>OX336390.1:315301851-317801851 GCA_946902985.2 Meconema thalassinum | reverse complement strand
AGATTGCATTGTAAAAGAAATGAATTTATTATATAAAACAAGAATAGCAAAATTAATAATAATAAGTATAAAATTTAAATTGGAGCGTTGTGATTTGAATATTACCGATAGAAAATTACGTGAAAACGGAGTCTGATAAATTGATTTTACTCTTATTTCCAAGCTATGAAGTTACTGAAATATGAAATGTAGAACAAAGAAAATGAGAGATTGCGTATTTCTGCGTCATTGGCGCTTACCACTGGAAATTGCCAAAGCATTTCCCTCGTTCTTGATGATGCTGTGTGCTTCCCACAGTCTCCTGGACGTCGTCATCTCCGTCGAAATTTGATGATATTCTGGTAGATTAGATAATTCTATGGTCCGTACCTCGGACCCAAACACTCGTACAACCAAGTTTTACAAAAGTTCGTCGCTAACTCCACTGAACATCGGAGCGACACGCACTTGCGACCGTACACCTCAAGTATTTCACAGATAGTCCTCTTCCACGGAACATCGGAGCGATTCCCGCGTATATCCACACTCGGCAAGAACTACACAGATTGTTCTTGTTTCACGGCGCGTCGAACGATATATGCACCTGTTGGCTCCCCCACCATGGTACCGACATCTAGCTTACGTCGTCGCCACTGATTGGCTGCACCCTACGCGCTAGATCCCCACTCCTTCCTCATTACACTCCGCGGGAGGGAGAAGTCGATTTCCGTTTCCACAATTCGCCTTTTCTAGACCTTGCGACCCAAGATTGCGTCATGCTCCTCGACAAGATTCAGCGTGTACTTGAAATCCCAGTGAGTCATCTCTCTCAAATACCCTAACTGACAAAACTCCGTAAAATTCCGTAATCAGATAATTTTCTATGATATCGTCGTTCGTAATAATTTGCTTGATATCGTTTTCTAAGACATAGAAAACCTATCTGAATGCTAATAATTTTTATAAAATGCTCCGAAAATACCTAAATAATAATTATAATAAATTAATAATAATAATAATAAATTAACATGAAAAATTATCTTGGCTGAACAATTTGCCGCGTAAATAAATATAGAATGGCTTCCTACTGACTTATGCCAGTTGCATAAAACCCCACGAAAAATACGTTACATATTCGCCTCGGATCATCGGATGATTTACCGTGACGACGGTCCATTATCCGATTATCCCAGACACGTTAAAAAAACCCATCCAAAATACATATTACATAAACGAAATCACCCTAAATTACAGATATATACACTCATATTTTTTCTTCACGCACTTTGCGTCAAAGTTTGTTGTCACTATGGATTGCACTTTGCAACCAGTCCAATGTTTTACATATGGAATAGTGTTCCACGGATATTTCCGCCTCTCAAATTTCTCTATGTTGGAGAAATAGACATAATTAATGTGTGAGCACTATGTATTTATGATGTCATATCACACGCATTGAAGGTGTTCTGATATATTTATATCACCATAGAACTCCCTAATTTCACTGGAGGTCCCCTCCTTATGGTGAAATTTAATTCCACTTATCACTGAGCACACAATCACACTACTGTGGCAGCGCCTCGTGACCATAATACTTAATCTCTCTTTAAAGTAGATTAAATGAATATTGACTTCTGAAAAAAAAAACAGTAAATGCGCATTACATATAACACCAAATATTTCTGTGCCGTAATCGCCCTGTCTTGTTAAGTTCCCGTTAACCATATTCTACTTAATACTAGTTCTCAACACAGACCATTTCTCCTCACACACATAATACCATTGTACAAATTATCTTAAATTACACACTTACAAATCTTACATGGCGAGGCCGTAAACAGAAATCACGTGTGCTGATATGTATGAGTTTCATGAAGGACTGTCTCGCAATCTGATGGCCCATCTTTTATCTCGTGGACGCCTTAAGCTAACAAGCCCTATTCAAGCGCTCCCCCATCTCTTGGAGATAAATGGGAACCCATCAGCGCTGCCAAAATGGCCTTGGTGCATCGAGACAATTTAGTGCTCAACAGCATCCGACAATCCCGTCATATTTCCCTGTACCTTAAAAACTCTCATTTACTTACATACTACCCCCCTGTGTGACTTCTGATACGCCTGCCTTAAGACCAGATCTTCCACGCACCAGACACCACACTTACTCATTTGATAGGCTGGCTCGCCAGCTAAACACACTCACTTTATGACACATATTTTCGTAGACTATGTATATTATACGTCCCGTATAATCTGTTTCCCTCACTATTCTCCAGCACATATGCTGTTTTTCCAATACGTTTGGAAACTATAAATGTTTCTGCGTCACCTGCTTCCAACCTTGCAAGTGGCTCCCTTTAAATGAACGTCATCACGTTGCTCTACTAGCCTATTTCTCAGTGTCTGTAACGATGCCCTGTTGCTACTGTCCACACATGCACATATTAAAATACCATCCTCTGCTTTAACCACAGGATAATCCCTACATAAATTAGTGTCCCTCGATAGCATGTCTGCAAGAATGTTATCTTTACCTTTAATATATTTTACTGTGAATTCGTATTCCTGCAGAGCAAGAATCCACCTACTAACTCTGTTAGAACTGAGTTTACAAGTCCTCATATACAGTAATGCATGGTGATCTGTGTGGATCTCAAATTTCCCCCCTACTAAATACATTCTAAATTTCCCTAAACTGAAAACAATACCTAAAAGCTCTAACTCAGTAATCGTGTATCTTTTCTCCGCTGCTGTCAGTCCTCGCGAGGCTAAAGATACAATGCACAGATTACCCTCATCATCTTTCTGACATAATACTCCAGCAATGCCTATATGTGAAGCATCTGTCATAACCACATATTCCTTATCTTTTAACGGATATTTCAGCACTACAGCTTTCTCAAAACCTTCCTTCAGCGCTCTAAAAGCCTGATCATGCTTAGACTCCCATCTCCACCGAGTCCCACTTTTAAGCAATTCCCTGAATGGTTCTACCAACCCTGAGTATTTAAGAACGAACCTCCTGAAAAAGTTGCAAATTCCCAGGTAAGTTTTTAACTGTTTAACATTCTGTGGCACCTCTGCGTTAAGTATCTTATTAACCCTACTTTCCTCTGGTGTTACACCTCTACTCGACACTCTATGACCTAAAAATGTCACTTCTGACTGACAGAATGACGACTTAGACAGCTTCAAAGTGAACCCTGCCTGATCTAACTTCTGAAAAACTATATTTAAATGACATAGATGCTCCTCAAAACTGCGTGAACTAATTACCATATCATCAATGTAAATGGTTACAAACTCTCCTGTGTCATCCCCTAATGCGATGTTTAAAGCCCTAATTAAAGCTGCTGAACTACTCTTTAACCCATAAGGTGTTCTACAAAATTGATAAAGGTTATATTTATGACTAAAAGCTGTAAATGGTCTATCTTCGTACATAAGTGGCACTTGCCAAAAACTGGAACTCAAATCTACACAAGTGAAATACTTCTTCCCCTCAAATGTTTGCATTAATTCCTCTATTGACATAGATTTCAGCTGATCTGAACTAATTCTACTGTTAACCAAACGAGCGTCTAAACAAATACGAACAGTGCCGTCGGTCTTGGGTACCGTGATCAAAGAATTAACATATGGACTGTTCGAGTGCTCAATAATCCCATCTTCAAGCATCTGATTAATTTGTGCCTCAACTGCACTCTGATAAGCGAAAGGTACAGGATATCTATGTCCTGTGAATACTGACCTATCAATAACGTTCAATGAATGTGTATAGCAATTGGCCATACCAATGCGATCGTCAAAAACTCTCCTATTACCCAATAACACATCATAGAGCCGAACACACTGTTCATCCTCTATATTTCCCTGAAATGCAGCCTCACGTAACGAGTCCTCTAGACTTCCGTTCGTAATCACACTGCCCACAAAACATGGAGAACCCCGCTCTACGGCTGGCGATATCTCATTTAAAGTACAAATCACACCTACAATACTACTCCTCTGAATATGGTCATTGAACGCTACTTCTACTTCAGAATCTCCCCATTTAAATTTCAAACTCCCTACATCATAACATAAGTTACCAGACACTCTACTTAGCCACTCTGAACCCAAGATAACACTGAATACTAAATTTGGAATTACAAGGCAAATCTGCTTCTCTACATGATTATTAATTTTAATGTCTACTAAAACTTGCTTAGAAATTACTTTAGACCTCTTCCCAACAGCTGTGATAACAAAAGTGCTTTTAGTTGGCATCTCCTCAAAATTTACTCCAGTTCCTTTCATTTTATCATAAAATGCACTACTTATGCAACTCTTCATACAGCCACTATCAATTAAAACATCTGTGTACGCCTCAGACACGTTAAATTTAACTATGGGGCTCTTACTAACCACTTCCTGAATAATACCTTCATCATTTAGTTCATGTAATAATTCATTTCTTACATTTAGGTCATAGGGTTCCTGTATAATTGTATGGACAGGGCATGCTACAGACTGAGATTCTGACCTTACTTCGCAGCCTGGTTCGCGTTTAAAGAACCGCTACAGCTGGCCGTAGTACTAGTTACTACTGCACTGGTCTGGTTGTTCTGAGTTGTGTTGTCATTGTTTGGCTGTATATTACTACCACTAGGCTGTCCTCTTCCTTGACCCCTATTCTGGTTGTAATTATTGTCATTATAATTTCTCCCTTGATTTCCCCTGAAATCATTGTTTCTCCCTTGATTTCCCCTGTAATCATTGTTCCTCCCTTGATACTGATTACCATAGCCATTTCCTCTGTTCTGATTTAGCTGATTATTATTATTTCTATTTTGAGCATTGGCCCCTTCGCCACCGTTCCCTTGAACTTCCTGATGCCTGGCTTCATTAGGTCTATTATTATTATTACCCTGGTTCCTATTGAAATTGTCCTCATAACCCCCTCTCCCTAGTGCATCAAATGTGCTTAACAAATTTTCTACTTGTGATATAGTCTTTACATTCTGGATACAAGCAGCCTCCTTGATCCTATAGGGAAAGTGCCTAAGTAGCAACCTTACCACATCACTTTCCTCCTTCAAGCCATCCAGATATTTACACACTAATACCTGCCCTAAAAAGTATTCGGTCATGGTGGAGCTTCCTTTAGGGTTATATTTACCACACACTACTCCCTCACGATGCTGCGACTGAATAACCTCATTCCAGAACTTTTCACAGAATTTTATTTTAAAATCATTCATATCAGTAAACTTGTCTCTGTAGACAGCAAACCAATTCCTCGTTTCCCCCACAAACACTTGTTCTAAAATTTCAACTACCTGGCACCACTCAATACTACCATTTTCCAACCTCTCCCCGAATTTATTTTCTATAGTGTTCATGAACTCCATTGGGCACCCCTGTCGATTGCTGAACTTACCCAGTTCTACCTCCCTGTGTGTGCTATTCACAAAAACTGGCCTATTCTGACTATTTTCTTGCCTGATCCTAGCTTTTAATTTTAACTCTAATTCTGCGATTTTCTCCTCAGCCTTCCTCTCAATACTGTTTACTGTTAATTTAATGTTTCCTTCTGATTCTTCTACTTTATCATATAGCTTTGCTTGTTTCTCCTCAATCTTGCTAATGCTCTCTTTATTACTCTCTCTTAAATCATTTACTTCTGCAACTATTTGTGAGTGGACTTTCTCAATTCTACCCCCCAGCTGTTCCTTAACCTCTTTAGTAGCTACCTGAATTTTGTCAATTTCTCCCCCCAATTGCTTTTTGACCTGCTGTGTTTCCAGTTGCACTAGTTCTTTTAAATTTTCAGCCTGTGTACTGATTCTAATTTCCAACTCCTCCTGTACTTTTCCTAATTTTCTGTCTACATCTGCAATAATCTCTTTAGCCTTTTCTTCCATCACCCCCCGGATCTCACCTCTAATCAGTTCGAATTTGTCACTCATTTCCCTACTGTTTTGTTCTAATCTGGCGTTTAAACTATCGCTCAATTCCCTATTACTCTCTTTATTTTCCCTACTGTTTTGTTCTAGTTTAGCGTTATTCTGTTCTAACTTTGCATTTAAAGCTTCTGTACTTTCTTTATTTTCCCTACTGTTTTGTTCTAGTTTAGCGTTATTCTGTTCTAACTTTGCATTTAAAGCTTCTGTACTTTCTTTATTTTCCCTACTGTTTTGTTCTAGTTTAGCGTTATTCTGTTCTAACTTTGCATTTAAAGCTTCTGTACTTTCTTTATTTTCCCTACTGTTTTGTTCTAATTTAGCGTTATTCTGTTCTAACTTTGCATTTAAGGCATCACTACTAACTTTGTTCTGATACATAAACTCGAGAAGTAAAGTTTTTAATTCTGGTTGGCCGCCTACACTCCCTGTTTCAGTATCGGGATTTACCTCCGCTACCCCGGTACTACCATCACTCGACATACTGCTCGTATCATCACTCTCCCGTTGATGACCACTACGTAACCTCATCTGTCTTTCTTTCTCATCCCCCATAATGATATACACTGATACAGACAAATAACCCCCAAAATACAGGCACAGAAATATATACCCTTCTCCTTCCACAAATGTTATTAGGTTTTCAGCCCCAAGTTGTCGGCGACAAGTGAAACGTTATTTACTTTGCTCCACGTTGAGCGTACAAATGAGACGTTTTGCTAGCTCCTAACTGTTGGGTGAGAAATGTAACTGTTTACCTTTGCCTAAGCTATGTTGTTTTAATGGGCGCCAAGACCTCAACGCAATGTTGAAATCTAAATTTGTATTTAACAACGTCTAGCTCTGGCAGAACACCTTCAAGACTCTATTCACTCAGATCGTGGTATGATTTGATCATTAACCCAACAAACAATTGTATCAGGAGAAGGAATTGGTCTATATCTAATGCTACCTACTGAAAGCAAAGATTGCATTGTAAAAGAAATGAATTTATTATATAAAACAAGAATAGCAAAATTAATAATAATAAGTATAAAATTTAAATTGGAGCGTTGTGATTTGAATATTACCGATAGAAAATTACGTGAAAACGGAGTCTGATAAATTGATTTTACTCTTATTTCCAAGCTATGAAGTTACTGAAATATGAAATGTAGAACAAAGAAAATGAGAGATTGCGTATTTCTGCGTCATTGGCGCTTACCACTGGAAATTGCCAAAGCATTTCCCTCGTTCTTGATGATGCTGTGTGCTTCCCACAGTCTCCTGGACGTCGTCATCTCCGTCGAAATTTGATGATATTCTGGTAGATTAGATAATTCTATGGTCCGTACCTCGGACCCAAACACTCGTACAACCAAGTTTTACAAAAGTTCGTCGCTAACTCCACTGAACATCGGAGCGACACGCACTTGCGACCGTACACCTCAAGTATTTCACAGATAGTCCTCTTCCACGGAACATCGGAGCGATTCCCGCGTATATCCACACTCGGCAAGAACTACACAGATTGTTCTTGTTTCACGGCGCGTCGAACGTTATATGCACCTGTTGGCTCCCCCACCATGGTACCGACATCTAGCTTACGTCGTCGCCACTGATTGGCTGCACCCTACGCGCTAGATCCCCACTCCTTCCTCATTACACTCCGCGGGAGGGAGAAGTCGATTTCCGTTTCCACAATTCGCCTTTTCTAGACCTTGCGACCCAAGATTGCGTCATGCTCCTCGACAAGATTCAGCGTGTACTTGAAATCCCAGTGAGTCATCTCTCTCAAATACCCTAACTGACAAAACTCCGTAAAATTCCGTAATCAGATAATTTTCTATGATATCGTCGTTCGTAATAATTTGCTTGATATCGTTTTCTAAGACATAGAAAACCTATCTGAATGCTAATAATTTTTATAAAATGCTCCGAAAATACCTAAATAATAATTATAATAAATTAATAATAATAATAATAAATTAACATGAAAAATTATCTTGGCTGAACAATTTGCCGCGTAAATAAATATAGAATGGCTTCCTACTGACTTATGCCAGTTGCATAAAACCCCACGAAAAATACGTTACAGCTCATTAAGTCAGGTTTCCATTGATATAGCTTGTTGCTTTTATCTGATCAGGTGCTTCCTGTATCCAATTTTTTGCTTAGGCCTATCCTATTTGTTGAGGTTTGTTTAGAATCTAGAAATGTAATAAAATGAGTTTCAACTAGCCTAAAATTGTAATTTCTTTTAAAACATCACTCTCCGTACAACACATCCACTTACAGTCTAACTCTAACGCTATCAGTGCGAGAGAGAAGACATTGTGTGACGAGGAGAGGTTGGGGAGGAAGTAGGTGGTAAGTGACGGGTAGACAGATCACTAACACAAATGCAGCGGCTGTCCAACGGTGATAGTGCTGCCATCTCTTGCCTTGCGATTGACGGCGGTGGTGATCGCACAGCCTTAATTAGCAGTAACCAGAAACATCTCTGTTCTCCCACTCGTCTTAATACCTCTTCATTTGTTACTCTATCCACCCATCTGATCTTCATCATTCTCCTGTAACACCACATTTCAAATGTTTCTATTCTCCTCTTTTCTGCTGCGACAAAGGTCCAAGTTTCATTTCCATAGAGCGCCGCACTCCAGATAAAGTCTTTCAAAAATGGCTCCCTAATACCTAAATCTATATTCGATAATAACAGAGTGAGTAGAATTTGTCTGATAACCTGTGTCACTGTGATGTCTGTACCAGTGTATGTATTTGTAATTGAGGTAGGATTTGGGTAGGAAGTGGCCGTGGCCTTAAACTACACATTGTCCTGTCATTTGCCTGGAGTAGAAGTGAGAAACCACGGAAAACCACTTCCAGGGTGACTTAGGTAGGAATCGAATCCGCTTCTTCTCAGTTTTGCCTCATGAGGCTCAGTGTACACCGTTCCAGCCGGCAGGCCAGAATGAAATTTCTTGGCTGTGCCGGAAATCTATTAAGGCCACGACCACCACCTTCCACATCCTTATCTGAATTACAAATACACACTAATACAGCCATCACAATAACACAGGATATCAAATAAATTCCCATTGCCCCAGGGGAGTGCGATAGGTTTCGGCAGCCGGCACTGTTCATATCCTCGCTGCTAGCTGGGAGCTTCATTCATTCCATTCCCTGACCCAGTCGGTCGACTGGAAACAGGCTGTGGATTTTTCATCAGATAAATACCACAAACACATGACCAAGATGTCGCAAAGCCTCTAAATGAATCATCATCAACAACAACAACAACAATTTGAAGGCACATAAGTGGTACATAGTTTAAATACAAAATACGATCTTATTTGATTTCACTTTCATAAAGTGAATTCAATGTTCACATTAAGGCTATGATCATTGCATAGCCCATTGGATATTATCGGGAGAAATTGCTTGTTTCGCCTCCCCACCACAAAGCCAAGGCCAATGACAGAAAGTCTCTCCCGTGTGGTGAGGCGGGTCAGTCAAGTAAGGGTGGGTGGGTAGGGGGTGCCCTCTCGCTCGATTGTCACAAGCTAGAGAGGCCAGACTTACAGTAAACCACGTGTACATTTGTTTGACATTGAGTTCCAAGAAGAGTGACATGTATACCGATTTTATAAATAATTTAGCTGCGGTTAGAATTCGAAGTGTAGACTACTTGTTGAGATTTTTAGCCTACTTTTCATATTTTGCAAAAATGAGGAAAAAGTAGACTTATGAGATCGGGCAAATGTCCGTCTGTCTGTCTGTCTGTCTGTCTGTCTGTCTGTCTGTCTGTCTGTCTGTCTGTCTGTCTGTCTGTGTGTGTGTCCCCCCCTATCAACTCCTAAACGGCTGCAGCAATCGAAACAAAATTTGGTAGGAGTAAAGATCTATACCTGAATATCTCACGGCCATATTTGAAAATGATGTCAGTGCTACCAACTGCTAAAAAATCGCAATTGAAATTTGAGCTACATGTTGGATATCTTGGAAAATATGAATGGCAGCTATTTCAAAATTGGCACACGTACAGATCATAATATTTCAGTTTAATTTCCAGGAGGCCAAACATGGCAGTGTTGCCAAAATGATTATAAGCCTCCTGATAGGTCCAATTTTTAAATGCATATAACTTCTACACTATCAATTGGAATTCAACCAAATTTCGTATGTTGTATGTGTACATAACCAGATATGACTGAGCGTATTCTTAAGACCTACCAGGGCTGCCAACTGTTAATAAATGCTCCTAATTTATTTTATCCAAATACCAATATATCAGAAAGTATGCAAGCCGACAGCTTTAAACTATGCACACGTATAGTACCTGACATTCTATATTAATTTGGAGTAACTTATATACGTCAGTGCTACCAACATGATTCTAAGCCTGCTGACAGGTCCAATATTAAATACATGTAACTTCCATACTATCATTTGGATTTCAACCAAATTTCGTATGTGCTATGTGTACCATAACAGATATGACTATGCGTATTCTAAGGAGCAACCAGGGCTGCCAACTGTTAATATGTGCTGTCCCTATTTTTGTTACCCTAATATCAATATATCAGAAAGTAAGCAAGCCAATAGCTCTAAACTTTGCACACGTATAGTACCTGGCATTCTAGACGAATTTGGAGTAACTAATATACGTCAGTGCTGTCAACATGATTCTAAGCCTGCTGATAGGTCCAATTTTAAAATGCATGTAATTTCTATACTAACTAATGGATTTCATTCAAAATTGGCACAACAATAGATCATGTTATTTCAGATTATTTCTGACCAATACATGCATGACATTGTTGCCAACATGATTTTACGCGCGCTGGTAGATCCAATGTTTAACTGCATGTAACGTCCATGCTATTCATTGGACTTCAACCAAATTATGTATTTTGTACCTTAAGAGATGGAACTAAGAATATATTCAGTCATCAGGGCTGCCAACTGTAGTGCTCTATTAGGATACATTATGCCAGGTATACAGTATTTCGAACTAATTGGAAATTTCTATATTAGCAACTTAATATCGTCATTATTCTAGATAGGTTCATATTCTGTAGAATAATCATTGGCATGAAAAGTAGGCTGTATAGTTCTTCACGGAACTTCTTGTTTAAAATGCCGTAAACATTTCTTAGCAGACCAAGTAGAAAAACGTAAATTGAGCAATTTTCTCAATTGTGACTAAAGTTGAAGAGCTAAGGAGTCCGAAAAGTTTCAAATTTTGAGTCTCGGGGAGCTCTATCAAACTAAAATACCAATTTCAGAAAATCACTTCCGGTCTAAATGCAGTTTCGGATAAACAGCCTAAACTCACTCGTTTGCTGTTTGATTCAAATCATAGCCAAATTAACTTATTTACATAATTCTTTCTTTAATCTGTTCCTTGGTTCAACGCCCTCACGTTTTGTTTGATTTTTGAAAAATATTCACACCAAAAGTAGTTATAAGGGCTTAAGTGAAACTCTGAATTGACTCACACTAGTGATCGTAGAGGTAGAAAAGGCAAACTCCTAATCTAATCTAATCGACCGCGTGCCATCATGCCAGCACCTCGTAAGAAACCTTTAGTGTGTCCTTTACGTTTGGCAAAGTGGAGAAATAGTACATTATGCAACGAGCCTATAATGGCTATAATTAAAACACGAGTATTTTTTATAATTTCCATAAGAGTGTCTTAATTACCATTATAGGCGAGTTGCATACGACTGTTTATGTTCGACGATAATTATAACTTTATTATATGTTTTAACATAAATATTCATAAATATCTGTTGAGAGTCAGCTACTTGAATTTTGTGATCGCAGAGCGAGCGTTGGGTGTTATATCTCTGTCTTTCAAGATCTCTGGACGACCGACGCATGCGCTCTGTGTGCTTGCAATGCCATATGCAGGCCATATGTTTACATCTGCCGCCCCTCAGTAATATTGTCACTGGAGTTGTTTCAAGACAATGCGCTGTGTAGAAATTATATTAAGGTACAGTGCTATTTGTTGTCTCATATTCGCCAGTTTATTTACGCGAACATATGGACGTTGCGTATTCCATGTCGGTAATTTATTATAGTTCGATGTTGTGTTTATGTCCGACATATTGGATTTTGAGCGCACGCGTGAAGGTATCGTTATCTAATTGGTCAATGAACGAGCTCTGATTGGCTGGAGAAACTGTATTGTAATGAAAAAGAGTGTTATAATGACCGTCATTATGATACAGTTTTCTGACTCATAATAGTGAGGGTCGAACATAAACAACCAATATTAATTACAAATGCATTAAAAGAAGGAATATTCTTCATGGAAGGTCTAGTATGTTACATTTAAGGACGTTTTCAACACAGAGTTGCTTCCCTGAAGGGCTACAACTGTGGATTTTTATTCTAACCAATAATGTGTTTGCTGTGAATACTTCGGAATGTTCTTTTCAAACTTAACACATAGACATAAACATATCCGATGGAAATGTGTACAAACACTGTCTCCGTGAGCCAAGTTATAGGCTGCTCTATAGACTTTCAGTGACTCATAAGTCAAAAAGAATGGGCGATATTTTTTTATATAATACAGCTACTGTATTCTTGGCGGTTTAACGTCAGTCCTCTAATTGCAGTGCTCCTCGAGCAAGACAAATCGTCAGTCAGGGAAATTGAAGTGTTTCGCTTCATTAACAGTATAGATAAAGCTAAACCAAAATAGAACAGCTTTTAAGTAGATTTGCCAACTGCTGAACTCCTGACTTCGGGAGATTTCTTGGAGCCTTCCAACAACTCTTGCATTCTGAATACCCGAGGGTGAGTAGTGTAGAATTACATAGTATACACTGTTTCTCTGATGTGAAGGTGGCATTATTCCCGGAGAATCTCCAGTATTCCTAGGTGATGAAATGTTCCAATAAATCCCAGAGTCTTCCGGCCATTGCGGGAGGATAGGAAAGCCTGCTTCGAAATTGTAGTCTATCACTACAAAATAAAAACTCTAATCCTAAACGACGGCATTGCTTATCAGTAGCTCTCAAAAGCAAATGCAATAAAATGTAATGAAGCCATGATGAGTGACATCATGTATTGAATGGCTTAAATATCCGATAACAAGTAGTTCCGTGAAGAACTAAACATTTCCATACATCCTGGTCTTTTCCATTAAAACATTGCTGCCTATTGAAATGGATTTTCAATGTTATATACTAAACAGTGTTTGGTTCACGACCTTTGTCTTCACCAACGCCATTACATTGCGAAATCATGTGCTAGAACATATAGCTTTCAATATCGGTGATTCAGACTCCTCCCGCAAGATGACATCTCTCTGTAACGAACCATCGAACGAATCATCTTTTCAACCGCTTGATTAATATACGATAAATAAAAGTGTGGGGTTTAAAATTTCAAACTGATACATCTTGAATTTTTGAAAACATTCGAGCATCATTAGATGTCTCTAAACTAAACTCTAAATAAAGATTCAAAGATTCATTTTATTATTGCACTCGGGTGATTAGATCGCCAGGAAAATTATTTTACATGTTTGAAAATCACTATGATGTTCTTGTGTTTCTTTGGATTTGGAAAGGCATATGTTTATCCTTACTGACCAGTCCTCTAACACCATACTTAATTTCTATTAGATAGCCTGAAAATTTTCGGAGATATTGAAAATCGGTGACATGTATCGTATGGACGCCATGCCATGTTGGATTGTTTTATATATCTGCTATATAACTTTCTGCCAGCGGATGATTGTTATAATCGTGGCTCATTCTACCAACCTATATTTCTATCGCTTGTTTAGAACACGTGAAATACAAACATCGTGGCTCATTCTACCAACCTATATTTCTATCGCTTGTTTAGAACACGTGAAATACAAACATAATTTTAGAAATTTAGCACAGCCGCCATTTATAAGTTCTCCTAGCAATAGAATTAAATAAGACAGCAATATATTGAGCCTTGTATGAAGATTTAGTGTGCTAAGCGTCACTGCGCTCGGATAATTAAATCGCGAGAAATAGCCATATGAATTTTCAATTTTCGCATCACTGCCATGTTGGAATTCTGTTCATCAGGTTATTTTAAGTCCCATAGGTGGACAGATCGTAATAGCCTCTAACAACATACAAGATTTCAGTTTTATTGCTGTAATATATTCGCAGATACTGAGAACCGTGTAAATATTATGGATGATCACCATATTGGATAGTTCTATATGTAAATCATAGAATTATGTACCATTAAGCTTGCCACGGTGGGTGAGTGGTTATAGTGTCGGACTACCAACCCCAAGATTGCAGGTTCGCCCCTGGCCATGGTAAGTGATTTTTAAAGGCGACAAAAATCACGACACTCATGTCATACGTTGTTGGCATGTTAAAGAACCCATTTGAATTCAGTAGGCCGTGTTCAATGGCAAAATTAATCTCGGGATTTTCCGCCAACACAAAGTTCCTCCATTCTCTACTTGAAAGCGCTATAGTGTCAAGAAGTTTAGATATCTAACCTCCTTGACTTTCATAGCGTTCAAAGGAACAACGAAATTCGACATGCAAGCTACCCTCTGGGTGTCAATTAACAAAGCTTGCACCAGGTACCCGAGGCCATACGATACTAAAAGAAATTAATGTACCATTAGTTGAAAATTATTGCGCAGGCTCATTATTCAATCGTTCTCTTCAATCGCATGATTAAAACCGAAAATAAAAACTTAATTATAAAATTTCGCACAGCCGTCATCTTGCCTTTATGAGAACAATTAAATTGATTAGATGCCAGTAGATTAAATATAGTATAAACATTTACCGTACCACGTTTCACTGCGCTCGTATGATTAAATCGCGATAGAATGCCATGGAAATATTGTAAATTCGCTTGGCCGCCATGCTGGTTTTGTACGTAATGTTTTTAAACGTCACAGAAATGAACGTATCTTAATGTTCTCTATCATCATAATAAATTCCAGGGTGATAACAGTAATAGTTTCGGAGATATAGAATGCCGGTGAAATACGTCGCGCAGCCGCAATGTTGGTTTGGCGAAACGTATAAACATCTGAAACACACGGACGAGATCGGACCGATAGTACTAGGCCTGTGTCCTTACCGTGTTTCATTGAAATTGTTCCAGCCTTTTAGATTTTATTAGGGCGACAAGCACATACACGCACGGAAAAAAGGTGATATCATAGGCCTAAGCCTATTTTTACATAAGTATGATGTAATTGAAGAGGGAGACCAATTATTTTGCCAAATACCACTTGTGTCCCTTTTATACACTGTAGATGGTTTTGGACTGGTACCAGGAGGTCTTGTGACCCTTGAACGCTGGCAATTTTTGTTGTTGTCGTGTGGCGTCCTGAGAGGCCAAGTGCAGGTCTTTCAAGTCGACGCCCGTGGGCGACCTAAGCACCGGAATGAGAGATGGAATGAATTAATGATCAAGGATGTGGAAGGAAGCGGCCGTGACTTTTCATAGGGTACCGTCCCAGCATTTGCCTGGTGTTTAAAATGGGAAACCACGGAAAACCATTTCAAGGACGGTCGACGGTGGGGCTCGAATCCACGCGTCTACAGAGTCAGCAGAGAGCTTGGACCCATGACCTAACGCTGCGCTTTAGCGAGCATAGCCACCGACGTCGGCATATAACGCTGACATAACCATGGCAGACAAGTCATATTTGTGTGTCAGTCAGTCTTCAAGCTGCACGTCTTCAATGGTAATAGCCTATATTACAATATAATTTATATTATAATTCTAATAATTATAATTATGAAAAATCCACAGCCTGCTTCCAGTCTCCGACCGGGTCAGGAATGGAATGAATGAAGCCCCTATCTAGCGGCGAGGATATGAACGTGCCGGCTGCCGAGGCCTGTCGCACTCCTCTGGGGCAATGATTAAATGAATGACAGATGAAATGAAATGATAGTGGAGAGTGTTGCTGGAATGAAATTGTGACAGGGAAAACCGGAGTACCCGGAGAAAAACCTGTCTGCCTCCGTTTTGTCCAGCACAGATCTCACATGGAGTGACCGGGATTTGAACCACGGACCCAGCGGTGAGAGGCCGGCGTGCTGCCGCCTGAGCCACGGAGGCTTTAATTATAATTATAATAATTATAATAATTATTAGAACCTTTTCAGTCAGAGTACCAAGAGTGTGCCCAATTAGATTGGTCGGGGAACTACAATTATTGATTTCCTATTGCTTGAGTTATTTACACACTTAATAAGACACTTCTCACATACATGGGGGCTAAATTGGATGACTAGTTTCGTTCGTTACTGAACATCATCAGATCCTACTCAGGCTTCATTTAGATTCAATTGATATGTATATTACAATAGTGGGTTTATTATAGTATAGAATGACGAGTCACGATTTTGCTTGTTTTCAAATAATGCCAGACGTTGTCGAGTGCAATTATTTATTTATTTATTTATTTTTGCATTTATTTACTTATTTATTTATTTATTTCGATAACGAATGACTTTGCATTTTGGACAAATTTCATATTTTTTCGGTAACAAATTGCCACAATAAGCCACCCTTATAGTCATAGAACATGAAGGTATATTATGATGTGATAAGTTTTGGACAAGTTTCACGTCTATCGTAAATGCTAAAAGTCACAAACTCCACTTATGAGAGGACGAGTATATTGCAGTGGGTTAGGAATAAGCTAAAGGAGTAGAAGCGATATAGTCGTACATGCAGCTGTAGAAACGGTGCTATGAAATGAACTCCTGCTATCTGATTGAAAGTGATATTGCTAGCGACCGGTTTTTTTTACGACTTCAATGCAATATGTGTGATCTAATAATATAGTATAGCGTTAGCTTCCGGGGTTTTACGTCATGTGGGTGACGTGATAACTTAATTTATATTTAGAAAGTGTTAAGCGCGATTCACGAAAGCGTTTTTGAACTAAACATCTCTTTTGCTCTCATCCGAGATGATACTTGAAACTCGCTGGTGGGGCAGATGACCTCGTAGTTTTGCCCCTTAAAATAACAATAACTAACTATAAACTCGCTGGTGTCCTGGGAGGATTTTACTACCAAACTTAGATGATTATTTTTACATTTTAAAGAAAGTTTTGTTTTGTGTCGTTATCGATTTCACTCTTTGAACTCAGTCGCCAAATAAAATCGCTTACCAATGTTGGTTTTTAACATGGATTTTCTTTTCGTAAATGGTTGGCACCTACGTGTTTAACACATTAGGCTTCAGACAACCTCATTTCTTACCTGAAGCACTACGACTTTCAAAATTACCGCAAGACATTGGCAACGTGTTTTTGGCCTTTTTTTTTTTTTTTAATTATTAATGCAATATTAGGTTTTTACATTTTGGAACTTCAAGTTAATGAGCTACTCTTAATTATACAAATAAACTAGCAACCCACCCCGGCTTCGCCCGGTATCTTTAACGGTTTACCCAGCGTAAGCTAAGGCGCACGGACGGCAGGTCCCAGACGCAATTCAGAAAAGCCGAGGTGAATAGCGAAACTCCAAACACATATACTCATCTCTGAAGTCTTAACTCGACACGAATCGAGTCGTGGTCGAAGCTGGGGTGATAGGCTCACTCGCTAGCTCGTAAACTCGCTACGAAGCTAGTAATTTAAATTTCCACTGAACGGAGATTGTTGGAAGAAATGAAAACGCAAGAGCACTTATAGTGAGCGATGTATTCAATATAGAGATATGCTGTCCAGGACTTTTTTGTAGAACTTTTCATTCTGAACAATTTTTACACTCATAGTAGGCATGTAGAGGTATTCTTAACGGTTTACCCAGCGTAAGCTTAAAAGGCGCCAGACGGCTGGTTTTCTTCGACTCGATTCAGTGAAATCGTTACTGCTCGCCTTCCTTTGGTCATGAATAAATGCTTTTCCAGAAAACCTTTCCTCCAGAAACCCTTTACAGAATGGTGAAAACCACATTAAAATCCATCCAGTGGTTCTCGAGATTACCCGTTACATCCTAGACTCAGGGACTTTGTTTTATATAATGTAAATATATTGTCAAATATATATCTTTTCATTCATTCTTTGTAAGAATATCCATTTCTTTGAGTAATAAATTTTGAAGTTTAGTCATATCAAATTATTGTTCTTTGTTATCAGTAGTTTATTTATAGATTTGACATAATGATATCTTAATTAATATTGTTAATTGAACAATTGAAGCCTCCGTGGCTTAGGCGGCAGCACGCCGGCCTCTCACCGCTGGGTCCGTGGTTCAAATCCCGGTCACTCCATGTGAGATCTGTGCTGGACAAAACGGAGGCAGACAGGTTTTTCTCCGGGTACTCCGGTTTTCCCTGTCACAATTTCATTCCAGCAACACTCTCCACTATCATTTCATTTCATCTGTCATTCATTTAATCATTGCCCCCAGAGGAGTGCGTCAGGCCTCGGCAGCCGGCACAGTCCATATCCTCGCCGCTAGATGGGGGCTTCATTCATTCCATTCCTGACCCGGTCGGAGACTGGAAGCAGGCTGTGGATTTTCATTTTTCAATTGAACAATTGATAGTATAGAAGTTACATGTATTTAAAGTTGGACCTCTCAGCAGGCTTAGAATCATGTTGGTAGCACTGACGTATATAAGTTACTCCAGTTTAATATAGAATCTCATGTACTATACGTGTGCATAGTTTAAAGCTGTTGGCTTGCATACTTGCATGCTTCATTGTCAAACCAAAACATGTTCAACAATATTGAATCGTTGTTTCTTAATTTGTATTGATTGGCGTAGCATTTCTAAGAATTATATGTTTTAGGGCTGGGATTCGCGGCTTCGGTGGCATAGTTGGTAGCATGCCGAGCTTCTATGCATAAGATTGTGGGTTCAAACCCGGCCGAAGTCGTCGGATTTTTCAAGAGCGTTAAAAATCGCTTAGTATGCCTTCCTTCGGAGGGGAAGTAACGCCGGCGGGCCCATGTCATATGATTTATGGTATGTAAAAGGACATTCCACTAACTACAATTGTGTGAATCTAAATTTGTAGGTTAGATTTGATTAACGCTCTAATAAGTTCCAACGTTTGCCACTAGGTGCCAGTTGTGATTGCATCTAGTAGGCGTTCACAGCAAGGCGTCGTTGACGGTAGCATTTGGTAGCAAGAGCAAGAACTACTTGAAATTGATCGTCTGCAGACCTTACCTGAATTACAGATAACGCACACTAATACAGCCATCACAATTAACACCGGTTATTTGACAGATTCTACACCCACCCAAAATACACGGTGCTACATGACCGCGTTGTCACAGCCCTAAAACTGAGGAACCAACCTACCAACCAGGGCTGGGGTTCTCTCTGTGATTAGCGTGGACAAAGAAACTGACAGGTTGGTTACCATAGCAACAACTGTTCATCTAAGCCAATGCTTTCTAGTTCAGTGCAGATTTTGATCGTATCCATCGAAGCGTATTGCACCGACCAATCTTTGACGACTAGTTACCATGGCAACAAGGGCAAGCAGGCTTAGATCCCAGTTGTTGAAAGGTGCGCTATACTCAGCATAGGTGAATAAACGAATAAGAAACATATCCATTTATTTATTTATTTATTTATTTATTTATTTATTTATCGTATGGCTTTTAGTGCCGGTAGTGTCCGAGGACATGTTCGGCTCGCCTGAGTCTGTAGCTGCTTCCAGCCGACACCCTGAAGGGCGAGCTACAAGTTCCGTTCAATTTCAAGTAGTTCCAACTTTCGCCACCAGATATCAATGATACCTAGTGGTGAACGTTGGAACTTTGATAGAGCGTTCTGACGAAATCTAATCTAACAAATTTTGCTTTACACAAGTTTAGTCTGTGAAAGGATCTTTTACATGCCATAAATCTATGACATGGGACCGCCGGCTTTACTTCCCCTCCGAAGGAAGGCATACTGAAGGATTTTAACGCTCTTAAAAAATCCGACGACTTCGGCCGGGTTTGAACCCGCTATCTTGGGCACAGCAGTTCAGCATGCTACCGTATACGCCACCGAAGCCGTTAACATATCCATGATTCGGTGTATCTCAGTGTAGCGGACGAACTTCAAATTTTATTATTTTAAACATTTTTTATTTTTATTTATTTAGTTGATTTACCCTCTAGTTTGGTGGATCCCACGGACTCAGCGAGGGAACTCACCACTACCGCCTCTACGGGCAGTGTCCTGGAGCTTGGAACATCTGATAGAGGTGGATACAACTGGGAAGGTGTGATCAGCACTTCGCCCAGGCGGCCTCTCCTGCAAAGCGAACACGTGCCTCATGGGGGATGGGAGGAAGGGGAATATTGGGATGGATAGGCTAGGAAGAGGGAAGGAGGCAGCAGTGGCCTTACAGTAGGTAGCATCCTGGCATTTGCCCGATGACGAAGTGGGAAACCACGGAAAACCACTTCGAGGATTGCTGAGGTGGGAATCGAACCCCCTCTACTCATTTGGACCACCCGAGGCTGAGTAAACCCCGTTCCAGTCCTCGTGCCACTTTTCAAATTTCGTGGCAGAGCCGGGAATCGAACCCAGGACCTCCGGGGCGGCAGCTAACCATGCTGACCGCTACGCTACGCAGGCAACCTCATTGTAAACATTTAGTGTCCCTAAGACGAAGCCAAAAACCAATTTCTTATGGACAATTAAATCGGCAGTTAAGTAAATTCATTTTAAAATATTTTGATGTATTACAATAGCAACATTTAAAATGTAAAAGCGACGTTTAGAACATATTTGTATTTAAATGAATAACTATTGATTTTTTCATCTTCACACAATTTACTGAGTCATTGTGTGGAGCATGGTGCTCTATGGGAGTGAAACTTTCACTGTGAAACTAGATATATATAAATATGGACAATTCTGATGTGGTGTTAAAGGAGACTGAATAATCTTACAAGGGTAAATGGACTGATAATGAAAAGGGAAAGGTATTAAGTCATGTGGGGGAGGGGATATATGGCGCCCGAATTCCTTTGAAAAGAAGATATAGGTTAGTAGGGAACAAACAAAGGCACCCTGTAATAACTAAATTAGTTATGGATAAAAGGAGGGGGGGGGGGGGTGGCATGAAATATATTTCGAATCCAAAGGTCCTGGCTTCGACTCCCGGTTCTGCTAAGAAGCTCAATTCTGGCCTAAGGCTTAGAACGGGGTACACTCAGATTTATGAGGCAAAACAGAGTAGAGGTGGGTTCGATTCCCAACTCAGCCATCCTAGAAGTGGTTTCTCGTCGTTTCCCACTTCTACTCCCTGTGAATTGTTCATAAATTGAGACCATTACCGCCTCCTACCCAATTTCTAGCTCTAACTGCTAACACACACATTAGTGCAGCAATGATAAAGACACTGGTTATTAAAACGGATTTCACACACACCTAAGTATACGCGGATAAATTATCACGATATGGTAAGGCTCCTAAAATCAATCAACCATAACGAGAACAACGTCTTATCAAAGATTGCTGTTCCAAAGGTTGGAGGATCGAATCCTGGTGCAGTCGTCTGCATTACAGGGTGCGCAAATGCTTGGGATCCGTGTAAGTAGATTTACTGGCACGTTAAAGATCCCCTTTAGGGCAAAATCCCGGCATCCTGGGGTCTCTAAAAGCCACAGTAGTTAAAAGGGATGTAAAACCAATAACATGATTATCATTCTTATAAAGAGGGAGCGACTTTGGTCAACGTAAGTGGCTAGCATTCCTGGCTGTCAATGCGGAGGCCCGGGTTCGATCCCCGACTCAGCCAAGAAGTTTAATTCTGATCTGAGAGCTGGAACGGGGTATAATTAGCCTCATCAGCCAAAAGTGAGAAGATGTGGATTCGATTTCTACCTCAGCCATCCTGGAAGTGGTTTTCCATGGATTCCCCACTTCTATTCCAGGCAAATGCTGGGATGGTACCTATTTTATGGCCACGGCCACTTCCTACCCACATTCTTCCTCGCTTATAAATACACACACTAGTACAGATATCACAGTGACACAGGTTATCAGACAAATTGTACACACACCCAAGTACACGAGGCTACATTACCACGATGCCACAAAGCCCGTAAAAGAATCAACAACACTACTTCAACTCTGGTCAAAGAGCCAGGAATAATGACACATTGTGCTGGCCATGCGTCACCCTGCAATCTGCAGGCTATATGGTTGAGCACTGCTTGCCTGGCCGGCCCCGTGGTGTTGGGGTAGCGTGCTTGCCTCTCACTCGGAGGCCCCGGGTTTGATTCCCGGCTTGATCAGGGATTTTATAAACTGACGTGAGGGCTGGAACGGGGTGCACTCAGCATCGTAAGGTCAATTGATTAGCTGTCTGACAGTGAGACAGCGCCCCGTTCACGAAAACCAAGATTAGCGGCCGTGGGGACCCGATGCGCTAATCACGCGTCACCCCAATATCTGCAGCCCAATGGCTTGGTAGCAGTCGCTTGGTAGGCCTAGGCCCTTCACGAACTGTAGTGCCAGCGGGTTACTGCTTGCCTGGTGAGCCAAGCCAATTGGTGGACTGTACTGTAGTTGTACAGAGTTTTGCTCGTTACCAATATCTGATCTGAAAATCTGCCCCTCTCCCACAATATTTGCAAAGGCTTCGATGCCTCGAAATGTGAAGACCAACCACGATGAGTTATATCAAAAGCCTTGCTGATATTTGGTTTATCGTTTCGCTGGCGGTTTATCGGACGTGCTGGGTGGCGGTGGGGTACAATATAAACAGAGTGAAGAAAGGAACTTCATTGCCGGCCAGCCGAGCCGTAGTCCATCCAAGGCTATTTTTAGAGCTTGGCTGTGAAACATCTGTGATCTTGCGACGACTAAACACTCTGATCGTAAATGCTGCTGGCAAACCCAGACGGTCAGCAATTAGCAGAGTAGTTCAGTGTCTTCTCGTCTCGTGAGAACAAGGCTGTAATATGACGCTGATTATTGTGATGTTCAGTCGATCAGCTCAAAATAATTCCAATTATTGGAATATGTGAAAAAATAGCCTGAAATGAATTACATGTCATTAAGAATAGGCTATATATTGTTATGGACTATTAAAGGAGAAAATTATGGGACATGTTTCTCTCGTCCAGCGAGCTATATCAGATCCAAATAAGCAAGACAAATAGCTCTACAAAACACTACCAATCCCCTACAATGACACCAATAGACGGTCTCTGCTCTCCAAAAATATAAACAAAGAAAACCCTCAGAAAACGTAGTAAATGTGGTAAATGTTACTGATAAGGCATTAAGCACCCGAAGCCAACGGCCTGGCCATGTTGAAACACAGGATCCCATAACTAACAAGTAGTTCCGTGAAGAACTATACAGCCTATTTTCATATATCCTACTTATGTTAATTGCCTCTATCAACATACAAACTTTCAGTTTGATTGCTGTAATAGATTCGAAGATATTGAGAACCCACTAAATATTGCGAATGGTCGCCATGTTGGATTGTTATATGTATAGGCCATAGAGTCATGTACCATTAAAGGAAAATTATTGTGTAGTTTCATTATTCAAACTTTCACTTCGATCGCATGATTACGACACAAGAAATAAAAACTTAATTTTAAAATTCGCACAGCTGCCATCTTGAGTTTATGTAAACAATTGGACTATACCAGTGCATTACAATGTGTATTAACATTTCCTGCACCAAGTTTCATTGCGTTTAGATCATTAAATCGCGATAAAGGTCTATTTAAAATGCTCAACTTCGCTTGGTCGCCATATTCGTTTTGTAGTTAACCGGTTTTTGAAAGTCTTATAGATGAACTTCCAGTAGTGCCATTTATCTCCGTACCAAATTTCAGGGTGACACCGCTAATATTTTCAGAGATATAGAATGCCGGTGAAATATTTCGCACAGCCGCCATCTTGAGGTTATGTAAACAATTGAACGAAGTTAGATGTCGGTGCATTACAATGTGTATAAACATATAGGCTACTGTACCACGATTTATTGCGTTTGGTTGGTTAAATCGCGAGAAACGTCTATTTAAAAGCCGCAACTTTGCTTGGCCGCCATGTTGGTTTTGTATTTACCAGGTTTTCAAAAGTCACATAGGTGAACTTCTAGTAGTTCCCTTTATCGCCGTAAAATATTCCAGGGTGATATCGGTAATAGTTTCGGAGATATGGAATGCTGGTGAAATATTTCGCACAGCCGCCATGTTGGATTGGTGAGACGTAAAAAAATTTGAAGGGCATGGTCGGGGCCGTCCGGAATAGTGCTATGAACTTACCGAGTTTCATTGAAATCGCTACCCACACACAGACAGACAGACACACGGACAAAAGGTGATCTCATAAGCCTAATTTTTCATTAATGAAAATAGGCTAGAAAACAGTACATTTTCAGTTGTTACCTCAAACTGTATTGGTGAAAAATATTTGTATCGATTGATTAAATCGACACTACACTATCGTTTCTCTTGTCAACATGAGGCTACATAATTCATTGTGCCAATTTCTGAAAATACTGCAATTAAATGAAGAACACTGACACTCCTTAATTGCGTTAGTGCCTGTTACACTCATCTGAAGCTAAGTGATAAATCCTCAATTCAATATGGCGTCAAAACCTTGACATTACTTAAATAATCCACAGATGAGTTTTTTTTGGAGTCTTCAGTCCTTTGACTGGCTTGATGCTGACTAATAGTTTCATCTCTACATAGCTACCACATCCTACGTCCGAGGCAATCCGTTTAACACGTCCTAATCTTGGACTTCCCTTACAGTTCTTATCCTCAACTCATCCTTCCATAACTAAGTTTGCTATTCGTAGGTGTCTTAGCTTGTGCCCTATCAACCTATCTCTTCTCTTCATTAGCAGTCGCCAGAAGTATCCCTCCTCACCCACTTGTCTTAAAACATTTTCATTTGTTACTCTATCTACCCATCTGATCTTAATCATTCTCTTGTAACACCAAATTTCAAATGCTTCCTTTCTCCTCTTTTCTGCTTCGCCGGTAGTTCATATTTCACTTCCATAGAGTTCCTCTTTCCAGACAAAAGGCTTTCACAACTGACTTTATAATACCTAAATCATTTGATGCCAACAGATTTCGTTTCTTGAAGAATGCTTCCCTTGCCTTAGCCCACTTACTTTTTATATCCTCCTTGCTTGGTCCATCACTGGTTTCTAAGTAGTAAATATCTCCTACTTCCTTTACATTTTCACCTGCTAATAGGGGTTTCTGATTTACTTCGGCTCCATTCCAATATTATTGTTTTACATATATTTAGCCGCTTCGGTGACGTAGTTGGTAGCATGCTGAGCTTCTCTGCCCAAGATCGCGGGTTCAAACCCGGCCGAAGTCGTCGGATTTTTAAGAGCGTTCAAAATCCTTCAGTATGCCTTCCATCGGAGGGGAAGTAAAGCCGGCGGTCCCATGTCATAGATTTATACCATGTTAAAGAACCTTCCACTAATTACACCTGTGTGAAGCCAAATGATATATAGGTTAAACATTTGACCAACGTTCTTAGGTTCCTACGTTCGTCGTCAAGAGCCGACTGCGGTGGCATCTGGCAACTTAGTTCTGAACTAGTTGGTCGTTGATGGTGGCGTTTGGCGGCATAAGTAGGAACTACTTGAAAAAATCAATGTAAGCAGTCCCTACTTGAATTAAAACTGATACATGCACTAATACAGTCATCGTCACTATTAACACCGGTTTTCAGACAGATTCTACACACACCCAAAGTACACGGGGCTACATGACCACGTTGTCGCAGCCCCTAAACTGAGGAACCAACCAACCAACCAACCAACACTTATTTATTTTTACTCAAGACGGAGTCCATACCATTTGAAAATTCCTTCAAATCCTCTGGTGAATCAGCTAAGATGACAAAGTCAACAGCAAATCTCAGAGTTGAGATTATTTCTCCTTGAATCTTTACTCCTACTCGTACTTACAATTGTTCCCTAATTTACTTCGTAGCTTCTTCAATGTATTGATTGCAAAGTATGGGTTGCAGCCTTAGTAACTGCCTTTAAATCTTTACCACAAATATCATATTTGGACTTAGGCCTATATCACTGTTTCAGATAATGAGCGGTATGTTCATTTAATATATTATTCTTGTGTTTCTTTGTTTCTGTTATTATTTCAGTGTATCTGCGTTATAAAATTCTTTCCGGCTAAGTCACAGCACCTGTTATCTCAACATTACAGGAAGCTGACGAGTGAAATGTTAAGGTGGCCCGGGTAGTTTAGCTATTGTAATTTACATTTATGGTGTATTAACATTCATGCCAGTCTGTATATTTACCTTAGGGCAGTTTGTTTTCATGCAGATAATGTACACGATTCGCATAATTCCATTGCTAATTGTTGTTTTTGTCCGTTGACTCGCATCATAGCCGAAGGGTAGAGAAAGGATCGTGCTTCCTGTCCCAAATGCCGAGGATGCATTGTCCTTCAACTTTACTAGGAAGTATCAGTCATTCGGTGTTCAAGAAAGCAAATCACGTTCTCTACAATTACGCACTGGCCTCTCATACTATGGAGAAATAACACGCTATAACTTTGTACTGAACAAGGTTTCGTTCAAGACATTTAGCAAGTAAGTTAAGGGGGGGAGATCTAGCTTAAGAGAGGAATAAAATGCCAATATTCATTCGATTCTTGAATATGCTACAAATATTGTTGACAAATGATACTCATATCACAGTAACGACATGCTTGTGGCAACCAAAAGCAACTTTTATAATGTCAAAATTCTTTTCATAAGAGTTTTTTAGAGAATTTTAAAAATTTGCTAATTTTTTTTACCATGCATCATCGTTTCTCTTATATAGACTATCCCAAGTTTGAAAGAAATTTCCAACTTTTCTTTTTTTAAGTGTATTACATCTGCACCTACAAACTGTACCTCAATCACTGACATAAACTGTAAATTAAGTCCTTTTATTGAATTTTTAATCAACCGACAGTAGTGGCTACGCTGGCTAAAGCGCAGCATTAGGTCATGGGACCAAGCTCTCTGCTGACTCGGTAGACGCGTGGGTTCGAGCCCCACCGTCGGCCGTCCTTGAAATGGTTTTCCGAGGTTTCCCATTTTCAACACCAGGCAAATGTTGGGACGGTACCTTCTGACAGGCCACGGCCGCTTCCTTCCACATCCTTGCCCAGTTTCATTCACCATCATTCATTTCATCTCTCATTAACTCCTCTCATGAGGTTGGCATCAGGAAGGGCATACGTCCGTAAAAACCATCGCCACAAAGACTTCCATCGCATCTCATCCCCGACCCCGTCGGAAAACGGGAATAATAAGGGGTAGACATACAATTGAATTTTTAATCAGAGCAGATGAAAATAGTTCTTTGTTTTCAAGAATAAATAAAGTATATAAAAGCAAATATAAATCCTAATGACCTGATTGAGGTACATTTGTAGGCACAGTTGTAATACACACCTTAAAAGAGAAAAGTTCGAAATGTCTTACAAACTTGGGATAGTCTATATAAGGGAAAGATGCACGGTAAATCATTTTGCAAATTTTGAAAATTCTCTAAAAGACTCTTATAATAAGAATTTTGACATTATAAAAGTTGCCTTTGGTTGCCACGAGCATGCCATTACTGTGATACGAGTATCATTTGTCAACAATATTTGTAGCATGTTCAAACATCGAATGAATATTGGCATTTTATTCCTCTCTTAAGCAGAATCTCCCCCATTAAGCGAATAGTATGCTGTATATTTAACGAAAAGTAGGAAGTAAAGGATGTATGAAAAACAAATCAGCTGCCAAACACATTTTCAAAAAATCCCTCTCAGCGCGCCGGAAGGCGGAGAAAGATTACACCAGACAAAGATAAATATTTCGAATTTCCTAAATTTTCCAAGTGTTGTGTACCTACAAAAGTTCCACATGCTTAGCATACTTCTTCTTCTTCTTCATCATCATATTCTTCTTCTTATCTTCTTCTTCAAGTGTCTCGTCCTCCAAGAACCCCTCCCCCCAGGAGGTCACAACTTGTGGGGCGTGGGTTGGCGACCACGGGACCCCAGCTGAGTCGGCCATTGCTTCCACTTACTTGTGCCGGGCTCCTCTCCGTCTTCTTTCCTGTTGAGCTCCCTTGGTCAACTCTTGTTCTTTCCCGACCCCAACGGTATTAGGGTATCCGAGGCCCAGGGAGTCTCTTCCTTTCCCGCCTTAATTGGCCCTTGTCTCATCTTTCCTGATACCCTCCTTCTTGTTCACTTCATGTTCTCTCCTGCCTTCTACTCAAGTCCCTCAAGGAGGCAGGGTGTGTGTAGCCCCACCACTTCTGGTGCACCCTGGATATTGCTACACCCTCAGGGGCTCACGGCTGGTGAGTTCGGGAGTTGGCGATCCCGAGGGATTCCTGAGCTGGGTCCGTTTTTCCTCTTTTTCCACTGACTTTGGGCGGGCCCTCTCCTCTTTCCCTTTCCTACCTGCCTTTCATGGCTCTCCTTCCTTCCATGTCCCTCAATCCACATTCTTCGAGGGCTGAGGGCATTTCTTTTCTTCCTGTCCTTTATATGCCTTATACTTTCTTTGTTTACCATTTCTTCTTGTAGTATGCAAGTTTGTAGTTAGTATTAGTTATAGTTTTCATTCTCATCTCACCATTCACTATCACCCAAACCATTAGGGGCCGATAACCTAGATGTTAGGCCCCTTAAAATTACAATTATCATCATCATCACCTCCAAGAACATTGGCGATCAGTAGCATGATCTGCTGTTTTTCCATAGCTGTTCTAAACAGTGACACTGTATTAAGTCCAAACCACTGGCTTAAGTCCTTTAGCCAGGATGTTCGTCTGCGTCCTGGACCCCTAATGCCATCAATCTTCCCTTGGATAATTAATTGCAAGAGGTGGTATTTGTTGTTGCGCATGGAACGACCAGAGCATTCTAGTTTTCTCCTTTTGATGATACTGAGAATGTCCGAGTCTTTGTTCATACGTCGCAGTACTTCCACATTTGTGATTTTAGCTGTCCATGATATCCTTAAAATCCTACGATACGTCCACATTTTAAATGCTATCAGTTTCTTACTTAAAACCTCGGTGAGTGTCCACGATTCAACTCCATAGAGCAGGACACTCAAAACTTAGCATAGAAGCAGTCGGGTGCGTAATGACTGACTTAAATCACCGCTGACCAAAACTTTTCTCATTTCCATGAAAGAACTTCTGGCCTGCTCAATTCTACAGTGAATTTCTTGACTTAAGTCCCAGTTATCATTGATTTGACATCCTATCATTCCGAATATATTTTGCTAATATCTTGGCTTAAGAGTGGGTCATATCATTTTTTTTTTCAGATGAAAGTTTTAGGTAATTCTTGACGAGTATTCTCCACTTTTAACGGTTTTGATATTGAACCTATTAAGGGAGGTATGTTATTTTCTTTTCAAAACTCAATTTTCCCCACCCCTTTGGTCAATGGTTTGTGCTATCAATAAACCTTACTACTTGAAGTTTTTGGCCCTTCTTCTAAGAAAAGTACGATCTTTAAATAGATTATATTTTTCTCATACTAAGAAAGTTGTACGCAGCGATATTTCACTTTTTCGAAAAAGGCCCACTACTTCAACCCCCTGGGAGCGGAACAGCAAGGTCATCAGCCCCTAAATTTAATCATCAAAGCAGTGATCAGGAACTGATGATGACGGTTCGATGGTCGAATTCTAAATCGCCCGTTATAATAGTGACCATAACTAACAGTGGCGTAGCCAGTAGGGTGTTACTGGGGGTTAGACATCCCCTCCCACTTAAAAAATTACAAAAGAATTAAGAAAAACACATCACCAAATCACTGTACTGTTGTCGCCTTCCGACCCAGCTCACCATTTGAGGCTAAATTTCTCTTCATAACGCAATTTGCACATTACATGAATATCAACATGGCCTAATCCACTTATAATGGTATAATAATGAGCACCACGCATTATTTTGAAACTAACCCCCCCCCCTCCCATATTGGTCGATCTTGACTATGCTACTAATAACTAATACATGAAACTTTTTCAGGAGTGTTTATTTACTTATGTACATGTCAGTTACAGCTAACAGTTTGCACAGTTGACACTGAAGGAATGGCTTCAGACCTGCACACGTACAGTGTACAGCGTAGCTACCGCTGTCGGCCAATTCATATAAGCAAATAATATTTATGGCCGGCCCCGTGGTGTTCGGGTAGCCTGCCTCTCACTCGGAAACCCTCGGTTCGATTTTCGGCTACATCAGGAATGTTAGAAACTGACGTGAGAGCTGGAACGGGGTGCACTCAGCCTCGTGAGAACAATTGAGTAGCTGTCAGACAGTGTGACAGCGCCCCAGTCATGAAAACCAAGATTAATGGCCGAGAGGGTCCGGTGTGCTGACCACACGTCACCCCAATATCTGTAGACCGAATGGCTGGGCAGCGGTCGCTTGGTAGGCCTAGGCCCTTCATCGGCTGTGGTGCCACGGTGGTGGGATTAAATCTCTACTTAGTATAGCCTAAAGGAAAGTCCCCTATTCTGGGATGTTCTGGGTAATCTCAAGAACCACTGGATGGATTTTGATGTGGTTTTCACCATTCTGTAAAGGATTTCTCGAGGAAGGTTCCTGTGGAAAATTATTTATTTATGACCCAAGGAAGCCGAGCAATAACGATTTCAGTGAATCGAGCTACTCACTGAAGAGTTCACGGCTAGTGAGTTTGGGAGTTGACGACCCCTAGTCATCCTGAGCTGGGTCCGCTTTCTCCAGTGACTGGGGTGGACCCTGGCCTCTTTCCTACTCCTCTCCGCCTCGTTGCATAGTGATTAGCACTCTTGGCTGTCACCGCGGAGGCCCGGGTTCGACTCCCGGCCTTTTAAGCTTACGTTGGGTAAACCATTAAAAATATCTATAGTCTTTAAAATGAGTGTAAGAATTGTTCAGCATGAAAAGTTCTACAAAAAAGTCCACGACAGCATATCTCTATCTTCAATACATCGCCCACTATAATCGTTTTACGTTTTCATTTCTTCCAACAATCACCATTCAATTACTAAGCGAGCGAGCATATCACCCCAGTTTCAGCCTTCGTTCCTCAGAATACACAGTCAAGTTAAGATTGGATGGAAGGGGGATTTGTGTTTGATGCACCTTGCCATTCCTGACAACAATTCGTTGCACATACTATCTCCATGATATGATTAATAGTCTAGTCAGTGATTTTAACCCATAATGCCGAGACGGAAAACTGACCTAGTTCGTAGTTTATTGAAATCGATGAAAAAAAAGAAGCCTTTTAAGCTTGCGCTGGGTAAACTCTTAAAGATACCGGACGAAGCCGGGGCGGGTTGCTAGTAATAAATATAATAATATTTCACGGATTTAATGGAAAAGTGCCACTAAACACATGAAAGAACCCTACGCTACCTTTGAAGGTTGTTGTCCAACAGCTTCACTGTGTGCCCATTGTTAGAGACATCTCATTTCCGAGGTCTAGCCATTTGACGAATGGACGGAAGCAAGCTAATATTAAGAGCTATTACGTAAGCCCTAATCATCACTGGGGCGGACATGTGTGCCAATTACTTGGACCCTTTTTTCTTTTTTTTTTGCTACCAAAATGTTGTACTGGGTTAAGGACATGCATAAAGACAGTTGTAGACGGTTTCTTTGTTCGTTTGATGAGATCATCGGTCTCTCTTGTCTGTGCACGAGTCGGAACATAAAGAATATCGTTCTCCTTGCGATCATTAAAAGACTAGGGGAATCGTGGTCGTTAGACTCGTGTTTTATTATCAATGGGCACTGAATTATATCCCGTATCATTGTTGTCGTCACCTCGGTGGTGTAGTGGACAGCGTGCTTAGCTGCCACCCCGGAGGTCCGAGGTTAGATTCCCGGCTCTGTCACGAAATTTGGAAAGAGGTATGAGGACTGGAACGGGGTCTACTCACTAGGAGAGTTGGAGGGTTTGCTCTTCATAGAAAATATTTTGCCCCTGTTCGAGCATTCTTGCCAATAGGCCTTACTGTGCTCAAAATTGAACGTTTAAAATAAATCCTCAAACTTTTGTAATCCTATTCCCGCACAAGTTCTCGGATCGTCTCGGTGGCGTAGTCGCTAGCACGTTGGCGTGGGGAATTGAAGGTTTCGAGTTAGATTCAGACCTTGGCCAACCCTTTGTTTTATTCTGTTACTGATACGTTCCTTATTGTCTTTTGGGTATTCTGTAATGTATTTGCTGTGGTCTCTTCGGTTTTGGAGCTATGTGGAAATCATCCCACCACATTGCACCCCGTTCTGCCAACCATGCGATATCTACTTTTTACGACAAGTAAGTAATAAAAAACAAGAGCGTCTATTGTATTCTTTGCTTATCATATGAAATAAAGGTGTAAGCATACTCTCTTTTGTGTTTGCACGTCAAAGGTCTCATTAAGAATCTACAAAACCTGGCTCATGCTGTACACGGGGACAAAGATCTGTCTACGAGAGAAGTTGCTATCAAAATCCATTCACTGATTCATCTCCAACGTCCGTGTAATGCTTTCGTAGACATGATAAAATATGTTTTCTTTACAGCAAATCTAACAGACGTGAGAACAGTGTTCGGAAATGTGAACATCATCTGTTTTCCGCGTGAAGTGATGGGTTCACGGTGCTATACTTCCTGCTCACCTGCACTTATTAAATATGCTCTTTGTCGCGAAATTCTTTGCTTCCAATGTTTTTATGAAAAATATCACACAAATAAGTGTAAAAATAGGTAAAGTTCAAGCGACCATTGTCAGACGAACAGTGAAAATGTGACAAATATTTTAGATAATGTAAACAATAACGTAAATATTAATTCATTTATATTGTAAGTAGAAAAAGCAACAACAAATAATGAAGTACTTGATGTAATCTGTCAACTTAAATATTGTACCACAAGCATAAATAAAATAAAAGATGCCAAAGAAAGAAAAATAATATAATTAAAAAAGATTAAGGTAGGTTTCGATCACGGTAGCTTCCATTCCCAACGCCAACACGCTTGTGACTACGCCACGGAGACAATCTGAGAACGTGTGCGGGAATAAGACTACAAAAGTTTGAGAGTTGATTTTAAACGTTCAATTTTGAGCACACAAAGGCCCATTGGCAAAAACGCCCGAACAGGGGCAACATATTTTTTATGAAGAGCAAACTCTCCAAATTCTAACCCTTTTCTAGTAAACCACCTGGCGATCTCTCCTTGTATGCTTTGGGTGGTCCAAAATGAGTAGAGGGGGTTCGTTTCCTACCTCAGCCATCCTTGAAGTGGTTTTCCGTGGTTTCCCACCTCTACTCCGGGAAAATGTCCTAAATTAAGGCCATGTCTGCTTCCTTCCCAATCCTCATCTCAATTACAACTACACACACTAATACAGCCACCACAATAACACAAATCATAAGACAAATGTCACACGCACTTAAGTACATGGGCTACATGACCACGATGTCGCAAAGCCCCTAAATTAATCAACTACAGACAACCAAATTTCCCCACTCCTATCTGCCTTTCAAGGCTCTCCTCCCTTGCAAGTCCTTCAATTTTCATTCTGCGAGGGTTGAGGGCATTTCTTTTCCCTGTGACTGGCTGTGTGGCTCAGCGGTAACGTTCTTGCCTGCTGGACCCAAGGTTGCAGGATTGAATCCAGGCGCAATCAGTTTGCATTTGAGGGTGCGCAAATGCGAGAGAGCCGTGTCAGTAGATATACTGTCACGTTAAAATCGCCTTCGGGGAAAAATTTCAGCACATCGTCGTCCCTAAAAGCCGCATTAGTTATCAGCGACGTAAACCAAAACATTATTATTATTATTATTATTATTATTATTAGTCTATTAATATCCTTTCCCTGTCTTTTATTTATCTTACTATTCGTTTGTTACTGTTGTCAAGTGGCCCTAATAAAAAGCAAAACTTACTATGCATTCAAATATAGATGACGTCATGATTCCCAAACAGCCAGTAGTTATTGTTTGAAGATAGGGGGCCCTGGTCGTTTCCAGGACACCGAGGCAGCAAAGATTATTGCTGATACAACCGGCCTGTCAGGCAGTAAGGGAAACTCGTGACACGATTTGTAAACACGCCTGGTGGATGCTGTGCTGAATAGATTTGACATAGCCTCTTCTTTCAAAATCGCATCGGATATTCTTCTTGCTGTTTTCTTGACACTTTAATTTATGCCTTTCACAAAATGGGGAGAGAAAGTTTTTTCTCTTTCCTCCTTTCTTTCCTTTTCAAAATAAGGAAGTAAGATTCATCTTCTTAGATTAGAAGACAAAACTTTGGCAGCACGAATGCGGCATATTAAAAGAGTTGACACAGAAAGACAGATGTGCTACGCGTGTTTGCCGCTATAGAATGATCTCACAGTGACGACATTGCTGTGTAATCTCATTGGAGTTGAGATCGCGTGTTTATGTATTAGGTTACACCGTTTACTCTTGGTATTTAAATAGACGTGTTATAAGAAGTCACTCATTGAATATGAAATGATGACAGAAGGGTTAATAGTGTGAGGTACAACACTACGAATAGTAACCGTAGAATGGATTCAGGGTTACCGCAGACAACCCTCGGTGGCGTAGTCCGTAGCATGCTGAACTGATATGCACCAAGATCGCGTGTTCAAACCCGGCCGAAGTCGTCGGAATTTTAAGAGCGTTAAAATCTTTCAGTATGCCTTCCTTCGGTGGGAAAGTAAAGCTGGCGGGCCCATGTCACAGATTTATGGCATGCACAAGAACTTACCACTACTATTGGTAGTGTGTAGCCAAAATGTGTATGTTATTTGTGTAGAAACGCTCTATTAAGTTCCAACGTTCGCCGCTGATGGTCAGTGACAATAGCATCTGGTAGCCAATGTTGGAACTACTTGAAATTGGACTTGCTGGCAACCTACAGGCGTTCAATTAAAATACTCCAGAAATATACACATTCATGCTGTTATTGTTATTCGTTTAGGTGCTTTGTGACATCGTGGTCATGTAACACCATGCATTTGTGTGTGTATAGAAATTGTTTAATAACTTGCGTCTTTGTGATGTCCTTAGCAGTGTGTGTATTTGTAATTGTGGTAGGATTTGGGTAGATAGCGGCTGTGGCCTTAATTAGGTACTATCCCGGCATTTGCCTGGAGTAGAAGTGGAAAACCACGGAAGAACACTTCCGGGATGACTGAGAGGGAAATAGAGCCATCCTCTTCTCAGTTTTGCCTCACTGGGTTCAGTGTATCCCGTTCCAGTCCTTACATCTGAATCGGAAATCGAACTTGGACCTACGGGCCGACAGTCAAGAACACTAGTCACTACCCCACGAGGTGGTCCAAACACTGTGCATGGTGTGTTTTAATGATCAATAGTTAACCAATCCTAACTTCCACGAGACCATTATCTAATTTGAAATAAATAAATAACATATTACTTTACAGCTTGAAGACACAATATTGAAAATTACGCGCTTCGCCCATCTTGAATGGATAAATATTAAACTCAATGAAAATGAAAATCCACAGCCTGCTTCCAGTCGTCCGACCGGATCAGTGAATGGAATGAATGAAGCCCCCCATCTAGCGGCGAGGATATGAACTGTGCCAGCTGCCGAAGCCTGTCGCACTCCCCTAGGGCAATGATTAAATGAATGACAGATGAAATGAAATGATAGTGGAGAGTGTTGCTGGAATGAAATTGTGACAGGGAAAACCGGAGTAGCCGGAGAAAAACCTGACTGCCTCTGCTTTGTCCAGCACAAATCTTACATGGAGTGACCGGGATTTGAACCACGGGCCCAGCGGTGAGAGGTCGGCGTGCTACCGCCTAAGCCACGGAGGCTCGCATTTAACTCAATAACGTTCTAATTTTAGTTATACTGACGAAAGTTGACTCATCGATTGACACCTATGAGAGTCTTATTATGCTTATGTATCAAGTGCTTTGCATTACACCAGGCAAATGCTGGGACGGTACCTTCTGACAGGCCACGGCCGCTTCCTTCCAGATCCTTGCCCAGTTTCATTCACCATCATTCATTTCATCTCTCATTACCTCCTCTCATGAGGTTGGCGTCAGGAAGGGCATCCGGCCGTAAAAACCATCGCCACAAAGACTTCCATCGCATCTCATCCCCGACCCCGTAGGAAAACGGGAACAATAAAGGGTAGATATACATACATCAAGTGCTTTGCATTGATACGTACGAGATGTGTGGGATTGAAACACAAACTAATATGGAGCAGGGGCGTATATAAGGGGGGTGCTGAGGGGGCTCCAGCCCCCCCCCCTCCCCGAAAAAAAACAATAAAAATTAAGAAAGTGCTGCTTTGGTAAGAGCATAAAATAATTGTGAATTTGGTTGTACCCTAATCTTAACTTATCGGCTAAGTTATAAACAACATTAAAATTGAAATTATACTAACTCGTGGTGTAGTGGGTAGCATTCGTCGCTGCCGCCCCGGAGATCCGAATTCGATTCCCGGCTCTGACAAGAAATTTTAATTCTAGTCTGAGGGCTGGAACGCGCTGCACTCAGCCTTGTGAGGTAATGCTGTGAATTCCACAGTGTGTTTTTTGAGAAATACATGTAAAAAAAACGGTTTACCTTTCTGCTTAGTAAATTGACAAATATTTAGATATATGCCATTCGTACTCCATAGATCATAATAGAAAGTTCATTAAGTATAAAATTTTATTTGTGTGTATTATATTTTACAACTTTTTTTTGTATTGCCAGAAATAATTGTAGGCTAGGCCTATATAAACTTTGAATCTTATCTAAAATAATTACACAAAGTTATATGCTCTAAGGTATTGGTTGATATTTCTGGGTATTTTGCGGTGACAATCCCCTGAGAATTTTTTTCTATATACGCCCCTGATATGAAGTCCAAGAAGGAAGATTGGTAAGCTAAAGAACAATAATTAAATCCAACCCTGGAGGAATATCGGATGTGAATCTGGAAGACTAGGCTACGTCAAATCTATTCAGCACAGCTTCCAGCATGCGTGTTTACCAACCGTGTCACGCTTTTCCTTTACTGCCTGACATGGCGGCTGTATCAGCAATAATCCCGCAGTCTGCCTACCTTCTAACAATAGCTACTGTACTATCTTCTCGCTGTTCCACAATAATATCATCGGAAGTCCTGCTTTTATTGTAACACGTGTAGTGGCTTTATTCTCTAATGGGGTCCAGATACTGGTCGTGATGTGAAACCAGGTAGAAGAAGGACTTGTTTGCGATAACATTTACCAATTACAGGGTAGGTCCGTGGTAGAGTATCCTCATCATGATTCAAGGATAGCGGGTTCGATTCTCGTCCAAGAAAGTAAATTTTTTAAAGGATGGCAAAAGACACAGCACTTCGAATCGTACGGTATCAGCTCGTGAAAGATTTCTGGCATCACATCTGGTGATTTGAGCCAAATTAATAACATGTCAGCCTTACTGTCGGTCTCCGAATAGTGTTCTAAATTTCATTTCCAGAGGACAGTCATAAACAGAACGTTCAATTGGAGTGTAGATACCCTCAATGTCTTCAATACAAAAGATCTACGCCACAGTAACTCACTCAGGTCATGAGATAATTATTAGTCTATTATTATAACTATCATTACTAGATTAATATGATTAAATGTTATTATTATTTATTTATTTATTTATTAATTTTAAGCGTATTATCCCAATAAATGGAAGATCTTAAGCAAATAACTCAATCAATTTTTTTGGTTCTTCCTGTTCCAGTAGGCTTTCATTCTTGGCGAGAAGGCTTGTTTACGTAATTATTATTATTATTATTATTATTATTATTATATTCCACGTTAAGGTGTGCTTGTCGTTTTATGCGCTTGTTTGTTTAACTCTTTTCCCTTAATTAAGGGGCTTAGGCACTGTGGCAATTTCATCCCCGTTTATTTAAGAGTATATAGCCTATACGGTATGAATAAATAAATAAATAAATTAGCACATTATGCCACGAGCCTATAATGACAATAATTAAGACACGAGTATGTTTATAAAACGAGCGAAGCTAGTTTTATAATTTCCATATGGGTGTCTTAATTACCATTATAGGCGAGTTGCATACGACTGTTAATGCTCGACGATAATATTATAACATTACGTTATTTTATTATATGTTCGAAAAGAAATATTCATAAATAACTGTCGAGATTCAGTCACTTGAATTTAGTGAACAGAGTGCAAGCGCTGGATTTGCTGTCTGTACTTGACAAGTTCTCTGACCCTCGAAGACCCACATGCGTTCATATACCATTCATCCAATTGCGACGAGACTTTGGTGAGTTGTTGTGCACACTCCAGAGAAGGTTTTCGAATTAGTAAATCCATTTCACAATAGGTAGCGCACGAGTAGATTCAACAAATGAGTGACGGCACGCGAATCGTTAAAAAATATCCCGTATACGTCCATATACCATTCATCGATTGCGATGAAACTTTGATGAGTTGTGTATATTTTCGTGAAGTTTTCTAACTTAGTAAATTCATTTCACAGTAGGTAGCGCACGAGTAGATTCATCAAATGAGTGACAGCGCACGAATCGTTTAAACAAAATTCAGAATGCGTTCATATGCCACACATCGGATTGCGATGACACTTTGGTGAGTTATTGTGCATGCTCTCACGAATGTTTCTAAATTAGTAGGACTAAAGCATTTTACGATAGTTTAGAGGCACTTAACGGAAATTGAAAAACAAAAATATTGTGCATCCAAAAGCACTTCAATAATCTAAATTACAACGCTAACACTGTCTTTGATTGGCAATGCAACGCCTGCAGGGTACAGCTTGTATATTTCATAAAATAAATACTAAAAAGTTCCCTATGAAATAAGATGTTTATGTTCTTCTAAACGATGACTGTGCATCACATGCTTTTCTCAAAATGGCATATCTTTTCGGAATAGCTAGTAGTGGCTAGTAATAATTAAAATATTACAAGGGGGGCGCAACAAAAACATTGCATAGGGGCCCTTAAATCCTCTCGGTGGACCTGACCATGGCTGTTCTCTGTGCATCAGCTGGAGAGGCATTGCTGAATGCTGTCTTGCAGGTGCTCGTAACTTCCTACTGTTGAGCTGTTTTACGAGCTGGTAGCAGAGGTGTCATTCATGAGGAGAATCCAGATGAGCGTACCACCCACTTAGCATGACCTCGGCCGTCTCTTTTGAGAAACAGTCGCACTAGCTAATGAAGATGTAGACAAATGGTGGCCTTGTTGAAAGGTGGGCGAGTGAGTATGTCTGGGAGCTGCAAACTCTTAATTACTCTCTAACACAGGCGTTCTAAATCTGGTACTCACAGGCATCACGGTGCTCTTAAATTAAATTTGGTGCCCTCGTCATACGAGCCAAAAAGTGCCCGAGAGCATTCTTCTGTTGCACGAACGAGAATAATAAGAGTTTTCATTACAAGTTTTAACAGTCAGAAATGTTATCATTTTGTGAAATAGTATTAGCCTACTTTCGATTTTTGCAAAAAATGAAAGTAGACTTATGAGATCAACACAGGGCGAAAAAAAGTCTGTCTGTATGTGTGTGTGTGTGTGAGTGTGTGTACTCTGAATGTCTGCCCCCCCCCTATCAATTCGAACACGGTGAACGCGAATTGAACGAAATTTGGTACAAAGGTAGCACTAGCAAAGGACACCTCAGCGTCATGTTTTATATCGCCGCCTTCTTGACGAAAACGTAATGGCGGCCACCCAAATGTTCAAAGCTTAAATCAAATTACGACTAACCTATTCATCCGATCTCTACCAAATTTTGCAACAACATACCTTTAAGAGGGGAGCATCCTTTGACCAATCTAATAGGTCATCAGCCTAATAGTTTGCGGATGGCGGCCATCTTTGTGTGAAAATCGATTCCCCCTATTAATTCGAACACGGTGAAACCGAATGGAACAAAATTTGGTACAGAGGTAGTACTAGCAAAGGGCACCTCTGTGTCATGTTTTATATCGCCGCCATCTTGACGGAAACGTACTGGCGGCCACACAAATGTTCAAAGCTTAAATCAAATTACGACTAACCGAATCATCCGATCTCAACCAAATTTTGCAACAACATACCTTTATGGAGGAAGCATCCTTTGACCAAATTAATAGGTCATTAGCCTAATAGTTTGCGGATGGCGGCCATCTTTGTGTCAAAATCGATTACCCCTATTAATTCAAACACGGTGAAACCGAATGGAACGAAATTTTGGTACAGAGGTAGCACTAGCAAAGGGCACCTCAGTGTCATGTTTTATATCGCCGCCATCTTGACAGAAACGTAATGGCGGCCACACAAATGTTCAAAGCTTAAATCAAATTACGACTAACCTAATCATCCGATCTTGACCAAATTTTGCAACAACATACCTTTATGGAGGGAGCATCCTTTGACCAATCTAATAGGTCATTAGCCTAATATTTCGCGGATGGCGGCCATCTTTGTGTGAAAATCGATTCCCCCTATCAATTCTAACACGGTGAAACCGAATGGAACGAAATTTGGTACAGAGGTAGCACTAGCAAAGGGCGCCTCTGTGTCATGTTTTATATCACCGCCATCTTGACGGAAACCTAATCTTGGCCACCGAAATGTTAAAAGCTAACATGTTATTACGACCAACCTATTAATCTTGTCTCTACCAAATTTTGCAACAACATATCTTTATATGGAAAGCATATTCTGACCAACTGCAAGATCATCGCCCAATAGTTTGCAGATGGTGACCAAATATGTGTGCAAATCGATTCCCCCTATCAATTCAGACACGGTGAAACCGAATTGAACGAAATTTGGTACAGAGGTAGCACTAGCAAAGGGCACCTCAGTGTCATGTTTTATATCGCCGCCATCTTGACGGAAACGGTATGACGGCCACCCAAATCTTAAAAGCTTAAATCAAATTACGACCATCCTAATAATTTGATATCTACCAGATTTTGCAAAAACATGCGTTTTTGTGGAAAGCATCTTATGACTGACTACAAGGTCATCAGCCCAATAGTTTGCAAATAGCGGCCATGTATGTGTGCAAATCTATTCCCCATATCAATTCAATCACGGTGAAACCGAATTGAATGAATTTTTTTACAGAGGTAGCACTAGCAAAGGGCACCTCATATTCATGTTTAATATCCCTATAGCACGTTGTATTTCAACAAGCTACTACAACCAACATTCAATTATACTCCTTGAAAAGGACAAAGAGTTATAACAATACCCATGCATTTAGGAGAAAGTAGGCTATATGTTCTTTACTGAACATCTTGTTTTTATTCTACAGTAAAAATTGGACATCCCTGTTTTATGATTAAAACGCAAGATGCTGACTTGACTGTCCTTACGTAATTGTATCTTATTTGCATAAGTCTTGCAAGCAATTGCAGCATGCCTGGTGAACACTTTTGAAGGTGCATTATTAAGTTATTATTATTATTATTATTGTTAATATTATTAATTTTAGAATTATATTTTATTTAATGGCGCTCGGGTACTTGGCGTGGTGCTCACAGTCTCCAAGGTTGAGAACGCCTGTTCTAGTACCGGTACTGTATATACAGTAGGTATTTAACCCCCGTGTCTCGAGTTCCATGAGGCTGACAGTAGACCTGCCAATCTGCAATATTGATTGTTTTGCATTGTTTGCCCCGTTCTCAAATAAATGGAGAAGGAATATATTTCAGCATGTAGTCACTGTCGATCTAATTCTAGCTGTTGTTTCATTTGAGGGGCTTGGACATCGCGGTCATTTATCCCCATGTACTTCAGTGTGTGAAGAATTTGTCTGAATACCTGTGTTATTGTGGAGTCTATAGTAGCGTGTGTATTTGTAATTCAAGTGAGGATTCAGACGGAGGCGGCCGTGGCCATATGTATTGCAGGAAAATGGGCTTCACCTGGAACGACATACAGTAATGGTGGGGAACAATGGTGAAGCATTACTGAACTACCCGATTACCATTGCCAACTACACTCATTCCTTACATTCACAAACACGAACGGAGAGATATTATGTTATAAACACCAACCAGTGATGTAAGCAAGTTTGCACGTTTCAATATCATATTCAAACTCAAACAAAATCACTAAACTTTTGAAAAATATAGGATGAATCAAAGTAGCATTCAGAACAAAATGAAATGCCATGTCTTGTGGTTCGGATTCCACGTAAAAAGGAGGTCCCGTGGCTCATGAACTCAAGATTAACGGTCACGTTAAACTACAAGCTTCCTTCCTTCCTTCCTTCAGAACAAACAACACACTCGGTAAGTACCTTCACCAAGCAATTTAAATAAACAAAACCCATACTCAAAATCAGGAGTGTACTTATTTTCATGCCATGAAACAGGGAGTCAAGCAAATAACGTAGGGCAGACAGGAAGGATTATGGATACTCGATATAAAGAGCATAGAAATGCTATCAAACACAGGAAACATGCACTATGTGAACACATGTATGACACCGGACTGAGCCTTACTAACATATCACTACACTGTGGAAGCGAGAAGACTTGAGACAGACGGACGATGCTCGGACCGCATAGACTATATTGTTCGTTGCGCCGAGGCGTAGACGTACTTGAACATAATTATCAAGACATATAATAGTAAGAGTCGTAGGCTACATAGTACGAATAATAATAATAATGGAAACTCTGAAACAGAAACAGTGGGAATAATGGATTCATTCCGTAGAGAAGAAAATGATATGCAATGTCGTGCAGTTTTGTAAGTGCGAGAAAAAAAAGTACTTATACCCCTTCAAAAAGCAATTTTAAGGGCGACACATATGGTTGGTAAGTCCGAAAAGAACCGTTCGAAATATTGTGAGACATTGAAAAGGTGGAGCAAACCAGCGGAAAGGTTACAAAACCAAGAAAAAAAAAACTGTCTAAAAGAGAAGTGATTTCTATAGATGACTTTGATTAATGTAGTATTCGTAGAAAATTCTTAGAGTATTATGAACAAAAGAAAGAAATTCCAACACTGCAGAAACTGCTCGTATTTGCAAAAGATGAAATAACGTTTCAGGGAGGAAAGGAACCTTTCCGGAAAATTGTAAAAGGAATGTACTAAAGTAGCCTACATTGCAACGTCTAGCAGGTTAGTAGTACTGTTCTCATTGTATGGCTGTACATGCATTCCCCCTCTTGCTCCGCACCCACCCGTGGCAGCTGGTGAGCTGACTTAATGTACGGTATACACAACAGCCCGCTCCACGTCTAGCGGTAGGAATTCCCTGGCAGGGTAGTAAGTACTTGTTTCCCGCTTAATGTAATTGGGCACCGACTGGAAAGCTTTCTTTAATAATAGATGGTTGGTTGGTTCCTTAGTTTAGGGCTGCGACAATGTGGTCATGTAGCCCCGTGTACTTTGGGTGTGTGTTCAATCTGTCTGATAACCGGTGTTAATTGTGAAGACTGTATTAGTGTGTGCTATCTGTTCTTAATACAAGTAAGGACTGCAGACGATAATTTCAAGTAGTTCTTACTTTCGCTACCAAATGCTGGCTGCGTGGCTCAGGGATAACGTTCTCGCTTGCTGGGCCCGAGGTTGCAGGTTCGTATCCTGGCGCAGTCAGCTGGCATTTGAGGGTGCGCAAATGCGAGGGAGCCGTGTCCGTAGATTTACTGGCACGTTAAAGATCCCCTTCGGGGCAAAATTCCGGCACCCCGGCGTCTCTAAAAGCCAGTGTAGTTAAAAGGGACGTAAAACCAATAACATTATTATCATCCACTACACCTAGCTGTGAACTAGGCTACTACTAGATGTCATCGCAACGAGTGCCTGGTGACGAACGTTGGAACTTAAGAGCATTAATCAAACCTAACCAACAAATTTTGCTTCACACAATTTATTTAGTGGAAGGTTGTTTTACATGCCCACCGGCTTTACGTCCCCTCCGAAGGAAGGCATACTGAGGGTCTTTTAACGCTCTTAAAAATCTGACAACTTTGGCCGGGTTTGTTTAATAATAGACTATGTGTTTTGAAACATTCCAAATATTATTAATATTCGTGAAGGTTTTAAAAACGTCAGTTGTAACCGGTCAACAAACGAATGTGTTAGCATATACGTTCTGCACTTGGTGATGGTGATGGTAAATGAAAGGGGGTGGGGGTGTATCTGAAGAGGTTCCCAACTAGACAAAAGACCACCTCATGGTGTAGTGGTTAGCATTCTTTTCTGTCGATTCCCGGGTCTGTCAAGATATGTAATTCTGATATTTGGACTGGAACGGGGTACACTGAGCCTCGTGAGGCAAAATTGAGAAGAGATGTGTTCAAAGACCACCTCATCCATCTTGGAAGTGGTTTTCCGTGGTTTTTATTAAACAAAACTTTTCAGTCGGTCAACAAAAAAATTTCACTTCAAATTTCACCGCCTGTCAGGCAAATCGTGATGCCAAAAGATTCAAATCACTGAGGCTAAATATCAAGAACTTGCAGTAGACAAGAAATTTTAATTTGTGCTGATTGACTGGAAACACTGGAATGTGGCTTCTATCACTCCAATTTCCGTGGTTTTCCACTTCTATTCAAGGTTAATGCTGGGATGGCTCCTAACTTGAGACCACAGCTGCCTACTTCCCAATCCTCACCTGAATTGCAATTACTCACACACTAATACAGCCATCACAAAAACACAGGTTATCAGACAAATTTACACACTCACAAACAATTATACGGGGATAAATGGCCACGATGTTAAAGCCTCTCAAATGAAACAATACCAACAACGAGACAACATTTGTTTTTCGATTCAGGGAAGTTGTTTAAGTGTCCCATTGTGCACATCAGAGCCGTTCTATCATGACGTCAAAAGCTGCAGGGAGGATATATTCACGTAAATGTGTTCCACTAATAGCGATATAAATATTATATCGAACCAGAGACCGTGGTATCTCCCTCTCCCAGGGGTTTAATGCTCTGGATTTGATCTGTACCGCATGCTTCTACTAGCTAAAGCCAAACGCTGGCATTGATGCTACTTCTACTGCTTCAGGAGCGGTATCGCAAGTAATGCGGACTCACTTCCCGAGATTACAATATCCCGAAGTTGTAATTCTACGCCAATACTCAACACTCATCTTGTCAGTTTCATCACTAATTACTGTGCTATTGAACGCATTAGCTCACCGGAAAAAAATGGTCTTCGCCTGGTTATTTTATTTATCGTATGGCTTTTAGTGCCGGGAGTGTCCGAGGACATATTCGGCTCGCCTGAGTCTGTAGCTGCTTCCAGCGGACACACTTAGGGTGAGCTACAAGTTCCACTCAATTTTAAGTAGTTCCAACTTTCGCTTCCAGATATCAATGCTACCTAGTGGTGAACGTTGGAACTTTGATAGAGCGTTCCGACGAAATATAAACTAACAATTTAGATTCACACAAGTTTAGTCTGTGGAACTTTTACATGCCATAAATGTATTACATGGGACCACCGGCTTTACTTCCCCTCCGAATTAAGGCATACCGAAGGATTTTTAACGCTCTTAAACAATCCGACGACTTTGGCTGGGTTTGTACCCGCAATCTTGGGCACAGCAGTTAAGCATGCTACCGACTACGCCACCGAAGCCTCATCGCCTGGTGACAATAGTTCTAATATCATACCACCACCTTATTTGGCGAGGAAAGGAGTTAACAAGGTTCTTCAGGTAGGCATATGTCAAAATTAGTTAATAATAATAATGATGACGATAATTGTTGTTTAAGGACCCTAACATCTAGGTTATCGGCCCTCAAAATTAGTCGAAGCTATTTACTGATCATTAGATCCAGTAGAGCTACCCTACTCGGGGGATGCGTATTTCTTCCACTGTTCGAAATTGTCTCATGTTCCAAGGGATTATGACTCGATGATTTAGTGGGCCACTTTAATCAACTTTAGGTTTTGTTTGGTCCTTTGAAGTCTGGCGCACACACACATTCACTGAGTTGTTCATATGTCTGTGATGAGGGGTCTAATGGCCGCCTGGTACCAGTGCCACACCGTCTACAGTACAGCGCACCACCGCGACTAATGTGCTCTTTTAAGGGGCGACTAATGCTTTGTCTAGTGTGCTTACATGACATTACATAATATATTTCATCCTCTTTGTAATGTGTGTATTGATCATCATGATTTTCACCTTCAGTTGTTTCTCTTGTTATTGTTTCAAAAAGAGGCTTAGATATAGTGGACATTCCAACCCTATGTTTTAGGAAGTATTTACATATTATTATTATTATTATTATTATTATTATTGTTAATATTATCATTAATAATAATAATTGGATAAAGAAAAACACCCTTGGTGGACTACAGATTGCGATAAGGCCATAGAAGAACGACGTCGAGCCTGGATCAGGTGGAACCAGTACAAGAATGATTTCAACCTTGAGGCTTTCATCACGCAAAGAAAGGCAACAGCGAACACTGTTCGTGGAGCTAAAAGGAATTACCTATGAACCCTGCTAGAACAGGCAGATGAGGACTTCAAGAGACACAACTCCAGAGACCTGTACAAGGGACTTACGAAACAGACGACCCAGTACACTGCCCCTACCTTACTTCTTCGTGGACCAGACGGCAAGATCCAACTGAATAACAAGAGTAGTGGAGTGGTGGTGCTTCCAACGAGTGTCATGGCCGCCGCGTTAGTCCAAGCCAATATCTCGCGAACCCATGGTCGGATGTTGACATATGAGGTGTCGTTGAACTCGAGCTGACGTCCTCTTTCCTATTGACGATGTATTATATTTTTCAAAAATTCTTTGAATTTTTTTGTTTTCGAAAGTTGGTGATAGTTTGAAAACCAAAGATGATAGAACGTTGTGCCATGGCTCAAACGAATGGTCTTTATGACCTTTATTTTCTATAATAAAACTTTTTTACTTTTTAGGTTTTTTTGAAAACACTCGAATTTTGAAAATCCTATATTTTGGAAACTAGGAACTCTACAAAAAAAATTGTTTGACGTAAATCAATGGTCCCTACCCCCTCTACCCCCAAAATAAATTTCAAGTCTCTAGAATGAAAACCTGTAGTAGTGGGATGGTGGGGAGCTGCTTCCAAAAGCAAGTGGTGAGCCCCTGCGACCTTGGAATGGAAGGAGCCATGCTAGGAGGGCGTGCTTGGATTCGTTTTTTTCGTCTCATTGTGCTCTTTACGGGAATGTAGGTGTCGAAAAGGTGAAAATCTGGAAACACGGTCTTTTTGGGGTAAAACCGCGATTTTGAACTTTTTGCTATATCTCGCGAACTAATCATGCTAGAGGCGTGTACGACGGGTCCAAGGACTCGGGGTGACGTCCTCTTTGCTATATATCACTCGTTGCAATTTTAAAAAAAATTTGGAAACTCGATTTTGGGGTAAACACATGCTTTTTGTGATTTTGCCGATATCTAACGAACCAATAACGTTAGAGGCATGTACGACGGGTCCAAGGACTCGGGGTGACGTCCTCTTTCCTATGGACCACTCGTTGTAATTAAAAAAAAAATGGGAAATGCAATTTTGGGGTAAACACGTGTTTTTTATGATTTTTGCCGATATGTCACGAACCAATAACGCTAGAGACATGTACGAGATGTCCTAGGACTCGGGCTAATGCCCCCTTTCAAATGTGGTAGCTATTTGTCCAAAAAAAAATTCACAAAGGGCCTAACGCCGTACATGTTGAAATAACGTTTTCTTTTTCTTTACCTGTTTATAATGTTTATAAAGCGTGGTGGTTGAGAGAGACGATACGGCTGGGTGTGTGTGTGTGTGTGTGTGTGTGTTTCAACGAACCTGTCGCTAACCACAAGGACCATGCGTAATAGAACAATCGCTATTTCGGCTGGTCGGTGTATGACAGAGCGAGGGTGCGTTTTTTTTTACACTTTTTACCTTTAACGTGTAAACGGTGATGAGAACTTGATTCTATGTTGGTCGAAGCGAGTACAGAAAACAAACTTACAGGAGGTGAAGGTCATTTGAGCTTATTGGAAGGCTCCGATCTGACTTGACAACAGGTGACGCTTGAAGGTGAAATAATCTGACCATTGTGGCGGCAGGGAAGTGCGAAAGGCGTGCACACATGTGTGAAACCACAGGCACGCTAAACCAGTGACATCCTGTTTTGCTTCGTACGTGACAAAATGCAAGTCCATGTGAAATTTGATCTACCGCAGATGTTCGCTTGGGACGTTATCTGTCCACGTGCATGATAACTGTTAACAAGTCACATCCTGTTTTGCTTCGTACGTGACAAAATGCAAGTTCATGTGAAATTTGATCCGGCACAGGTGTTCGCCTGGGACGTTAGCTGTCCACGTGCACGATAAGAGAATGTTCAAAGCGTGGGAATCGCTGAATCAGTAAAAAGTATGATGCAATTTGTGGGAATGATGTCACAACCAATAGAGAGGCAAGAGCTGCAAACAGCAGTGGTGGGAGGTGAAGGGAGGGAGAGGGGAGGGGGTGATGTATGAGAGAACACAGGAGGAAAGGGAAAGACAAACATGTATGAACATGCATGAAGCGCGGAGCGCTGTATACATAGAGCTATAGGTGGTGTACAACATGTGTGAATAAATAAAAAGTACACAGGTTCACACAACATGTAATTTATTGATCCAAGAATTAAACGTAGAGTTAAACCCTAACCATTTGACGTAGAGTTTATTTCCTTTTTGTTTCAACACTTTTTCCACAAGATAATGCTGAGGAAATGCTGTTTTCTGAAGTTCATGGAGATAAAATCTACCTTTTATGGGTTGATGGTTGAGGTCCTCGAGTAAATAGGTGACTGGACTGTCCAAGTAGACTCGACGAATTCGAAATAGTTCAGTCCCCCACTGAGGCGTGTAGCCCTTATTGAAGGCAGACTTAAATTTGCTCAGACGAACAAAATCCCCAATGTTCAGTCGGTGACGTTTAGGATCGGCTGTTTTTATGGGGTTAAACAGTTTATCCAATCGCTGAATATTTTTAGTTACGAGACGTGGCTTGGTCCCAATCGTTCTATGTTTGGTGTCATTGTAACGTGATACTAGCTCAGGTAACATGTCCAACCAGCGATACGTGCCCTGAGCTGTAAACGCTTTCCACATATGGGTTTTCAATGTTCGGTTGAACCGCTCGACCACACTGGCTTTGAGATTGCTGTACGTGGTGTAATGGTGAATATCCTTAGATTTGAGAAAACTGGAGAAATCCTTGTTGAAAAATTCTTTCCCCTGGTCGGTTTGTAGCAGCTGAGGTTGACGTTTGGAGTGTTGAATAATATGTTGAAAGGCCTTGGTAACTAGTGGGCCAGACTTGCGACGCACAGGTTCAACAAAGGCCATTTTGGAATAGACATCAATGACGGTCAACATATAGCGTACACCGTCGTTAACGCCAGCATAGGGTATCATTTCAACCAAGTCAGCCTGCCAAAGTTCATCCACACCTCGTGAAATCACCTTGAGTCGCGGATAGTGACGCCTAGCTGGGCGATGCAACTCGTGAGCAATACCCATTTTAATGGGTGAGGGCTTAAACAATAATTTTGGCATTTCGAAGTTCTTGTTCAATTTCTTGAATTTCCCAATCGTGACCGGTATGGCCAGCTTGACGTGAGGCATGCAACAACTGTAGCCGCTGGACGAGCTTATTGGGATTGTGCCAGTAGGTAACATCCACAAGGGGTTTTAACGGTTTAAATGTCACTCCCGAAGCGGACACTTTACGACGAGTACTTTGACTAGTGGGAAACATTTTTGCAATGATGGTTTTATATTTTTGAGATATATTGGCATTCACTTGTTGCGTGGGATCATACTGTCTTTTGTGAGCATGGGTATCCAATAAAATGGATTTATATTTGTCAAGATCCTCTGACGTATAATCATGGGAAGAGGGGGTCCGAGAAAAGAGCAGCTTTAACAGTCCTGGCGTTAATTTATAGTTGATGTTTTTAATGACAGCTTTAGTACGAGCAAATTTAATGGATGAATCGCCAATTTTAAAACTATCATCCTCATAGCGAACACCATACGTGGTATCTGTGTTTCCAATAAATAGATCGGTGAAATAGGGTTCCAATGTTGATCCATAATATTTTATTAAAATGGTTTTCAGTTGAGCTTTATGTTGAGGGGTGGCCAAGAGTTGTGAAAACGGAGACGCCCTGGAAGGGCAAGGTGTTTCGACCATGGCCAAGGATTTCTTTTTTCTCAAAAACTCTGCAAGGGGTGCGGCCTTTTTTTGAGGCGTAAACACTTGTTCCTCCTCATCCTCAACTTCACTAACACTAGTCAAATCTTCCTGTTCCTCTTCCTCTTCCTCAGGGTCCTCGTGCAGCGTCTGCGTGGCTTGTGAAACGGTGGGTAGCGTTTCAGATGGCTTGAAAGAGGGTTTCAACATGGCTTTTAGCGGAGGTGCTAAATGTTGTTGAATAAACAAAGCATGATTGGCACGTGATTGTTTCAATTGACGAAACTTTTGGCGAATAGTATTTTTTGCTCTAATAATATGCTTTTTTAATTGACTCTCTGCTAACGCCATGGTGTCTTGGCAAATGACTTGCCGGGGAATGAGACAAGGCCTTAAATAGCAATAAAATGATCAAACCCTAAGCGATACCGTCCTTGGTTGAGTTCACTTTGTTTGTCAATCACTAAACAGGCATGACGTTGAGTGTTCCAGCACTTGGCATACAATTCTGTAAACATTTGAAAGGTCATATCCGGATTCACATGTTCATTATAAATGTGACGAGTGTTCCTCTCATCCTGGCGAAATAAAACAATGACATTGGCATTGTCACGAATCAACTGTTTGGACATTTTAGAATACGTTTGCCCAAGATAGAAGCAATCGATATGTTTGTGTCGACCCATGCTGAAATAGCTTTGAATGATGCCTTGACGTTCAGTGGATACATCATCGAAAATCATGAGTGAATCAGGCTTTACCTCATCCGGTGAAATCACATTTTCTTGCATGGAAAATGTAAAATAACCCATATTCTCTTTTTGTAATCCAGACATGACTTGATCCAGAAACACGTAGAGGGGTTGGTAGAGAGATTTTGCAAAAATATAAATATTTTGAAAACGCAGACCATTGGGCGCTGTGATGAGCGTTAGCAAAAGATTAGTCTTTCCACAGCCGGAAGGCCCCACAATGATGCAGCGAATGGAAGATGGAAACAGTGAACCATGGCGTTGTTCACGTGATGTGGGACAGAGATGGGAAACCATGTCCCCCACGGGGAATGACTCTTGCTGCTTAATAATCTTCATGTCAACTAAGGCTTAGACAGGCTAGCCGGCTGTCTATATACAGGACACCGAACCTTGTCATAGAAACAGTAGACTGCTACTACAGGTTGACGATGGATGTCTTTGGACGTGCGTTGATGGCCAAAGCTAGGCCTGTCCTCATACATGATCCTAAACAGGAAACAGATCCTGCTAATAAACACTATGTGGATAGGTCAGTAGTGCCACGCACAAAACAGGGAGATTATGACTTTAAGGAAAAGCGGTTAACCCATGTAAAACATCCTCAAGTGTCTACAGACGTTACTACGAAAAAGTATGTGGATAACAAAGTGTATGAGTTTTATGACAAAGTGCCCCAGCTTATGGTGAATGGCTATAGCGCTAATCACCATCGGATTATTCACGTGGAAGACCCACAAGACGAAGACGATGTTTGTACCAAGCGTTACGTGACCCATGAAATGAAAAGGCTTTATAAATTTATCCCATCTGTGTTTTTAGTGTATCTGACAAATGAAAAACCTGTGAATGACGGAAACCATTTACCGCTAGTCCATGATCAGCACTTGACCTATGTGCTTGCTTCGGGTTTAAGCCACTATCGATTACACTATGATGGAACCATTCACATCAAATATGCCATACCTGATGAGAACCATTTACAAATAAAGATAAATGGTCATAGGATGTTGGTCCATGACCATGAAATGGTCAATGCAGGTGACGAATTATCCTTTTATCTCATGTTGACATGGGATGAAAAGCAAGCGGGGAAAACCATAAACGATTTCCCACTTTATGTGGAATTGGAATATACAGCCATGAAATAACCATCTGACATTAGTTGTGATTTAAACTTTCGTGTGAAAGGTTGTTGGTCATTATCATCATGGTGAAACAAATGTATGCAGTGAGAAAGACTAAAAAAAGGACTTTGTCCTTGGCAAAGCCTGGGCTTACAACATTCGAGGACAAGCCCTTGCGAAAGAAAAAAAGAAAAAATAATGTATTGACCATAAGGAAAGCCCTTCGAGCAGCACAGAGACAGGTTATTCCAAAACGTCGGCGACAGGTTTCAAACCAAGGGCGAGTGATTCCCGTTCCAAAACGAGCTGGATTTTTACCTGCATTATTTGCTGGTTTGGCTGCTCTGGGCTCACTTTTGGGCGGTGCCAGTGCAGTGGCGAAAACCATTAAAGCCGCGCAGCAGGGCAAGCAAAAACTCAAAGAAAGTCAGCGACACAATGAAACGATGGAAGCGATTGCCATGGGGGCTAGAAATGCCAATTTAAAGCCAGCCTTTTATCAACAAGGATTTGGGATTTCACCATTTCGAAATATTAAAAAAAAAAATTTAACCTCAGCCATAGCGAGACATGCCCTGACGCATCAACAAGTGGAAAGCTATGCTAAACAACTAAAGCTTTCTCATTTTCGAGGTGTGTTTATGCGAAACCAATTACCCCCACGACCCTGGAAACAGGAATGTGCTGTTGTCAATTTGGATGATCACCGAGGACCAGGAACGCATTATGTAGCTTATGTCAAAGAGGGATCCACGGTATGGTACTTTGACAGTTTTGGGAATTTGCCCCCGCCCATGGAACTAGTGACCTATTTTGGAAACAGGATCAAGATATATTATAATGTGAAACGTGAGTAAACGTTTAACAGCCAACAGTGTGGACGTTTGTGTTTAATTTTTTTATATAAGACGCAGCATAAGCAAAAACGCCACCAGTATGTCGGCAGAAAGTAAAACGTTTACAGTGCATGGACGTGGACCTGAAGTCAGCCTAGACTTTTACCCGCCTATCGAATTGAGTGAAAAACCCTATGGTTTAGGACTTGTTTCTCTTGAAACGTACAATCGAATATACAACATACGTGAAAATGTGAACAACAAGTTTTACTATGATGATTCTGTGCTCACCCTGAACTCTGGTGGATACACGATCGATGATATTTATGAACACATTTATGTGGTGTTGATCAATCAGTATGGTTTAAAGTCATTTCTCGACGGAACGCACAAGTTTGAACTTGTAGGCAATACTAACACTCATCGCTGCAGTATTTTCTCTACCTTCAACATTGACTTTAAAACACACCCCGATTCCATTGGCCCATTACTCGGATTTAAACCACGTGTGTTGGAGCCCAACAAAAAACATGAATCGGACCATGAAGTGAAATTCATTGAGGACCATCATGTGTCGGTGACGTGTAATATTATTAGCCAAGTGTACACCAATCAAGAACCATCGCATTCGCTTTATGACTTTATTGTGACATCGCCCAATGGGTATATTATTCGTGAAAACCCTCCAGTGGTGCTTTTTCATGCTGTGGCTGTTGATAGTATTAGTAATATAACATTAAGACTGATCAATAGAGATCAACAACTCATTGATCTAGATTCCACCACACCAGTGACTTACAAGTTGGTGCTAAAGCCACTATGAAATTTGTGTATAAAGCAACAACACCGTCTAGGAATAGTGTTAGTTGTTTGCCACGTGAATACACGTTAACATCTCAAGGCAAGCAGATTTTACAGCATTTGGGTTACCACGTCAACCCTCATAATGAATTCTATCCTAGAGATAGCAAACCACATCGAGGAGCAACCAGGAGTGGTAAGAATTGATCTCCATTCCTATCAAGCTCAAACACCTGGACTCAATAACAATGATGAAATTCAATTTGTTATCAACAACCAAGATATTTACACCCTACCGCATGAAAGTGTTATTCAGATTGAAGGTCGGCTCACCAAAGCCGATGGCTCTACACCCACTACATCCAAGTTGGCCAACCATGGTTTGGCCTTTCTGTTTTCTGAAGTGCGGTATGTCATTAACGATATCGTGGTGGATAGCACTCGAAATGTGGGCATTTCCAGTGTCATGAAACTATACCCCTCTTATAGTGAGGAAGAAGGTAAAACACTTTGCATGGCAGGTTGGTGTCCTGACTCGACCAATGACTGGATGGTACACACCGATGGGACCTTTACTGGATATTTACCTCTTAAACTGGTTCTAGGCTTTGCCGAAGATCACCAACGCATTGTGGTTAACGCAAGGCAAGTGCTTTACCTAGTGAGAGACAGGAGTGATAATAATGCACTCAAGGGAGCCGACAATGCCCCCATCGATTCAAAAATTCAACTACAACGCTTGCTATGGAAAGTCCCCCATGTGACCCTCGAAGATAGCAAAAAACTGGACATACTCAAAATGGTAAAGAGAGATATGCCTCTACCCATGGAATTTAGAAGCTGGGCACTCCATGAGTATCCGCTATTGCCCACCACCAACACACACAGTTGGTCTGTAAAAACAGCTCGCTATACAGAGAGACCTCTCTACCTGATTGTGGGTTTTCAAACGAATCGCAAGTATCAACAAACCAAAGATGCCACGCAATTTGATCACCTGCAATTGAGAAATGCACGTCTTTTCCTCAACGGAGCTGTGTTTCCCTATGAAGGACTGGATTTGGATTTTTCAAAAAATAAGTTTGGCCCCCTGTACGACTTGTTTTCTAAATTTCGATGGTCGTATTATCAAAAAGAGAACGGCCCCATGCTACTACCCCAAGCGTTTAAGGCAAGAGCACCACTGATTGTTTTTGACTGTTCATACCTGGAAGAGTCTGTCAAGCCATCCAATATCGACATTCGACTAGATTTTGAAACGCATGACAATGTACCAGCCAATACGACGGCCTACTGTTTGATTATTCACCACAAACAAGTCAACTATTATCCACTGTCCAACCAAGTGACGAGTGTATAAATAACAGGTCATCCCACGTCAAGCCGCTCAGTCATGTCTTGCTTTAAAGCCTCAAGAGACGTTACATCCATGAATTTAAACTCTGAGGAACAACGTTTCAAGACTTTTGCCACATGGCCAGTGCCTTTCATAAACCCTCAAGACTTGGCGGCCGCTGGATTCTACTATTTAAAAACAAGAGATGAAGTGAAATGTGCCTTTTGTCCCATCATTATAGACCAATGGCAGGAGGGCGATGAACCCATGCAGGAACATCAGCGCTGGTCACCCACCTGCCCCTACCTGTGCAGAATGAAAGTGGGAAATATACCCTGTCATTCAAGCTATCCCTCACTTGTGTCTCTGGGTGATGAAAAAAATACAAGTTATGATACATGTGGGCCGTATGGTATCCATGGTGCTTCGGTGAGCAGCTCACCATCAAAAACGTCTAGTTTAGAGACATTGGGACATCATCGGTGTTATGGACGTTACAAACACAAGAGACTATATTGTTGTATCAGTTGCTATCGTCCTTATCCCAAAATGAGAAAAGCCTGTAAGACGTGTTATGATAATAAAATGATGTAATTCTTAAATTCTTATTTTTGCATGTCCCTCTGTCCTACCCTAACCTTCTTTTTTGAAACTAGCATGGCAGGTAAGCCCATGCCATGATCACACGTGATCGTCAGTCAGTCGTCAGTTGAACTTGGTCCAGGCAAGCGTCAACATGTTGCGCACACTCATTGTGGATTGCCAAGGGTTTAAAATTGGTGACAACAAATTTATATTTAAACAAGTGGCCATGATCGATTGTACCACGTTTTGGATATCGCAAGCTACGCATTTGCTATTTAAACCACCCCATGCTTTTGATTTGTTGTGTGAAAAAGACCATAAACAAACCCAGTGGATTGAAAATCATAGGCAACTAGACTGGAATCAGGGAACCATTTCCTATAAATATTTGGACGTGGTCATGAAAGCACACTTGTCCTCGGCCAATGTGGTATTTGTGAAAGGTAATGAAAAACGTCAATGGTTGCAACCATTTTTGGCGTCTTACTGCCAATGTATCGACCTCATGGAGTTGGGCTGCCCCTCCCTGCAAACGCTCATGGATACTTGTTCCTGTGGCAACATTACCCATACAGCCCTATCGCATGCGTGGCATCTCCTTCATTGGTTAACCACTCATGCCTGCTGGGAGTTGTTGAACAAAATTATAACTCAAGATTTACCTGTGAATGACGTCAGTGAGATTTCTACAAGCGACGTGTAAACATCTACAGCACGTGATACCATGGAGAAAGGCAATGCTACGGACAAAGCCATCGGCAAGTTCTTTGTGTGCAAAAAGAAACTAGACAGTTTTACCAAAGAGGAACTCTTGGCGCTGCCCAAGTCGTTCATTTATTATGTGGCCGCCAATGCAGTGAAAGAAATCTGGCAACATGTACCAAAATCATGGACTCAAGACCCTGTGTTGAGTGAATTGCAACCCTGTACGGATTACGATCACCATAAGCAAGTGGCCATGGCAAAAATACCGTCTATGCGTCAGTGTGCGACTTGCCAGCTAGTGAAACTGTATCACGGTCATAAAAGTCCATGTAAAGACTTTGTTGAATCATTCCATGGGTGTCATGGCGAGAAAAAGCAACAACAACAACAACAACAAACACAAACATCGTCCACAGAGGAGGAGGAAGACCAAACCTTTTTACCATCGATGGAAAAGGATATGCCAGACCTGTACTGGCAATGGCGTCATTGACAAAGTGATTCAATACCTACCTTTCGAAATCCATCTTCCAGGTTATCGTTTTTGCGGCCCTGGAACTCGTCCCGAAAAACGTTTACAACGTGGTGATGTACCCATTAATCTTTTGGATCAAGCATGCAAGGAACATGACCTTTCTTATCGCCATAGTCATCCTGGTTTAAGACATGTGGCAGATAAATTGTTATTAAAGAAAGCTAAACAACGTTTCACATCCAGTGATGCCTCAGTGGGTGAAAGGATGGCAGCCCTAATTGTCATGAGTACTATGAAAGGAAAGTTGATGATGCATGGACATAAACATTGAGGAGTGAGGAATTGGGATTTGTTTGTATTCTATTTTTCTTTTGTCAATTCACTATGACTATGAAATAAAAACAAAGGTTTGCCAGAGCACGATGTTTTGTTATTTTTAATTTTAAGAAATCGTGATGTTGATGGCTGATTTTTTCATTTTACACATTTCACACATTGCCATTTGTTATTTTGCAATTTACATATGTGAAAAATGTTCGTTTCAAATTTTATGATTATGATGAAATGGATTTTTCCAGTTTGTTGATGACACTTTTTAAACAATGTCTGTTTGAAGTTTTTTGAATTTTCAAATTTCACACATGGCCATTTCCAGTTTTTAAAAATGTCCGTTTTAAGTTTTGCGTTTTTGGTGATATGGAAACATGGATTTTCCATTTTGCTGTTTTCACATTTTTCCATTTGGTGTATGTCGAAAGTTGAGATTTGACAATGATGTTGATGCGAGTGCTTGACCTTGATAATACTGCAATGTGCTGATGCGTGTTTGGAGAAACGTCGAGGTCTACGACTACTGCAGGTAAGACTGTTTTTGCAAAAATAATGTCTATTGTCTGCCACATTTCAATGAAAAACGAAACTATTTAAAACAAAATGAGTATATAAGTGACCATTTACCCCCTCCCCACCCACCCACTCTACCTCATCGTGTTTGCTCTGGTCAATCATACACACCAGTTTTCTCTCTCCATTCATACATTCACACCTGTCTTTGGGAAAAAACACAACCACTTTATTTATTCCCAAAAGCACATTCTCGACATGCTCACTCATCCCAAAAGAACTTTTTAGTTTATCATTTACATTACGAAAAATAATTAAATACTAGTTATTAAAGTTACTAAAAATCTTACTTATTTCATATTTACAAAAAAAAACTCAACTTTGTACAGCGTTAAAAGAATCAAACTATTTACCAATCAAAAAATTTAAAAAGTAAGGTTGCATAGAACTTTTTAAAGAGCAAAAGGTCCAAGTGGGTTGTCACTATTTACAAAATCTACTATTTACAATGACAGAAACCAATATTTACAAAATTCTAAATCTACAAGTTACAAAAAGCCATGTCCCATAAACGATTAAACAGTGAAATCACACCTCCTCCTCGTTGCGATCATAACCCCAGGGCAGGCTCGTGAGCAGGTCATCAGCCCACACACGCTTGTTATCCATGGAGGCGAGGGTGCGTTTTCTCTTTTCCACAAGATACAAATGATGGTTGCTGGATTGTATCCTGCACTGCGTATGAGACATAGCTTTGCCAGTGCGTAAAACCGCTAGGTAATCGTCTACACGTAGCGATTTTACCACTGCTCTACCTACACCTTTTGCTCTTTTGGCTTCCTTACAATCGAGTGTGCGGTAAGCATACATTTTCGAAGCCAAACCTACGAATTCCGTCATAATGGAATCACCGCATTCATCTTTTAAAACGCCCATTTTCTTCTTGTTCTTTATGGGCAGCTGAAACACGTTGTCAGCACTATAGCAAGAGGTGTCGAACCAGTCACTATGTTGCCTCATGACGTCATAGGGGTTGCAGTGGCGAATGTGGTAAATGAATGAGTCCGTGTCCATATACAAAAGAGAGACGTCCTCAAAATGGTGTTTGGCAAACTCATAGTGGAATCGATACATGACCGATTTAGAAAAGTCTAAAATGACTTGACCCAAGTAAATGGGTTTATCCATGGTCACGCTGGTCTTACTCATTTCAATAGTAGCCAAATCCTCATCGATAATTTTGATCGATTTGAAATTTGGCTTGGCAATGTACCGCCGGGCACCCCACTGCCCCTCCCAGACATTCACCAATTTAATGTCACGGTATTTGCGGACATTCTCCATAGACTTGCCATAGATGCAGTTGTTCATTAATTTAAAAAAAATTAATTTCAAACTGCTGTGTTGCCATTTGTCGGTGCTCCGTGTTGAGTCGCATGTATGGCTCAAGCCATGCTTTTTGAGCAAAAGAAATACCCCTGTGGATTTTCTTTAACACCAAGCCTTGGGCGAGGCATTGCACCAACATTTGGATATGTAGCACATACCGATTTTTGTTGTAAAGTGTGCCCATGAGTTTTTCAATTTTCACTTTACTGTCAGGGGGAACCATTTGCTCAAGGCAGAATGGGAAATCGGCATGTTCATCATACAAGGATGAGGGATATTCAATATCCACTTCTAGCACATATCCACGGCCTGTTTCTTGGCTAGCCTTCATTACATCAAATTCTGACACTTGTTTGTCTGTCAGCCAAGCAAACTTCCCATAGGGCAAAGGCTGACTCATGGCGTAACCGTACAAATTATTCACGTCATAGTACATTAAGTACGATTCTTGTTTTTCCGGTGAATAATCAGGCATGTAGACATTGTTCGCTTCAGCATGGCGCTGGTTAAGTGACACAAAGCCGCCACGAATGCCCTTTTCAAAAAATAGAACCATGTCTACATCAGTGAGTAAATCCAATTCCACTTGAGTGTATTTTAAAGCGGCATCAAACGAGAGCCCAGGACTCGTATAATAGTGAGCCGGGTCAAGACCGTAAATGTGTTGACACAAGTTACGGAATTTTTCAAACACATCAGTGAGCAGCAATACATCCAGTTTTAGGTAATGCAAAGCATATTCGCTTAGCGTGTTCATGCCAAACCCTCGCCAAACTTGACATGCATGTGCATAGTCTTCATCGGAAACGGTACTGCGTGTTAGTTTCGAGTAAAATTTCTCTTGTGGTGGGAGTTTTTTTTGCTTTAACACGTCCCAGCTATTGCAGAAATCATACGGGAATATACCTTTCCGAATGCACAATTGAAATTGCTCAGGATCATTAAAATGCATTCTAGTATTTTTTAATTCCTCCTCATTCAAGCCATTCACAAGGCTGTCTAGCGAGGATGCCATAAACTTAAAGGAATCCAAAAATTGAATGCTAATGTCGCCCAACCACCATGTCAGGGCTGTAAAACGCTCATGGTTTTGGGGAATAATGGTAAACGAGCCCTTGTTGACATGACCCAATTCACGAATCAAAAACTGAATGTCATAATTCGCCAGATTGTGGAAAAAGACACTAATGAAACGAGGAGCTGGAAAGTTCAAGTTGCATTTACTATGCGCAGCTCCACGAAACTCCCCCGTAAAATGCGAGTGGTCTCTGACTTTTTCCTCTCTATTTAAAATAGGCTTTTCGCAAATATGGCATGTCGTGGCATGCTCATACTGCTGCTGCTGTTCTGGAGATAGGCTCATGGGTACTGGGTGGTCCAGTAATTCCTGTACATCATGAGCCAACTTGACAAGTTCATCCAAGAACCATTTGGCACAATCTGGCCCCTCGCGGTATTTGTAAACGGATTGCGTGGGGTCATGGGCACACACCACATTAAATCCAATGGCAAAGGGTTCATGTTTTTGAATGGGTGTGGTTGAGCTGATGGTGGGATCTGGTTCACATCCCGCCATGGGTGTGGTGAGTGCTTCAAAATCTGCATATACCACATAGGGAACAGTGTCACGCTTGTGAATGTCCTTAAACTTTAACACAGCCTTGTCCCCTTGTGGCAATATCAGTCTCACTGCTTCCTGAGAAACACAATCTACCTTATGACGTTCCAAAAGCGTAGGGGTTGTAAAATATTGCAAGCAACGGTCACAAATATATTTTACACCAGCGTGTTTAGACACTTGTCTGCTTAGCAATCTACTCAAGCTTTTAATCAGGCAATAGTGATTCACCTCTCCCTCAGACAGATATAAAAGATGAATGTGGTGTCGTTTCGGTTCTTTTGTGGCATAAAGAGGACCCACAATCTCATCACCATTAAGGCCATACACCATGAACGAAAAGTCCTGGTTATCTTGTTCAAACCTATGGATCTCGGTTAAGTCCATAGGGAACGACACTCGAGTTAAATTTAACGTTTGTTTTAATTCATTAAACTTGGCCTTGTACTTTCCCGGCCAACAACCATCATGTTGCACCGGCTGCAAAAAGGCAGCCACAGACCACAGAAAGCAATCATTGTCACGATTCTTTATATTGACCACAGCATTTTTCGAAGCTATAGCTGGTGGTGTTTTAATATAGCTAGACCCAGCATTCAACGGGTTGAATTGACAAATGTTGATTTGTAAATGATGAATTTTGTCTAAGGCTAGACCACTCGGTCCTTGTTGCAGTTTATCAAATTTTGATAGCAAGGCATTCACCACGTGGGTTTCATACCACTGTTCCAAATTATGGGCTATGAATAGCTCTTGCATTTTACTGCAAATATAAAATGTCTCTTTATGCTCTACGTCCTTCTTTTTATACACACATCAAAAAAAGTTTTGCATCACCTCGGTTCCCAGATCTCCGGCATATAGACGTTGACTGTGTATATTGTATCCAAGATACAGTCCCTTTGACTGTTCATAGATGTCACTAAAACTGCTCAAAGATTTAAACAACCATGCATGAGCAGGGCCTATTAGACGGAGGGGGTACGACAGCCGATCAGTTCCAGTCATTCCACCAGGACGAAGGTACGCTGCTCATGTTGTCTGTAGTTCTACCATGCCTAGAAGGTCAATACCGCAGTTCGATCGCGTCCGCATTGTTACTTTGTGTCAAGAAGGGCTCTCAACAAGGAAAGTTTCCAGGCGTCTCAGAGTGAACCAAAGCGATGTTGTTCGGACATGGAGGAGGTACAGAGATACAGGAACTGTCGATGACAGGCCTCGCTCAGGCCGCCCAAGGGCTACTACTGTAGTGGATGACCGCTACTTACGGATTGCCGCTCGGAGGAACCCTGACAGCAATGCCACCATGTTGAATAATGCGTTTCGTTCAGCCACAGGACGTCGTGTTTCAACTCAAACTGTGCGCAATAGGCTGCATGATGCGCAACTTCACTCCCGACGTCCATGGCGAGGTCCAGCTTTGCAACCCCGACACCATGCAGCGCGGTACAGATGGGCCCAACAACATGCTGAATGGACCCCACGGAATTGGCATCACGTTCTCTTCACCGATGAGTGTCGCATATGCCTTCAACCAGACAATCGTCGGAGACGTGTTTGGAGGCACCCTGGTCAGGCTGAACGTCTTAGACACACTGTCCAGCGAGTGCAGCAAGGTGGTGGTTCCCTGATGTTTTGGGGTGGCATTATGTGGGGCCGACGTACGCCACTGGTGGTCATAGAAGGCTCCGAAACGGCTTTACGATACCTGAATGACATCCTCTGACCCATAGTGCAACCATATCGGCAGAATATTGGAGAGGCATTTGTCTTCATGGACGACAATTCTCGACCTCATCGTGCACATCTTGTGAATGCGTTCCTTCAAGATAACGACATCGCTCGACTACAGTGGCCAGCATGTTCGCCAGACATGAACCCTATCGAACATGCCTGGGATATGTTGAAAAGGGCTGTTTATGGACGTCTTGACGCACCAACCACTCTGAGAGATTTACGCCGAATTGTCGTTGAGGAGTGGGACAATTTGGACCAACAGTGTCTTGATGAACTTGTGGATAGTATGCCACGACGAATACAGGCATGCATCAATGCAAGAGGACGTGCTACTGGGTATTAGAGGTAGTGGTGTGTACTGCAATCTGGACCACAAATGCTGAAAGTCTAGCTGTATGATGGTACAACATGCAATGTGTGGGTCTCATGAGCAATAAAACGAGCTGAAATGTTGTTTGTGTTGATCTCTATTCCCTTTGTATTTAAAGGTTCCGGAACTCTTGGAACCGAGGTGATGCAAAACTTTTTTTGATGTGTGTATATGAAATCGCACACCAGTTCTGTATTCACCTTTAAAGCCGTATGCAACCTTTGCGCTGTACAAATTTCAATTTTAAAAATTTCAAAACAAGATTGTACAAATTCTTTGGGAATCAAACTTTTTCTAACATTGACCACGCGGCCAGAGCACACACGCGATTTGAAACAACTGTTTATGGGTTCCCAAGTTAACGTATTCTCAGCAGTAAAAGACATTATTTTGAAAGAACACTCTCACCTGAGTTTTCACTTGTAGACTGCTTGACAATGGTTCCACTCTAAAGCCACTTGGTTTTCAACTGTATTTATTATAGCAGTGAACCCTTTTTTTCCAAATATCTAAAAAGAAATAAAATAAACCACCATAAGTATATCCATTCCATATAGTTTATGCATTCCATAAACAAAACAAAATCAAACAGGTTATATATTAAAAAAAACAAATCTCACCTTGACGTGTAATGCTTTTCTATATTCCCGTCTCGTGGGCTAGTATGGAAATGGTTTTCTTTTCTGTCTTTCTCTCTTTCTTTAATATATTTCCCACAGACACACGACAGGCAGGCTATACACGTTATCTGCAAACAAATAAATAAATAAAATCATTAATTACCTAATCAATAAATAATTGCATGTATTTATATAAAAATCAATAAATATATAAATAAATAAATAAATACCTACCCCACAACAAGGTCAAGTATTTTCCACCAACACCAAAACTGTTAAACAAGACCAGAGGTTTCATGCAACGCAATGTGTTCAAAGGTAGTCACCTAAGTGAGCGTGGAAATGATAACGACATGTCTTTATATATGCTACGTTGCATGTATAATCTTTTTTTTTTTCCACGCTTTGAACATTCTGTTATCAGGCACGTGGTCAGCTAACGTCCAACCTGAACACCTGTGACAGATCAAATTTCACGTCAACTTGCATTTTGTCACGTACGAAGCAAGACAGGATGTGACTTGTTAACAGTTATCATGCACGTGGACAGATAACGTCCCAAGCGAACATCTGCGGTAGATCAAATTTCACATGGACTTGCATTTTGTCACGTACGAAGCAAAACAGGATGTCACTGGTTTAGCGTACATGTGGTTTCACAAATGTGTGTGCATGCCTTTCGCACTTCCCTGCCACCACAATGGTCAGATTATTTCACCTTCAAGCGTCACCTGTTGTCAAGTCAGATCGGAGCCTTCCAATAAGCTCAAATGACCTTCACCTCCTGTAAGTTTGTTTTCTGTACTCGCTTCGACCAACATAGAATCAAGTTCTCATCACCGTTTACACGTTAAAGGTAAAAAGATAAAAAAAAAAACGCACCCTCGCTCTGTCATACACCGACCAGCCGAAATAGCGATTGTTCTATTACGCATGGTCCTTGTGGTTAGCGACAGGTTCGTTGAAACACACACACACACACACACACACACACACCCAGCCGTATCGTCTCTCTCAACCACCACGCTTTATAAACATTATAAACAGGTAAAGAAAAAGAAAACGTTATTTCAACATGTACGGCGTTAGGCCCTTTGTGAATTTTTTTTGGACAAATAGCTACCACATTTGAAAGGGGGCATTAGCCCGAGTCCTAGGACATCTCGTACATGTCTCTAGCGTTATTGGTTCGTGACATATCGGCAAAAATCATAAAAAACACGTGTTTACCCCAAAATCGCATTTCCCATTTTTTTTAAATTACAACGAGTGGTCCATAGCAAAGAGGACGTCACCCCGAGTCCTTGGACCCGTCGTACATGCCTCTAACGTTATTGGTTCGTTAGATATCGGCAAAATCACAAAAAGCATGTGTTTACCCCAAAATCGAGTTTCCAAATTTTTTTTAAAATTGCAACGAGTGATATATAGCAAAGAGGACGTCACCCCGAGTCCTTGGACCCGTCGTACACGCCTCTAGCATGATTAGTTCGCGAGATATAGCAAAAAGTTCAAAATCGCGGTTTTACCCCAAAAAGACCGTGTTTCCAGATTTTCACCTTTTCGACACCTACATTCCCGTAAAGAGCACAATGAGACGAAAAAAACGAATCCAAGCACGCCCTCCTAGCATGGCTCCTTCCATTCCAAGGTCGCAGGGGCTCACCACTTGCTTTTGGAAGCAGCTCCCCACCATCCCACTACTACAGGTTTTCATTCTAGAGACTTGAAATTTATTTTGGGGGTAGAGGGGGTAGGGACCATTGATTTACGTCAAACAATTTTTTTTGTAGAGTTCCTAGTTTCCAAAATATAGGATTTTCAAAATTCGAGTGTTTTCAAAAAAACCTAAAAAGTAAAAAAGTTTTATTATAGAAAATAAAGGTCATAAAGACCATTCGTTTGAGCCATGGCACAACGTTCTATCATCTTTGGTTTTCAAACTATCACCAACTTTCGAAAACAAAAAAATTCAAAGAATTTTTGAAAAATATAATACATCGTCAATAGGAAAGAGGACGTCAGCTCGAGTTCAACGACACCTCATATGTCAACATCCGACCATGGGTTCGCGAGATATTGGCTTGGACTAACGCGGCGGCCATGACACTCGTTGGAAGCACCACCACTCCACTACTAACAAGGATTGTACCACCGTTCTTGCAGACTATTTCCAGAAGCTCCTCAACACAGAAGAACCTAGTGAAATATCAATCTTCCATGAACCACCTATCAGGAATCCTGATTCTCAACCGCCTGACAGAGAGGAAATAGAGAGTAGAATCAATAACCTGAAAAATAATAAAGCCTCAAGTGAAGATGGAATAGTAGCAGAGATGTGGAAATGCTCAAATGAACAGTCCTTGCAGAGCATCTTAACAGATCATACAAGACATATGGACAACAGATACCCTACCGGAAGGGTGGACATCAGCAATAATTCACCCGTTACACAAGAAGGGAAGCAAGACTGACCTCGACAATTACATAGGTATCTCCTTATTGCATGTTATCTACAATGCTCTTTCGAAAGCTCTGTTATCTAGAGTCACTGACCAACTAGACTCTCAATTAGGGGAATATCAGGCCGGCTTTCGTAACAATCGATCTTGAGCAGAGCAGATACAAAATCTCAAGACCATCCTCACCTATAAGAGTCGTGGGGGACAACCCTGGGCAGTTGTCTTAGTGGATTTCCAGAAAGCATACGCCTCGGTGGACAGAGAGAGTGTTTTCTCCACCTTGCGAGAATTCGGCCTTGGTGAAAAAACCCTTAAACTAGTCCAGGCCACCTTGACAAACACAACATCTTATGTCAAGTTCAGAGGTGAACTAACGGATAGCTTCCCCATTAAGACGGGAGTTAGACAGGGCGATTGACTCTCTTGCATCCTCTTCAATTGCATCCTGGAGAAGATCATAAGGGAATGTATGGTGCGATTAACACCAAGGACTGGTCTGCAGCTTGGATACAAGAAAGATAACCTTTATGTGTCATGCCTGGCCTTTGCCGACGACCTCGCCATACTGACCAACACTATAGAAAAAGCTTCTCACCACCTACAGAGTCTTCACGATGTAGGGGTTCGGGCTGGCCTGAAGATCAACATTGGGAAGACTGAATTCATGACTAACATCAAGGAAGCCCCGTCCGCAATTCCACTTGAGGGGGTCATCATCCGAAGAGTCCCTGCGATCAAGTACCTAGGAGAGTGGATCTCGGCAAACCAGAGTGAGAATCTGGCCATAAAAACACCAGGTGCACCAAGTTCGAGAGGGCCTACCACTCTCGCCGCAGCATCTACGCATCAAAGTTTCTCTCCAAAAACCTCAAACTCAGACATTACAATTCAGTAGTAAAACCATCTGTTCTGTACGCTTCTAAGTGCCTCGTGATGGCCAGGAAAGGCCCACTCAGGAAACTTGAACTCAAGGAGAGGAAGATCCTACGGAAGATACTAGGACCTATATGGGAAGAGGGAGGCACCTACAGAATTCGGCGCAATGTTGGGCTTTACAGCCATAAAGAAGACATTGTGACTTGTATAAGAAAAAGGCGCCTGGCCTTCTATGGACACTTGACCCTATGGACACTTGACCCGCATGATCCCTTGCCGGCTCACCAGTAAGATCTTCACAGTGGCAGGAAGAGGGAAGGGCTCTAGGACCAAGTGGATCTATACGGTCAGGACGGATTTAGACCACATAGGGATCCCACTTAATTCCATACAGGACCGCCAACAATTCCGGCAAGCCATCCGACAGGGAGTTTTTCCTGTATCACTGACAGCTAGGAGGAACACCGGAGTCTGCAGACCACCATGGACGGAGGAAAGAAAGCTGGCTCATAGTCAGATGATGAAAATGTACTAGAAGAGGAGAAAAGACAAAGCGACGAGGAGATACGAGCCCCGTGGTCCTAAGTAGGCCCAAACGAAGAGAAGAAGAAGAAGAAAAAGTATAATTGGCACCACCAGTTAAATTGTCACTGGCCGCTACTGTTAATCGCAATGTATTACAGTGGTAGCTTGCTGAGCTTCTATGCCCAAGGTCGCGGGTTCAAACCCGGCCGAAGTCGTCGGATTCTTTAAGAGCGTTAAAAATCCCTCAATATGCCTTCCTTCGGAGAGGAAGTAAAGCCGGCGGTTCCATGATTGTCATAGATTTATGGCATGAAAAAGAACCTTCCACTAACCTGTGTGAAGCCAAAATTTGCTGGTTAGAATTGATAACGCTATATTAATTCCAACGCTCGCCGCCAGCTGCTGACTCGATGGCATCTAGTAGCCAAGTCCGCTAGCTAGGTATCGTGGGCGGTAGCATTTGGTAGCAAAAGTAGGAACTACTTGAAATTATCGTCTGCAGTCCTTACTTGAATTCAAGCAGATAACACACACTAATACAGACATGACAATTAACACCGGTCATTAGACAGATTCTACACACACCCAAAGTACTCGGAGCTACATGACTACGTTGTCGCAGCCCCTAAACCAACCAACCAACCAACCAACCAACCAATGAATTGCAGTAAATTACCTGGCAGAATTTAATGTTAAAGTATGTTACATGTTGCAAGAACGGGACATTACGTTTAAATATTATTATAGGTAGCCTAATGTAGATGATGATGATACTTGTTGTTTTAAGGGGCCTAATATATAGGTATTGGCGCCTATAGGTAATATAGATAATAATAATAATAATAATAATTCAAGAGACGCCTCCAACTTCTACGGACACCTTGAGAGAATGAACGAGTCAATATTGACCAGTATAATCCACAGAGCCAGCTCCTGCAAGAAAACATCATCACTGTGGTACCAGCAAGTTAAACGAGATCTGCAAACCTTTAACATCTCTGAATTCGTTGTACAAGACAGAAAAGCTTTCCGGAAAATGTTAAAAGAAGACCTCCAGATTAAACTTAAGAAAGGGCAGAGCCCAAAGAGGTCAGAAGCAGCTTAATAACTAAAAAGTCAGAAAATGAAGGAGATACGGGCTAGGAAGAAGACTCTTAAGAACGTGAAACCAATCCTAACTCATCAAGCCGAAAACCAACGTAGTCCATAGTTGGCTCATTTGAAGAAAGAAGAATGAAGAGAAATAAATCAACTATGTTGCATTAAATGAATGTTACAATACCTTACAGTAGACCTTGAGAATACAGTATATAGAATAAGCTCGATTTATCCTTACTTTCAACCTGCCTTCCTCTCGTGTTTAGAGTCCATTCAGACAAACGTTTAGCCAGATAAAATCCATCATCTTCTCACAAACGAATTGGTTGCTGCAGCAAATAATGGCTTGCCAGGTGTTAAGTATAAATCGATAAATCGGTAACAGTACTGATCTAATGGTTGTAGGACCGGTTTGTAGAGGTATTGTTGGGCATGCATATTTGTCAAGACCGATATCAATTGATTGGTGTGAAATTGGCCTTGTGAAGTGGTCCTACTGATCATAATCAGTAATCATTCCTTCACTGCTAATGTAAGAAGTGACGTCATAACAAAACTATTGAATGAAAACTCGTTCCATGCCAGCAGTTCTCATAGCCATCAGCGTAGCCGATTGCTGTAAGGTGTGCTTCACGTCTGGACTGGGTAGAAGGCCTTGGATATCAGAGATTCGATTCCCGGTGCTAACAGACTGGTTGGGGGTTTCACCTGGATTTTCCACAATTATCCCAGATGCCATGTGGGAAACATCGTTATACGGAATAGAACATCAAGTTCATGAGCTGAATAGTTACGTTCTGTGATCTAGGACTGTGGTGGTTGTCCGGAACTTTAAATAAGATATCATTCTGGCATTTGTCTCGAGATAAGATACTCAAGGAAAAACTGCTCTCAGGATGGCCACTGTGTGATGGGGGATCATTGTTATAAGGGGAGGAATATAATTATATCTGCTGAACAGTATGCTATTTTCTGAACAAGACATCTACAATATTATCTATAGCCTGACAGAATTGAAAGGTGATGATGATCATCATCCGTTATCGGCCCCTACTGGATTGGGTGATAGTGAAAATGATAGTTAATGTAATCTTAACTATAACTAAAACTATGTGCTTACTGACTAGAAGAAGAAATGGAAAAGAAAATATGAATAAGGTAAATACACGACAGGAGGAAAACAATTGCCCTCAACCCTCGAGGATTGAGGGACTTGGAAGGAAGGAGAGTCGTGTAAGGCAGATAGGAAAGGGAAAGAGGAGAGAGTCCGCCCCATAGGCAATGGAAAAACGGGGGGGACACGGACCCAGCTCTGGAATCTCTGAGTCGCTAACTCCAGAACTCACCAGCCGTGGGCCCTTGAGGGAATAGCACTATACAGGGTGCACCATAAGTGGTGGGGCTACAAACACCCTGCCTACTTTATGGCCTTGGGCAGAAGGCAGGAGATGTCATGAAGAGAAAGATGAGGTCTGACCCCCAAAAAGCTGAGAGATCTGGAAAGATTAGACAAGGGCCAATTAAGGCGGGAAAGTGAAAGACACGCTAGGCTTTGGATACCCTAATACCGTCGGGGTTGGAAGAGAGCAACAGTTGATCAAGGGAGGTTGACAGGAAAGATGTCAGACAGGAGACTGGCACAAGTACCCACTAGCCGTGAGGCCGAGTGCGGGGATAGAGAGAAATGAAAGGTAGGTGGGTGGGAGTGCATTTTTTATTTTAAAATGTTGTTAATTTGTGATAAATATCATATGTTCTATTTCATTCAGGTTAGAGTGTATAAATACTTGTTTCCCGGCCTAATGTAATTGCCATTTGGGCACAGAGAGATGAACCTACCCTTGACACAACTGCGTTAATACGGATACGACATGTTTTATATACCTTTCTAGGGGACATTACCAATTGAAATTGCCGTCTATTATCACTAGTGCACTGGAAATATGTGCTAAATTACGTAAATATGTGTGTTTCTTGTTTATTGAACGACAGCAGGCATGTTGCTCAAGCGGTGAGCATTCGTCAACTGTTACATGGGTGGAGACATTGACGAGACATAACGTCACAATCACGTCACGGTTGTGTTGCCAACATGTAAGATATAAAATACACCACCACATGAGGTCTTCCTTGACTAAACCCATTGGTCTAAAACAGTGGTTCTGAACCCATAGAATTCTGCGGAGCACACTCAGCCTGAAATTGAATTATGTACGGACCCCCCCCCCCCCCATTCCACCTTATAAGTTGTAACCCTTCCTCAATAACACTTATTTTAAAGATATTTCAATTCAAAACATGAAAATCACCGCCACGAATAGCCTACATTCGGACGATTCTAGTTCATCGCACTTCGATTTCGAAATCCCCATTTATTGGCCACCTTTTTATACGTGCTGGTGGACTCTTTTCTGCCACGGACCACTCCCGAGGCACTCGCAGACCATCTGTGGCCCACGGACCACCGGTTAAGAACTACTGGTGTAAAGAAAGAATAATGCGAGACAAAATCCAGGGGTGCATATATGTCTAACTTGGCGCGCAGGCTAAAACCATTGTCAAAACCCATTGAAGCTAGCGGGGCACTGTTGACGACAAAAGCTATTGATGTGGACGAGTTAGGATGTAACCATTGTCAGGGAAACCATTGAATTGGACGTGTTAGCCTGTAACCATCGTCAAAACGTCCGTTTATTTCTTTTGAACCCCTCACAGAACATTGCCTAGACCGCCAATACAATTAGTACCGGACCGTATGGATGGATGGGGTTTCGTTGGAGTTAGCAATACTGTACTTGTGCACAATTCATGCGGATAATAGCAACGCCAGCTAGACTATTGTAAATTCTGCTTCAGTGTTGTTTTTGAACATTCAGCAAGAACCTGCCCCTGTTATAAAATGTTATGTAGTAGTTCGTATTTTCCCTGTTGTCAAATTGTTGGTAATTTTTTGGTAAACATTCATAAAATTCAAGACTTTTAATTAAATTAGCACCAGTAAAATATTATAAAGCAAAATTATGTTCTTCCTTTATTTTTGGCCCTTTTCCCTTTATTTAAAAGTGAGGATATTAAGTTCATAACATACTAAAAATCATAATAAAACAAATATGATCATAATCGTAATAATTGCGTGCTTTTTTGCTTATTATGTATGATATAGATTGTTTCTTTTCTCAATATCGAAGCACTACTGGTAAGCGTATCTTATGAAAGGTAAGAAAGAAGGTAAATTCTACAGTGTTCGGGTAACTCAAAAATGTTGGTCATAGAAAACGCTTATACTCTTAAATAAGATTTTACAGGCAATGCTATGTTCAATTACAGTAGATTGGTTCCAATATTATAAGCATTTTCTGCGAGTAGAAACATCGTTTGCTCGGGCAGGGAGATATTACTATTCTTGGCGCACGTGATTCCACGCGCGGAGGCCTTATAGTCTAGGTAGCGTTAATAATCGTCGACACAGCTGGATTTTCACTATATAAGTCGTGATATAAATTGGGGCGGAGGGTGGGTTATAGAGAGCATGGGAGTGACCCTTTCCACATCAATTTTCAATCAATACAGAAGGTATTTATTGCTAATAGCCTATCAGTAGTTTAATAACTTTTCCCGTAGGATCACCTCTCCTCAACTGTTACCAGCACAATTTGTGTTGCCCGACTGGAAAGCTTTCTTGAAGAGAACTCGACAACACTGATAAGTGGCTTCTATCACTTCAGTTTACTACTCCAATACTTGCTCCGCATCTGTAAAATGCGGAGGTCATATTTTTCCGCTTTTAGTACGTATATAGCTAGATTTTGGGGGAACACTTGCTTGAATATTTTTATTTTATTTGGTCTTAATCAATCCAATTCTATTTATGACTAGAGGCCTGTGTGGATAAACATAGCACTATACGCTTCCGGCCCACATCCGCAAGACTTTTAACCGCATCCACTCGTTTGTTATCCGAATCCGCTAACATCTTATTATATAATCTTATTATATATACAGTGAAACCCCTGAAATCCGAACTAATTGGGGCTGTAGCCTGTTCGGATTTCAATTTGTTCGGTTTAGCCGAAAATATCCATAACATAATAACCAGCCCTCGTTACGGTATAGGACTGTGCGTTGAGCTAGAAGAAACTTCGACAAACAATGTGATTTATACAGAAGCTGCATCTGCTCTTGACATCGCATTGCGCTTCGTACAACAACACGCAGTGGTCACGCCAAACGATGTCATTTTCATGCGACGCTGGCAGACGATTGCCACCGCGGAAATGTTTTCGTTGCTTTGACAATTGAAGATAACTGATTTTAAGTGAAAGATTAAGTGATATTTTGTGTTTTTCTATTGTTATTTCATTTGTTTTTGCAAAGTGATTAACCTAAGGAATTATAATAAACAACTTTTCCGTAGCTTAAGCACATTTACACTTTGCTAACTGTACTTCTTTTGTTAATTTTTCAACTAATTATTTAAAATAACGTTATATTGTAGAATATATAATTGTTTTATGACTAAAATAAGTTTCCCTTTTTTGCGTTTTTTTTTCAAACTTGAAATTGTCGAAAATAACTCGTTCGGATTACCCGGGATTTCGGATTTCTGGGGTTCGGATTTGAGGGGTTTCACTGTATAATGCGCTAAGGTGTTTGTTTCACAAAACTCAAGGTCCTAAACCAGAGAGAGTTAGAAGGTGTGGTTTCTACCAAAATCTTCCAAATCGTCTCAATAGTACAGGAAAAATCTTGCATTTCTTTATAAGCCAACGGAAATATATTTGTTAATAAAGTGCTCTTAATCAAATAAACAACACGATAGCCCATGGAAGAACTGTGTCTCGTACAGCCCGCATAACACTAGAGCCGGGCGGGTAGTCTGTTGATGTGGGGCGCACACAACCCATTATGCGATAGTTCTCGTACGGGTCCGCTAGTTACAATAATATTTTAGCCTATTTTCATTTATGAAAAGAAAATAGGCTTATGAGATCACCTTTTGTCCGTGTGTCTGTGTGTGTGATGGTGAGTGCCCCCCCCCCTAATAAATTCTAAACGCCTGGACCTATTTCAATGAAACTCGGTAAGTTCATTGCACTATTCCAGACGACCCCGACCGTGCCATTCAAATCTTGTTACGTCTCACCAATCCAACATGGCGGCTGTGCGAAATATTTCACCAGCATTCAATATTTCCGAAACTATTACCGATATCACCCTGGAATATTTTACGGTGATAAAGGGAACTACTAGAAGTTCACCTATGTGACGTTTGAAAACCTAGTAACTACAATACCAACATGGTGGCCAAGCGAATTTGCAACTTTTAAATAGACGTTTCTCGCGATTTAACCAACCAAACGCAATAAAACTTGGTACAGTATTTGTTTATACACATTGTAATGCACCGACATCTAACTTCGTTCAATCATTTACATAACCTCAAGATGGCGGCTGTGCGAAATATTTCACCGGCATTCTGTATCTCTGAAACAATTAACGTATCGCCCTGAAATTTTGTACGGAGATAAAGGGTACTACTGGAAGTTCATCATAAGACTTTCAAAAACCGGTTAACTACAAAACGAATATAGTGGCCAAGCGAATTTGAAATTTTTAAATAGACCTTTCTCGCGATTTAATGATCCAAACGCAATGAAACTTGGTACAGCAAATGTTTATACACATTGCAATGCACTGGTATCTAATTTAGTTAAATTGTTTAGATAACCTCAAGATGGCGGCTGTGCGAATTTTAAAATTAAGTTTTATTTCTTGTGTCGTGATCATGTGATCGAAGTGAAAGTTTGAATAATGGACCTACGCAATAATTTTCCTTTAATGGTACATGACTCTATGGCCTAAACATATAACAATCCAACATGGTGACCATCCAAAATATTTAGATGGATCTCAATATCTACGAATCTGTTACAGCAATCAAACTGAATTTTTGTATGCTCATAGGGGCAATGAACATAAGTTCACCTATAGGACTTTCAATAACCTGGTGATCACAAATCCCAAATGGCGGCGACGCGAAGTATAAATATTCACATGGTCGTTTCTCGCAATTTAACCATCCGAGTGCAGTGACACTTGGTACAGTAAATCCTTATACAAATGTTAATCCATTGGCATCAATTTTTTTCAATTGTTTCCATATCCACAAGATGGCAGCTGTGCGAAATTTAAAAATCTCGTTTTACTTCTTGTGTCCTAATCATGTGATTGAGGTTTGATTACTACACGTACACAATAATCTTCATGTAACAGTACATAACTCTTAAGACCTACATAAAATTCCAACACGGCGACCATCCACAATATTTAGTCGGTTCTCGATATCTACGAATCTATTACAGCAATCAAACTGATATTTTGTATGTTGATAGAGGCAACTAACATAAATAGGGTATATGAAAATAGGCTGTTTAGTTCTTCACGGAACTACTTGTTTTAAATGTATTACTGTACATAAAGCATAAAGTATTAAAGGAACACATTTAGACATTTGAGGAGAAATTCGTCCCCGTAGTCTGTGTATGAATCACAAGGCAATGTTGACTGAGTTTTGTCCCTCTGAGTAACGGCAAGTGAAACAGTGGGTGGCTAATTATAGCACTTACTTAGTCATCGGATGTACCCACGCAGGCGAGCGCAGGTATACATTTTTTTTTTTTAGCATAGGGCACACTATTTGAAGGTATTTCCATGACTGGCTTCTCTCACTTCTCTATTATACTCATACAATCCAAGCGAAATAAAATAGGGAAATAGCAAGAAACGTGAAAAACGCACATCTTACCAAAAAATAAAATTATTAAAAAAAAATCCAGTTCGACATTGTATTCCAAAAACTATCCGCAAATTTACTCTTTACATTATCTGCAACTTATGTGCTATCCGCACAGCTAAGCAAACTATATCCGCATCACTTATGACTATGAAAATATCTAGCATTGCGAATGAGGTAACCAATTTGGACTATTTATAGTGTAAGAATGGTCTGAGAACAGAAGCACATGTACCTTCCCAAGTTGAATCTAAATGAAGTGGTTTGGGCTGTTTGCCAAATGACGAGGAGTGTTTGGGAACAAATACATCACGGTCTCTTTACTGGGAACTCCTTGTTTGTCATTCATAATGTCAAGATTTATCAGTGGTAATATTAATGACCACATCCCTTTCAATTAGACATTTGAACCTGTCACCAGCGTGTACTTTCCATCAAATCCATTTTATCAACTGTGCACGTTAATACCGTATAGATTACAGTTGATGATGTCAAACAAATTTGTGAGCACAAAGAAGAAATATTATTGTATAGGCTATTGTAAGATATACTGTATTCACAGGAGATTGTGTGTGTCTCCCCGCTCACCTCCCATCCCCCCATAATAAAGTCTAAACAGCTGGAGCGATTGCTATCAAACTCAGAAAGGTCATAATACTATTTTGTCTGACTCCGAACGTGCCCTTCAAATTTTAATACGTCTCACCAATCCAACATGGTGGCTGTGCGAAAGATTTCACCGGCATTCTATATCTCCGAAACTATTACTCATGTCACCTTGAAATCTTGTGCGGTCATAAAGGGTACAACTAAATGTTCACATATGTGACTTTCAGAAACCTATTCGAGTACAAACGAACATGGCGGCCGAGCGAATTTGAAACATTTAAATAAACCTTTCTCGCGATTTAACCATCCGAGAGTAGTAAAACTGGGTACAGTAAATGTTTATACACATTGCAATGCACTGACACCTAATTTAGTTCAATTGTTTACATAAACTCAAGATCTCGGCTTTGCAAAATATTAAAATTAAGTTCAAATTTCGTGTCCTAATCATGTGATCGAAGTCAACGTTTGAATAATAAACCTATGTAATAAACTTCATGGAATTGTACATAACTCTATGGCCTATTATATGAAAAACCAACATGGCGACCATCCGAAATATTGTGCATAACTCTATGGCCTATTATATGAAAAACCAACATGGCGACCATCCGAAATATATAGACGGTTCTCAATATCTACGAATCTATTACAGCAATCAAACTGAAATTTTGTAAGTTGATAGAGGCAGTTAACGATAGTAGGATATATGAAAATAGGCTATTTCGTTCTTAAAATGGGTAAACATTGACCGTTATGGTTAAACGTGATATTACAGATTCTAACTCTATAAAGTAATACATTTCTGAAAATAAACAAGTAGTTCCGTGAAGAACTATACAGCCTATTTTCATATATCCCACTTATTTTAATTGCCACTATCAACATACACAATTTCAGTTTTATTGCTGTAATAGATTCGTAGATATTGAGAACCGACTAAATATTTCGGATGGTCGCCATGTTGGATTTTATATATGTAGGTCCTAGAGTTATGTACTGTTACATGCAGATTATTGTGAACGTGTAGTATTCAATCTTCAATCGCATAGTTAAGACACAAGAAAAAACAAGGAGAGTTAAAAATTTTTCACAGCTGCCATCTTGAGATTATGGAAACAATTGAAATAAATTAGATGCCAGTGGATTAACATTCGTATAAGGATTTACTGTACCAAGTTTCACTGCACGCGGATGGTTAAATTGCGAGAAACGTCCATGTGAATATTTATAATTCGCGTCACCGCCATGTTGGATTTGTGATCACCAGGTTATTTAAAGTCCTATAGGTGAACTTAAGTTCATAGCCCCTATGAACATTAAAAGTGCAGTTTGATTGCTAAAATAGATTCGTAGATATTCAGTATCGTCTAAATATTTCGGATGGTCGCCATGTTGGATTGTTAAATGTATAGGCCATAGAGTCATGTGCCATTAAAGGAAAATTATTGCGTAGGTTCATTATTCAAACTTTCACTTCGATCGCATAACTACATCACAATAAATAAAATCTTAATTTTAAAATTCGCACTGCCGCCATCTTGAGGTTATGTAAACAATTGAACTAAATTAGATACCAGTGGATTACAATGTGTATAAATATTTCCTGTGCCAGGTTTCAGTGCGCTTGGAACATTAAATCGCGAGAAAGGTCTATTTAAAATTTTCAAATTCGCTTGGCCGCCATGTTCGTTTTGTAGTTAACCGGTTTTTGAAAGTCTTATAGATGGAATTTCAGTAGTGCCCTTTATCTCCGTACAAAATTTCAGGGGTTTACCGCTAATAGTTTCAGAGATATAGAATGCCGGTGAAATATTTCGCACATCCGCCATCTTGTGATTATGTAAACAATTGAACGAAGTTAGATGTCGGTGCATTACAATGTATATAAACATATACTGTACCAAGTTTCATTGCGTTTGGTTGGTCAAATCGCGAGAAACGTCTATTTAAAAGTCGCAAATTCGATTGGCCGCCATGTTGGATTTGTTGTTACCAGGTTTTCAAATGTCACATAAGTGAACTTATAGTAGTTCCCTCTGTCACCATAGAAAATGTCAGGGTATTCTCGGTAATAGTTTCGGAGATATTGAATGCTGGTGAAATATTTCGCACAGCCGCCATGTTGGATTGGTGAGTCGTAACAAAATTTGAAGGGCACGGTCGAGGTCGCCGGGAATAGTGCTATGAACTTTCCGAGTTTCATTGAAATCGCTCCAGCCGTTTAGATTTTATTAGGGGGGGACACACACACGAATCACACACACACACACACACACACACACACGCACACACACGGACAAAAGGTGATCTCATAAGCCTATTTTTTCAAAATTGAAAATAGGCTAAAAATACAACAGAATTTCTAAGGGGGATTAAAAATATAAATTAGGAAAATAACAATTTGTATAACTCGACATCTCTAATCCTATTTAACTTAAGCGGCCCATTGTTGTTGCAGGAAATTCTTCTGCAATATTTTCATAGTGTTGTTAAGCATGATTTCTTGTGTATCTTTGAAGTAAATGTACTTTTATAATGTACTTTCTTATAGTGAAAATCTATTTATTTATTTATTTATTGGCGCACAACAGGATTTTCATCCCAATAATTACAGTGACTCAAAGATTACACAGTATGTTACCTTGTAACTTATACTAACACTAAACAGTAACTAAATAAAAGTAGAGATGAACATGAATGTAACTAGGTGTAAAATTAAAACACTATAAGTTAATACAAATGTAATTCAAGGTTGACTAGGTAGAATGACACAGTGGTAAGAATTCATAATTATAATTTGCAAGGTTTGAAACAATATTTCTGGAGAGAGGTTAGATATTTCATATAAAAGAACTGCCAAGGAAGTAATAAAATCTATGTGATTATTTCTTAAAACAACATTGTTGAAGATGTTACATAGTCTGTTCAGCGGTGATTTTTTGTGGGCAGATGCCCTGGTTCTTTTAATTTAAAATGTGATAATGTGCCTTGAATTGATGCGTGGTACATGGAAATTGAAGAGAGCAAGCAATTCGGAACCATCAACTGAATTGCGTATAGTTTTGAAAAGGAATTTCATAGCATCTATTTTTCTTCGTATTTCTAATCTGTCTGCATCAAAATACTGTATACTAGCCGTTCCTGATATGGTATCAAGTGGAAATAGTTGGCTGTTCTTTTGCGGGTTCAGACCTTCATTTTCAATATAATTTCCTCAGTTTGCTATACTGTAAAATATAACTGTATAATTTATGTATTACTTTCTCACAATTTTGTTTTTCAATATTTGCCCAAGTAATGACAAACATTTAAAAGAAAAAACTAAGAAATTGTCACTTAAAGTTGAGATACTCTCCTTAAAAAACACATTCTTCCTTTAGTCAAAGAATACAATCTGGTTTGTGCTGGCCTCTGTTGTTCACCAGAAAATATATTATGCTGAGTATGAGAAATAAGGCCTTCCAAAACCTCTTGCGCTTTGAATGAAAAATATTGGAAAAAGGAACAAGGAAATCCAAGCTGTAAAAGTGGCAACTGCTGAATCGTGTATACACTGATCATTCAAATAAAATATATATTATCTGAACAACAAGAAAGCTTGTATGAACTATTTTTGGAAACTGGAGAAAACACAGTTTCGTATGGATGCATATTTACGTTTTGAACATTTTCTTGGACACACTGGGATGGACTATTAATGAATGGATTTGTGCCGTTCTGGGCTGTTACTTAATGTACTATTAGAACAGCCCCGGTTATGAAATGAGATAGCTGGGGTTTGAATATGGATGGATGCAGCGCTGCTATTAATCTGAGAGAATTCCTCTGTAAGGCATCCAATGCCTGTGCTCCACAGACCACAGCCAGTTGAAATTCTCCAGTAATTATGCATGGTTATTTTACGTCACCGGAGAGCTATCAATCCTTTATACAGTATATGAGCGAAAGCTGTCAATTCTGTTGACCTGATTCTGAATCTATTAACTAGAGCTCGGAAGTTCATGTACTGAAAGACGGCAAAATATGCACTCGTAACAAATAATGCACTATACACCGTATATAAGGATCAAACTTTATATCTCTCTTGTATTTTTTGTTGACGTTTTTTCATTTTGCGAATTTTCCCTGAGTTTTGAAATGTTTAGCTGTTTTATCTTACTTTTCTTCGTCTTCTGAGCGAATGGGTCATCTAGGACATCGCAAAATTAACATTTTTTCGGCCTTCCTCCTTGCCCAGTAGTTCCTTATTCTTAAGGAGTATTGAAGTTTCCATTCGGCCGTCCATTTGCAGTACATTGTGAATGATTCTGTTCTTCCTCCTCAAATTGCCGAGTTGATGGCGCAGTTGTCAAGCTGCTTGCCTCTTACCAAGGTGGCTAAGGTTCGATTCTCGGTCAGAGCATGTGAGATCTTCGAAGTGAAATATCACGTACTGTGATTCGGGTATCACGTAAAAATGGAGGTCCCGTGGCTCATGATCTCAAGATTAACGGTTACGTAAAACTACAAGCTTCTTATATAAATAATTCATTCTTTTGGGCTAATGCCGTGTGTATTTTTAATTTAAAACCATACGTTTCGGAGAAACCTTGCCTCCTTTTTCAATGGAAATAAACAATGTGGCCAAAGAAAGTATATCAATGAGATTACAAAAAATATAGATTAATTCCTCTGTTCGTCACCAGAGAGCAGCTGCCAGAAATAACTGTATGGACCATGGTGGAACGGCGGACAGAGTAGTAAGTAACAAGAAGGTAAAGGGGGCGGTGTGAAAATATAGAAACTCCTCGAAGAATGAGGAGGGAGGGGGGAGGTGGGAGGGTTAGATGGATATATGGAAACATAAACAAAAGGGAATAGTAGCTGAACGATACCTAACGTCATACAGTCAACGGCGAATAAACAGATGGAAACTCCTCCAGTGACGAACAAAGGAGATCAAATCCAGGCTCTGAGCCCTAGAGGGAAAATGTACAATTTTTAATATGTGAAGAACAGAGAGACTGAGAGGAACTATCTCCCTAGATCCTTAATAACTGGTAGCCAAGTGTCACTTAGCTGATATCCAGTGTCTCTGTTAAAATTATTGGGATTTTTACGAATTTCAACTGCCTCCCTTATAATTCTAGACCAGTTGTGCTTAACAAGGGCAAGCGCATGAGCATCCTTGAAACATACATCGTGCCCTGAAGACAGGGCATGTTCAGCTATAGCTGATTTGTCAGGTTGGTTTAGACGGATGTTCCTTTGATGCTCTTTGATGCGAGTGGCAATGGATCGTTTTGTTTGTCCAATGTAGACTTTTCCGCAAGTACATGGGACTTCATACACCCCAGGTTGTAGTATTGGGGACAATTTATCTTTGTTTAATGCTAAACGTTGACCAATTTTCGTCATAGTGCCGAAAACTGTTTTTATCTTGTGCTTGCGGAGAATCTTAGCAACGCGGTCAGTGGTGTTTTGAATATAAGGGAGGTAAGCAGTTCCTCTCACGTCGGAGCTCTGAGAAGGTTGTCTATCCCTCCTTCTGGGATGTAGGGACCTATATATAGTGGATTCATTATAGCCATTACCCTTAAACATATAACCCGGCCGAAGCCGTCGGATTTTTTAAGAGCGTTAAAAATCCCTCAGTATGCCTTCCTTCGGAGGGGAAGTAAAGCCGGCGGTCCCATGTCATAGATTTATGGCATGTTAAAGATCCTTCCACTAATTGCACCTGTGTGAAGCTAAATTGGATAGGTTAAGAATGTAAACAACGCTCTTAGGTTTCTACGTTCGTTGCCAAGCGCTGACTGCGGTGGCGTCTAGTAGCTAAGTTCTGAATTAGACCTAGTAGTCGTTGACGGTGGCGCTTGGCGGCAAAAGTAGGAACTATTTGAAAAATTATAAGTTGCAGTACTTAAAATTAAAAAACAGATACACACACTAATACAGTCATCACAATTAACACCGGTTATCAGACAGATTCTACACACACCCAAAGTACACGGGGCTACATGACCGCGTTGTCGCAGCCCCTAAACTTAAGAACCAACCAACCAACCAACCCTTAAACATGGTTTGTAAGGCATGTAACTCTTCCTGAAGAGTTGATGCCTCACAAATACGTTCCGCTCTTTTGGCTAGAGTTGTTATAATTCCTTGTTTTTGTGCTGGGTGGTGGTGGGAGTCCGCATGTAAATAACGGTTAGTGTGAGTTGGCTTACGGTAGATGCTGTTCCCCATGGAGCCATCCGCTTTCCTCCTCACAAGAACATCCAAAAAAGGTAAGCATCCACCTGACTCTAGCTCCATTGTGAAGTGGATTGAAGGATGCAGCTGATTTAGGTGGTTCAGAAAGTGGTTCAGTTTCTCAGAACCCTCCTCCCACACCACGAACGTATCATCCACATACCTCCACCAAATCACAGGTTTGAAAGACGCCGAAGATATAGCCTCCCCCTCAAAATGTTCCATGAAAAAATTTGCCACGACAGGCGAGAGTGGACTTCCCATGGCCACACCATCAGTCTGCTCGTAATATTTACCATCCCACAAGAAATAGCTGGAACACAAGCAGTGGTGGAATAATCGGGCAATGTCCTCAGGAAACAAATCCTTGATGAGTGACATGACCGAGTCCACCGGCACTCTGGTAAACAAGGACTCTACATCAAAACTCACCAAAATAGCATTTGGTTGAACGGCGATGGTTGACAATTTTTCGACGAAATGGGTTGAATCCCTAATGTAGGACTGTGTGCGCCCCAAGTGCGGCTGAAGTAACTTGCTGAGATATTGCGCAAGAGCATACGTTGGAGAACCTATTGTGCTAACAATTGGTCGAAGAGGGACGTCTTGCTTATGGATTTTTGGAAGACCATACAATCTCGGAGGAACAGCATCTCTCGGAATAAGACATCTTCCCTCTTCTTTTGGAATAGATGACAGTTTAACAAGCTTAGCAGTGGCATTGGATACACGAGTGGTTGGATCACGAGTGCACAGTCTGTAGACAGGATCAGATAACAAAATCGAGATTTTACTTTTATATTCAACGGTATCCATCACCACTGTCGCATTTCCCTTGTCAGCGTGAAGAATAGAAATGGTGTCATTATTTCTTAGTTCCTTCAATGCCTTTCTTTCACCCCGAGTTAAATTGGATGTGGGTACTTTAGAGGATCTTAATATCCTCACACTTTCTTGTCTAACTTCTTCAGCTTCATCTGGAGGTAAATTGTAGATGGCAGCCTCAACGGATGTGATCAACTCCTCTGTAGGAATTTTGTAGGGTGCGAGAGCAAAGTTGAGACCTCTGCTTAGTAAAGTTGTTTGATAGTCATCTAAAGGGGTATTAGAAAGATTGACTACAACTTTACTAGTATCAAGAACCGTACGAGGAGCTGTTTGTCTCGAGGACAATCGAAGGAACTTAGCTCTTTGTCTATCTACAGCCCGACAAAAATTATTCTCGGCCTGAATAACGGAGATACGTTCAAAGAACAGCCACAATTCCTCTGAGAGAATGCTACTAAGAAGCAGATGTAAGTGTAATAACTCACGGGAAACTGCGTCCAATTCAGTACGAGAGTTCTGGATCCTCTCGATAACGAGTGCCTTGCTAGCGCGCTGATAAATTCTCATAGCTTTATGAGTGTGTATAGTTTGCTTCAATTTTACACAGTTGGGAATGATGTTATGATCCCTGCATCTAAGAAAGAAGGACAACGATGAAAGGAGAGAGCTCCTTCTTCGCCTCAACTTACTAAATTTAGATGATTGTCGAACAACTTCCTCCCCATAGAGGTTTCTAATTTGCATATTAAGGCTTTCACGGCCCGGATTATTATATAAATAATTCATTCTTTTGGGCTAATGCCGTGTGTATTTTTAATTTAAAACCATACGTTTCGGAGAAACCTTGCCTCCTTTTTCAATGGAAATAAACAATGTGGCCAAAGAAAGTATATCAATGAGATTACAAAAAATATAGATTAATTACTCTGTTCGTCACCAGAGAGCAGCTGCCAGAAATAACTGTATGGACCATGGTGGAACGGCGGACAGAGTAGTAAGTAACAAGAAGGTAAAGGGGGCGGTGTGAAAATATAGAAACTCCTCGAAGAATGAGGAGGGAGGGGGGAGGTGGGAGGGTTAGATGGATATATGGAAACATAAACAAAAGGGAATAGTAGCTGAACGATACCTAACGTCATACAGTCAACGGCGAATAAACAGATGGAAACTCCTCCATTAAAATTCGTAAAAATCCCAATAATTTTAACAGAGACACTGGATATCAGCTAAATGACACTTGGCTACCAGTTATTAAGGATCTAGGGAGATAGTTCCTCTCAGTCTCTCTGTTCTTCACATATTAAAAATTGTACATTTTCCCTCTAGGGCTCAGAGCCTGGATTTGATCTCCTTTGTTCGTCACTGGAGGAGTTTCCATCTGTTTATTCGCCGTTGACTGTATGACGTTAGGTATCGTTCAGCTACTATTCCCTTTTGTTTATGTTTCCATATATCCATCTAACCCTCCCACCTCCCCCCTCCCTCCTCATTCTTCGAGGAGTTTCTATATTTTCACACCGCCCCCTTTACCTTCTTGTTACTTACTACTCTGTCCGCCGTTCCACCATGGTCCATACAGTTATTTCTGGCAGCTGCTCTCTGGTGACGAACAGAGGAATTAATCTATATTTTTTGTAATCTCATTGATATACTTTCTTTGGCCACATTGTTTATTTCCATTGAAAAAGGAGGCAAGGTTTCTCCGAAACGTATGGTTTTAAATTAAAAATACACACGGCATTAGCCCAAAAGAATGAATTATTTATATAATAATCCGGGCCGTGAAAGCCTTAATATGCAAAATACAAGCTTCTTTCCTCTTCCTCTCCTTCCCCTTTCGTTCTTTGTTTCACGTTCCGAGGAATTCTTCAACAATGGAATTCATCAGTGGCCAGCTTCGTGATTGGGAAAGGTCACTTCGGAAGCAACGAACAGTTTTAACTGGCTGTGAACAACTTCTGAAATCGCTGGGCACTGAATGTTACCAGGAGGGTTCCTTGAAGAATTTTTTCACGGTGGACAACTGTATCGAATTCTGTGGCGACTATGTGGAAAAATAGCCAAAGGTTTGTCATTTGATGATGATGTGTTTCCTGAATTTGTAATTGGGAACGTAAAATGGGAACGTCCATCGTAGAATTTTGCACCACCAATTTCAGATTCTGAAAGTCCTTGACTTAAATAATGAAAAATAACTCGGAAGCCATTTTTAGCTTATTATCATTCATGGAAAAAATAGGCTTGAGATCACCTATTGTCCGTGTGTGTGTGTCCATAATACAATCTAAACGGGCGAAGCGATTTCATTGAAACTCGGTAAGTGCATACTACCACCTTGTCTGATATCGACCGTGCCTTTTAAATTTTAATAAGCTTCACGAATCCAACATGGAGGCCACGCAAAATATTTCACTGGCATTCTATATCTCCGCAACAGTAACATATATCACCCCGAAAGTTAACACGGTGAAAAAGGGTACTATTATTGCGTAGGTTTTTGCTGAGGATTAACACTACCTAAGGGAAGATGATAAGAGAGAAAAGGAGGTGGGTTTAGTCGAAGAGACAAGTATTGGCAGATAGGATGAGAATCCAGCACAAAACTTTAAGTAAATTAGTATATAATAGGAAATTTTGCCGTGCAAAACTTATGAGATGTTTAACTTTAGATGGGACCCGCACAAAGCAAGCGGAGGGCGCAGCATGAATTGAGGTTGCCTGCAAGCGCTTGGGAAGTGCTCTTTCCCTCCCGAGCCGATATTCCAGTACTATGGGGACGGGTGATGGTCTGGTAAGACAAAGTAAGCCAAAAGGAAAGGATGTAATAACTTTCCCTTCAGAAGGGTAAGATTTTATGATGCATTTAAAAATGCTGGAAAGATTTAAATTTGGAGTGATAATTTTATCTCTGGGGAATGTTGGATCTCTAGCAAACCGATCGAATGCTCCCAGAGGGTGAAGAGACAGAGTGTTTTTGATAATTTTAGCGATGTTGTTATTGTTTATTGCAAAAATCGTACACGAATACCAATTGTTGCACTTAAGAACAACTAAGCTTTTACCCAGCAAGATACCGATTAAAAGTTTAGAACAGAGGAAGACCTCAAACCTAACTCAAACAAAACTTAAATTTTGAAAACAAACCATAAGTCAGAGAGAAAATTTCAACAAGTAGGAAGCTTGCGGAGCTAGCTATACTTGCCTCAATGGCTTGCTAGAATTGGCTATGAAAACCAGGAGAAACTTTAAAAATGTTGTTACTTGAAGTTTTAGTTTAAATGCAACAAATGGTAAAGGTTTTACTGATACGAAAATTGTTGTTTTTTCGTAAGTAGAACTTAAGATTGGGGGAATAATCAGGGAAGAGAAGGTCCTGCTTAATCGTAATTCTAGCGATAAAGATAAAGCAAACAATAATAAATAATTTATTTAACAATAAATATAAAAGTTAGAAAATTAACAATGGTCAGATTTAGAATCTTAATTTTTGAATTAGAAGAACTTTTTCTTTGTTTGGTTCTCCAAACATTTTGAGAGTCTCAGACCCAATACTAAGAGGTTTACAATGAACTATATTAAATGTAGTACAAGTTCACAACTTGATAAAGCACTAAAATCTTACAAAGATTTTAAAAAGTGTGGTTGCGATTAAGAAATTTGAAGTTTGTAACGATAATTGTAAAGCAATTTTAACTTTGAAAGTTCAATTAGGTACGATCTAAGCACATTTTGAATGCCTTTGTATCAATCGAAAGGGCTATGAACAAATATTGGATTCCTGATTGTAACAGGAAAGATGAAAAAGTTGCACGCAGAAATTGCCGCTATTTTTAAACAGAAATTACTAGAGGTAATATACAAAAAATGCACAGGTCGTATTAAGGAAGCCTGGATTACACAATTAGTTAACTCATTTATAATTAGAAAAAGTACGATTCCCTAAATTTAGAAGGGAAAGATACATATTAAAATGTGGACTAGCCACAGTTGACTCAGAGTGAATACATGGTAAATCCAACAAAATGGGAGGGAGCCTCCATGGGTTAAGCCTAGTAGAAAAAGAAAGATCCCAATGGTTAACTTTAATTTTGGTTAGGAAAAGGTATTCGGGAAAGGGAAATAGGAACCTTAGAATAATGTCCTGGCCAGATTTGTTGCTCTCACCCGAACGCGGCGCGGAAGATATTTTGTATACGCAAATTCGAATCACTGATAGTTTTTAATAAGTTGAAAAACTTTACTATCGTAGTGTATGCAGGTTCGTAGAACAAGATCAAGTTATTGCAGTTATGGAGAACACTTAGTGTAATTTGAGCTTGAATCAGTTTATTGCGTTGGAACGTTTATTGGTTGCAGTTAAATGATGCAGTAAAGTCCCACTGTGGACAGCAAATTAGGTTTTGACCAGTAGTTAAGGTAACATGAATTCCTCGGTGAGGAAAAGTATTCCCATATTTTGGCGTGGAAAATACTAGATTGGTTGAACAATAGAAAGATTGGTTGACACAGAAAGTTCTGGAGCTACGATGACAGTTAGATGGGGTAAGAGAGATCCCGCGGTGGAAAGCTAAGTTTTATATACAGTGGTTAATTTGACATGAATCCCTCGGTGAGGGAAGGTATTCCCATTTAATTTGTACAAGAAGTACTGAATTACATGTTTTAAAGCCAGCTTAGATAGCTAAAGCATGACCAGAAAAATCCCTCGAAGACAGTTATTGCACAATAGTTAGCAATTCCACACACTGTCTATAAAATTGTATTAAAAGTGCGACGCCAGGAATGGAAGAGATGGGCCCTACTTACCTGTTTTCAGAGGTCCGCGGCGCTTGCTGCAAAATCACTGCCAGATGACATGCCCCAACAGAAGAACACCTAAAGGGCGAAGGAAGGTGGAGAAGGGGAAAACGCACAGGCTTGTCTACGGACACACCCGATTACCAATAGAACTGCCACCGACGAAATAATGCCACAACAGTTGCTTAATATTTAAAAAAGAATTTAATTACCAAAAGGGGCCAAGAAAAACAAAATTAATAAAATCATAACAAGGAAACTCGATTGCCACAACAACCTCTCTCTGGTGATGCACATGGCTTAAGGCCAACAAGTTATTTACATAAGAAGGCAAGAGACGGCTTAACATGCTTGCTGAGCGAAATGAAAAGATTTAATTTAAAATTAAAATAATGAAGCCCAAAATATTAAAAAACAGAATACAGGTATTACATAATGAGAAGGGGCTTGATAATTTACTAAGGCACGCAATACCGACCCGACATGCAGACATCAAGGCCACGAAGAAACGAAAAATATAAAATTAAATTAATATAATAAAATAGGATCAATTAACAAATCCACAATTTTCATGACGGAGAAAAACTCGGGAACACTCACAAAAACACAAAGTTAAACCAACAAGATAAGCAAAAAACATACTAAGCTACCACCACAACACGTTTGAGTCTCCCGCTCGACGCCTAGAGAATGCACTCACATGACCAGCATGCACTCGGGCAAAACAAAAAAACAAACATGGCCACCAAATAGATGACCGCATGTCCAATCGAATTACGGCAAACAATTAGCTTAAAATTAAATTTAAAGTCACCGGAGAGAACAGAACGGGAGGAAAGAATTACGCCTTAACACTATTGACACGAGGCAATTTAGGCTGCAACGGATCGTAAATCAAATTAATAATAGGTCAATCCCAAAATTACCAAAAACTAAATAAATAATATTTTACAACGTAAAATAAACTAGAAACGTGTCTCCAGAAGGTACGAAGGAAAACAACAAAATTTACATATCTGGTAACATTGGCAAAACAGAAAAATTAGGCCTACCTGGCGAAACAAAATACAGTATTTAAAACATTAATATAAGGCCAATATCGGAGCTCCATAACAATATATATTTATTAAATAATAACGTACCTTAAAAACTTCTCTGTGGAGACACAATAATAATAAAAAAATTAACACACAAATTAAATAATATTATAAGGCACTAAATTGCCTCAAAATGGCTAACCTGCACATGCGCCGTTTTTGGTAAAAAGCACTCCTGTTTGCATCTAGTTGTTATTACTATTTCATACTTCTTCTTCACGGCGAAATGGCGAAAATACAGCCTTAAGAGCACAGGCGTTTCCTTTTTAGCATATATCCATATTTCGTAGGGGCCAGGGGGCCAAGCCCCCGGGCACGGCGACAACTTTCACGAGCAACTAGCTTGTTGCTTTCTTGACGACAGACTATCAAGATGCCAAGATGGCGTAGAATCCAAAGTCAAAGGCCGCACTGCATTAATGTTAATTGTAATTGTCCAATCACAGATTGACACATCAAGTAACAATGTGCATATTAAATAATTATTTTGGCGGTATGGTGTATATATAGTCTTTTGTTCAATGACGTAGAATACAATATCCTTCAAATATGCCTCGAATAGGATGAGATCAGAAGACACCACAAACACACTCTGGCGGTCGAAGATACAACTCGGCTAGAGGCTACAACTCCGGCTAGAGGAGTCGATAGATGCTGCCACCTCGAGTTCATAAGCCCAACCAAGCCATCAGGCGGGCGCTTTAAAGGTCGGGATACATATATATATATATATATATATATATATATATATATATATATATATATAGGGGAGATGCATTTTAAAAACGTTGGGACGGGCTTTTGCACGTAACAGTCTCCCTCCCTTAAGCGTGAACACCGTTCACGAATATGCCTAGGCATAGGCAGTACTCCAAAACTAGTCGATTCACCAAGCATGTTTCCAGAAGATAATGTTCACCTGTTAACTCCAATTGATGGATTAAAACCGCATCGTTTTGGTTAGGAAGAGTGCAGGGTCAGATTATCAGTGATGGGATAATTGATCACCTCGCAAACCACTTAGTCAACAGCATCACTGTGTCCATAAGTCTTCAGAAACGCAGAACACCAGCACCTGCAGTGCTTTCAGAGTCCGAGACACGTTAGGTAAATTTTCAAAAAGTCCAATGTTGTTAGCCTTAGACGATGTAGGTGGAAGCAATGTGCAATAAATCATGCGACGAGTGGGCAGCCATTTACAAAACAGAAATTAATCTAATTTCAAAAATAAAAGTTTACAGAAATTACTAATTCCTACTACTTTTTATAAATGAGAAACAAAGTTGAATTTATATGAAGAAAATCCTGACCATGACCTAGATCCGTGCGTACAAAATTTCATTAACAAGGTTACCTTTTTACAGGCCAGTAGTACTTTTCTAGGATATACGAGTTAAATGACCATACATTTAGAAAGAACTATGGTAGAGGAATGACCACTCAAATTCCCAAGGAAACAGGTATACAAGATCACCATGAGTTAGGTCTCCCACCGAGTCCAACTTACATGCTAGCATCTTCTACGAGAACATCAAAATTAGTTACAATTTTACAATTTACCATTAAATGGGAATTACCCAACAGTTACAAGTTGTATCCCGCTAGAGTTTGCAAACCCAATTCAAAATTCCAGAAGGAACAGATGCCTGAAGGCTTCAATTAAGGTTAGGGATACTCTACATTATACAAAAATCAGTTTAAAAAATTCATGGTAGCATTTCCTCTTTACAAACCTCTCCACCTCGTTTTATGTGCGACAGATGCACTCTGGATATTTTGTTGGCCTTAGGATTTCGAATAAGAAGAGTAACGGGAGTCAAGAATGCCTCTACATAACAGGGGCCCTTGAAACGAGGGGTCAACTTGCTAGAAACTAGATTACTGACGCCCTTGGGCTCGAAATTGCGGACGTACACAACATCCCCAATTTCCAAATCAGTTGGATTGCGACAGGCACTGTATCGCTTGGCAAGTTGGTCATGTTATACCTTAATACTCTCTCTAGCCTTGTCGAACTTCGCCCTCATATCCTCGGGCGTGAAACTGTCTGGAAGGAGATGGTGCAGGTTCCACAGATTAGACAACGGAGAATTAGCCATAAACGAAAACATTAACGAAAAAGGGGTGGCTTGCGTGCTCTCATGCACGGCGGTGTTGAAAGCAAAATTGAGCCAATGCAAATTAGAATCCCACTTGGAATGGTCGTCGTGGTGGAAAGCAATCAGAGCAGAACGGAGATTACGATTGACTCGCTCAGCGAGGGACGGGTTAAGAAAATAGGGAGTGGTGGTTACATGCGAAATAGCATAATCAAATAAGAATTGACGGAACTGATGAGATACAAAGCTCTTGGCATTATCTGACACCAGGAACTGACATGGCCCAAAAGATGAAAAGATGGAATTAAGACACTTTATGACGGAACTGGTCGTAGCCTGTCTGGTGGGGAATATCCAACTAAACCGGGTGATACCGTCAATGCAAACAAGCGCAAATTGGTTTCCCCGACCAGATCGAGGAAACGGGCCAACATTGTCGATAAAAAGCCTCTCCATGGGTCTAGATGCCGGTTCAGATGACAACAGGCCAACGTTAGTAGAAACCAGAGGTTTACTAATACTACATGAAGCACAATTTCTAATGAGCCTCCTGATGTCACCATCCATACTTCGCCAAATGAAGAACTGTCTGATCTTAGCACGGGTCTTGAATACTCCTAGGTGGCCACCAATAGGTGATTCGTGATAGTAACGAAAGATTTCCGGAATGAGGACCGACGGTAGCACAATTTTAGGTAGACGGTCATGACGAGACGAACAGCACAATACACCATCCTTTAGAGAGTAGGGCTTGATCACTTCCCCAGAATTGATTCGGTCAATTAGGCAAGATAAGGAGGGATCTTCTTTCTGGAATCTCCTCACATCTTCAAAAAGCACAGGGGAATTGCTGAGAACGACATTGACATAATTTACAGGAGATACAAGGTGTATGGGTTCACATTCTTGAATTTCCTCTTCGGCTGTTTCCTCATACATGCGGCTTAATGAATCAGCTACCGCATTTTCGGACCCATGAATATGGTGGACGGTGAACTGGAATGACAGAATCCTAGTTGCCCATCTGGCAATCCTACTAGTTTTACGGGGTTTCCCTAACACCCAGCTCAAGGCCTGGTTATCGGTCTCGAGGAGAAACTTAGTGTGCTCAAGATACATACGGAATTTTTCCAGGGTGAACAACACAGCTAAACCCTCAAGTTCGTATATGGAATACTTCCTCTCTGCGTCCGTTAAGGTACGAGAAGCGTAGGCAACGGGTTGTCTACCCAGATCAGACTCTTGCAGTAGGACACAACCAACACCACGACCAGACGCATCAGTCTGCACAATGAACTGCTTCCCAAAATCCGGAATGGCTAACAGAGGGGCGTTAGAGAGCGCAAGCTTAAGATCTTCGAAGGCTGCCTGCTGAGAGGGACCCCACTCAAACTTCACAGCCTTTTTGCGTAATTGATTTAGAGGAGCAGCACGGTCGGCAAAGTTACTGATGAACTTACGAAAGAAGTTCACCATACCAATATAACGAGCAACACCCTTGGCGTTCTTGGGCGGTTTAAAATCTCTGATGGCCTGAGTACGAGACTGGTCCACGGAGATACCAGATTCGGAAACAATATGACCCAAGAAGGAAATTTTGGGCTTGGCAAAGGAAACCTTGGACAATTTGACGGTAAGGCCAGCGTCACGCAACCGATCGAGTACAAATTTCAGATGATCAACGTGTTCCTCGAAGGACTCAGAATAGATCACCACATCATCAAGATAGTGGTACACAAATTTGAATTTAATTTCTGAAAACCCCTTGTCCAGAAGTCTGCTCAACACAGCGGCTCCGGTGGATAGGTCAAACGGGACACGGGCATATTCAAACAGGTTCCAGTCAGTGGAAAAAGCAGTAACATGCCTGGATTCCGGAGAGAGGGGAATTTGGAAGTAAGAAGAATTTAAATCGAGGATCGTGAACACCTTCGCTTTGCGAAACCAACTAAAGCATGTATGAAGTTCCGGCAAAGGGATGGATTGTAAAACAACTTTTTGATTAAGAGCCCTATAGTCGACCACCGGCCGAATACCACCATTAGGTTTTGGCACAAGGAATACAGGGGATGAGTAGGCAGAGATAGAAGGTTGGATTACACCTTCATCCAACATCTTGTCGATAATCTTCCGAAGTTCGGCCATCTTGGGTGGGGCAAGGCGATACGGGCTGGAACGCACCGGCACAGAATCGGTTGGCTCAATCTTGTATTCCATCAAATGGGTTACACCCAACTTGTCAGTAAATACATCACTATACTCCTGACATAACCTCTTAATGGCATCCTTTTGAGGACTCGTTAAATTTTCAAGATCGAGATCCTCAATAGTCACAGGTTCACTAACTGAATTGACAGCAGGAGAAGATAAAACCGGATTAAACGATAATTTCATTTGCGGATTAAACTTAAACCATAAGTTGCGAGCACCAAAATCAAGAAGCATACCAACGTGGGACATGAAATTTGCTCCAATGACCACAGAACAAGAAAGATTTCTGGCAACAAAAAATTTAAACTTCCCAAAAAAATTTAGAATATGGATTTTGACTGTCATACTACCCAAAATATTTAAGTTTGAACAATTTGCCGAAATAAAAGATTCATTGTTAGGCTCTAACTCAGGTAGATTGCAAACACTCTTCATAGATAAAAACCAGACCTCGCTTATAAAAGATGCGACACTACCAGAATCAAGCAATGCAGAAACGGGCTCGTCATTAACACAAATTTCAATAAACGGGGATATTCCTTTAGCCACACGAGAAATTCCAAAATCATTATTCACTCTAAAACGATTACAATTTGATGACGAAGTCACCCGCACCACAGGTTTCACATTATGTTTAGAATTAGGCTGACTTGCCACGAGATTGCTCACCGACAGGTTAGGTAGGTCAGAGACATGAGCAGAATTAGCACCTGATGAATTAGTTTTCAAAGATTTATCAAGATTTTCATTAGTAGGGCGACCAGAAACTTCACACGGTTTTCCCCAATTCTCATGCACAGAAATATCCTTAGAAGTAACATCCGAATTGGTCTTCAAAATATCCCGTCATTGGCAATACACAACTTGGTTATTCGGACACACCTTCTTAACATGTCCCACGCCACCGCACGTGTGGCACTTAACATTGGGTCTAGGATGAAACATAAACTTAGGAGGGGGACGAGACATCAAGGAAGGAGGGGGACGAGCTATCAAGGAAGGAGGAGGAACATTAGCTACACGAAGGGAATCTGCATGTTTCACAGCCATAGCCTCTATGACGACCTGTTTCAGCTCGACAAATGACGAAGGCCTGGTACACATGGTCATGTATGACCTATATTGAGGCGAAAACCCATTTACAATAGATGACACCAATTGTCGTTCAGTTAAAGGGGATGCAAATACCTGGGCATACACCTTGATGTCACTGACATAGTCGCTAAGTGACTCGTCCAACCATTGGACACGATATAAGAACTTTTGCTCGAGAGTACAAAGGGCACTCGCAGGGACAAAAACCCACAATACTTCCCTAATGAACATGGCTAAGGACATGCGGAGTTGGATAGCTTCAATCAGCTTTTCGCGCAGCATACCGGATGCAACAGGATACAACAGTTGGAAAACCTGATTTTCCGACATTCCAAAAGTCGAGGCATAGTTACCCAATTCGACCACTTGCTTTAAAAATAGGACCACCTGGGTAACGGCATCTAGCTTGAAATGCTTCAACTTAGTTAAGAAACTAGAAATAGGGTGAGGAATCTACCCATACTTAACGGTAGGCGAGTACGTAGCATTAGGAAAGGAGACATTATTACCAGGGCAGCTCGCTCGCACACCCTCTACAGGAGACAAAACATTTACATTTACATTGCCAGATAAAAAACTGGGATGCAATGGGTCGACCGGACCCAGGAAGTCAATATGTGACCTAACATGAGAAGAATGACCGTATCCAGGGTTAAGTGGTCTGAACGAGCCAGAACCAGCCAATAGAGGGGCAGGCAAACCACTACCAGGAATCGATCCCAAATCCTCAGACCTAGTAAACAGAGCCGACTCACATTCAACCCCAGAAGAACGCTCCAAATTCACAAGGTTAACTCTTAAGTCAATTAAATCGAAAGCATTCTTATTGTCGGCCATTTTGAAAAACACAGAATGCAGGCAGACCATACAGAAAGAAACAAATTTAGGAATTACGAGGACAGTTTACAATTTCACAACAATACCATAACTACCAATTACCAACACCCCAGATTAGGTTGACACTCGAGACCTGCCACAATACTATACCAAAATCATGCACAATGCTGCCCAGAACTGCAGACGTCATCGCTTGCTTGGCTCGAGAACAGGAAGCTAAATCACAAAAATTGCCACAAACCACATGGCGAACAGCTTCAGACAGGGCTCCTCGATGCCTTCACTCGTAGCATGTAGGCTATCAGAAAATCAGGAAACCCACATTTCCCATGCCAAGAACACATGCCAGTCACTTACCAAGCTTCTTTTTTCACCGGGAATGTTGCATCACAAACAGGATAAAATTCAGCACACAAACTTCGCTTGGAACAGGTCACTTACATATCACCACATGGATATTCAGAGGCAAACATGAAACCGAACAAATGACAAGGATTAGCATTAAATAACATTAAGTGCACTGACATGACACATCCCATCAGCAACCGCTCCATCAGCATCAGAAGGGTCCATAAAACGAGCCTGCGGGTACGGTGGAGGGGATGGCTGCAGAATCGCTACACAACCACGCTCTGCTACCACCGCGACGCCAGGAATGGGAGAGATGGGCCCTACTTACCTGTTTTCAGAGGTCCGCGGCACTTGCCGCAAAATCACTGCCAGATGACATGCCCCAACAGAAGAACACCTAAAGGGCGAAGTAAGGTGGAGAAGGGGAAAACGCACAGGCTTGTCTATGGACACACCCGATTACCAATAGAACTGCCACCGACGAAATAATGCCACAACAGTTGCTTAATATTTAAAAAAGAATTTAATTACCAAAAGGAGCCAAGAAAAACAAAATTAATAAAATCATAACAAGGAAACTCTATTGCCACAACAACCTCACTCTGGTGATGCACATGGCTTAAGGCCAGCAAGTTATTTACATAAGAAGGCAAGAGACGGCTTAACATGCTTGCTGAGCGAAATGAAAAGATTTAATTTAAAATTAAAATAATGAAGCCCAAAAGATTAAGAAACAGAATACATGTATTACCAAAAGAGAAAGGGCTTGATAATTTACTAAGGTACGCAATACCGACCCGACATGCAGACATCAAGACCACGAAAAAACGAAAAATATAAAATTAAATTAATAAAATAAAATAGGATCAATTAACAAATCCACAATTTTCATGACGGAGAAAAACTCGGGAACACTCACAAAAACACAAAGTTAAACCAACAAGATTAACAAAAAACATACTAAGCTACCACCACAACACGTTTGAGTCTCCCGCTCGACGCCTAGAGAATGCACTCACAAGACCAGCATGCACTCGGGCAAAACAAAAAACAAACATGGCCATCAAATAGATGACCGCATGTCCAATCGAATTACGGCAAACAATTAGCTTAAAATTAAATTTAAAGTCACCAGAGAGAACAGAAAGGGAGGAAAGAATTACGTCTTAACACTATTGACACGAGGCAATTTAGGCTGCAACGGATCGTAAATCAAATTAATAATTGGTCAATCCCAAAATTATCAAAAACTAAATAAATAATATTTTACAACGTAAAATAAACTAGAAACGTGTCTCCAGAAGGTACGAAGGAAAACAACAAAATTTACATATCTGGTAACATTAGCAAAACAGAAAAATTAGGCCTACCAGGCGAAACAAAATACAGTATTTAAAACATTAATATAAGGCCAATATCGGAGCTCCATAACAATATATATTTATTAAATAATAACGTACCTTAAAATCTTCTCTGTGGAGACACAATAATAATAAAAAAATTAACACACAAATTAAATAATATTATAAGGCACTAGATTGCCTCAAAATGGCTAACCTGCACATGCGCCGTTTTTGGTAAAAAGCACTCCTGTTTGCATCTAGTTGTTATTACTATTTCATACTTCTTCTTCACGGCGAAATGGCGAAAATACAGCCTTAAGAGCACAGGCGTTTCCTTTTTAGCATATATCCATATTTCGTAGGGGCCAGGGAGCCAAGCCCCCGGGCACGGCGACAACTTTCACGAGCAACTAGCTTGTTGCTTTCTTGACGACAGACTATCAAGATGCCAAGATGGCGTAGAATCCAAAGTCAAAGGCCGCACTGCATTAATGTTAATTGTAATTGTCCAATCACAGATTGACACATCAAGTAACAATGTGCATATTAAATAATTATTTTGGCGGTATGGTGTATATATAGTCTTTTGTTCAATGACGTAGAATACAATATCCTTCAAATATGCCTCGAATAGGATGAGATCAGAAGACACCACAAACACACTCTGGCGGTCGAAGATACAACTCGGCTAGAGGCTACAACTCCGGCTAGAGGAGTCGATAGATGCTGCCACCTCGAGTTCATAAGCCCAACCAAGCCATCAGGCCGGCGCTTTAAAGGTCGGGATACATTTATATATAGGGGAGATGCATTTTAAAAACGTTGGGACGGGCTTTTGCACGTAACAAAAAGCATTTAGCCCTTTTAAAAACAATTAAAATGTGTTTAAAACCATTGAAGTTTTGTACTTAGCCTTTTCGTGTAGAGCAGGCGATGGTTCCTTGTGACCGTTGACTTAAAATACAGACATGGCGTCTGGTTTAAAAATGTCTCATAAGGACAGGAGACTGGCCCTGAGAGGGCTCTCCACTGTAAACTCGAGGGCTGAACAAGAAGTGAGAACGAGCGATTCCTCACACGACAGAGGTAGGTAGCCGAGGGGAAGGGGAAGGGGAAGCTAGGGAGAGGGGTTGGGAGGCAAGAGAGTATATATCATAATATACAACTTGACAAAATTAAATTCTTCGTGAATATAAATTTTATTCATGAAGCAGTCTTCATGGAGATGTTAGCTGGCGACAACGACGACGCCTGGTGGATTGGAAGGGAAGTTCTCTTGAGTTCAGAGAAATTGAAGAACTTCGGCAGTTAGCTGCTAGATGCCGCTAGGTTCTCCATGGAAGTTACATATCTAGAACAGACTCGAGGATAAAATAAACCCGTGCACAAAGAGAAAATGAAAAAGATCTCTGTTGGTGTCTGCGAAGAAGGATTTAAATAAAATAGATAAAACGAAGAGCAGCAAACGCTAACTCTGACTGACCGTGTATTCCAAAGAATACACCAACTATGTGACTTTCATAAATCTGTTATTTACTAAACGAATATGGCGGCTAAGCGAAGTTGACACACTTAAATAGACGATTCTCGCGATTTAACAATACGAGCCCAGTGAAACTTGGTACAGCAAACGTTCATACACATTATAATGTACCGACAAGTAATTTAGTTCAATTGCAGTACATTGACCGAGAATCGAACCTTATCCGCCTTGGTAAGCGGCAAGCAGCTTGATAACTGCACCATCAACTCGGCAATTTGCGGAGAAAGAACAGAATCATACACAATGTACTGAAAAATGGCAACTGTGCGAAATTTTTAAAATTAAGCTTTTATTTCTTGTGTCCTAATCATGCGATCGAAGTGAAAGCTTTGATAATGAACATACGCATTAATCTTCATCTAATAGTACATAACTTTATGGCCTACATATTGAACCCTTATTCATACTATCGTTGAATTTTTCATATTTTAATTTTATGTACTGCATTATGTCCGCAGTCAGTTGAAGCAAGTTGAGCGCTCAGTGTTGCAAGAGTTGGGCCAGTGGAGCACGCAGGGTAAATTTAAACATTTCTAGGAGCGGGGTCGCTGAACGCTGACTTTGAGCGTCTCGAGCCTTTGTCTGCCAGCGAGACAGAGAGCGTGTTGAGTGGGAACTGTGAGACAGAGATACTTTGAGGACGACAGGTGGGAGAAGCGACGTACTCTACTGAACGATTTTGCATATGAATTGATGAATCATGCAGACCCAAGCTAGTTTCGGCGGGAAAGGAGCGTTCCTTGAGAAAGCGCGCCAAAGCTGTATCTAATTAATTCACGATGCGATTTGATTCCGCGAGGCAGCGTTGGATCGTTCATGAAAAATGATGATCTTTGATACCACCCGCAAGCTTCTTCGACAAATCCTTCGATTTATTGAAAATTTATAGTCCCCTCCACCGTCCAGTTGACCAGATCTGTATAAATTAGATGTCTGTGCTAACGAACATGTTCTTACCTTGATGTAGCTGGGAGCTACTACACGTACTATTCTTGATGTAGCCGAGAGCTATTGTACGTTACTATTCTTCAGCGTAGCCGAGTGCTACTAACATCATTTTTGTAAAGTACTTTTGTCTTCGATCTCAAGTGAGATGCATGACATTTTGAGGACTCTGTTGAGAGCCGATTGTAACATAAACAGTGATATTTTATAGTATATTTTTGCGTGTGAAATTAGCCAAGTGTTTAGTTAGGGAAAGTGTCCACGTTTTTATTAATTGCCTAGGACTAAGAGTGATTGTGTGGCTCTATTGCAATTATAGCAGGTGTAGAAATAATATTAATTTTGAACTGTATTTTCATCATTGAAGAAGGCATCAAGATGACGAATATTGGGTCGACCGCTGGGATGATGAACGTGCAACCTATGCAGAGATTTGTCATGGCTGTGTAAATTCATAATGGGCTATGGAAAGTGAAGCCCACTGACGTGACGAGCTGATATGGTTGAGTACAAATATTGATTTATTCATTATGTAGGTATTTTGGCATGGGAACCTTGTGTGTAAATAGTTTTTTTGTGATTTTAATTCTTGTTTCATTATGGTAGATTAACGTAGTGTCCCGACACTCAAATATATAAATGCATGAGGACGCATGGCCATCAGTTGATTTGTTGTATTTTGTGTAATTTTAATTCATGTACTCGTGTACATGCATGTACTTGATTTGGCGTACACATGGATGCGGCCAAGGTGATAAGTAGTGCTGCATTAATTAACAGTAAAAATAGCAAGGGGGAAAACGTGTGATTTGCTAGGATTTGAATGAACAAGTATTTATTTTGAGTTGCCTTGTTGCGACATGATTTTGTAAAGAACCGTCTGTTCTTTTATTTCATTTAATTTTGCAATTTGATTAATTAATTCTTCGGTCAGAATACTAGATCAGGCGCGCTGGTGTGTGGAAAATATTTGTGTACTTTTATTTCAGGTGTTTGTCAAAACCCTAGCGTGTGATACTGTGTGTGTCTGTGTGTCTATGTGTGATATGTGTGAATTATCTGCGCGGGAGGATGGCTTGGGGCCAGTCCTCTGTCGGCTGGAATGTTATTTAGGATGGTGAGTGATGCCCGTAGGGACCTCAGCCAGTCCAATGCTGATCTTGTAATTCCAGGGGAATTAATGAGATATTAGGTAACACACATACTTTTGAGCTGAGTTGGCAGCTGTTCTTCGTGATCTTGTAATTCCAAGTGGAATTGATGAGATATTATTTTGATAACACATACACATTGAGCTGCGGTGACTGCTATTCTTCGTTGATCTTGGGACCCGAGCAATTAGTGCTGGCCCGGGACAAGGTTCACGCAAGGGATGATTTGACATTTGGTAACGAGTTGCACACTGCGCGTTGATCTGAGGTATTTTCTGGACACCTGTTTGTAAGGGAGGAAACGGCCTCGCCGTGACCCAGTTGTTAAATATAGCTTGCTTGTTCATTTAAAGAGTGGTATAATATTCAGGGTTGAGATCGCCATGCCTGAGCGGTATTCCCATGTGCGACGTCCAATTGAAATGTTTTTCTTGTATATTGTATGCTGCTGAGCATCTGTTCTTTAAGGTTTAATGATATGTAAATTCTTGTTGGCAACTTGTTGTGTATTTCAGTGTAAGATGACTTGCGGACATTTGTTGTTTTTGTTGTATCGTGGTCATGTTACTCATGCTTGTGTTTATTTGATAAAGTCCTATGTTGAGGCAGTTTGTTGTGCTGTGGCACGTTGGTCCAGAGTTCAACGGAAATCTTTGTTTTTGTAAATATTTAAAGTTAGCGAGTGTCGGTATTATTTTGATTGTATTAGTAGTGTTTAGTTCCCATTGCTAGGATATCTCAGATACGGATTTGCAGCCTGACGGCATTCGCAGGATGGCAACAAATCTCGTATCAAGTACTCTTCCATATCGCATGCTTAGTCACATCACACGCACACATGGTTTGTAGATAAGCAGGCCATATTTCGGGACCTGTTATTTGTGTTGACATCTCTGGTGAGATAATTTTATTTTGTATTCACACTGTAGTTTTGGGTGTACAGTTAAGAGGGTGTTCCCTCGTGTTATTTGTTGTGTTTATGATTATTTTTTTCTGAAATTAAATTTGTTTTTGTTTAGTTTGGCTTCACTTCTGTTCTTTCCTGTCATATATTTTGGACTATGTTACCTTGCATCTTGTAGAAGCATAAATTAGCAACTCCGTTATGGACCGTACACTACCCTGAAGAAAGAGTCTCATAAAAATAATCTTCATCTAATAGTACATAACTCAATGGCCTACATATATAACAATCCAAAATGGCGACTATCCGAAATATTTAAATGGTTCTCACTATCTACGAATCTGTTACATCAAACTGACATTTTGTATGTTGATAGAGGCTATTAATGAAAGTTCACTTATTGGACTTTCAATAACCTGGTGAGAAAAATACCAACATGGCGGCCAAGTGAAGTTAAAACATTTACTCACGATTTAATCATACGAGCGCAGTGAAACCTGGTACGGCAAATGTTCAATTAAAATTTAATCTATTGGCATCTAATTATATGCATTTGTTTTCATAAGCCCAATATGGCAGCTGTGGAATCTTTCTTTTGTTGTGTTCTATCATTCGAAAGAAGTGAAGGTTTGAATAATGAACCTACGCAATACTCTTAACTCTATGGCCTACTTACAGAACAATCCAATATGACAATCCTTTTCATAGGCGGGATAATTTTTAATAGTGAATACCAATAGGATGTATGCAAATAGGCTATATATTTCTTCACGGAACTACTTGTTCAGTGTTGCCTTATTGATAATTGAAAGTGAAACTTTTCAGTTGGTCAACTCGATATAATCTCAATTACGGACATGCGATAAATGGTAGCTACATCGTCATAGAGGGAGACTGTTGTTTGTTGGATCATCATTCGTCAATCTTGCAACATTGTAGACATTAACCCCCAACCAGTGCCATGACAAGTTTGGAACATAGAAATAGGTGTTGTGGGGTTCGGAAAAGATACCACAAGATTCCTACCTATTATTTTAACTTTTTAAAGAAAATAACACCGGCACTAAAGCCCATGAATGGCCTGGGCATACCAAGCGACCACTGCCCAGCAATTTGGCCTGCAGATATTGTGGTGACACGTGGTAAGCGCATCGGGTCCCCTCGGCCGTTAATCTTGGAGTACGTGACCGGGGCGCTGCCTCACTGTCAGACAGCTACTCAATTGTCCTCACGAGGCTGAGTGCACCCCGTTCCATCCCTCACGTCACTTTCTAAATCCCTGATGGAGCTGGGAATCTAACCAGGAGCAACACCAACACCACGAGGCCAGCCAAGCAAAGCCAACTCTATACAGGCCATGGAGGCCCTGGGAGTAGTGGAAGGTAGAGGCTTCCACTTTTTGTGACATCGGCACTCGATGTGATGGAGTTGTCAGTTCCACCCCCGGCCGTCTTTGCTCCCAGGATTTACCCTGGTACTCATTTCTTGTGTAGGCTGAGTGAACCCCAGGGCTATTTGCGTTTCCGAAAGTGGTAGTTTTGTTTCTAAAATCCACTACCTGGGTGGGGATTGAACAAACTCCCTTTCAGTTAGAGGCTCAGCGCCTCTACCGACTGCGCCACGCAGCCCCGTTTTAAAGAAAATACATTCTGATAATTTGTACCTATTAGATTGCAAACAACTGTAAAGCAATCCCTCCTTATATTATTCTGCTAAGGTCCCATTCCAGATTTGTACCGAAAATAAGGTCCCATTAACACCATCCTACACATAAGGGGTACCTACAAGTTCAGCATAACCCAATGCGTAAGCGAAACGCACTCACTTACTCTTTAAATGCCTTTAAAGAAATACCTTAAAACAGCTATATTTACAATGGAATAATGAAAGAATGCAACACGGTAACCATGGGAACAGAATCTCACAGGTCCATCTATTTCTGTAAGACGCAATGCAATTCCAATTATTACATTACTGTGAACGTTTCCAGACGGTTATAAGGTTATCACTGAACCAAATTAAGCTGTAAAATTCGTCAATACATACAGTACAATGCGCTTAATTGGGTCAAGAGGCAGAGAATTTTTTCACGCAATTTTCACGTGTGAGTGGGGTACGAAAGGTCTTTTTTCACCCGACTATAAAGGGTCTCCGAAAACCACATTTAAACGACATTAACAGTATCTGTGATATTCCCAGAAAACTAACTTCGCTCTGATATACCTATGAAGGAATGACAAACCCCTAACCACTGCACCAGTAGCTGAATTGACAAAGTCTGATTATTCATACCAAGGATAAGTCAGTCATAGCATTCATGATTGAGATTTTGCTAAGTGTACTCTTTACAACTAGAATATTCGCGGGCGAAGCCGCGACGGGTAATGCTAGTACTATTTATTTCGGTTCCGCTGGTTGATTTATGGATTTAGTTGGTGACATGGAAATAACATAACTACACTACAAATGTGTGATTATATGAATGAATTAGGCCAGCAAGTACTAAAAGCCGTTCGAAGTACGGGTACTTCAGCTAGTATTTATTTATTAGCCTACTTTTCACATTTTGCAAAAATGAGGAAAAAGTAGACTTATGAGATCGATCCGGGAAAATGTGTGTCTATCTGTCTGGCTGTGTGTGTGTGTCCCCCTATCAACTCCTAAACGGCTGCAGCAATCAAAACCAAATTTAGTATGAGTAAAGATGTGCACCGGAATATCTCACGTCCATATTTGAAAATGATGTCAGTGCTACCAACTGCTGAAAAAACTCACTAGAAATTTGAGCTCCATGTTGGATATCTTGCAAGGTATGCATGGGAGCAATTCAAAAATTGGCACACATGTAGATAAGACTATTTCAGTTCAATTTCCAGGAGGCCAACCATGACAGTGTTGCCAAACTAATTTTAAGCCTTCTGATAGGTCCAATGTTTAAATACATATAACTTCTACACTATCAATTGGATTTCAACCAAATTTTGTATGTAATATCTGTACATAAACAGATATGACTGAGCGTATTCTTAAGAGCCACCAGGGCTGCCAACTGTTAATAATTGCTCTCTTTGTTTATTTTTATCCAAATACCAATGTATCAGAACGTATGCAAGCCAAAAGCTTTAAACTATGCACACGTATATTCTGACATTTTAGATTAATTTCGAGTAACTTATATACGTCAGTTCTACCAACATGATTATAAGCCTGCTGATACGACCAATTTTTAAATACATGTAACTTCTATAGGCTACTATCAGTTGGATTTCAACCAAATTTCGTATTTGCTATGTGTACCATAACAGATATGACTATAAGTATTGTTAAGAGCAATCAGAGCTGCCAACTGTTAATAAATGCTGTCTATATTTATTTTACACTAATATCAATATACCAGAAAGTATGCAAGCCAACAGCTCTATACTTTGCACACTTATAGCACCTGACATTCTAGATTAATTTGGAGTAATTAATACAAGGCAGTGCTGCCAGCATGATTCTATGCCTGCTGATATGTCCAATTTTAAAATACATGTAACTTCTATACTAACAAATGGATTTTATCCAAAATTGGCACAACAAGATATCATAATATTTCAGATTATTTTTGACCAGCACACGCATGGTATTGTTGGCAACATGCTTTTTCGCGTGCTGATAGATCCAGTGTGTAACTGCATGTAACGTCCATTGGACTTCAACCAAATTTTGTATTCTGTACCTTAAGAGATTGAACTAAGAATATATTCAGTCACCAGGGCTGCCAACTGTAGTGCTCTATTAGGCTACATTATACCAGGTATATTTTGAACTAATTAGATATTTCGATATTACCAAGTTAATTTCGTCATTATTCTAGATAGGTTCATATACTGTAGAATAATCATTGGCATGAAAAGTAGGCTGTATAGTTCTTCACGGAACTACTTGTTTATTTTCGTCTTGGCCTTCTATGGACCACGCTTGACAGTCGTTTTGCCTTTTCTACCCGTATCTTATCATCCTTTATCCTACTTCCCTCGTCTGTTCTTCTGTGTAGGTTCATTTATTTGTCACGGGTTCCTCCCCGTCTCCTGGAAACCTCTGTGCTCCTTAATTAGTAGTCTAAATTACTCCATATCTGCTACGTCGTCTTCTTGTATCCCTATCTTGGGTAGGACTGTTCGCACTTCTCGAAACCATTTGAGCTCTGTCTTTCTCTTCTGAAAAATTCGAAAATTCTTTTTGATAGTTTGTTGCCATCCATTCTCTGGAGGTGCCCATAGAACTGTAATCTCCTCTTTATTAGTTCAACCCCACCTTCAGGTTTCTGGCACAATTTTTTGTTTGGTCTTAAGTCTTCTCTCTCCATCATTTGTCTTTTTTATTTAATTAATTAACTATTCTTTTACTACTTCATTCGACATCTTCCTCTCAACCTAAATTACTATTTATAAAGTAACTGATCCTAGGATTACACAGTGGCATACCAGGATAAGATGTGGATGCCATAGTAATGCCTCACGTGAGTAAGAAGTAATTAATTCACACCCCACATGGAATAAGAAAATTTATCAAACCTTTTAAGTCGAATTGAATCAAATCGAATCGAATCAAAATCCAAATACAAATACAAATCAAATCAAAATCGTGTTGAGAGGCCGTATACAAATCAAATCAAAATCGTGTTGAGGGGCCATAAACGCAACCACATTATATTTGAGCAAATTACTGAGAAGACTGCTGTCTACTACGCAGAACCAATCTATCTGGCAGCTGGCCTTAAACAGAATAAAAGCTACACATGAGGTTGTGTACTGGGGGTGTACAGTTTCATTGGTATCTTTAAAGACCTCAAAATACTGGTTGAGGCTTAATGATTTAGTAATTATCAGTAATAGTTGCCATACTTTCTAAGTTTTCGCCGTGCTTTTTCTTTCTGGCGGATAGAGACCCTTTGTGGGTGTCATCGTGGGGTTGGTAGTCTAGTATTTTGTAGATTCGTAACTTCTTATTGTAGTTTTCTTAATTTTCTGTCAATACGTGATACAAAAATTTAACTGATATTTATTACGAAACACGACTTACAATAGTCTTCAATGTTGCATCGAATTTATAGGTCTGTCTGTTAGGTAGTAGAACCTTTCACAGCATCCACAAGCACTGACTGTGCCCTGAATGTCGTTACTAAGAACCACCCATACCTCAGTAGCTTCCATATAATCACAGCCATGTCTGAGACTGAGACATCAGTGAAAATACAAAGTTTACTCTAGCCTGTGCCAACAGACAAATGCAAATGTTCTGCATTCATCAAGTGATGGCAAGCAGGCCAGAATGTATAAGAAAATAAGTTATCTGTACTTCACGTGACATCTTGTTTTCAATTATACGCTTTATCTGAAAAGAAGAGGGAACGCGGCGTCTTTTTTGCATACATAGATACGAATACACTGTCGAAAAATATTCCCTTCTTGAGGATGCGTAAAACAATGAGACATTTTAATAAGAATCTCCTTGAAATATTAAATTGTATCTCATCTGAACTAATTCTAGGTTTGGCGCAATTCTGAGAAAAGTGCTTGGTAAGTAGTCATGACATTCCGTAAGAAAATCTCTCGTAGTTCCTTTTTTGGTCTGAAGTCTCTCCCTCGTTTCGTCTGTTTCTTCTTACTGATATTTGCTAACAACTCTTAAGTATTATTGCCATATCTTGATTATTGCAGTATTTTAGTGCTTGTCTGCTGACACAGATTAGAATAAAATATGTCTTTTCATGGTTATCTCGGTCTCATTCATGGCTGTGATTAACCAATATGGAAGCGGCTTTGGTGGCGTAGTCGGTAGCATGCTGAGCTTCTGTGCCCAGGATCGCGCGTTCAAACCCGGCCAAAGTCGTCGGACTTTTGAAGAGTGTTAAAATCCTTCAGCATGCCTTCCTTCGGAGAGGAAGTAAAGCCGGCGGTCCCATGTCATAGATTTATGGCATGTAAAAGAATATTCCACTAATTAAACTTGTGTGAAGCTAAATTTGCAGGTTAGATTGCGTTGGAATGCTCTATCAAAGTTCCAACGCTCACCACTGTGTGTCAGTGACATCTGGTAGCGAAAGTTAGAACTACTTGATATTGAACGTAACTTGTGACTGACCCAATGGGTGTCCACATTCAAGCAGCTACAGCCTCTGGGGATCCGAACATATCCTCGGACACTCCCGGTACTAAAATCCATACGCTAAATAAAAACCAATATGGATGCTACTGAGGTATGAATACTGGCATTCAGGGTACAGCCAGTGCCTGTGGATGCTGTGATAAGTTCTACTCTACTGATTCAGTGAAGAAGGCGGCTTCGATGGCATAATTGGTGGCATGCTGAGCTTCTATAACCAGGATCGTGGGTTCAAACCCGGCCGAAGTGGTCGGATATTTTAAGAGCGTTAAAATCCCTCAGTATGCCTTCCTTTGGAGTGGAAGTAAAGTCGGCGAGTCCATGTCATAGGTTTATGGAATGTAAAAGAACCTTCCAAAAACTACAATTGTGTGAAGCTAATTTTGTAGGTTAGATTTGATTAATGATCTATAAGTTCCGACGTTTGCCGCCAGATGCCAGTTGCCGTCGCATCTAGTAGCGAAGTTCGTGGCTAGGTGTCGTTGACGGTAGGATTTGGTTACAAAAGTAGGAACTACTTGAAATTGATTGTCTGAAGTCCTTACCTGAATATACAAATAACACACACTAATTCAGTCATCACAAATAACACCGGTTATCAGACAGATTCTACACACACCCAAAGTACACGGGGCTACATGACCGCGTTGTCGCAGCCTTTAAACTGAGGAACCAGCCAAACAACCATTCAGTGAAGATACCAATGGTAAACTACCTCACTCCTCACCTTGCCATCTGCGCCTCAATATAGCGCTACTGTCAATGAGCTATTTTAGCTCTTAGTGCAGCCTTGTAAATCTCTACTTAGTATAAAACAAAGTCCCCGATTTGTGTTTGTCACGGGTAAACTCGAGAACCACTGGATGGATTTTGATGCGGTTTCCATCATTCTGTGAAGGTTATCTCGAGGATGATTTCTGATTTCGAGGATGATTTGTGTTTCATGCACGCCACCATTCTTAAATTACGTCTGACATGAATTTGTTGCACATGCATCTCCATGATGATATAACTAATAGTCTAGTCAGTGATTTTAACCCATCATGCTGAGACGTAAAACGGATATTGGTCGTTGTTCATTGACACTGGAGAAAAAAAAGCGATTATCACGTAATGCATTCTCCCGGGCGAAGCCGGGTCGGGTTGCTAGTAAATAAATAAATAAATAAATAAATAAATAAATAAATAAATAAAACGAAACTCATTAGGTTATGTCGTTTGACACACCTCCCGAATAATAATAATTATAATTATCATCATCTTTATCGTCATCATAAGAAAAGAAAGCAAACACAACACTAATATAAAAATGCGAGTCAAGATGATGATTAAGCTGGTTTTGCTCTTGCTATTGCTCAGTGAACCAGTGTACCGGGATTGACCTTTCATAGTTTCCAAGCTGTGCCCTGAATGGCATTACCCAATACCACCCATACCTCAGAAGGTTGCATGTATAAGAATAAATCAACTTATGTAACTTGTATAGCTTCGAATCTAGTGTTAATTATTATGGCCGTTGAAATAGACTCGCTCGAGCTCCTTTCCTGCACGACCTTCATGCTCGCCAGGGATTTTTTTCAGAAGGCCATAAATGTGGCGATCTCCCCTTTCAGTGTGTGATTTGCAAGTGTATATTCAAACATGATGATAGAATAGACCAAATATTTTGATGCAGTCTCAATTCGAAGTATTGTGTAAGGGTAGCACAGTTGCTACTTAGCTAGGAGGTCCTAGGTTTTGTACCCGGCTCCGCCAGTGGTTTAAGATCTCACTTGATGGCTAAAGATCATCATTAGAGCAATTGAGTAGCAGCTTGGTATAAAACTTGACCCCCTATGGCCTAATGCCGAAGAAATGCGAATGAGAATGTCGTCACGCTGTCCAAATGTACCCCACAATCCGCGGGCTGTGAGTTGGGTGGCAATCGTCTTTAGTGTCGCGCGGTCTTCTGTAGATAACTTAAAGAAACAACTAGGATCTGAGAGCTGTTGTTGTTGATTCTTTAGGGGGTTTGCGACAGCATGGCCATGTAGCTCCGTGTACTTGTCTGATAACCTGTGTCACTGTGATGTATGTACTAGTGTGTGTATTTGTAAATAAGTTAGGATTTGGATAGGAAGTGGCAATGACCTTAAGTTACGAGCCATCCCGGCATTCTCCTGGAGTAGAAGTGGGGCATTATGGGAAATCACTTCCAGGGTGTCTGAGGTAGGAATCAAACCCACCACTTTCCAGTTTTGCCTCACGAGGCTGCGTGTATCCCGTTCCAGCTCTCAGACAAGAATTAAAGTTATTGGCAGAGTCGGGAAATGTATCAAAACTATGCTGTACAAGCCAAGAATGGTTGACATTATGCCACGGTATGAACCCTGCGATATTTAACCTTGAAAATCCCACTTACATCAAGTAAAAATCATACTTTATTCGGTGTGGTAAGTGGCAAGCAGTTTGACTAATGCGCCATCACATGCCACGCCCCCTCTAACTTCCAGAAATAAAGTAATACATTTCGCAAGATTATTGATAGAATTTTGCAGTTACTTTTCACGTATTTAAAAGAAAATATGTTTTTTCTAACAGCTTCTCAAAGGAATGCTATTTTTAACATATTTATGCACTCGCATTCCTGAGATGACAACTTTTTAGATGTCAATTAATTGAAAGTTGGTTCAAAACACATTAGATGTTGTGCTATTAACGTTTGCTTTTAACGCCTCTCTTAATACCCATGCCATAAATCTACTGTAAACGTGACATTAAAAGGATACGTTGTAATTTGCTAATCTTCTATAAACATGTCTAGTGTATATGGAGCAACTATTTTTCTTTCTTGGTGAGATTGCCACGTGAAAATTTACCTCTTGGTCTCAATATTCCAGGTTCGAGCGTGAAATTCCACAGCATTCCAAGTCGTACGATGTCGGCTCGAACAGTACCTTCCTATACGATTTGGTGGTTACAAGATTCTATCTAGCTATGTCTACCCCTTATTAATCCCGTTTCCAACGGGGCCAGTGATGAGAATCGATGGAATTCCACGTGGCTGATGGTTTCTACGGCCGGATGCCCTTCCTAACGCCAACCTCACGAGAGGAGTTAATGAGACTTGAAATGAATGAAGATGAATGAAAGTTCAATTTTTAGGGGCAAATGACCTCGTAGTTCCGCCCCTTAGAACAACAATAACTAACTAACTAAAGTTCAATTTCAAGTAGTTCCAACTTTGGCTACCAGACGTCACTGTCAACCAGCGGCGAAAGTTAGAACTTGATAGAGCGTTTCTAAACCAAATAACCTACAAATTTAGCTACACAATACCAATATTGTAGCGGTAAGTTCTATTTCTAGGTAGATTCTATGACATAGGACTGCCGGTTTTATTTCCCCTACGAAGGAAGGCATACTGAAGGATTTTGACGCTCTTAAAATTCCGACAATTTTGGCCGGGTTTGAACCAGCGATCTTGGGCATAGCAGTTCAGCATGCTACCGACTACTCCACCGAAGCCGCTTGGTGGTGGTTACAAGACAAATTTAATTAATTCTCAATCATGGGCCGTCCAATAGACCGGTATCTCTGCCCGAGGGATGTCCACATTCTAGGACTCGAACTTTTAGAGTTCCACACAACAGTTTAAGATTTATTATTTTGCCTCCATGGACTACATGCTAATAACCAATATTTCATTTGTGAAGGCCTTGTTCGTCTACCGGCTTTGACATCCTCTCAGTATCTCTGAAGTCCACCAATCAGTGCCTCCTTTTGTCTTGTAGAGACTCCCTGTTTTTTTGGGCTCAGATTCCACTTCAAAATCATGATGATTTTAACCATTTCTTGAAATTGAAATCTGTCGTGGATTTTTTCTTCTGTTAGTTTAAGTATTATGTGCAAGTTCTGTAGTAGTATCCATTATCATCCATAAAACAAATAAATCCACCGGGCGAAGCCGGGCACCACTGCTAGTTACTCATAAATATGGCACAACTTAGTCTACAAGATACGGATTTCACAATCAAGTATCCTGTAAACTCTACTGAGATAAAAATAGCCTAACAATATGACACGTATTCAGTAGCACTGCCTTCTGAATTCTGGCAATCAGGTGTTTCATTTGAAGTTCCTCCAAAGCCATTACCAACGTCTTTGGAACAACTTCCGTGGAAGTGATCACCACTGGCAAAATTCTCACGCATTTTAATCCCCATAGTTTGCGTATTTCTTCAGCCAACGGCGCGTACTTGTTTTTTTGATGTGTAACATCTTTCCACTCGGTTGCTGGATAGTTTTGTGGGAGTGATTTTGAAAAATGGGACGGAAGTGGATCGGAACTATCGAGGTGGCACCAGCTGGCACACTTCCGTTCGATCGAACGGATGTGTGCTCTAATGGAAGTGTGCTAGCTGGCAGTGGTGGATCGAATGGAAGTGTAAGACGCACAGCCAAATCGATCGATCGATCCAGCTGGCAGTGGTAAGATCCAGCTGGCAGTGGTAAGAGAAACAATGAGCGCGCGGTGTCGGAAATTGATACCATGACGTACTCTCGGCTATGTGGCATTTATATGACGTACTGAACGGTAAACGCTCATGCGAACTCTGGTGTCAAGTGATTGAAACAAAGCACATGGTACATGTTCGAAGTCTTCGTATCAGTATTTAAATGGTAAAATGCCTTAATATTAAACATTGTAAGTAGTCGGCATTGCCGGTATTATGTTTCTGCACAATGACTATTCAAATATTAACCCACATAGCGGTAATGGAATTATCAATATATTATAATCGTTGTGGTTATACGAGAATTGAGCAAGCCTTCATGAACTATTGCTGAATACATTCTTTTTACTCACAAGAGTGCCTATTCATAAGGCATTTTAAACTCACTTTCACGCAGGAACATTATCGAAAGAAGCAAAATATAAATGAAACTTAATTCCGTAATGTAGTATTATTGGAACGTGGAAATAAGTGACCATCTTGTGCACAATATTTGCGTAGTCGAAATAGCCGTGGGGTTAACGCCTATGACTGTGAATCTAGAGATCTCGGGTTCGAATCCCGGACGGGGTAGATATTTTTGCTACCAGATTATCATTTTAAACGATATTTAACATATCAATATGACTCATTTTAACAGAATCCTTATGAAATTACGTGTTGGTCAGTGAATCGAGAGGACTTGTTTATAAGGAATTTAAGGTTAATCTAGTTGATCCATATCGTATTCTTTATTTAGGCTAGTGCTGGTGGAAGCTACAAATCATCTAATAAAATGTGTTCCGTATTATAAACTACAATATCTGTAAAACACTCCCTTTTACAATAGATTAATATTTGTGCCAATAATAGTATAAAATACCGGTGTATCAACAATTTCACGTGAGGTTTCTTCTATGTCAGATGTTACACATCATATGCGATTACTGTCAGCCTGGGTACTTAGCATATTTTGGCTAAGTGAGACAGCAACGTCTATCAAGTAAGCCTTTTTGTTTCTTTTATTGAGATAGACAATATCAGGCCGACTGGCCTACATTTTCTGGTCGGTTTAAATAGGTCTATCCCAATACATTTTATGATGCTCATTTTCAAGCACGTTGGCAGGCTGGTAATTGTAGTACACCGTGCTCGTATCCAGAAGTCCACATTTTATAGCTAGCCCTTGATGTAACATCATTGTGCCTCTTGGTATTCTCTATACCAGCCAGCATAAAGCAGCCACCGATGATGTGATCGATGGTCTCCAGCTCTGAGGTAAATACATTCATACGTACATACTGTGCCCATTTACGATGTCGTGGTCCGGCGTGAGTTTAAAGAGAGCGCGCTCGTGACGTCAGCGAGTCAAGGTCTAGCTGCCAACTCAACGCAAGCTTTGAACCGGCCACATGTTCCATGTGTAACTAGCGGATATTGAAGGCATATTCGTTATAAGCTTTTGTTATAGAAGAAACTTATCTCAACGCTTCAGTATTGAATGGGGAGTAATATGCTTGCTTACTCAGGATATTCTATTTGAAATTACAAACCTTATGGAGGGTTCTATGAACATAGCCAATGATATGGAAGATCAGGCATTACGTAATGCGAGTTGAATGATCGATATGCGCCCGTGAGACGGTACAAAAACCGGCCTTGACACAGGTCAAGTACATAGTCGGACATAGTCGGACATAGTCTGACTCGTCATCGAACCACGAAGTGTGTGTGTGTGTTACCGATATAGTTGAATACGACGTCAGTATGAGCGAGTGCTCCTTCGAACTAGGCAATTAGTGCGACGTTACTCTGCCCATTTGGACATAACCTAGGTGCGACGTTGGTGGTGAACATAGCCATAATTTACAGTGCTTCGAACTTATAATTCTGCACCTGATAGAACACTTCAAGACATCAAAACGTATGTGAGTGCGACTTGTATTTTACAAGTATTTCACTGTGGGTTTGTGTATAGTCCCCACTACCAACAACAAACTGTTAAAAACTGGGACCTCCTCATAAGTTAGCAATCGAACATTTGCAAAAGCTAACAGGCTACCCTCACAACTTATATTTTATACGGGGTAATATCAGGCCAGATTCCACCTATATTCACAAAGATATTATCACCTGGAATTATTGTTATTTGCCTGTCCCGTCAGACCAAGGGGGTCATACCAGTGAACTCCATTATTAAACATGAACATTACTAGCAGCATGCCTTACGCGCATGGATACCAGTCCCAAGATAGGATAATTTCATTACCCCAGTCCATGGAGATGACTAGCGGCTAGAAGGCAGGATGTGAGGAGACCAGACCAGGATGTCCTTAGGAATGAGGAATAAAGCCACCTGCGGCTAAGGTCCGTAGGCCAAGCAGAATGCTGCATCATACCCGAATGCCCTGCGTTTCAACTTCTCAGGTCCGTGGTACGTGGAGTCGACCTGCACCGGGGGAGTTGAACGCGACATCATGCCCCATGTTAAACTTTTCAGATCCGTGGTGCGTGGAGTTGATCTGCATCGAGGGAGGTCTGATAGCCACGGAAACATGATAACTTCGACTTCCGCAAGCTTAAACATTTCAGAGAGCCATGAATATTCCTCCGTTCTGATAGACCAATTCACCTTCTTTATTAAGTAACTCTTGTACAGTTAGAATGGTTGCATATTTTTAGGCGTAATTTTTCCATATAGTCAGGGTAGACGTGCAGCCGAGGTGCAATCCTCAATGTTTCATTTTTGCAGTAAATATGAGAATTCCTATCCTAATTCATAAAGCAGCAGATTTTCAATGATTAGATGCATTAACTAATTTTTATTCTGCATGTCGGAAAAAAATATTGTCTCATAATAATAATAATAATAATAAGAAGAAGAAGAAGAAATATTTTTTCTGAATAAATAATAATAATCTTGAATTCTATAAATAATGATGGAAGTGATATTCCAAATGAATAATAGTCATGAAAGCTACTGATAAAATATATTGAATAATAATTACTGTTGATATCCATTTGAATGCTTAATATTTGTTATCTTTTAGGATGTTGAAAAAAGAAGTTAAATTGCTAAGGCACTTTGTAAAAGTTGGTTAAAGAGGCTCAGATCCTCTTGTTGAGTGGAGATTAGAGGAGTTGTATCCGAAATCCACCGAAAGCTGTATGCTTTGATAAAAAATAAAATGGGAGTTGCGGGAATTGCCTCCTGTCCCATAATGCTTCTGTGTATTCCAAATCCTAAAGATTTCCCTGTGATGTGATAGCTCAAATTATTATGGATTATTACAAGCAATATTGTCATGCAAATTTTATGGTCATTGCATTAGATCTTTAAAGTTATGAAGGAATATGTCTAGCTAACTCCATGAAACCAGATATTATTATTATTATTATTATTATTATTATTATTGTTCTCAATTGTCTGCTATAAAATTAACTGCTGTTCCCAAGTAATAGTCATCATGAGATTTTGACATGACTGCGTTAAGAAGTGTGTTTATTAAATAATTGAATGAAGAATCGCGTGTGAACTAAACCGTGCTAATGTCAGAACTATTTGTAAATAGTAAAATAGAGTAACTATGCAACATAATAGGGAAAAATTATTTTATGTCATATCGACTTGTATAAATTAAAGAATGAAGTGTAATTCATAAACATAGTCAAGATATGGACAATTTAAATACGACTATGGTTTATTTTCATATAGCCTAAGAGAGACATAAAATCTGCTATTGAATGCGTGTGCTATTTTTGTGCTTCTGCAAAATGCAGGAATTTAATGAATCCTTTTTTTTTTGTAAATTGGTTCGTCTTGAAACATGGTCTTCAATTCTCAATTGCATGTCATGTCTTTCCTTTTTCCTTTACGAGCGGCAAGAGCACAGTGTTGGTAATTATCGCCGAAACCCAGAACGCCCTGAGAGATATCTCGCGCTAACACTGTGTTCACTGCTGTCTCGCATGTGGTTGTCTGTCGCTCCAGGTGCACAGACGGGCACAATACATACATACATACACACACATACATACATGCGTTTGAGACTGGTTTGCCTTTCAGAGTCCAATCTAGTCTGCTACCCTCTGTTTGCAAACGATCCCCCCCCCCCCTTATGATCCCCTATTAGCAGTTAGCACTGCGGTCAATTCTGCTTCTACACCTCTCACTTTGAAATCATTCAACACTGAATCTAACCACGCCTACTAGGTCTACCTTTGCTTCTCTTACCCTCTACAGCCGAACTGTACCCATTATTATTATTATTATTATTATTATTATTATTATTATTATTTCGTAATGAATTTACCTAACAAAGGAGAAATTTATTATTTAGCTGTACAAGGACCACCTAGAGGTGTAGTGGCTAGCATTATTGCCTGTCAGCCCAGAGATCCATGTTCGACTCCCAGCTCTGCCAATAAATGAAATTCTGGTCTGACGGTTGGAACGGAATACACTCAGACCTGTGAGGCAAAACTGAGAAGAAGAGACTAGTTCGAACGCCATCTCAGCCGTTCTAGCTATAGACAAATGCTGGGATGGTGCCTAATTTTAGGCCAAGGCCAAGGCCTTCGCAATCCTATCCTCAATTATGAATACCTCATATCCCCGGAACCAACACTCCTCAAAGGCACTCAGCTTCAACATTGGGAAGTAGGACCAATCTCGTTAAGTGCGGCGTGGTGGCACAGTGGTCAAGCTGTTGACCTCTCAACAAGGTGGACTGGGTTGGATTCCCGGTCAATGCATGTGAGATTTTCGAAGTGAAATGGCATGTCCTGTTGTTTGGATTCCACGTAAATTGGAGGTATCGTGGCTCATAATCGCATGATTCACGGTCACTTAAAACCACAATCTTCCTTCATCTTCAATATCGTTAAAACATATGTTATATCCATTCTATACATTTGGTAGTAAAGGCTCAGATTAGAAAGACTGCTAACATTGCAAACTTCAGGTTGAATGGTGTTCTTCAATACTAAATTGCGGTTTCGATACCGAATCAGTTCGCTGGCATTTACCAGTAATATTTTCATAGTTTCTTATTTCCCATGACGACGTGAAAGGCATAACCGGAAGAAATTGAAGTGTTTTTGATGATTCAGTTTATGAGCCATAAACGAGCAAGTCATGAGCTCCATGTTCTAGGGCACGGATATGTTTTGAAATACCATGTTTCTGCGGTGACTGTAGTAGCTTAGTGTATCTGTAATTGTTAACTAGTTGTTAATTCATTTGAGGGCATTTGGAACATCGTGGTCATTTATCGCCGTGTACTTGGGTGAATGTAGAGTATTGTCTGACTACCTGTGTTATTTTGAATGCTGCATTAGTGTGAGTGTTTGTAATTAAAGTGACGATTGTGAAGGAGGCAGCCGTGGCCTTGAGTTAAGAACCATCCCGTCATTTGCCTGGAGTAGAAGTGGTAAACCACAGAAAACCACTTCCAGGTTGGTTGAGGTGGGAATCGAACCCACCTCTTCCCAGTTGTGCCTCATGAGGCTGAGTGTACCCCGTTCCAGCCATCAGATCAGAATTAAATTTCCTGGCAGAGCCGGGAATCGCTCGCGGACCTCCGGGGTGACAGCCAAGAATGCTAGCCACTAATCGTGTAATTATTAAGATAGTAACTGTTGCTGAGGGGCGAAACAGCGAGGTAAGATAGTAGTAGGTAAGATGAGGGAATGAGGTAGGTGACGAGTGAATTAAAAATAATATACCATCCCAGCATTTGCTTCGAGGGGGTGTGGAAATACCTGAAGGGAAACCAATCCCAGGAAGGCCCCCATTTGAACCATCGAACTACGTAGTTACTTCCTGCCTTCCATAGCAGTCGTACTGCGCTTTTTAACATGGCTTCGCCTTGGATTGGAAATGGAATTAAGATATTTCTTAGTGGATGTCGAAATTGAATGGTTACCCACAAATAGAAAATTGGTGGTGAAGGGAAAGAAACATTGATGTTGATTTAAATCTCATAAGTAAATCATTCGTTTCTCAATCATCCATGCAATATAAAACAAATGTGTCACACTTCAGGGGAAATATTACACACAGATCATGATTCCACTGAAGACACAACTTTCGGTTTCTTGTGGGTTAGATCTTTATTCTGGGTAACCATTCAATTGTCTTTATTGTTATATTTTAATTTACTATTATTATGTTATACAAACTGGTTTCGAATGTTGTTCGACTCTGAAACAAGGAACGGTTCTTGCATCATACACAAATATCAGACGCCTCTCTGCGTACTACTCGACACCCACGCACTCCACGCGCACAGTGGATGCAGCATATCATTTGCATTTGAAATATAAACAGCGCTATGTGAAGGGCTTCTGCTAGCGATAACTCACGAATGAATGGGCAGAGTATTTCACAAAGCGGGCGGGTTGGGGCGGCACCTCACTCTGTGGGCGCTCAGGGAACTGCAGGTGTAGCCTACTTCACTTCACAACAGGTAGGCCTATGTGTGGGCTACACACAGTGGCTCATGGACTACTCACACGATAGGAGCTCAGATCAACCCGTATGCCATTTATTTACTTATCGTATGGTTTTTAGTGCCGGGAGTGTCCGAGGACATGTTCGGCTCGCCTGAGTCTGTACCTACTTCCAGCGGACACCCTTAGGGTGAGCTACAAGTTCCGTTCAATTTCAAGTAGTTCCAAATTTCACCACCAGATATCAATGATACTGTTTTAGATCCCTTATTTGGGGGCGGTCGGATCTAAAACGGAAGAGTTGTTGTGTTAATTTATGAGTAAGTGCCTAAAAGGGGGTAGCTTCCCGTAGTCGGGCAAGCTGACCAGTGTAGAGTGTTGTTTAGTGTTAGGGTGCTCCTATAAATGATGTAGGTGTATTTTAGGGGATGGAACTTAATGTACAGGTCAACGCGCTGGTCGTCCAGCTGGCTGGTTAGATAATCGACTTGCACGCGTCAGCTATATGGCGCGTGCCGCTCCTAGCAGTCAGGCCGGTACGGGAATACAATGATGCTTGCACTAGCAAGTATCTGGCTACTGTAAGTCACGTCTAATAGTGACGGAGGATTCAGGATGGACTTTAGGTCGTGAAGAGGCGTGTAAAATAGTAATACAGGTGTGTTGTACTGACCAAGTGTTTATTGGTCAGTAATAATGGAGTTATGAGTCCCTTTTAAGGGATGTAGTGATGTTACAATGCGTACAAACTTGTCTATACAAATTGGGGGTACGGGTTACAAAGTATAGGATTCTGAACACCGCTGACTCACTCACCTGATAACAGCAATGCCTCCGGCCGCCACACTGTAAGACTGATAATGGAGAACCCCTGACCTCCTGAAGACTCCCTTTTATATTCTCCGGCGTTGCTTCGTCGACATTCTGATGGCATAGATGCCCTAGTTAATAGTGTGTCGCTGTTTGTAGTAGTGATGCAAGGATTGGGCCAGCTTTCCAGAATAGTAAGCTGTCCTTGCGGTGTTGATAGATGTTGGTCTGGACTTACAAGGGTTGCCAGTTAGGGGTGATTTAGATAGATGATGGGGGGATGGTCTTCAGGGAGTGCATACCCCTGGGGGGTTGTACAAGCCTCTTCCCCTATTTAGTTCGCGTCCCCGCGAACGGGAACGGAACTTGGGGTTGGGATGTTGATGTTATAGATGTAGTCGATGTGGTAGTTCTTGAAGTCCCCTCGTATCTTCTGTAGATGTCGTCGTCGTCGTGTGGTGATGTCGTGTTGATGTGTGGGCGTGAGATCAGCTCGTGTTCAGAGGGGAGGGTTATGGGATATACATATATACATAACATTGACATAGGCACAAAAATATTGCAAAAGAAATCGACATTGGCATTTTGGAAGTTTGATGGAAAAAAAAATACATGGTGCTGATGTTACATTGTTGTGCAGGGTGGAAAAAACCCAGGGCCGAACGGATGATTGCGTCGTCCGCCCTATCTTAGGGAAAAAGTGCTCCCTGCAATAAGAAAGGTAGAAGAAAATAGAAAAAATGGGTGTTCCAGGGTATAATTTAAGGGAAATATTCAAAGTGCATTTATTGGTTTGGGATAAAACGGAACACCCTGACAAATGGGGAAGTTAGAAGAAAGAAAAATGAAAGAAAACAAATCACAGACATTGTGTACATGTAATCTTAAAAAATAGTATACTGTTTAATGTGATTTTGAGATGTGCATATATTAAGGTGTATGAATATCATTTGTCACCTCCGCAGACAATGTGGGGGTGCGGAGTATTCTTTGTACTTTTGTAGGAGAATAATTGCCCGTGGGCGCATTAAGTTATAATCTTACATGTATCAATTACAATTATCTTATGGACTAACTTAAGCGCGCTAAATTTCTTATAATTCTAGTTCATATGGTACCTCATTGTTATCCTTTCTAACTACAATTTATGCTAATAGCTTTGCCCCCTGTGGGTGGGCGCGGCTATCATGGCGACACAACCCGTCCTGTACATAAGGAGTCCGCGTTGTGTGGCCGTATGTCACCTCTCCTGTTAGGTGAGATGTTTCCTAAATGTTGATCCGACCTGCGGTAGGGTATATCCCACAGGCATATCTCCCCCGTGGTGCGGATTTATTACCTGTAAGCAAGATGTGTGTAGAGGGGAGGAAATTGTGTGTGTGAGTGGGGGTTGTCAAGACGTGTATGGGCGTGGGCAAAATTTTTACAGAGGGCTATATACAATGTCGCCACCTGTTGGTAAAGAAAATAAATTAATGACATGTGTGTGTATATATGGGGTGTTCACCCTTGTTGTGCGGCCTGTAAAACATGGTATCATGAGCCTGGTGCTCAACCCAGGGTTGCTACCTGGTAGCGGCTGCCGGTACCCAGTGGTCGGTTGTCGGCGCTGGACCGATACCTAGCGGGATGCAAGAGAATGTAACATGGTATATATATATATAAGCATAACAGTAGCAATGATATATCCATAAGAAATCTAGAGAGTGCCCATATTGGCGCCACTCTCTACGCTGATAAAAAATAATGTCCATACTTATGGAGCACCCTATGTTGGGAGCGGGCGTCCCACGTTGGAGCTCATGGCTGTAAATCACGCCAATATAAGATTAGTATCACTGTCCATATGAAATTGTTTTACTCCTGTCTACCAACGTGCTAGTGTACTCCTGTCTGCCAACTAACCTTATGTCTACTTATAGACTATAGATATGAAAAGTGGCTCCAAATATCGCCTTAATCTAGTGTTGTCTAACCTAATGTATTATCCTAACACCATTTATCGTAATATGTTATCGGGCTTATCCCGGTAGCGAAATGTTAGTTACCGGGTGCCGAGATATTCTATCTTAATTATGATTAAAAATTAAAAAAAAAATGGCTACTACTATTAAGCCGAATGGATGGCCTTATTCTATTGCCGAAATGTGCTGTGCCATTACCTGGCAACAGCGGTCAGTAAATTTGCTTAATCCTAGGTTGCGTGTCAGATACAACCGTCTTACAGCTAAAATTTCGACCAGGGCGATCGCCCGGGGCAGGTTTTACCCTCCCCAGATCACCACCCGCACGAGTCCTAGAAACACCGGTTGTCTCTAGAATCGCCGGATTCCGCCCCCTTAATTCTAGTTGTCGACGTCTATTCTAGGTGATTATGAACTAGTATTAACCTAGTCACAGGCGGCTTACGTTGCCACAAAGCAAAACGTTCCGCCTGCTGTACCATCCTGCTCGTTGCCATTGTTCTCCATATGTTGTCATAGTTGGGTCTGCCCACTGTAACCCCTGTAGACAGCTCGTTGCATGTCTATTTAATGCCCTCTGACTGCCCGCTGCGTCGCCATTTATGTGGGCATTGGACATTGTCCAATGGCATAATGTTATCTTCGCCTTCATTGGCAATCGTAGTCTGCTTTTCGCAGTAATATTTCTCTTCGCCTTTATCGGCCGCAGTAGTATGCTTTTCGCAATAATATTTCTCTTCGCCTTTATCGGCCGCAGTAGTATGCTTTTCGCAATAATATTTCTCTTCGCCTTTATCGGCCGCAGTAGTATGCTTTTCGCAGTAATATTTCACTCCAGCGCACAGGAGTCTTGCTTCCCGCTGTAGAAGCCCTACTTACTTAATTTTAGCTAGAAGTCTAGTCATAATGGGGTCGTCTCTAGGGTCATCCCCTGAGTCCAGCGCGGAGTGAGCTATTTCTCCCACCATCCTCAGAAAGACTTCCCTGCAGGTCTTGGCGTCGCTGACCGTGGCACAGAGTGGGTGTAGCATCCCTTCCTCCCAGGGGAAGTTTAGGTGCACCTAGGATTCCAGAGCTTGCCCGGCCAGGCCGCGAGTGCCTCAACCTTACGTGGTTCGTCTGTTATTTCTAGTCGTCAAGTTACTAGGGTAAGGCTCATCATCGCCTTTTTTCCTCTCAAAGTGCGGTGCCTTTGGCCTTTGGCTTATGCCGCTATCATCAATCAGAGTGTTTCAGATTCCTTTACCTTTAAAATAAAAAAAAATGGGCGTAACCTGTGTAAATAATTTAAAAATGTAAAATGTAAAATATTTCAAGTGTTGTGGGGTTGTAGAGCTTCTAAGTACATAGACTACTTCTGGTCTACTATTGCTACGTCAGCTTTCCAGCGATAATGCTCTTTTTACCTTAATGGAGGTGTTAGTAGGGTCTGTGGCGTCAGGTACCCTGTTATTAGGATCTGGGGGTAGTTATTCGTAGAGTGGGCTGAAAGCATGGTAGGAAGAGGTTGCGCATCTTTGGGCTCCAATAAATGGTGGCCTTGAGCCGGTAATGCTACTAGGACTGCTCCTACAATGAGTGGACAGGGGCAGGTAATTCCCAGGATTGCAAAAATATAAAAATTCCATGCAGGTTTGATAGTAATAACCCTTGGTAAATGGGTGGGATACTCATACAGGTATCTGGATATGAGGCATCTGCACTCATATAAGGATAGGCGTATGCTGAGGCGTAATAATAATATATCCCTGTCATGCGGGAGTATTTAATTAACAAAAAATGGTTAATATATATAATTGTGGCCTCATCTCTCATTTGGAGATGCGCATTATGCTTAATTGATGTTTGCCGACCCACCCCTAATACTCAGGTGGTAGCATCGAGAGCCAAGGCGTAGTAGGCCTTCTCTTTAAACGCATGAAGTCTATCAACCCCTTTGTATACTCTGTAATGTAGTGTAGCTGTTTTGATCGTGTTCATGTGTCTGCGTTGGTTATGTTGGACGTGAGAAGGTTATTGGAAGGGAGTAAGGTGGTACGATGGTAGCCTGTGCTCCTGTCATCCTCCCTTGGTCCATGTCTGCTTTCTATCCGCTCCTTGGGATAGCAAAGCGTCACGACCTAATCTGGTCTGCCATTTGTAGTGTGAATGTGGCCAGTGGTCGTAGTGCGACTGGCCATGTCCTAATCGCCTGGAACGATTTATTTTAGGAATATAATCGCGAAAGGAAGTTATTAGGGGGGAGGTCTTGTTTCCTCAGAGCCCCTGTCTGTGTTCGCTCCTGATTAGTGAGCGCGTGTGTGTGTGACTATGTTCCGCTACACCACGCCGACGGTTGGTCTGTTATAGGGCAAGTGCTAATGTGTATCGCGTGTGCGGGCAGGAGGTGCCCGTGGCCTGTCAACGTCTTTGAGAACGTGCTCCTATGGGCCCAAGATAAGTTCCGGTCTGTCACGTCTGTCCATTGCTAAATGTCACAATTGTTTTTGTGTCTTAAAAAAATGTGTGGCATCATGAAGATTGTTTTGTGCTTGTAATTTCATGGTCAATGCCGATACAACAATAGTGTTTGTCATCAGCGGTATTGCAATGTGACGAAGTCTGCAAGTCAGCGGTTTGTATGTGTAATGGCAGGCTCGGATGTTATGTATGTCATCTGCCGGTATGTGCTTTCCTGCACGTATGCGAATGTTGTCATTGTTCTAAATTCCTGGCGGACTAATGTAGCAATTCGTATTATTTGCTAGTACTATTGTGTGGCCACTACTCCATAAGACCTTTGTCTTATGAAATTTCTATGCCTGTGTCTGGGAAATGTATTTTCCATTTCGGGTGGATTTGAAATTTTATGCCTGGCTTTTGGCCGAAGGAAATGTGGTATTATCTGGTCGTGTGGTTGTATGAGCTAATTTCAGTGTGATTGGAAGCCTGGATAGTTGTTTTCCCTGGTGTCCAATTTTCGCTGGGATTTGAACCCGTGCTCTATGTAATTCTCTGTGTTTTGTGTCTGCGTTGTGTTTCAGGGATTGAGGTGTCCTCAGTGTGGTTTTTGCTTGTGTCTCTCGTACCAAAAATACCGTTGGTTAGTTAGTTTTTGGTACGAGTGTAGTGTGTGATCATGGGTTCGGACCCGGCTTAGTGTAAAGGCTTGTTACGACGGTATTTGTGCCGTCCATATTATGTCCCATGTACCGTGTATTTGCAATGGGCAAATGAAAGTACGCCTTGCCGTGAAGAGTTTGTGTATTTTTGATTTCTCCTCGTAGTGTAATTTGGGGATTTGTGGGGTTCTGAACTCGGCTTAAATGATGTCGTGTGTTCAGCTCTGAGAGCTGCTAGTAGATTGCTGTCTGTGAGCGTGCAGGTTATCCATGAGACCTGCGTTATCGCTGAGTGTGGCGGTATTGGATTACAATGTCGTGCGCGCTCACTTGATACTTGTTTCGATAATGCTGTGTGTCCGGCATATGTGTGTCTAATCGGCTTGCTCTCTGTGACTGTGAGTAGTGCTTTTCGCACTGTAAAAAAAGGAAGGAAACTTGTAGTTTAACGTGACCGTTAATCTGTAGATCATGAGCCACGGGACTTCCGTTTTACGTGGAATCCAAACCACAGGCTATGCCATTTCACTTCGAAAATCTCACATGCATTGGCCGCACTGTAAAAGAACCTCTCATTAACTACATTTGTGTCCCCAAATTTTGTGTTACTGTGACGTGGTTCGAGTATGTCCCTATCCGTTGTGCAAAATGTCGTTATACACGAGTGTCTCCGGGCCGCTAGTCGCCTGTTTGGTGACTATGTGCCGGAGGTGATTTTGTTGTTTTTCATTTATGACCATCTGTTAGTGGAACTGTCCCAATCTGTTTTAGCTTCCTACTTTTCTATTCTAGAACTGGATAGCTACCCGACCTTATGTTCCTGGTATTCAGAAGGTTGCGGGTTTTGAGACCGTCTTTTCTCAGAGTAATTGTTTCTGGCGCCATTCTAGGCTGTGTCTCCGGGACAGTTCTGTCGAGTGTTAGGATCGTATCCCGGTGCGGTCAGTGAGGTTCGAAGGCTATTTCTTGGCCTTCTTTCCACGTCTGCCAGTGGGATTACTTCCCTTTGTTTTACTGTCATGTGGCAATGTAAATTGATTGTGTGATTTCCAAAAATATGCAGTGTTTCCCAAAGTCTGGGATTTTCATCCTATGGTGTGTTTGCGTTTAGCCTGCGTGTTGTTATGGAGGTGAGAAAAAAGTCATATTATAGGCAGTGTAATGTGTCACGTATGCCTATGGATGCAATGTATATAGTTCAACTTGGCCAATTTTTCCTTCATCGGGCCTAATGACTGAGGCAGAGAAAAAAAAGCTATGCCCCGCTCCGTATTAAGAGAGCACTTTGAGAAAAGAGAAGAAAAAGATAAAATAGAAAAACTATATGGTATCTCGCCTGCCCACTGCTTTATGGTTATCAAGGCGGGTTGCCCGACGGCGGTAGCCTGTAAAAATTGTGTCGTAAACACTATGAAAAATGCTTAAAAATGGTAAGTAGTACCTGAGCGTACTATCCACCTAGTTGGTGACGTGATTACTATAGTAATCTAGTTACGTCTCAGGGAAATCTACCACTTTTGAAAAATAGTTTGAGATTCTTAATTCTTGCTACAATGAGGGCTCTCGCCCGTCACAAGGGAATCTATCAAACTGTGGGACCGGAACATAGAACATTTAGTCATTTCCATCTAGAAAGACCCGCCTAAGCTCTATGCTGTGATTTGATGCTTAAGCTGTGTTCAGGATAGCTCTTTCCGGCCTTAAGCCGCGTAGGTCACCTGATGGGCTTCTACTTGGCTTTGCATATTGGAAACTTTACGTTATCCAAGTTATAATATGTACCCTATGTTCAGTAACCATTGATGGCCTGAGAAAAAAAAATGCTAGGTGCCCAAAATAAAAATCAAGAAGAATTTAGACTTATACACCTTTGGTTTAGCCATGTTGTACTGCATATAGATGCAAAAAAAATGTACCGTTTATGTTAGTGAGTCTGTATGTATTTATTGGCGTATTTCTCCCGTGTAAACGAGCTTATGTTTGTCCCTGATATAGGTGCAAGTGTTATTAGTTTATTTCTGTGTCCCTGGTGGAAGTCGTTATTCTCGTCCGAGCGTCCGTGCTCTGGAAGACTCTGAAGACTTCCGCCCTGTTACGAGATTATAGGCCCCTGAAATCCACTGAGGCGCTTCTTTGCCATTTTTCGGAGGAGTTTGTAGCAAAGTAAGCCTGGGCCTACTTCCACCGTAGCGCGTGTCTGTAGGTTTGAGTGTACCTGTATTCGAGGGCCTAATTGCGCTCTGCGCTACCCTAGTAGAGTTTACGGGAGTGTGTGTGTTTTTGCCTGAGTGGTTTTGTGGGGTATGTAATAACACCTTTCCTGTACCCCGTGTACCGTGTGTGAGTGCGTGGTCACAATGTGCAGGCGTGTATCGTGCATCCTGAGGGCCTGAATGCAACACCCTCTTATGCGTTCGCACCTGGGGTACGAATGCCAGTGTTCGCCTCCGTTCTGGCAAACTTGCCCTTTGAACTGGCGGTAAAGGCCGCTTAATTGCCTGTCTCTGCCCTGGCAATGTGGTGGCGTGTAGCCTGACCGCTTTCTGGCCTGTGGCCACGGCAGACTCCTGCCATTGTGTTTGCCTATCTCTATGGGTGTATGTAGGCTTTATGTACTGTAGGGCGGGCTCTACGTCCTCAGCCCATGACGTGGTTACGTCCCGTTGTCTCCCTGTCATGTCATATGTGTCTGAGGGTCCTGGCTTCAACTCCCTCTCGTTCGTCCGTTCAGAGGGGATTGACGTAGGTCCTTCTCCTCGGTGTGGCAAAATTGCCTTCCGACCCGGAGCTAAGGGATATGCATTGGTGTAAGCTTGTCCCCGCAGTGTATTGGAGTCTAACCTGGCAGTCTCCTGGACTGTGGCCATGGTGTCCTCCTTCCCATGTGTGGCAGTACATGGCGAGAGGGACATCCTCGCAAATTGCCGAGTTAGCGTGTCTACGCTTATGTCCTCTCCCGCTGGGCTTGTGGCCCTGCCATGTACTCAAAGATGGTTTAGTGAGCCCGGAGCTGCTTATGTTCGCCCCAAATTTGGGCGCATTTCCTATTGAGGCACATGGCCTGCTGGCAAATTGCTGTATCAGTGTGCTTGTGCTCTGTATAGTTTTGTGGCCGCTAGTTGGAGAAACGCTTGCTCGCGAATTAACTCCCTGTACTGAGTGTGTAAAATCGTGTAGTGCACCCTCATCTTCTCGAGGGCTGCATTGTCTATTACAGGACCATGTGTGGTGATCAATCGGTCGTGTATTCTGTGTCTTTGGATATGGAACCTATTGAGGTGTTCATGTATGTGATTCAAGAGCGTATGTGCGCATCTTAATCGCGCTGTCCTACCCTCTGACGGGGTGTATGGCTGTTTGCCCTGTATTGCCCCGATTTTTGTTTGGAGTGCCCGTATTTGTGTTTGCCGGCTTTGTATGTGTCTCTGGCATCTGGACAATAATGCTAATAATATTGGCGTACCCCTACTGCCTGTATGGCTTACAATCTCTGTTGTTTCTGCATGAGGTGCCATTCCTAATGAAGTGTATGCTCTTCTAAGAAAAAAAAACTGTGCGTGTTTGCCAGTGTATCCTGTGTCTCTCTAATTCTTTCTGGGGCTGGGGGGTTGGTTTGCTAAGAATATCCCCTGTGTAGACAGTGTGAAGCAAAAAAAACTGCTTTCTGTCTGAGAGGAAAGAGAAAAAAAAAATTCGGTCTCGCTTGGCTATATGCGGTACGGGCCGTTTTGTCCACGAGAACTCGTTGTATGAGTCCTATTTTACTGTGCGTGGTACCCGGCCTCCACCATCTGTTTTAGATCCCTTATTTGGGGGTGGTCGGATCTAAAACGGAAGAGTTGTTGTGTTAATTTATGAGTAAGTGCCTAAAAGGGGGTAGCTTCCCGTAGTCGGGCAAGCTGACCAGTGTAGAGTGTTGTTTAGTGTTAGAGTGCTCCTATAAATGATGTAGGTGTATTTTAGGGGATGGAACTTAATGTACAGGTCAACGCGCTGGTCGTCCAGCTGGCTGGTTAGATAATCGACTTGCACGCGTCAGCTATATGGCGCGTGCCGCTCCTAGCAGTCAGGCCGGTACGGGAATACAATGATGCTTGCACTAGCAAGTATCTGGCTACTGTAAGTCACGTCTAATAGTGACGGAGGATTCAGGATGGACTTTAGGTCGTGAAGAGGCGTGTAAAATAGTAATACAGGTGTGTTGTACTGACCAAGTGTTTATTGGTCAGTAATAATGGAGTTATGAGTCCCTTTTAAGGGATGTAGTGATGTTACAATGCGTACAAACTTGTCTATACAAATTGGGGGTACGGGTTACAAAGTATAGGATTCTGAACACCGCTGACTCACTCACCTGATAACAGCAATGCCTCCGGCCGCCACACTGTAAGACTGATAATGGAGAACCCCTGACCTCCTTAAGACTCCCTTTTATATTCTCCGGCGTTGCTTCGTCGACATTCTGATGGCATAGATGCCCTAGTTAATAGTGTGTCGCTGTTTGTAGTAGTGATGCAAGGATTGGGCCAGCTTTCCAGAATGGTAAGCTGTCCTTGCGGTGTTGATAGATGTTGGTCTGGACTTACAAGGGTTGCCAGTTAGGGGTGATTTAGATAGATGATGGGGGGATGGTCTCCAGGGGGTGCATACCCCTGGGGGGTTGTACAATACCTAGTGGTGACCGATGGAAATTTGATAGAGCGTTCCGACGAAATCTAAACTAACAATTTAGTTTCACACAAGTTTAGTATCTGGGGAACTTTTACATGCCATAAATCTATGACATGGGATCAAAGGCTTTACTTCCCCTCCAAAGGAAACCATAATGAAGGATTTTTAACGCTCTTAAAAAATCCGACGACTTCGGCCGGCTTTGAACCCGCTATCTTGGGTACAACAGTTCAGCATGCTACCAACTACGCCACCGAAGCCGCTAACCGTATGACAAATGATGATGATGATGATTAAGGTTGGGATGTTTAGTAGGTCTATATGTCATATTTTTTTCCTCGACTACATTTTCATTAAATACTGTAATTAAGCAAGAGTTTAATGTTCCTGATTATTTTTAGGTGGATTTTATAGAGAACTAGCTGAAGTACCCGTGCTTCGCTACGCGTCATAAATAAATTAAAATGTGAAGGTGACAGTTAAAACAGGGGATAGGCGAGATGCTGCGCAGAGGGATATTAAGGATGGAACATTTTGTCCAACTACACCGCTCGGCGTTGACCGTGTTTTATAGCACAAATTTAGGTTTTTCTCGCTAACCGTTGGAGATACCTTTCGGATAGAAAATGTAAATTTAAACCTCGTATATGCCATCAAAAGTTTGCTATTTCTTAGCGTTCTTTTTTTATTTGAAATGGAAATATGAAAGTTTGAAACCAAAGGGTGTAGTGACGTCACTAAAATGGTCACCATCTTTAAATAGTGCAAATTATTGAAATCAAAAGTAACCTATATGTTAACCAGGTAAATCAGCTACTTCCATGTAAAATTCATGTAAATCGGACCAGTGGTACTTGCGTGATTGAGTAATACACACACACCATCTCATTTTTAGCCTCGCTTCGCTCGCGTCATAGTCGTGTCATATTGTTATTGAATGAAATGCAGGTTTAACCCCGTTAACACCCCTTTAGAACCTGAATATCCAAAAATCCCTCCTTAGTAGACATTTTCGACACACAACATACATATCCCCAAAATATCATTCTTCTAACTTTAATAGTTTTGGTTGGTCGATGAGAGTGAACATCCAAAAATCCCTCCTTAGTGGACGTTTTTCTTCCAGAATTTCACCCCTCCCCATAGGCCCCTTAAATTGTATTTATGAAAAACCGGCCGAACACCTATTTATTTATTTATTTATTTATTTATTTATTTATTTATTTATTTATTTATTTTTAAGCTGATTGATTTCCTCCGAGTTTGAAACACCTCGCTTATGTCGTTTAAGAGATACACGCTCCGTTAGGAATCTTTCAAACCCCACTTTTCATCCCTTTCACCTTATAATATACACTACATCAAAAAACCATTAGACATGTGTCAGCTTATTTTAATGAGTAGAATATATGCCAAGTATCACATCCCCAAATGAAACCACTCGTGAGATATTGTTATTCAATGAAATGCGCATTTACCCCTTAACACCTCTTTAGAACCTGAATATCCAAAACACTTTCCTTAGTGGACGTTTTCGACATACAAGGAACATATTCCCAAAATTTCATGTTTCTAACATCAATAATTTTGGCTGGGCGATGATGAGTGAGTGAGTCAGTCAGGACATTTTCTTTCAATTATTTTTGATAATTTCACCCCTCCCCATGAACCCCTTAAATTGGATTTATGAAACAAACGGTCGAACACCTATTTACTTATTTAAAGCTGTTTTCCCCCTGAGTTTGATGAGTGAGTAAGTGAGTCAATCAGTTAGGACACTTTCTTTCCTGTTTTTTTTTCCCCCTGAATTTCACCCCTCTCCAAGGGCCCCTTAAATTGGATTTATGACAAAACGGTCGAACACCTCTTTACTTGTATTTAAAGCTGTTTTTCCCGTCGAATTTCAAACTTCTCGCCTATGTCGTTTCAGAAATACACGCTCCGTTAAGAATCCTTCAACACCCAATTTTCACCCCTTTCGCCTCATAATATACACCACATCGATAAACCCTTAGACATATATCTGATTATTTTTAATGATTAGTTTATATACCGAATAACACATCCCCAAAGAATCAACTCATGAGATATCGTTATTCAATGAAATGCACGTTTACCCCCTTAACACCTCTTTACAACCCGAATAAACAAAAATCATTCCTTAGTTGACGTTTTCGACATACAGCGAACATATTCCCAAAATTTCATGTATCCAACTTGAATAGTTTTCGTTGGGTGTGATGAGTGAGTGAGTCAGACAGGACATTTTCTTTCAATTATTTTTACCATAATGTCACCCCTCCCCACGGGCCTCTTAAATTGGATTGATGAAAAAACGCTTGAACACCTATTAACTTGTTTTTTAAGCTGTCTTTTTTCCCTGAGTTTGATGAGTGAGTGAGTTAGTCAGTCAGTTAGGACACTTTCTCTCATTTTCCCCCCAGAATTTCACACCACGCCATTGGCCCCTTAAATTAATTTATGAAAAAACGGTCGAACAACGATTTACTTACTTTTTAAGCAGATTTTTTCGCTGAGTTTCAAATTTCTCGCCTATGCCGTTTAAGAGATAGGCCTACACGCTCCGTTAGGAATCCTTCAACCCCCACTTTTCACCCCTTTCACCTCATAATAATACACCACATCGAAAAACCCTTAGACACATGTCTGCTTATTAGCCTACTTTCGATTTTTGCAAAAAATGAAAGTAGACTTATGAGATCAACACAGGGCGAAGAAAGTGTGTCTGTCTGTGTGTGTGTATGTGTGTGTGTGAGTCTGTGTGTGTGTATGTGTGTGTGTGTGGTCTGTGTGTGTGTGTGTCTGTGTGTGTGAGTGTGTGTACTCTGAATGTCGGTCCCCCCCTATCAATTAGAACACGGTGAAACCGAATTGAACGAAATTTGGTACAAAGGTAGCACTAGCAAAGGACACCTCAGCGTCATGTTTTATATCGCCGCCATCTTTACTAAAACTGAATGGCGGCCACTCAAACGTTCAAAACGTAAAATCAAATAACGACTAACCAAATCATCCGATCTCTACCAAATTTGGTAACAACATACCTTCGTATAGGATGCGTCTTGTGACTAAACTACATGGTCGTCCGCGATACCATTTCAGGATGGCGGCCGTGCGAATTATGCAAACTTTATAATCCATATCATGGGACACACCAATTCCGATTATCGAGCCGAGAATCGTTTTAACTGTTCTAAAGGAAGAGGCACGTTCGAAATTAAAAGTTTATTTTGTAATACTGTAGTGCAGACGTGATTTTAAAAAGCTGAGCCGATTCAGTAATAAGACAAGATGGCAGCGGATATCTTGTGCCTGTCTTATATTTCACTAATTTGAGTATTGCATGCAATATAGCGTACTGATACAAAATAAATAAACTTCGTATGAAATGCTTTATATATAAATAATATACTCCAGTGATGAAATCGTTTAGTATAAATCATTATTTGCTAACAAGTTCTATGTAAGTCATTTTATTTAGAACGATATTCGTTGACACAATTAGCTCAGTGGTAGAGCGTTAGCCTATCGCTCAAATGCCTATGGTTCAAACCCGATCAGAGCTAGGTTTTCTGCTTGAAATGTTATATGTTTATTGTTTTGTAATGACTCAGATGTTTTAAAATTAAGCGTTATATTGTGCATATTATGGTGTAAAATATATATTTAATTAAAACATAGTTCGCCAGCAGATTTACTCGAGACATCTTGCTGCCAAAAGGTAACTGCACGCTGACCTTCTTATTAACTTCCAGATTTTATTGAAAAGTTTCTTCTTCTGGCCGCTAGAATGCACTCACTCTGTTAGGATTATATTGTTCGTTATTTCACCACTAGATGTCACGACTAGTCTACGTAGGGCTCCATTGATTACTATACCATTGGCATTCTATGCGCATCGAATTTGAAGAATGACAAGATGATACTACGATACATTTTTACTTTTTATTTTAAAGGGTTTGTAACAGCCTATTGGGCGTTACTTGAAAATGTTATTTGAAGTAAAGAACAAAACGATTTCACATAGTAACTGAATTCAAGCCGTTGGTGTTAGTTTAGGATATTAATTACTACTTTTATTTCAGGCAAATAGCAATCGAAAATATCCACATAGTTTGTATACACACGTCTCTGTAGGGTCATGGAAAGATTTGTTAATTCAATTAGGGTTGTGAAAGCCATGCACAACCAGACGTGTAAAGACATGCCTCAACTCAAAGTTGGATGTTGCCCACGGCAGGTCGTATATGTAATAATAATAATAATAATAATAATAATAATATTGGTTTTACATCCCTTTTAACTACTGCTGCTTTTAGAGACACCGGGGTGCCGGAATTTTGGCCCGAAGGGGATCTTTAACGTGCCAGTAAATGTACTGACACGGCTCCCTCGTATTTGTGCACCCTCAAATGCCAGCTGACTGCGCCAGGATACGAACCTGCAACCTAGGGCCCAGCAAGCGAGAACGTTACCGCTGAGCCACGCAGCCAGTCCGGTCGATTATGTCTCCAGATCCATAACATTCTTGATATACTTCTTATCTTTCTTTCTTCAATGATGGTAGCAGTTTTTATCTAGGTTGTGGCGTTTGGTAGAGGTAAATCGTTTCTAAGGTCTTCAACAAAGGATAGTTCTATTGTACTCTTTGATAATAACAACGAGTTATAACTATACTCATTCATTTAGGAGAAAGTAGGCTATATGTTCTTTACTGAACATCTTGTTTTTATGGTGAACACCTATTTACTTATTTAAAGCTGTTCCCCATGAGTTTGTTGAGTGAGTAAGTGAGTCAATCAGTTAGGACACTTTCTTTCCTGTTCCCCCCCCCCCCCCAGAATTTCACCCCTCTCCAAGGGCCCCTTAAATTGGATTTATGACAAAACGGTCGAACACCTCTTTACTTGTATTTAAAGCTGTTTTTCCCGTCGAATTTCAAACTTCTCGCCTATGTCGTTTCAGAAATACACGCTCCGTTAAGAATCCTTCAACACCCAATTTTCACCCCTTTCACCTCATAATATACACCACATCGATAAACCCTTAGATATATATCTGATTATTTTTAATGATTAGTTTATATACCGAATAACACATCCCCAAAGAAACAACTCATGGGATATCGTTATTCAATGAAATGCACGTTTACCCCCTTAACACCTCTTTAAAACCCGAAGATACAAAAATCATTCCTTAGTTGACGTTTTCGACATACAGCGAACATATTCCCAAAATTTCATGTATCCAACTTGAATAGTTTTCGTTGGGCGTGATGAGTGAGTGAGTCAGACAGGACATTTTCTTTCAATTATTTTTACCAGAATTTCACCCCTCCCCACGGGCCTCTTAAATTGGATTGATGAAAAAACGCTTGAACACCTATTAACTTGTTTTTTAAGCTGTCTTTTTTCCCTGAGTTTGATGAGTGAGTGAGTTAGTCAGTCAGTTAGGACACTTTCTCTCATTTTCCCCCCAGAATTTCACACCACGCCATTGGCCCCTTAAATTAATTTATGAAAAAACGGTCGAACAACGATTTACTTACTTTTTAAGCAGATTTTTTCGCTGAGTTTCAAATTTCTCGCCTATGCCGTTTAAGAGATAGGCCTACACGCTCCGTTAGGAATCCTTCAACCCCCACTTTTCACCCCTTTCACCTCATAATAATACACCACATCGAAAAACCCTTAGACACATGTCTGCTTATTAGCCTACTTTCGATTTTTGCAAAAAATGAAAGTAGACTTATGAGATCAACACAGGGCGAAGAAAGTGTGTCTGTCTGTGTGTGTGTATGTGTGTGTGTGAGTCTGTGTGTGTGTATGTGTGTGTGTGGTCTGTGTGTGTGTGTGTCTGTGTGTGTGAGTGTGTGTACTCTGAATGTCGGTCCCCCCCTATCAATTAGAACACGGTGAAACCGAATTGAACGAAATTTGGTACAAAGGTAGCACTAGCAAAGGACACCTCAGCGTCATGTTTTATATCGCCGCCATCTTTACTAAAACTGAATGGCGGCCACTCAAACGTTCAAAACGTAAAATCAAATAACGACTAACCAAATCATCCGATCTCTACCAAATTTGGTAACAACATACCTTCGTATAGGATGCGTCTTGTGACTAAACTACATGGTCGTCCGCGATACCATTTCAGGATGGCGGCCGTGCGAATTATGCAAACTTTATAATCCATATCATGGGACACACCAATTCCGATTATCGAGCCGAGAATCGTTTTAACTGTTCTAAAGGAAGAGGCACGTTCGAAATTAAAAGTTTATTTTGTAATACTGTAGTGCAGACGTGATTTTAAAAAGCTGAGCCGATTCAGTAATAAGACAAGATGGCAGCGGATATCTTGTGCCTGTCTTATATTTCACTAATTTGAGTATTGCATGCAATATAGCGTACTGATACAAAATAAATAAACTTCGTATGAAATGCTTTATATATAAATAATATACTCCAGTGATGAAATCGTTTAGTATAAATCATTATTTGCTAACAAGTTCTATGTAAGTCATTTTATTTAGAACGATATTCGTTGACACAATTAGCTCAGTGGTAGAGCGTTAGCCTATCGCTCAAATGCCTATGGTTCAAACCCGATCAGAGCTAGGTTTTCTGCTTGAAATGTTATATGTTTATTGTTTTGTAATGACTCAGATGTTTTAAAATTAAGCGTTATATTGTGCATATTATGGTGTAAAATATATATTTAATTAAAACATAGTTCGCCAGCAGATTTACTCGAGACATCTTGCTGCCAAAAGGTAACTGCACGCTGACCTTCTTATTAACTTCCAGATTTTATTGAAAAGTTTCTTCTTCTGGCCGCTAGAATGCACTCACTCTGTTAGGATTATATTGTTCGTTATTTCACCACTAGATGTCACGACTAGTCTACGTAGGGCTCCATTGATTACTATACCATTGGCATTCTATGCGCATCGAATTTGAAGAATGACAAGATGATACTACGATACATTTTTACTTTTTATTTTAAAGGGTTTGTAACAGCCTATTGGGCGTTACTTGAAAATGTTATTTGAAGTAAAGAACAAAACGATTTCACATAGTAACTGAATTCAAGCCGTTGGTGTTAGTTTAGGATATTAATTACTACTTTTATTTCAGGCAAATAGCAATCGAAAATATCCACATAGTTTGTATACACACGTCTCTGTAGGGTCATGGAAAGATTTGTTAATTCAATTAGGGTTGTGAAAGCCATGCACAACCAGACGTGTAAAGACATGCCTCAACTCAAAGTTGGATGTTGCCCACGGCAGGTCGTATATGTAATAATAATAATAATAATAATAATAATAATATTGGTTTTACATCCCTTTTAACTACTGCTGCTTTTAGAGACACCGGGGTGCCGGAATTTTGGCCCGAAGGGGATCTTTAACGTGCCAGTAAATGTACTGACACGGCTCCCTCGTATTTGTGCACCCTCAAATGCCAGCTGACTGCGCCAGGATACGAACCTGCAACCTAGGGCCCAGCAAGCGAGAACGTTACCGCTGAGCCACGCAGCCAGTCCGGTCGATTATGTCTCCAGATCCATAACATTCTTGATATACTTCTTATCTTTCTTTCTTCAATGATGGTAGCAGTTTTTATCTAGGTTGTGGCGTTTGGTAGAGGTAAATCGTTTCTAAGGTCTTCAACAAAGGATAGTTCTATTGTACTCTTTGATAATAACAACGAGTTATAACTATACTCATTCATTTAGGAGAAAGTAGGCTATATGTTCTTTACTGAACATCTTGTTTTTATGGTGAACACCTATTTACTTATTTAAAGCTGTTCCCCATGAGTTTGTTGAGTGAGTAAGTGAGTCAATCAGTTAGGACACTTTCTTTCCTGTTCCCCCCCCCCCCCCCCCCAGAATTTCACCCCTCTCCAAGGGCCCCTTAAATTGGATTTATGACAAAACGGTCGAACACCTCTTTACTTGTATTTAAAGCTGTTTTTCCCGTCGAATTTCAAACTTCTCGCCTATGTCGTTTCAGAAATACACGCTCCGTTAAGAATCCTTCAACACCCAATTTTCACCCCTTTCACCTCATAATATACACCACATCGATAAACCCTTAGATATATATCTGATTATTTTTAATGATTAGTTTATATACCGAATAACACATCCCCAAAGAAACAACTCATGGGATATCGTTATTCAATGAAATGCACGTTTACCCCCTTAACACCTCTTTAAAACCCGAAGATACAAAAATCATTCCTTAGTTGACGTTTTCGACATACAGCGAACATATTCCCAAAATTTCATGTATCCAACTTGAATAGTTTTCGTTGGGCGTGATGAGTGAGTGAGTCAGACAGGACATTTTCTTTCAATTATTTTTACCAGAATTTCACCCCTCCCCACGGGCCTCTTAAATTGGATTGATGAAAAAACGCTTGAACACCTATTAACTTGTTTTTTAAGCTGTCTTTTTTCCCTGAGTTTGATGAGTGAGTGAGTTAGTCAGTCAGTTAGGACACTTTCTCTCCTTTTTCCCCCCAGAATTTCACACCACCCCATTGGCCCCTTAAATTAATTTATGAAAAAACGGTCGAACACCGATTTACTTACTTTTTAAGCTGATTTTTTCGCTGAGTTTCAAATTTCTCGCCTATGCCGTTTAAGAGATAGGCCTACACGCTCCGTTAGGAATCCTTCAACCCCCACTTTTCACCCCTTTCACCTCATAATAATACACCACATCGAAAAACCCTTAGACACATGTCTGCTTATTTTTAATGATTAGTTTATATGCCGAGTATCACATCCACAAATGAAACCACTCGTGAGATATTGTTATTCAATGAAATGCAGGCTTAACCCCCTTAAGACCCCTTTAGAACCTGAATATCCAAAAATCCTCCCTTAGTGTACGGTTTTGACATACAAAGAAACATATCCCCAAACTGCCATGTTTCCAACTTCAATATTTTTGGCTGGGCGATGATGAGTGAGAGAATGAGTCAGGACATTTTCTTTAATTTTTTTTCTTTAGAATTTCACCCCTCCCGATGAACCTCTTGTATTTGATTGTTCAAAAAACTGTCGAAAAGCTATTTACTTACTTTAAAGCAGTTTTTCCCCCCTAAGTTTGATGAGTGAGTCAGTCAGTCAATCAGTTAGGACACTTTCTTTTCTTCCCGCCCCCCCCCCCCTCCCAGAATTTCACCCCTCCCCATGGGACCCTTAAATTGGATTTAAGAAAAAACTGTCAAACACATATTTACTTATTTTTATCCTGATTTTTTCCGCTGAGTTTCAAACTCCTCACCTATGTCGTTTAAGAGATACACGCTCCGTTAGGAATCTTTCAATCCCCACTTTTCACCCCCTTTCACCTCATAATATACACCACATCGAAAAACCCTCAGACAGGTGTCTTCTTACTTTTTAATGATGAGTTTAAATGCCGTGTATCACATCCCCCAATGAAACCAATCGGGAGATATTGTTATTCAATGAAATGCAGGTTTAACCCCCTTAAGACCCCCTTTAGAACCTGATTATCCGAAAATCCTCCCTTAGAAGACGGTTTTGACAAACAATGAATATATCCGAAAACTGTCATTTTTCTAACTTCAATAATTTTGGCTGGGCGATGATGAGTGAGTGAGTGAGTCAGGACATTTTCTTTCAATTTTCTTTTTTCAGAAATTCACCCCTCCCCATGAACCCCTTAAATTTGATTTAAGAAAAAAAAACTGTCAAACAGCTATTTACTTACTTACTTACTTACTTAATTTTCCCCTGAGTTTTATGAGTGAGTCAGTCAGTCAATCAGTTAGGTCACTTTCTTTCCTGTTCCCCCCCCCCCCAGAATTTCACCCCTCCCCGTGGGCCCCATAAATTGGATTTATGAAAAACCGGTCAAACACATATTTACTTCTTTTTTATGTTGATTTTTTTCGCTGAGTTTCAAACTCCTCGCCTATGTCGTTTAAGAGATACACGCTCCGTTAGGAATCTTTTAATCCCCACTTTTCACCCCTTTCACCTCATAATATACACCACATCGAAAAACCCTCAGATACATGTATTCTTATTTTTAATGATTAGTTTATATGCCGAGTATCACATCCCCCAATGAAACCAATCGGGAGATTTTGCTATTCAATGAAATGCAGGTCTACCCCCTTAACACCCCTTTAGAACCTGAATATGCAAAAATCCTCTCTTAGTGAGCATTTGCGTCCCTTGAGGAAGCTGCATACCAAATTTCATTCCAATCCGTTCGGTGGTTTCTGAGATTTCGTGATGAATGTATGAGTGAGTGAGTGAGTGAGTGGTATTTGACAAATATATAGTAGAAGATGGTGTCAAGTCTTTGTTATGCTAAACTCGGTTGACAGTGCTGTGTGAGTAGTTGAGTAACTAACGGGATTTCAAGTAAAGATCCTCATTTTCTATACCGGTAGTGCAGAGCGCGAATGGCATCCAGTCGGCCGTGTCTCGACTTGAGCTATGTTGCCATGGAAGCTATCTGCCTTGCCATTCCTTCATGAGTATATTTTAAGATTTGATTTGCCTGTGCTTGAGTGCAAAAGGGCCGAAATCAGAATAATGAGAAAGACTATCGAAAATGCAGGTAGCCAGTGGTTCGTTCTGGGTCCTAAACTATGTGTATGCAAAATTTGGTTGAGATTGGTGGAACGGTGTAGATTTTTATACGGAACAGACCCACCCACATACCCACATACATACATACATACATACATACAGACTTTCACTTTTATATATAAGATATTAGTGCACCCGGAAGACGTTGTCCTGTTTGCAGTTCAGCAAACATAAATGCGTTTTTGATCAACTATATAACCTACTAACGTTAGTGACATTTGACATTGATTTTTAAAGAAAAAACTCATTTCCATGGAAGCCTACGTCAAATACGAATAGTTCGAAATCACCGCCAGCTATGATTCAAAAGCATAACTATGAATTATTCTCAGAAATTCAATTATTCATGAACTTCTCTGAAGAAACTACTGCCAAGGGAACGGACCTGGGAGAATTAGTAGGGAAAGAAGACCCTGTTGAGCTGAGACTTTAGTTTTCACTATGGCTAGCGGTTTCCATTACGACAGTTTTTGTTTTGTTGACTGGTTCTAAAAGTGTGTTCATCCTATATTTTGGTCACTACGCCACCTACCGGGTCTAATTGTAAATCAAAGCCATACAGGGATCCACTCAAACATACATAAAAAGTCATCAAAATCGGTCCAGCCGTTTAGAAGGAGTGGAGTGACGTAGGCTACACACGTACAGAAGAATTTTAAGGGTAAAATGATGTTTGGGTCATTTTCATAGTTATTGTCATATTTCATCAAAATTAATGTTTTAAGGTCATATTTTGATAATATTTTAGGGGTAGGTGGTGGATTTAAAATATGGTATCCGATATCCGCTGCAAGGTTTCTGTGAGTTAGCGGCGCTAAAAATTTAAAAACTTGTCAATTGTTGCAGACTATCAAAAAATATTTACCTGTAACTGAACTTGGTAGTACGTATTTTTAACTTAGGGCATTTTCTTTCTCTTTTACAGAAAATGTGTTTTGTATAGCAGTTTTAACGAGAGAAAATGTGAAGAATATGCTGCTTTCAACGAGTCTCTTGAAACATGTGTACCATATAACGACATGCCACAAAAGAACAAAATCAGTTAGTGAATACAGTAAAATTAATGCCCATTTTAGCGATCCTTCTTCCTTTCTTGTGCTTTTAGTTGTTTCAATAAAATAAATCTTTCAAAATCTAGGTTGTCGGCCGCTAATGATTTGGGTGATCGTAAACATGATAATGATATCAAAAAACTAACTACTGACTAAAAGACGTAATGTTATTGATTGTACGTCCCTTTCAACTACTGAGGCTTTTCGTGACGACGGGCTGTCGGAATTTTGTCCGAAATGGGATCTACTGACACGGCTTCCTCGCATTGGCGCTCCCTCAAATGCCAACTGGCTGTGCCAGGATTCGATCCTGCATCCTTAGGCACAACCGGCGAGAACGTTATTACTTCGCCACGCTGTCAATCTAGACTAAAGGAAGAAAGGACAAAAGAGGGAATAAGAGAGAGAAAAAACCGACAGGGATAATAAATGCCCTCAACCCTCAAAGAATGAGCACTGAGGGACTTGTAAAAGAAGTAGAGCCATGAAAGGGAGATAGGAAATTGAGAGAAGAGCAGTCCGCCGCGAAATCAATGAAAATAGGGGAAAACTGACATATTTGAGGAATCCCTTGGGGTCACCAACCGTTGAGGTTGTAGCACTATCTAGGGTGGGATTAAACACACCTTGCCTCCATTAGGGCGTTGAGCAGAAGGCAGAGGATACCATGAAAAGGAAAGAGGAGTTCTGAACCGTCAAATAATGAGGGTATCAAGGGCCTATAAAGGGGGGAAAATGACACACTATATGCCCCGGATACCCTAATACTGTCGGAGTCGGAGGAAACGAGAGTTCACCAAGGGGGCTCAACAGGGAAGATCAAAGGGAGGAGCCGTGACAAGTAGGTGGAAATATTGCGGGACTTATCTAGGGTGCAGAGGTCGCCAACACAAGTCCCCAAAGTTGAGAGACTTATGAGGGGGGGGGGGGGGGGGGGGAGTTATCGAAAGTTGATGAGATTGGTTTTATTTCATTTCGGGGCTTCACACATCGTGGCCATCAGACACGTGTGTTGGAGTATGTACACTTTGTACGGTGTCTACCATTAGTACCCTGCATTAGGCGCGAGGATGACAGGTGTCATCCAGACAACTTTCGACAATGGTTACTTAAAACTCTAAGCAATTACGCACACGCGGCTTTGTATACCTCTCTGGCGATCTCTTATCTAATCACCCCGATGAGTCTCGACGGTGCAATAGAGGCCGCTGTCATCAATGTGGGCGAAATCGGAACAAGACAACAAGAAGGTGGTGCACAAAGTGCCAAAATTGGGCCTGCCGTTACCATCTGATAGACGTGTGTGGGAATTGTTTTCAAGAGTACGAAAAGTAGAACATCTGGATTTACGAAATATTTCACATTTATTGATACACTAGCAGAAGTACCCATTCTTCGAACGGTCTTCGGTAGTCTATTAATAACGTTATCAAATGAGCTACTGTTGCAATGGAACCTGTTTGTCGACAAAGATAAATGATTAGTTAAAATGTGCTGTCAAACTAAATTTACCTAACGTGTTCTTCCTGACGTGAAAATAAAATTGAAAACCTCGTTGACGAATCGCAATACACGTCACATACAAACTGACCCTGACCGTTGTGTCAAGTGCCCAACCACAGGAAGACCCCTTTTATAAATTATAAAAGCTTGGGGTGCATGAAAATTCAGTTTTTTTAGCCTCCAGCCCAAATTCCTAAAAGCAACAAGAAATTGTCTACTATTTCAAAACAGGAATTTTTGAAAATAATGTTGCTGTTTGGAGATATAATCGACCTTCTGTACGACATATCGCACGTCTAAGTCGTGTGTAAAAATCTAGGGTAATCCTTGAACCCCTTAAGCATAGAATTTTAGAGTTTTAGTTGGTTTTGTGCCATTTGCAAACTTTCAGAAATGTAATAAGTGGAGTATTACTTTTTGCAGAAATAGATGGAAAATTGGATGTCACCTCTTGAGATTCTGTTGTCATGGTTACTGGCTTGCATTCCTTCATTAGTTTATTAAATGAAATTAGTTTTCTGGGAATATCTAAGAAATTGTTGGTTTTAGAGCCTTAAAATGTAGTTTTCGGGGACCCTTTACGGCACTTTAGGGGCCCTGAGTTTTGTTTCTGACACCAAGGGGTTGAAATGAGCTTTGTCTCTTCGCTGTACGCCATAATAATGATAATAATAATAATAATAATAATAATAATAATAATAATAATAATAATAATAATAATAATATAGGGATAGGGATATGATAGACCTTCCGTACCATACCCGCGCGTGTAAATCGCGTGAAAAAATTCTAGAGTACCCCTTGACCCCTTAAGCGCATTATATGTATTGATGAATATTTCAGCTTAATTTGGATCCGTTATAACCTTATAGCCATTTGCAAACCTTCACAGTAATGTAATAAATGGAATTGCATTGCGTCTAACAGAAATAGATGGACCTATGAGATTTTGTTGCCATGGTTACCGGCTTGCATTCTTTCATTAATTTATTAAGTGAAATTAGTTTTCTGGGAATATCTCAAAAACTGTTGGTTTTAGGGCCTTAAAATGTGGTTTTCAGGGTCCCCTTAGGGCCCCCGAGTTTCGTTTCTCACATTGAGGGGCTGAAAATGAGCTTTTTCTCACCTTTCTACGCCTATTTCAGCATGTATTTTAAGGGGTTAGGCCCCCTTTTATGAGATGTATGGAGAAGAGTTACATCAATGATTAGTGTCGTGCCTCTGATGGATATCTGCATCAAATTTTACGTTGATCCACCCAGCCGTTCTCGAGTTATAAGGACACAAAAAATTGTCCACAGATAGACAGACAGATGGACAGACAGACAGACAGACAGACAGACAAAAAATTTACTTTTGCGCGCATCCGTCATAAAACAGTCTGTAACTCGCAAATATCGCAAATGTACGTGGAAATTCAGAAAAAACAGACAAACTTTCATTTTTATATATATAGAGATAGTTAGCAATTTAAAGTCATTGGTGGTCAGGAAAAAAAATATTTCCTTGTGTTTTTTCTTCATTTAATATTATATTTTTAAACGATCAAATACGTTGTATTAAAATAAACGCTTTCTGGTATTAGGTACAATTACTTAAGTTAATAAATAAGTATTGAACTTTCTCCATTTAGTAAGTTACTCATACAACATGAGTTACAAATTGAATGACAGGCAGGTGTCATCCACGCGCCTAAACCCGTTGCTGAATTGCACGCACCTAACGTAGGGTTAAGACCACTAGCTCATTTTTAACAAAAGGTTACTGGTCTTATGGTTTTGTTACACATTTTACCAAACATTTTATTTAAATAATTTGGCCACTTAGACTTGACTTTCAGTTTTTGAGTTTCAATTGCAATATCAAAGAAAAACGCAATTTCTAATCACAGATTAATTTGTACACACTAATGTGGTTATCTTATTAATGCTTTATTTCAAGCTTTGTAGAAGGTATACAAATGTTTTAGTACATGAAAGACAATACCCAAAATTTTATTGCCATTTGGTGGTGATTTTTGCACATTTCTTTTGTAAATGGTAACAAGTTAAAGCTAAGACTTGTAAGCGTTTAGCTTTGGTGTGGATGGAGCTATCGCTGACCGATCTTTCACCAGTCTGTAGCATAGCATTTTGCGAACACACGGTCTGCATTAAATGTATTCAATGTCAAAATCTCTTTCAACATGGATATATTTGAGTTCTATCTGACACTAGGGCGAGTGTTGGTGCAGTGGTCAAGGTTACACCAAGGTGGACTGGGTTTGATTCTCGGCCAGTGCATGTAGGCCTAAGACTTTCGAAGTGAAATATCACATAGCTTGGATTTCACGTAAAACTGGAGGTCCCGTGGCTCATGATCGTGAGATTAAGGGTCACGCGAAACTACAAGCTTTCTACCTTATCTGTGATTAGCGTGGACAAATTTCTGACAGTTAGTTATCAATGCAAGAAGTGTTCATCATCCAGGCCTCCTACATGGTTACCAAGACAACAAGTATTCATCACTTAGACTTCAGCGGCTTCGGTGGCGTAGTTGGTAGTATGCTGAACTGCTGTGCCCAAGTCGTAGGATTTTTTAAGAGCGTTAAAACCGTTCAGTAAGCCTTCCTTCGGAGGGGAAGTGAAGCCAGCGGTCCCATGTCATAAATTTATGGCATGTAAAAGATCCTTCCACAGAGTTAACTTGTGTGGAGCTAAATTTCTAGATTAGATTTCGTTGGAACGCTCTATCAAAATTTCAACGTTCACCATTAAGTATCAGTGACATCTGGTAGCGAAAGTTGGAACTACTTGAAATTTAACTGAACTTGTAGCTCACCCTATGAGTGTTCGGTTGAAGCAGCAACAGCCTCTGGCGAGCCGAACATGTCCTCGGACACTCCCGGTAGCCATACGATAAATAATAATAATAATCTAGGCCTCCTACATGGTTACCAAGGCAACAAGTAGCCTTTTCATCATCTAGACCCCCTACATGGTTAACCAAACCAACAAGTTTATCATGTAGGCCTCCTACATGGTATTCAAGGCAAGAAGTATTCATCATCTTGGCCTAAATATCATATCCAAGATTCGATTTCTCTCAGTGTAGGAGGGACGTTTTCATGTATCGTTTTTTCATGACTTGTCCTTCCTTTTTCTTTTACTAACACCAGCAGTATCGTATTATTTTCAACTTCCTATTCTCGTAACCTTCCTAATTCGATTCGTTCTTCTCCACTTAACGAACTCGTCTCTTTCCCCTCCTACGCACAGGATTTCACTGTTTAGATATTCCTGTCATGACTTGTATAAAAAGTTGAAGATCTGAGGGTGGAAGACATTGATAAAAGAAGCGTATGATAAAGATAATCTGTTATATGTTTCATTCTTCGACGTTGTCGTTTGGTATTCTCGACGGCAACGGGCTATACGTTAGGCTAATATAATATGCATTACCTCAGAGCCTTGTCTCGTGCTTGGATTAAGCTGCTCTTCGCCTTCTTGTGGTGAAATGAGGCTCAGCCGAGATCGGGTCGCAGGGCACATATCACTCACCGGGGAATCCTCATTTTCAACGTGATTTCAGAATTCAGAATTTATAAAAATATCGGGAGTGTTCTTATCTATCTGCCTGATCACGTTGTGTAGCCGCCAATTTTAAGTCATTCACCTCGAACTCGATGGAGCGCGACATCTTAAAATCTGGATACCGGATGTTGGAATCCCAACGCTGACAGCGTCTACTCGATCGTTTTCGCCAGGTTTTTCTTCACTCCCTTTAAGAAAATTCTGAGACGGAACCTTATATACAGTCCAGGGGCACCTACGCCGTTTTTAACAAGTAGTTCCGTGAAGAACTATAGAGCCTATTTTCATATATCCTACTAATGTTAATTGCCTCTATCAACAAACTAAATTTCAGTTTGATTGCTGTAATAGATTCGTAGATATTGAGAACCGCCTAAATATTTCGGATGGTCGCCATGTTAGACTTTTATATATGTAGGGCTTAGAGTTATGTACTGTTACATGAAGATTATTGTGTACGTATATTACTCAAACTTCAATCACATGATTAGGACACATGAAGTAAAAATGAGATTTTAAAATTTCGCACAGCTGCCATCTTGTGGTTATGGAAACAATTGAAATAAATTCGATGCCAGTGGATTAACATTTGTATCAGGATTTACTGTACCAAGTTTCACTGCACTTGGATTGTTAAATTGCGAGAAACGACCATGTGAAAATGTATACTTCGCGTCGCCGCCATGTTGGATTTGTGATCACCAGGTTATTGAAAGTCCTATAGGTGAACTTATGTTCATATCCCCTATGAACATAAAAAAAAACAGTTTGATTGCTGTAGTAGATTCGTAGATATTGAGAACCGTCTAAATATTCCGGATGGCCGCCATGATGGATTGTTATATGGATAGGCCATAGAGTCATGTACCTTTAAATGAAAATTATTGCGTAGGTTCATTATTCAAACTTTCACTTCGATCACATGATTACGACACAAGAAACAAAAACATAATTTAAAAAATTCACACAGCCGCCACCTTGAGGTTATGTAAACAATTGAACTAAATTAGATACCAGTGCATTACAATGTGTATAAACATTTGCTGTGCCAAGTTTAATTGCGTTTGGATCATTAAATCGCGAGAAAAGTCTATTTAAGGCTTTCAACTTCGCTTGGCTGCCATGTTCGTTTTGTATTAAGCGGGTTTTTAAGGTCTCATAGATGAACTTCCAGTAGTGTCCTTTATCTTCGTGCAAAATTTTAGGGTGATACCGGTAATAGTTTCAGAGATATAGAATGCGGGTGAAATATTTCGCACAGCCGCCATATTGAGGTTATGTAAACAATTGAACGAAGTTAGATGTCGATGCATTACAATGTATATAGACATATACTGTACCATGTTTCAATGCGTTTGGTCGGTTAAATCGCGAGAAACATCTATTTAAAAGTCGCAAATTCGCTTGGCCGCCATGTTGGATTTTTAGTTACCAGGTTTTCAAAGGTCACATAAGTGAACTTTTAGTAGTTTCCTTAATCACCATACCTAGTAGTTTCCTTAATCACCATACAAAATTCCATGGTGATATCGGTTATAGTTTCGGAGATATTGAATGCTGGTTAAATATTTCGCACAGCCGCCATGTTGGATTGGTGAGATGTAACAAAATTCTAAGGGCATGATCGGGGTCGCCCGGAATAGTGCTTTGAACTCACAAAGTTTCATTGAAATCTCTCCAGCCGTTTAGATTTTATTAAGGGGGGGGGGGGGGTGACACACACACACACACACACATCACACCCACACACACACATGCACACACAGACACACGGACAAAAGATGATCTCATAAGCCTATTTTTTTTTTCATAAATGAAAATAGGCTAATAATTACAGCAACACACACGGCTACAGTTACGGCAGAAACATAGGCCATCAGACAAATTCAAGAAACACCAAAGTTCACGGGGCTGATGACCAAAGATGTTCCAAGCCCCTAATACGAATTGTCTACCTCGTGGTCTAGTGGCTTACATTCTTGTCTGTCGCCATGGAGGTCCGGGTTCGATTCCAGGCTCTGTCAAGAAATTCAATTCTGATCTGAGGACTGGAACGGGGTCCAACCACCCAGGAGGCAAAACTGAGTAGAGGGGGGTTCGATTTCCACGTTAGCCCTCCTAGATATGGTTTTCCATGGTTTCCCTCTTATACTCCAGGAAAATGCCGGGTCTCCTCCTTCCCAATCCTGACCTGAATTACAAATGCACATATTAATACAGACATCACTATAACACAGGTTATGAGACATAATCCCCCCCCTACACACCCAAGTACATGGGGCTGAATCGCAACGAATGACAATTGAAACAACAATTAATTCCGTAATGAGCAATATACTCTATCCTTATATATTTTACTGGTTCTTTCCATCTTAAAGCTCTCCCGTCAATTAATTAATCCTTCGTTTCCTCAGGTAGAGTGTAATATCACACCCAGTCTAATAGAGCCCAAATAACCTACGTGTTGACCGGCTGAATAGTTTTTGAAGTAATTGTTATTAGGTAATACTGACAATAACTTATAAGCTTACAATACTCTTTGAACTTTATAATTATTATTTCAGGGCTATAGATCCTTTTGCGGCACTTACAAGTAAACATTCGATACAAATCATCATTTATGACACACTCCAACTGTGGAAGGGAAGCGACTGGGCCATTTTCAACCACAACCCGAGGTGTCCGTCTTGAGAGCCGTCTACAGAATTCCAGACCCAGAAATGATACACACGATTCATATTTTAAAACAACACTTCTATTCATAAAACAAATTTTACAATAAATATACAATAAACAATTACATGCAGTGTAAATAAAGGAAAAGGTGTGGTACCTGATGTAGGATATAACTTACTTGTATTGGCTCCCAAAATATTTCTCTTAGGTCAAAATATCCATTCCCAACAAATTCCGTATATGCTTAATTATACAACTTTCAGTTAAGTCGGAAAACAATCTTCAATGATATTTAATACCCGTCAATTAATAGGTAATGCCATAAAACACTAAATATATTAAATCTTGGATAATTCCTTTCTTAACCTGAGCAAACTCGGAACAAGATCTCAATTCGTCAAACCCTTTTAAACATGGAGCCACGATATTTCATTTGTCATCTAACAGCTGACAGTCATAACAAAGTTATCCAGAACACAACAACTGATAACCAAAAACAGAAGACGAACGCAATGCCAGCAAATACGAACCCCAACTCGAATAAAATAAAAGCTTTACATAATTTACACGGACCTCTATTAGGCAAACTAAATGTGGATAAAGAGAAAGATTACATTTATAAACCAGAAACGAATATTTAAAAGCTTTATCCACCCAGCAAGATGAAAGCCTCCCAACTACGTGAGACAATCACGGTGGGACGGTAAAATTATAATAACATGCACAGGGTAGATACACATGCACCCCTGAAATATATAATAATCCACTTACTTCTCTCTGGAACATAATACCTTTTACCAAATCTTCACAACTCCATTTCACCACATTTGGCCTCTTACAGAAATCCACGACATATAGGTTTGCTTTCCTTAAAGTTGCCTCAACAACATATATAAACAATAAAAGGAGCAACTAATATTTTTCTTGTCGACAAGACCACTTAGGTATCCGTTTCAAACCGAAGTCCAGACCATCACACACTCCAGGTGTATACGAGAATCAACCTCATTTTTCTGCCACATTTTACATTAAAAAATTAATTAATTTGAAGAGAAACTATTCCATGTCAATTCATATTTTGGTAGAGCCAGTTACACCGAGCTTTACGAAGCAAGACATCCGATTGAGTAGCTAAAAGCTACTCAATATTCGTAGACTACATGATGTTATGTCTTTTCCAGATCATGTCCCAACACCCAATTATTATTTCATTGAAAAATTACTAACAGCCGTTACTAAGTGAACCAACTTACTTGGCAAGGAATACCACCATTCTACATGCGGATAAGGTTACTGTTCACACCACCAGGCGAACACGACTTAGTTATAACCTTCACCAAGACGCTGCTGCACTCTAGCGTAGATAAAGAGCACTACCACATCTCAACTCCCAAGAATTTGCATGCAGCCGTCAAAAATCAAGTGTCCTACTGTCGAGGCGAGTTAGTATCGTTACATACTCCCTCCCTTCAGACTTGGCGCCGGTAAAGTACCAAGCCAACGTAATTGTCAAACTGAAATTGTACATGCACAAATACCAATCTTCAACAAATATCAACCTTCAATACCCAAATTCATCACTTCAAAACTGGTTTCGTTTTAGACATGCATTAAATGAGAAGGTAGAAATAAACACTTCTTCACAAGTTCGTTCAAAATCCACCACCACAAGTTTGATTACACACAGGTCGATGATAGTTCATGCAGAAGTCAGCGTAGCTAATGGTACATCCCTTTTCATGCCAAGAAAATTGCATCTGCAAAAATCAATACTAAACCTACCTGCACCACAGTGGTACAAGTCTATATGCCTACCAGTCAAGCTGATGATGAGGATGTTGAAAAGGTCTACGAAGAAATAGACGAAATTCTGAGGTATATCAAGGGTGATGAAAATGTTTTAGTAATGGGAGATTGGAATGCTGTGGTAGGAAAAGGGAGAGAAGGGAAAATAGTAGGAGATTTTGGATTAGGTGAAAGGAATGATCGAGGAAGCAGGCTGGTAGAATTCTGCACCGAGCATGAGTTGGTCATAGCTAACACCTTATTCAATAACCACAATAGAAGAATATACACATGGATGAGACCAGGAGATACAGGGCGTTACCAAATCGACTTCATTATGGTCAAGCAGAGGTTTCGAAACCAGATTTTGGATTGTAAAGCATATCCTTGTGCTGACATAAACTCTGACCACAATCTGGTCGTAATGAAATGCAGATTAAAGTTGAAGAAACTGAAGAAAAGTCAAAAGCCAAATAGGTGGGCAATAGACAGACTGAAAGAGAAGGATGTAAACGAAAGATTCAAGAAGAGTATAAAGGAAGGACTTATGAAAAACCCTAAACAAACTTCAATTGCAGACGAATGGGCACTTTTGAAGAATGAAATAACAAAATCCGCAGAAGAAAACATTGGTAGAAAAGAAAGAATAGGTAGAAAACCGTGGATCACTCAGGATATACTAGAATTGATGGATGAAAGGCGGAAACACAAAAATGTAAGAGATGAGAAGGGGAAAGCAGAATACAGACGTCTGAGAAATGAGGTTAACAAGAAGTGCAAGGAAGCGAAAGAAGAATGGTTGAAAGAGAAATGTGCAGGTATAGAAAATTGTCTGAAATTAGGTAAAGTAGACACAGCTTATCGAAGGATTAAGAATACTTTTGGGGAAAAGAAGACTAAGTGCTGTAATATTAAGGACACAAATGGAAAGCCTCTAACAGATAGGGAAGAAAAGGTTGAGAGATGGAAAGCTTACATAGAGAGTTTGTATAAGGGAAAGGAGATTGAGAATCATATAATGGAAAGGGAGGAGGAAATTGATGAGCATGCGAAAGAAGATTTAATATTGAGATCAGAATTTGATAGAGCTTTGGAAGACTTAAGCAGGAACAAAGCACCAGGCATAGATGATATACCGATTGAGTTGCTACGCTGCATAGGAGATGAAGGTCTGATCAGGTTATTTCACTTGGTGTGTAGGATTTATGAGACAGGTGAGGTACCCCCTGATTTCAAGAAGAATGTAATCATCCCTATACCAAAGAAAGTGGGAGCTGACAGATGTGAAGATTACCGTACAATCAGCTTGATTACTCATGCTTCAAAGATCCTGTCTAGGATAATTTACAAGAGGATTGAAAGCCAGATAGAAACGGAGTTGGGTGAAGACCAGTTTGGTTTCAGGAGAAATGTAGGAACAAGGGAAGCTGTACTAAGTCTTAGGCTGATTTTGGAAGGTAGAATAAGGAAAGATAAGAGAACGTTCATGGCTTTTGTAGACTTAGAAAAGGCTTTTGATAACGTTGATTGGACTAAATTGTTTGACATTTTGAAATCGATTGGAATAAAGTACAGGGATAGGAGGGTGATATACAATCTATACAGAAACCAGACAGCAGTCATTCGAGTTGAAGGACATGCGAGAGAAGCTGGTATTCGGAAAGGTGTAAGGCAAGGCTGCAACTTATCACCCATACTTTTCAATCTTTACATTGAACAAGCAATGAAGGAAATTAGAGAAAAATTTAAAGTGGGAGTGAAGATTCAAGGAGAAATAATTTCAACTCTGAGATTTGCTGATGACATAGTCATCTTGGCCGACAAGCCTGAGGATTTGAATGAGTTTTTGAATGGTATGGACTCCGTCTTACAGAAAGAATTCATGATGAAAGTTAATAAATGTAAAACAAAAATACTGGAATGCAGCCGAAATAAATCAGAAACCTCTATGGAGATCAAATTGACAGGTGAAAAGCTGAAGGAAGTAGAAGACTTCTGTTACTTAGGAAGTAGAATAACCAGTGATGGACGAAGCAAAGAGGATATAAAAAGTAGGTTGGCTCAGGCAAAGAAAGCTTTTCTACAAAAAAGGAATCTGCTGACATCGAATATAGATTTAGGTATTAGGAAGTCATTTTTGAAAGCCTTTGTCTGGAGCGTGGCGCTCTATGGAAGTGAAACTTGGACTATTGGTGCAGCAGAAAACAGGAGAATAGAAGCATTTGAAATGTGGTGTTACAGGAGAATGATGAAGATCAGATGGGTAGATAGGGTTACAAACATAGAGGTATTAAGACGAGTGGGAGAGGAGAGATGTTTCTGGCGACTGCTAATGAATAGAAGAGATAGGTTGGTAGGAAACATACTAAGACACCCAGGAATAGCAAGCTTAGTTATGGAAGGAAGGGTCGAGGACAAGAACTGTAGGGGTAGACCAAGGTTAGAATATGTTAAACAGATTGCCTCAGATGTAGGGTGTGGTAGTTATGTAGAGATGAAACGATTAGCTCAGGACGGGGATGCATGGAGAGCTGCATCAAACCAGTCAAAAGACTGAAGACTCAAACAACAACAACCACACCCTTTACAAAATATTTAAGTTTACACATATTTTAAATAAACAATAGAAGTGTTGATGAGTACTCAATGCAATATAAGAAAATGTAGAATTGACAAACCAAATTCATAACAATTACAGTGAAGCAAGCAAATCCGAGATGAAAAATGAGTTCTTTAGTATTAAAAAAAACTAATATCCCCAAATGAACGTTGGTATAAGTCCCCTATCACACATCTGTCTCAACTCATTTAGTCTACAAGCAAGAAAAATGTACCCAAGAAAACCATTAACAGATTCGAAACCCAAGGAAAAATAGAAAGAAAGACCAAGAAAGCAACAATAAACGAAGTATCAACTGACCACACGTGCAGACTTAAGAAAACCCCAACACATTCACACACACATCTTTGCATAACCTCTAAATTCACCAAAGAAAACAGTTACTACCCACAAATATCCCCAAAATGTTCTACCTCAATATAAATAGGAGTTCGTTAAAACCGTGACACATTACCACAAATACCCTTTAAATAAACAATTACCTTTAGGCTGTCTCGGATGAGAATTTCAACAAATTCACTTCAACGAAACAACGACCATTACCAAATTAACTTCATTACACACACAACTCACTTGTAAGTACTTACTTCCTCAGTTCAACAAGCAAAAATAAGTGCACAAGGTCACTACTCGGAGAAACTATTTCGGAATGTTTAGTAAATGCTTACCATTAAATACATATTCAGCTTATGCCACCTAATATTTGAGTCCCATACCTCCATATACGTTAGGATCTTAAGCTGAACAAGGATATTTTAACGACCCTATTTATATACTCGGCTACCATTGAAAACATTTAAAATAAAACATAACTTTATCCATAAAAAAAGAAACAATAACAAAATCCCTCCCCAAATTAAAGGACAATTAGTGATTCACATTCATACCAACACCATACACTAACGCACAATTATACCACCTTCCTCCAGAACCAGTATACAATTTTGAAGATTCAAATAAAGGTCACTTTACTACAAACACGCACCAAAGCATCATGTAGGTCATACACGATCTTGAAAATTCAAAATTATTACTGTAACACAAAATGAAATTCCTCTCCGTACCAACAAAATGTCAAAAGCCATTTAGAAAATTCTAACCTTTCGCCTACATACCAACTTGACGCAAAACAATGGGTCACTCAGGTTATACACAATGCAGAAGATTCCAAATAGAGACATTTATGCTCAATACACACAAATCCATCCGTCGCTCATCAAACATACACTTCATACAGAACATACATACATACATAGTGTGTGTGGTTTCCAAAGATCAAACACAATTTTGAAAATTCAATACAGTACGTACAAGATCACCACAACGTCTTCAGGAATTATGATTCATTCTGGCATCACACCAACGTCTAAGGTGATTATACGACCCACATAAGTCACACCACCTACCTTGATATGTATCACTCCCAGCATATCTCCTGTTGAAACGCCCCTGAAAATTATGGTATGGACCAGAAACAGGAACAACATCTTGGCATACCTCTCCCTGAAATAAAGCATTATTAAAACCCTTAACAGGTTGTCTTCCTCCAGACTGAACAGCACTCGTCCACTGAAAAACAGGCTGAGAACCAATTTGCCCAAAGGTACCCTGAATTGAAGAACATGGTAGCGATGAATTTGCCATGCGAACAGCATCTGCCTTTTTAAACTTCTCAGCAGTAAGAACAAGATCATAAAACTCCTTATAAGTCTTAGGCCTAGCACACATGGTTAAACACAATCTATAAATGGGGTTAATTCCTTCAACTAATGAGGCAACGATTTGCTCCTCCGACAACTGAACAGCAAATACTTTAGCATAATACCTAACATCCACAAAATAATCGTTCAGTGTTTCATCCATTCTCCGTCCTCTGAATAAATAGCTCCGATGAAGATCAGACAAGGTGTACGGGGTAATAAAATAATTTAAAACTTCCATTTGAAAATTAATTAAAGAATTTCCAGCAGACATGTTATTAATTAAGATCTGTCTAAGCATACCCGAAGTGCAAGGAAACACCATTCTAAATATTTGACGTTCGGACAGTCCAAACACCACAGCACTGTCTTTTAATTCTACAAATTTCCTAAGGAATTGCACTAATAAATCGTTCTCCGTACCATTACAGATGTGAAAATTCTTTAAAATAAAGGCTATCGGATTGGGTAACGAAGCAAATCTAACATTGATATCTGACATGACATTTCCAGGGTCACACACTTGAGAAGAATCTCCTAAATTCAAATTATGCTTCATCAAATTATGCTCGACAACATCAGTTACATTAATTAAACTTTCACTGGTTTGTACAGACTTCACACAACGAGAAATTCCAGATGTTAGATTAATTGAGGCATTCGCACTATTTTCTCTCAATAAGGACCTAGATGACAAGCTGTATCCATTATTTAAATTAGCCTGGTCAATAATATTAGGCCTAGCTGAACATGACATATTTCTCGAAGGCTGACTAGACGACCAATTCCGATGCTGCATCACAGCAGGATTACTAATTCGTAAATCATTTATCGACAACACAGATTCTACATCTTCAACCAAATTATTATCAACATTCACTGCACACCGATTACCATTCTCAGAACCTCCACCGATTGATGACGCCAAAGATTCACTTTTATAATCACCGGTTACACCAGAAAACATACGTTCGTAAATAACAGCCAACCTATCACGCAAACTTGACAATTCATTTGCAAATGAAATACCGTCCTCAACTTTTGACGAGACATTAATCAAATCAGCCAATCTCAATAACCAATGTAGAGCACGCCACCTTAATTTATTTCTCTGATATTCAGACGAATCGATAACACCATTCAACGAAGCACAATCACTTAACAAGTTTGAAACAGATGTAATTACACCAGACTTACCCATTTCCCAATATTCACTGTTAATAGGCGGGATATTTACAGGAGCATCACGTAAAGACCTCAAGACAGCCAAGTCAGTTTCTCTATTTCCTTGTGGAATCCTTCCACGAATCAAGATTTCAAACCCCAATTCATCTTTCCTCAGGTAATATATGTTTGGGAGAACTCGTTTTTCCATTACCAGGTGGGTTTGTATACATGAAACATAAAACACATAAAGATTAGTAACATTTACAGAATACAACACTGATCATAATTTATTTTTGGTATACCACTTCTAGTTCCTAATTCTGAACAACTCTCAAAATAGACATTAATGTGTTAAACACGTAAAACCACGCTCTCGATACAAGTGACACACTCCAACTGTGGAAGGGAAGCGACTGGGCCATTTTCAACCACAACCCGAGGTGTCCGTCTTGAGAGCCGTCTACAGAATCCCAGACCCAGAAATGATACACACGATTCATATTTTAAAACAACACTTCTATTCATAAAACAAATTTTACAATAAATATACAATAAACAATTACATGCAGTGTAAATAAAAGAAAAGGTGTGGTACCTGATGTAGGATATAACTTACTTGTATTGGCTCCCAAAATATTTCTCCTAGGTCAAAATATCCATTCCCATTAAATTATTATCAGTTGACTAGATAACATAATGAAGGAGGCCTAACCAACAAATTCCGTATATGCTTAATTATACAACTTTCAGTTAAGTCGGAAAACAATCTTCAATGATATTTGATGCCCGTCAATTAATAGGTAATGCCATAAGACACTAAATATATTAAATCTTGGATAATTCCTTTCTTAACCTGAGCAAACTCGGAACAAGATCTCAATTCGTCAAACCCTTTTAAACATGGAGCCACGATATTTCATTTGTCATCTAACAGCTGACAGTCATAACAAAGTTATCCAGAACACAACAACCGATAACCAAAAACAGAAGACGAACGCAATGCCAGCAAATACGAACCCCAACTCGAATAAAATAAAAGCTTTACATAATTTACACGGACCTCTATTAGGCAAACTAAACGTGGATAAAGAGAAAGATTACATTTATAAACCAGAAACGAATATTTAAAAGCTTTATCCACCCAGCAAGATGAAAGCCTCCCAACTACGTGAGCCAATCACGGTGGTGACGGTAAAATTATAATAACATGCACAGGGTAGATACACATGCACCCCTGAAATATATAATAATCCACTTACTTCTCTCTGGAACATAATACCTTTTACCAAATCTTCACAACTCCATTTCACCACATTTGGCCTCTTACAGAAATCCACGACATATAGGTTTGCTTTCCTTAAAGTTGCCTCAACAACATATATAAACAATAAAAGGAGCAACTAATATTTTTCTTGTCGACAAGACCACTTAGGTATCCGTTTCAAACCGAAGTCCAGACCATCACACACTCCAGGTGTATACGAGAATCAACCTCATTTTTCTGCCACATTTTACATTAAAAATTAATTAATTTGAAGAGAAACTCTTCCATGTCGATTCATATTTTGGTAGAGCCAGTTACACCGAGCTTTACGAAGCAAGACATCCGATTGAGTAGCTAAAAGCTACTCAATATTCGTAGACTACATGATGTTATGTCTTTTCCAGATCATGTCCCAACACCCAATTATTATTTCATTGAAAAATTACTAACAGCCGTTACTAAGTGAACCAACTTACTTGGCAAGGAATACCACCATTCTACATGCGGATAAGGTTACTGTTCTCACCACCAGGCGAACACGACTTAGTTATAACCTTCACCAAGGCGCTGCTGCACTCTAGCGTAGATAAAGAGCACTACCACATCTCAACTCCCAAGAATTTGCATGCAGCCGTCAAAAATCAAGTGTCCTACTGTCGAGGCGAGTTAGTATCGTTACAATTGAAATGAAAAAGTATTACCTTGACCAGTGACGAATTACACACTCTTCATTAATATCGACAAATTCTTTATAGACAAACGTTTAACAAACAAAGAAGACGATAGCCCCTGACAGAACTGTGTTGCGTGAAACCCGCATAATTGGAGAGCCAGGCACACAGTCAGCCCCTGCCAGTACTATCTCGCATCGAACCTTGGATAGCCCCTGCCAGAACTGTGTCGCGTCAAGTCCGCATAACACTACAGCGGGGCCATATACAGCCGCACCCTGCCAGAACTGTGTCGCGTCGAGCCCGCATAACAGGAAAGTCAGGCCCGTACACAGCCGCACCCTTCCAGAACTGTGTCGCATCGAGCCCGCAAAACAGGAGAGTCAGGCCCGTACACAGCCGCACCCTGCCAGAACTGTGTCGCGTCGAGCCCGCATAACAGGAAAGTCAGGCCCGTACACAGCCACACCCTTACAGAACTGTGTCGCGTCGAGCCCGCAAAACAGGTAAGTCAGGCCCGTACACAGCCGCACCCTGCCAGAACTGTGTCGCATCGAGCCTTACTGCTGTGCGAGGCTAATGCACAACGACAATTATGTTGTAATACGAGATTTCTCGCACGGGTCCCCTGCAGTAGTTGCTTATGATTACACTAACTTAACGTACCCGACATTGACAGGATTTCGTTTTTAGTGTAGCAAAAAATAGCGTTTGGGAAGCTGGTGACAGGGGTTAGCTTAGTTATGACTAGACTGTTGGACTTTGTTTGGGCAACAGCCACGTAATTGCGCAAATTTACCTAGTAAATTGTTCTGTTTAGAATTAGGCTAAGTACTGAATGGAAGCCCACTTGGGGTGACGGCGACAGTCATGGGCCAGTAGTTCGCCTTTGATGACAGGAAGTTATTAAATATTGCACGTCGTACTTTCCTGGACAGATTTTCACATCTGATATCAAACATAAATAAATATTATTAGTTGGAAATGGTCACAATTACATAAATTTCCTCACTCCACGATCGATATGAAGTGATTGATAGGTATCTTATAGACACATGCAATAGAGCTCTATACGTCTGGATATGTCACCTCGCGATATTCTCAGATTAGCAAGTAAGTCATCAAACCAATCTCACACCTGGTCTGACCATGTCTAGAGAAGGACACTGAATGCGTATTGTAACCGTCCCAAGTTACAAAGAGACTGAACCCGTGTTCTGGGGAGTTACGGATTTTATTAATGTGAAGTGTATATTTTATTTGAGGTCTTTTTATGTCTTATAATTATTTATCAGAATGTATATTATGACGTGCTTGATTTACAAGTAATTTGTTTAGCTTTTAAGTATTGTAATTTGAGCAGGATCCAAATCTAGGGAAGTTGGAATATTTTAACATTGAGATAGTGTATAAATTTTGTAACTGTAAAATGTACATGTACGAGGAAATACGAATTGGTGCTCTAACCCTGGGTAAAACCCGAGCGCCAGTTAGGGTGAGTCAGGGGCGAGAGTTGGCATCTATGTATGAGCGAGGACGATGGACTGTGTTCCATATTTGGTGATGTTGAGAATCAGGCGTTGGGGTTGGTTGGAGTCCGTGGATCAACCCAGGTAAACCGATGTTTTGGTGGGGGATGATGACGGTACTTAGATTTTGTGGAAGCCAGTGGGAGACACTCTTAATTTGGAACTCCTCGGGAGGAGGTAGACTCATTTTTGGACCACGGTGCGGTCGACTCAGTTTTCAGACCGCGTGTGAGCGGAAAGTATTAGTCAGTAGGACTTGTCTTTTGGTTTTGTGTGTTGAGGAAGAGACATTACAGTAACACTAGTCATGTTTGATACAATAACCAAGTTGCTGGCTATAAGTTCTTAATTGAATGATGAGCCTAGTCTTAAGTATATCGCCAAGATTACTTACTTCGAACAGCACTACTTATTGTGATCTGATATCTGTAAATCTGCATTTCAACTATAGCGGCAATTTATTCCTACAGGAATGCTGGTCAAATATGCCAAGCATTATTAAATTCACAAGCGGAGTTAATGGGACGATCCAACATGGATTCCAAGCATTTGTATGATACTAGATCCACGACGCAAATTAAATCGTTGGATGCTAGTTACAAAAGTAACGAACATAATATTCATCATAACAGTAGAAACGGCGTGTGAAACAAAATTAATTGTGCTGCGAGTAATAGGACTAATTATTTGGGAACAAATTACCCCAGAATTAGTAGAGTTAGGTCACCACTGCTGAAGCCAACATCTGTAAGTACCGGTCAACTTTATTCCTGAGGGTCATCTATATCATGTCATATGTGTATCTGTGCAAATACGATAGGGAGCGCAATTATTCTGTACGAGGAGGATCCTGCGAAATTTGTGTTTTATGCCTGGTATAACAATATATTATCGATTTTACCAGAAGCTGAAGGATTTTATTTATTAGGTCACTTAGGAGTAGTTAGGTGTGAATGTATATTGCTGTTGGTATTATCGTACAGGTGTTTAACCCCCACGCACCCCATACATATAGAAGTATTGAGAGGCTGGCATATTACAATTGGTCGCCCAAGTGGGGCTGAGATATTACAGTATTTGCCTTATTGCTGCCGTATAATTTGAACGCTTCCTGTTAACCCCTCGCACCTTTGTATTACTTAAATAACTTGTACCTTTGTTATATTTTAGTGGCGCCTTCTACTTACATACGAATTTCATGTTTGCTCCATTAGTTTTGATGCCTACCCATAACAAACAACTAGACTGACAAACAGTGAAATCGACAAGAACTGAACTGAAAGTATGTTGTTGTTTGAGTCTTCAATCTTTTCACTGGTTTGATGAAGCTTCCCATGCCTCCCTGCCCTGAGCTAATCGTTTTATCTGTACATAGCTGCCACACCTTACATCCGAGGCAATATGTTTAGCATATTCTAAGATTGGTCTACCCCTACAGTTTTTGTCTTCGACTTTTCCTCCCATAACTAAGTTTTCTATTCCTGGGTGTCTTAGTATGCGACCTACCAACCTATCTCTTCTCTTCATTAGCAGCCGCCAGAAACATCTCTCCTCTCCCACTAGTCTTAATACCTCCTCATTTATTACTCGATCTACCCAACTGATATTCATCATTCTACTGTAACCACATTTCAAACACTTCTATTATCCTCTTCCTCTTGCGCCAACAGACGAAGTTCCTTTTCCATAGAGTGCCACGCTTCAGACAAAAGGAATTCAATCATAAATTCCTATATATCATGTCAATGGAATCCTTTTCCGTAGAAATACTCTCCATGCCTGAGGCAACCCACATTTTAAATCCTCTTTGCTTCGTCCATCACTGGTTATTTTTCTTCCTAAGTAAGAAAAGTTTGAGGATATATTTGGCTGTTATACAGTACACCTCATCTGGATTAAATACAAAAGTTTTAGCCGAAAACTCAAAATGTTCAGACAGATAAACTGTGATCTTTATCAGGACTCGGAGTCGATAAACTTTGACAGGATCATGTAATTGAAGGTTCATTCCAAAAACCTGACAAGTCCAAAAATCCGTGTTTTGGGATAAATAGATCATATTCTTCTTCTTCTTCTTCATCTTCTTCATCAAGCTCTACGTATGGATATTATTGCTGTCTCCAAAAAGCAGACAGGTCGGGTTATATACGAGTGTGAAATATTGGGGATTCTACAAAACTAAGATAAGTCCAATGCTTTTCCAATTCTTTTTCAAGATAATTATTACCTGGAATGTTTTTCATTCAATAATGATTTCTACTTTGTTAGGATTTACATAATAAATAAACGTATTTGACGATTAAAATATTTTTCATTTGTAATTTCAGCTAAGATTTCGTCAAAAACAGACTAGCCCCAAGTTCTTTTTAGGTTTTCCCAACTATCCTCATAAAAGTATATTTTCTTGATGTGCAATGTAAAGTTGTTAATGAGTAAATAGTAGGTCTGAAAACAATTTTTACTTTATTCAGCACAAATGAAGTTTCTGAACAATTAAATTTTGGACCTGTCTGGTTCTAGGAATGCACCCTTCAATTATCCCAGTCCTTCTCCCCTATTGTAAACTACACAACCATTAACGTAAAGTCCGCCAATCTATATTTAGGCATAAGTTGACCAAAGGAATTTATTTCCCTTCTCATTTCACATACTGGATCCTGTCAGAGGGATTTTGAAACATCAACCGAAGACTGATAATCGACCTACGTATTAATTAACCACAATTTTTTCATAATTATATTTGTTCGTTATTCCACAGTTGATCATGGCGTAACTGCACAACGGTTAATTGTATTATATGAGACGTTCCTTGAGAGAAGGGCGAGCCCGCCACATGTGCATTTGGAGATAATCAGTGTGCAATGTGCGTGCTCGTAAATTGGATAAGGTGAGTCCACCATTCGGTGCTCCGGACATGTTAATGCTGCGAGCAGTTTCAAATGCACACTGCATTGCAATACTACGACTACTATTGAAATATGAAACATAAAGTACAACTATTTATTGTTACTTATGTTACTCGTTGTAAATTAATAGAACAAGATATACGTTAATTTATGGAGATGAGGCACTACGTACAGTGAAACATTGTATTGTAACATAATTGACATTGCAATACACTGAATGTGACGATAAATAACGGATAAGATAACGCAACACCATTACAACGTTTATACAAACGTACTACATCCACTCACCGTGGTGATCACACCGCGATAGGGGCTGTGACGGACCGTGGTGCGTTCGCCGTTCTCTGCGGGAGAATTTCAATGAATATGACACCTTGGCCACCGCCTTGTCGCTGTAGGCTTCAATATAATGTTCACTTTCATGACGATAAGGGCGAACTCGCCACCATGGGGCACCCTTGCATTATAGAGCTAAAAGGCAGCTTCCCGATGAGTACATTTAAAAAAAAAACTCATGGCAGGCTCGCCCTTCTCTTACGGAACGCCTCATATTTCCTCTCATGTACTATAAGAACAGCATGATGTATTTTTATATTGGGCCGATAGCCTAGAAGTTAGGCCCCTTAAAACAACAATTATCATAATCATCATGTATTTTTATACTATCGTTAGTGTATTCTTCATAGCTTAACACACTGTGTTAGTGTTTCTTTCAGGTAAACTGTATATCTGGCAGTTTGTTTCATTTTGGGAGGTGGTAAGCTCTTCCACCTGTTGTACTTCTTGTGGACGGTACATTATTGAAGTGATAGAAGCCATTTCTCAGTGTTGCCTAATTGTATAAAAGAAAGCTTTCCAATCGGTGTGTGTTGACAGACTAGAAAGCTTTCTTTATTAACTCGGTAGTTAACTTAATTAGTTATAGTTGCTTTAAAGGGCGGAACAGCGAGGTCACCTGCCCCTCGGAACATTACCATACCAATATGCAAACATTTTATTATATTTACTCAATACTTCCGCGTCGGTCAATATTTACAATATATAGGCTATTAAAGAAACTCTAGTAGGCCTATAATGGGTTTGACTAACTCTTGTCCTTCTTCAGCCTGGCTGGATGTCAGGGCTGTCAACCACGAGATCTGGCTTCGATTCCCGGAAATTTAATTCTGGTCTGATGGGTGGAACGAGGTACAAAGAACCTCGTGATGTAAAACTAGGAATTTCCCACTTCTATTCAAGCAATATGCCGGAATGGTTCCATATGCCATGGCCTCCTTCCTAATGCACACATGAATTAAAAATTCACTCACTACTCTAGCCATCACAATAACACAGGGTATCACACAAATTCAACACACTCCTAAGTACACTTGGTTACATGACTACGATGTCGCAAAGACCCTGAATCAACAACAACAACAACAACGATAATTATTAATCAAACGAGACTATTATCTTTTGTTATACAACAGTGTCAGAAAGAACAAGAAGTCTGTTTATATTGCACAACAGTGGAGGATCAGACACAGCCAAAGCAATTCGGACATGCAATCGAATCGAATCAATTTCTTGTCGACGCAGTCATTGATCGCTGACTTCAGCTCCTCGTTTCATTTCATGATAGAAACCATAATGAAGATTCTGTGCCAAGTTATGAATGAACGTTTTCTTCGGTCGTTTTTATCACATAAAGCTAAAAAGGGAAAAAGGTATTTTGCATTGTTAAATCCCCCAAGGGGTGTTCCAGTGGTCAAAATACCAAAAATTATTTGCAGAGTTAAAATACTCCCCAAATAATTATTATCCATTAGTCTAAAAGCGTTTTATACATAAAGTCGAAATTTATCAATTCAATTTAACATTTTAATGTATTTTTATTATTAAACAATGGACATATACATCAACCCTTTTTGTGTAAGAACGCGAAACAGGTGTTGAGGTATCGGGAGTACCCCGTTCTAAACCAAAGCTGCCGCTGTTTCCTTCAACACGCCTTCAGATTTCTGTGGTAATGGTCTAAACCGATTAACCCCCCAGAAGTTGGAAGCACCCACTGCACCAGAGTCATGCAACTTTTAGTGCAATTTATCAGAACTATAGGTTCTATTATGAAGCAGTTAGTTCTTTTTTCTCAGCTTCCATTAACAGAAGGAGCCTTAACATTTTAACGCATGTTCTGTTGCAAATTTAAAATGGTTTAACGCGGATAGATCATTGTAAGAACAGATTCTGTAATGCTGATATTTTAAAATGAATTTTTTGAAAATATTTAAGTCAAAGAATAATTTCCTAAGTATCCTCCCAGTGGCTAAATTCCTTAATTAAAATTGCAATAACAACCTACAAAATATGGCATAAAGATTGCATCACCATACACTTGGTAGTTTACGAGCAAAAGGGGCATAGATTAAAGAAAACTAGCATTATCAATGTAGAACATTGGAACCTTCCTTAAGTTAAACTCCAACAACTTGTTTGGGAATCAAACCCAACTTTTCTTCCTTACAGGAGACACAGTACACCTATAAGGCTTGGAAGCGATCTTTCACACACTTTGTACTTGAAAGCCTTGTCCACCTTTGTCACAATTGATATTAAAGTATTTATTGTAGTAATACTCGTATATGTGATGTTATAGGAGGAAGCCTAATTGTCTGTTTGAGTTGAAGCTTTATCCTTGAAATGTTAAGACATCTATTTGGTTCAACAAACTTTGACCAGTAGCTGTTAAGGACACAAAAATAAGCAGCGCTGATCGGTTTCAGCCATGAGAACTGTTTGCTCACTGGTAATGTTTGACATCTGGCATACCACTGCTATCCACTACCAACGAGACACGTACGTCGAATTCCCAACTCCGCACTGCAGGTTAGTTCAGACTTCGTGCATGACATTCCACATACTGTAGCAAACTACTTAATAATCGATACTTGACTGCACGCAATTTAAGAGACAAAGAGTGGCAATACCTTTAGCTATTGTACGAGGAGTATTTCTTAAGTACAGGCGAGGACATATTCATGGAACAATGTGTGATATTTGCCTTAAGACCCTCTAGATGTGTCCAAAAACTGATGATATTCCTGGCGGCTTCGGTGGCGTAGTTGGTAGCATGCTGAGCTTCTATGCCCAAGATCGTGGGTTCAAACCCGGCCGAAGTCGTCGGAATTTTAAGAGCGTTAAAAATCCTTCAGTATGCCTAGTCAATGATATAATCTTAAACCCCCCAGCTCTCACTTCCCGCCCCGGCTGTGCCCGGTATCTTAAACGGTTTACCCAGCATAAGCTTAAAAGGCGCACGGACTGCAGGTCCCAGACGCAATTCAGAAAAGCAGAGGTGAACAGCGAAACTCCAAACACATATATTATTCTCTGAAGACAAGATTCGACAGTTTGATGCTGGCCGAAACTGGGGTAACAGGCTCGTTTGCTAGCTCGTAAACTTGCTCCAAAGCTAGCATTGAAATTTCCACTGAATGGAGAATGTTGGAAGAAATGAAAACGTAATTAAACTTATAGTGGGCGATGTATTATAGATAGAGATATGCTGCAGGGGACTTTTTTTTAGAAATTTTCATGCTGAACAATTCTTACACTCAAAGTAGGCCTATATATAAGGTGTGTTCAAAAAGTAACGAGCCGGAGGCATAATTACAGAAACCAGTACCTGTATGTTAGAAGTATTGGCCCTGGCTGTTGAGGCACTTGTCCCACTGTGACACGAGGCGGTGAATGGCTGTCTCATAAAATTCCCTGGGCTGCGATGTGAACCAGTTCCGCACGTACAGCTGGACTTCGGCGTCCGAGGTGAATCGTTGGCCCCGCAGAGCCCTTTTCAGGGGAACAAACATGGCGTAATCACAGGGAGAGAGGTCTGGACTGTATGGACGGTGGCCGAGAACCTCCCATTCGAATTTCTGCAGGAGTGCCGCGACTGGGTTGGCCGTATGAGGTCGTGCATTGTCGTGGAGCGACCACGACGGCTATGGCGTTCACTGTCACTCGGCGGTCCTGGGTAATGAGTGCATCAACCAGCTGGACGTAGTCATCTGTAATGCAGGGGGGTGCCCCAGACCGGTCATCATCGGCTAACGACACCCGTCCTTCCCTGAAGTGCTTGTGCCACGCCTTGACCCTTGCATGGGACATGCAGTGCTCGCCGTACACTTGTAACATTCGGAGATGAATGTCCGTTTCCCCTACTCCTTCCGCTGTCAGAAACCGAACAACACCTATTTGCTCTTCGGTTGACGCCTCCATGTCACTGTTTGCAATGCGACTGGCAGCATTGGACGATTGATGCATGCCGCTGCTCACTTTGACGTGCACGCGTGCCCTCTAGCGACGGGCTGTGACCTTCCACGCTCTGGACGGAACCACACCTCGTTACACACGCCACGATTAGCCAATGTAGTCACCGGTTTGTGCATTCCAGCCACCGGCACGTTACTTTTTGAACGCACCTTATAGATATTTTAACGGTTTACCCAGCGTGTTTAAAAGATGCACAGACGGTAGTTTCTTCTTTGACTAGATTCACTGAAATCGTTACTGATTGGCTTCCTTTGGTCATAAATGAATGTTTCTCCACAGAAACCTTCCTCGAGAAATGCTTTACAGAATGGTGGAAATCGCATCAAAATCCATCCAGCGGTTCTCAAGATTACCCGTTACATCCAATAATTGGGGACTTTGATTTATACTATGTAGAGATAAGCTGGGGATAACTAATATGAGGGTAGCACGAATGATTGCTGTGAAAAATAGATAGGAGCAATGGCAAGAAGGTGCTCGTAATGGAGAAAGGCTAAGTTAGAAATGAACACTCTAGATGTAGCTGTTCGTATGAACCGACATGGATGGTAGGGTCATGTGAAGAGAATAGGGGAGGAGAGATTATCTTTGAGGGTAAGAGAAGCAGAGACATACCTAAGAGACAATGGCTAGATTCATTGTTGAACGATTTCAAAGTGAGAGGTGTAAAAACAGAGGATACAACAGTGCTAACTACTAAACGGAGATAATGGAGGTGACTTGTTTGTATACGGAAGCCTGTAGACTAGACTGTACGCTGAAGGCAAAACAGCCTGAAATAAAAATGTTTGTGTGTATGGATGGATAAATAGATACATAGATATATTAATAGATTGATAGCCTAGTAGGAGTAACCATGCAAACACACTATGTTAAAAATGAAAATCCACAGCCTGCTTCCAGTCTGCGACCGGGTCAGGAATGGAATTAATGAAGCCCCCATCTAGCGGCGAGGATATGAACTGTGCCGGCTGCCGAAGCCTGACGCACTCCCCTGGGGCAATGATTAAATGAATGACAGATGAAATGAAATGATAGTGGAGAGTGGCGCTGGAATGAAATTGTGACAGGGAAAACCGGAGTACCCGGAGAAAAACCTGTCTGTCTCCGTTTTGTCCAGCACAGATCTCACATGGGGTGACCGGGATTTGAACCACGGACCCAGCGGTGAGAGGCCGGTGTGCTACCGCCTAAGCCACGGAGGCTTCCCAAACACACTATGTTAATTATGTTTGTTTTTATTATTGATGTGTAACATCTTTCCACTCGGTTGCTGGATATTGGTGGAAGGGATTTTGAAAAATGGGACAGAGGTGGATCGAACGGAAGTGTGTAAGACGCACTGCCAGTTGGATCGCATTCCTGAACACTTTCATTCTGACGGTAAACGCTCATGCGAACTCTGGTGTCAAGTGATTGAAACAAAGCACATGGCACATGTTCGAAGTCTTCGCATCAGTATTTAAATGATAAAATGTTTTAATATCAAACATTGAAAATAGTCAGCATTGCCGGTATTATGTTTCTGCACAATGGCTATTCAAATATTAACCCACATAACTGTAATGCAGTCATCTATATAATATAATCGTTGTTTTTATACGAGAACTGAGCAAGCCTTCATGAACTATTGCTGAATACATTCTCTTTACTCACAAGAGGGACTATTCATAAGGCATTTTAAACTCAATTTCACGCAGGAACATTATCGAAACAAGCAAAATTGAAATGAAACTTAATTCCGTGATGCAGTATTTTTGGTACGAGAAAATAAGTCACCATCTTGTACCTAATATTCGTGTGGTCAAAATAGCCGTGGGGCTAGCGTCATTGACTGTGAATCTAGATATCTCGGGTTCGAATCCAGGAGGTGTTAAAATTTTTGCTACCAGATTATCGTTTTAAACGATATTTATCATATCAATATGACTAATTTGAACATAAGAGGTGAATCAAGAGGTCCGGGTACTGGGCAACCTTTTCATGATCTACTGCTGTGCACATTGCATTTACTCGCAAGTTGGCCTATTTATAGGGAATTTAAGGTGGAAGCTACAAAACCTCCAATAAAATAAGTTCCGTGTTATAAACTACAATATCTGTAAAACACTCCCTTTTACAATAGATTAATATTTGTGCCAAAAATATTATAAAATACCGGTGTAATTGTCGTCCTTGAAATGGTTTTCCGTGGTTTCCCATTTTAAACTCCAGGCAAATGCTGGGCCGCCTCCTTCCACATCCTTACCAAGTTTCATTCACCATCATTAATTTCATCTCTCATTAACAACTGTCGTAAGGTTGGCGTCAGGAAGGTCATCGGGCCGTAAAAACCATCCGCTGCAAATACTTCCATCGCATCTCATCCCCGATCCCGTAGGAAAAGGGGAATAATAAGGGGTAGACATACAATACCGGTTTATCAACAATATTTCATGTGAGGTTTCTTCTATGTCAGATGTTACACATCATATGCGACTACTGTAAGGCTCGTAATTTTTTTTTATTTCACACATTAGACCACGCTAAGCAATCATGACTTTTTGTTATTATTATTCTTCTTCTTGCATCGTTATGCCCGACTCAGGAGCACGGTTGAACCTGTTTAGCTGATGTGTTGGCCTTCTTTTCCTTCCAAAATCTCTTCATCCTCTCGCTGAGCGCCTTTCTTCGGTCTTCTGTCCAAGTTATGGTGGCCCTGGTGTTGGGTTTGTCTTCAAATTGGTGATTGTCGATTAGGGTTCTGAATTTGCATCTGTCCTGTATAATATTGTCTGAAATGTTGATTTCCTGGAGATCTGTTTCACTTTCACGTAGCCAGCTGTTCTTGGTTTTTAGTGAGAGGGCCAAGATGAGAATTTTTTTAGTCAATCTACCATTGTTCATTCTGATAATGTGCCCGTAAAATTTCAATCGTCTTTTCCGAAAAGTATGAGACATTTTTTCACATTGGCGATATATTTCCTGGGATGACTTTTTCCTCCAGATTCCCTCTATAAAAACTGGGCCAAAACTTTTTCGTAAAATTTTCCTTTCTTGTTTTTCAATCTCTTTGGTTAAAGATTTGCCGCCAATGATTAAGGTTTCTGATGCATATAACGCCTCCGGTTTGATTACTGTATTATAATGTCTAAGTTTTGCTTTCCGAGATATTGATTTTTTGTTATACCTATTCCAAGTGATTCTGTAAGCTTTCTGTAATTTGAAAATTCTCTCGTTATTTGCTTCACGGTTTAAACCAGAGGGCTGAATAATTTCTCCCAGATATTTGAATTCGTTCACTTGAAAGATTTTGCCGAATTTAGTTCTCATAGGTAGTCCGTCTAAGTATCGTGAGGCTCCTTCCATGTACTGAGTTTTCTCATAAGAAATTTGAAGTCCCGTTTTGATGGCAATTTCATGCAATTTCTCAATGGAATGAATTGCTTCTTGCCTGTTATTAGAAAGGATTGCTATGTCATCAGCAAAGGCCAAACAATGTACATGAATTCTATCTTTGAGTAGTCTGCCAAGGGTTATTCCCTTAGTTTCCTTTTCCCATTTCCTGATTATCTTCTAAAGTACGAGGTTGAACAGTAAGGGAGATAATCCGTCTCCTTGGTGGACCCCAGTGTTAATTGCAAAAGGCTCAGATATTTCGCCGAGGAATTTAACTTTTGACGTAGTGCCAGTTAGTGTTTGTCTGATTAATTCTCTTGTTTTTCTATCCACTTGAAATTCTTCTAGAGTATTGAAAAGTGTTTGATGATCTATAGAGTCATATGCTTTTCTGAAATCTACAAAGGTAACGACTGTCTGTCTGGTTTTGCGCATTTGTAGGATAGTTTTGAGATTAAGAATTTGTTCCGTACATGATCTTCCTTTTCGGAAACCTGCCTGGTATTCTCCAATCAGACGGTCTGTTTGTTTCTCAAGTCTAGTGAGCAGGGCTTTGGAGAAAATTTTATAAATAACTGGTATCAAGGAAATTCCTCTATAATTATTGATGTTGGTTTTATCCCCTTTCTTGTGCAGTGGATGGATTAGCGCACATTTCCAATCCTCAGGTATTCCTTCGGTGATCCAGATGTTCTCAAGAATTGAGTGGATTTTCCGGGCTACGTTCTCACCATCTATCTTCAGCATTTCGGCAATTATACCATCTTCCCCTGGGCTTTATTATTTTTGAGTCCATGGATTATTTATGTAATTTCTTCCAATGTTGAGGGTTCTGAATCTTGGTTGGATGTTTTCTTTTTCAAAGATGAGTTGTTCTTAAGGGGATTCACAGTTTAAAAGATCCTTGAAATAATCTGCTAGAAGTTTGCAATTTTCTTGATTATTTGTTTCCAATGTCCCATCCGGGCGTTTGAAGCAAATACTGGGTGCCTGATAATTTGATAATTCTTCTCTGAATGTTTTGTAGAAGTTTCGTGTATTGTTTTTAGTAAATTATTGTTCAATTTCAGCCAATCTGTAGTGATCATACTTGCGTTTTTCAGATCTGATGATTTTAGAGGTTTGTTTCTGTACTTTGGTGAATTCGTGCCAATTTTGTTCCGTTTTGTGAGAATTCCAATTCTGCCAGGCTTTAATTCTGAAGTTTATAGCCTTGTCACAGGTTTCGTTCCACCACCTATGCTTGCGTTTCCTGGGCGGTGTGCCAATGTTTTGAGAAGCTTTCGAAAGTATGTCTTTGAGTTCTAACCAGCGAGAAGAATCGTGAGTAGGGATACTTTCTTGGAAAGTACTGGCGTTCTGTTTAAGAAATTCTGGATCGACGCGCAGATTTTTTGTTATTTTTGGTTTGGACCTGTTTGGTTGAAATTTTACCTTGATTAAGGATAGATGGTGGTCAGAGTCAATGAATCCTTTCTTGACTTTGACATTCATAATTTCTTTTTGATTCTTTTTGGAAATAGCCACATGATCTATTTGAAATTCTTCTAAGTGAAAATTAGGGGATCTCCAGGTTTTTTTTCTTGTGTCGAAGTGACGGAAATGTGTTGACATTAGTTTGAGATCAAAAGTTTTGCAAAAATCAAGTAATCTTTCTCCATTTTTATTTGTTCTATTGTGTGCTGGATATAGTCCTACAATGGTCCTGAATTTCCTTTCTCTACCAATTTGGGCATGAAAATCTCCCAATAGGATTTTTATTATGTGATGATTTGGAATGATGGCTGTAGTTTCTTCCAGCAGTTCCCAGAAGTCTTCCACCTTTTGTGGATCTTTACGATTGTAGTTGTTGGTGGGTCCATGCGCATTAATAAGCGTATAAGCTTTGTTTCCTGATTTAACGGATAGTATTGAAATTCTTTCAGAAGGCGAGGAAAAGTTAAGCACTGAGATTATAATGTTTTTTATGACAGCGAATCCAGTGCCAAATTGTAATGGCTTCATATGGAGGGAGATTGCTGGCTTGCCTTTATAAATTCTATAATTTCCTAATTCAAAATGATTTTCATCCGTGTATCTGGTTTCCTGTAGTGCTACAATTTTGGATGTTGAAGTTATCCAACATGTCTGTTAATTGTTTTAACTTGCCAGTTTTCCGAAGTGTGTTGATGTTTAAGCTACCAATGAAAGTTTTGCATTTTGGGCGAAGAGATTTGGGAAGCTCCGATACATTCCCGCATGATGTTCTCGGTCCCCCAGAATCCGATGACCGAGAAAAATAACTAGTATGTCTACTAGGGCCTGGGGTAGTTATATTGTAGGTTGTTTCCATCATGCTAACAAGTTGAAAGTAGTGGTGACATCGATCTATGTCGGTGTCATGGTTACAACTGAAGTAGTGAGCTTCAGAGGTTGCTGAAGATGTTGTCAAGCTGTGCCTGTTTTTGGTCCGCGAGAGGTATTTTATTTCCCTCAAACCCTCTGGACAAGTCCGGCGAGCCTCCCTATCCGCCACCTGAGACGCGCCAGATTATTATTATTATTATTATTATTTCCATGGTTATACCCACCTCAAGAGCACGATTTAAACGGCTTTGCTAATGTGTTGACCTTCATTTCCTCCCAAAAAATGTCTTCATCCTCTCACTGAGCTCCTTCCTTCGATCTTCTGTCTCTGATGTAGGGTTTTAATCCAAATTGGTGATTCTTGATTTTGGTTCTGAATTTACATCTGTCCCGTACAATGTCTTCTGAGATGTTGATTTCCTGGAGATCTCTTGAGAATTAATTTAGTTAGTCTGTTATTGTTCATTCTGATAATGTGCACATAAAAATTCAATCGTCTTTTCCGAAAAGTGTGAGAGATGGTTTTCAGAATGACATATTTCCTGAGATGATTTTTTCCTCCATATTCCGTCCATACAAACTGGGACAAAAAATGTTCTTAAAATTTTCCTTTCTTGTTTCTCTATGTCTTTGGTTAACGATCCGCCACCAATGATTAAGTTTTCTGATGTATTCAACGCTTCAGGTTTGATTACAGTATTATAGTGTCTAATTTTTGCTTGATCTTTTATTATACTTGTTCCAAGCGATCCTGTAAGCTTTCTGTAAATTGGAAATTCTTTCTTTGGTTGTTTCGTGGTTTAAACCAGAGGGCTGAATAATTCCTCCCAAATATTTGAAATATTTTGCCGAATTTAGTTATCATAGGTTGTCCAGCTAATTATCGTAAGGCTCCTTGCATGTACTGAGTTTTCTCATACGAGACTTGAAGTAACATTTTGATGGCAATTTCATGAAATTTTTCAATAGAATAAATTGCTTCTTGCCTATTAGTGGAAAGGTTTGTTATGTCGTGTGCAAAGGCCAGACATTGCAAGTGAATGCTATCTTTTAGTTATTATTATTATTATTATTATTATTATTATATTGGATTACACAAATTAAGGATATTATTATTATTATTATGATATTGGATTACAGAAATTACGGATATATCAAAGAATCCCAAGTAAAATTCAACGTTTTTGACAATGACTTCAAGATTCTGCACGACTTACATGCGAGAATCCAAATCAAAGTAAATAATGGGGCAAAAGGAAAGTAGTTCTCTACTGAAAGAAGGTTCACATTTGAAAGGATGAAGAAATATTGGATGCATAGAAAACCAAATTGTCTAATTGATTGTAGTGCTGCTTCTGTATGTCGGCCATACAATATGAAATAAATGAGTAAATTACTGAAAGTCAGCAATTTTTCTATGTTTATGCCGTGTCTTGTGTGGGGTTTTGCCTAGGAACACCAAGGCAAGCTCATCAGCGGGCTCTTGGTGTCCATGCCTGGACCCTTACAGGAGTAAAGAACTGTGCACTACCTCCCTTCTTATGAAGCACGCCTGCGCTTCTTTACTGCAGGAGCCAAAAACTCAACCAGCCTTCACGGCCAAGAATTTAAAACTCTGCATTTTTTTCTATATTCTGAACTTTTCTAAATTGCTGAGATTTAATTCATTGGCCGTGAAAGCCAAGAAAGGCAATATGCAATCTTTTTGGAAGCCTTTATATGGATCAAATTATTATTATTTCTAGACTCCTCCGTACTTGTGATGCCTTGATGGACTTAGTATGCCAAACAACTCTAGGATATTAATAGAGTACTGAAGTTCAGGTATTTCTCTTATTTAAAATAAGCACTTAAAATGGAGTAAATATGTAGTAAAATTAATAAATAGGTATTTAAAATTATGTAATATGTATTACTGCATCACACTTTACTACCTGCACTTATTTATAGGCAGTAAAGAATAAATGTAGCTAGGCCTATATAAAATAAAATACACCGTTGTATCGTCGTTTATTACCTAGTTTTAGGTTTCCCTGCGGAACAAGGTGCGTTTAAGTCTCTACTTGTCATGGTCAGCGGTCCGTCAGAAAGAACGGTCTGCACAATGGAGAAGAATGCTTTCTGCTTCTATTGATATTTTCACTGAAACAACATTTTATTGCAGTTGGAGTCGCATCAGCAACATTGGAACCATCACACTGCAAAATATATTCTCAAAATATACCATCATGTGATGCAAAAAATATCCTTTAGTTTATGTAGCTATGAATGGATTTAGCTTTGTGTACACGTTGTTGATGACTTCATATCCTAATGTACACAAACACACACACACAGTCATCTAATAACGTGGTGGCGCAGCAGTCAATCTGCTTGCCTCTCATCAAGAAGATACTAGATGGCGAATTGCCACGATACTAGATGGCGAATTGCCACGATCCTGTATTTCGAATTCCACGTAGGAAGGAGGTGTCATGGCATATAATAGCTAGGTTAGTGGCCACGTAAAATTACACGTATCCTTCATATTGTTTCACTCCTAGGATGGTTGAGATGGAAAGTTTACTCTGCGTTGCTCTGTTTTACCTTACGAGACTAATTGCTCTCCATCCCAACCTTCAGTCAAGAATTACATTTCTTGACAGAACTTGGAGTCGAACCGTGAATCTTCAGGACAGGAGGCTCATTACATTCCCGTAGACTTCGGCTAATAATTTTAATGTTTTCACTAAATTCTAATAATTGTGTCTGCTAGGAATTTATGGAGATATATTTCCGGGAATATTCTCAATGGCAAAGTTGCCGGTAATTTGTCTATCACTAGCCTCGACCCATGGGTTGGTGCCTAAAGAAAAAGGGTCAGTTCCACAATTGTGTGTAACGAATTAAATTTGATAGAGAAATAAAAACACCATCCCTTTATTCAGTCTGAATTTGGATACTACTTATTATTCAAAGAATCAGTCCCATTCACTAATTAGCCCAGAAATGGCTATCCCAAATGACTTGACTGATTGATTGATTGATGGGCTGTTCCGTGCTAATTGGTCTGGTTTTTACCTCATCGTGTTACGCATTGTTTCCTGCGAACGACGTGATTCGCCTTTGATGAGTTGGCGGACTGTGAACACCGTCACGCACTTGGCAGTAAAATATTGGTGTGCTATTGTACTGTACCCTGGTTTTGCTGGTCTGGTGTTTGACAAGAATGCCTAGTGTTTGAGTCTCGTTGGAAACCAACTAATGGAAGAACGTGCATCTCTGAAAAGACCGACTCCTTAGGATTAAAGCCATCAATCTAATTGCGCGTTACAGTAATTTACTTTTATATCGCTCTCTTCACTTCTCCGACATCACGATTCAGAAGCAAAAATATCCTGTGTCTGGATACAGAGATTTATTAGAGGTTTAGCAATAGGTACAGGACATACGAAGCGAAAATACTCTAACCGTTAACTACAGGAAGTGTCTGTGATGTTTCCCTATACCTTCCACGACAACGTCAAAGGGAGGTTACTCATCGTCTACTAACAGGTGAAAAGCTAAATAAAGTAGGAGACTTTTGATACATAAGAAGCAAAATACCAGTGATGGACGAAGCAAAGAGTAGGTTGGCAAAGGTAAGGAAATCATTTCTACATAAAATAAATCTGTTGACATCAAATCGATTTAGGTATTAGCACGTCATTTTTGAAAGCCTTTGTCTGGAGCGTGGCGCTCTATGGAAGTGAAACTTGGACTGTTGGCCAAGCAGAAAGAGGAGAATTGAAGCATTTGGAATGTGGTGTTACAGGAGAATGATGACTATCAGATGGGTAGATAGAGTAACAAATGAAGAGGTATTAAGACGAGTGGGAGAGGAGAGATGTTTCTGGCGACTTTTAACAAAGAGAAGAGATAGGTTGGCAGGGCACATACTAAGACACCCAGGAATAGCAAACTTAGTTATGGAAAGAATGGTCGAGGACAAGATCAGTAGCGGTAGACCAAGGCTAGAATATGTTAAACAGACTGCCTCGGATTTAAGGTGTGCTAGCTATGTGGAGAAGAAACGATTAGCTCAGGACAGGGAGAAAAAGAGCTGCATCAAATCAGTCAAATGACTGAAGACTCAAAAAAAACAACTAACTGACGTAGATGGCTAACTACCTCGGGTTATCTGAAGCTGAAGCGGCTAGCATTCTTTGCTGATTACTGGCTATGCCAAGAAAATTAATTCTGGTCTGAGGACTGGAACGGGGTACAATCGGACTCGTGAGGCAAAACTGTGAAGAGCCACCACGTTAGTTTTCCACCTCGAGCGTCCTAGAGTGCTTTTCCGTAGGTTTCCTCTTCTATTGCAAGCAAAAATAACACAGGTTATCAGAAATTCTCCTCCCTCCCACCCTCCCTCCTTCTCTCCCTTTCTCTCAAGTACACGGGGCTAAATGAACACTACCGACGTTGCGAAGCCTCTAAATGAACAACATTGACGTCTACATCTTATTTGAAGCTTCATTCTCATGAACCGTCGACGTCGGGTATAAACTGCCAGCCTGAATTTCTATGTTTAACTAATTATACATAGATTAACGCAGTAGTTGTTGTTGTTGTTGTAATTTGATTTAGAGTGAAGAGGTATTTTGGCCATTAGCTCCGTGTATTTGTGTGTGTGTATTGAATTTAACAGGTAACCTGTGCTATTGGAATGACTGTAGTATTGCGTGAATACTTGTAATTATTATGGACTGGGACTGGAGGTCAGTGCCCTGGAATTTGAAATATTCGACCATCTAAGCATATTCAGGATGGCCACTATGATTGCTGAAATTTTGACCGAAGATGTTCAAATGAACTGATACACAGTTTAGCCGTGAAGAGTGCTGTTATGTTATTGTTGATTCATTTAGGTGCTTTGCGTCTTCGTGGTCTTGCAGTCCCAAGTACTTAGGTGTGTGTAGAATTGGTATGATAGCCTGTATTATTGTGTGCCTGTTATAATGTGTGGGTTTTTAATTCATGTGAGGATTTGGAAGGACGTGGCCGTGGCATTAAATTTGGAACCATCCCAACATTTTCCTGGAGCAGAAGTGGAAAACCACGGAAAATCACTTCCGGGATCGCTGATGTGGGAATAGAATCCTCCTTTTCTTAGGTTTGCCTCACGAAGCTGAGTGTAGCCCGTTTCAGTCCTCAGACTAGAATTAAATATCTTGGCAGAGTCGGGAATCGAACCTGGACCTCAGGTGGAAAGTGCACTCGGTTGCGTTGTTAGAGAGGTTTCACACACACACTGAAGTACATAGGCCTGGTGACCACGATGTCCAAAGTTCGTAAGTGACTGTTCACTTTCTGGTGTAGTAGTTAACAATCTTGGCTGTCACCCCATAGGTACAGGCTCGATTCCCGGCTCTGCCAAGAAATTTAATTCTGGCCTGAGAGCTGGAAAGTGGTACTCTCAGCCTCGTGAGACAAATCTGTGAACAGGTGGGTTCGATTCCCACCTTAGCTGGAAATTTTTTCTACTACCACTCCAGGTAAATGTCAGGATGGTTCCTAACATAAGGCCACGGCCACCTCCTTTCCAATCCTCATCCTAATTACAAATACACACAATATTACAGACATAACAATAACACAGGTTATCAGATAAATTTTACCCACACCCAAGTACACGGGTCTGAATGACCACGATGTCCAAGCCCCTCAAATGAAGCAACATCATCCATATGGCAGTGCCTAACTAAACAGGAAGTTCTGTCTACACTCCCGAGTTCATTCCGCCAGCTGAGCTAATAATGTTATACTGTTTATACACTTATACGATCTCATCATAATATAACTTGGTCTGATCACACAACCACTGAGATGGCACTTCTTGCCATACATCATTTGTCGATTAGCGATACCACTTGCCACATTGGGTGGAAGTCGTGGCTTGTGTTCGTGACCGCATCCTGTTTGTGGTTCATCAGCATCGCCACGGTATACTTCTGGTGTTCTTAGCCCATAAGGAATGTCCTGTTATAAATTCTCGACTCAAACCAAAAGACAGAGGCTCTAAGTCCGAAAGCTACCACTCTGAAGATTGAACCATTTTTGCATATCAATTTTCACTTCATGCAAAGAATCGTTACCAACTTTGGCTTATTTATAAAAACTTCATATTACGTACACTGGCATGAGTAATAGCAGTTTCAAAATGAGCTAGCTTGATATTAACAATAGTTAACCGAGCAGCTTGCCAACTAATTTGTGTCTGTGGTCAGCACAAAATCACGAACACATGCAGATTGCTTTAGTGAACTTAATTATTCATAGAGCCTATCGATTCACTCCCAGAGCAGGCACGCTAAGTCATGCCTCACCTCTGAAATTGAATGTTGCCCTGTTCAGGCATTACAGTTTCGAACCCTGGTGCTAATAAAGTCCATCCTCTCAATAGGTTTACCTCGGGATATAATCACTCATTCCTGAAGAGTGCTGGAACGGTGACATTGTAAGTCCCAAGCTACGTTTTCCCAACATACATCCAGACCCGACGAGAGGGACGGGAAAGCGGAGCTGTAGCCTTGGGGCCTAGATATGCTGAGGGAACTAAGGCAGTAAAAGAGTTAAGTTTCTTGCTTATTTATTTATTTATTTATTTATTTATTTATCGTATGGCTTTTAGTGCCGGGAGTGTCCGAGGACATGTTCGACTCGCCAGAGGCTGTAGCTGCTTCAAACGGACACCCCTAGGGTGAGCTACAGTACAAGATCCGTTCAATTTCGAGTAGTTCCAACTTTCGCTACCAGATATCAATGATACCTAGAGGTCAACGCTGGAACTTTGATAGAGTGTTCCAACGAAATCTAACCTACAATTTAGCTTCACACAAGTTTAGTCTGTGGAAGGATCTTTACATGTCATAAATCTTTGACATGATACCGCCGGCTTTACTTCCTCTCCGAAAGAAGGCATACTGAAGGATTTTAACGCTCTTAAAAAATCCGACGACTTTGGCCGGGTTTGAACCCGCTATCTTGGGAACAGCAGTTCGACATGCTACCAACTACGTCACCGAAGCCACTAGTTTCTAGCTTAACGTGCGTACTTAGCTTGTTTTGTTTGTTAAGCTAAGTAAAGGTCCTTTCGGATTCTTTACGCGCTGAGTAGTATCGTATTCAAATATAAATGCAGATGTCCAACTTGGAGTATTACTTGATAATTATTTAGTTAGAACATATCGATGGTACACAAGAAAAGTGACACAAGTCAAAAATGAGCAATTTTGAGTTAAGAAGTGGAACATGTTGCTCTCATTGCATATTTTTATATAGAAAATCGTCATAACTCTACCTATAAAATTGGCCGCCAGAGGGGAGTAATGTCGTTTTTCCGCCAGAAGAATCGCGACTGGCTGTTATCTTGAATAACGTCACATCTCATTTGAGGTCTGGGAGCGGAAGCGGGAACATCGCAGGTGTGTCGAGAAGAAAGTCATATCTCAAGTTGTGACAATATTATTATAGTGTATTATCAAGAAAAGTGTCATATTTCAAGTTAAGCCGTTTTTCATGATAAGGTAAGCCTAACACAACACATCTTTTTTTCATCGTCGTAAATTATTTTTAGTTAAGACATTTTTCTCCAATAGAATGAAATCCTTCTGCGACATATTTTGAATTGTGTCACTTTTCCATATAAACAGAGCATTGCTGTGGGAAAATTCCGCAGTAAACTTTGAACTTGTGACACATTTCCTCATAGTTCTTAATATGAAATCCCGCGATGTTTGTATGTATATTTCAAGTTGCCCGTGCTTTCTTTCATTTTGTTTTATAAGCCATCAGATATTATGAGCAATGGCATCCCAGCACACAAGAGTTATCTAGAAGCTGGCAAAAATGAAATATGATCATTTGGAAGGCAATGGTGAGTCAACTGATAAGAACTGTGAGTGGACAACTTTGACATCAGTAGATCCAAGAGTTACATCAGCATTTCATCAAGCAGGTTAGTATATAGTTTAAAATATTCATAATCTGTATTGTTATTTTATCTGGTGTTTCCTTATAAATATACAATGTGAATTAGATTAATATTACAAAGCATGGTTCCCGGCTAACATTTCAGATTAGATTTTAAACCTCGTTTCAGATGCCAATGGAACTACTTCAGTCGCATCCGAAGACAAAGTGGCTTTGCTATCACCGGAACAAGGTTAGAACATTTACCTTGTTTAGATATTCTTCCTGATAAATCAATCATGCTGCGAAAATAAATCTCAATGTACGTAAATAATCTTCAATGGTTGAAAATATCCTGTTGTTTTATTTCAGATGTGAACAAACAAAGTAGTTGCAGCTCATTTGCTAATTCTCACTCATCAGAATCAGAATCGGACATCTCATCTGATGATGACATTCAATATCCTACCTACAAGGGACAAACTAGTTCATCCTCTTCGTCCGCAGTGCGGAATCTGAAGAAGGCCCTGCTGTGGAGGATAATGCTGACGTAGAAAAAAGAAAAGGAAGGAAAAGACGGGCGAGACCACTGGAATGGAAGAAAACATTAGCAAAGCAGTGCAGGAACTCTGGGAAAGAGTATGTATCCAGTTCCAAGAGTGGAAAAGTCGTTAAGAAGAAGATAATGGGAGGAAGTTGTAAGGACAAATGCAGGTTGAAATGCAGTACAAAAATTAAAGAAGAAGACCGTCAGAAGACATTTGATGAATATTGGAATTTGGGAGACTTACAAAGGCAACGTGAGTTCCTTCTGTTCAATATAGAGAGTATTTCTCCTAAGTACAGATACATCAGAGAAGGTAGTCATCGCTCAAATAATAAAACATTTTATTTTACTGTTGCGGAAATAAGGATCACAGTTTGTAAAACATATTTTAAAAGCACACTGGACATAACAGACAGGCCAATAAGAACAGTTTTACACAAGAAGATTTGTGCAACAGGTGGAATACTTGATTCAGACCTCAGAAGCAAACACAGTAAGCATCACCACATTGCTGATGAGTGATGATGTAAAAGAAGGAGAACGTCACCACATTATTTCAATTCCTAGGATAGAAAGTCATTACTGCCGAAAAGATTCGAAGAGAGAATACAATGACGGTAGTAGAGCAATAGCGGACCTGCACAGAGATTATGTTGATCGATGCAAGAAGACGAATCTGTCATTTGCAAATTACTTAATGTACTCCAGGATTTTTACAAATGATTTTAATATTTCTTTTTTAAACCGTAAAAGGATATGTGTGAAGACTGCCTGATGTTCATAAATGCTTCGGAAGAAGAAAAACAGAAACAGAAGGAAAAATACCACAGACACTTACTAGAAAAGGACCTGTCACGCACGGAAAAAGATAATGATAAGAAAAGTGTGAGCAGCAATTTAATTGTCGCTGTATATGATTTACAGGCAGTACTTCATTGTCCCAGGGGTGATGCCTCCAGTTTTTACTACACTTCAAAAAACAATGTTTTCAATTTTACGATATTTGAGCTTCAATGTAATACAGTCCAATGTTTCGTATGGGATGAGACCGAAGGTAACCGGGGTGCTAATGAAATCGGAACTTGTGTCTTGAGATATCTTGAAGGTTTAGGAGAGAGAGCTAAGAACACAGAGAGCAAAAAAATGGATGTAATATTCTATTCAGATAACTGTTGCGGCCAGCAAAAAAAAAATCGCTTCATCTTTTCAATGTATTTGTTTGCTGTGAATAACTATCCATTTATAAACTCCATTACACACAAATCTTTGGTCAAAGGACATAGCCAGAATGAAGGCGGTTGTGCACATGCAACCATTGAACGTGAGGTAACAAAATCTCTAAAATCTGGACCCATTTATGTTCCACAGCAATATGTCACACTAATTCGTACAGCCAAGAAGACGGGGAAGCCTTACCTAGTCACAGAAATGAACCACGAAATGTCCTATGACTTGAAGGACTTGACATGTAAAATAGGTCTAAATGTTCTAAAAACTGAAAATGAAAATTGAACATGTGACCATTAGTCGCATCTCAGCAATTCGATTTGAAGGGAAGAATTATTTTCAAAACTTCTTACGCAGATACGGAGTTTTGTGCTATTGCAGTAAGGAAGACACATTCAGGTTCTACTGGAAACATCCAGCTGAAGGCAGTGTATAATAAACTGATCATCAAAGGAACTAAAAAACAGGGCTTGTTAAAATTAATGTCGAAAAATGTAATTCCTAAATCTTATTCGTATTATAATAGTTTGTAGTTAAAGATTTGGTGATTGACGCAATTATGTACCTATGCAATTACGCTGTTATAGTTCCTCTATAATGATTTACGTACGAAACGACAGCTGACGTCAGTCTGTATTAACATTATTACAGTATTATGTTGTGTTCCTAGATTACCAATTTAGATCTTATTTTAGTATTTATTGTAAACTTTTGATGTATATTGCACAATAAAATTCCAAATATTAGGAAACTAATTATTTATGCACTTCATTACTAATGTATCAAGATAAAATTATCATATAGTCTTAGTATTATTTTCCAGAAAAGTGTCATATGTCGAAGAAGGGTATATTTTATTGATATATACAAGGGTTGAATAACACTGACGTTCAACTATCCATGGTTTCCTAAACCTTATATTATATTAAGTCTTTCTCGATCATAGGAATAACCAATCTTACGAAAGAGCAAAAGAAACTCGCTCTCAAAAGAATGACAAATCTTTAAATGGATCTCCTGAAAAAGTATGTATTTTGACTTGTGTCACTTTTCTTGTGGACCATCGATATATATATATATATACAGTTTGTTACAGAAGCCGTGTTTGGCGGCTTCAGTGGCGTAGTTGGTAACATGCCCAAGATCGTGGGTTCAAACCCGGCCGAAGTCATCGGATTTTTTAAGTGTGTTAAAAATCCCTCAGTAGGCTATGCCTTCCTTCGGAGGGGAAGTAAAGCCGGCGGTCCCACGTCATAGATTTATAGCATGAAATAGAACCTTCCACTAACTACACTTGTGGAAGCTAAAATTTGTAGGTTAGTTTGATTACGCTCTATTAGTTCCAACTTTCGCCCCAGGTGCTGGCTGACATTGCATCTAGTAGCCAAGTCCGCAGCTAGGTGTCATGGACGGCTGCATTTGGTAGCAAAAGTTGGAACTACTTGAAAAATTGATCGTCTACAGTCCTTTTTACCGGGATCACAGATAGCACACACTAATACAGTTATCACAATTAACATCGGTTATTATGAGGGGCAGATGACCTCGTCATTCCACCCCATAAAACAACAATAACTAACTAACACCGGTTATCAGACAAATTCTACACACACCCAAAGTACACGGGGCTACATGACCGCGTTGTCGCAGCCCCTAAACTGAGGAACCAACCAACCAACAGGAGCCATGAGGCTTGACGTTAGGGTCATACAATCATGACACAGCGACAGGTTGTAGAATAAGAGCTGTTTGCTTCTAAAAACTAGATCTAAATAATATTCTTTCGTGAGTGTGTTTGACCTTAATATAGCCTAGTAGGAAACGCCCGTAGCTCAACCAATCAGATTCCAGTATTCTACTGGGATCACAATAATGCTTTTAAGCGAAAGATAGTGTGTGTTTGAAATATTATCGATGTTCCCTGAGTGACTTCCTCTTGTTTTACATGGATACTAGCTTCTTCGTTATCTCCGAGCCGTTTATTGGATTATAACTATTTTATTAGTACTCAAGAAACATGGGCCCACTTCCTATTGACTAAGGAAGAATAATGAAAATCCACAGCCTGCTTCCAGTCGATCGACCGGGTTAGGGAATGGTATGAATGAAGCCCCCATCTGGCGGCGAGGATTTGAACTGTGCTGGCTGCCGAAGCCTGTCGCACTCCCCTAGGGCAATAATTAAATGAATGACAGATGAAATGAAAGGATAGTGGAGAGTGTTGCTGGAATGAAATGGAAAACCGGAGTACCCTGATAAAAAAACTGTCTGCCTCTGCTTTGTCCAGCACAAATCTCACATGGAGTGACCGGGATTTAAACCACGGACCCAGAGGTGAGAGGCCGGCATGCTGCCACCTAAGTCACGGAGGCTTCTTTAAAGAATAATAATAATAATTTACAAAATAATAAAGAGATTCACGAGGGGAATCTTTAGGGAAACATAGTCCCTGGTTTGATACCAAGCATGGTACTCTATATAACTAAAGAACTCAGTGTGGACAACTTAATTTAATTTAACGTCTACACTATTATGAAGTTTATATATTAGCTTTAACGGCCCGTGATTTAAAACTCAGCAATCTTTCTAGGTTTATGCCGTGTCTTGCGTGGGATTTCACCTAGGAACACCTAGCTGGCTCATCAGTGGGCTCTTGGTGTCCAAGACATGGCATAAACCTAGAAAGATTGCTGAGTTTTGTTATTATGATTTTTAGCCTACTTTCGATTTTTGCAAAAAATGAAAGTAGACTTATGAGATCAACACAGGGCGAAAAAAGTGTGTCTGTCTGTGTGTGTGTATGTGTGTGTGTGAGTCTCTGTGTGTGTGTCTGTGTGTCTGTGTGTGTGTGTGTGTGTGAGTGTGTGTACTCTGAATGTCTGTCCGCCCCTATCAATTCGAACACGGTGAATGCGAATTGAACGAAATTTGGTACAAAGGTAGCACCAGCAAAGGACACCTCAGTGTCATGTTTAATATCGCCGCCATCTTGACGGAAACGTAATGGCGGCCACACAAATATTCAAAGCTTAAATCAAATTACGACTAACCTAATCATCCGATCTCTACCAAATTTTGCAACAACATACCTTTATGTGGGGAGCATCCTTTGACCAAACTAATAAGTCATCAGCGTAATAGTTTGCGGATGGCGGCCATCTTTGTGTGAAAATCGATTCCCTCTATTAATTCGAACACTGTGCAACCGAATGGAACGAAATTTGGTACAGAGGTAGTACTAACAAAAGGCACCTCAGTGTCATGTTTTATATCGCCGCCATCTTGACGGAAACGTAATGGCGGCCACACAAATGTTCAAAGCTTAAATCAAATTACGATTAACCTAATCATCCGATCTCTACCAAATTTTGCAACAACATACCTTTATAGAGGAAGCATCCATTGACCAAATAACTAGGTCATCAGCCTAATAGTTTGCGGATGGCGGCCATCTTTGTGTGAAAATCAATTCCCCCTATTAATTCAAACACGGTGAAACCAAATGGAACGAAATTTGGTACAGAGGTAGCACTAGCAAAGGGCACCTCAGTGTCATGTTTTATATCGCCGCCATCTTGACAGAAACGTAATGGCGGCCACACGAATGTTCAAAGCTTAAATCAAATTAAGATTAACCTAATCATCCGATCTCTACCAAATTTTGCAACTACATACCTTTATGGAGGGAGCATCCTTTGACCAATCTAATAGGTTATTAGCCTAATAGTTTGCGGGTGGCGGCCATCTTTATGTCAAAATCGATTCCCCCTATTAATTCGAACACGGTGGAACCGAATGGAACGAAATTTGGTACAGAGGTAGCACTTGCAAAGGGCACCTCAGTGTCATGTTTTATATCACCGCTATCTTGACGGATACGTAATCGCGGCCACCCAAATGTTAAAAGCTAAAATGTAATTACGACCAACCTAATAATCTAGTCTCTACCAAATTTTGCAACACCATATCTTTATGTGGGAAACATATTCAGACCAAACTGCAAGAACATCAGCCCAATAGTTTGCAGATGGTGGCCAAGTATGTGTGCAAATCGATTCCCCCTATCAATTCAAACACGGTGAAACCGAATTGAACGAAATTTGGTACAGAGGTAGCACTAGCAAAGGGCACCTCATATTCATGTTTAATATCCCTATAGCACGTTGTATTTCAACAAGCTACTACAACCAACATTCAATCATACTCCTTGAAAAGGACAAAGAGTTATAACAATACCCATGCATTTAGGAGAAAGTAGGCTATATGTTCTTTACTGAACATCTTGTTTCTGATATGACTGTTCGTTGTATATACAGTCAGTGAATAGTATACAAAACATTAGAATGAGAATATTAATAAATTTCCGGGTTCGATTTCCGACACGGCCAAGAAATTTAATTCTGGTCTGAGGACTGGAACGGGGTCCACTTAGCCTCGTGATGCAAAACTTGAAAGATGGGTTTGATAACCATGTCAGCCATTCTGGAAGTGGTTTTCTGTGGTTTCTCACTTCTACTACGGGAAAATGTCGGAAATATTTCCCAACTTAAGGCTACGGCCTCCTCCTTCCCAATCCTCACAAAAAATACAAATACACACACTACTACTAGGGACATCACAATAACATAGGTTATCAGACAAATGCTTTACACACACCCAAGTACACAAGACTAAATGACCACGATGTGCAAAGGCCCTAAACAACAACAACAACAACAACAACAACAACAACTCTTTGTGAGCATAACGTTTCTAATTCAATGTCAGATAAAATTCACTCTATATTTCGTACATTTCTGAAAGGATTATGGGTTATTCTTGCGGTGCCTGAACACGTTCAGAATCAACGAAAATGGAACTTTTAATGCACTGTGACCAAAATCTTGAAGTAAAAGAACAACAAATGATAAACAAAAACAAAAAAGGAAGAGAGGCTGAATAATCTAAAATAAAGTAAATTAATATTAAGTTGGGCAAACTAAATTCGACGGAGCTTTCGTTGGGGGCGAGTGGGAGGGTCTTAAACATTTTCAACCTGAATACAGTAATTCCAAAATTATGTTACAGGTTGATTAAACATTGAGGGGCTTGGATGACCTTGTCCTAGGGCCCCTGATCACTCTCTACGGCCCTTCAATAACTCTAATAATAATAACAATTATTGTGATTGCCACGGTGGGTGAGTGGTCAACGTGTCGGTCTACTAACCCCAAGCTTGCAGGTTCGCTCCTGGCCGATGGTAAGTGATTTTTGAAAGGCGGCAAAAATGACTATACCATGTCATACGATGTTGGCATGTCAAAGAACCCATTTGAATTCAGTAGGCCGTGTTCATAATGGCAACATTAATCTCGGGAGTTTCCGCCAACACTACGTTCCTCATTTATCTACTAGAAAGCGCTATAGTGTTCAACGAGCTTAGATATCTAACCTCCTTGACTTTCATAGTGCTTCAAGGAACAACGGAATTCGACATGCAAGGTACCCTTTGGGTGTCAAATAACAAAGCTTACACCCGGCATCCGAGGCCATACAATATTATTATAACAATTATTGTAAGTGGACCGTTCCTTCTTGACCGGTACATATAACGTGCGCAGCGGTGTTTCCACGCACAGTGAGCCTTTATTCCTTGGTGATCAATGTAAATAAACTGCGCAATGTGTCCTCGGCAGTGCATGTGCATATTCAGTGGTCTCAGTGTTCTATTCGGGCTTTAAGAAGAATTCTCACCCGCTTATGACCGGCCACGAATAACCGGCCCATCTATACCATTGCACACATTACGACCAGTACCATAATGTCTGTTAGGTAGTCAGCCCGAAGGCTGGTTGGATCCTCAAAAGCACCGTCGTTACGTTATGTGAGTAGATACCCACAAAAACCCAAGGCAGCGCTATATTGAGGCGTTCTAGGCAAGAAGAGGAGTGAGGTAGTTTGCCATTGCTTTCCTCACTGAGTCAGAACAGTAGTCCTAACCCTATGAGTAGAACCTTTCACAGCATTCACAGGCACTGACTGTGCCCTGAATGCCATTACTAAGCCCCACCCATACCTCAGTAGCTTCCATATAATCACAGCCATGAGTGAGACTGAGACATCGGTGAAAAGCCACCTTTCACTCTAGCCTGTGCCAACTGCCAAATGCAAATGTACTGTATTCATCAAGAGATGGCAAACAGGCCAAGTACCATAATAATAAAGGCTAATTCATTTGAATATATTCCCTTCACATTCCAAAACTAGAAGCTGATGACCAACAATATAAAGTAACAGGGTAGTGTTAAAGTTGTCTTCTGTAGCTTTTCAGTCGGTCAACACGATTGTGACCAATGAATGGGTGGGGTACAAGATATAAATATGTAACGACACTCCTGGAAAAATTGCATGTATTAGTGAATTATCACAATCCTATATTGCTGAGATGGGCTGGCCACATGTATAGAAGAGAAGAGGGATCTAGACTGCGAGAAGTGTGTGAGAAAAAGCCAGACGGACGAAAACCTATAGACAGACCAAAAATGAGATGGAGAGACCAGATAGCCAAGGACAGAACGAGGTGGAGGAGGCTACTTGACGAGGCCAAGTACTAACTGCGGTTTGTGGAGCTAGGAGAGTAAGTAAGTAACGTAAATTGAAATGAATAGGGACGCAGGGGTGAACAGGGACAACAGTTCAAGAAAAAGTCCCATTTGATATTAATACTAAGATAACTGAGCTGTGCTAGTGGCATCTGCTGGTTTCAACTCCTGTTGAATTGCTTTTAATCAACTGCTCGGACGCTATACTCTTTGGAATTATTTCAGCCGTTGGTCCACATCCAAATGTTTATCAGCTATTTTTAGCCTATTTTCAATTTTGAAAAAATAGGCTTATGAGATCACCTTTTGTCCGTGTGTGTGTGCGTGTGTGTGTGTGTGTGTGTGAGGTGTGTGTGTGTGTCCCCCTAATAAATTCTAAACGGCTGGAGCGATTTCAATGAAATTCGGTAAGTTCATAGAACTATTTCGGGTGACCCCGACCGTGCCCTTGAAATTTTGTTACATCTCACCAATCCTACATGGCGGCTGTGCGAAATATTTCACCAGCATTCAATATCTCCGAAACTATTACAGATATCACCCTGGAATGTTTTACGGTGATAAAAGGAACTACCAGAAGTTCACCTATGTGACTCTTGAAAAACTGGTAACTACAAAACCAACATGGAGGCCAAGCGAAGTTGCGACGTTTTAATAGACGTTTCTCGCGATTTAACCAACCAAACGCAATAAAACATGGTACAGTATATGTTCATACACATTGTAATACACCGACATCTAACTCGGTTCAATTGTTTACATAACCACAAGATGGCGGATGTGCGAAATATTTCACCGGCATTCTATATCTCTGAAAATATTAGCGGTATCACCCTGAAATTGTGTACGGAGATAAAGGGTACTACTGGAAGTTCATCTATAAGATTTTCAAAAACCTGTTAACTACAAAACGAACATGGCGGCCAAGCGAATTTGAAAATTTAAATAGACCTTTCTCGCGATTTAATGTTCCAAACGCAATGAAACTTGGTAAGGGAAATGTTTATACACATTGTAATGCACTGGTATCTAATTTATTTCAATAGTTTACATAACCTCAAGATGGCGGCTGTGCGAATTTTAAAATTAAGTTGTGTCGTAATCATGCGATCGAAGTGAAAGTTTGAATAATGAACCTAGGCAATAATTTTCCTTTAATTGTACAAGACTCTATGGCCTATACTTTTAACAATCCGACATGGCGACCATCCGAAATATTTAGACGGCTCTGAATATCTACGAATCTATTATAGCAATCAAACTGAATATTTTTATGTTCATAGGGGCTGTGAACATAAGTTCACCTATACGACTTTCAATAAACTGTTGATCACTAATCCAACATGGCGGTGACGCGAATTATAAATATTCACATGGACGTTTCTCGCAATTTATCCATCCGAGTGCAGTGAAACTTGGTACAGTAAATCCTTATATGAATGTTAATCCACTGGCATCTAATTTATTTCAATTGTTTCCATAACCACAAGATGGCAGCTGTGCGATATTTTAAAATCTCGTTGTTACTTCTTGTGTCCTAATCATGCGATTGAAGTTTGAATGCTACACGTACACAATAATCTTCATGTAACAGTACATAACTCTAGGACCTACAATTATAAAGTCCAACATGACGACCATTCGAAATATTTAGTCGGTTTTCAATATCTACGAATCTATTACAGCAATCAAACTGAAATTTTGTTTGTTGATAGTGGCAATTAACAAAAGTAATATATATGAAAATAGGCTGTATAGTTCTTCACGGAACTACTTGTTATGAGATTGAGTTTGCACTTAAACTTATTTTGAGCGTTCGAGATACATTCCCGTTATCATTGTAAAAGTTGTCAGGTAATTTCTATTATTATTTCTGAGATATATTAGCATACATCCATAATAAAATAGTGATTTCGAAACAAATGATCTGTTATTGTATTGTATATGCAATTTATTTTGCCTTTCATAGGTGAATAGGGACAACATGGTTAGGAAGTACAAGAGTGACCCCAGAGCTCATCGACACAACTACTGCACAGCAGGACCTGGAGAAGGCTATCACCAGTCATGGAAACAGACATATGCTTAGATTTCGAGAAAATTGGAATTCATCCTTTAAATATGAACAGAGTTCTCGATATGTTGCCGAATGAACAAGATGGAGAATATAAATCTATCAATGACAGCCTAACTGAATTCATGAAAAATCAAAGGTGGGGTGATAATGACATCATTCACAAACCTGGCAGAAAAAGAAAGCCTTATGTACCACCCGGCAGAAGTGTCCATGCACATGACTTAGGGACACAGAAATAAGTGAAAGAACAACAGAGCTATGTTGACAGTGATAGGAACTACAATGCAGAGGGCAGAGAAGCAAGCACATCAAGGGACCCTGACCCCTATTCTGAATTACAGTCTGAAGAAGTTGGAGCCCAGTCTGTTCATTAGGCAGTGGCCAGTGGATGAAAGTGAAATTTGAGAGCCTTAAGGGAGATGGAAAACGTTTCATTGGGAAAATCATGAATGTTGTGCGTGTTGGAGTGACTTACGAGGCATCATTTTTGAGAGAGACTTCCAAGGACCAAAATCTTTATGTTTTTACAAATGTGGAAGATGTGTCTGAATTCGACCAGGAGCAAATAGTTCGCATAATGAAAGAATCCACAGTTAGGAGAGGCAGACATAGTTTTAAGTGAAGATCGAGTCCATACTGTAACCTTAGCATTTGTCCCCATCACTATAAACATGATGGTTATATATAGGCTAGACCATTATATATAGTCCCTATTTTGTGTTTTCAATTTTTATTTTTTGCATTCTGTATTTTGTAACACAGTTCTGTGTCCCTATTGACCCCAGTGGCTACTGCGATAGTTTATGACTGTCCCTATTGACCCCAGTGGCTACTGCGATAGTTTATGACTGTCCCTATTGACCCCAGTGGCTACTGCGATAGTTTATGACTGTCCCTATTGACCCCAGTGGCTACTGCGATAGTTTATGACTGTCCCTATTGACCCCAGTGGCTACTGCGATAGTTTATGACTGTCCCTATTGACCCCAGTGGCTACTGCGATAGTTTATGACTGTCCCTATTGACCCCAGTGGCTACTGCGATAGTTTATGACTGTCCCTATTGACCCCAGTGGCTACTGCGATAGTTTATGACTGTCCCTATTGACCCCAGTGGCTACTGCGATAGTTTATGACTGTCCCTATTGACCCCAGTGGCTACTGCGATAGTTTATGACTGTCCCTATTGACCCCAGTGGCTACTGCGATAGTTTATGACTGTCCCTATTGACCCCAGTGGCTACTGCGATAGTTTATGACTGTCCCTATTGACCCCAGTGGCTACTGCGATAGTTTATGACTGTCCCTATTGACCCCAATGGCTACTGCGATAGTTTATGACTGTCCCTATTGACCCCAGTGGCTACTGCGATAGTTTATGACTGTCCCTATTGACCCCAGTGGCTACTGCGATAGTTTATGACTGTCCCTATTGACCCCAGTGGCTACTGCGATAGTTTATGACTGTCCCTATTGACCCCAGTGGCTACTGCGATAGTTTATGACTGTCCCTATTGACCCCAGTGGCTACTGCGATAGTTTATGACTGTCCCTATTGACCCCAGTGGCTACTGCGATAGTTTATGACTGTCCCTATTGACCCCAGTGGCTACTGCGATAGAGTTCTTTATGACTGTCCCTATTGACCCCAGTGGCTACTGCGATAGAGTTCTTTATGACTGTCCCTATTGACCCCAGTGGCTACTGCGATAGTTTATGACTGTCCCTATTGACCCCAGTGGCTACTGCGATAGTTTATGACTGTCCCTATTGACCCCAGTGGCTACTGCGATAGTTTATGACTGTCCCTATTGACCCCAGTGGCTACTGCGATAGTTTATGACTGTCCCTATTGACCCCAGTGGCTACTGCGATAGTTTATGACTGTCCCTATTGACCCCAGTGGCTACTGCGATAGTTTATGACTGTCCCTATTGACCCCAGTGGCTACTGCGATAGTTTATGACTGTCCCTATTGACCCCAGTGGCTACTGCGATAGTTTATGACTGTCCCTATTGACCCCAGTGGCTACTGCGATAGTTTATGACTGTCCCTATTGACCCCAGTGGCTACTGCGATAGTTTATGACTGTCCCTATTGACCCCAGTGGCTACTGCGATAGTTTATGACTGTCCCTATTGACCCCAGTGGCTACTGCGATAGTTTATGACTGTCCCTATTGACCCCAGTGGCTACTGCGATAGTTTATGACTGTCCCTATTGACCCCAGTGGCTACTGCGATAGTTTATGACTGTCCCTATTGACCCCAGTGGCTACTGCGATAGTTTATGACTGTCCCTATTGACCCCAGTGGCTACTGCGATAGTTTATGACTGTCCCTATTGACCCCAGTGGCTACTGCGATAGTTTATGACTGTCCCTATTGACCCCAGTGGCTACTGCGATAGTTTATGACTGTCCCTATTGACCCCAGTGGCTACTGCGATAGTTTATGACTGTCCCTATTGACCCCAGTGGCTACTGCGATAGTTTATGACTGTCCCTATTGACCCCAGTGGCTACTGCGATAGTTTATGACTGTCCCTATTGACCCCAGTGGCTACTGCGATAGTTTATGACTGTCCCTATTGACCCCAGTGGCTACTGCGATAGTTTATGACTGTCCCTATTGACCCCAGTGGCTACTGCGATAGTTTATGACTGTCCCTATTGACCCCAGTGGCTACTGCGATAGTTTATGACTGTCCCTATTGACCCCAGTGGCTACTGCGATAGTTTATGACTGTCCCTATTGACCCCAGTGGCTACTGCGATAGTTTATGACTGTCCCTATTGACCCCAGTGGCTACTGCGATAGTTTATGACTGTCCCTATTGACCCCAGTGGCTACTGCGATAGTTTATGACTGTCCCTATTGACCCCAGTGGCTACTGCGATAGTTTATGACTGTCCCTATTGACCCCAGTGGCTACTGCGATAGTTTATGACTGTCCCTATTGACCCCAGTGGCTACTGCGATAGTTTATGACTGTCCCTATTGACCCCAGTGGCTACTGCGATAGTTTATGACTGTCCCTATTGACCCCAGTGGCTACTGCGATAGTTTATGACTGTCCCTATTGACCCCAGTGGCTACTGCGATAGTTTATGACTGTCCCTATTGACCCCAGTGGCTACTGCGATAGTTTATGACTGTCCCTATTGACCCCAGTGGCTACTGCGATAGTTTATGACTGTCCCTATTGACCCCAGTGGCTACTGCGATAGTTTATGACTGTCCCTATTGACCCCAGTGGCTACTGCGATAGTTTATGACTGTCCCTATTGACCCCAGTGGCTACTGCGATAGTTTATGACTGTCCCTATTGACCCCAGTGGCTACTGCGATAGTTTATGACTGTCCCTATTGACCCCAGTGGCTACTGCGATAGTTTATGACTGTCCCTATTGACCCCAGTGGCTACTGCGATAGTTTATGACTGTCCCTATTGACCCCAGTGGCTACTGCGATAGTTTATGACTGTCCCTATTGACCCCAGTGGCTACTGCGATAGTTTATGACTGTCCCTATTGACCCCAGTGGCTACTGCGATAGTTTATGACTGTCCCTATTGACCCCAGTGGCTACTGCGATAGTTTATGACTGTCCCTATTGACCCCAGTGGCTACTGCGATAGTTTATGACTGTCCCTATTGACCCCAGTGGCTACTGCGATAGTTTATGACTGTCCCTATTGACCCCAGTGGCTACTGCGATAGTTTATGACTGTCCCTATTGACCCCAGTGGCTACTGCGATAGTTTATGACTGTCCCTATTGACCCCAGTGGCTACTGCGATAGTTTATGACTGTCCCTATTGACCCCAGTGGCTACTGCGATAGTTTATGACTGTCCCTATTGACCCCAGTGGCTACTGCGATAGTTTATGACTGTCCCTATTGACCCCAGTGGCTACTGCGATAGTTTATGACTGTCCCTATTGACCCCATCACCGGGGCGAAAAGGGACACTTTTATTAATAAATAACTCAATATTCTCAAAAGCTACATTGCTGATATTTGGTTCAAAAGAGAGTGAGAAATGCAACCTTTCACTTCAAAGAGCTGAAGTTTGTAACATTTCATGTTCTTGGATTTATTTCTAAAATAATACAAAAATATGTCCCTATTCCCCCCTGTTTATCCGGTATATTGCCCCATTTAATTGTGATAATTAACTAATACATGTAATTTTTCCAGGAGTGTCGTTACGTATTTATAATTTGTACCCATGGATTGGTAACAATCGTGTTGGCCGACTGAAAAGCCACAAAAGACAATTTGTATAGGCAACATTGAAAAAAAATTGGCTTCCAATCTCTACATTACCTAATTAAAGTATCTAATAACAAAACCATACTTGGGCGTGGCAAGCATTTCCAATTACAGTTTTAACTAAGACGTTTGAGTTAATTGTGTTGCCATAAAGAATGTTGAAGAGCAAATCAAGAAACTTAATGACATTTAAAAGAAGTAGACCTACTGTTCTGGATTATATCCTGGAGTTGTTATCCCCCAGGGCTCCCATCTAGTGGGACGTGGGTTGGCGCCAAGGGATCCCAGTTGAGTTCGGCATTGCTTCCACTTACTTGTGCCGGGCTCCTCTCCGTCTTCTTTCCTGTCGACCTCCCTTGTTCACCTCTTGTACTTTTCCGACCCTGACGGTATTAGGTTATGCGAGGCCTAGGGAGTCTTTCACTTTCCCACCTTAGTTGGCCCTTGTCTCATCTTTCCTGATCCCTCATTCTTCTAGGGATCAGCCATCTTTTAGGTAGATTTCATTAGAAAGCTAACTATTGCAATGGGTCCCATGTTTCGACTTCCGGAAAATTTTGACATATCATCGCGTTTCACATCCCCCAGACCCCGAAACCACCGTCAGTTCAAAAGTTTATATATAATTTATGTATATATATATCACTTTCTTGTGGACACGATAACTGCCGTAATATTGCACCAATCACTTTGAATTTTTTACATAATATGTATCCCCTAAAAATCTCGGGCGAGTTCGTTAATGGGCAAAATCGGTCAAAGGGGGTGAAAATGGGAGTTTTTTTTTCGAAAAAGTGAAATATCGCTATGACTCTCTTAATATCTGAAATATTGAATCCATTCAAAGTTCATACTATGTGTCGGACAAGGCCCTAAAATTTATGTTTGAAAAGCTTTTTGATAGCGCCAACCATTGACCAAAGGGGTGGGAAAAAGTGGGTTTTTCGGGAAACATTAATCATACCTCTGTTAATAGGCACAATATCAAAACCGTACAAAATGGACAATATTCCTCCAATAATTACCTAAAACTTTTGTCTGAAAGAATTTTTGATATGACCCACCATTACGCCACGGGGTGAGCAAAATGATTTAAATTATAAGAAAATGCCAAGTGCCAAGAGTGATTGCCATGACAACTTTACTCTTAATTGATAAGGGATGAGCCATCAGCAGTTGCTATGACAACGCCACTGCACGAGATAACATTCAGTTTTCCATCTGTCTGTGGGAAGCGACTTCGGTATCGGAACTGGTAGCATGCTGAACTTCTATGCCCAAGGTCGCGGGTTCAAACCCGGCTAAAGTCGTCGAATTTACTAAGAGCGCTAAAAAACCCTGAGTTTGCTTTCCTTCGGAGGGGAAGTTCCAACGTTCGTTGCGAGTTGATGGTTCCGGTGGCATCTAGTAGCCAAGTTCACAGCTAGGTGTCGTTGATGGTAGTATTTTAGGTAGATTTCATTAGAAAGCTAACTATTGCAATGGGTACTGTGCCCGAAAATACCTACCCTTTACCTGTTGAAATCCCTCGATGGTAGCTGGATCGTAGGACCTGAAAACCCCCCGGCTCAGAAGAGTCCCCAGATCCTACCAACATGGGAAAGGGAGTATTAGGGTACAGTAAAACCTAACAGAGGTGGCATTAAGCACGACCAAAGCATAGCAGCGAACTGCTCTAAGAACACGAGAATCGTGGGAAATCACCCCCTCAGGAGTGTGGGAAACACTAGAAATATCAAGCTATGGCCCCCCTTAATGCGACGCGATTAAAAGAAATGACAAAGTATTTATTTCCAAAAGATAATCTGACAAAGGGTCAGACCAGATTGTCCTTGACTGGACACAAAAACAAAGAAAACAGGCACTAGAATCATGCCCATAAATGCATTAGCAGTCCCCATGGACCAAGAATGTATTTAACCCTCAATAGAAATTGTTAATTATATGAACAAAGGTGATCCCTTAAGAAGCAAAAAGAAATTAGATAAATCGCCCTAATGGTTCTTCCACCCATTCTAACATTAGAAAACACGTGAATTAATTCATATATATATATATATACATATTTAGTTATTTACAGCGAAATCATTATTAATGTTATTACACCCTCAGATGTAAATGCCTTCGCAAACAGGTAATTCTGCACTCCTCATTGGTGCTTTGTCAAAACTGAAATTGCATAAGTTATATTGCCTTAGCAATGTAGTCAAAATTTATTTTATCAATCAAGCACTCAAGCTAAAAAGACGTGAAATTCGTAATTCAAAATCTCTAAAGATTCAATAATTTCTCAGTATAAATGTACTTATTTAAATGCATCCAGAATTTATAATATAACGATCGTGAATCATTATCTAACATTGCTTAAATCTTATAAACTGAGCACAACCGAAGAATTAATTAAATGGGAATACCACACAAAAACAAACTCTGAGGCTTACCAAAACTAGATCCATAATTGGAATTGCCAATTTCATCAATAAATCGTAACAAGGAATGCAAAAAGAACAGAGACTATGTTCTCTCAAAAACATTCATAAATTAGTATAACCTTGCACTGAATTACTGTCATTATAATGGTCACTCATGACCTCGATTTCTGAATACGGGTGGGCATTACCACCAACATCACCAAGTTTATATTTTATAACCGCATTACATATTAGGCTTTCACTAGCATCTTAATATTAACGTACTTCAACGAGTACCACCGTAAATATATTACACGCCCATTGACGTTTCTTCACACACTATCACCCACATGGTGATTATTTTATTCGATAACCAGTAATCAGATATATTCAGCTGTGTTTTTAACTATTATGTTTTCTCATTCAGATGCATCATAAATTTAACATGAGTGGCTACTTAATCAAGTCCACTGGATCACAAAAAGCTTGCCTTACAGAGTTGTATTTACAGTCAAATAAGAATTCATTTCCCCTTAAAGTTAATCCCTGGGATTTGTTTCGAAAAAGATTCTTGTTCTTCAAATAGTACTCTAAAGCAATGTTCTAAACAAGAAAAACTCGAAAGACTGAATCAAAGTTCAGTTATAGCAAAATTAATTAATATAAAAATCAACGAGGTGTATCCAAGTACACGTGACTACAAAATCAAACGTTCAAGTTGATCAGACGAAAATAGAAATGTCCCCTCAAGAGAAATCACGAAAATCAGACTGGTTCTACAGCATGTATCCAGGTAACGACTCCAGTTAACTCCTGTTGACACATTAGAATTCAGTATGACAGCGTTCACTCTGAAGAGAAAAAAATCCCCATTCTAAACAAATGATCAAACTTCACATTCTATATTATCTTTTAATAGTTATAATGCAAGAGCGCATATGCAAATTCGAATCTCGCAATTGTCGAACACTAAGATAATGGAACGACAACCCCTCAAGCCAAAGCTTGATAAAAAAAAACAATTCCCTTTGAGAATAACGTAGATTTCTTCCCCTATGAAGATCTGTTCTCCACAATCAAGAAGTTCGGAATAAATTTAATGAATTTAAATTAATAAAATTATTAAGCTAAAAAATAAACAAATAATTCATAATAAAGTATTATGAAATGAGTGCACCTGATTAACCAGGCCTAAACTGAACTGAAAAAGAAGTCACACATGACATGGGATAGCCATGCATCAACCTCACTCCACAATCATACTACTCAAAATGAATTTAAAAAAACAGATGGCAAAGTGTTTACACAGGACTATCTACTTTTCAACGCACCATGAAAAGTTGTTCCTCTACCTGGCTGAAGACTCTCGGAGGCGATATGGAGCGTGAAGATGCCCACCATCTGATTCCACCATGGTATAGCAAGGCTACACGGTTCCGTTCCAATTTCCAATGAACGCACTGGGAATTCCTTACTCCAATGTCCCAAGTCCACTGATAGTAAACGAACTGCTTCCTCATCTCGGAAATTGTCCTAGCCCGAATTTCGAATAGTTTCAGCTCGGCCCGAAAATACACCACGCGCGAGAAAGCAACATCGCAATAAGCGGGTGGACACATGACGGTAGCCTGAGTTATTTTCAGCTGCATGTTACCAAAAGTTCATGTTGCACAAGCCAATAGCCCGCGTCGCGAGTATGCTATGTTCCACTTCGCAAACAGCATTGTAGTCACTCGTGACGTCCGCTGCACTTGCTTGGAGAGCGATGTCCACACTAAAATGCCTAGCCGCACATGGCTAATATGTTTATATACATCCTAGACATCTCTCCCACTACCTCGGATTTCCAAGCACTATACATTGTTAAACAGTGTTCACTCGGAATGTACTTGACATTTAGTTGCAATAGTCTTGGCGTGAGAAAAGTCAGCACACCTTCTCAGTGTGCATGGACTTCGGAAACGAGCCTCCTAATGTATCACTGCACTTCGCTCCTCATCTATACGTGCATTTAAATCACGTGAAAAGAGACTGATTCCTCTAACTGAATATTGCCCGCATACAATGCCAGGAACTCTGACGATTGAAGTTCTCATTCGACACTGAACTTTAAGTATATCGGCCTTAATACGTCGCAACACATTGTATAACCACGAACTAGCACCGCCGTGACCTCACAATAGCTTGACACTTCTTCCACCCGAAGCAACATTGCGATACGAGTCCTTGCTTAGGCGTGTATTCGTCTGAGTTTAAACATGCTCTGCTTGTCGCACACCTGCGTCAGCCTGCAGGAGACAACTGGCACGGTGTCGCTAGTGCGCATGACGAGACGATCTCTCTGAGACAGGTCGATATATTAAATCTATATTCTTGATGTTACAAATGCTATTATCATTAAAGCAGGACCGCACTGTCTCTCTCTGCTGTAATATCGAACTCCAATGTACACATGACATCATAACTGTGCCTTATTTCCAAATAATATTCAAATGTAAATGTCAATCTCCCCACTACTGCAGGCTCAAGAACACCTGCGCATCCTCGCGACCTACAAGCGAAACACTCTTCCGAAGGTTGTTGATGAGACACCAGCTGAGCCGAATGATCACATGGCTATTTGCGCTCTCCAAACTAGTTCAAAACCTGACGTTTGCGGCAGTGGTTTGCATAGGAAAATGTACCGTTAATCAGACCAAATAAAAGAAAACGGTACATATCTCTCCTAATACCTCAACTAAAAGCTGGCTAGACTTTTATTTCATCATTCCAGATAATCCCGCTACAATACATGGCTACAAACAGAGTTAAACTAACTTCTTGTAGTATCTGCGCATGTTCTTGGCATTGAAGCGACCTATAATATCCCTTCCATCTATGCTGGTGACTTCATAACAATTGTTACCAAAGCATCGAGCTATTCGGAACGGCCCATAGAAAATATAAGAGAACTTGGTGTATAGTTTCTTGGCTACGTCTGCCTTCGTTGGTTTTTTTATGAGCACTAAATCATTCATTCTGAATGGTTGCCCGAATCTTTTATTTCTATTTCTTCTCTGCCGCTTCTCGGCTGCATCCATGAGCTTTTCACGAGCCACGTCAACTCGCTCCTGATTGGGGGGCTCAATATCACGAGGAATATACCTGACAATGTCATCCCAAGCTCTCACTGGCTTAACACCTAAATGAACTGTCATAGGTGTGTCTGCAAGACTCTCGTGGTAAGTGGAATTCATACATTCTTGCATAAAAGGCACGAATTTAACCCAGCTTGCGTGATCCTCTGGGCAATACAAGCGGGAATATTTTGCAATTTCACCCATAATTCTCTCTGACACGTTGGATTCTGGGTATCGCACGCTCGAAAAGACGTGCTTAATCCCTAGTCTTTCCATGGCAGACTCAAATTCCTGCGATGTAAATTGGGTTCCATGGTCAGATTGCAGTATTTCTGGGATGCCTATCTTGGGAAACACACTGTTCTCTAACCGACTGAGGGCTTGAGCTGAGGTGGCCTTCTGCATTGGATCAAGTGTCACATACTTTGAAAATGCATCAACAGTTACTAGGAGGAACTGATTCCTCCCAGCTCCCTTCGGGCAGGGACCGAAGATGTCACAAGCCATAAGCTCTCTCGGTTTCGAAGGGATAATAGCTCGAGGTTGTTCTTTGCTCAAAGCTGATGGATGTTTCCCTCGTTGGCACTCCTGGCATGTTCTAATCACATTCGCAATGGAGCTCCGCATCCTGGTCCAGGTGAACGTCTCCAATAACGTTTGGAACGTCTTGTCAACGCCGCCGTGACCAATGGTGCAATGAGCTAACCACACGAGACAAGTGACTAGTTTTGGAGGAACTATAATTCTCACTTTCATTCTCTCCCTGTCGATATATTTACAAAGAGTATCATCGCACAGGAGATACCTCACAGAACGCTCTCTGACCTTATCGTAGTTTGGATCAGAATTATCCATAGTGCCTCTCAAAAACCTGTACATTTCTCGAGTTGGGGTGTGTCTCTTCTGTGACACTGCTATCTTCTTTAGCCTATCTAGGGTGATCTGATGTTCCCTCTCCAACTGTACAGTACTGATCAGGATGGTTTTGCTGGATTCCTCGAGAGCGCGTCAGCCAGAAGGTTATCCTTGCCAGGTTGATGAACGATGGTAGCATTGAACTGCTGGAGAAACAATGTCCACCTCGTCAATCTGACACTGGACAAATAGGTTTGCAGCATGAATTGCAGCGCTCTGTGGTCCGTAATTATGACAACTTGATGACCGATAAGCAGTTTCTTCCACTTCTGCAGGGCAGAAATGAAAGCAAGAGCTTCTAGTTCAGTAGTGAAGTAGTTTTTCTCATGCTCTTTTAGCTTCCTGCTGTGGAAGTCCAGATAGTGCTTCTTACCCTCCGTATCCTTCTGATACAGGACAGCACTAACACCTACTCTTGAGGCATCTGACTCAATAAAAAATGTTCAATCAAATTCTGGATACTCCAGTTTTACACAGTCTCTGAGCATTACCTTTGCAGCTTCAAACGCTAGGTTTGTTTCGTCAGTCCATTTCCAGCGGTTGTTTTTCTTGAGGACCTCATATAACGGAGCCATCGTTATAGAGTATCCTGGACAGTGGCTACTGGGGGGCGTGGTGGCTCAGCGTCTAGCTGTATGCCTCTCACCAAGGCGGTCCGGGTTCGATTCCCGGTCAATGCATGTGAGATTTTCGAAGTGAAATGCCATGTCCTGTGGTTCGGATTCCACGTAAAAAGGAGGTCCCGTGGCTCATGATCTCAAGAAATTGGGAGATGGCATCAATTTTCTTGACATTGGGATGATATCCGAATTGATCGATGGTATGTCCCAGAAAATTGATACTCTTATGCATAAATTGGCATTTGTTATAATTTAACTTGATGTTAGCTTCACGGAGATTGTCAAATAGTAGTGTAAGGTGAACAAGATGTTCCTTAGTACTTGCTGAAGACAGGATTAGATCATCGATGTAGCAAATGACGTGCTCCTTCACTTCCTCTGTCAGTTTGCTATCCATCGCTCTAATCAGGACCGGTCCGCTATTAACCATTCCAAATGGAACACGACAGAAGACAAACGTGATTTGACCGAAAAGAAACCCAGTATATTGTCTACTGTCCTCTTCCAACTCAACTTGATAAAATGAAGCAGTTAAATCCATCACGCTGAAGCACGACTTGTCTTTAAACCTTTTTAACAACTCCCTAATCTTGGGAGGCCTGTCCATTTCCAAATGAATTCTAGAATTTATTTTCCGTGCATTTAGGCACAATCGAAGCTGCCCATTAGCCTTCTTTACAACCGTGATAGTGTTCAAGTATGATGACGCCTGTTTTGTGATTATTCCTTCTTGTTCCATCTTTTTGATAATCACACGAACCTCGTCATAATATTTCTCGGGTATCGGGTATAGTTTGGCTTGATAAGGCGATTCATCTGTAAGCCTAATCTTATACTTATAATCCTTTATAAGGCCCGGCTTGTCATCAAAGATCTCTTTATATTCCTGTATCAGATCTTCGAAATCCTCCTTTACATCCTCAAATCCCTCGGCTTTGAGTGCATAATGCTCCCTCTCTTGCTCGATTTCGTTGACGATGCATTCTAGGATTTCCTGTCTAGGGTAATCACCATGATTATCAAAATCCTCTTTTTCTTGTATGGTTGCTTTTTCTACAACTTCTTCATTAAATTTTATAATACGTTTATCCATGTCTATTATGGCCCTTTCCATGATTATAAAATCAATCCCGATGATGACGTCAAAATTGATGCCTTTCACGACAATGAATACGTGTTCGTATTGCCTCTCATTTATGCCAAACCTCATAAGTATCTGTATTCTACATTTCAAAGATTTGTCCTTGAATATACCCTTAATTTTCATGGGAGAAGCAGGTAACGACGTGAATCGGTCTTCTCTTTTAAGCCTTTCATAACAGTCTTCACTTATTATCGATATCATAGCTCCAGTGTCTACTAATTCTCTGCATTCCTGTTCTCCTACTTGAACATTGATTACAGGCAGTTCAATGGGTCTTTCTCTAGACTTCGGGCCTTCCTCAAATAACAAGTCTTCATCCGTTACATTAAAGGTCTCATATATCGTAATCACAAATGAGGGTGCATAATTACAAAGTTTTATTTCTGTTTGGAATTTGGCGTTTTTTTTCTTTGTCACCATCTCTTTCTGGGGTTCTTTCTCTGCTAACCTGGCGACTAGTACTTGCATGAGCTTCATTTATTGCATATTTTCTCTTATCATCTTTCTTTCTTCGTCCTTCCCCATCGGACTTTTCCTGCTCCCCTCTGAGCCTTTCCCGGTCTCTCCTTCGATAAAACTCTTCCGTCCTATAGTTCTTGTACCTGCTGTACCCCTGACGTGGTCTGTAATTAGAGTCATAAGGTGCGTCACGATGGTTGTTACGGTTATTGCCGTAATCCCTCCTGTAGAAATTACGTTCCTGATAACGTCTCTGCCACGGTGGTTCCGTGTATTCCCTATACTGGTTTTGGTATCTCACATCCTTTTGGTAGTGGTTACGAGTTGGCCCTATCCTCTCCGAATTCCTCTGGTCGGATCTGACCTGATCCGTTTGTTGGGTTCGGTTCATTACTACCGTGTTGATCCCTTTAGACTCCTGTCGACTAGCACGCGATATGATAGGTGTTGACATTGCGTTTACGTGGTCCAAACGACGTAGCAAGTCGTCCATCGTGGCTAAGTCAGTCACTCCTGATGAAATTATTGACTTTCTGACATCCACGGGAAGTTGCTGCGATATAGCTTCCACTAACTGACCCTCGGTCATCGGGGATTGCAGAAACCGCAATTTCGAGAGCTGACACGCAAAGTACTCTGCGTAGCTTGTGGGACCTGTGTTTGCATACTTTCTCGAGTAAACTTCTGACCTTATATTCTGTTGCACTTCAATGCTCCAGAATCTTTTGATAAATGCGTCAGCAAACTCCTCGAAATTATTGAAGGTATACCTAAACGCCTTATACCACTGAACTGGGGCATCAGTCAAATAGCGCTCCACTACTCTAAGTTCGCGTTCGTGTGGCACCTGCGATTCCACGAAGTATTCCCTTAATCCAAGAATAAATTCGAGAGGGGTAGTCCCATCTAAATTACTGAATTTGCGAGGTTTATCCTCAAAATTTCTAATAACAGTGATGTTAGACGCTCTTTCAACAGGCCTGTGTATATAACCTCCTGTATTGACGTTAGTGTTAGGATAAGTGTACTCATATGGTTGTAATTGCGCGAAATTGGGCTGAGTCAAATTGGGCTGATTTGGACCTAACCGTTCCGCAACTCTAGACTGAGGACTAATCCCAATGTCAGGAGACTCATGTGGCATAGCTTCATCTCTTTCCTGTAATCTAGGTTCCATTTTATCTAAAGCAGCGTGAAAGTCGCTATTCCAGCTTGACCTTAATTGCTCCTTAATACTTTCTACGTTAACATTCCCCCCAAGGTTAATGGATTCCAGTTGCGTTCGAATTGCATTTAATTACGAAGTTTTCTTTTCCCTGTCTTCGTTCAGTTCTATCTTGTTCTGATCCACCTTAACCTCAATGGACTTTAATTTATTTTCTTGACTGGTTAAATTATCTGTTTGAGAAATTTGAAGAACAGTAATCTTCTTATCGACATCCTCCCTCACATCTAATATTTCTTTAGTAGCTTTTAATTCGCTAGTGGCAAGTTTTTGTTCCATTTCCTGTTTCAGATCATTGAAAGAATCTTCATTAATCCTAATCATACCTTTTCTTAATTAATCTATGTTTTCTTTAATAATTGCCTTATGATCTATATCAAAGTCATCTTTCAATAATTTATTATGATCACTGACTTGAACACGAAAATAATTCATTTCAGTTCTCAATTGATCTATCGAAGCCTGTGTATGGATAGTGTCGTTAGTGAATTGTAGTTGCAAAGCTTCCAAATTATCCTTTGCCAACCGTTAACTGATATCTAAATCTAATTTAATTTCCATTTGGAAATCCTTATTAGTTTTCTCTATTTCATTGATCTGGATTTGCATAAGGTTTTGATTAGCTTCTACAATGCTAACTTTAGACTGGATGTTAGTTACATCTGCCTGTACACTAGTGACTTTAACTTCAATAATATTTTGACATGTTTGCATCTGGTTCTGACTAGCCTGCATTTGACTTTGACTGGATTCAACCTTAACAATTTTCGACTGAATGTTATCAATGTCTGCTTCCATTTTTGTTTGACTAATCTGCATTTGACTTTGACTGGATTCAACTTAATTTTCGATTGAATGTTATCAATGTCTGCTTCTATTTTTGTTTGACTACTCTGCATTTGACTTTGACTGATCTGCATTTGTTTTATACTAGTCTGCATTCGACTTTGGCTGGATCTAATATCTTTATTGCTGGACTGAAGGTCATTTAAAGAGTCTTTTATACTCTCTGCAAGAGCATCCTGAATATTCATCTGTGCCTGAAGCAGTTGATAAAGTTTCTCAATCTCACTAGGAGATCCTTTCCCATCGTTCTCAGACATATCAAATATATATCACTCAAAAGCTGAAAAACATGGACACCACTCCACCAAACAAAGCATAGATATCACAGAGTAAACCACATTTGCCATCATACGAACTTCTTGATTGTGTTGCGTTAACTTAAAATATAATTAAAATTACCAATCAGTGCTTTATGTTAGAATCGAGGAATTCCCAGAACCTACTCATACTATGCGTGATGATTTATATCAGTATATATCCTAAGTATTCCTATTATGACCATTTTTAAATTAATGAAAATGGTTTTACATTTAAAATGGGCTCAGAAATACCCATCCGCCGGATGCAAGAAAATGGGACACCTTGAGTGCAGCTCACCCACGAGCTACATCACAAAGCCCTACTCGACTAATCAAGTCAATTCAGTTTTTCAGAGAATGTCTTTCATTGATCTTGGCTCTAGTCGTATATTATTTCCAAGTCAGTGTAGCACCACTTAAAAATCCACAAAATCTATTAATGGTTGCAATTCTACACGTATGCCGTGTAGATCGAGAATAATCTTAATTGCATTATTCACGAATGAATTCCAATATCTTGTGCTAAAAACATTGGTGAACCATTATTTCCCGACGTTCATTCAACGAGTTCACAATTGATCGCTGTAATGGTGTCGGAATTGACTAGCACATAACGTCACCACGTGTTCGAAAGCAAGATTCGAAACGATCATGAAATGGCGTCATATCACCAGTCAGATGCCCTTCAACGAGGTTCGATATCTATAATGGCCTCAAACTATGTTCTCGTCTCTGGTATTCCAGTTTTCTCGAGTCCATCATCTGTATGCCATTTTACTCAATTGGCACCTCCCATAAAGACACGATATCTCTATTCGATGCCCCTTAAGTTTGGGCCGCCAATTTACTGAATTGACACATCCCATAAGGACACGATATCTCTATTCGTGCCCCACGGTTATGGGGGCCAATTTACTGTGCCCGAAAATACCTACCCTTTACCCATCCCTCGATGGTAGCTGGATCGTAGGACCTGAAACCCCCCGGCTCAGAAAAGTCCCCAGATCCTACCAACAAGGGAAAGGGAGTATTAGGGTGCAGTAAAACCTAACAGAGGTGGCATTAAGTACGACCAAAGCATAGAAGCGAACTGCTCTAAGAACACGAGAATCGTGGGAAATCACCCTCTCAGGAGTGTGGGAAACACTAGAAATATCTATCTATGGCCCCCCTTAATGCGACCTCTTTATACTTCTGTAAATCATCACATCACGCGATTAAAAGAAATGACAAAGTATTTACTTCCAATAGATAATCTGACAAAGGGTCAGACCAGATTGTCCTTGACTGGACACAAAAACAAAGAAAATAGGCACTAGAATCATGCCCATAAATGCATTAGCAGTCCTCATGGACCAAGAATGCATTTAACCCTCAATAGAAATTGTTAATTATATGAACAAAGGTGATCCCTTGAGAAGCAAAAAAAAAAAAAAAGATAAATCGCCCTAATGGTTCTTCCACCCATTCTAACATTAGAAAACACGTGAATTAATTCAGAGATATATATATACATATTTACTTATTTACAGCGAAATCATTATTAATGTTATTACACCCTCAGATGTAAATGCCTTCGCAAACAGGTAATTCTGCACTCCTCATTGGTGCTTTGTCAAAACTGAAATTGCATAAGTTATATTGCCTTAGCAATGTAGTCAAAATTTATTTTATCAATCAAGCACTCAAGCTAAAAAGACGTGAAATTCGTAATTCAAAATCTCTAAAGATTCAATAATTTCTCAGTATAAATGTACTTATTTAAATGCATCCAGAATTTATAATATAACGATCGTGAATCATTATCTAACATTGCTTAAATCTTATAAACTGAGCACAACCGAAGAATTAATTAAATGGGAATGCCACACAAAAACAAACTCTGAGGCTTACCAAAACTAGATCCATAATTGGAATTGCCAATTTCATCGATAAATCGTAACAAGGAATGCAAAAAGAACAGAGACTATGTTCTCTCAAAAACATTCATAAATTAGTATAACCTTGCACTGAATTACTGTCATTATAATGGTCACTCATGACCTCGATTTCTGAATACGGGTGGGCATTACCACCAACATCACCAAGTTTATATTTTATAACCGCATTACATATTAGGCTTTCACTAGCATCTTAATATTAACGTACTTCAACGAGTACCACCGTAAATATATTACACGCCCATTGACGTTTCTTCACACACTATCACCCACATGGTGATTATTTTATTCGATAACCAGTAATCAGATATATTCAGCTGTGTTTTTTAACTATTATGTTTTCTCATTCAGATGCATCATAAATTTAACATGAGTGGCTACTTAATCAAGTCCACTGGATCACAAAAAGCTTGCCTTACAGAGTTGTATTTACAGTCAAATAAGAATTCATTTCCCCTTAAAGTTAATCCCTGGGATTTGTTTCGAAAAAGATTCTTGTTCTTCAAATAGTACTCTAAAGCAATGTTCTAAACAGGAAAAACTCGAACGACTGAATCAAAGCTCAGTTAGAGCAAAATTAATTAATATAAAAATCAACGAGGTGTATCCAAGTACACGTGACTACAAAATCAAACGTTAAAGTTGATCAGACGAAAATAGAAATGTCCCCTCAAGAGAATTCACGAAAATCAGACTGGTTCTACAGCATGTATCCAGGTAACGACTCCAGTTAACTCCTGTTGACACATTAGAATTCAGTATGACAGCGTTCACTCTGAAGAGAAAAAAAAACCATTCTAAACAAATGATCCAACTTCACATTCTATACTATCTTTTAATAGTTATAATGCAAGAACGCATAGGCAAATTCGAATCTCGCAATTGTCGAACACTAAGATAATGGAACGACAACCCCTCAAGCCAAACTGATTTAAAAAAAGCAATTCCCTTTGAGAATAACGTAGATTTCTTCCCCTATGAAGATCTGTTTTCCACAATCAAGAAGTTCGGAATAAATTTAATGAATTTAAAATAATAAAATTATTAAGCTGAAAAATAAACAAATAATTCATAATAAAGTACTATGAAATGAGTGCACCTGATTAACCAGGCCTAAACTCGACTGAAAAAGAAGTCACACATGACATGGGATAGCCATGCATCAAACTCACTCCACAATCATACTACTCAAAATGAATTTAAAAAAAACAGATGGCAAAGTGTTTACACAGGACTATCTACTTTGCAACGCTACGTGAAAAGTTGTTTCTCTACCTGGCTGAAGACTCTCGGAGGCGATATGGAGCGTGAAGGTGCCCACCATCTGATTCCGCCATGGTATAGCAAGGCTACACCGTTCCGTTCCAATTTCCAATGAACGCACTGGGAATTCCTTACTCCAATGTCCCAAGTCCACTGATAGTAAACGAACTGCTTCCTCATCTCGGAAATTGTCCTAGCCCGAATTTCGAATAGTTTCAGCCCGGCCCGAAAATACACCACGCGCGCGAATGCAACATCGCAATAAGCGGGTGGACACATGACGGTAGCCTGAGTTATTTTCAGCTGCATGTTACCAAAAGTTCATGTTGCACAAGCCAATAGCCCGCGTCGCGAGTATGCTATGTTCCACTTCGCAAACAGCATTGTAGTCACTCGTGACGTCCGCTGCATTTTCTTGGAGAGCGATGTCCACACTAAAATGCCTAGCCGCACATGGCTAATATGTTTAAATACATCCTAGACATCTCTCCCACTACCTCGGATTTCCAAGCACTATACATTGTTAAACAGTGTTCACTCGGAATGTACTTGACATTTAGTTGCAATAGTCTTGGCGTGAGAAAAGACAGCACGCCTTCTCAGTGTGCATGGACTTCGGAAACGAGCCTCCTAATGTATCACTGCACTTCGCTCCTCATCTATACATGCATTTAAATCACGTGAAAAGAGACTGATTCCTCTAACTGAATATTGCCCGCATACAATGCCAGGCATTCTGACGATTGAAGTTCTCATTCGACACTGAACTTAAAGTATATCGGCCTTAACACTTCGCAACACAATGCATAACCACGAACTAGCACCGCCGTGAACTCATAATAGCTTGACACTTCTTCCACCCGAAACAACATTGCGATACGAGTCCTTGCTTAGGCGTGTATTCGTCTGAGTTTAAACATGCTCTGCTTGTCGCACACCTGCGTCAGCCTGCAGGAGACAACTGACACGCTTTCGCTAGTGCGCATGACGAGACGATCTCTCTGAGACAGGTCGATATATTAAATCTATATTCTTGATGTTACAAATGCTATTATCATTAAAGCAGGACCGCACTGTCTCTCTCTGCTGTAATATCGAACTCCAATGTACACATGACATCATAACTGTGCCTTATTTCCAAATAATATTCAAATGTAAATGTCAATCTCCCCACTACTGCAGGCTCAAGGACACCTGCGCATCCTCGCGGCCTACAAGCGAAACACTCTTCCGAAGGTTGTTGATGAGACACCAGCTGAGCCGAATGATCACATGGCTATTTGCGCTCTCCAAACTAGGTCAAAACCTGACGTTTGCGGCAGCGGTTTGCATAGGAAAATGTACCGTAAATCAGACCAAATAAAAGAAAACGGTACAGTAGCATGTTTCGATTTCCGGAAAATTTCGACATATCTTCGCGTTTCACATCCCCCAGACCCCAAAACCGCCGTCAGATCAAAAGTTTATATATAATTTATGTATGTATATATATAAATATATATGTATATGTATATATATGTATGTTTACATGTATGTATATCAGTTTCTTGTGGAAACGATAACTGCCGTAATTTTGCACCAATCACTTTGAATTTTTTACCGAATCTGTATTGAACCCTTCAGAATAGCAGTGTTTTATGCAAGAATCTTAGATCAAGGGGTCTCGTTCAGTTCATAGTGTGGTGTTTACGTCCGCCAAACAACGTGCTTTTCTGAGGCAAGGGTTATAGGATAAAAACTATAATTAAGAAAGAAAGGAGACAAAACGTAAGATAATAACAAGATTTAATAACTAATTTGTGCATAAAAGAATAAAACAAACAAAAATAAACAAAATCCTCCCTGAATTTTCCCCTGACAGGAATATTTATCACTTTGAGGAGTCAGATGGATCTCCCCTTTTCTAATAAAATGTGGATCCAAGTTCCACTATCTTGCAAATAAATTTATGTTCGCGTGATGACTATCTACGAGAAATGAGTACTTGGATGATCATTCGTTCACAACGGGTTAACAGCCACGGTGCTCACGAACAATCATCTCGTAAATCAACGTTTATGGATATGGGCATAACATTAATAAAAATCCTTAAATCTAACTCTGACACACATATTACAACTCTACTATTTACAGGCATCTCTCTGAGACCCTTATTAGTGTGGTGACACACTTAACCAAATGAGCTGCCACCTTGGCCAGATACTCAACAACAAGGAAAAACAGCGCCGCACGTGACTCACGGGTCACTGACATGGAAAATAAACATAGAATAAACCAACAACAACAAACAACCTGAGTGGTTAAGATTACTTTATATTAACAAAATCGCATGTTAAGGAAACGCTTCGAAGGTTATCGTGTTTCGTAGGCAACTCCCATTTATTTAAACAATTTTACCATTGATCAGTTTCTCACATTTATATTTATTTTCAAGTAATTGGGAGCCAGACGTGCACTCCACTAATGATGAGCCTGCTTGCGAAACTCAGCCAGCCCTTGTGACCACAACTCACCCTTTCCTCAATACCAGTCATGTCCCCCCTCCAGTGTATATAAATAGCCGACCAGCTGGACTGTTATCTCAAGGAATCAACAGCAACTAACATCTCCTCCAACTCAACATATGGTCAGACAATAATCACATATCCATAATTGTCCTCGCAAGGATACAATATGAATCTGGTACCAAGCTGACAGAAATCAGTCTCTGCTGAAATTCCCGCTTGTAATACCACAAAATATATACTCACAATGCACACATCTGGGACTGACATAACGCCTTTCACACGGGTCTGCTGAATTAGAGCTCGCAAACATTTAACACAATATTTAAAACTTACGATAGAGCTGAATACTCTTCGTCACAAATTACATTGCTCCAAAGGCAATAATCCACTGAATCTGATCAATAATAAATCTCAACAAAATTTTAATTACCCTCCAATCTACTATATAATTAGATTAATTCAGTCCTACTTCTGAAACACGACATATCAACGAGAGACGTTTTTAACCGCACTTCGTAACATAGGCGAACACGGCCGTTCACATAGCTACGTTAGTTAACACAACACAAAGAAAAGAACCTTCCATCAACTACAATTGTGCGAGCTGCTTCCAAACAAAATGTGTCAGATCAAAACTAAATATACTACATTAATCACACAAGCAAAGTATTTACAAAAATATGTCCCATAAACCATAAGTTAATTTAACAAATAATAAAATATTATTTTGTACTCATCTCTTTTTGTAGTCACCCGTCAAAGAACATCAGACGCCATTCCCCAACTGGATGGTTCTTTATCTCATATCAGCCATCTGGACGGAGTGTTGAGAATTCCAAACTTCCTCTGCATTCATCGATGTCATCCTTGCGCTGATACAAAAATTAGGTTATTATACACTTTAAGTCTGACTACTAAATTCGCTTGTTCAGGTACTAAATTCCCTGTCACTGTTCGTTGGCGAATTATCGACGATACTGCCCCTATAATTATAGTACTATGACTATCTATCACTGAATTTAACACTTTACAATGAATATCTTGTGTCCTCGACACAAAAAATACAAGTCTATCTCTTGTGTCCTCGACACACGGAATAAAAGTCTACGTCCGTAGACGCACAGAATAATAATAATCTACGTCCGTAGACGCACTGAATAATAATAAAGTCTAGGCTCTTCGACACACTTATAAATGAACTGGCCCTTGGGTCTAGATGGAGGGGGATTTTATGTAAAAATTTCTCGAAGTAATTGTGATACAGGAATGAAATAAATATCACTGAACTCGTAATATTGCACAGGTCAAGAATATGCCCATTAATCCTAGAATCGATCGTAGAGATTTTGTCTAGGCGATTTCCCGCGTGAATGCTAGCCGCCGCGTACCCCAGCCGGAGTTGGCGCGCAAGTAGGCATTCTCTTCTCATTGGTTCTCCATTTCTAATAATTTGGCGGTTTCTAGTAGATCTTGGCGTCTTGGGAGTGTCTATTTTCTTCATCAGCCATTCACGTTACTGCATCATATTTCTTCTAGGCGCGAATAACACAATGAACATACCAGAACCATGTCTCACCGCGCGTCGCTTCTAAAATTGAGGTAGCCACACCTGTCCTTGTGATACATCGCTATGCTATTTCTTTTCATAGCTCAAGTATTTAGCCTTTTGTTAAACAGTCGCAGGTCCCTACTGTCTCCAACAAATGCTTGAAATTTCCTCATCACTGTCTGGCTACTTTCATGATGCAGGTTGAAATATTTATTAATTGAAGAAATAAAAAGTAGAATCATTTAACCAACATAGGGTAAAGGGTTCACAACTCTCCCACTCACAAAATTTCGAACTTAGGAATAAAGTCGACAATTTTACAATACTTCCGTAGGCCAATTTGTTTTATTTCCAGAATCACCCCTTTTTCTTACTTGGTCTAGGCGCTCCTGTCTTCAATGGCATTTACTCGTTTTCATATCCTGCTTGTATCTCCCCCTTCCAATCTTGCGTGACGCTCGGATGCCTGCGGCAACACCTTACTCGCCTCGTTAATATTTGTCAACAACAGCTCTACTTCCTCCTTCATCACGTGCCGTACTCAACTGCTCCCCGTTGACTTTGTTGATAGTAGGACGTCCGTATATTCAAACAGCGTCATTATTTCGGCGCTACCATGGTTCACTTCGACGATATTTTTTTAGATTGGCAGCGTTGTAAACTGACATTGCTCCTGTGCTCAATTCTTTCACTCTGTAAGCATTATTTCCAAGGTTTCTTACGATAGAATAGGGTCCTATGAATTTCTCGCAGAATTTACTAAAGATTTTCTTTTCTGGGTCTGATGTAGCAGGTCGTTTTACCAAAACGAGCTGGTTGACTTCAAGATCGCCGTGGAACCTCTTATTTCTTACTCGCCGTAATCTGCGGTCTGCTTGTTTTCTCATGTATGCTCTCGTTCTCTCAATTCGCAGGTCTGGTGCTATCATGGGATCTTGTGGACAGTTAATGATGCTTTTCCACGTTCTTACTGGATACTCGTTGTTGTGTAGGACCATAGGGATTTGTCCTGTTGACTCGTGCCTGGTAGAATTCATGCATGTCTCTACGTCCTTAATTTTATCGACCCATTTGTGGTGTTCGTTCGGAATGAAGATCCTTAAATATGAAGTTACACATTTAATTACTCTCTGGCTTGGATTTGCTTGCGCATGTCGGATACTGCTTAAAACATGTTTTATACCCATGTCTTCCATTCCTTTCTTGAATTCGGCGCTTGTGAAATAACTGCCATGATCTGATAATATAAACTCTGGTTTTCCAAGGGTTGGAATAACTCTATTACGAATGCGACTGAGTACCTGCTTCGATGTGGTTTTCTGAATAGGGCATAGTACTACAAACTTAGAAAATACATCAATGCACACTAGCAAATGACGGCAACCTCTCCTTCCCTTCGGAATTGGACCAAGACAGTCCACCGCCAGTAGCTCACATGGTTTCTGAGGTAGCAATGGTCTAGGATATTGCCTCAGTAAATAATTATTTGGCTTTGTTCTCTGACACGGGTCACAAGTTGTAATGACGTCACATATAGTTGTTCTCATACGTGGCCATGTAAATGTCTCTCCTATAGTCGCTTCGCACTTGTCTAAGCCCACGTGACCGTAACTTTCGTGCGTATGCCATGTCAATCCTCGTTGTAACGATGCAGGTACTAATATGCGTAACTTGGTGTGGTCGTTATCTACCCATTTGTGCAGCAAATTGTTGACATAAACATATCTTCCTTCTTTGGCTTTCGCTTCTCGAAATGCAGGTGTTCCTGTAGGTAGTTGCTTTTTGAAGTATTTAATTAATAGCATCATCCATGGTTCCGCTTCCTGTTCTCGCTGTATCTCACGTAACTCCTCGAAGAATTCCCGGTCCTTCGGTGTTAATTCCAAGTGTTGTACCATCGCTGTTTCTTCATTATCAAGCTCTGGGTTCCTGCTGAGTGCATCCGGTATCACGTTCATCTTCCCTGGACAATGTTCAATTTCAATGCTGAACTGCTGAATGTATATAGACCAACGTGTCACACGTTCGCTTGCCATTGACGTCTTAAACAAGAATGTTAGTGCCTTGTGGTCAGTCCTGACAACAATAGGGTAACCATATATTATTCGTTTCCATTGTTGGAGCGCATGAAGGATGGCCAACAATTCTAGCTCGGTTACAGTATAATTCCGCTCGTGCTTACGCAATTTTCGGCTGACAAATGCCAAATATGTTTTGTGCTGCAGGTTAGCTGGATCCTCTTGGTAGAGCATAGCACCTATCCCAATTAGTGAAGCATCCGCTTGGATTATAAATTTGTGCTTGAAATCTGGATAGCCTAATTTAATGCAGTTTTCCAATAGCTGTTTTGTTGCTTGGAATGCCTTCTCACATTCCGCGTTCCATGACCATTTGTTATTTTTCTTTAACATTTCTTGCATTGGAGCTACAGTCTCCGTATAACCTGGACAGTTTTCTTTAAAGAATCCCGTTACGCCTAAGAAAGCCCGAATGTGCTTGACTCTCGTTGGTGTAGGGAAATTCTTTATCGCTTCAATCTTAGCTGGGTTTGGCTTCACTCCCTCCTTGTCAATGACGTGACCCAAATATAAGATCTCGCTCTTGAAGAAATGCGATTTCTTCAGGTTTACTTTGAAATTCGATGCATTCAAGTTGCCCAATACTTTATCTAAATTTTCCATTTGAGTTTCAATGTTGTCGGATGCCAACAGAATGTCGACAATGTATCGCACCGTCATCTCCTTTACTTCCTCGGTTAGGTTCCGGTCCAGTGCTCGGATTAAAGCACAGCCCGCTGTTTTGACTCCAAAAGGCATTCTGACGAAACAATATGTCTGGTTATCGAATAAGAAGCCAGTTAGAAGCTGTGACTTCTCATCCAATTCAAGATGGTGGAACGAGCTCGTCAGATCGACTGATGAATAAATGCTCTTGTTTTTAAAGCCTTTTAATACGTCTCTGATAATTGGCGCTCTGTCATACTCAGGAAAAATGAGTCTCATGTTGAGATTTCTGGCATCTAAACAAAGTCTAATAGATCCATTTGGTTTTGCGACTGCCAAATCGCATTTAGATAAGGTGTAGGTGTCTTCCTTATCACTCCAGCTTCTAACATCTCATCTATAATGATTTTAACTTGACCACGATACTTTTCAGGAATTGGGTACAATCTGCTTTTGAAAGGTGACCAGTCCTCGACTTGCATAGAGTACTTGAAATTTAAAATTTTCCCAGGTACTGTATCAAATACTGTTTTGTGCTTCCTTAAAATCTCTTCCAACTGTTTTCTGTGTTCACCCCCCAAGTTGAATGTCATTGAGCCGCTCCTGTAGTAACTCTTCAAATTGTGCGTCGCTGTTATTTCCTTCTGTTAATAAAGACCATATCTCCTGGGATTCTATCTCCTCATCTAGTTCCACAACAGCCCCTTCTACGATGTTATCTTCCGCCTTTCGTACCTCCTCTTCCGTCTCTTCTGATATTGCTTCCAATGCCCAAGAATTTACATCTCTTCCGGTAGTGATTTCATCCATATGCAATCCCACGTTTTTCAGCTGGTCATATTCTCTAAAACTGACTGTATTCTTGTGTAAATCTATCACTGCTTGATAGTCACAAATGAAATTTGCACCAAGAATTATATTGAAATTCATCTTTGCCATGATAATGAATGTTTGCCCAAAAGTGTGTTCCAATATGTTCAGCTCTAAGTATGCCTGACGTTTACAAGTGATGGTGCGTTCAGGAATAACACCCCTCACTTTGAGCTGTGGTACCGGAATTACAGGAATATTCTGAGTCCGTCCCAACTCTCGAACCAAGGCCTCCGATACTAGACTGATCTGTGACCCCGTATCCAATAAACATCTTATATTAATTCCACCAATCCTTGCGTAAATAATGGGTAATTGCCTAATTTCATCGTTCCGTGGTTTCACCGTCTCCTCCAGGCAGTCTTCTGGTAAAGCAATCCATTCTTGTATGTTCGCTACTATCCATCCATCTTCAACTTCCGACTGTTGTGTTTGGAGACTGTCTCCTTGATCCAAAATTAACATTTTTTTTAGCTCCATTTCGACTCCCATCATCCTTCTGTCGCTCATGTCCTTGATATTCCTCTTGTCTCAGTAGACTTCCAGCTTCCTCAGTATGTGTATCTGGGTTCTTTCTGTTCCCAATGGCCTTTTCCCATCTACCTAGTTCTCCACCTTGATTAGCGTGTAACTCCTCTAAGTAATTTTGTGATTGAGCGTGCCTATCATCCCAGTCATCTCGATAGCTACGTTGATCTCCTTGATTCTGATCTCTCCTTCCTTTCCATCTTTGATTGGCATTGTAATCACCGTATCTTCCATAAGGCCTGTCATTCCTTCGATTATCACGCCATTGTTGATATCCTCTCTGTTGGTATCTATTGTTGCCCTGGTATCTATTGTTGTAGTGATTTTCGTTACGCTGATACGGTCTGATTTCCCCTTCTTCCTGGTTTCGCCTAGGTGTGGAGGTGCTTGTATTAGTACCCTGCGTTTTAGTATTTCCTTGTTTTGTTTTTACGACCTCTGTGGTGTTGACTAATTCCAGTTGTCTTCCTCCTCTAAAATGACTATGAGATGTGGTCTCATCTATTTGCCGTAATATCTGCTCTGCATGTAGGGCCGTACTGACGTTTGCTGCGACTAGTACTTGCTGTACATTAACTGGCATTTGCCTTGCTATTGTCATCACCAAATCTGCTTCGTTTAATGGGTAATCTAGGTCGCGAAATTTTAGCATTTGCATGTTAAAGAAATCTGAGTATTTTGTCTGCTGGGTAGTTTGGTATTTTCTAGAGTAAAGCTCCATTCTTAAACTCTGTTGTATGGCGGGAGACCAGTATTTGCGCAGAAACGCTAAATTAAAGTCTGACATGGTTCCAAATGTATATTTGAAACTTAAAAACCAGGTGAGAACATTTCCTGATAAAAATCTCTCCATCATTCTCAATCTACGTGCTTCAGGTACTCCAGTGTCATTAAAGTGGTCTTCAATCTCTTTGATAAAGGCCTTAGGTGTTACCCCTGAATTTTCGGTGTATTTCTGCGGTTTGTAGTCATTTGAGCGAATTACTTGAATAAGTTGTGTGGGCTGATGACCGTCCTGTGGTGTCGAGCTCCTATCTACGTTCTTGCGAAATCCTTCCGTGTTTGTTGTTAATGGGCTCTCTGCTTGAGTCTGACTTCCTGCTATGCTGGGTTGGGGACTATGTGAGTCATCCTGCTTGTCCTTCAATGCTCCCGTTCTAAATATAGATGATTGTTCTAATGAGCGGAGTTCGGCTTTAATGATCCTGTATGTCTGCTCTTTAAGTTTATTTTTTACTTCTTGCTCCAAAGCTTGAATACGCGTGTGGTTTTCGCCTACTGTTTTAATAATGGTGGATCTTTCCTCTTTAGAATAAATATTCATTTTCTTCCAATCTTTCCTGATCTGTTCTTTAATCGTGCTTATTTTTTCTTCAATCTGGCTCTTATTTTCATCCTGATTATTTTCTATCTGGCTTAGCCTTTCGTCTAATGTACTCTTAAATTGTTCTTGTTCCGTTTCTAGGCTTTTCCACTGTTCCGCTGATTTTATCTCGAGACTGTCCATATCTTTAATTATGCCTGATATGTTCTCATCTACTGCTGATATTTGTTGTTGAATGACCCTGCCACGTTTCTCCATCTCCTTAAACCGTCCTTCCAACTTATCCTGAGCTATTTTGACCTCGCTTGTATTCATTGTGCATGCTATTTCAATCTGCTCTAATTTAGCTAACACCGTTTCATCGAGAATGCTAAGTTTTTTTTATCAAAAATACTCTCCATTTTTTTAATCTGCTCTAATTGTTTCTCATTATTTTTGCTTACATCAAGGGCCAGTAATATCATTTGTTGGTTTGTGTGCTCTTTCATCTCTGCGGTTAACGAAGCTAATTGGTTCGCGTTTTTATTATTTTGCGCCTCTAACTGTGAATTGATAGTGTCATTAATTTCACTCTTTAATAACCTAGCTTGTTCCGCCTGATATTCATTTTGTTCAATTCTACTGTTATTTAACTGTGTCCGCAATGATTCACTTTGTTCTAACAGTTTAGTATTTAGCGATTCACTTTGTTCTGACAGTTTAGTATTTAGCGATTCATTTTGCTCTAACATTTTCGTATTTAGCGATTCACTTTGCTCTAACAGTTTAGTATTTAGCGATTCACTTTGTTCTGACATTTTCGTATTTAGCGATTCACTTTGCTCTAACATACTAGTGTTTATTTGTTCAGATAATTTTGTATTCAACGCTTCACTTTGCTCTAACATACTAGTGTTTATAGATTGACTCTGTTCTGCTAGTTTAATATCCAACAATTCCTGAGTTCTCCTCGCTGCACTCTCAATGATCTCCTGGATCTGCGCCACCGTTGCCATGTTTTATAATTTATATGAGACATATGGGAAATGGCATACGCCAATGCCCTTTGACACGCACATAAGTCCAAGGCACATTTAATTTCTTTATCCTACTCAGTTCATTTATTTTTACCTTTAACCCCATTAGTTGATTGCATCTCTGAGTAGTTCTAGTTTTACTCAATTTAATTTTAACCCCAAGCACATATTTAGTCATTAAACAGTTATCCTGATCTGATATTAACACTGACTAATTAACAAAGTATTAATTGTCTTTTTAGGCTACAGCCTCCTAATATTTCCATGAGTTTGACTTTCTAAACAAATCTAGTTTTAACTTTATCATTGGGCGCCCGGTATCACATCTTAATTTTACTTTAATTTAAAAGACAACAACGTGAACCGTATTTTACTTTGCAAACTCCTGATTTTAATTTATCTTTCACACATTTGGCGGTATCCACTTCGCCTCAACTACTTTTAATAAAATATCACTTCCCGGTGATTAAATACTGTCATATCTGCCTGCACTTGCGGCATGCCAGTTTTACTCAAATACGCCACTATTGACATGTGTAATCTCCCCGTTACACCACAGTGAATAGCCCCACCGTTGGCCGCGCCAGTTTTCACCTATGAACCCTTCAGAATAGCAGTGTTTTATGCAAGAATCTTAGATCAAGGGGTCGCGTTCAGTTCATAGTGTGGTGTTTACGTCCGCCAAACAACGTGCTTTTCTGAGGCAAGGGTTATAGAATAAAAACTATAATTAAGAAAGAAAGGAGACAAAACGTAAGATAATAACAAGATTTAATAACTAATTTGTGCATAAAAGAATAAAACAAACAAAAATAAACAAAATCCTCCCTGAATTTTCCCCTGACAGGAATATTTATCACTTTGAGGAGTCAGACGGATCTCCCCTTTTCTAATAAAATGTGGATCCAAGTTCCACTATCTTGCAAATGAATTTATGTTCGCGTGATGACCATCTACGAGAAATGAGTACTTGGATGATCATTCGTTCACAACGGGTTAACAGCCACGGTGCTCACGAACAATCATCTCGTAAATCAACGTTTATGGATATGGGCATAACATTAATAAAAATCCTTAAATCTAACTCTGACACACATATTACAACTCTACTATTTACAGGCATCTCTCTGAGACCCTTATTAGTGTGGTGACACACTTAACCAAATGAGCTGCCACCTTGGCCAGATACTCAACAACAAGGAAAAACAGCGCCGCACGTGACTCACGGGTCACTGACATGGAAAATAAACATAGAATAAACCAACAACAACAAACAACCTGAGTGGTTAAGATTACTTTATATTAACAAAATCGCATGTTAAGGAAACGCTTCGAAGGTTATCGTGTTTCGTAGGCAACTCCCATTTATTTAAACAATTTTACCATTGATCAGTTTCTCACATTTATATTTATTTTCAAGTAATTGGGAGCCAGACGTGCACTCCACTAATGATGAGCTTGCTTGCGAAACTCAGCCAGCCCTTGTGACCACAACTCACCCTTTCCTCAATACCAGTCATGTCCCCCCTCCAGTGTATATAAATAGCCGACCAGCTGGACTGTTATCTCAAGGAATCAACAGCAACTAACATCTCCTCCAACTCAACATATGGTCAGACAATAATCACATATCCATAATTGTCCTCGCAAGGATACAATATGAATCTGGTACCAAGCTGACAGAAATCAGTCTCTGCTGAAATTCCCGCTTGTAATACCACAAAATATATACTCACAATACACACATCTGGGACTGACATAACGCCTTTCACACGGGTCTGCTGAATTAGAGCTCGCAAACATTTAACACAATATTTAAAACTTACGATAGAGCTGAATACTCTTCGTCACAAATTACATTGCTCCAAAGGCAATAATCCACTGAATCTGATCAATAATAAATCTCAACAAAATTTTAATTACCCTCCAATCTACTATATAATTAGATTAATTCAGTCCTACTTCTGAAACACGACATATCTCCGAGAGACGTTTTTAACCGCACTTCGTAACATAGGCGAACACGGCCGTTCACATAGCTACGTTAGTTAACACAACACAAAGAAAAGAACCTTCCATCAACTACAATTGTGCGAGCTGCTTCCAAACAAAATGTGTCAGATCAAAACTAAATATACTACATTAATCACACAAGCAAAGTATTTACAAAAATATGTCCCATAAACCATAAGTTAATTTAACAAATAATAAAATATTATTTTGTACTCATCTCTTTTTGTAGTCACCCGTCAAAGAACATCAGACGCCATTCCCCAACTGGATGGTTCTTTATCTCATATCAGCCATCTGGACGGAGTGTTGAGAATTCCAAACTTCCTCTGCATTCATCGATGTCATCCTTGCGCTGATACAAAAATTAGGTTATTATACACTTTAAGTCTGACTACTAAATTCGCTTGTTCAGGTACTAAATTCCCTGTCACTGTTCGTTGGCGAATTATCGACGATACTGCCCCTATAATTATAGTACTATGACTATCTATCACTGAATTTAACACTTTACAATGAATATCTTGTGTCCTCGACACACAAAATACAAGTCTATCTCTTGTGTCCTCGACACACGGAATAAAAGTCTACGTCCGTAGACGCACAGAATAATAATAATCTACGTCCGTAGACGCACTGAATAATAATAAAGTCTAGGCTCTTCGACACACTTATAAATGAACTGGCCCTTGGGTCTAGATGGAGGGGGATTTTATGTAAAAATTTCTCGAAGTAATTGTGATACAGGAATGAAATAAATATCACTGAACTCGTAATATTGCACAGGTCAAGAATATGCCCATTAATCCTAGAATCGATCGTAGAGATTTTGTCTAGGCGATTTCCCGCGTGAATGCTAGCCGCCGCGTACCCCAGCCGGAGTTGGCACGCAAGTAGGCATTCTCTTCTCATTGGTTCTCCATTTCTAATAATTTGGCGGTTTCTAGTAGATCTTGGCGTCTTGGGAGTGTCTATTTTCTTCATCAGCCATTCACGTTACTGCATCATATTTCTTCTAGGCGCGAATAACACAATGAACATACCAGAACCATGTCTCACCGCGCGTCGCTTCTAAAATTGAGGTAGCCACACCTGTCCTTGTGATACATCGCTATGCTATTTCTTTTCATAGCTCAAGTATTTAGCCTTTTGTTAAACAGTCGCTGGTATGTCCCTACTGTCTCCAACAAATGCTTGAAATTTCCTCATCACTGTCTGGCTACTTTCATGATGCTGGTTGAAATATTTATTAATGGAAGAAATAAAAAGTAGAATCATTTAACCAACATAGGGTAAAGGGTTCAGTATACCCATAAAATCTCGGTCAAGTTCGTTACTGGGCTAAATCGGTCGAAGGGGATGAAAATGGGGGACTTTTTTTTTTCGAAAAAATGAAATATTGCTATAACTCTCTTAATAGGTGAAATATCGAATCCGTTCAAAGTTCATACTATGTGTCGGATAAAACTCAAACATTTATGTTTAAAACGTTTTTTGATAATACCAACCATTGACCAAAGGGGTGGGAAAAAGTGGGTTTTTCGGGAAGCATTAATCATATCTCTGTTAAAAGGCACAATATCAAAACCGTACAAAATGGACAATATTCCCCTAATAATTACCTAAAACTTTCGTCTGAAAGAATTTTTGATATGAGCCACCATTACGCCAAGGGATGAGAAAAATGATTTCGGAATTATAAGAAAATGCCAAGAGCTATCAGTGGTTGCCATGGCAACACTACTAAATTGATGAGCCATCAGACGTTGCCATGACAACGCACTTGCGCGAGATCATATTCAGATTTCCATCTGACTAAGTGTGAAGCGGCTTCGGTGACGTAACTGGTAGAATGCTGAACTTCTATGCCCAAGATCGCGGGTTGAAAGCCGGCCAAAGTCGTCGGATTTTCTAAGAGCGCTAAAAATCCCTCAGTATGCTTTCCTTTGGAGGGGAAGTTCCAACGTTCGTTGCGAGTTGCTGATTGCGGTGGCATCTAGTAGCCAAGTTCACAGCTAGGTGTCGTTGACGGTAGTATCTGGTAGCAACATTAGGAACTTCTGTTTGAAATTGAGCGTCTGCAGTCCTTACCTGAATTACCGACTAATACAGCCATCACAATTCACACCGTTTATCAGACAGATTCTAAACACACCCAAAGTACACGGGGTTACATGACCGCATTGTCGCAGCCCCTAAACTGAGGAACCAACCAACATCTCTGCGGGAGATAAAATTTTACGTGAAGAAGTAACAGACTGTTAGATAGTTACACATCAGTTCCAAACCTTGCATAAGGACAGTGTGATCACAAGTATAACAAGTAGTTCCGTGAAGAACTATACAGCCTATTTTCATATATCCTACTTATGTTAATTGCCTCTATCAACATACACAATTTCAGTTTGATTGCTGTAATAGATTCGTAGATATTGGGAACAGACTAAATATTTCGGATGGTCGCCATGATGGATTTTATATATGTAGGTCCTAGAGTTGTGTACTGTTACGTGCAGATTATTGTGAACGTGGAGTATTCAAACTTCAATCGCATAATTAGGACACAAGAAACATTTTGCACAGCTGCCATCTTGAGGTTATGGAAACAATTGAAATAAATTAGATGCCAGTGGATTAACATTCGTATCAGGATTTACTGTACCAAGTTCCACTGAACGCGGATGGTTAAATTGCGAGAAACGTCCATGTGAATATTTATAATTCGCGTCACCGCCATGTTGGATTTGTGATCACCAGGTTATTTAAAGTCCTAAGGGTGAACTTAAGTTCATAGCCCCTATGAACATTAAAAAATGCAGTTTGATTGCTAAAATAGATTCGTAGATATTCAGTATCGTCTAAATAATTCGGATGGTCGCCATGTTGGATTGTTAAATGTATAGGCCATAGAGTCATGTACCATTAAAGGAAAATTATTGCAAAGGTTCATTATTCAAACTTTCACTTCGATCGCATGACTACATCACAAGAAATAAAAACGTAATTTTAAAATTCGCACTGCCGCCATCTTGAGGTTATGTAAACAATTGAACTAAATTAGATACCAGTGGATTACAATGTGTATAAATATATCCTGTACCAGGTTTCAGTGCGCTTGGAACATTAAATCGCGAGAAAGGTCTATTTAAAATTTTCAAATTCGCATGGCCGCCATGTTCGTTTTGTAGTTAACCGGTTTTTGAAAGTCTTATAGATGGACTTCCAGTAGTGCCCTTTATCTCCGTACAAAATTTTAGGGAGATGCCGCTAATAGTTTCTGAGATATAGAATGCCGGTGAAATATTTCGCACATCCGCCATCTTGTGATTATATGAACAATTGAACGAAGTTAGATGTCGGTGCATTACAATGTTTATAAACATATACTGTACCAAGTTTCATTGCGTTTGGTTGGTCAAATCACGAGAAACGTCTATTTAAAAGTCGCAAATTCGCTTGGCCTCCATGTTGGTTTTGTAGTTACCAGGTTTTCAAAAGTCACATAAGTGAACTTATAGTAGTTCCCTCTATCACATTAGAAAATGTCAGGGTAATATCGGTAATAGTTTCGGAGATATTGAATGCTGGTGAAATATTTCGCACAGCCGCCATGTTGGATTGGTGAGTCGTAACAAAATTTGAAGGGCACGATTGAGGTCGCCGGGAATAGTGCTATGAACATTCCGAGTTTCATTGAAATCGCTCCTGCCGTTTAGATTTTATTAGGGGGACACACACACACGAATCACACACACACACACACACACACACACACACACACGCGCGCGCGCGCACACACACACGGACAGAAGGTGATCTCATAAGCCTATTTTTTCAAAATTGAAAATAGGCTAAAAATGGACTCCAAATGACAAGAAGGTTACCGTCATCTTAAGACAATAGAAAGTTTAAAATATGCATAAAATGACGAAAAACAAAGTTAATTAATCTCCAATTATAAAATACTTTCACGCAATAAATGAGGTCTGATCCTTCTACGAAAACCTGCATATTCTGCCTATTTTCGCCTATCCCCTAGTTTGTCCGGTGAAATCTATCTACGCCTTCCGGCGTGTCGAGAGGACTTTTTTCTTTTCATTATGGTTCCTTTTCTCTTTAAAAGTATTTTTTTAAATCTCACTCACATTCTGTAAGAATGTTCAATCTAAATTGCATTTTGCAAGTACAGTATTTTGAATCGTGGACTTCCACATATTGTGAGTATTTTTAATCAACCATACATTTTGTAAGCATTTTCAATTTCAATTGCATTTTGTAAGTATTTTGAATTTTAATTGCACTTTGTGAGTATTTTGAATCTGAACTGGCCTTTTTCAATCTAACTTTCATTGTGTATTTTCAATTTTAATTGCATTTTGTAAGTATCTTGAACCTCAATTGCATTTTGAACGTATTTCCAATTTGAATTTCATTTTGTAAGTATTTTGAATTTAAATTGATTTTGTTGAGTATTTAGATTCTACATTGCATTTTGTAAGTATTTGGAATCTAAACTACATTTTGTGCGTATTTTTCAATCTAAATTCTTCTTGTGAGTAATTTCCTTCTACTTTACCGGTACCTTAGCTTGCCACGGTGGGTGAGTGGATATCGTGTCGGTCTACTAACCCCAAGATTGCAGGTTCGCTCCTGGCCGTGATAAGTGATTTTTGAAAGGCGGCAAAAATACGATACGCATGTCATACGATGTTGGCATGTCAAAGAACCCATTTGAATTCAGTAGGCCGAGTTCATAATGGCACAATTAATCTTGGGAGTTTCCGCCAACACAAAGTTTCTCATTTCTCTACTAGAATGTGCTATAGTGTTCAAGGAGATTAGATATCTATCATCTAACATCCTTGACTTTCATAGTCAAGGAACAACGAAATTCGACATGCAAGCTACCCTCTGGGTGTCAAATAACAAAGCTTGCACCCGGCATCCGAGGCCATACGATATTATTATATTATTATACCGGTACCTTTTGTAAGTATTTTCACTCTACATTTTGTAGGTCATTTCAATCTGAGTTCCATTTTGTAAGTAATTTCGGCCCATCTTAATTTTCGTTATGGTTTCCACTTCATTGTCATTTTCGCTGTCACCCAGACCATTAGTGGCCGATAACCTAGATGTTAGGCCCCTTAAAACAATAATTATCATCATCAACTTTAAAGAGCCAGAAGAGTAACACTATTAATATCTGTGTCTATCAAAGATCATACACATGGCTTAGGATACATACACATCGTTGCTAATAGAAATGAAATGAAAATCCACAGCCTGCTTCCAGTCTCCGACCGGGTCAGGAATGGCATTAATGAAGCCCCCATCTAGCGGCGAGGATATGAACTGTGCCGGCTGCCGAGGCCTGACGCACTCCTCTGGGGCAATGATTAAATGACTGACAGATGGAATGAAATGATAGTGGAGAGTGTTGCTGGAATGAAATTTCGACAGGAAAAACCGGAGTACCCGGAGAAAAACTTGTCTGCCTCCGTTTTGTCCAGCACAGATCTCACATGGAGTGACCGGGATTTGAACCACGGACACAGTGCTGCCGCCTAAGCCACGGAGGCTACCGCTAATAGAAATAAATTTCTATATTTTCAAAATCATGATATGTATGCGATTTTCAAACTTTGTCATTGCTTTGATCTGTCCTTGTTCATTCCCTCGTATCTCGTTTGTGTATGTGTATGTGTGTTGCCAACGGCGTGGCCATGTTGAAACTCAAGATCCCATGAGAACTACACAGTTAAGCAACATTGGGCGCGATTGGAACTTGGATGGTATATCGGTTCTAGGTACTGCGCGCTGTTGGCCAACATAAGGAGGAGCGGAAAGGCCCTGGCCACCCTACCGCACGTAAACTCCGGCTGAGGATAGCCTCTTTGGAGGCTCGGACCTGCCTTCGGGCAGAATACCAATTACATGTGTATGTTAAACCTTCAGCTACAGATTGAATCTCACTCTGACTTGTTCTTTTCAACTTTAAAACGTTAAAATTTTGAAAATTTATAAGATACAGCGTAAGGAAAGATGTACGTTAATTTATTCCGTAAAAACGGTTTTTTTTTCTTAGTAATGGAAGGATGGGCCGAGGACAAGAACTGTAGAGGTAGACCAAGGTTAGAATATCTTAAACAAATTAAATCAGATGTATGGTGTTGTAGCTATGTAAAAGAGACTGAAGACTGAAGACTCAAACAACACCATATAGCCTACTTATCAATTGATTCAATACAATTACGTGAAAATTCCCGTTAACAACGGATACGCACATCTACTTACAAATATTTATGACACTATCAAGATTCCTTTCAGAATGCGGTGAAGGAATCTCTTTTATTTGTTCGAGTAGGTGGCGGTTATTTCACTCATGCAACACTCAACAAACACACTATCCCACATAATGCACACAATCTGTGCAGCGGGCGAGGTGCTTCTGAGATTTATGTCTCCTGCTTGCTCCAGGAGATCCCGCCTTGCACTCACTAGCGCTTCCTCGGGAGATAATGCTACTATTTACTGCCTTCCATGAGCTACCACAGAAAACTCTTTCTCTGAACATACGACCGATCAACAAAAATATAAATAAACTGCAAATTCTGAGCTTATAAATAAAGCTCTGCGAGGATATCTGCAAAAAAAAAAAAAAAAAAAAAATCGCCGTGCGGATATAGTTAGTATGGCAGTGCGGGTAGCGGATAAGCTGCGGATAATGTTTAGAGTAAATTTGTGATAGTATTTAGAATACAATCCGAACTTTTTGAATATCATTACTAGGACCCGGATGTTCATGGCATATAATTCCCCCCCCCCCCTGTTTTCTTACCATGACAAATAACCGACAGCAGTGGCTACGCTGGCTAGAGCGTAGCGTTAGGTCATGAGGCCTAGCTCTCTGCTGACTTGGTAGACGCGTGGGTTCGAGCCCCACCGTCGGCCGTCCTTGAAATGGTTTTCCGTGGTTTCCCCATTTTCAACACCAGGCAAATGCTGGGACGGTACCTTCTGACAGGCCACGGCCGCTTCCTACCACATCCTTGCCCAGTTTCATTCATCTTCATCCATTCCATCTCTCATCCCGACGCGCAGGTCGCCCACGGGCGTCGACTTGAAAGACCTGCACTCGGCCTCTGAGGAGGCTACATGACAAAAAAAAAAGACAAATGTAAGATGACTTAACCTAATCACATTCAAATTGTCATTAAGCATACTTAACACTCCGAACTAAAGAGGGTTGCATTTCTGACTGTATAACATTCATCTTGAACATAGCACATGACATTCTTAGCCTAGGGGTACGACTTTCTCCTCAAATGTCTAAATGTGTTGCTTTATCTAATAAATTTGGCTTCGGTGGCGTAGTCGGTTTTATACTGAACTGCTATGCCCAAGATCACGGGTTCAAACACGACTGAAGTCGTCAGATTTTTAAGAGCGTTAAACCCCTTTAGTATGCCTTCCTTCGGAGGGTAAATAAAGCCGGTGGGCCTATGTCATAGATTTATGGCATGTAAAGGAACCTACCATTACAGTTGGTAGTGTGTAGTCAAATTTGTAGGTTATATTTGGTTGGTTAGAAACGCTCTATCAGGTACCAACGTTCTCCGCTGGGTTTCAGTGACAGTGCCATATGGTAGCCAAAGTTGGAACTACTTGAAATTGAACTTGCTGGGAGCCCTCGAAAGTTCAATTAAAATACCTTCCTATGGCCATTGGCTGCAATGCATATATAATAATACATTCAAAATATTATTGTATTGTCAGCAGATTCAGATAACAAACGTGCGGATGCCGTAACGGTTTGTTTATCCGCTTAGGGCTCTATATACTGTATAACATGTCTGTTGTGCTGTTTCGAATCAGTGTACCAAGTTAAGCTCATCATCCATCATCGGCCCTCCCCACCGGTATAGTAAACTTTGCACTATGTACTCTTATATTCCATGAAGCACAGCGGACTTCTTTGCTGGGTGAACTAAGAGCAGCCATAACATTATTTCCTCTCTACAGAGGAACCAAACATGGAATATTGGGCCAAGTACAGACGTGGATAAATTATTAAATACAAATTGAACTGAATGCTTTTCCGTTGGTCAACACGATGATACCAAATTTTAATGGGGTGTTTCCCTAAACATGGAAACAATTTATATGAGACTAGCAACAAACCCCGGCTTCGTCTGGTATCCTTAACGGTTTACCCAGCGTAAGCTTAAAATGCACAGGGATGGCAGGTTCCAGACGCAATTCAGAAAAGCTGAGGTGAACAGTGAAACTCCAAACTCATACTCTTCTCTGTACTCTTAACTCGACATGACTCGACAACTTGATGCTGGTTGAAGCTGGGGTGATAGGCTTGTTCGTTAGCTCCTAAACTCGCTCCGAAGCAAATAATTTAAATTTCCACTGAATGGAGATTGTTGGAAGAAATGAAAACGTAAAAACTCTTACAGTGGGCGATGTATTATAGATAGAGGTTATGCTATCGTGGACTTTTTTGCGGAACTTTTCTTTCTGAACAATTCTTACATAAATTACCGTATATAGATATTTTTAGCGGTTTCTTCCAGCGCAAGCTTAAAAGGCGCACGGACGGCAGGTTTTTCTTTGACTCGATTCATTGAAATCGTTACTGCTCCACTTCCTTTGGTCATAAATGAATGTTTTTCTACAGAAACCTTCCTCGAGAAATCCTTACAGAATGGTGAACACCGCATTAAAATCCAGTCTGTAAAGTAGGCTATTACCTGAGGAAGGTTTTTGCAGAAAAACATTCATTTATGACCAAAGGAGGCCGTGCATTAACGATTTCAGTTAATCGAGTCAAAGTAAAACCTGCTGTCCGTGCGCCTTTTAAGCTCACGCTGGGTAATCCATGAAAGATACCGGGCAACCCGCCCAGGGTTGCTAGTTTCACATAAACATTAAAAAATCATCCTGTTCATACACTTTTTTCACAAATGTTACTGTGATCATTTCAAAAACAATTGGCATCATGCGCATCAGTCTGCTTATGTAAAAGATATTGTGCTCAGTCATTTACTTTTTTAATTAAGAGTTTTTCTTGAATATTTTATAATAAAAAATCAAGCTCTTCCGCCGACAGATTAATTTGTAGACAGTAAACAAACTTTTTTTAAAATCATATTTAAAATTATTTTGCAGAACTACATAATATCTATGATCATTATGGTATAAGAAATAACATCCCAAAAAAAATCTTTATCATTTTAAATTTTATTTTTCGTACTTTCTGAAAAATTAACAAAATTGACCAAATACTGACATGATTACGAAGGCTATCTGTTTTACCGATCATGCTGGTCAAAATAAATCGGAGGTTCCGGCTGTTGAGTGAAATCTAAACCAGTGAATGCTGCATGTTTGGTTCCGCTCGCTTGGTCTGCAAATCAGATAGCTTGGCTGGCTGCGTGGCTCAGCGGTAACGTTCTCGCTTGCTGTGGCCATGATTACAGGATCTAATCCTGGCGCAGTCAGCTGGCATTTGAGGGTGCGCAAATGCGAGGGAGCAGTGTCAGTATATTTACTGGCACGTAGAAGATCCCCTTCTGGACAAAATTCCGGCACCCCGTGGTTTCTAAAATCCGCAGATGATAAAAGGGACGTAAAACAAATAACATTATTATTAAAACTGATAGCCTTGCGTGAACATCATTCAGCAGACGACTTGGCAAGCTCTTATTATTTTTTTCCGCCCACTGAATTGGTTTTCCGTGGTTTCCTATTTTTACTCCAGACAAAAAATGTGAGTATGGTTTCCAACGTAAGTCCATGGCTGCTTCCTACCCGATCTTAGGCTCCATTATAAATACACACACAAATACAGCCACCGCAGTAGCACTAGTTATCAGACAGTTTCCCACAAACCCATGTAGGGGCAACATGACTACGATGACACAAAGCCCCCAAATGAATCAATAGCAGCAACAGAACACAAACTTATTTGATGAATCCTCGTGTAGAAAAGGAGGAAATGCAAAATCCAGGTTATTTTTATTTTTATTAGATTGTCCTGAAAAATTTTGCATTGTATACAAGGCGACACTCGTCTGATCATGCTTGATGAAAATGTCTGGATGATGGAGAGGGAAGTAGGATATTGGATCTAATCCTGGCACGGTAAAGTTTGCTTGGAAAGGGATTACGATACATACATTGTAGCTCATCAGACTAGCGCACATTTTTCTTCATGCGACGCCACTCCGTAACAAAGTTCCTTCCTCGGGAGACATAACCCGCTTGAAAGTGATTACCCTGGACGAGAAACAACGACTCCCTTGGCGATAATTAGCACAGGGCGTGATGAAATACATGAAAAATATACACCAGTGGAAAATGAAGTATGAACACCTCTAAAGAACTGCCGTAGGAACACCGTACTTGCATCGGGTAGCCAACTGTTAAAGGCTAGTATGGGCAATGGAGCTCTCCAAGAGGTTTGTCATCTGCTCGGGCCAGTATGATTACCAGACCTGTTCCCATTGGGCACATTATGAGGGTCATGATAGAACGACGATTGGTTAGCAGCAAAACCCCTTAACTCAATAAACGACAAGTACAACTTGAACCCAATAGTTGCTGACGTAAGGTCAATAACTCAGCATGGCTTCCATGTCTGTCTCTCCTGGGATCGTGGACACATAGGGACTACTGCGAATGAACGAGCACATGAACTAGCTAAAGAGGCTGCACAATCAACAATGGAAGTTTCATATGACAGAACTCCAATATGTCACCTTAAAAGAAAGATAAAAGGCTACATAACTCACCAGTGGAATAACATTTGGACCTCAACTTCGAAAGGATCTGTTACGAGAGAAAGATTTTTCCTGAAATTCACCATCGACTCAAAAATAAATACTAGTTTCGAACTTTGTGCTTACTCAATTTTTATCTGGACATGGGAAATTCACGACATACTTTGAGCGATTTCACATGACTAATTCAAATGACTATACTTGCTTTTGTGGATCCTCTCAAACTGTAAATCACATGCTTTTCGACTGCCCTGCTTTTGAAAGAGAAATACTTGTTATAAAATGTCACCTGAGTTACTGCAATAATGAACTGACTAAACCTCTACATTCTATATTTAAAGAATCCTGTTATTCTCATTTTCTTACATTCATCCATCATATCTTCCATAAGTTATTATTATGTGATACAAGAACTGTTATAATTCTCGAACTAGAACCCTAATATGCTAGGCAAAATAGGGTTCTTATATGTTTTTGAAAACTCAATAAATAAATAACCCCTTAGCCAATTGTAACAACAGGTGAAATTAACGCAGAATATCATGTCCGAATATGACCTCCGAAAATTCTGAGGCAGTCTCTAAGCACGATTTTATTACTGCATTGTACCTACAGGACACTATACTATACTAGATAATGAAACTGTTGTCCAAGATAAATCTGTCCTTGGATGTATGGTTCTGTGTAGACTAATTATCATGTCATGCAGTGTGTGTTAGTGTCGTTATCAACTTTCATTTTATCATCATTTTAACACATAGGGTACATATGGGTGGCTGCCTAAAAGACGTCCACCAGACCTCTCCGAGGGTCACATGCTATAATAATAATAATTATTATTCTACATAAGTGTGGCAATTATTACTGATAAATATTAAATCATTGAGCACCCAAGAACGTTTAAAAAAACTATTTATTTTAATATCTAGAATGTTGCAAGACTGAAAATTTTGAAGTATTAGAAGCAATTTGTCAGTGTTGCCTAGTTCTTTTAAAGAAAGATTTCCAGTCGGTCAACACAACTTGTATTCAATTACATTAGATGGGGAAACCAGTATTGATATACCATAACCTCAAAGAAATATTAAATGTGATATTTATCAAAAAACAACACGCTTTGATGAACAAAGAAGGGGGATATTTTTTCAGGTTAGAGTATATAAATACTTGATTTCCCGCCTAATATAATTGGACACAATTTGTGTTGACCGACTGGAAAGATTTCTTAAAGAGACAGAGAAATAACGATCCCATTAACAAACAGTCTCCCTCCGCCATCTAATTTATGAAGATAATTTTTATGCATGTCGCACTGATTGGGATTGTATTTTGTTGACCGACTGAAAACTTGTAGTATCAAATTGCAAAATTTTGTAAGACATATTTTAATTTATTTTGTATTTATTACTAAATTAATTGCAGCCAATGGCCATACAATTAATATGGAAATATGCTCAAATTTATTCTTCATGAAGACTTTTCGTATCTGATTTACACTTCATTATATGATAACGTTGTTCGTGAGAAAATTCACACAAGTAATTAATATTTGGGTCATGGAACTTCTTGTTTATGCACAGTTTGGTGTGAAAATCATGCACCGCCATCCTGGTCACTAATATATATCGTAACTTCTGATTTGCCCGTCTCCATTCCATGACCATCACTGCTCCTGTTGTATAGAATTCTTCCCATATTTGTTCATCTTTCTCCCGCCTGTTCCATGAAGCGGTCCTAACCGCAGCTGTCTTTTGTAACAAATATTTCAAAATAGCCTAAGATCTTCCGATAATAAAGTTCATTTCGCCATGGTGTAGATCAATCTGGACGGTGTGTATTTAGACAAGCTCAAAGTTCTTTCCAGGAATCTAGCTTTGAGACTCTCAATATCTTTCAGCTGTTTGTCGCTCAAATGTTCTCAGATGATCTCTAATCCATATAAAAGTGTGGGTAGTATCTTATCTTCAAACAGCCTCACAGCAGTTACCTAGCAGAGGAGTTCTAGATTTTTTATTTAATCCTTTTCATGGAAGCAATTAGTCTTTCTTAAATTGCACTTAAAACAATATGACTCATCTGAATTGTCATTACATAATATCTCTACATGTTGTTCCTCTTAAATGGTAGTCCCTTGAAGAAAATTTCGTCACCTGAGGATAATCTTCCTCCTATCCCGATGATTACCAGCTCCGTTTTATATTTAAATGTTTGAGAGGCAATTCCCTAGGTTTCTCACTATAGAAGCTTACGAGCCTTCAATATCATATAGAAGGTATAGTTTTTGCAATAATGATAAACTGTATGATTTGGAGTATTAAGTCATCACAATTCCCCCATCGATGTGAAGGCACTTAGAATGTGGCGCCCTCTGTTCCGGGGAGTCCCCGTGCTGCGATGGGGGCGCCCCACGTGGCGGGCGCTATTACCATTTGTGCTGAGGGCGGCACATTCAGATGAGCGGGGCAAGCTCGTGAATAATTCAACTTTCCCCGTCCCGCATGGGAGCGAGATTAAAGTCGCTTTGGATGTTAAGGAGCGCAAACATTGCCATGGCCTCACTGTCAACGGTTAACAGAGCAAATACACGGTCCCTTTGCCCGCAAGGGGGCGCGGCGACTTTTTAAATCGCCGACTCAAGGAATTATCTACCTTGTAGCCAGTCCCTCCGAGAGTTCGTGTAGGTAAACTTTCAGGGAATGTGTAAACTTTCAGGGAATGTGATGGAGGAAACAAGTTCACTTTTTCATCAAACAGTGGCAGTGTGGTTTTCGCTGACTACAAACTCCAGAAGGAGGAGCGAAACCCCGTCGGTCTATTTAACTTCTGAAGAGATCACGAACTCATTAGGTGTTTTACGATTGTTAAATTCAGTGAAATTTAAATCCATTTTTTAAATTATATTTGAATTGCAGCCAATGGCCACAGCGGGGTATTTTAATTGAACGCCCGTGGGCTCCCAACAAGTTCAATTTCAATTAGTTCCAATTTTGGCTACCAGAGATGCCACTGTCACTGACACGTAGCGGTGAACGTTGGAACTTGATAGAGCGTTTCTAACTATATAACCTACAAATTTAGCTTTTAGTTACACACGTCCAATTGTAGTGGTAGGTTCATTAACATGCCATAAATCTATGATATGGGCCCGCTGGCTGTACTTCCCCTCCGAAGGAAGGCATCCTGGAGGATTTTAACGACAATTTGGCCGGGTTGGAACCCGCAATCTTGGGCATAGAAATTCAGAATGCTACCAACTACGGCAACAAAGCCATTAAAACCATTTTTTAGCCTATTTTCAATTTTGAAAAAAATAGGCTTATGAGATCACCTTTTGTCCGTGTGTGTGTGTGTGTGTGTGTGTGTGTGTGTGTGTGTGTGTGTGTGTGTGAGAGGTGTGTGTGTGTGTGTGTGTGTCCCTAATAAAATCTAAACGGCTGGAGCGATTTCAATGAAGCTCGGTAAGCTCTTAGCACTATTCCCGGCGACCTCGACCGTGCCCTTCAAATTTTGTTACGTCTCACCAATCCAACATGGCGGCTGTGCGAAATATTTCACTACCATTCAATATCTCTGAAGCTATTACCGATATCACCCTGAAATTGTGTACGGCGATAAAGGGCACTACTAGAAGTTCACCTATGAGACTTTCAAAAACCTGGTGACTACAAAACCAACATGGCGGTCAAGCGAAGTTGAGACTTTTAAATAGACTTTTCTCGCGATTTAACTATCCAAACGTAATGAAACTTGGTACAGCAAATGTTTATACACATTGTAATGCACTGGAGTCTGATTTAGTTCAATTGTTTACATAACCTCAAAATGTTGGCTGTGCGAAAAATTTCACTGACGTTCTATATCTCCGAAACTATTACAGATATCACCCTGTAATTTTGTACGGTGATAAAGGGTACTGATACAAGTTTATCTATGTATATTTCATAAACCTGTAAAGTACAAAACGAGCATGGCGACCAAGCGAATTTGAAATATTTTAATAGACTTTTCTCGTGATTTAACTCTCTGAGCGCAGTGAAATGTGGTACAGTAAATGATTTTGCAGATTGTAATGCACTGCCATCTAATTTAATTCAATTGTTTACATAACCTCAAGATGGCGGCTGTGCGAAATGTTAAAATTAAGTTTTTATTTCTTGTGTCGTAATCATGCGATCGAGGTGAAAGTTTGAATAATGAACCTAGGCAATAATTGTCCTTGAATGGTACATAAATCTATGGCCTATACATATAACAATCCTAAATGGCGAGCTTCCGAAATATTTAGACGGTTCTCAATATCTATGAATCTTTTACAGCAACCAAACTGAATTTGTTTATGTTCATAGAGACTATGAACATACTGTATGTTCACCTAAAGGACTTTCAGTAACCTGCTGAGCACAAATCCAACATGGCGGCGACGCGAAGTATAAATATTTAAATGGACGTTTCTCGCGAATTAACTATCCGAGTGCCGTGAAACGTTGCACGTTAAATGCTTATACAAATGTTGATCCACTGGCATCTAATTTATTTCAATTGTTTGCATAATCACAAGATAGCTGCTGTGCGTAATTTTAAAATCTCGTTTTTACTTCTTGTGTTCTAATTATGCGATTGAAGTTTGAATACCACACGTACACAATAATCTTAATGTAGTAGTACAAAAATAAAAATCCAACCTGGCGACCATCTGAAATATTTAGACGGTTCTCAATATCTACGAATCTGTTACAGCAATTAAACTGAAATTTTGTATGTTGATAGAGGCAATTAACATTGGCAGGATATATGAAAATAGGCTGTATAGTTCTTCACGGAACTACTTGTTTTTACCTTTGTTCTGATTTCAATGGCCGCAGTCTGTTAGTTGAGTTCAGTAGTTGATAACATAAAATTTTCTCAATTAAATAGATTATTATTCTAACATTATTATCATCTGTATCACGCACTAACTCTTAATTTCAGCTAACCGACAATACATCAAAAGTAAAGCAAAATAGACAACAGAAGTGGAATGATATACCGACAGAATGTTACACAACTGACGCGATGCTCAACCGGAATTGGACTGGACCAAACGTCACGATACGCAGCGCAGTGACACGACTAACGATACATCATCATTAACTTTGCAATAGAAGAGACTTTCACGACCCTTTACCAGAATGCGTATGCATTCCCCCCCTAATGAAATCTAATCGACTGGAGTGATTTCAATGAAATTCGGTAAGGACATAGTGTTATTTTGTTCGACCCTGACAGTGTCCTTTAAATTTTATTACGTCTGACCAATCCAACATGACAGCCGTGTGAAATATTTCACCGGCATTCTGTATCTCCGAAACTATTACCGATTTCACTCTGAAATTTTGTACGGTGCTAAAGGGCACTACTAGAAGTTCACCTATGTGACTTTCAAAAATCTGTTAACTACCAAACGAACATGGCGGCGAAGAAAAGTTGAAACATTTAAATTGACTTTTTTCGCAATTTAACCATCCGAACGCAGTGAAACTTGTTACAGCAAATGTCTTTAAAAATGTCTTTAGATGGTCAACAGGATGTTAATTGTGCGTTATAATAGATGAAGTCTAGGCTGTTTATTTCAACAGCTTAGTCTTTATTTTTCAAAAATATCGGTAAAATAGTCTGTTCTTTTAATTTTGTATTCCAAATTCTTACAGGTTTTTCGAGAATAGAGTTGAAGTCATTAGGTGATATACCATTATCTTGATGTACACCTGCATGCAAATAATTTCTGGTCAAATCTAAGTTGTTAAATCTAACAGGTATTATTATAAGACAAATCTAAATAATATGTATTCAATTATTCTATTAAAACCTTAATTTTAGCATTACGTGATCTCTAACAGGTAATATATTTACAAAACCTCTGAGTAACAATATTCAGTATGAGCTCATGTGTTAATATAATTACTGGAAGCCATAGCCAATCGTAGGGGTGTACATAATTGAGTACTAATTCGTATGTATTCCGACTCATGCGCATGAAATTTAATTACAAACTATTGATCATTCCAGAGCAATAAATATGCACCCCTGGAGGTAATAATATTTGTCAGTCATGATTTCCTTTGATTGGCACGGTACACATTCTAAATCGTTATTGATCAATACGACTGAAGTATGAAGAGCCCTGTAATAGTAAACTTTCCTTATGTTCATAACGGTGTTGAAGAATATTAATGAACTGATCTTTTAAATGTTTTAGACATACATGAGACGGACATTGAGTAATGGGCACTACTCTAACTAAGGGAAGGTACTGACCAAGAACTAACTCAGCAGCCTTAAGGGATGTAGAATTAAAACACTATCTTTGTAACACATGTACAATTGGCTAGAGACCTGTTGAGCCAACAGCTGTCCGCACGCTGACTGAGAGTACTCTAAAGATCCTGCCGGTACACACACACAATACCAAACCTAATTATTATTATTATTATTATTATTATTATTATTATATTATGCGAACTGGCCAAAACTAAGGACCACGCAAATACCATTTCATTTCCTTCTCATAGTTCTTTCTTCCTTTCTCTTCCTCCACACTTCCTTTATTCTTTCAGAGTGTAGCGCCTTTCTCTCTGCTGCCCATCTTCCCCCCCTGCGTTCTCTCTTTTCTCCCATAAGAACCTGTATGTTCGAAAGTATTTCCCTGATTTGTGTTCTGTCTCGAGAGTCGTCATCAGTAATTCCTAGCCTCCGGAGATCTTCCTTCACCTGCTTGGTGTATCCCCCTTGGCTCTTCAGATTATATATTTTATCAAAAATTTGTTTATATATTCTTGTTGGATCCATTCGAACCATAAGTCCATAGAAACGTGAACATCTTTTCCTAATTGTTGTTTCCAGGACTTCCACCCTTTCATATATTTCCCTTTTTGATCTTAATTAATATTAATATTTTATTTTATAACGTAATGCCCAAATAAGGAGCGTGATTTAACTTATTTATCAGATGAATTTTAATTTGCTTTTTCTTTTCTCAAAATGTCTTCATTATCACTATGATTTGTCTTCCTTTCTGCTGTCCATGCAGTGGTGACTCTCATCGGGGGTTTGCATCAAAATTATGTTTGCTCACTAACGATCTGAAGCTAGGTCAGTCTCATAAGTTTCCGTCTGTTGCGTTCATTTCTTGAAGGTCATTTTCAAATTCGATTATCCAGTTGTACTTGACTTTTAATGAGGAGACATGTTGAAAAGCCTTTTAGTAAGTCTTTCATTGTCTATCCTTTGAATTTGTCTATACATTTTCAATCGTCTTTTTAGCCTTTTTTCGTCTATGAATAAATTGACCTGTGAGATCACCTTCTGTCCGTATGTGAGGGTGTGTGTGTGTGCGTATGTGTTTATGTCTCTGTGTGTGTGTCCCCCCTCATAAAATCAAATCAACTGGAGCGATTTCAATGAAACTCGGTAAGGACATAACACTATCTTGTCCGACCCCTACCTTCGAATTTTATTATGTCTAAACAAGATGTTCAGTAAAGAACATATAGCCTACTTTCTCCTAAATGCATGGGTATTGTTATAACTCTTTGTCCTTTTCAAGGAGTATAATTGAATGTTGGTTGTAGTAGCTTGTTGAAATACAACGTGCAATAGGGATATTAAACATGAATATGAGGTGCCCTTTGCTAGTGCTACCTCTGTAAAAAAATTCATTCAATTCGGTTTCACCGTGTTTGAATTGATATGGGGAATGGATTTGCACACATACATGGCCACTATTTGCAAACTATTGGGCTGATGACCTTGTAGTCAGTCATAAGATGCTTTCCACAAAAAGGCATGTTGTTGAAAAATCTGGTAGAGATCAAATTATTAGGATGGTCGTAATTTGATTTAAGCTTTTAACATTTGGGTGGCCGTCATTCCGTTTCCGTCAAGCTGGCGGCGATATAAAACATGACACTGAGGTGCCCTTTGCTAGTGCTACCTCTGTACCAAATTTCGTTCAATTCAGTTTCACCATGTTTGAATTGATAGGGGGAATCGATTTGCACACATACTTGGCCACCAACTGCAAACTATTGGGCTGATGATCTTGCAGTTTGGTCAGAATATGCCTCCCACATAAAGATAAGTTGTTGCAAAATTTGGTAGAGACTAGATTATTAGGTTGGTCGTAATTACATTTTAGCTTTTAACATTTGGGTGGCCGCGATTACGTTTCCGTCAAGATGGCGGTGATATAAAACATGACACTGAGGTGCCCTTTGCTAGTACTACCTCTGTACCAAATTTCGTTCCATTCGGTTTCACCGTGTTCGAATTGATAGGGGGAATCGATTTTCACACAAAGATGGCCGCCATCCGCAAAATATTAGGCTAATGACCTATTAGTTTGGTCAAAGGATGCTCCCTCCGTCAAGGTATGTTGTTGCAAAATTTGGTAGAGATCGGATGATTATGTTCATCGTAATTTGATTTAAGCTTTGAACGTTTGTGTGGCCGCCATTACGTTTCCGTCAAGATGGCGGTGATATAAATCATGACACTGAGGTGCCCTTTGCTAGTACTACCTGTGTACCAAATTTCGCTCACCGTGTTTGAATTGATAGGGGGGGGGGACAGACATTCGGAGTACACACACTCAAACACACAGACTCACACACACACACATACAGACACACACACACAGACAGGCACACTTTTTTTTCGCCCTGTGTTGATCTCATAAGTCTACTTTCATTTTTTGCAAAAATCGAAATATTTCACCAGCATTCTATATCTCCGAAATTATTACTGATATGACCTGGAAATTTTGTACGGTGATAAGGGCACTGCTAAAAGTTCACCTATTTGACCTTCAAAAACCTGTTAACTACAACACAAACATGGCGGCCAAGCGAATTTGAAACATTTAATTAGACTTTACTCGCGATTTAAACATCTAATTTAATTCAATTGTTTACATAACCTCATGATGGCGGCTGTGCGAAATTTTAAAATTAAGTTTTTATTCTTGAGTCGTAATCATGCGATCGAAGTGAAAGTTTGAATAATGAAGCTAGGCAATAATTGTCCTTGAATGGTACATAACTCTATGGCCTATACATATACAAATCCTAAATGGCAAGCTTCCGAAATATTTAGACGGTTCTCAATATCTATGAATCTTTTACAGCAACCGAACTGAATTTTTTTATGTTCATAGAGACTATGAACATATGTTCACCTATAGGACTTTCAGTAACCTGGCGAGCACATATCCAACATGGCGGCGACGCGAAGTGTAAATATGGACGTTTCTCGCGAATTAACTATCCGAGTGCCGTGAAACTTTGCACGTTAAATGCTTATACAAATGTTGATCCACTGGCATGTAATTTATTTCAATTGTTTGCATAATCACAAGATGGCTGGTGTGCGTACTTTTAAAATCTCGTTTTTACTTCTTGTGTTCTAATCATGCGATTGAAGTTTGAATACCACACGTACACAATAATCTTAATGTAATAGTACAAAAATAAAAATCCATCCTGGCGACCATCTGAAATATTTAGACGGTTCTCAATATCTTCGAATATGTTACAGCAATTAAACTGAAATTTTGTATGTTGATAGAGACAATTAACATGAGCAAGTGAAAATAGGCTGTATAGTTCTTCACGGAACTACTTGTTATACTTGTGATCACACTGTCCTTATGCAAGGTTTGGAACTGATGTGTAACTATCTAATAGTCTGTTACTTCTTCACGCAAAATGTTATCTCCCGCAGAGATGTTGGTTGGTTCCTCAGTTTAGGGGCTGCGACAAGGTGGTCATGTAACCCCGTGTACATTGGGTGTGTGTAGAATCTGTCTGATAAACGGTGTTAATTGTGATGACTGTATTAGTCTGTAATTCACGTAAGGTCTGCAGACGGTCAATTTTAAGTAGTAGTACCTAATTTTGTACCAAATACTACCGTTAACGACACCTAGCTGTGAACTTGGCTGCTAGATGCCGACGCAACCAGCAACTTGCAACGAACGTTGTAACTTCCCCTCCGAAGGAAAGCATGCTGAGGGATTTTTAGCGCTCTTAGAAAATCCGGTGACTTTGGCCGCCTTTGAACCAGCGACCTTGGGCATAGAAGTTCAGCATGCTACCAGTTAGCCGCTTCCCTCATAGTCAGATGGAACAAGAAGTTCCGTGACGAACTAAAGAGCCTACTTTTCTTAAAATTAAGATTCATGCCAATGATTAATCTACAGTATATGAACCTATCTAGAATAATGACGAAATTAAGTTGGTAATATCGAAATGTCTTAATTAGTTCGAAATACTGTATACTAGGCATAATGTAGCCTAATAGAGCAATACAGTTGGCAGCCCTGGTGACTGAATATATTCTTAATTCAATCTCTTAAGGTACAGAATAGAAAATGTGGTTGAAGTCCAAAGGACGTTACATGGAGTTAGACATTGGATCTATTAGTACACGTAAAAGCATGTTGGCAACAATGTCATGCGAGAGCTGGTCAGAAATAATCTGAAATATTATATCTTTTTGTGCCAATTTTGGATGAAATCCATTTGTTGGTACATAAGATACATGTATTTTAAAATTGGAGCTATAATCAGGCATAGAATCATGCTGGCAGCACTGACTTATATTAATTACTCCAAATTAATCTAGAATGTCGGGTGCTATACGTGTGCAAAGTATAGAGCTGTTGGCTTGCATACTTTCTGATATATTGATATTAGGGTAAAAATATAGACACCATTTATTAACAGTTGGCAGCCCTGATTGCTCTTAAGAATACTTATAGTCATGTCTGTTATGTTACACATATCACATACGAAATTTGGTTGTAATCCAACTGACAGTATAGAAGTTACATGTATTTAAAAATTGGTCCTATCAGCAGGCTTAGAATCATGTTGGTAGAACTGACGTATATAAGTTACTCCAAATTAATGTAAAATGTCAGGTAATATACCTGTGCATAGTTTAAAGCTGTCGGCTTGCATACTTTCTTATATATTGGTATTTGGATAAAAAATATAGAGAACAATTTAAACATTTGGCAGCCCTGGTGGCTCTTAAGAATACACTCAGTCATATCTGTTTATGTACTCATATTACATACAAAATTTGGTTGAAATCCAATTGATAGTGTAGAAGTTATATGCATTTTAAAATTGGACCTATCAGAAGGCTTAAAATTATTTTGGCAACACTGTCACATATGGCCTCCTGGAAATTAAACTTAAATAGTATTATCTACATGTGTGCCAATTTTGGAATAACTCCCATGTATACATTCCAAGATATCCAACATGGAGCTCAAATTTGTAGTGAGTTTTTTAGCAGTTGGTAGCACTGACATCTTTTTCAAATATGGGCCTGAGATATTCCGGTATACATCTTTACTCATACTAAATTTGGTTTCGATTTCTGCAGACATTTAGGAGTTGATACAGGGACACACACACACACACAGCCATCCAGCCAGACAGACAGAAGGACAGACAGATAGATAGATAGACAGACAGACAGACAGACAGACAGACAGAAGGACAGAGAGACAGACACATTTTCCCGGATCGATCTCATAAGTCTACTTTTTCCTCATTTTTGCAAAGTTTGAAAAGTAGGCTAAACATTAATGTGATCTCGTCAATGGCGTTGTCTTGAGAACCTCTGATAGCTCATCCCTCATCAATTTAGAAGCGTTGTCATGGTAACCTCTGATAGCATTTGGCATTTTCTTTAATTCCGAAATTATTTTTCTCATCCCTTGGCGTAACGGTGGGTCATATCAAAAAATCTTTCAGACAAAAGTTTTAGGTAATTATTAGGGGAATATTTTCCATTTTTTACGGTTTTGATATTGTGCCTATTAAGAGAGATATGATAAATTTTTCCCGAAAAACCCACTTTTTTCCACCCCTTTGGTCAATGGTTGGTGCAATCGAAAAACTTATTTGACATAATTTTTTGGCACTTATCCGACACATATTATGAACTTTCAATGGATTCGATATTTTACGTATTAAGAGAGTTATAGCGAAATTTCACTTTTTCGAAAAAAAGACCCCCATTTTCACCTCCTTCTACCGATTTTGCCCATTAACTAACTCGACCGAGATTTTAATGGGATACTTATTATGTAAAAAATTCAAACTGATTGGGGCAAAATTACGGCAGTTATCGTGTCCACAAGAAAGTGATAGATAGATATAGATAGATAGATACATATATACATAAATTATATATAAACTTTTGAACTGACGGTGGTTTTGGGGTCTGGGGGATGTGAAATGCGAAGATATGTCGAAATTTTCCGGAAGTCGAAACATGGTACCCATTGCAATAGTTAGCTTTCTTATGAAATCTACCTAAAATGTGGAAAAGCAAGAAAGGGAAATCCTAAGAATTGTTTTTGGACCAGTCTGTACAGGGGGAATCTGGATGAAAAGAAAATCGTAAGACTTATACCAGCACTCGGAGAAATGAAATTTTACGGGCATATCCTCAGGATGGGCAATCTGAGACTGACCAAAAGGATTCTTAACCTTGACCTGTCAATGAAAGTTAAAAATACCTGGCTGCTTCAAGTTGGAAAAGATCTTCGGGAAATAGGCATCACAGATGACATTGTGCTAGACAGAGCTAAGTTCAGAGAATCAGTCGATAATCACCGCTTTGCTGACCATCCAAGCACTATCACCAACACAACCTGGTCAGAAGTTTGCAAGAGATCCCACAGGGAGAAGATGAAGAGATTTTGGGAGAAGAGAAAGGCAATGCAATCAGCTAAATAAGTTCAATCGCGCTCCTTAGTCGGGCATGACGAAAGAAAGGAAGAAAGAAAGAAAGAAAGGAAGAAATAATACATTCACATAATAAGTAGGCCTACTTTAGAGCAAAGTGTGGGTGTATTATTATTATTATTATTATTATCCGGAAGCACTGTTATCCTTGTTCCGTCATCCTCTTATACCGTATATTAAAAATAACGGTGAAATTCCATAATCTTAACAACAAGCGATCCATATAAAACACGCGTTTACTAAGTTTATTACGGAAATCCATTTTGTTTAATGGCTTCTATTAAGAAAGTCGCCTCAGGTTACGCTGTTGAGGTACGGTACATGGATATCTGTCGCTCTCTTCTGAAAGTTTTCTTTCAGCCTCTAGCAATGAAGCAATCATTAGCCTTTTAGCTGCCGCCGTGCTCCACTTCAAACAGAGCTCTCGGGCCTATCATGAATTCTGATTACACTAGCATAATGTCCCCTTCGGGAGGCGAGGGTGGGAGAAGCATCCATTATACGTCCCTCGGTTCTAATTTCCAATGCTAAATCTGATTCGGTTAGACAAGCTTCTGAAAAAAAAAAGTTTTCTTATATTGATTTGGTCGTCTTAAGAGAAATGGGGAGAAAGAAGTGTCGTGGAATTTTCAGATTCCTGCTTTTGCGATTGAAGGAAACCTCGTCTGTTACGTTGATTCAGTGGAGGTCATTTTCAATTTATATTGTCAAATTCTTAAGTTTAAAATAAACGTCAAGCAATACTTGAATTAAAATATATCTATTATTTATTATAGTACATGTTTCGACCAGACATTGAGGTCTTCCTCAGCCTAATTAAGAAATGAAAAGTCTAATGATGAATGTTTGTTAGCTTTTTAACAATAATTATACAACCGCCTTATTCAATACATAAACAAAAGGAATTATTATTAGAGTTGCTCCTGGTACATGTTTCGGGGATTAATTGCTTTTATCCCCTTCATCAGCAATTAATACCTGAAACATGTACCAGGAGCAACTCTAATAATAATTCCTTTCGTTTATATATTGACTAAGGCGGTTGTATAATTATTATTAAAAACTATTTAGTACGTCAATACGGAACCATCATGGAAAGTAATTTAAATAATAGAATGTTTGTTATGAAAAAATGATATGATAAACTATAATTTAAAAAAAATTACGACATTACAAATCAGTCATTCTTCCAGAAGCAACATATGCCACTGAAATAATAGTAATCGATGGTAATTCCAAGATTAGGGAAAAACAGGAACGAAAAATTCTCCGGAAGATCTACGGAGCAATCAGCAGAATCGGCATTTGGATGAAGAGACCTAGTACTGAACTCTTATCAAAATACCAATATGATAACAGATGAAATTAGAAAAAGCAGAGCCAAATTTTACACTCACATCCACAGGATGCCACCTCCAAATTGCCAAAGAAACTACTTGGTATCAAAACACAGAGTAAATGCGGCAAAGAATGGCTTAAAGAGGTACAGAGAGACTAACAAGTAATCAATATAGAACATTTCGAAGACCGAACTGAGTGCCAGACGAAAATCGCGAATGTTAAGTTTGAACCAAGATCATTACGCCAACCTGGTAAAAAGTGGACGGATGAGAGGAAGAGGGAGCTTCCACGCGAATGAAGAGACTTTGGGAGGAGCGGAGGGGACACACCTCCAAATGATATCAAGTTTAATCGCTCTCCTGTGGGGGAATTTTCGCTTAAATAAATAATAATAAAAAATGGATATTACAATGTAATTGAATGTAAATAAAATATAATATTGGGCTTCACATTAAACATTTTCAAAAATACAGATAGAAAAACAAGTAATTTTGTAATAACGAGTGTAATTAAATGAACGTAAATAAAATATTGGGCTTTGCATTAAAATTCCAAAAAATCCATACAGAAAATTAAATATAGAAATAGCAAATGCAGAATATCAACAAATACGTTAACTAAGTACGTCATTAGTATTTTCATTTCTTAATTGAGCTGAAGAAGACCTCAATGTCAGCTCGAAACATGTACTACAATAACCAATACCTAGCCTATATTTTAAATCAAGTATTGATTGGCGTAATTTTAAACTTTAGAATTCATCTAACAATACGGGTATCAAAAAATATTTCCAACAATGGCAAATACATTTGCATTCTTGTATCCAACTTTTTTTTTGGGTTTAAGAAGCATGATCAAATATCCTTTTAGTAAGTCTTTCATTGTCCATTCTTTAAGTATGTCTCCAATCGTCTCACAATGTAAGTTAAAGCGCGCCACCCCCCCCCCCTAATCAAATTATTCAATTCTGAAATTTTTTTGAGTTAGAAATAATTAAAACTCGAGAAATCCTTCACAGAATGGTGAAAAACGCATCAAAATCCATCCAGTGGCTCTCGAAATTACCCGGAACATCCAATAATCTAGGACTTAGATTTATACTAAGCAGAGATTATATTTTATTTTATATTCTCTTTGCTTCGTCCATCACTGCTTATTTTACTTCATAATTAGCAGAAGTCTTCTACTACCTTTTGCATTAGTACACTTCATAATAAACTGCTTCTGCATGTGCAGCTCTAAAATTGTGTATTTATTTGCTTTAGAGATTTAATTTAGTACACAAAGGCACTACCTGTAATTTCACTTTCAATTCTCATGCCTTCTCCAGGTCTCCACATGAATATCGTCTGGTTATTGGCGGAGTCAGTGCGCATCATAAATCCTAGCACAATAAACCAAGACAGACAGAATAATTGTTCGCTCGTTACGAACCGTCCCTGTAGGCTTCATGAGGTGGAAAGAACTATGTTTAATGCCTCAGGGGAAGGAAGATGGGTGTCATAAAGCTTCACGGAAGTATAAAGAAGACAGTTTTACGTTCACATGACGTCAGGATGAGTCTGGTAATTAAAATACCTATTGTTCTGCTTTCAATGGAAGAAATGGATCTGACTCATGCAACACATAAACTACTTGGCTGAAGATTAATACTATTTACTATACTGCTGAGTGGGTATCAAGCATCTAGGGTCATCTATACTAATATATAAAACTGAGATGGTGTGTGTCTGTGTTTTACTCAATCACGCAATAACCCCTGGTCCGATTTACTTGAAATGTTACATTGAAGTAGCTGATTTACCTGGTTAACATATAGACTACTTTTGATTTGATACTTTGCACTATTTAAAGATGGCGACCATTTTAGTGACGTCACAACACCCTTTGGTTTCAAACTTTCACATTTCTATTTCAAATATAAAGGGAACGCTAAGAAATAGCAAACTTTTGATGACATATAAGAAATTTAACATTTAATTTTCTATCCGAAAGGTCCTTATCACTTTTCGTGTGTCTCCAACGGTTAGCGAGTAAAGACAAAATTTGCTATAAAACACGATCAACGCCGAGCAGTGCAGTTGGACAAAATGTTCCATCCTTACTTTCCCTCCACGCAGCACCTCGCCTATCCCCTGTTTTAACTGTCACCTTCACATTTCAATTTATTTATGACCAGTAGCGAAGCACGGGTACTTCAGCTATAATGCGGGACAAGCCATTGAAAGCCTGAAGGTCAACGGGCCCTCCGCTCCGCTCGCATTCCTGCACCTGGCGGTGTTGCCATGCTATTGCACCGTACCTTCAGTCGACTGCTGGATGCGAGAACGTACAGGACAACACTGCACCGACTACGCGTGACGTTCAGGCTTGCAATGGTTTGTCCCGCACTATAGTACAGTTATAATTATGGCACCATTATATTGGAAGCATTTCTTAGCATATAAAGTAGGGCCCCATATTAGCTAAAACGTAAAATGACGCGTATGCGGGAACCAACGTCTATGTTACATTTCGAACTTATTGAGAAAAACAGCAGTAAAGGGGACTGATGTCCGTGGGACAGGGCTATGCGGTAAGACGTAAGATTGACTTTCGTTCCTTAAACCAACCCACTACAGTTTGAGCGGAAATCGATGTAACATACACATTTATTCGTTATTTTTAGCCTACTTTCGATTTTTGCAAAAAATTGAAAGTAGACTTATGCGATCTACACAGGGCCAAAAATTGTGTGTCTGTCTGTGTGTGTGTGTGTGTGTGTGTGTGTGTGTGTGTGTGTGTGTGAGTCTGTGTGAGTGTGTACTCTGAATGTCTGTCCACCCTATCAATTCAAACAGGGTGAAACCGAATTGAACGAAATTTGGTACAGAGGTAGAACTAGCAAAGGACACCTCAGTATCATGTTTTATATTGCCGCCATCTTTACCAAAAATGAATGGCGGTCACTCAAACGTTCAAAACGTAAAATCAAATAACGACTAAACAAATCATCCGATCTCTACCAAATTTGGTAACAAATACCTTCATATAGCACGCGTCTTGTGACCAAGCTACAAGGCCATCCGCCGTACCATTTTAGGATGGCGGCCGTGTGAATTATGCAAACTTTATAATCCATATCATGGGACCCACCAGTTCCGATTATCGAATTGTTCTAAAGTTCTAAAGCAGTGGTTCCCAACCTTCGTCAGCTGATGCCCCCCTTTTCAGATACGGGAGTTCATCGCCCTCCGCCCCCCCCCCCTCCCAACCCCACCACTCATCGCTTCAATTACCTCTTCTATTGACGCGGAGGATATACTCCTAACCTTATAACACTACATTTTGGAATAGGCCTATCTATTACATACTAACTTCATTTTGGCACAATACAAAGAACACACTTTCACAACAAATCCTTAAATTAGTCAACAAAAATGTCAGTGTCAGGGTTAATACTGTTTTCTCTTGATAAGATTCGGTATGTTTGGTTTGATATTTGGCAGAGCACAGCGGAGATCACTTGCAACATCAAGCCGACAGCGCTGCTTTGTTTCTATGACACTCATCGACTCACATAAATAAGTCTTTCAAAATGGGACAAAGACACGCAATGCAAATTTGGCTATTACAGGATACACTGCAAGGCAGTTTACCCAAAAGGCACCCAGTCCTAATATTTTAGAATCATCTTTTAGCTTTGATTCACACTTCAAATCTATGGCTTCTTCTTGAAGCTGTGCTGGCAGTGCTTCAATGTCAATGGCAAACGAATTTCTTGTTAACATCCAGGACCATTCTTCCGACGAGATATCAGGAAAGTAGAAGTTGAATTCTTGTGCCAGGGAATCCAAATATCACTGAATTTGCACCTAAGTTTATTACGATCACGTTCGTTTTCCGGCAAAATTTCATTAAGACGGTGAAAGGATGAGAAGTTGTTCAACTGCGGCGTTTTCATAACTGTATTTTTTCCAGGAATGCATAATATGCTATTGGAATTTTTGTCTTGGAGCTTTTGTTCAAACTGTTCAAAGCTTCAAAGAAATCACAAAGATGTGCCAACGAGACGATAGTATTGACATTGATTTTTCTCCTTCCAACACAGCAAATTCCTTATTTCACCTCCAACCTCGCGGCTCCGCAGAGATTTGTGCCGACAGTTGGTAATTACCAGTGCTTTTGAACGATTGACTTTGTGCGGCAATCACTTGGAGGGATTCGAAAATGTTTATTTTACAAATTGTAATATTCGAGTTAAAAAAAACTTAATTCGGAAATCACTTCACGCCCCCCTTGATAAAGCCCCATGCCCTCCTAGGGGGGCGCGCCCCCCAGGTTGGGAACTCCTGTTCTAAAGGAAGAGGCACGTTTGAAATTAAAAGTTTATTTTGTACTACTATAGTGCAGTTGTGGTTTTAAAAAGCAGAGCCGTCTCAGTTACAAGGCAAGAATGCAGCGGATATCTTGTGCCTGACTTATATTTCATTAATTTGAGTATTGCATGTAATATAGTGTACTGATACAAAATAAATAAACTTGTATGAAATGCTTTATACATAAATAATATACTCCACTGATGAAATCGTTTAGTCTAAATCATTATTTGCTAACACGTTCTATGTAACTCATTTGATATCGGACGATGTTAGTTGGCACGTTTGGCTGCGTGGTAAAGCGTTGACCTATCACTCTTATGGCTAAGGTTCAAACCCCATCAGAGTTAGGTTTTTTTTTGCTTGAATGTTTTTATATTTATTGTTTTGTAATGGCTCAGACGTTTTAAAATTAAGCGTTATATTGTGCATATTACAATGGAAAATATATATTTAATTAAAACAAAATTCGCCAGCAGGTTTGCACAAGACACCTAGCAGCAAAAAAGTGAATTATCATGGCCAACTGGCTGTGAACAGCACGCCGACCTACAGATTAACTTACAGATTTTATTGAAAAGTTTCTTTTTATGGCCGCTAGAATGCACTCGCCCTGTTAGGATTATCTTGTTCGATACTTTTCCACTAGATGTCACGACTGGTCTACCTGGGACTCCATTGATTAGCATACCATTGGGATTCTATGCGCATCGAATTTGAAGAATGACAAGATGATACTACGATACATATTTACTTTTTATTATAAAGGGTTTGTAACAGCCTATTGTGCGTTATTTGAAAATGTTATTTGAGCCAAAGAACAAAATGATTTCACATACTACCCGAACTCTAGCATTTGGTGCTAGTTCAAGATATTAATTAATACGGTGGTGAAAGCCATGCACAGCCAGACGTGTAAACACATGCCTCAACTCAAAGTTGGATGATGCCCACGTCCGGTCGATTATGTAATAATAATACGGTAATTATGTTATTGTTTTTACGTCGGTTTTAACTACTGTGGCTTTTAGGGACGCCGGGGTGCCGGAATTTTGCCCCGATGGGGATCTTTAACGTGCCAGTAATTCTACTGACACGGCTCCCTCGCATTTGTGCACCCTCAAATGCCAGCTGACTGCACCAGGATACCAACCTCTAACCTAGGGCCCAGCAAGCGAGAACGTTACCGCTGAGCCACGCAGACAGTCCGGTCGATTATGTCTTCAGATCCATAACATTCTTGAGATATTTCTTATCTTTCTTTCTTTCTTTCTTTCTTTCTTTCTTTCTTCAATGATGGTAGCAGTTTTTTTTTTTCGAGGTTGTGGTGTTTGGTAGAGGTAAATAGTATCTAAGGTCCTCGACCAAGAAATGATTCTATTATACTCTTTGACAAAAACAAAGAGTTATAACTATACTCATACATTTAGGAGAAAGTAGGCTATATGGTCTTTACTGAACATCTTGTTTAAAGTGCATTTCGCTTCACAATTTCGGCAATACTAAAGCCATATTTTGAGATATGCTCGAAGTACTTGCAAATACGTATTCAGAAAACATCGTAGATGTTTGTTCCGTGAATATCTCAAATTACACAAAATGTAGCATAGTTGTTAGTTTCCGAATACGCGTCAAATCAAGGAATTTCCTTAATTGTGTCAAAAGTTGAAGGGCTTAAAAGCCCGGAAAGGTTTCAAATTGTGTGTCTTGGAGAGATCTTTCAAACTAAAAATCCGAATTTCGAAATTCAGTTCCGGAAAAAACAGCTTAAAATCCCTAGTTTCATATTTGTTTTCTTTTTGCTTCAAATGCTATCCAAATGAACTTATTTACATAATTCTTTCATTCTAATGTGTTCCTTGGTTCAATACCCTGAGGCGTATTTTGATGTTTTTGAAAAATCTTCACACCGGAAATAGTTAGACTATAAGCGCTTAAGTGAAACTCTGCGTTGATTCACACTAGTGCTTGTAGTGGTAGAAAAGGGGAACTGATAATCTTATCGACCGGATATGGTTGAGTTTCATTGACTCACACTAGCACTTGTAGTGGTAGAAAAGACAAACTGCTAATATAAACGATCGGATATGGTTGAGTTTCCGGTGAACAATAAACTGTGTACCACGTGACAGCATCCCGGCACCTAGTTTAGTTTAGTGTTTAGTGTTTCCTGTACGTTTGGAAAAGTGGAGAAAGCATCGAAAATTAATTACAAATGCACCAGAAAAAAGGAATAGTGTTCATGGAAGGTAGGTATAGTCTATGACATTAAAGGATGTTCCCAACATTGAATTGCTTGCCTAGAAGGGCTACGATGTGGATTTTTGATTGTAACGTAACAAATAAAAATTATGAGTCTTATTTGTTTAAAACAAGTAATTATCATCAATAATTAAGCTCGTCTCCAACAATGTAGAATTCAAATATGTGCAACGGATGTACAGGAAAGTGTATCAAAATTGTCAGAAAAAGCATTTCAGTTAGGTCTAAATTGAAAATTATTTCGACTAACTAGAACCGAAAACCTTACGTTCCGATAATGTTAAAAATGCTAACCCAAATAAAATTAAAGCTCTTATTCGAAACTAGTTAAAATTTCTCTCTGGCGTTGGAATATGGCTTAATCATTGAGAATAAATTTCTGTTTTGAACATATTTCACCCGTAATTTTCTTTAAAAGTGGCTCCCCTAAACGAGGATTTCCCAGTTTTCTTCCACATTCATTCCAGGCTTGATATTGCCCATAATTTGACGTGGTGGGTGCACTACTTTTCACTTGTTTGTCCCATAAATAGACTCGAAATTTAGAGCCATGAGTGATATCATTTCTGTGTTGATTGCTTACGTCCGTCACTGTTAATTGTTGTCTTATGCTTTGTTTCAGGTAAGTTGTAATGGTGTGTTACTGACATAACACATCGTAGAGGAGTACAGTGTGTTCCAAACAAAAAAGCAAAGTCGGTAAGTAAGCATTCAGTTAGACCCTTAAGCAGGCAGTAATTATCATAATTACGTATTCTTAACAGCAATGTCTGAAAGAAGTAAATCTTCAGATTGTTCACTGTATCTGTAAGATGTCTCGTCAGAGACCTTCAGGTTTCGTTCGATTGATTAATAATAATAGTAATAATAATGTCCTTGATAAGGAGGCCAATACGGTCAGAGCTCGTAAGATGGAAGCTGCATATCGATTAACGCAGAAAAGATATAACAAGAAAGTCATATCCTTCAGAGCAAAGTTACGACATTATGCCGCTGTGATTAAACCGGAAGCTATTTATAGTTCCGAATGCCTTATTTTGATCAAAAAAGGAGAAACAGAGGAGTTAGGAAAGAAAGAACGAAGAATCCTAAGGAAAATATTGGGGCCAGTAGAGAGAGCAGATGGCTTATGGAGGAGACGGAGGAATAGTGACTTGTACAACCAGGCGGAGAAACTTAACGGACACGATGCGTAAGAAAAGGATTGAATTTTATGGCCACCTTACACGAATGAGCAACAATAGGTTAACCAAAAGGATATTCACTTACATTAGCAAATTAAAGTCCACCACAAAATGGGTTGAGGAAACACGAGCAGATCTCAAAGAAGATGGCATCACTCAAAAAGATATTCACAACAAATCACTGTTTCGAAGGAAGGTTGATAAATTTAAAGAGTTTCAGGAAAAACCTGGCTCAAAAACCAAGGCCATTTGGTCTGAAGAAAGAAGGAGACTCAGCGAATGCATGAAGAAATTCTGGAAGGAGAAGAAGAGATTGGCAAGTCGGCCGATCGTTCAACCCGGTCCACAGTAGACAGAAGAAGAAAGAGAAGAAGAAGAAGAAGAAAATCCTTAAATCTTTTATCCTCCCAGTTCGGCTTCACCCACGGCCTCTGCGAGGGATCATTCCTCTGCCGTCACAAGGACAGTGTCTGGAAGCTGAGCACACTTGGTCAGCAGATACAACTGGTGACGGGCTGATCCCCCATGTGCCCACTAACTTGGGTCTACTGTAATTAGGGAAGGGACAGGGAAAGAATTGGATTCCGGGCTGTGGCCTGACATTTAATTCTGATCTAAGGTTGGAACGAGGTATTAAAAATAATAATAATAATATCGTATGGCCTCGAGTGCCTGGTGCAAGCTTTGCTATTTGACACCCAGAGGGTAGCTTGCATGTCGAATTTCGTAGTTCATTGACTATGAAAGTCAAGGAGGTTAGATGTTAGATATCTAATCTCCTTGAACACAATAGCGCTTTCTAGTAGAGAAATTAGGAACTTTGTGCTGGCGGAAACTCCCGAGATTAATTTTGCCATTATGAACTCGGCCTACTGAATTCAAATGGGTTCTTTGACATGCCAACATCGTATGACATGCGTATCGTATATTTACCGCCTTTCAAAAATCACTTACCACGGTCAGGGGCGAACCTGCAATCTTGGGGTTAGTAGACCGACACGCTATCCACTCACCCACCGTGGAACGAGGTAACTCAGCTTCATGAGCCGAAACTGAAAATAGGTGTGTTTGACTACATTATCAGCCATCCGGAAAGTGTTTTTCCGTTGTTTTCCGCGTCGAAAGGAAAAATGCCGAAATGGTTCCTAAAGTAAGACCATGGCCGTCTTCTTCGCAATCCTACCCTCGATTACAAATATAGGGGAAGGTCGGGAAGTACCGGACAGTGGCAGTGTCTGCGTTTTAGCTATCCTATGTGTTGAAATACTTAACAGTTCAGTGGTACTGGGTTATCGATATGAGAAGTGTGGGGACGACTTTGGGAGTCAATGTTACATGAAGAGAATAAGAAGCGTTTATTTTTGTTGAAATCTGTGGAAACGGGAGTCGGTTCAGTTTCTGCTAATGTTGGGCCACAGAGATGTTTCAAGTATTAAAGGGGCCACCTTTTGTTATAAATGCTAGGACTGCAATAAAAATTGATATTTAATTTTTTCTATGGACACCAGAAACTCCAATTGCAAGGCCGTCTGAATTCGCCTGACAACTTCTAGGATACCTGAAACGGAGACGTTTCAAAATCTGCTTATTACGTACCTATTAGTAATTAATTTACAGATACCGGCGTTCAGCTCTTCACTTGACCTTGAGACCTCACCGGTAGGAGCGGGGTGTTGAGTGATGAGGGGAGCGTGCCGAATACTTCCCTATATGAGAACATTGACGCGCGTGACAATTGGTTCTTACAATCAGACACAGACACGCTCAGCGTGGCAAATGTTTTACGCTGGAGTAGTATACTGGGGGAGTGGGATGGGGAAGTGCAGAGCTAATTGCCGGTACTGTACGTGAAGGTTTCACAACAGTTAAATAGACATAAGTGTGTATTGCAATTGGGGTCTTGTAATTTAATGTTAAGCGCTCCTCAAATAATGCTTAAGTGTCCGATACCACTCGAACTTCTCCTAGCCACTCCTTCAGACATCACTATAGCACAGCTTATCGGACAAATCCCACACACACTCAAGAACGTGCAATTGAAGGACCACGATATTCAAGTCCCTAAATAGATCAAGAACCGCATAATAAAAATTTCTTGGTCTGAGCCCTTCTTGATTCCATATTTTTCGGAAGCTCTCTTGCACGTATTTCACTCGCTTCCACAGAATGTGTGAAAGAAAGAATAGCAGATAAAGAATACGTTCAGGTGTACGTCTGCATTTTATACCAGAATTTGTAATCATCAGAGAGGCCATGACCTGAGGACCTTTCTCCTTTTAAAACGGCGCGGCAATAGAAGAGCGGTACATGATACGTTATCGCTTTCATCTCATTCCCGCTTTATTGTGTTGTGCGCCATGTTTTATGTGGGCTATGAAACTGCTACATTTATGGTCCTACTGTCGCTCGCAGTCTCTTCCACTACGACAGATACGGTCGTGTAATGAGGAACTCTTGTGGGGTATATCTTCAACAATTGAATTACATTTACGACTTCCATCTTCTATCCTAAGAAAGGTTAATTGTGGCAATAAAATCGCGATAAGTTATGAATTAGGGTGAAACCCTCGGAGACAATCTAGGGTTTATTATTCGTCTATTATCGTCTAGTAATATTTTCTTCGTCATGCCCTTTCAAAGAGCACGGTTGAACTTCTTACTTGGCCTGATAGTTTTCGCCTTCTGAACTTCTCAAAATCTCTTCATAAATGCACCTTTCGTTCTGTGAACCACTTGCTACCAGTTAAATCATTTTAAATGATCTTTACGACTTCGTCGTTACGCTGAGGTCTGGCGTTACGTTACGGCGACGGGACGAAATGTACCAAGAATGCACTGAGGTGTGTGACGTCATAGTACCGCTTGAGCTTCCTCCTTTCCCCGTACGCTCCGGTGAGCGTGACGTCGTCCAGCCAGTTACCTCCTTTGACCTTGGTTTGCACTTGCTAATGGAGTTTGAGTTCACGCAGTTCGCTGTATGATCATGAGGCTTTCACCCAGTATTTTTCAGCATTGTAGCATGTGTAGCATTTAAAATGATATAAAGTCAAGTCTTTCAGACTGACTAGCACTCTTTTTTTATTCTTAGGTTTCTCCCTGAATTTGTGCTTGTGTGCTATCGTAATAAAGGCTCCATGATTTTCTATGATGTCGTCCGTGGCGTAGTTGGTAGCATGCTCAACTGTTGTGCCCAAGATCGCGGATTCTAACCCGGCAGAAGTCATTTGATTTTTTTAAGAGCATTAAAATCCTTCAGTAGGTTATGCCATTCTTCGGAGTGGAAGTAAAGCCGGCGGTCCCATGTCATAGATTTATGGCATGTAAAAAATCCTTCCACTGACTAAACTTGTGTGAAGCTAAATTGTTAGGTTAGATTACGTCGGAACGCTCTATCTAATTTCCAACGTTCACCACTAGGTATCACTGATATCTGGTAGCGAAAGTTGGAACTACTTGAAATTGAACGGAACTTGTAGTTCACCTTAAGAGTGTCCGCTGGAAGCAGCTACAGACCCAGGCGAGCCGAACATGTCCTTAGACACTCCCGGCACTAAAATCCATACGATAAATGAATAAATTTCCTGGAGGTTCGCCTTAGTTTCTTTTAGGGAGTTTATTTTTACCTTTTTTGAGTTGATTACTTAAAATAATCTTTTGGTTAGTCTGCCGCTGTCAATTCTATAGGTATGGCCATAGAATATCAGACTTCTTTTGCGTACGGAATCAGTAAACCTGTCAGTTAAGGAATAGTGGTCCGCTGTTCTCCTCTTAATCCGCATTACATTTTCCCTGGTGGGACCAGAAATTTTCCAGAGAATTTTCCGTTCTTGCTTTTCAATTTCTATAACTTAAGAGTGACAACCAAGATATATAGTTTCTGAGGCGTATACAAATTCTTCAATTGAAGTAAACTTACGACTTCATCTTCATTAAGAATGAAAATCCTCAGCCTGCTTCCAGTCGACCGACCAGGTCAGGGAGGGAATGAATGAAGCCCCCAACTAGCGGCGAGAATTTGAACTGTGCCGGCTGCCGATGGCTGTCGCACTCCTCTGAGGCAATGATTAAATGAATGATAGTGGAGAGTGTTGCTGGAATGAGATTTTTGACAGTGAAAACCGAAGTACGCGGAGAAAAACCTGACTGCCTCAGTTTTGTCCATCACAGATCTCACTTAGAGTGACCGGGATTTGAACCACGGATGCAGCGGTGAGAGGCCGGCGTGATGCGGTCTAAGTCACGGAGGCTCTTCATGTTCATTATTATTATTATTATTATTACTTCCATTGATATGCCATCTGTGGAGCGCATTGTTATGCCATCTGTGGAGCGCGATAGAACTTATTTTACTAATGATGTTTTTCATTCTTCTCCAAAAATTTCTTCATCTGGCCACTGAAAATTTTCCTCCGTTCTTCAGTTCATGATTTCTTGGTCCCGGTAGTAATTTTCTTAGAGAAATTATGGTTGTTGATTAATGTTCTGAACTGGAGTCGATCTTGTAAAATTTCCTCTGTAATGCCAATATCTTGAAGATCATTTTCTATTTCACTAAGTCAGTTGTTTTTGACTTTCATTGAGACAGCAAGTTTGAGAATTCTTTTGGTGAGCCTGTCATTGTTCATTCTGAGAATGTGGCTGTAGAACTTCAATCGTCTTTATCCTGAAACTGTCAATGATCTTTTCAGAAAGCCGATCAAGCTCATGAGACTTCCGTTTTATCCAGATTCCTTCTGAGCAGACTGGACCAAGGATTTTCCTCAAAATTTTCCTTTCTTGTTTCTCTTCGTCTTCAATAAGAGATCTGCCTCCAATGATCAAGGTTTCCGAGGCATATAGTGCTTCAGATATGAAAAGGGGTATAATTATGCATTCTTCGATATTATTATTATTAGACTATTATTATTAGTATTATTATTAGGGGTCGCACGCCTGCCTCTCACGATAGAGACTCCAGGTTTGATATCCAGCTCCGCCAGGGATTTTCGAAACTGACGAGAGGGCTAGTATGGTGTGCATTCAGCCTGGTGAGGACAATTATTAAGTAGCAATCTGATCAGAGAGCCAACGCCTCAGGCAAAAAGCCAAGATTAATGGCCGAGAGGACTCATTGCGCAGACCACATGCCTGCAATCTGTAAGCCACATGGATGAGCTGCAGTCGTTTGGTAGGCCAAGGCATTTAGATGCTGTAGTGCATCTGTAGGAATCTTATTACTATTGTTATTTATCTTTTATTTATACATTTATTTGTTTAATTTCATTTTTATTCTATGTTTTAATCTTTAATTTTTAACTTTTATTTTTTATTTTGACTTGTAACTTTTTATATATTATTTTTTATTTTTCATTTTTTATTGTTTATTTTTTCTATTTTTAAAATTTTATTTTCTAGTATTTATTTCTTATTTTTCATATTTTATTTCTTCTTCTTATTATTATTATTTATTATTTCTCATTATTATTTCTTATTTTTAATTTTATTTTTTTCTAAATTTTCATTTTAAAATTTTTATTTTTATTTTTTTTAATTTTTTTAATTTTTAATTTTTAATTTTAAAATGATTAAAATTTAATTTATTTAATTTTTTTAATTTTAAAAATTTTTATTTTTTATTTTTTTATTTTCCAATTTTTCTAATTTTATTCATTTTTTATTTTTATTTGTAATTTTTGATTTTAGACATTTTACTGTTTATGTTTATTTTTTTCAATTTTAGCTATTTATTTTTCTGTTCTCATTTACATTTAATTTCTTTTATTTTCTAGTTTTAGTCTTTAGTTTTCATTGTTCTTTAAAATTAAATTTTCATTTTTGGTGTCATATTTTACTGTAATGTATTTTTTATTTATTTTTGAATTATTTAAATAATTTTATTTTTGAATATTAATGTTTATCAATTTATAAATAAACTACAACTCTACACAATTGGTAATGGTACAACCTTTATATTTTTCGATCCATGGACCCAACGGCATGCTGTATCACTGTTTCAATAATAATAATAATAATAATAATAATATTATTATTATTATTATTATTATTATTATTATTATTATTATTATTCCTACGTATAGTTTGATTGTCTTGAATACGGTGTCGACTGCTCGTATGTCTACCTTATCGTATGTCGTCATTGTTGCTGTTGTTCCTATTTCTGTCCCATCAAATCTAAATCCACCTGAGACGCCAATGAAAATCCGTTTTGATGAGAATATTTTAAATCAATATTGGATTTCTAAAGCGAGCTGTGAACTAACATTAAGTCTTGAAACTTAATAAAAGGTGAAACTGGGGGTTATTACCACTCAGCTCACTGAAGAACTTTACCAATCAGAGCATCAGCCAATCTAAATTCACCCATTCAATGTCCTCAATTCCGTATTCAACTGGCATCTTCGACTCATTTCAACCCCTCATCATCTCATCCCTACAATTTCCAACATTTAATTCCTTTCCCATTTAGTATGAATAACTTGGGCTTGGATCATTCTCTTTTCTGTTGAAAATAAAGTGCGTTTTCGAGTCGCTGGCTCCTGTGAATTTATGTTTGTGTCAATACCCTCCCCACGTGAGAGAACGAGAGAGGGAGAGATCGCATTTCTCTTTGACTCTTTGGGGCTTCACTTTGCTAGAAGTGGTTTCCTCCGTCCCTCAAGCTCCAACTGGGGACAGGTGTATGGGATCATTGTTTAAGAAGCGAGTTGCCTGGAAGGGGTGGGACCTGCTTCGTGATATTATTGTTCATGTTAATTTAGCTTTAATCAAGGGGTGAAACTTTGGGTTAGTTGAAATACGGAAGAGTAAATACACTTGAAGGTCGCGTTATAACAAACAACATAGGCTACCTCCGACACGTGTTAAATATTAAGGAGAGCCAGAATGTCCTATGCTCTCTATGTTAATTATCAACTTTTTATTTGTCATTTTGTCAGGAACTAATTGCATTTTTAGCCTATTTTCAATTTTGAAAAAAATAGGCTTATGAGATCACCTTTTGTCCGTGTGTGTGTGCGTGTGTGTGTGTGTGTGTCTAATAACTTTTGATCGGCTGGAACGATTTCAATGAAACTCGGTAAGTTCATAGCACTAATCCGGGCAACCCCGACCGTGCCCTTCAAATATTGTTACGTCTCACCAATCCAACATGGCGGCTGTGCGAAATATTTCACCAGCATTCAATTTCTCCGAAACGATTCCCGATATCACCCTGGAATTTTTACGGAGATTAAGGGAACTACTAGAAGTTCGCCTATGTGACTTTTGAAAAACTGGTAACTACAAAACCAACATGGCGGCCACGCGAATTTGCGACTTTTAAATAGACGTTTCTCGCGATTTAAACAACCAAACGCAATAAAACTTCGTACAGTATATGTTTATACACATTGTAATGCACCGACATCTAACTTTATTCAATTGTTTACATAACCACAAGATGGCGGATGTGCGAAATATTTCACCGGCATTCCATATCTCTGAAACTATTAGCGGTATCACCCTGAAATTTTGTACGGAGATAAAGGGCACTACTGGAAGTTCATCAACAAGACTTTCAAAAGCCAGTTAACTACAAAACGAACATGGCGGCCAAGTGAATTTGAAAATTTTAAATAGACCTTTCTCGAGATTTAATGTTCCAAACGCAATGAAATCTGGTACAGGAAATGTTCATACTCATTGTAATGCACTGGTATCCAATTTAGTTAAATTGTTTACATAACCTCAAGATGGCGGCTGTGCGAATTTTAAAATTAAGTTTTTATTTCTTGTGTCGTAGTCATGCGATCGAAGTGATAGTTTGAATAATGAACCTACGCAATAATTTTCCTTTAATGGTACATGACTCTATGGCCTATACATTTAACAATCCAACATGGCAACCATCCGAAATATTTAGACGGCTCTGAATATCTACGAATCTATTATAGCAATCAAACTGAATATTTTTATGATCATAGGGGCTATGAACTTAAGTTCACCTATAGCACTTTAAATAACCTGGTGATCACAAATCCAACATGGCGGCGACAATAATTATAAATATTCACATGGACGTTTCTCACAATTTAACCATCCGAGTGCAGTGAAACTTGGTACAGTAAATCCTTATAGGAATGTTAATCCACTGGCATCTAATTTATTTCAATTGTTTCCATAACCACAAGATGGCAGCTGAGCGAATTTTTAAAATCTCCTTGTTACTTCTTGTGTCCTAATCATGCGATTGAAGTTTGAATGCTGCACGTACACAATAATCTTTATGTAACAGTACATAACTCTGAGACCTACATATATAAAATCCAACATGGTGACCATCCGAAATATTTAGTCGGTTCTCAATATCTACGAATCTATTACAGCAATCAAACTGACATTTTGTATGTTGATAGTGGAAATTAACATAAGTAGGATATATGAAAATAGGCTGTATAGTTCTTCACGGAACTACTTGTTTTACAGATGTTCCTTCGTGGTTTGTTTTGAGAAATTGCGTTATTTTGACAGTAAATCCATGAACATTCTCCATCGGGCAAATTAAACTATTGTACATTTTGAAAATCGACTGCGTTAAATATAACACATAACGAGGATTTACTTCTAAAACTTTTAGCTTTGCAAGTTGAAAAGTTCCTAAAAAAGGGAAATTCTATAGTCTGTTATTACATATGAATTGCAGCCAATGGCTATAGTATTTTAAATTGAACGCCCGTTGGCTCCTAGCAAGTTAAATTTCAAGTACAGCCGACTCTCGACAATTTGAAAATCAAGGAACAATGTTCAATTTACCGAGAGTTCAAAATAACAGGAGTTCAAATAACCCAGAGAGAGGGAGGAAAAAATTCAAAGAAACAAGAGTTTGATTTTCCTGATTTCATTACTGTATTTACTGATTATATTTAACAACATTTGTTCTCTACACTGAAGAAATTCACTTAAAGCAAACACTCCTCAAGACGGCAAAATTTACCCTGACGTGACCTTTTCTACTCGCACTTAAGGCACTTCTGGTGACGCGGTCTTTTTCTTTCGAAATCATCGATAATGTCCATGGTAAAATGCCAAACTGTTGGGTGACGTCTGTTTTTAATTGTCCATCCTCCACAGCTTGAATTACACGCTCTTTGTGCTTATGGAAAGACACTTGTTCTTTCTTGAACTCATTTTGATACTTAATAAATACACATGTCAAACATTATACTGTAACACACTTTGACGTTTGCAAAGATGACTCAAGACTGCGAACTCACTCATACATCTCATTATTGGTGTAATTAAAGGACAGGTCTGTGCATGATAGCAATGCCGTTATCACAGACTTCAAATTATAGAATGTCGACTTGCAAGATGCCATTCCTACAGCTTCAAATGACCGAGGGGACCAAATCACATTAATTTTTCTCAATTTATTGAGTACTATTCAAGGGACGGCGAAAATACTTCAAATTATCGAGAGATTCAAATTAACGAGTGTCAAATTATTGGGAGTCTACTTTAATTCCAAATTGGGCTACCAGATGCCACTGTCACTGACATTTAGCGTTGAGAGTTGGAACTTGATAGAGCGTTTCTAACCAGCCAAATATAACCAACAAATTTGGCTACACACTACGAATTGTAGTGGTAGGTTCTTTTACATGCCATAAATTTATGACATGGGCCCGCTGGCTTTACTTCCCCTCCAAAAGAAGGCATACTGAAGGATTTTAACGCTCTTGAAAATCTGACAACAACGGTCGGGTCTGAACCTGCGATCTTGCGCACAGGCCTAGCATTTCAGCATGCCACCGACTAAGCCACCAACATGGCAGCCAAGCGAAGTTGAAACATTTAAACATTTAAGAAATATATTTTAGCAAGATACTGGAATAAAAAAAATCCCCTAGCTGAGGAAACGGTGACAATTTCGGTTTAATGACGAGAGATTCAAATTAACGAGTGTCAAATTATTGGGAGTCTACTTTAATTCCAAATTGGGCTACCAGATGCCACAGTCACTGACATTTAGCGTTGAGAGTTGGAACTTGATAGAGCGTTTCTAACCAGCCAAATATAACCAACAAATTTGGCTACACACTACGAATTGTAGTGGTAGGTTCTTTTATATGCCATAAATTTATGACATGGGCCCGCTGGCTTTACTTCCCCTCCAAAAGAAGGCATACTGAAGGATTTTAACGCTCTTGAAAATCTGACTACAACGGTCGGGTCTGAACCTGCGATCTTGCGCACAGGCCTAGCATTTCAGCATGCCACCGACTAAGCCACCAACATGGCAGCCAAGCGATGGTGAAACATTTAAACATTTAAGAAATATATTTTAGCAAGATACTGGAATTAAAAAAAATCCCCTAGCTGAGGAAACGGTGACAATTTCGGTTTAATGACGAGGCACTGTAAGCTCCGTCTCCACAACACCCGCTTTGCTTTCTTAAAATGTATTTTTACGTCTATTGTCTACTAGAGAGAAAACTAAGAATTGAGATAAATCAAAGGAAAAATTGTGTGTTTAATTATAACGCATTATTGTGGAAAAGTGTGAGGAAAGTTGTCCTAAAATTGAGCCATGAAGAAAAGGAATCCGTAGCTTAATATGAGGTATAGGTGAAATTTTGAAAATGTTGAAGGTTTTCAGCTTTACTGAGCCTTTTAATGGTCTAAGAAAATGTGTTTAAACATTGCTTGAATGACTAATATTTTATTTTTCATTTGATGAAAACAACACGAAAATATCTTCAATGCTTCCAAAGATATGCCCCTAAATGTTGGTTGCTGTCGCTTAAGTTGTCTCCTTAAATTCTACCCTTAATTAAGTTTGAAGCTCGTTTCCCGAAAACTTTATTTCTACACAGCGTTTACATGATAACTCAAAAACTATTCAAGGTCTTTCAATGACATTTTGCATGATTGTGTATTGTAGGCTACTAATATGAACAACATACACCAAAATATTTGATCAAGCATACCTCCCATTCAAGAGAATATTTTCTACCCAATAAAACTAAAAAAAGACAACAACCATTTAGAGTAAGAATATGAAAACAAAATCCTAAATATGTGTATCAATTATTTTGGTGTGTGTTCTAGCCGTGAATGTTACCAACAGCTCAAAATAACATTCAAATAAATATTCTAAATTTTAGTGTACTTATCATGAAAACGCTATCCAACTGTACAAATAACAGCTGAAAGTTTGGTGATATCATAATTTATGACTGCAAGCATGTTATAAAATGTGTTTTGTGCATAATAATGGGTGAACTATGTTTAATAATCCTGCAAAGTTTTATTTGTTGGCAACATATAGCTTATGACATATATATATATATATTTTAACTCAGCAGAAATTGTCATACGAAAGGTGTACCTCCCTCCTATGGAGCGTTCTGAATATTAGGTTCGTCATTTAATTTTCCAGGGAAGCTGTGTCACAAAGTCAGAAAATATTGACATTTTAGAAGCTAATTTTACAACTTTGTCAAATTGAGTGAAGGTAAGTAAACGTTTGCACATCCAGGAATCAACTAAAGCTAAACAACTACATTATCTACTCGGTTATATTTTAATGTTTCTGCAAGTGATAAACGAAACTGACCAATTACAAAAGCTTTACGTAAATAAGAAATTTGAACAGTAACAGTTAATAACAAAATAGTTTAGAACGCAATCACTTCAAAAGCTCGCCGAGGTAGAAGCTAACGATACGAAATAGTACGTTATGCAACAAGCCTATAATGGCAATAATTGAGCGAAGCGAGTTGCATACGACTGTTATGTTTGACGATAATTATAACTATCTTATGTTCTAACATAAATATCCATAAATACTGTATCTGTCGTGATTTCGCCAGTTTTATGTACTGAACAGAGTGCATGGGACGCAGAGAATACCACGGCCTCCTCGAATACCCCACTATGACAGTATGTAGCCACGCAGTGACATTTAAAATAGGAGGCCGTGGAAGTCAGCGCAGGTGCTATGCTATCCTTACCTAATTTGTCACACAACTGTTTCTTGAGCTTTGATTGGTGGAAGAAACTGTTTCATAATGAAAACTTGTACTATAATGAGCATCATTATAGTACAGTTTTCTGACATAATATTTACATTTACTTAAAGGTTTCATAAGTAAACACCAAACAGAATAAACCCAAATTTATCGTCAATAAATATATCATCAAGTCAACTCCCGAGGAGGACAAAGAAGAAGGGTCCAATATGCGTGAAGATTCAACGGAACCAAAGATCAAAATGTCTAAATACACATTCGAAGATTAAGAAAATGATTGTAATTTTTTGGAATATATAAAGAACTAACAACTAGCCTCGGCTTCGCCCAGTGTCTTTAACGTGGATTTGTTAAATGGAAGTGTGTTTTCTAACTTAGTTATATAGCTTACCTGTGGAATAAAATGATCAATCTGATATATAGAACGCCCCTGGTATCATTTTGGATCACGAAGCAACGCATTCTACAATTCGTGATTCACCGAGGCAGCTGTAGAATTTTAAACTCCATCAGAAAACTGTGAAGCAATAGAGATAAATCTCTTGATTAGAAGCCACAGTGTTCATACCGTGAAAATCATGGTCTATTTGTTCCATTATTAAGTTATGATTAGGGGGAGAAATAAAAACTTGCACTGATACAATTATTATTTTACAAACTAAATGAAATAGTCACCAGTCGTCAGTACGTTCGCCCACTAATGCAAATCAGTCTGTGTTCATAATAGCGGCAATGAAATCACTGCCAGCTTCATATCCATAACTCGTTACCATTTTAATATCGATGCTCAACTAGTGTGCTGAATGTCATTTCAATATTGTGTGTGAGTGCCACCCAAGCAATTGTTGGTGTGGGGTAATTGGTGAAGGGAGGCAGCACGACAGCCAAATCTGCAGGGAGTAGGCTATTCTTTAACGTGTTGGAAGCCATTTTTCACTGTTGCCTTAGGAATCTAAATATAATGTTTTTCAGTTCGTTAAAACGATTGTAAAGGGTGGTTACATGAGATTATTATTATGTAAATTGCAGCCAATGGCCATAGCAGGGTATTTTCTTTAAATAAGACGCCCGTGGGCTCTCAGAAAGTTCAATTTCGGCTGTTAAATATATGTATACAAGTATGAGTTATGACATTGAGGGATTTGAAGCCACTTTTTCAGTGTTGCCTTAGTAGATTTTATAGCTTAACTGTAATGGATCTGATGATGATCACTTGACGATCGAAACTGGTCATCCTAGTGTATTTATTAATCTCATGTAATTTATTTAAGGATTAGGGCATAACCCAGCTCTTTTGGGTACATTCGTGTTGACCGACTGAAAAGCACTTAACTCTTATGAGTTATGATATTTACAATATAGGCTACACTTGTTTAGTTGCAGTAGTAATTAAACTAGTACAATTAGACAAGATATGTGATATTTTTGTTAAGATAGTGAAAGTGGTGATGGAACTTCAAGTTTACTTGCTTAGTGTGATTGTGTGATTGTGTACTTCGCTGTTTGAGCGGTGTATGGTCCGTGTCCGAGCAGCTGTCACCTCTATTGCCTGTTGTTCTGTTGTTTTTGTTTACATCAGGTAAAATCACTAAGGATGAAACATCATAATTTATCCCCCATCACTTCGAACATGGTGATTAATAGTATTTTTAGCCTACTTTCGATTTTTGCAAAAAATGAAAGTAGACTTATGAGATCAACACAAGGCGAAATATTGTGTGTGTCTGTGTGTGTGTATTTGTGAGTCTGTGTCTGTGTGTGAGTGTGTGTACTCTGAATGTCTGTTCCCCCTATCAATTCGAACACGGTGATTAATAGTATTTTTAGCCTACTTTCGATTTTTGCAAAAAATGAAAGTAGACTTAGCCTATGAGATCCACACAAGGCGAAATATTGTGTGTCTGTCTGTGAGTGTGTATTTGTGTGTCTGTGTCTGTGTGTGAGTGTGTGTACTCTGAATGTCTGTTCCCCCTATCAATTCGAACACGGTGAAACCGAATTGAACGAAATTTGGTACAGAGATAGCACTAGAAAAGGGCACCTCAGTGTCATGTTGTATAACGCCGCCATCATAACAAAAAAGAAGTGGTGCCCACCTAGTTCTGAGCTTAAATCAAATTACGACTAATGTAATCATCTGATCTCTACCAAATTTTGCAAAGACATACTTTTATGTGAGAAGCGTTCTTTGACGAAGCTACAAGGTCATCAGTCCAATAGTTTGCATATGGCGGCGATGTATGTGTGCATATTGATTCCCCCTATCAATTGAAACACGGTAAAACCGAATTGAATGAAAGTTGGTACAGAGGTAGCATTAGCAAGGGACACCTCAGGGTCATGTTTTATATCACCACCATCTTGACGGAAAAGGAACGGCGGTCACCCAAATGTTAAAAGTTTAAATCAAATTACGACCAACCTAATTATTGGATCTCTACCAAATTTTGCAACAACATACCTTTTTTTGTGGGAAGCATCCTTTGACTGAACTACATGGTCATCAGCCCAATAGTTTGCAGATAGCGGCCATGTATGTGTGCAAACCGATTCACCATATCAATTCAAACACGGTGAAACCGAATTGAATTAAATTTTTTACAGAGGTAGCACTAGCAAAGGGCACCTCATATTTATGTTTAATATCCGTATAACACGTTGTATTTCAACAAGCTACTACAACCAAAATTGAATTACCTTGTAAAGGACAAAGAGTTATAACAATACCCATGCATTTAGGAGAAAGTAGGCTATATGTTCTTTAATGAACAACTTTTTTTTTTTTTTTGCTGTGCGGGTTGAATCAAGTTCTTATTTACCATCACGGTTTCAAAGTCACCATATTTGCTGAGCACTTGCAGACAATGAGACTGGGATGTTCAATGTTACAATAAAGGTAGCAGCGTAAGCTGATCGTCTGTTGTAAATTGTAACATCATCGTTTGTCTCCAATCTAAACACAATTAGCAAGAAAGAATACCCTACACATGCCATAACATCATCAGCAATTACCAGCTGCCATCTTGGTGTGAATACAGAAATAAACTAGGGGAAAGAAGTTTCGAGCCTTACAGTAGTCGCATTTATGATGTGTAACATGTGACATGTTATCCCTTGTTAACAGTGAACTTTGTTGGTCATTGAAATAACTACTTGAAAAACTGGAGTGCCAAAACCTGACCGGTTTTCATCAAATATGATATAATGAATATTTTCACAGCAAACAACGACAGCTTGAAGATGATTTATTGTAGGAATATCTGCGGTATATGCTTGCAGTGCATTAGTACCATAGGGGTGTAAGCAGTGAAATATCGACCTTCCTGTTAACACACGTTAGTCTGGCTGCATAAAACAATATTATTAGGGGAAAACTGATTCACCTATATAATACGCTAAGGTGTATGTTTCATAAAACTCAAGCTATTAAACCAGAAGGAGTTAGAAGGTGCGGTTTGTACCAATATATTCCAAATCGTCTCAATAGTACAGGGAAAAATCTTGCATTTCGTGAAAAATCCCCTGTCAGAACTGTGTCGCGTCAAACCCGCATAACAGTAAAGCCGTGCTGGTTTTATATACACATGGAGCACGCACAAGTAACCTATAGTAATACTATTGGTTTTACGTCCCTTTTACAGTAACTACTGAGGCTTTTAGAGTCATCGGGTTAACAGAATTTTGTCCCGAAGGGGATCTTTAACTTGCCAGTAAATCTACTGACACGGCTCCCTCGCACTTGCGCACCCTCAAATGCCATCTGACGGCACCAGGATTCGATCCTGCAAGGTTGGAAACAGCAGGGTGGACGTTACCGCTGCACCACGCAGCCAGTTTTACAAGTAACCGATCGTAATTAATGAACATTCAAAAGAAATATAATTACCCGCAGCAATGACAAATTTGCATTCTGATTTCAGAAATATCAACAGTTTAATGAAACAGGAAAAGATGACTGACGGTAAGTCAATAAAATATAATATTTGAGTACACAAATTTTCTACATTTTTTGTGAACTTTCATTTATTTACATTCTAATGCTTTTGTAAGGATATCCATTTTCTCTTTGTATTTGTTATCATAGTTGTTAAGATTCATTTTATTTAATCTACGCTGACAAAGGTATCATTGTATGCCGAAACATGTACGTTTTAATTTAATTATTAAACTTCTCAGTGTTTGACAAGGCAGATTTTATAATTGGAGATTGATATCAGTCAACACGGATAATATTTAAAAACCGTATTCATAATGGTTAATGTTTATGCATTTTACACAGTACCGGTTCCGGTTATATTCATCTATAGCTTCTCTAGTTTATTGGACTAACTATTATCACTATAACATATCATAATGCCTTTTATTCCTACTTAAGCATAATATCACAAGTTTTTCAATGAACCACTACATCAGTTCCATATGATTAACATCTTCATTACGGGCTATCTTTTGACGAATTTGTTGTTTCATCATTAACTTAAAGAAAGTAGTAACATATCTGATTTTTATTTTTTTAGAGTATTTTAAATCATTTTAGATAGTAAACGTTTTGGAAATAATTTTTGAACTCATACTTTTTTATAAAGGGGGAGGGCGGGGGGAGTTCCAGCTTAAAAGAGGAATAAATAATGTCATATTCATTCGATGGTTGAACGTGCTACAAATATTGTTGACAAATGATACTCATATCACAGTTTGTGGCAACCAAAAGCAAATTTTATAATGTCTAAATTCTTATCAAAAGAGGTCTTTTAGAAAATTTCCAAAATTTGCCATTTTTTTTATCGTGCATCATCGTTTTCCTTATCCGAAGTTAATAAGCAATTTCCTACTCATCTTTTTTTAAGGCGTGTATTATATCTGCACCTACAAACTGTACCTCATTCAGGTCATTGGGATTTGTATTTGTATTTTATATAACTTACTGTATTTATTCTTAAAAAAGGAAGCATTTTCAGCTGTTCTGAATTAAAATGCAATAAACGTACTTAATATACAGCTTGTTAGTGATTGAGGTACATTTTGTAGGCGCAGATGGAATACACACTTAAAAAAAGAAAAATAGGAAATTTCTTATAAACTTTGGATCTGTATAAGGAAAACGATGATGCATGGTAAAAAAAAAATAGCAAATTGTGATTTAAAAAAAAACTGCTGCTGGGTGCTCCCTCCCTCGACACTAGACTGACGCTCGTACTACCCCAGCTCCGCTTTTATATAGAATAGGAGCGAGAGCATGCACCCAGCAGCAGCCAGGACATCTCCGCATTTACCCGTCGTGAACTCTCCACCGCATCGGAGGGGTATGTCTAGTGAGTTAACTAGGCACTACCCGGTCAGTAGATCAGCTCATAAACTCATCACGGCTCTCAAGAAGCAAGCTACGACTACCGATGTCACTACGACTACCACCAGCACTACATTCACAAGCACGTCTACCTCCAGCACAGCCACCACTACAGGCAGTACCGATACCAGTGGCAGTACCGTTACTCGCTCAGAATCAGAACATTCGGACATCTCTCAAGCCTCCACCGTCGCGGTTATGACCGCCAAGGACGTCGAAGACATCAAGGCAGTCCTAGACGCGATACAGCAGAGGTTGAGTTTTTTTTTTTAGAGGTCGGCCAAGGGGACTTCGATCCAGGGGAGGCGGACGAAGAAGACGACATCCAACCCGAACCAGCACAGCCTATCAACCCATGGCGAACACTACATCCGTTGACTATGAGCAAGGGCTTGGAACTTCCACCAGTGCAACGAGTATTCAACCTGGCACAAGCACTCAAGAACATTCTACAGACCATTCCTACAGGGCGCGACCATCACGATGCCGCAACGACACTCTGTCTACTGTCGCTGTGGCCATCGATGGACCAAGTACAACGCAAGTACGCTTTAAACAGGGCAAACCTACGTTACATCGCTCTGACCAGAGGCTGGGGACAAGCGCTCCAATTAGACCAAGCCACCGGGGACGAAATCATTACGCTTCCCGAGGGCTTCCATCTCCTGCCGACTCCCCGTCCGACAGCGGCCTCCCTCGGCAGAGGAGGAAGTGGTCGCGGACCACGCGGGGCGGCGAGGGGTCGAGGGACTGCAGCAGCAGCAGCTGTAGCAGCAGCACCGGCCAAGTAACGAGTAAGCAGAGCAGGAGCCGGGCCTCCCCTCTCCAGACCCGGAACCTGTTCAACAGCGAGAAGGCCCAACTACGCCGAAGAAGAAGAAGTGACGCAAGAAGACGGCCAAGATGATGGTGTCTCCGAAGCCACCAGGGGATAGCACCCACAAGAAGAAGACGCCTTCTCGAAGAGGTAGGAGGGTGAAAAGAAGTCCGATGAGGAAATTCCTGAAACCTCCTGTGCGTTGGGAAGCACCAAACAGTTTGTGAAAGATCCTTTTACAGACTAAACTTGTGTAAAGCTAAATTGTTAGGTTAGATTTCGTCGGAGCGCTCTATCAAAGTTCCAACGTTCACCACTTGGTATCATTGATATCTGGTAGCGAAAGTTGGAACTACTTGAAATTGAACGGAACTTGTAGCTCACCCTAATAAGGGTGTCCGCTGGAAGCAGCCACAGACTCAGGCGAGCCGAACATGTCCTCAGACACTCCCGGCACTAAAAGCCATACGATAAATAAATACTTAAATAAATAAATAAATAATAACAGTTTGTTTAAAAAGTGCAATAAAACAAATAAACAAGACGATAGTCCCTGCCATAACTGTGTTTTGCCAAGCCCGCATGACAGTAAAGTCTGACAGGTAGTTTATACGATAATGATGATAATTGTTGTTTTAAGGTGTCTAGCATCTAGGTTATCGGCCCCTAATGGTCTGGGTGATAGCGAAAATGACAATGAAATGGAAACCAGAACGAAAATGAAGCTGGATTGAAAATATTTACAAAATGGAACTCAGATTGAAATGGCTCACAAAATGTAGAGTGGAAAGACTTACAAAAGGTACCGGTAATTTAGAAGGAAATTTAGATTGAAAAATACGCACAGAATGTAGTTTAGGTTCAAATTACTTACAAAATGCAATGTAAATTTGAAATTCTCAACAAAATGCAATTGAAATTCAAAATACTTACAAAATACAATTAAAATTGAAGAAGAAAAGAAACGTACAAAATGCAATCGAGGCTCAGAATACTAACAAAATGGAATTAAAATTGAAAGTACACAATGCAAGGTAGATTGAAAAAGGCCGGTTCAGATTCAAAATACTCACAAAGTTGAATTCAAATTCGAAATACATTCAAAATGCACTTGGAATTGAAAATGCTTACAAAATGTATCGTAGATTCATAATACTCCCAATATGTGGAAGCCCGCGATTCAAAGTACTGTACTTACAAAATGCAGTTTTGATTGAAAATACTTACAAAATGGAGTGTAGATCGAAAATACAAAATGAGGTTAGGATAAAAAAACTCTCAAAATATAATTTAGACATACCGGGAGCCAATTCATAAAAACAGGGCGGGAATCTTAAAGAGAAAAATAAACTATAATTACATAAAAGGATGGCTGATCCCTCGAAGAATGAGGGATCAGGAAACATGAGGAAAGGGTCAAAGAAGGCGGGAAAGGAAGAGACTCCCGCGGCCTCGGATATCCTAATACCTTCGGGGTCGGAAGAGAACAAGAGTTGACCAAGAGAGGTCGACAGGAAAGAAGACGGAGAGGAGCCCAGCACATGTGGAAACTTTGCTGGACTCAGCTGGGGACCCGTGGTCGCCAATCCACGTCCCACGAGATGTGAGCCACTGGGAGAGGTAGTTTATGCACAAGCGAGAGTTCTCACACGAGTTCACTAGTTATCTATAATGCAACACCTAATTTGAGGAAGGCATTGATTCAATTCCTTGAGAATCTGGCGGAGATACACCAAGCTGGACTTTCGGGAGATGTGGCACGTGTGAACAGAGTGAATAATGAGCCTATAGTTAGTGCCGAATGCTGTTTCCACTATCAGCCAACAACGCATTCCGGAGATATCCATCTCGTGCAGCTTTGGTGGTACCGCAATCCCTTGTCTGTGACATGTACGGAATGCTTTTGATGTCATTTACTTTTTATATTCGTTATCGGTATGCCTTTGTTTAAAAAAAGACAGTACCATCAGGACCATGCAATGAACATTCTCGTTCCTAATCATTAAGCATTGGGAATCTTTATAGAGGTCTTTACTGCGGATTGTTAAACGAATACGGCTCTTTTGATTCTCAATTCCCAACTGAGTGTGATAATGTGATGCGGTACCATCTCTCGACTACTGTCTACTCTTTTCAACCAGCGCCTGGCTTAGTCTTCGTAGCGAAGTGGATAGCATGTAAAACGTTGGCCGGAAGGGTCGAGTTATTTTCCCCGACCGGGGCGTTGGATTTAAACGTCGTCTCGTTCGGGAACTGGGTGATGTGAAATTACTTGAACCAGCCAATCACAGGTAGTCATTCAAATTGATATATTGTGCTCGTTTGACCGAAGTCGCCCGAACACACATGCGTGAATTTTGAATGGGCGATCAACACGAGAAATGGGTCTCAGGGTCTATCTGGGCAAACAAAATATAAACTGACTAGCTGGCTGATAACAAATTCAAGCATCAGTAGGGAAGAAGAGGAAATAAAGAAATGTCACAAATAACACAGTTAAAATTATATTTTCAATTTATTTTTCCTTCTCGGACACCCTAACTAAAATAAATACCTCCTAGGAAGAAACCGAAACTAAAACACAAACCTGTAAAAAAATACCATATCTTCCTAGGTTCCTATCTATTATACCCTATCATATACACACATCAAAAAAAGTTTTGCATCACCTCGGTTCCCAGATCTCCGGCATATAGACGTTGACTGTGTATATTGTATCCAAGATACAGTCCCTTTGACTGTTCATAGATGTCACTAAAACTGCTCAAAGATGTAAACAACCATGCATGAGCAGGGCCTATTAGACGGAGGGGGTACGACAGCCGATCAGTTCCAGTCATTCCACCAGGACGAAGGTACGCTGCTCATGTTGTCTGTAGTTCTACCATGCCTAGAAGGTCAATACCGCAGTTCGATCGCGTCCGCATTGTTACTTTGTGTCAAGAAGGGCTCTCAACAAGGGAAGTTTCCAGGCGTCTCAGAGTGAACCAAAGCGATGTTGTTCGGACATGGAGGAGGTACAGAGATACAGGAACTGTCGATGACAGGCCTCGCTCAGGCCGCCCAAGGGCTACTACTGTAGTGGATGACCGCTACTTACGGATTGCCGCTCGGAGGAACCCTGACAGCAATGCCACCATGTTGAATAATGCGTTTCGTTCAGCCACAGGACGTCGTGTTTCAAATCAAACTGTGCGCAATAGGCTGCATGATGCGCAACTTCACTCCCGACGTCCATGGCGAGGTCCAGCTTTGCAACCCCGACACCATGCAGCGCGGTACAGATGGGCCCAACAACATGCTGAATGGACCCCACGGAATTGGCATCACGTTCTCTTCACCGATGAGTGTCGCATATGCCTTCAACCAGACAATCGTCGGAGACGTGTTTGGAGGCACCCTGGTCAGGCTGAACGTCTTAGACACACTGTCCAGCGAGTGCAGCAAGGTGGTGGTTCCCTGATGTTTTGGGGTGGCATTATGTGGGGCCGACGTACGCCACTGGTGGTCATGGAAGGCTCCGAAACGGCTTTACGATACCTGAATGACATCCTCCGACCCATAGTGCAACCATATCGGCAGAATATTGGAGAGGCATTTGTCTTCATGGACGACAATTCTCGACCTCATCGTGCACATCTTGTGAATGCGTTCCTTCAAGATAACGACATCGCTCGACTACAGTGGCCAGCATGTTCGCCAGACATGAACCCTATCGAACATGCCTGGGATATGTTGAAAAGGGCTGTTTATGGACGTCTTGACCCACCAACCACTCTGAGAGATTTACGCCGAATTGTCGTTGAGGAGTGGGACAATTTGGACCAACAGTGTCTTGATGAACTTGTGGATAGTATGCCACGGCGAATACAGGCATGCATCAATGCAAGAGGACGTGCTACTGGGTATTAGAGGTAGTGGTGTGTACTGCAATCTGGACCACAAATGCTGAAAGTCTAGCTGTATGATGGTACAACATGCAATGTGTGGGTCTCATGAGCAATAAAACGAGCTGAAATGTTGTTTGTGTTGATCTCTATTCCCTTTGTATTTAACGGTTCCGGAACTCTTGGAACCGAGGTGATGCAAAACTTTTTTTGATGTGTGTAAAACATTTATGCCAAAACCCTATTGAAAGAAACATATCTACGCTAGCACTGATGTTAAGTGAACAGAAATTAATAGTCCATCTGTCACTTAACCATTAATATAATATTTATCAGAGAGTAGATTAGATACCATATTTAAATCCAGTCATGATTTGACATCTATGTAATAATTTTAGTCATAGCTTAAACACTGCCCTGCACATTCTACCAACTAATTCCAAATGTTTATCCAATGCGTATGGTTAAGTTACTGTAATATACTCCTCAAAATAGTCTGTGCAATCAAAGTTCAATATTATGGATAGGGGGAAATATTTCAAATCTGTATGCCACAAATGCATTATCCATCCCCTAAATGCATGGGTTTTTCAAATCATTTCATGGGTGACAACTAGAAAGTGGGCCTCATGGGGTCCATTAAGTGGTTCTGATTTAACAATAAGAATGTCATTTGTCCATTCGAATATTTTGTCTATTAGAAACAATCTCATAAAGGTGAAGTAAAGCTATTTATCGAAATTAATAAGCAGTCTGAATCATCATGTTCATTTATCTATTTTCATGGGATTTTATAAGGCTGTCATAACAAATGGGATTTCATCAACCTCCTTTTAGGCTTATTCTGAGCGTCACAAATAGTGAATTGAGCTGAGCCTTGAATTTAGAAATATACAGATGACAAGATGGTTTTATAAATGGCCCAATCAAATATCCCTTCTTTTCTAAATATTTACTTAATTACACCTGCACACATCTGCAATGGGGCGATCAACGTCTAACCCTTCTTTTATTTCCATATGTTATAGAGATCCTAAGCATTACCTTAACATTCACAAAATTTTCACATATTTATATAACTCACAAGAGTATTATTAACTTCAACTACTGAGCCAGGTCGTCACATGCTCCTCAATCTAACATTCATTTTATTCATTTAAACCATCTGTCTCCAGTTATTCTAATATTATTATTATTATTATTATTATTATTATTATTATTATTATTAGGAAAAGGTTCTACCTAAGAAGAAGAGAAAGAAGAAGAGTGAGGAGAGGAAAACCTGATGATATTCCAATGGAGCAGGTCAAAAACGATCTTAAAGATACAGTGGTTAGCGAGAGTGGAAAACGACCTTATTCTAAATTAAGGAGTCGTTCAGAAGCCGTAATCATCAAACCAATGAAGGGTAAGACTTTCGCTGATGTTCTGAAGGATATCAGGAATAAGGTGAAGCTGGAAGACAATGGTGCAGAGATTCGATCTATCCGTAAAACTAGAGATGGGGCTGTTCTTCTTCAGTTCAAGAAAACAACGCAGATTGAAAACAGGGAGAAATTCAGTAAATCTTTGAGATATGCTCTTGGACAAGATGGTGATGTAAAGGCTTTAATTCCCCGAACTACACTGGAGATTCGGGACTTGGATGGTATCACTACCGTTGCAGATGTGGAGGAAGCTGTAAGACGGGATTCTGGTAATACTCATGGAGAGCTGAAAATTTCGGTAACTAAACCAAACAGTTGGGGGCAAAAACTTGCCATTTTTGAAACTAAAGATGAGGATGCTCAGAAACTTCTGGAAGCAGGAAGAATTAAGATAGGATGGCTATACTGCAGAGTACGTGTTAGAACCATTTTACCTCGCTGCTTTCGATGCCTGTCATATGGACATTTGGCACGGAAATGCGAAGGCCCTGACAGAAGTAAACTTTGTTTTATGTGTGGAGAAGCTAGTCATAAAGCAGTAGACTGTAAAAAGAATAATCCGCGATGTATGCTTTGTACAGATAAAGGTGTCAATGAAGTTAAACGAAATCATGCTCCTGGATCAGGTGCATGCACAGTTTTTCGTGAAGCTCTTGAAAAGGCCAAACATAACAGCAAATGATGCGAATCCTTCAAGCAAACATGCACAGGAGTCAAAAAGCTAACGACCTTCTGACACAGCTGATTTATGAGATGGAAGCAGACATTATTATTAGTGAACAATATCAAGAGAGGGACCATCCTGGGTGGTTTACGGATAATCTTGGAACAGCAGCAATTTGGATACCAGATCTAAGAAAATTCTCAGTCGCAGAGCATAGATGTGAAAATGGTTTTGTCTGGGTACAGATTGGGGGAATCACTATTGTAAGCTGTTATTTTACGCCAAATGAATCTGTCCAAAACTTTCAAATGAAACTTGATGGCCTTGAGGATGCATTGCGTGGAATGGACAAAAGACTAGTGATCGCTGGTGATTTTAATGCTCAAGCGTTGGAATGGGGCATGCCGCAAATAGACTCCAGAGGAAGACGCATAATGGAAATGGCAGCTAGAACAGATTTAGTGGTCAATAACATTGGAAATGTACCAACATTCCGACGGCCAGGATGTCAGGGAACAATACCGGATGTAACATTCTCAACGGAGGATATCGCGCCTAAGATTACTGGATGGCAAGTTATTGAGGACTATACAGGGAGGATCACCAATATATCATCTTTCGTTTACTTCAGGAAGTTCTTCAAGCAAGAAACATACTGCGCAGGCCAGCACGGTGGAATATAGCCAGCATTGATAAGGAAACGTTTCTTGATGTAATACAAAATGGAATGGAGAACATAGCAGAAAAATGTTCTTGCTGTAGAGGAAAAGAAGTAGCTGGTGTACGTGTTGAACTCACCATGCAGCTAATCCAGCAAGCATGCAATACATCAATGTCCCGAAAGAGACCAGGAACTAGCAGACGTCCAGCGTATTGGTGGACCGAAGAAATTGCAGAATTGAGATGAAACTGTCTGCGACTTCGACGCATGGCCCAGATGACGAGAGGCAGAGAAGTGAATACCTCAGTCACAGCGGAGTATAAGTCAGCAAAGAAGGAACTCGGCAAAGCAATTAAGAAGAGTAAAGCTGATAAATGGTGGGCTTTGGCTAAGGAAGTGGAAGATGATCCATGGGGTCTGGGTTATAAGATTGTAATGAAGAAACTTGGAAAATTCTCAAACCCGAGCATGGATTCACAAACCATTAAAAAAATTGTGGACACACTATTTCGCGACCATCCAGAGAGGACTGATTGTGACGATGAAAGTGAACTGAATGATATAACTTACCTCTCTTCACAGTAGAAGAACTGAATACAGCTTTTAGGTCCCTTAGAAACAAGAAGGCTCCAGGACCAGATGATATACCTGCAGAAGTGCTAAAGATAATATCAGAACTTTGTCCAGAACTGTTGTTGAATATGTACAATCATTGCCTGCAAGCGGGTGTTTTTAATGCCCGATGGAAAATGGCTCGATTGGTTTTGATCAGCAAAGGAAAATCTGCTGGTTATAGACCTTTATGTATGTTGGACACAGCTGGAAAAGGCCTAGAGAAACTTCTGCAGCCAAGAATTCTCTCAGCAGTTCAGACAGCAGGGGATTTATCTGTTCATCAGCATGGATTTCGCAGAGGATATTCTACTATTGATGCAATATGGGAGGTGGTGAGCACAGTAGAAAGAGCGCAAACGGGCAATCATCATTCTCGTAAAGAGACACTTCTTGTGACCCTGGATGTAAAGAATGCTTTTAATTCGTCAAGTTGGAATGACATGTTGAAAGCTCTTGAAGAGACTTTCAAAGTACCACAGTATCTTATGCGCATAATGAGAGACTACTTCAGGGATCGCACTCTGCTGTATGATACGGAATATGGACAAAGGGCAAAACGACTGACGGCTGGAGCAGCACAGGGATCGATCCTTGGTCCAGATCTCTGGAACATCATGTATGATGGCTTGTTACGTCTGGAGATGCCAGAGGATACGAATCTAGTGGGCTACGCTGATGATGTGGCTGCCTTGATAGTGGCCCGCAATGTTGAGATGGCTCAAATCAAATTGAACCAGGTGATGCGGCGCATAAAAAACTGGATGACGAGTCACAGACTAACATTAGCAGAACATAAAACGGAGGTAGTTCTTCCGACGAGGAAAAGGATTGAGACTCTTGCACCAATGACTGTTGGAGATACAGTGATTGAAACATCTACGAGTACAAAATATTTAGGAATGACACTTGACTCAAAGCTCACATTCTGGAACCATATTCAGAGAATGACAGATAAGGCAGTAAAATACATGACAGCACTTAGTAGGCTGATGGGCAATATTAATGGCCCAAAATCAAGTAAAAGACGCCTCCTCATGACGACGGTTCAGTCAGTGCTCCTGTATGGCTCCGAAGTTTGGGCCGAATCCTTGAGATTTGCATGGTATCGGAGAAAGATAGCTGCCGTACAACGGAGAGCAGCTTTACGTATTGCATGTGCATACCGCACGGTTTCTGAACCTGCAATCCTCACGGTGGCAGCAATAGCCCCAATAGATCTACTTGCATTGGAGCGACAAGAAATCTGGCGTACCCAAGGAGAGCTGGGAAAGAAATGTGCAAAGAAGCGTGCCTTTAACCAACGGATGAGGCGATGGCAACTCAGATGGGAAAGTGACCCTCGTGGTAAATGGACCAAGCGACTGATACCACGCCTGGATACCTGGGTCGAAAGAGTCCATGGTGAAGTCAATTATTACCTCACACAACTTCTAACAGGACACGGATATTTCCGTAAATTCCTGCATAGAGTAGGCGGAGCGAGTGGTGCAACATGCATATATTGTGACGACATCGATGATGTACTTCACACCTTCTTCGTGTGCGGCCATTGGATGATAGAGAGAGAATATGTGGAAACTGAATTGGGAGAACTGACACCAGATAATATTATTTCTGTGATGTTACGGAACGAGCAATCATGGGATCATGTAGCAGTGTATGTGGAGGATGTCCTTCACCATAAAAAGCGAGATCTGGAAGCGTACGAACGCCCTTAAGAAGAAATGAAGAAAGAAGAAGTCTGAAAGGCTAAGTAAGCACGACATCACCCTGAAGTAATGCGAGAGCGGTTCCGGGGTGATGAACGCATCGTGGGAAAAGGGATGTGGTTTTTAGTGGGTAAAAATCCCACACTACTGTGGAGTGCGGACCCTTCACAAGTGTCTTTTGAAGATTTTCCACAGTCCCTCGTAAAAAAAAAAATATTATTATTATTATTATTATTATTACTTCACTCAATATTACGGCTCATGACTGAACATCTGCTCGTAATTCTCCCTCCAATTATACAAAACATGTATCACAACAGGATTAGCCTTCCTCTTATTTCATGTGTTTGATGAACATGACGTCATTAATTCAGATTATTATAAACTAATATACTGATTATTATTATTTTCCAAGATCATTCTAATCCGTAAATCGTGACGTTCCTTACTAGTTATCTATATATATAAAAATCAATGTAACGTGATAGTTTGTCTGTCTGTGGGTATGTATGTCTCCTATGCGTTCATATACCATTCGTCCGATTGCGATGAAACTTGGGTGAGATGTTGAGTACACTCCAAGGAAGGTTTCTGACTTAGTAAATCCATTTTACAATAGGTAGCGCACGCGTAGATTCAACAAATGAGCGACGATGCGCGAAGCATTTCAACAAAGTCCCGTATGTGTTCATATACCATTCATCCGATAGCGATGAAACTTGGGTGAGATGGTGTACACTCCAGGGAAGGTTTCTGGCTTAGTACATACATTTTACAATAGGTATCGCACCAGTAGATTCAACAAATGAGCGATGACACGCGAAGCGTTTCAACAAAGTCCCGTATAAAGTCATATACCAGTCGTCTGATAGTGATAAATGTTTGGTGAATTGTTGTGTACACTCCAGGAAAGGTTTCTGGCTAAGTAAATCCATTTTACAATACGAAGCGCACGTTTATATTCAACAAATGAGTGACTACGCGCGAAGCGTTTCGACAACGTCCCGTATACGTTCACATACCATTCATCCGATTGCGATGATACTTGGGTGAGATGTTGTGTACACGTCACGGAAAATTTCTGGCTTAGTAAATCCACTATACAATATGCAGCGCACAAGTTGATTCAACAAATGAGGGACGACGCGCGAAGCGTTTCAACAACGTCCCGTATAAGGTCATATACCATTCTGCCGTTAGCGGTGAAACTTGGGTGAAATATGGTGGACACTCCAAGGAAGGTTTCTGGCTTAGTAAATACATTTCACAGTAGGTAGCACACGAGTAGATTCGACAAATGAACGACGACATGCGGAGCGTTTCAATACAGTCCCCTATGTCTTCATATCCCATTAGTCCGATAGCGATGAAACTTGGGTGAGATGTTGTGGACACTTACGTGACGGTTTCTAACTTAGTAAATACATTTTACAGTAGGTAGCGCACGAGTAGATTCAACAAATGAGTGACGGAGCGCGAATCGTTTAAACAAAATCAGGTATATTCATCCGATTGCGATGAAACATTGATCAGTTATTGTGTACCCGCCAGGGAAGGGGACTTAGTAAATCCATTTCACAATAAGTAGCGCAAGAGTAGATGCAACAAATGGGTGACGACGCGCCAAGTGTTTCAACAAAATCCCCTATTGCGTTCATATTACATTCTTCGATTGCGATGAAACCTTGATGAGTTATTGTGTACACGCCAGGGTAGGGCTTCGACTTGGTAATACATTTCTCAATAGGTAGCGCACGAGTAGATTCAACAAATGAGTGACAGCGCACGAATCGTTTAAACAAAACACCGTATACGTGCATATACAATTCATCCGATTGCGATGAATCATTGATGAGTTATTGTGTTCACGCCAGGGAAGGGTTTCGACTTAGTAAATCCATTTCACAACAGGTAGCGTACGAATAGATTCAACAAATGAGTGACAGCGATGAAACTTTTGAAAGTTGTTGTGCACGCTTCCACGAATGGTTCTAAATTAGAAAATCCATTTTACGATAGCTTAGAGGCAGTTAACATGTTGTGTATCCAAAAGCACTTCAAGAAACAGAATTTCAACGCCAACACTTTCTTTGGTTGGCATTGCAACGCATGCTGGGTACAGCTTGTCTTATATAAAAGTGAAAGTCTGTATGTGGGTCTGTTCCGTATACAAATCTACACAGTTCCACCAATCGCAACCATATTTTGCATACACATAGTTAAGAACCCAGAAAGAACCGCTGGCTACATGAATTTTCGAAAGTCTTTCTCATTCTTCTGATTTCGGCCCTTTTGCACTCCAGCACAGGCTAATCAAATCATAAAATATACTCACGAAGTTTCCATGGCAACATAGCTCAAGTCTAGACACGGCCGACTTGATGCCAGTTGCGCTCTGCACTACCGGTATAGAAAATGAGGATCTTTACTTGAAATCCCGTTAGTTACTCAACTGCTCACACAGCACTGTCAACCGAGTTTAGCATAACAAATACTTGACACTATCTACTATATATTTGTCAAATACCACTCACTCACTCATTCATTCATCACGAAATATCAGAAACCACCGAACGGATTGGAATGCAATTTGGTATGCAGCTTCCACAAGGGTCGCAGACGCCCGCTAAGAGAGGATTTTTGGATATTCAGGTTCTAAAGGGGTGTTAAGGGGGTAGACCTGCATTTCATTGAATAGCAATATCTCCCGATTGGTTTCATTGGGTGATGTGATACTCGGCATATAAGCTCATCATTAAAAATAAGAAGACACGTGTCTGAGGGTTTTTCGATGTGGTGTATATTATGAGGTGAAAGGGGTGAAAAGTGGGGATTGAAAGATTCCTAACGGAGCGTGTATCTCTTAAACGACATAGGCGAGGAGTTAGAAACTCAGCGAAAACAAATCAACATAAAAAAGAAGTAAATATGTGTGACCGTTTTTTCATAAATCAAATTTAAGGGGTTCATGGGGAGGGGTGAAATTCTGAAAAAAGAAAATTGAAAGAAAATGTCCTGACTCACTCACTCACTCATCATCGCCCAGCCAAATGTATTGAAGTTAGAAACATGAAATTTTGGGGATATGTTCGTTGTATGTCGAAAACTTCCACTAAGGAAAGAGTTTTGGATACTAAGGTTCTAAAGAGGTGTTAAGGGGGTAACCGTGCATTTCATTGAATAACAATATCTCACGAGTGGTTTCATTTCGGGATGTGATACTTGGCATATATACTAATCATTAAAAATAAGCTGACACATGTCTAATGGTTTATCGATGTAGTGTATATTATGAGGTGAAAGGGATGAAAAGTGGAGGTTGAAAGATTCCTATCGGAGCGTGTATCTCTTAAACGACCTAGGCGAGAAATTTGAAACTCTGAGGAAATCAATCAGCTTAAAAATAAATAAATAAATAAATAAATAAATGTTTGACAGTTTTTTTTTCATAAATGCAATTTAAGGGGCCTATGGGGAGGGGTGAAATTCTGGAAGAAAAACGTCCACTAAGGAAGGATTTTTGGATGTTCACTCTCATCGACCAACCAAAACTATTAAAGTTAGAAGAATGATATTTTGGGGATATGTTTGTTGTGTGTCAAAAACGTCTACTAAGGAGGGTGTTTTGGATATTCAGGTTCTAAAGGGGTGTTAACGGGGTTAAACCTGCATTTCATTGAATAACAACATGACACGACTATGACGCGAGCGAAGCGAGGCTAAAAATAAGATGGTGTGTGTGTGTGTGTGTATTACTCAATCACGCAAGTACCACTGGTCCGATTTACATGAATTTTACATGGAAATAGCTGATTTACCTGGTTAACATATTGGTTACTTTTGATTTCAATACTTTGCACAATTTAAAGATGGCGACCATTTTAGTGACGTCACTACACCCTTTGGTTTCAAACTTTCATATTTCCATTTCAAATAAAAAGAGAACGCTAAGAAATAGCAAACTTTTGATGGCATATACGAGGTTTAAAATGACATTTTCTCTCCGAAAGGTATCTCCAACGGTTTGCGAGTAAAACCTAAATTTGTGCTATAAAACACGGTTAACGCCGAGTGGTGTAGTTGGTCAAAATGTTCCATCCTCAATCTCCCTCTGCGCAGCACCTCGCCTATCTCCTGTTTTAATTGTCACCTTCACATTTTAATTTATTTATGACGCGTAGCGAAGCACGGGTACTTCAGCTAGTTTGATATAATACACTCCTCATCTTACACAAAAATCATAGAACATTTTATTATTATTATTATTATTATTATTATTATTTCATCATAATTATTATCACACCTGTTACCACATTCTTCATAGATCTCTTTTGTTTCATACCCTTGAAACATCAATAAATAATCGCCATTTATCACCATTCTTTAGTCATTATCGTAGATTATAATTAATTACAATGAATTACAATTAATCATGGCTCACCATCCTTGATCACCTTCAAATCTCCAAAGACCTGTCATTACTATCACCACTAAATGATGTTTACCTCAAGAAAACGTTTACGTATTCATTCCACTCATCTTCGATTGACATTAATTATTGATAATATATTTTAATGATTCTCAAATTATCGTTCGACGTCTATTATTTTATATCACCTTAAATATTTGTTTATCAGACCTATCATCCTAGTCATGGCAAATTATTATTATTATTATTATTATTATTTACAGTCATCATTATTCCTCAGGTTATTATTATTATTATTATTATTATTATTATTCCAGAAGTTACTATTTTTAAGTTTTTAGTATGCTGATTTAGAATTATTATTAGGATTATTCCAAGCCTCAGTGGCTTAGGCGGGAGCACGCCGGCCTCTCACCGCTGGGTCCGTGGTTCAAATCCCGGTCACTCCATGTGAGATCTGTGCTGGACAAAACGGAGGCAGACAGGTTTTTCTCCGGGTACTCCGGTTTTCCCTGTCAAAAATTTCATTCCAGCAACACTCTCCACTATCATTTCATTTCATCTGTCATTCATTTAATCATTGCCCCAGAGGAGTGCGTCAGGCCTCGGCAGCCGGCACAGTTCATATCCTCGCCGCTAGTTGGGGGCTTCATTCATTCCATTCCTGACCCGGTCGGAGACTGGAAGCAGGCTGTGGATTTTCATTAGGATTATTCCAAAATTGATAATTACCACAATTATTATTATTATGATTAACATAGAAAAATCGGATTCGATAAACCTGGATATTTATTCTTATTATTATCTAAATTGCAACTATTCATTACTAAAAGGATTACTTCAAATGCTACCACAACCAGCGTTAAATGGTTCAAAAAAAATATTTAGCGACTCCATAACAGAGTCATTCAAAACAAAAGCAATAGGGTCATATCTCTCGTAAGTCATACATGGACTAGAATATGGTGTCCTCCACCATAAATAATATATTTTAACCATCCAATTTCTTCATAAACTGAAGTCGACAAAATAGTGGATTCTGGTCCTATTTTATGTAATTATGTTGGCTGATGACATGAAAAGTGCGGAGAAAAAATTGCGCCGAGAAGGGGTTAAATGCAAGGTCTAGCAAAGCTCATGACAACAAGAAAGATTAATGTATCGGTAATGATCTAGCTTACATTTTGAGATGACGGTGTCCGGTTGATGGGGCGGCGAATCCATTTTCGTGCAGATGGTATAAGCACTCTTGGCTGGCTATAACATGTACCCAGGTAGGCACACACATGAATACCGCACCACTCCCAACCGGTCCGGTCCGGCGCTACATAAAATCGGCTTCCATCCTCCCCCAGCACGTTTAATGCTCCATCAGACGATGCATATTGTTCTTCATGGATTGAACATGTTGACGATTAACAGATATGTCCACAATGACGAATTTCGAACACGGCACACTCATGGCTTTTGCCATTCGCGGTCCCGACAACGAACTTTCCGCGCTTCACAACAGTCACTCAGGTTTCGAAGTGAAACAAAATAGTTCAACAATTTTTTCTGTATTTTAGCATGTACTGCAGACGACTGGCACACACACTTGAGTACCGATATCATCTTTCATGAACATTTCCTGTTCGGCTATCCACTGACCTATCGTTACCGTGGCCTACTGTGGAAAATGAGTATTGCTCTGATGTCGTGAGAGAATGGCTAGAAATTGCACCATCAATATACGCGATCTCCAGCAAATGTACGAGTAACTGTCCCAATTACGCAAACTAAATACCATCTGTCTTTATGAAAACCAAATATCACGCTTCGAGTTAAGTACTCCAGACGCGCTTGGCCTGCGTTTGTTTACCACTCGCAATATCACTGAATTTGACTCATACTTCACGACCTGACCATCCACTGACCTCAGCTCGAAAATAACTAAGTCCCCACACTCACTGCACAGTATTGCTCGCCACTCTGCTGTAATTTATCGGATTTCCTTATCTCGTGTATTTCACTGCACTGCAACTGACTTCAGCACAAATGACAACTCTCTCAGCAGTTACGACTACAGCCCTTCTTATCCTCCTGGTAGGCCTTGAGCGTTGCGTCACTGACATGCGCATCATATGTAAAATCACTCATTTTCCAATTACTTCTTCTAATTCCAAAATGATGTTATACAGAGAACATAGGAAAATATAAGCTTCATTCTCGTGTTGTTCTGGATGTTGTATTCTGTCTACTCTTCGTTAATATAATTCAAAATATAATACAGTGTCTCGCCACTAGTGCTCCAATGGTCTCTCATGCTGCCACCTATAACACGGTCGCTTAACACGGCAAGCGCGTATTTCAAAAATAGAGCAATGGCGCGGCCTTCAAAAATCGCGAACAGCACTCGCGGACAAAATCACATAAGCCACATCGTGAATTGAGCACAATATCATGACAAATCGAGCTTCGTTCGCGATGTCGCGATCTAGCAGGCAATTGACTGTGAATTCAATTATGTTTACATAAAATAATGAACCTAAGAAATGGCCCAAGAGCATATAGTAGCTCCCTATTGTACCCTTCAAGCCTTGCATGGGCACACTATGGAGCGGTCAAGACTGTTGCGTAAGACTTAAAAATGTAACCGCGCGCAGTCGGGATTCCAACCCAGATCTTCTGCTGTCCAACCAGATGCGTTTAACCCATTACACCAATGCGTAGTCACGCTCCACATTTTCAAGTCTTATATGGAGAGGCACTGTTGCGGCGGCTTCTGCAAAACGTCGAGATATCCTTGATTGTCGACACGACACACACACAGAGCAACCAGTGCGCCAAAGCCTAAACCTGACTTGGAATTACTGAAGCATAGAAATGTCAATACGGCCAATTCCCCCATGGAGCGTGCATAGCTGCTGTGTAAGACTTCTTGGTGTTCGGTTAGATTCCCGGTTTCGTGAGGACTGGAATAGGGTGAACTCAGACTCGTGAGGACACTTGAGGAGCTGTCTGACAGTGAGGCAGGGCAAATGGCTGAGCAGCGTTCGATTGGTTGGCTAAGGGTGTGACGCCACGGTGTTTATTTGCTTTCTTAGTTTGAGTTGTTGATTTTGGGTATTGTTTATTGTTATTTGTTCGTTACTTTGGTTTTTTGTGTTTCGGTTTTTCCTTTTTTTATTTTCTTATTTTTTATGGTTCTTTGTTTATCTTTCATCCTTTATTGTTCATTGTTTTTTATCTTTTATCTTTTATCTTTTATCTTTTATCTTTTATATTTTATCTTGTATCTTGTATCTTGTATCTTGTATCTTGTATCTTGTATCTTGTATCTTGTATCTTTTATCTTTTATCTTTTATCTTTCAACCTTTCATCCTTCCTTTTATCCTTCATCCTTTGATCTTTTTCCTTTTATCCTTTATATTTTATCTTTTATAATTGTTAACTCTTATATCCCTTATATCTCTTATATCTTATATATCGTATATAGGCTATCTTATGGTTTATCTTTTATCGTTTATCGTTAATAATTGATCATTTTATCCACAGCTGCTAATGACATTCAAATTACTTACGAAGTCGGGGGTAAAAGTGAGAGAAAGTGAAGTTTATATACCGTACTTAACATTCACGGTAATCATGAATCCGTACACAAATATAACTTCAATATTACCTTTTTTTCTATTCACTGTCAAATCGCAGTAAATAACAGTAACAACTACAGTATATCAATGGAACGCGTTCACACTGAGCGCCTGGGAATGTAACCGACGGGGACCAATCAATAGCACCGTAAACTCATTACTCGTGTGTCAATTTGGAATCACAATACTTCAGAATACATGCTTTGTGGTATTGTTTCTTGTTGCCTTTGATGTCAGTAGTAACTTTAAAAGCCAATAATTCATATCGGCTTGTATGTTTTCTCTCCACAATCGTTGAAATTGCAATGAGGAATGAAAAGGAAAAAAGCGAAGGGGTTACATTTCTTTCTCCACACGATTCAATGTCGACCATATATCTATGACGTCATAAGTCAAAGGTGATAGCACGAACATTTCTCGCCCCGGTATTTCATAGAACCAGTTTATTGTTGGGAATGGGGGAATACTTACTTACAACCCATTCTCGTTCACTATCTATCTTTGTCTTTTTCATTCTCTTTTTATGGAAAATGAAGTTAAGACTTTCTTCTTGTTTATCCAATTATGATTTGAAACAAATAGTACTGTACAATATACCCTGACCATCATGGCAATCTCAGTAGGGGTGGAGGGGGAATATATTTATTATTATTATGTATGTATGTATTTATTTACATTTGAATGGAGCATCTATGGACTGCATATTAACAATTAATGTCATTTTTTTCTAGATCTTGTTCTTCTACCGGCCTTGAAAAACTCCCAGTATTTCTTGAGTCCATCGATCAGTGCCTTATTTCGTATATTCGTATATCTAACTTATTTTATATTTTTAAAAGGATTCTAATTTTAAAATTTGTAGTCTTTTAATTTTTTTGATTTTGTAAAGTTTGGATATTTTGTTTTTTATTAAGATTTTTTAATGTATTTATTTTTTAACTTCTTTCCCCATCAATTATTCAATTTTAAATTTATTTCATTCATTGTTAACTTTTGTTTGTATGTGTACCACTTATTATTTCCTTTTTCAACGGTGTGAGGGATGAGATACGATAGAAATCTATGAGGTGGGAGGGTTTTACAGCCAGGTGCCCATACTTGTGCTAACCCCATGAGAGGAGTTAATAAGAGATGAAATGAATGAAGATGAATGAAACTGAACAAGGATGTGGAGAGAAGCAGCCGTGGCCTGTCAAAGGTACCGTCCCAGCAATTTTCCGAAGTTGAAAATGGTAAATCAAGGTGAACTATTTCAAGAATGATCCATGGTGGGGATTAAACCTACGTCTACTGAGTCCACAGATAATTTGGCCCCATGGCCTAGTGCTGTTCGTTAGCGAGCATAGCAACCGGTGTCGGTTTCTGTTAACAGTTGTTTATATTAGGTAGATTTCATTAGAAAGCTAACTATTGCAATGGGTACCATGTTTCGACTTCCGGAAAATTTCGACATATCTTCGCATTTCACAGCCCCCAAACCCCAAAACCACCGTCAGTTCAAAAGTTTATATATAATGTATGTATATATGTATATATGTATGTGTCGGCCGATAACCTAGATGTTAGGCCCCTTAAAACAACAATTATCATCATCATATATGTATGTATATATATCAGTTTCTTGTGGACACGATGACTGCCGTAATTGTGCACCAATCACTTTGAAGTTTTTACCTAATATGTATCCGTATACAATCTTGGTCGAGTTCGTTAATGGGCAAAATCGGTCGAAGGGGGTGAAAATGGGGGACTTTTTTCGAAAAAATATGTGAAATACCGAATCCCTTCAAAGTTCATATTATGTGTTGATTAAGTGCCAAAAATGTATGTTTAAAAAGTTTTTGATAGCACCAACCAGTGACCAATGGGGTGGAAAAAAGTGGGTTTTTCGGGAAACATTAATCATATCTCTCTTAATAGGCACAATATCAAAACCGTACAAAATGGACGATATTTCCTAATATTATTTATTTATTTATTTATTTATTTATTTATTTATTTATTTATTTATTTATTTATTTATTTATTTATTTATTTATTTATTTATTTATTTATTTATCGTATGGCTTTTAGTGCCGGGAGTGTCCGAGGACATGTTCGGCTCGCCTAAGTCTTGTAGCTACTTCCCGCGTATACCCTAAAGGGTGAGCTACAAGTTCCGTTCAATTTCAAGTAGTTCCAACTTTCGCCACCAGATGTCAATGATACCTAGTGGTGAACGTTGGAACTTATGTCTGAAAGAATTTTTGATACAACCCACCAATACGCCAAGGGATGAGAAAAATGATTTCGGAAATATAAGAAAATGCCAACAGCCATCAGGGGTTACCATGACTACGCTTCTAAGGCCGAAGTCGTCGGATTTTCACAGAGTGCTGAAAATCCCTCATATGCTTTCCTTCACAGGGGAAGTCCAACGTTCGTTGCAAGTTGCTGGTTACAGTGGCATCTAGTAGCCAAGTTCACAGCTAGGTGTCGTTGACGGTATATTTGGTACCAACATTAGGAACTACTACTTGAAATCGACCGTCTGAAGTCCTTACCTGAATTACAGACTAATACAGCCATCACAATTAACACCGTTTTTTCAGACAGATTCTACACACACCCAAAGTACACGGGGTTGTCGCAGCCTTAAACTGAGGAACCAACCAACATCTCTGCGGGAGATAAAATTTGACGTGATGAAGTAACAGACTGTTAGTTAGTTAGACTACACATCTGTTCCAAACCTTGCATAAGGACGGTGTGACCACAAGTTTAGTATAACAAGTAGTTCTGCGAAGAACTATACAGCCTATTGTCATATATCCTACTCATGTTAATTGCCTCTATCAACGTACAAAATTAAATTTGAAGGTTGTGATGGATTCGTAGATATTGTAAACCGTCTAAATATTTCAGATGGCCGCCAGGTTGGATTTTATGTACTGTTACATGAAGATTATTGTGTACATGTGGTATTCAAACTTCAATCGCATGATTAGAACACAAGAAGTAAAAACGAGATTTAAAAATTTCACACAGCTGCCATCTTGTGGTTATGGAATTAATTGAAATAAAATAGATGCCAGTGGATTAACATTTGTATAAGCATATAACTTGCAAAGTTTCACTGCACTCGGATGGTTAAATCGCGAGAATCGTCCATTTAAATATTTATACATCGCGTCTCCGCCATGTTTGATTTGTGCTCACCAGGTTACTGAAAGTCCTATAGGTAAACTTATGTTCATAGTCTCTATGAACAAAAAAAATTCCGCTTGATTGCTGTAAAAGATTCGTAGATATTGAGAACCGTCATAATATTTCGGATGCTCGCCATTTTGGATTCTTATATGTACAGGCCATATAGTTATGAACCATTAATGGAAAATTATTGCGTTGCTTCATAATTCAAACTTTCACTGCGATCGCATGATTACGACACAAGAAATAAAAACTTAATTTTAAAATTTCGCACTACTGCCATCTTGAGGTTATGTAAACAATTGAACTAAATTAGATGCCAGTGCATTACAATATGTATAATCATTTACTGAACCACATTTCACTGCGCTCAGAGAGTTAAATCATAAGGAAAGTCTATTAAAATGTTTCAAATTCGCTTGCCCGCCATGTTCGGTTTTTACTTTGCAGATTTATGAAAGTTACATAGAAAAACTTTTACCAGTGCCCTTTATTAGCGTACAAAATTTCAGGGTAATATCTGTAATAGTTTCGGAGATATATGGAATGCCAGTGAAATATTTCGCACAGCCGCCATTTTGAGGTTATGTAAACAATTGAACTAAATTAGACACCAGTGCATTATAATGTGTATAAACATTTGCTGTACCAAGTTTCATTACGTTTGTATGGTTAAATCACGATAAAAGTCTATTTAAAAGTCTCAAACTCGCTTGGCCGCCATGTTGGTTTTGTAGTTACCAGGTTTTTGAAAGTCTCATAGGCAAACTTCTAGTAGTGCCCTTTATCACCGTACACAATTTCAGGGTGATATCGCTAATAGTTTCGTAGATACTGAATGCTGGTGAGAAATTTCGCACAGCCGCCATGTTGGATTGGTGAGACACAATAAAATTTTAAGGACACGGTCGAGGTCACCCAGAATGGTGCTTTGATCTTACCGAGTTTCATTCAAAACGCTCCAGCCGTTTAGAAGTTATTAGGGGACACACACACCCACATCACACACACACGCGCACGCACACACAGACACACGGACAAAATGTGATCTCATAAGCCTTTTTTTTTTCAAAAATGAAAATAGGCTAAAAATGGATCCCAAATGACAAGAAGGTTACCGTTCCCATAAGACAATAAAATGTTAAAAATATGCATAGTAAGACGAAAGAAAAGTTAATTCAGCTCCAATTACATTGTAAAATACTTTCTTGCAATAAATGAGGTCTGATCCTTCTACGAAAACCTGCATATTTTGCCTATTATAGCCTATCACCTAGTTTGCCCGGTGAAATCTATCTCCGCCTTCTGGCGTGACGAGAGGAATTTTTTATTTATAACTTAAATTTGTTTTCACTTTGAGTTTCATTATTTTATTTTAATTTTATTTTTTATAGAATTTAACTTAATTTTATTTCATTTTATTTTATTATTAATTTTTATTTATTTATATTTTTAAAGTTTTATTTAAAATGTTAATTTGTTTTACAAATTTTAATTCATACTATGAATATTAAGTTTTAATCTTTACTTTTTTAATATTAAATAAATGTTATATTTTAAAATGTTAAAATTTTAATCTTGAAATTTTAACTAAGAATCTGGAATTTATAATTCATAATTTACAATTTACCAATTTACCAATTTACCAATTTAACAATTTAACAATTTAACAATTTAACAATTTTATAATTTTATAATTTATAATTAATTTATGTTTCATTTGTAATGTTTAATGTTTTAAAATATGTTTTTAAATTTAAATTTGTAGTCCAATTTATGTTCATTTTATCATTTTTCCCTATTTAATTTTAGTTTTTAATGTTTAATTATAATTTTTCAGATAGAAAGAAAGAAAAATGAAATTGCTTACTGTGTGAGGTCATTTTGTTTAGTTGAAATTGTTATCGTATTGTCACTTTGGCCAACAATGGTAGACTGTATTGTTCTACGGGTCCTATTTCTGGTCGCCCAGGGCGATGTCAACTACAAACACTGCTGCTTGAAAAGGCAGTCGTTGTTTGTGGGATCTAACTCTGTGTGATGCACGCAACTCTTTGCCAGAGATCATACTTGGTTACTTGTCCACTGACAGACAGATTCCCCGCGCTCACATCACTGAGAGTATGTCGGAACGACTTCAAACGGAGCATAATTTAATTGAATGTGTAATACCATCAAATGGATGTGTCGCTACTTACACAGGTAGAGCTCGACGCTAATGATCACCTCATGCTACAATAAAGAGTGTCGTCTGAAAGACTGTTGACATTTAGGAGACAAACTGCAGTGTGTTAAAAAGAAGGAATGTCAAAGGACTAGGCGCTGATGTATTATCTTATCTCTCTATATAAAAGTGAAAATGTGTCTGTTTCTCCTCAATTTCCATGGGATTGTGGGTTCATCACGCGTTTCAGACTGTTTTATGACGGATGCACGCAAAAATAAAATTGTTGTCTCTGTATCTTTTTAATAATAATAATATTTAATGCAGCCAAATAGCCATAATGCAGTATACATATATACACATTTCACACTCTCATACATAAATAAAATTTAATCTTTGCAGAAAGAATTTAGGGATGTCCTTCTCTCGGTACACACCAGCACATGGTACCTTTCACACTGCTTTCCACATACTCTGCATAGGCATTCTGTGTCAGCCTTATGGAACTTCTCTGTCTTGCACACACGATGGTGGATCTTTTTGCACACTAATAACTCGAGAACGGCTTGTTGGATCAATGTAAACTTTGCTATGGATATCCATCGGAGGCAAGACACCATTTTTTTTTACAACATTTCATCGTACGTTTCATAAGGGCAAACCCCCACAAAATGCAAGCAAAATCGGCGAGATAGTGTGATTATTTGTATTTGAGACTGGGATTGGGGAAGAAGTAGCCTTAATTGAGGTACCACCCAGGCATTTGCCTGAAGCAGAAAATGGAAACCATGGAACACAACTTCTAGGGTGGCTGAGATTGGAATCAAACCCTCCTCTTGTAATTTAATTTCTTGGCAGAACCATGGATTGAACCCGAACCTCAGTGGTGACAATCAGAAATTCTAGCCACTGTACCATGAGGTAGTAAAATAATAATAATAATAATAATAATAATAATAATAATATTGATATTAATAATAATAATAATAATAATAATAATAATAATAATAATAATAATAATAATAATGCTATTTCTGGTAGATATAACACATGACTTACAAGAAATTGCTATCAACGAAGAATTCATTCACAATAGACAAAACTGTAGTTGCATAACCGTATAAGAACGGACACAAATTTACCGAGAAAACTACATGAAAGAAAACAGTATAGACAAAAGAACGCAAAAGAGAGCACAGTGAACGGATGAAGAGGTCATCATCATCATCATCTTGCACAGTTTCCAGCCACCGGCCGGGTCTGTTTGGAACACAAGCTTCTCCAACGTCTTCTGTCTTCCCACCATCTCTCAGCCTCCACTCTTGTCCAGTCTTCTCCTCTCTTCTTCACGCTTTCTTCCTCCCCCTTCAGCCACCTGTCTCTCGGTCTCCCTCTCGGTCTCTTTCCTTCCCACTTCGTCTCGTGAATCCTCCTGGGTATCCTCTTCTCCTCCATTCGTTTTACATGTCCATACCATCTAAGTCTTGATTTCTCCATACCATCCTGTAATGGTTCCTCCTTCATTAATTCTCTGGTCTTCTCATTTCTTATTCTGTCCATCTTTGTAGCCCCAATACTGCTTCTCAAGAACCTCATCTCACTGGCCTGTATTTTGCTCTTCTCCCTTCCTTTCATAACCCAGGTCTCCGAGGCATACGTCAGGATAGGGACATAGTACGTCCGATATATGATATTTTTGCTGTTCTGAGGGACATCCTTGCTCCATAGCATGCTTCTCACACTCCTCCGGAATGCTTCTGCCTGTCTCCCCCGGTCATTTATTTCTCTATCGTTTCTTCCATTATCTTGTATCAGGCGTCCCAGATACTTGAAACTCTCCACTTTCTTCAGCTGTTCCCCACCAATTGTTATTCCCGTTGTGGTTCTTTCCTTCTTCCTTGTTGTGATCACCATCTCACTGTTATTTATGCTAAATTTCATCTCATATCCTTGTATTATTCCTTTCCACACGCCCAACTGTTCCTGTACCTCCTCCTCCTTGTTTCCCCAAATCATCAAATCATCTGCAAACACCATTGCTTTCATCTTTCCTTCCCCAATTACTTGTGCCACTCGGGTCATTATGTCATCCATCACCACTATGAAAAGTAACGGTGACAGTGCACTTCCTTGTTTCAGGCCGTTTCTCTGTTCCAACCAGTCCGAACTCTCTCCGCCCTCTTTCACACAGCTCGCGCTTCCCTTGTACATCTCCCTTATCCTCCTTATAGTCCATTTTTCTACTCCTCTATCCTCCAGGGACTTCCATACTTTGTTTCTGCATACACTATCATATGCTTTCTCAATGTCCAGGAAGGCCATCAGTAGATCTGTTACATACTCATGGTGCTGTTCTTGTAACTGCCTTACAGCAAAAATCAAATCCACTGTGGACCTTCCTGCTCTGAAGCCATGTTGTTCTTCCCTCATCCCTCCTTCTATCCTTGTCCTAATTCTCCTTTCCAAAACTTTCTCAAACATCTTTGCACAATGACTCATCAGTGTTATTCCCCGACAGTTTCTGCATTCTGTTCTACTACCTTTCTTGAAGATCGGGATAATTATTCCCTTTTTCCAGTCCTCAGGGGTCTTCCTTTCCTTCTATGCTGTCTTCATCACTCGGTACAACCATTGTATCCCCACCTCTCCTGCTGCTCTCACCATCTCCACACTCAACTCATCCACACCCGGTGCCTTCCCTCCTTTCATCTTCCTCACTGCATCTTCCTCTTCTTTCCATGTTAAGTCCTTTTCTGCTTGCAGTTCATCTTCCTCTTCCCCGATTTCTTCCTCCTCGCCGTGGTTTCCATTTGGGTTCAGGAGTTCTTCAAAATATTATTCCCACATTTTCTTCAGTTCTTCCCTATTTTCTGTCTCTTGTCCCCTTTTGTTCACCATTCTAACATAATCCGTAGGATCTTTCCGCCTCTTATTTTTTACCATCCCATACAGGACCTTTTTTGTACCTTCACTATCCTCCTTCATCATCTTTGTCCACTCTTCCATCCACTTTCTTCTCTCCTCAGCCACTACTCTCATTGCCTCCTTCTTTCTTTCCTGGTACTCTTCCCTTGTCTCTACCGTCCTATTTTGATACCACCTCCTAAAGGCTCTATTCTTTTCCCTTACTATATCTTTTGTCTTCTCATTCCACCATGGTGTTTCCTTCCACCTCTTCTTACTACTTGTCCTCCCACATACTGCTTCTGCTGCACCTTCTAGTGTCTTCTTAAAATCCAGCCCATTCCTCTTCCACCCCTCTTTCTTCATCAGTTGGAATTCCTTCCTTTACCATTTTGAGGTACTCGACCCTTCTATCTCCTTTCAGTTTCCATATCCTTATACGTCTTTCCTGGTTCTCAGTCCCTTTCTTCTCCTTAGTCCCTCTCAGGTTCATTACCAGCAATCGATGGTCGCTATCCAGGTTCTCCGATGGTATAACCTTGATGTCCGAGATGTTCTTATTTAATTCTTTCTCATACAGTATATAGTCGACCACCGACTTCCTGGTCAAGTCATCACTGTACCATGTGATTGTGTGGCTCTCTCTTTTCTTGAACCAGGAGTTTCCAACTAGAAGGCTGTTCCTTTGGCAGAAGTCCAACTGTCTCTTTCCTTCCTCATTTCTTCCGCCCCAACCCTCTGGTCCAAGCATACTCTCATACCCTTGTCTTTCTCTTCCTAGATGGGCATTCAGATCCCCCATAACAATCATATTTCTTACTACCAGCTGCTTCTGCAATTCCTCTTCAAACCCCTCCTTCTCTTCAGAGACGCAGCCCATTGTGGAGCATACACTTGCACTATTTCTACGGTCTCTCCCCTCAGTGCTACTTTCACTTTCATCCTATCACTTCCTTTTTTAAACCATCTCGTACTACTACTCCCACTCCATTCCTCTTTCCCTCTTCATTCCCACTCCAGTACAGTCTATAGCCTTTTCTCAGTTCTCTCCTTCCTTCCCCTTTCCACTTTGTTTCTGCCAATCCCAATAATTCCAACTTCCTTCTTTCCATTATATCCACTATATCCTCCACCTTCCCCGTTAGCGTTCTTATGTTCAAAGTTCCAAATCTTAGTCCATGAGCACAGCTAGGTCGTCGTCCATTATATCCGTCCTGTCCGAGGCCTGTTACCGTCTTGAAAGCAAAAGTCTTATCCACTACTGGCTTGCTGGGCCTATCGCAGCTTCACCAGAGCCCCGTTAGCCGTCACTTTTCAGGGTTCCTGTAGGACCTTCACAGCTACAGTAACGGTCCCGGGGCACACGAAGTCCCCACTGTACTTCACCCCTACAGGCAATCCCCTACTTTGTGCCGTTGCCCGTCTCCCACGACGTGGACGAGGGGTATTGGGAAGAAAAGAGGACACATTGTGCTAAATAGGTTATAACGTGCTCCATCGTTGGGCATAACGAATACAAAGATAAAATAATAATACTATTACTAATACTATCAATATTATTACAGTATTATTATTATTTCAATCACTTTCTTTTCACCACATAAGCCTATGTAGATCAAAGCAACATGTCATCGGCTTGTTTGCAAGATGGTATGACAATTTCTTTTAGGGTGGCATATTTAGAAACAGGCGAACAATGGAACACGTCTCCAAGATGACGGCCTTCTGCATGGTGATATGTAGACCAGGATGTATTCCTATTATTATTATTATTATTATTATTATTATTATTATTATTATTATTATTATTATTATTATTATTATCAAGAAGCGATCAGAGACCGGATAAGAATAATGGAAATGGCTTACCATTGACGAAGGATACTTACAACAAGAAAGTGCTATCCTACGGGGCTAAATTAAGACACCTAGACACTGTCGTCAGACCAGAATGTCTGTAAGCAGAAACGTTGGACATGATTGGGAAAGGTCAGAAAAAAAGGTGAAAAATGCTTAGAGAAATCCTCGGACCAAAGATAAAAGATGGAGGGTGAATATGACTAAACACTGAATAAACCAGAAAACTGATCGTATGGTTGAACTAATGAAGAAAGGAGATTACAGTTTAATGGACACCTCCTGAGAATGGATGACAACAAACCAACAAAAAGGATTTTCGAATTCTTCAGGAAGAGAAAGACAGAGCTCAAATGGTTTCGAGAAGTGAGAACGGACCTAGCCAAGATATGGGTACAAGAAGACGACGTAGCAGGTAGGGAGGAATTTAGATGACTGATTAAGGCATTCTGTTCCAAATCCACGAGTTTGAGTATGCGTACACGCGAGTACTCAGCAGTGATGCTTGGAGTACGGTTGGAGAGGGACTGGGGGGTGATAGCCAATACGTCACTGGGCGAAGGCCTATAACACAAGTCCATGCGCTTCCTGGCAGTCTTGATGTATCCACCGCGCAGTGACGGCAGCCCCACCCCCAGAGCTGTATTCTTGGTTGCAGGTTTACTCACGCAAGGTGGCGAGTACTCCGCTGCTCCCTGGCGAGCAGTTCGGCTGGAACAGCCTGGATTAAGGAGTACAGAGGATTCCAGGAGACAGGGGAGGAGCCAGTGATAAAGAAAATAAGCTACACAGAAGAACAGAAGAGAAAAGTAGGACAATGGATGAGAAGATACTGGCAGAGAGTCAAGGCAGAGAGGGCAAAACATAATGTAAAGACTATCAAGCGTGGTCCAGAGAAGGCCAAGACGAAAATGAATTATTATTATTATCATTTAACACACAACCACAGTGTATTTATATTAGTGAGCTCTGAAAGGACAAGGGTGTTATATGCTGCACAGCTCCATACTCGCACAGTATTGTCGAGTGAGTTTTTAGAAACTCTATCGTGTCGCACTGCCAGACAATACTCGCCCGCAGCTAGGATTTCATGTGTCGTTCCTTCAAACACGACCCATTACAATGAGCCACCAAAATTAACAAGGTACAGTCGTCATCAAAACACAGTACGGTACATGCTGTTATAAACCTGGCACTTTCCTCAAACGTGTTTCTGCGACAGAGAACCCTGTTCGTGATTGAAGATTATAGTCTTTGTTGTTGCCGTTGTTGATTCATATGGGACTTGACGAGAATGTGGTCATGTTTCCCCGTATATTTGGGTGCTAGTGGAATCAGTTTGATAACTTGTGTCATTGCGATGATTGTACAGTGGTGACTGCCATCTCATCCCCAGCGGTCACCAGAGGGAGCGGCATGCGTTTTATCTTTAATCTTATACACGTGATTCTCGGTCGATCACTTAAATCAATCTTAAAATGTAGGTTTTGAAACTGTAAAATAACATCAACAAAAATATATTTTTCGTCATTTCCGATTCTATTAATCCGGAAGTTTGATTAATTATTTGGATTTCGCATAATCGAGACTTAAGTAAATTCCCAAGCGATTTTATTGTCAATTTTTCACACGGATTGTACTCTAAAGATAGGCAATTGAACTTACATATTTTATTCACTTCTGGCTCGTCTCGTTAACTGAATTCATGCCAAACACATTTTGTAGTCACGGGTTTCATGTTGAGATTCCAGTTGCACAGGTCCTGTGTTCGATTCCAGTTTTTGCCACGAAATTGAACTCTGGTCTGAGGTTTGGTGGAACGGGGTTTGCTTAGCCCCGTGAGGTAAAACTGAGAAGACGTTGCTTCGATTCCCACCTCATTTATCCTAGAATGATTTCCCGTCGTTTCCCTTATCTACTCGAAGCAAAATACCACGATATTTCCCTGGACACAATCACAAATGCACACCCTACTATAGACACCAGAGCAAGGCAGATTTTCTGAAGATTTCTACACACAACCAAAGCAGTTGTTGTTGTTGTTGTTGTTACATGGGGGCGGGACAGTGAAGTCATCTGCCCGACACCCGCTAAGTACTCAAGGCCGAAATTATCATTACGTTGAAGAGCCTAAAAGAAAGTTGATGTTGATTCTTATAGGGGCTTTGCGACATCGTGTAGTCCCGTGTACTTGGGTGTGTAGAATATGTCTGATAACCTGTGTTACTGTGATGTTTGTACTAGTGTATGTATTTGTAAGTAAGGTAGGAATTGGGTAGGAAGTGACCGTGGCCTTAAGTTAGGTACCATCCCGGCATTTTCCTTGAGAAGAAGAGGGAAACCACAGAAAACTACTCCCGGGATGGCTGAGGTAGGAATCGAACCCACCCCAGTTTTGCCTCCCGGGGCTGAATGTGCCCCGTTTCAGCTCTCAGACCATAATTAAATTTCCGCGGTGACAGCCAAGAATTCAAGCCACTCCATAGAAACAAAAGCAAAAACAAAACAAAAACAACAACCAACTGATAGCGAGTCTGATAAAATGGAGAATATTCATCTTAAACAAAGGCCAGTAAAAATATCAGTGTTATAAAAATAAATACATACTCATTTTATATATTTTTTTAAAATCCACGCAACGTAACATATCACATATTCGCACAATGGTTCGTGTTTTACTTACAGAATGGAAATACCATGTCAGATTCAATATGACACTGTACCACGTTGCAATAAATTATTGGCAGTTATTCTTTTTTTTCGTGCTGGCGCGTGTATAATTTGATTGATCCCCCACATTTGTCACTCGAATCCACTACACGATTTTCAACACCCACTCGTTTTTTTTTGTAGCATCACTGTGTTTTGTGGTTCCATACCTCTGTATTCAATGTTAAGTGGTTCCGTTTGGCGTGGATTGTTAATGATATCTGAAAATGGCAGTAGCGTCCCGAGAATATTTCACTTAGTTTTGGTAGATAATAATTACTTGGGGAAAAGGGTTAATGATCCTTGATTTTTACAATAGCAAACTACGGTTATTTACCAAACACCTAAACAACACAGCCATTCGAAATTTAAGTTTTTGGAAAATACAACAAAAGTGTTTTTTAACCTATTTTCAAATTTTGAAAAAAAATAGGCTTATGAGATCACCTTTTGTCTGTGTGTGTTTGTGCGCACGCGCGTGCGCGCGCGTGTTTGTGTGTGTGTGAGACGAGTGTGTGTGTGTGGGTGTGTGTCTAATAACTTCTAAACGGCTAGAGCGATTTCAATGAAACTCGGTAAGTTCTTAGCACTATTCCCGACGACCACCAATCCAACATGGCGGCTGTGCGAAATATTTCACCAGCATTCAATATCTCCGAAACTATTTACGATATCACCCTGGAATTTTTTACGGTGATAATAGGAACTACTAGAAGTTCATCTCTGTGACCCTTGGAAAACTGGTAACTACAAATCCAACATGGTGGCCAAGCGAAGTTGCGACGTTTAAATATCCGTTTCTCGCGATTTAACCAACCAAACGCAATGAAACTTAGTACAGTATATGTTTATACATATTGTAATGCACCGACATCTAACTTCGTTCAATTGTTTACATAACCTCAAGATGGAGGCTGTTCGAAATATTTCACCGGCATTCTATATCTCCGAAATTATTACTCATATCACTCTGAAATTTTGTTTGGAGATTAAGGGTACTACTGGAAGTTCATCTATGAGACTTTAAAACACCTGTTAACTACAAAACGAACATGGCAGTCAAGCGAATTTGAAAGTCTTAAATAGACTTTTCTCGCGATTTAATGATCCAAACGCAATGCACCCTGATACAGCAAATGTTTATTCACATTGTAATGCACTGGTATCTAATTTAGTTCAATTGTTTACATATCCTCAAGATGGCAGCTGTGCGAATTTTAAAATTTTCTATTTCTTGTGTCGTAATCATGCGATTGAAGTGAAAGTATGAATAAAATACCTACGCAATAATTTTCCTTGAAAGGTACATAACTCTATGGCCTATACATTTAACAATCCAACATGGCGACCATCCGATATATTTAGACGGTTCTCAATATCTACGAATCTATTACAGTAATCAATCTGATTTTTTAATGTTCATAGGTGCTATGACCATAAGTTCACGTATAGGACTTTCAATAACCTGGTGATCACAGTTCCAACATGGCGGTGACGCGAAGTATAAATATGTAAATGAACGTTTCTCGAAATTTAACCATCCGAATACAGTGAAACTTGGTACACTAAATGCTTATACAAATGTTAATCCACTGGCATCTAATTTATTTCAATTGTTTCCATAACCACAAGATGGCAGCTATGCAAAATTCTAAAATCTCGTTTTTACGTCTTGTGTCCTAATTATGCGATTGATGTTTGAATACTACTCGTACACAATAATCTTCATGTAACAGTACATATCTCTAAGACCTACATATATACAAATTCAACATAGCAACCATCCGCAATATTTAGTCGGTTCTCAATATCTACGAATCAGTACAGAAATCAAATTGAAATTTTGTATGTTGATAGTAGCAATTAACATAAGTAGGATATATGAAAATAGGCTTTAGTTCTTCACGTAACTACTTGTTTTCCATCACGTCAGTTTTTTTTGGTAAGATCAATATTGCTATTTTTGCTACAAACGCGAGAAAGAAAGAAAAGATCCGTTGTGTTTAAACCTTTTGTATCAAATTATAGTGCAGTTTCCAGGAAAAACTAACATAAAATATACGATTGATCAAGAGGAACAAATAATATATGTTTACTGGAATGTTCGAAACAAAATTTAAACTGAGCAAAAACAAAACAAACTGTCTACTTAAGTACGTAGTCTTTTTCCATTGAAACTTCTTCTTGGCGCTCTTCTGTTATGTTCAATCTTAGGTAAATGTTCATATACATCCAAGTACAATCTTGAATTTTTAAAAATAACGTGACGTGATAGAACTTTGGAATTACTGTTATTGAAATCAGCACCGAAAAATAGATACATTTCAAATATCACATTCTTTGTATTTTTTTCATCACAGGCCTAGGTAATTAATTGCTAAAGTCAAATTTAAAAGAATGTTTGAACTCAACACACCCCATGACCACGCCGTGATCGTTAAATCTTTCACCTCGACTGCGTTGAGGAGCTGCACTAATTCCAAAGAGCGGAGATATGAATCCCGGCACTGACAGGGGCTATCTTGGGTGTATTTAGGAAATCTTTGCAGTTGATTAACACAATTGTGCCCAATTACATTAGGCGGGAAAAAGTATTTATACATCATAACCTGAAATTCAGTAAATATCACATAAAATATTTGTGTTGACCGACTGGGGAACTTTCTTTAATAGCATTAGGCAAAACTGAAAATGGCTTCTAACACTTCAATATTTTGAGTGTGTTATTTGGCCAGTTTTTCCTACGCTCCCTCCAGTAAAATGCAGAGAAAGTATCTTATTTCAAATCCCGGGCCACCTTATCAAACCTAATTAATTAATACAGGCCTTTAATCCCCTAAGGGCAATGGCCTCCTGCCTAGGCAGGGATTTTGCTCCATTACACTCATTAGGTGAGCTGTTCTAAAGAGTAGTGATGCACCTAGTGGTCCACTTTTCTGGCATGTTAATCTATGTTCTTGAATTGTTCTTATAGCTATTTATATATCTATTCATAACCTAGTTACAGTATATTGAAGACCAATTAGGCCTACACACATTATTACAGTCACCACAGGAACACCAGTTATCAGTCAAATGGAACACACACCCAAGTCCATGAAGCTCATGACCAATAATGTTCCAAGCCCCTAAAAGAATTTAACAAAAAGCAACAATATATTTAACACAATACTTAAGGGACACTGGGGCAGTATTTTCGTCCAAAATGGAAACCATAACCATATGTATTTATTTACTTACCGTATTTATATATTTATTTACGTACTTATTTATTTATTTAATTATGCGATCCAGCTGGCAATGGTAAGAGGAAACAATGAGCGCGCGGTGTCAGAGGTTGGTACCATGACTCACTGTCGGCCATGTGAAATGAATTTCACATACGGATTACCTCACGTTTTGGAGGCGCCATTACAGATATTCCTACAATAAACCATCTTCTAGTTGTCGTTCTTTGGTGTAAAAATATTCATTATATCATATTTGCTGAAAACAATTATGATTTATTAAGAGTCTTTTTTTAAATCCCTGGATACAAGTGATGGACATCCACTACCCGAGTAACTTTGCTCAACACTTTCATACTGGACGGTAAACGCTCATGCGAACTCTGGTGTCAACTGATTGAAATACAAACCACATGTTCAAAGTCTTCGTATCAGTATTTAAATGATGATATGCTTTAATATGTAACATTATAACTAGTCGGCAAAGCCGGTATAAGTTTTTGCACAATGGCTATTCAGTTATTAACCCACATTGCAATAATGCAGTGATCAATATAATAGTCTATATATTGATGTTTTTATACGGGAAGTGGGCTAGCCTTTCATGGATCACTATAGGAATTCCCTTTACTGTCAAGTAGGCGTATTCATAACTAATTTAAAACTCAATTCCACGCAGGAACATTATCGAAAAATAGTAAAATATTAATGGAACATAAAAATTACTTCCATATTATTACCGGCACGTGAAAATGAGTAACTGTCTTATACTCAAAATTCCTGTGGTTGTAATGGCTGCGTGGATAGCGTCCTGGACTGCGAATCATGAGGTCTAAGGTTCGTACCCCAGTCCCGGGAATAAATTTTGCTACCACATTATCGATTTAAAGGTTATCTATCATAACATTATGCGTCATTTTAACTGAATCTACATCAAATTACGATTTATCTATTTTTAATTACAATAGTTTGCACCAATCAGGAGTTGGGAAATTGATTGTATTGAACATTATTTCTAGTAGTCTATAGATAGGCTAGAGACTATGGTTTCATTCCCCCTCTTAATTTACAATATAATATGTGATGTTTGTTGAAACAAGTGTGACAGTAGCATATCTCCAATTCAATCTACGGTGTACATTCATCATAGTACCAGTATGAAAACAGAGCATAAATTAACATTTTAAGAATGTCCAAGCTGTGTAGTATACGAGTAGGATAACATGTCAGATGTTACAAATCATATGCGACTACTGTAAGGCCCGTATCTTTTTTTATTTTAAATCACGTTTTTATTTATTTACGTACTTATTTATTTATTGACCTATTTCATTATTTACTTATTTATTAATTTATTTATGTATTTATTTATGTATTTATTTATTTATTTATTTATTTATTTACTAGCAACCCGCCCCGGCTTAGTCCGGTATTTTTAACGGTTTACCCAGCGTAAGCTTAAAAGGCGCATGGATGGCAGGTTTTTCTTCGACTTGATTCACTGTAATCGTTACTGCTCGGCTTCCTTTGGTCATAAATGAATGTTTCTCTACAGAAACCTTCCTCGAGAAATCCTTTACAGAATAGTGAAAACCTCATCAAAATCCATTCAGTGGTTCTCGAGATTACCCGTTACATCCAAGTTACATCCGTTACATCGAGGACTTTGTTTTATACTGCGTAGAGATTTATTTATTTACTTATTTATTTATTTGCTTATTTATTTATATAGGGTATTTATTTATTTGGTAAGCGGCCTCGGTGGCATAGTTGGTAGCATGCTGAACTGCTGTGCCCAAATAGCGGGTTCAAACCCGGCAGAAGGCGTCGGTTTTTTTTAAGATCGTTAATAAATCCTTCATTATGCCTTCATTATGGGAAGTAAAGCCGGCGGTCCCAGGTCATAGATTTATGGCATGTAAAAGATCCTTCCACAGACTAAACTTGTGTGAAGCTAAATGTTAGGTTAGATTTCGTCGGAACGCTCTATCAAAGTTCCAACGTTCACCACTAGGTATCATTGATATCTGGTGGCAAATGTTGGAATTACTTGAAATTGAACGGAACTTGTAGCTCACCCTAAGGGTGCCCGCTGGAAGCATCTACAGACTCAGGGAGCCGAACATGTCTTCGGACACTCCCGGAACTAAAAGCCGTACGATAAATAAATAAATTTATTTTGTCGGTCAATCGGTCGTATGCAATGAGCTCTGGACTTAGACGGAGCCTACAAGCAAACTTTGTACTGTATTGAGATTTAGAAACTGCCAATACCGGCATTCAATATGTGCAGCTGAGATTTAGCTGTTGCTGTTGACTCATATAGGGGCTTGCCGCATCGTGGTTGTTTCCAGTAGCTCCGTGTGCTTAGGTGTGTAAAGGATTTGTCTGATAACGTGTGTTACCGTGGTGTTCTGCTATCTGATGAGATTTTAATACCGCATTTAGCTGTAAGTGATACGGTCTAGAATTGAGGCAGGTGCCCCGGGACTTGAAATAAGGTACCATCCTGACATTTGTACCAACACTGCCTCTTAACCTATGACAAAATAATTCCCGTGTAAGTCAAAGCCTTGCACGTATAACTTGAAACCAGTGAGAAGATCTTCGTTGAAAGTCTATTGTCGTTCATTCGTAGAAACTCTGAGTTCTTTTTGTCATGAAGAAGCACTGTTGCGGTGGCTTCTGAAATGATGTCGAGGTAGCCATGATCGTCTCGACAACACACACAGTGCTATCTGTTCACTGACGCCAACTTGAGATTTTTGAAACATAACTTATACATGAGTTTAGGGCATTGCTCTTCATGGAGTAGTTAAGTATGATGAGTAAGACTTGTAGATGTGACCAAAAAAAGGGATTCGAGCCTAAATCTCGTACTGTCCCGGCACGTGCGTTTAGATACCTACACCAATATTGGGACATTCCTGCCGCGGCTAATTTTCAAATCATACACAACAAATATGTTCGCTCCATTAAGAACTATGCCCTAAAATCATATTTGTGTATCATGGCATTTACTCGTCTGTTTTTAGTGTAACAAATAATTAAGTTTTGGTTTTAACTTCACATTAATAAGCTACTTTTTGTGTTCAAATACCCAGACTTTGGGAAATAATTTGCCTTAGATGGGACATATTAGTTGAATAAGAATTGAATGTTAGAACGTAGTTTGGATTTGGATTTGAAATCTAATTTTCCCGATACCGGGTATATACGTTAGCCGAGTACACCACTACGACCATCGCCCGAGTATGGTTCATTTCTCCCCTGAGTTACCCGACTTAACATATCTTCTATATTTAATCGCTTATGCTCCCATCTCGGCTTCGCCCATACTCTGCATGGGATCAATCCTCTACCGTCACAAGGACAGTGTCTGGAAACTGAACACTCTTTGTCAGCTGATGCAACTGGCGATGATAACAGGCTGATCGCCATGGCAACTACTAACTTGGGTCTGACTAAGGAAGAGTTAGAGAAGGGATTTTGGAAGGAAGTCAGCCGTGGACCAGTTGAAATGAATCGTCCCAGCATCAGCCTGGTGGTGAAAGAGGGAAACTATGAAACCCGTTTTCCGGATGGCCTAAGTGGGATTCAAACCCACGCGCTCCCTATGCCAGTGAGGCACTAGGTAGCGTGTCAGCGTTCTCCGCCATCTTGGTCGGTCGTATCTTCATGCAAATGTATATTGTTTTAGTTTCCCAGTCTTGCGCCAAATTTGCTTCTTGTGGAATACGTTTTGAATTTTCAAGCTTTAGAAGTAACGATATAACAATATAAGCACACTTTATGCATTTGCTTCCCTTGACAGCCTGGATTTTTATTGATCTACAAATCAGGAAGTAGATTATTATAACAAGGCTCTGCTCGTTCAGGAATATCATACTAATGGCCTCTGCTGTCAATAACTCTAGTCTTCACTGGACTGAGTGGAAGAGGCTTGACCAAATTATTCGTGACGAGGACATAGCCTACCTATTGACACTTCCTGTCTGATACGTTTGCTGAACGATATAATGGCGATCCATCTCCACGGCTAAAACTAGCATTTTTCTTATCATCTGGGTAGCTGCTTTCTTCTGAATTTAGCTTCTCCCTGTTTCTTCATATGCATCTTTAAATTTAATCTTTTATCTTTTTTCTCTTCATCTTTTCTTCATTTTTATCTTCTTATATTTCTTTTTATCTTTTTATTTTTTTCATCTTTTCATCTTTTTTTAATTTTTTAAATTTTATCTTTTATCTTTTTAACTCTTTATCTTTTATCTTTCTATAATTTATCTTTTTAATTTTTAAATTCTTTAATTTTTTATCTCCTTATACTTTCATCATTTATCTTTCATCTTTTTATCTTTCATCTTTTTATCATTCATCTTTTAATCATTCATCTTTCTATCCTTTTATATTTTTATCTTTGTATATTCTTCTTTATTTATTTATCTTTTTATCTTATTTCTTTATAACTTTTATCTTTTGTCTTTCTTATCTTTTAACTCTTATAAATTATCTTTTATCTTTCATATTATTTTATCTTATTGTTTTCATGTTTTTATCTTTTAACTCTTATCTTTTATCCTTTATCCTTGTTATCTTTTATCTAGTTTTAAATCTTTTTATCATTTCTATCTCTTATATTTTATCTTTATCTTTACCTTTTTATCTTTTTATATATTTATTACGTCTTCATCCTTTCAATTCGTTTTCCCAGTTTCACTCACCTTTATTCATTTCCAGTCCGATTAAAACACCTCTGATGAAGTTAATGGCAGGAGGGCATCAGACCATAAACACCACCTGCCACATAGAAATTCATCGCATCTCATCCTCAACTCCGTTGATAATTGGGATAGTAGATGTACATTCATGAGAATCTGCAAGTTAGGGAGCTGAAAGTGTAGAGGTTGAAGGATCGAAACTTTGCGATAACAGCGGCCATATTAAGTGTGGCAAATGCCTGGATGTTACCTGATTTCAAATGCGGCGCCACGTACCTCAATCCTAAAGCATATTAATTACAACTACGCCCATTATTACAGTTCCCACAGAAATACAATTTATCAAACAATTTCTACACTCACCCAGTTAAATGGCCTGATGGCCACGATATCCCTAGTCCCAAAATTAATGAACAACGTCATTAACATTTGCCGTCCAATATAATTGGTCTCGCATGAACGTGTTGACAGACGGAAGAGCAGTCTGTACATAGAGCTGACAAAATGTACAATTTATAGCTGAAGAAACAAAACTTAAAGACTCCAGATCTCACGTATCTTTTATAACAAGGCTCAAAGTTCGTGTCTTGAGGACATACAACTTGCTTCTATTTACTACCTCTGCTTGACAGCTCGGAACAGTTACTCTCTGTATTGAACATTTATTTTTCGTTCGATATGATCTACAAACAAAAAGGAATGGGCTATGTGTGTGACTCAGTTCGTGCTCAGAAATATTCTAGTACTTGCGAGATTGAAAGTAACGTATTATATGTACCGTAATAGAATTGCCTGCAATGATGACCACTCATTCAGCATTTACTGCTTCGTATCAGGACAGTTTAATAGAGCAATTATTACTTGTTGTGTACATATAGAGAAAGGATTTTTGAATTATCGTCATGTCCTGTGATTGTTACCTGCGATACTGTGTAGAGCTAAGAGGGAGCTGCCGAGAGCTGAGTCAGAGATAACATTGTGTTATCTGCCTTTCCAAAAACATTTAGCCATAACTCCGAACAGTGTCCTCTAGTCCTATTGAGTGCACAAATTCAAAATCTAAATTTATTTTCAGGAACCAAAGATTATGGTGGAACCTTTCAAGTATGTCCTCATTATGCTTGTTTATGTTCGACGATGTCGAAATGTAAATATTATATGTCAGAAAACTGTATCATAATGAGGGTCATTATAGTACTATTCTTCATTATGAAACAGTTTCTCCAGCCAATCAGAGTTCATTCATTGGCCAATTAGGTAAGGATAGCTTCGCGCTTGCGCTCAAAATCCAATATGTCGGACATGAATTACATGATTTGAAAGTTCAAATTGGATATCGGATCAACCATTGTAGTTACAATCCCAAACACAAAGACAAAATCAGCACGAACCTTTACGGTAACAAGAAAATACTATGACATATGCAAGAAATGTATGAATCTACGTCCAGAAGTTAGCAACACAGCATCCTTCTATATAAATTACCGACATGGAAAGTGCACCGTCCCATATGTTCGCGTAAATAAACTGGCGAATATGAGACAAGAAAAAGCACTGTACCTTAATATCCCCAACTCCAATTTCTACACAGCGCATTGCTTTCAAACGACTTCGGTGACAATATTAGTGAATGCTAGTTCTGATCGGCACTAGACATCATGCAGGCTGTAAACAATAGCATGCCAAGCAAAGTAAATGGTCTCTGCTTTCGAAATTCTTTGACCCATGCATGCGCTCTGTTCAGTCAGCAAACCATCCAGCGCGCTCTGTTAACTAACTGAAGTTACTGAATCCCACATATATTTATGAATATTTATGTTAAAACGTATAGTAAAGTTATAATTATCGTCGAACATAAACAGCCGTATGCAACTCGCCTATAATGGTAATTTAGTCACTCGCTTCGCTCGTTTTATAAACATACTCGTGTCTGAATTATTGCCATTATAGGCTCGTTGCATAATGTACTATTCAACCTTAGTTTGTCGGCTGGTGGTAAATTTTAAACATGTCAAATAATATATGGGTGATTTTGTTCCTACCATAATGTGCAAAGTAGTCTATTTATCACATGCGAATAGAGTTGGTGTACTGGAATTAACAGGCCTTTACACTCTAGGTTCCACTGTTGTTTACATAAAGAAACAGTTACTCCATGCTGTTTATTCACACGCACTTTAAATGCACCGAGAGAATAAAGAATTTCTGAGCTAGAGTAAGGAATATTGCTGTCTTTGTGCAGATAAAACGAAGTTTTTCGTTTAGCCTTGCGTTGCTATGAGCCTCATAACAAGCTGTAGTTCATACTGCTACGACCAGTCAGGCCCAAGTGAAAGTTGGTTTACAAAATTTACAACTATTTTCATAACTATCAGATCACATTAAAACTCTGTATACACGTTAATAATACGCTTCTTAAGACGTATTAAAGTTTCATTACGATTTGATTAATACTTTTAATGTATGATCTTTCTAATTGAGCGCTCCGTTAGACTTGGTAAAAAATGACACTTCTTTGTTCAATCAGCTATAACATTTTAACGGGTTACAATACAAATGTTTACTCTTCACAGCTAAACGCAGAATAAAATAAGGAAAAGTTTGGTGTAGCATGTTTTTATGTAAGACTACGGGTAACGTTTTTATTGACTTCTAAACTCTAGTATCTATACTTTCTTCCCCGACAGTAGATTAGGTTAGATTAGATGCATTTTTAAATAAATGAATACATTTTTTAAATAATTAATGAATTATTGAATAAATGTACCGTGAAAAACTGTTTACGACATTAAATATTATTTAATCACTTCTACTTAAAATACATTCTCCCTGTGGACAGCGTTTGTATAACAGAAAAGTAGCCTATATACCTTTCCTTTCACTTTTTAGAACGCAGTTGGCTATCTTTTCTCTTATACAAATAGCGAGAAAATTGAGTCTCTCAGGTAAATACATACAGGGTATAATGTAGCTTGGCCTGTGGGAGTAGGAATAGATGGAGGCAGAGCCAAATGCCAAACATTGTCCACTCCTTGGGGACTAGTCCCCGCTAGTGACCTGTAACTCTACGACAGGATGCACAGTGGGTGTGGGCGATTCCATATCTAACGAAGAGATGTGCCGACCATAAGACTAGCCATGTGGACAACAGAGTAAACACAATAAAGATTTGATTTTGCTGTATCATTTTAGGGGCTTGGACATGGTAGTCATTCAGGTTCGAGTACATCAGTGAAAGTGTTATATGTTTGTTATTGCAGTATCTGTTCTAGTGTGTGTCTTTCTTAGCTCAGGCTAGGTTTGCACGAAAGGCAGTCGGCCGTATGTGATGAACCATGCCTGAAGATGAAGTGCGGAGACCATGATAAACGGTTTCTAGGATGTCTAAGGCGAGAATCGAACCCACCTCCTCTCAGTTTTGCCTTACGAGGCTGACTGTACCCCGTTACAACCATTAGAGCAGAAGACGATTGAGCTCGGGCATCAACGTTGACCGTCTTTGAAATTTTTTCACGGTTTCTTATTTTCAACTTCGGGAAAATAGGCAACGTCTTTCAAACGTTTGCCCAGTTTTCATCTTCATCTCTCGTCAATTCATCCCATTAATTTGTCGTTCGGTAGGACATTCGGCGGTTTAAACAATCCACCGCATAGAAATTTCACATCATCTTGTCCACGACCTCGTAAAAACGTGATTAATAAGGGAGGGCATTATCATTATTATTATTATTTTATTATTATTATTATTATTATTATTATTATTATTATTATTATTATTATTATTATCATTATTCGAATTACTACTACTACTATTTTTATTATTACTATTATTATTATTTTTTTACATCGTTATGCCCATCTGTGGAACATGACAAGACTTATTTACCTAATTATGTTTTTCTTCTGCCAAAATCTCTTCATCAGGGCACTGAAAGACATCCTTCATTCTTCAGCCCATGATTTCTTGGCGCTTGAAGTCATTTTCTCAGAAAAGTGACGGTTGTTGATTAATATTCTGAACTGGAGTCGATCGTGTATAAATTCCTCTGTGATGACAATTTCTTGATGGTCTTTTTGTATTTTACTACGCCAGTTGTTCTTGACTTTCATTGAGAGAGAGAGAGGTTGAGAAACTTCCAGTCTGTCATTGTTCATGCTGAATGTAGCCGTAGAACTTCAATCGCCTCTTCTTGAAGCTGTCAGTGCTCTTTTCAGCATCCTGATAAAGCTCCTGGAACCTTCGTTTCACTCAGACTCCCTCTGAGCAGACTGGACCAAGGATTGTTCTCAATATTTTCCTTTCTTGTTTCTCTACGTTATTATTATTATTATTATAATTATTATTATTATTATTATTATTATTATTATTATTATTTACTTTCAGTACAGTATTTGGCAAACACCGAGCAACTATAGAATAGCATGTTAAGGGAATCAGAGCTTAACAATTAACTTAAAAACTACTAGTTGAAACCCGTAAAAACATGACGGACAATGGAAAAAATATTTACTGAAGTTACATTCTTCGTACGATTACTTTTTGGCACTATTGCAACTTTAAGGGCGTCAAAAGATAGCACTCTCAACATTGCAACATAATGCTAGTCATGACTGAAAACGTGATGAGGTAAATAGCCCAATAAGTTCCAGAGCTTGATAGATGTGATAAAGTAGACCGAGCGAATAGGAAATTGTTGCCTATTAAAAGAAAATGTACTGTACCTGCAAGTGTTTTATCGGAAGGTGTTAAATCAAGTCATAGGATTTGAGCTCTCTGCCTAATATTACTGCACCTATTATATCCAAATCCAAGCAATTTCTTACATATTTCTTACAATTAATATGTTTCCATATAGGAGTCCTTGGGAAACCTTCAGATTCCTAAGGAGCACAACTCTGGCTCAAACGTTGGGAGTATGTGGATGCGAATCCCTTAATTCCAAGGAATTGAAAAATTATATAGTAGGGAAATAAAGTAGCTGGCTTCCATCTTCAGTATCTAATCTGTTAACGCTGATGTATGTGTTTTTCCTAGTCCATAACATTTATAACTATTCTGATTGTCGTAACGACCTCTGTTTTTTTTTTGCTTTATCTTGTATAAATTTATATTTACATCAAGTTCCTTCAACTATGCAATAGGCTTCTTGGATCAACACTTGATGTGAAAGACATTTAGTATGGTCTTCACCTTTTCAGTCTGACATTGCTTTCTGATAGGTTCCATTAGGTTTTTAAATTTAAGGATCGTTTCGTCCTGATTTGCCTTCCAGTTCTTGCTGTTGGTAAAGTAACTGTCACATCAGTAAGGTTGACTTCCTTAACCTTTTATATTATTATTATTATTATAATTATATTGTTCGGTGATGTCGAAATGTAAATATTACATGCCAGAAAACTGTATCATAATGGGGGTTATTAAAGTACTACTTTTCAATATGATACAGTTTATCCAAACATGTGCTCAAAATCCAACATGTCAGACATACATTACATTATTTGAAAGTTGACAATGTATATTGGATCAACCATTGTAGTTAGAATCCCAAACACAAAGACAAAATCAGCACGAACCTTTACGGTAACGAGAAAATACTATGAAATAAGCATGGAATTTAAGAATCTACGTCCAGAAGTTTGCAACACACCATCCTACCCTAGCCTATACCAACATGGAAAGTGTGCGCCGTCTGTAATTTTTGCATAATCGAACTGCGGAATATTGCAAAATAAATAGCACTGTACCTTAATATCCGCAATCCCAATTTCTACACAGGTCATTAGATTCGTACGATTTCGCCGACAATTTTAGTGAATGCTGTTGTTGACGTAAACACACCAGAACGTCAAGGAGGAAGCATGCGTATGACATTAGACCCATGGAAATTAGAATCCAGCTCTCTGTTCAGTGAAGGGATTTCTTATGCCATACTTTGCCGCCAGATGTCACGATTGTTCTATTTGGGACTCCATTGATTTGCCTTCCGTTGATATTCTATACGCATCAAATTTGAAGAATTACTAGTTGATAATACGATACATTTTAATTTTGAAGCGTTTGTAACAGCCTATTGTAGTGTTATTTGACCAAAATAACAAAATGATCTCTTATAGTACCTGTGCGCCATCTGTTGGTGCTAGTTCAAGATAAGCAATGTTTAAAACTTTCGAGTTTGTTATTGGTTAAAAAGCAAATGCTGAGCCCTCACAATTCCCAAGAAAAAGAAGAACAAAGCTTTGGAAGGACTTTTATCCTTAGTGGAAATCCAGCGCATGCACTCTTCACGTAAGTCAGCTGACAGAATCTCGACAAATGATTGTTATATGTTCTAACATAAATATTCATAAAGTTATAATTATCGTCGAACATGAACAGTCGTATGCAACTCGCCTATAAGGGTAATTAAGACACTCGTTTGGAAATAATAAAACTCGCTTCTCTCGTTTTAAAAACAAAAAGGGAAGATCGTAGTTTTACGTGACCGTTAATCTCGAGATCATGATCCATGGAACCTCCTCTTTACGTGGAATCCGAACCATAGAACACGGCATTTCACTTTGAAAATCTCACATGCATTGACCGGGAATCGAAAACGGTCCGCCGTGGTGAGAGGCCAACAGCTTGACCGCTGCGCTACCACAACCCCTCGTTTTATAAATATACTCGTGTCTTAATTATTGCCATTATAGGCTCGTTGCATAATATACTATTATCGAACATCGTTATTCCCGTCTAAGCAGCGCGATTGAACCTATCCAGCTGATCTTGCTTTCTTGTTCTCCCAAAATCTTTTCATCTTCTCGCTATGGCTCTTTCTGCGCTCCTCCATCCAGGTTCTTTTGGATGTAATGTTTGGATAGTATTAAAATTGATGATTGTTAACTTTTTCTCTGAATTTAGATCTGTCCAGTATCATATCACATGAGATGTCTATTTCCTGAAGGTCGTTTTCAACTTCAAGAAGCCTGTTAGTCTTAGCTTTCAATGAGATGGTAAGTTTAGCTTTCAATGAGAGGGTAAGATTTAGAATCCTTTTTATCAGCCTGTGATCACTCATTCTCAGAATATGGCCATAACGTATCACCCGCCTTTTCTTTAATGTGCCCGACAGTTTTTCCGAATGCTGATGAAGCTTCCGGAATTTCCTCTTCATTCAAATTCCCTCAGTAAAAACTGGGTCAATAATGTTCCTCAAGATTTTTCTTGTTAGCCTACTTTCGATTTTTGCAAAAAATGAAAGACTTATGAGATCACTACAGGGCGAAAAAAGTGTGTCTGTCTGTGTGTGTGTATGTGTGTGAGTCTGTGTGTGTGTGTGTGTGAGTGTGTGTACTCTGAATGTCTGTCCCCCCCCCCCTATCAATTCGAACACGGTGAGCGCAAATTGAACGAAATTTGGTACAAAGGTAGCACTAGCAAAGGACACCTCAGTGTCATGTTTTATATCGCCGCCATCTTGACGGAAACGTAATGGCGGCCACACAAATGTTCAAAGCTTAAATCAAATTACGACTAACCTAATCATCCGATCTCTACCAAATTTTGCAACAACATACCTTCATGGAGGAAGCATCCTTTGACAAATCTAATACGTCATTAGCCTAATATTTTGCGGATGGCGGCCATCTTTGTGTCAAAATCGATTGCCCCTATTAATTCGAACACGGTGAAACCGAATGGAATGAAATTTGGTACAGAGGTAGCACTAGCAAAGGGCACCTCAGTGTCATGTTTTATATCGCCGCCATCTTGACGGAAACGTAATGGCGGCCACACAAATATTCAAAGCTTAAATCAAATTACGATTAACCTAATCATCCGATCTCTACCAAATTTTGCATCAACATACCATTATGGAGGGAGCATCCTTTGACCAAACTAATAGGTCATTAGCCTAATATTTTGCGGATGGCGGCCATCTTTGTGTGAAAATCGATTCCCCCTATTAATTCGAACACGGTGAAACCGAATGGAACGAAATTTGGTACAGATGTAGCTCTAGAAAAGGCCATCTCAGTGTCATGTTTTATATCACCGCCATCTTGACGGAAACGTAATCGCGACCACCCAAATGTTAAAGGCTAAAATGTAATTATGACCAACCTAATAATCTAGTCTCTACCAAATTTTGCAACAACAAATCTTTATATGGGAAGCATATTCTGACCAAACTGCTAGATCATCAGCCCAATAGTTTGCAGATGGTGGCCGAGTATGTGTGCAAATCGATTCCCCCTATCAATTCAAACACGGTGAAACCGAATTGAACGAAATTTGGTACAGAGGTAGCACTAGCAAAAGGCACCTCAGTGTCATGTTTTATATCACCGCCATCTTGACGGAAACGGAATGACGGCCACCCAAATGTTAAAAGCTTAAATCAAATTTCGACCATCCTAATAATTTGATCTCTACCTGATTTTGCAACAACATGCCTTTGAGTGGAAAGCATCTTATGACTGACTACAAGGTCATCAGCCCAATAGTTTGCAAATAGCGGCCATGTACTGTCATCGCGGCAGGAGATGGCAGTTGAACACGCTGTGACGGGGTGCGGGGGGTCTTGCAGTACGCATGCGCGGCCCGCCTATTCCTAAGTTAAATATATCGGCTTGCCGCATGCCAAAGGTTGTCATTGCAGCAGGTGCCACTCAGCCACTGAAAGAAGGAATGTGCTGAGTGAAGCAAGTAGTGACCAACTGAATGTTTTTGGAATGCGCGATACGCAGTGAGCGGGAAGACCCCTGCAGTTCAAACCCGACTGCCAACTCCTGACGCGATATCAGTATGTGTGCAAATTCATTCCCCAGATCAATTCAAACACGGTGAAACCGAATTGAATGAATTTTTTTACAGAGGTACCACTAGGAAAGGGCACCTCATATTCATGTTTAATATCCCTATAGCACGCTGTATTTCAACACGCTACTACAACCAACATTCAATTATACTCCTTGAAAAGGACAAAGAGTTATAACAATACCCAAGGATTTAGGAGAAAGTAGGCTATATGTTCTATACTGAACATCTTGTTTTTGAATATCTTTAATGAGTGATCTGACCCAAATGATCAGTGTTTCAGAGGCGTATAGTGCCTCGGGTTTGATTACCGTGTTGTGATGTAGTAATTTCCCATTACGGGAGCTGATTTTTTTTATTATACCTGTTCCATGTGATTCTGTAGTTTATTTGCAATTTTATTGTTTATCGTTTAGGCCAGCTATGGACCACGTCATTTCAACTGCTTCCGTCTTTGGACCTTGATCTTAGCCCAGTGTTCACGCATTCGCTGCCTGTGAGACTCCTTTCTTTCTTCAGACCGGTTTTTAATTTCGCTTTTTCTTGGAATTGGTGGTGTGCTCTAAGCTTTTCCTTCAAAAGGTCACGTTCCATGATGTCTGCGTGGGTGATCTCTACTTCGTGTAAATCCTTGTCTACCTCACAAAACCAAGGGTTCTTGGTCTTTTTGTTAAGAAAATAGGTAAATATCCGATTTTATTGTTATTATTATTTATTTTATTATTTTATCGATTGTTCACCATTAGAAGAGCGATTGTACTTGAATTCACGATTTTATCTTCGGGCGTTTACCCTCTTTTCTTCCCAAAATCTCTTCATCCTCTCGGAACGCTCTTTCTTCCGCTCAGCTGTCAATGGTTTCCAGGTTGTCGTGATGTTCTTTGCTCAAACTTAACATTTGAGATTTTATTTCGGCACTCGGTGCGGTCCTCAAGATCTTCTACTGTATGTTGATCTGTTGTCGGCCCCTCTGGACCTCTGTCAGCCATTCCGTGCTACATTTGCTCTGTGTTGTGATGTTTAGTAGTATTTTGCCGTTCTGGAGTTTTCCAACCTGTAGATGAGTGTGTAAAACTTTGCTCGGTGTTTTTTTTTAATTTCTTCCGTTATTGTGTTGGTCTTTTGATAGAGTTCGTTCTGTGGTCTCTTCATCCAAATGCCGTTTTTATTGACTGCTCGGTAAATCTTCGTGAGAATTTTTCGTTCCTGCTTGTCTATGTCCTTAATTTTGGAATGACTGTTGATCATTGTTTTGGCTGCATACGTTGCTTCTGGAAGAATCACTGTTTTAATGCTTTGCACGGTGGGTGAGTTGTTAACGTGTCGGTCTACTAACTCTAAGCTTGCAGGTTCGCTCCTGGCCGTGGTAAGTGATTTTTTGAAAGGCGGCAAAAATTTACGACACGCATGTCATACGATGTTGGCATGTCAAAGAAACCATTTGAACTCAGTAGGCCGTGTTCATAGTGGCAAAATTAATTTCGGGGCCAACACAAAGTTCCTCATTTCTCTACTACAAAGCGCTATAGTGTTCAAGGAGCTTAGATATCTAACCTCCTTGACTTTCATAGTGCTTCAAGGAACAACGAAATTCGACATGCAAGCTACCCTTTGGGTGTCAAATAATAAAGCTTGCACCCGAGGCCATACGATATTATTATTATTACACTGTTTTAATTTTATTATTATTATTATTATTATTATTATTACCGACAGTAGTGGCTACGCAGGCTAAAGTGCAGCATTAGGTCGTGGGGCCAAGCTCTCTGCTGACTCGGTAGACGCGTGGGTTTGAGCCCCACCGTCAGCCGTCCTTGAAATGGTTTTCCGTGGTTTCCCATTTTCAACACCAGGCAAATGCTGGGACGGTACCTTCTGACAGGCCACGGCTGCTTCCTTCCACATCCTTGCCCAGTTTCATTCACCATCATTCATTTCATCTCTCATTAACTCCTCTCGTTGGCGTCAGGAAGGGCATCCGGCCGTAAAAACCATCGCCACAAAGCCTTCCAACGCATCTCATCCCCGACCCCGTTGGAAAACGGGAATAATAAGGGCTAGACATACATACATACATACATTATTATTATTATTATTATTATTATTATTATTATTATTACCAGCACTTCTCACTCACTCTACCTCTACCCACCATGTAAGATATTCTTTCACCTCACCAGACGTTCAGTTGAAGAAAACTGATCTAGCGTCGACATAATTCATGAACTGACTGTACCTCGCCACAGTGTATCTTCATTTAGATATCATTTTTGTTAACTGTGTGCTATCGCTGAATAGAGTGGAGGTGCGCGTGTACATTATATTTTCCCGTGTTTTTATATCTCCTATTTAGAATTAAAATGGCGCAGTGCACAGAGCATGTCGGCGACGCTTGGTAAATAAAAGGATCATGAGCGTAGCGACGCATCAAGGCGTGAAACTGAGTGACGTGCTTGTTTACCTTAAATAGTTAACATTCGCATCAGCTATCTCCTCTCTAACTCGCTACATCCCTAAATATAATAGTGAACACAGTTCACAATGCTTTACAAGGTCCTACAGTAGAATGCCACTAATGCTTATGTTTTTTGTTTTCACCACGTATTGGATGCGTCGCGCAGTGGTAACGTTATCACTGCTGTGCTCATGGTTGCAGGATCGAATCCTAGCGCAGTCAGCTGGCATTTCGTTGTTGTTGATTGATTTAGGGGCTTTGCGACATCGCGGTCATGTAGACCCGTATACTTGCGTGTGTGGAATTTGTCTGATAATCAGTACTATTGTGATGACTGCTTAAATGTGTGTGCCGTCCTCGTGGTGTGGGGAGGCTCCAAATTCGATTCCCGGCTCCATTAGCGGTTTAAAAAAACTGACGTGAGGGCTGGAAAGGGGTGCACCCAGCCTCGTGAGGACAATTGAGTAGCTGTCTGACAGTGAAGCAGCGCCTTGGTCACGAAAATCAAGATTAACGGCTGAGGAGACCTGATGCGCTGACCACGTCTCACCCCAATATCTGCAGGCCAAATGGCTGGGCAGCGGTCGCTTGGTAGGCCTAGGCCCTTAAAGAGCTGTAGTGACAGGGTTTATTTTTATTTATAGTGTGTGTATTTGTAATTCAGATGAGGATTGGATGGAGTTTGGAACCATCCCGAAATTTGCCTGAAGTAGAAGTGGGAAACCACAGAAAATCACTTCCAAGGTGGCTGAGGTGGGAATCGAACACACCTCAGATTTGTCTCGCGATGCCGAGTGTACCCGTTCCAGCCCTCAGACCAGAATTACATTTTTTGACATTGCCGGGAATCGAACGCGAGCCTCCGCGGTGACAGCCAAGAATGCTAGCCACTACGCAACGAGGCGGACTGTTGGCATTTCAGGGAGGAAGCCATGTTAATATATTTACTGTCACATTAAAGCTTCCCTTCAGGGCAAAATTCCGGCACTCTGGCGTCTCTAAAAACCGCAGTAGTTTAAAAGGAACGTTAAAGGAATATTTAAAATAATTCCTCACGTCATACATCACAAACGTCAGTGGTAGCTACGCTCCCTAAGGCGCGGACTTGGTACACGAGTGTGTTCAAATCCCGCCGTTGACCGGCTTAAAAATGGTTTCTCCTAGCCTAACTCCGGGCAACCGCCAGGATGGAACGTTTTAAATGACCAGGGCCACTTTCTTCCAACCCCTTGCCTAAATTTTTCGCCTGCATTAATTTCAAATTTATCGAAACCTGGCGCAGTCAGTTGACATTGGAGGCTGTGCAAATGCGGGGAAGCCGTGTGAGTAGTTTTACTGGCACGTTAGAGATCCCCTTCGGGGCAAAATTCCGGCACCCCGGCGTCCCTAAAACCCATGGTCGTTAAAAGGGACGTAAAATCAATAACATTATTATTATAATCTTATACATCTACTTAGTTTAGAACAAAGTCCCCGATTCTTGGATGTCACGGGTAAACTCGAGGACCACTGGATGGATTTTGATGCGGTTTACACCATTCTCTAAAGGATATCTCGAGGATGATTTCTATAGAAAATAATTTATTTATGATCAAAAGAAGTCGAGCAGTAACGATTTTAGTGGAAAAGTCGAAAAGAAACCTGGCGTCCGAGCGCTTTTTAAACTTACGCTGGGCAAACCGTTAAAGATACCTAAACACTATGAGTGTAAGAGTTGTTCAGCATGAAAAGTTCTACAAAAAGTCCGCGAGAGCATATGTCTATCTTCAATACATCGTCCACTATAAGTGTTTTTACGTTTTCATTTCTTCCAACCATTTCCATTCAACTACTGAGGCGACAGTTGACGAGCTTGCTAAGAGTGAGTCTATCACTCCAGTTACAGCTTAGCTAGTGGACGAGCTTATTGCCCCAGATACAGCCAGCAGCAAACTGTCGAGTCATGTTGAGTTAAAAACTTTAGAGAAGAGTGGTTGTGTTTGGAGTTTCCTGGAAGTGCAACTCGGCTTTTCTTCATTTCGCCTGTGAACTTTTCGTTCCGCAAAATTCACAGACAAGTTAAGATTGGACGGAAGGGGGATTTATGTTTCATGCACCTCGCCATTCTTAAATTACGTCTGACAAGAATTTGTTGCACATGCATCTCCATGATAATATAATTAATAGTCTAGTCAGTGATTTTAACCCATCATGCCGAGACGTAAAACGGATATTGGTCGTTGTTCATTGGCATTGAAAAAAAATCGCTTATCACATATTCGTCTATAGCTAAAATTGACTAGGATATACTTCAGCGTGTGTGGTCGGAGTTGGACTACCGTATCGATATTTGCCGTGACGTGCGAGGACGGCACATGGAGAGTTTGTAGCAAGCAGACTCAAAAAACTTTACAAACTTCTCTTTCAATTGGTATATGTGTCAATGCTGCCGGCTATATACTTTCAATAATGCATGTGCATGAAATCGCTTACATCATTTGTGCTAACCCTGTATAATACATAATATAATATTGACTAGGTGGAATTATATGTACTAAATTTGAACTAATTGTAAGTCAATACGGAACAAAAACAACAACAAACAAGAAGTTCCGTGACGAACTAAAGAGCCTACTTTTCATGCCAATGATTATTCTACAGTATATGAACCTATCTGGAATAATGACGAAATTAAATTGGTAATATCGAAATGTCTAATTAGTTCGAAATATTCCTGGTATAATGTATCCTAATAGAGCACTACAGTTGACAGCCCTGGTGACTGAATATATTCTTAGTTCCATCTTTTAAGGTACAGAATACAAAATTTGGTTGAAGTCCAATGGACGTTACATGCAGTTAGACATTGGATCTATCAGCACGCGTAAAAGCATATTGGTAACAATGTCATGCGTGTGCTGGTTAGAAATAATAGGAAATATTATGATATCTTGTTGTGCCAATTTTGGATGAAATCCAGTTGTTAGTATAGAATTTACATGTATTTTAAAATTGGACCTATCAGCAAGCATAGAATATGTTGGCAGCTCTGACTTATATTGATTACTCCAAATTAATGTAGAGTGTCAGGTCAATACGTGTGCAAAGTATAGAGCTGTTGGCATGCATACTTTCTGATATAATGATATTAGGGTAAAACAATATAGTCAGCATTTATTAACAGTTGGCAGCCCTGGTGGCTCTTAAGAATACTTACAGTCATATCTGTTTATGTACACATATTACATACAAAATTTGGTTGAAATCCAATTAATAGTGTAGAAGGTATATGCATTTAAAAATTGGACCTATCAGAAGGCTTAAAATTATTTTGGCAACACTGTCATGTATGGCCTCCTGGAAATTAAAGTGAAATAGTATTATCTACATGTGTGCCAATTTTGGATTAGCTCCCATGCATACCTTCCATGATATCCTACATGGAGCTCAAATTTCTATTGCGTTTTTTCAGCAGTTGGTAGCACTGACATCATTTTCAATTATGGGCTTAAGATATTTCGGTATACATCTTTACTCATACTAAATTTGGTTTCGATTGCTGTAGCCGTTTAGGAGTTGATAGGGGACACACACACACACACACACACACAGACAGACAGACAGACAGAAGGACAGACAGACAGACAGACAGAATGACAGACAGACAAACAAACATTTTCCCGGATCGATCTCATAAGTCTACTTTTTCCTTTTTTTTTTTTTTTGCAAAATGTGAAAAGTAGGCTAAAAAAATGAATCGGGTGGACACTACTTTTCAGGAGACAGATAAAACGTCATTGACAGAACAGAACTTAACACACACACTATATTAGTCATCTATGTTGTGAAGCAACTATTCAGGTTATATTTGTATAGCGGAATCTCAATTTTAATTTAATAAACATTTTCTTCAAATCAGTATTGGAAACGTGACTTAATGCCTTTCAACACCGTGGTCAGTTAAGTGCGGCATAAAGCCATCCGGAATTAATATTTCACACGATATTTTATTTTAAAATGGATTTATAACATATAAAACACCTAAACCCTGTACAAATGTAATTTACAATAGCACTGTAACACGCGGGAATCTTGCAGTGCGGCCAACATTAAGTACGGAATACAGCGCTGAAAGGCAGCAAGTCATTGACTTAATGCTTTTCTCCTATGATCGCACTACTTGTAGCAGTGGTTCTGGCTTAAACCGAAGGCTGACTTAATTCTTTCCTATGCCGTTCTAAAGCCCTTGGGTCAATACTTCAGAATACTAATTGTTTGAAAAAGGACCATTTTTGACATAATGCCTTTCAGCTCCGACCAATTCAATTATGGTCTTACTTAAAGCTGATCTGGATATGGAGTTTGAATCCTAGTTCTTAAATAGCCATCCTGAATGAGTGGGTGGTGGATAGAGTGAGATGCAGTATCCCGTTATGAATTAAATGTTTCCTTTCGACTGTCATGGTTTTAGAGACGCCAAGTTAAAATATTAACGTCCCAGTAGATCTACAGGAGGCCATTATCTCACCCAACTGAGTGGCATAGCTGGTCTAAAGAGGGAGAATACCAATGTTTATGCAAAAGCTGAGAATCACAATGAGGGGATCAAACCACAAAGTGGCTTTAGTATTTGAAACTAGATTCTGCTTCAAAACCCTTGATTGGCTCAATTCATCCTTCTGTTTCTCACAATTCTACATTGAACAGAATTGTGAAAATGTTATCAGGTCCATCCTTCAATATTGGGTGGAGTACTAGACATCTGTCTGTTTGAATCTTTGATGCAAATCTCCATGCCTCTCTGTCGTGAGATATTCGCTTCAACTGTACATAGCTACCACACCGTACACCCGAGACAATCTGTTTAACATATTCTAACCTTGGTTTACCCTGTACCCTTCCTTCCATCACTAAGTTTGCTATTCCAGGGTCCTACCAACCTGTCTCATCTCTTCATTAGCAGTCGCCAGAAACATCTCTCCTCTCCCACTCGTCTTAATACCTCTTCATTTGTTACTCTATCTACCCATCTGATCTTCATAATTATCCTGTAACACCACATTTCAAGTGCTTCTAGTCCCCTCTTTTCTGCAGCGCCAACAGTCTAAGTTTCACTTCCATAGAGCGCCACGCTCCAGACAGAGGATTTCAAGAAAGATCCCTTAACACCTAAATCTATATTCGATGTCAACAGATTCCTTTTCTGCACAAATGCTTTCCTTGCCTGAGCCAACCTACTTTTTGTATCATCCTTGGTTCGTCCATCACTGTTTATTTTGCCAGACAACTAAGATGATTTAAATAAAAGCAAGCTCGCTTAAACGATTAGAAGGATTTGAAATGTAGCGTTGTTGTTGATTGATTTAGGGGCTTTGTGATATCATGGCCATGCAACCCCGTGTACTTGGATGTGTGTGGAATCTGTCTGATATTGATTGGGGTTAGGATTTGGGTAGAAGGTGCTTGTGGCCCCGTAATTAACCTGGAGTAAAAGTGTGAATTTCCAGTCTTCAGTAGGCTAGGTCAACACACATTGGAGTATCCACTCAGTCAGTTGTAGGATGGCGGAGATGGGACCTGAACTCACCCTTTATCAGGTGTGCCTCACGAGCCTGAGTGTACGTCGTTCCAGCCCTCAAACCAGAAATGAATTTCTTAGCAGAGTTGGGAATCGAACCCGAAAATTGGGCATGGCGGAAGTAGTGTTGATAATTGTTTTAAGGGGTAAAGCATATAAATCATCTGCTTTTAGAGACATTGTGATAATTGAAATGTTGAAAACCATATTTCAGACTTTTCTGTATAATCTATTAACATATTTTTTCAGTCAGTCAACACAACTGTACCAATTTGATTGGGCAAGAAGTAGCCATTTCTTATCATCCTACAACCTGAAAGAAAAATACATGAATTACACTTACACTTATGAACACATTTCTCTAACATATACCGTAGAGCGGTCTGTAAAGCTGTTTTGTATTGTGTGTTATGATCGGATAGCCTAATGTTCGCTTGACGAGCGAAACAAGTCATCCAATTAACCTCCACTTGTTAGAGAAGTGAGTTAATAAGTGTATAAATAATTAAGGTAATTTTCTTTCGTAATGGCTAACATTCTTCGTTGTAACCGCTGAAGCCCGGGTTTGGTGCCCTGTTTTTCCAAAACATTTAATTCTGGACTGAGGGCTGGGACGGGGTACATTCAGCATCGATAGACAAAACTGATAATAGGAAGGTTCGATTCCTACCTCAGCCATCCTGGAAGTGCTTTTCGTGGTTTCCCACTTCCTCCTGGCAAATGTCAGGATGGTACCTAATTTAAGATCACGGCTGGTTCCTACCGAAATCCTACCTCAATTACAAATACACACACTGTTACAGGCATAGTCACACGTTATTAGACAAATTCTACACACACCCAAGTACACGGGGATACATGACCACAAAGCACCTAAAATAATTAAACAACAACTACTCAACAATTTCAGGCAGTAGGGTGATGAAATATTTGTTACCTCCCACTCAATCGTATTATTATTATTATTATTATTATTATTATTATTATTATTATTATTAAAATATCAACTGAAAGCGGTAGCTACTCTCGCTAACGCGCAGCGCTAGACCGTGGGGCCAAGCTCTCTGTGGACTAGGAAGACGTGGGTTCGAGCCCCACTGTCGGCGGGCTTTGAAATAGTTTTCCATGGTTTCCTCATTTTCAACTCCAGGAAAATGATGTGACGGTACCTTTTGACAGGCTACGGCCGCTTCTTTCCACATCATTGCCCAGTTGAATTCATCTTCATTCATTTCATCTCCCATTAATTCCTCTCATGTGGTTGGCGTCAGGAAGGGCATCCGGCCGTAAAAAACTACCTGTCATTCATTCATTCATTCATTCATTCATTCATATATATATATAAAGGAATATTTAAAATAATTCTCCACGTCATACTGCACATCACAAACGACAGTGGTTATATACAGTAGACAGGCCTATATTGTGGCAATAAAATAGCAGGGGGCAATGAAAAGAGCCAAAGAGGAGAGAGTTCCTCCCAAAGTCAATGGAATAATGCAAATATAATTCGTACAATATCTCCATTACATGTTATAGCATAGAATCATTTATACGTTTTCAACTTTCTGACCTCTGAGCTTCTTTGAATCTTCGAATGTCTTTGTATTTTTTGCATCGGCAGTTGAGGAGGCTGGCGTCTCGAAAATGAATTCTTGAAACTCATTCTCTTCTAAGTTTTCGACCGCGATAATTTTTACACTTTTCAGCGTTCAACATTATACGTAATGAATAAATTCGTAATGAAACCAACAACACGTAACTATGAGTTTGTGGCCTTATAGCAATGAATAGATGACGTTACTGACCTTGTATGCATAGATGAATAAAACACGTAACTCATGTACGTAACTAAGCGCTTACTTTCTTATAGCAACGTATGGATGACGCTACTTGCCTGGTATGCATAGATGAACAAACAATACGTAACTAAGAACGCATATAATTATAGCAGCATATTTATGACGCTACTGACCTAATATGCATTGATATACAAACTATACGTAACTAAGAGCTTACATTCTTACAACGTATAGATGGCGAGCATTGTTTTCCAGCTATGCATCCTTGAGGATATGGTAGACTACTATTGAGGCCACACCATGCACGGTAGGAATACACACACTCTATCATCTTAGGGATTTTTACCGAAGACAGGAGATGTCATGAGAAGAAAAGAAGAAGAGAGATCTAAATCATCAAAAATGTGGGTATCAGTAAAGATAATACAAGTGCCAATTAAACCGGGAAAATGAAAGAACCTTAGTTCTCTGATAACGTAATACCGTCATGGTCAGGAGAGGACCAGAGTTGGCCAAGTGAGGCCGACAGGAATAATGGTAGTGAGGGGCTTTGGACAAGTGGAAGCAATGCCGGACCGTGTTCGCCAACCCACGTCCCACTAGTTGTGAGTTCCTGAGATGGGAGAGTAATTAGAAGAACAATATTACAAATCGTTCTCTTGTTGTCACCTGTTAATGTATTAACAGAGAATCATAGGAGGAGCTTGTTTCTCTGTCTAAAGTCACTGAGCAGGGCCCTAACATCATACCATCCATTACACATCATTCATCATTTCTAATTACATGGCTCATCTCGTACGTTAGGAATAAACACATTATCTGCTAGGTAAAGCTCGGCACGTAGCCAAGTCAAACAGCTGTTATTAAGTCATTACATGAATACTTGAAACCAGTAATCAAACAGCAGAGTGTACACGTCCACCTCACTTTGGCGTACAAAGACAGAGGAGTTCCTGCCTTGGCTCTTCACGTCAATGTAGGTACCGGCCTGGCATTTTCTTGGAATAGCAGTCAGAAACCAGGGAAAACCATTTCTAGGATGGATGAGGTAGGAATCGAAACCAACTCTTCGCAGTTTCACCGCATGGAGCTATATGTAAAGCACTGCACAATTTTCGTCATGCGGATATAGTGTCAAGGCTGTGCGGATAGCGGAAGTTGCGGATAATGTTTGGAGTACATTTGCGGATAGTTTTTAGAATTCCATCCGAACTTGTTAAATATCATTACCATGACCCGGATGTGTATGACATAGTCTATCATATTTTTGCGTTATATTTATTTAATGACAAATGAAATATGGGGATTTAATCTAATCTCATTCAAATTATGTCATTATGCATAATTAACACTCCGAAGTGTAAAGGGTTGCAATTCTAGCTGTATAACATTCATTTTAAGCATAGCACATGACAGAGTCCACATAGCCTAAGGGAGCGACTTTTTCCTCAAATGTCTAAATGTGTTGCTTTAATACTTTATCAAAATATATTATTGTAATGCCACCGGGTAAGTTAGCCGTGGTCGTTACGGCATGGCTGCAGGCAGTCGCTCACATCCGGGAGCCGAGGAGGTTCGAATCCCCCAGCCGGCAACCTTGACGATGGTCTTCTGTGGTTTCCCATCTTCCTTCCAGGTAAATGCTGGTGTAGGTCCCTAACTATAGGCTACTGCCGCTACCTTCCAACTCCTCGTCCTTACATTCAAAACTTTCCTCCCCAGACAACACTCCACACGCGACGGTACTTGTAGCTCACCCATTGGGTGTCCACCTAGAAGCAGCTACAAACTGGCGTGCCGAACAATGTCCTCGGACACTCCCGGCACTAAAAGCCCAACGCTAAAAAAAATTCTAATGCCAGTAGATTCCGATAACAGCAGTGCGGATGCGGGGCGTATGCGGATGACAGTCATGTGAATGCGGGGCGGATGCGGATACCAGTCGTGCGGATGTGGGGCGGATGCGGGGCTTATGCGGAAATTAGTCGTGCGGATGCGGGGCGGATGTGGATAACAGTCGTGCGGATGTGGGGCGGATGCGGGACGGATGCGGATAACGTTTTGTATATCCGCGCAGGCCTCTATACTCTGAATTACCAATAAAGCTCGCTGACAGCTGTCAAAGCTAGCACGTGGGGAAATGCTGCGTTGCCACTGAGGCAGATCATGACTAATAACATTCCGAGAGGCTTGCAGGAAGACACAAATACTGGCGGTCTAATGGCCGTGACGAGTGAAGACACACTGAGTCAAACCATGTGCTTACTGCTGTGTCGGCATACATTGCAACATTGCTTACTGTTGCCATGGGGACCGTTACCCCTCTCGTCTCACTCCTCACCTCACCCATCAAGCGAATGACAGCGTTCACCGAGCAACTTTTGTAAATCAGAGTATAGCTATATGTACCCCGTTCCATACCTCAGATCAGAATTACTTTTCTTGTCAGAGCCGGGAATCGAACCAGGACCTTAGTAGTGGCAGCTAAGAATGTTAACCACTACGCCACAAGGTGGTTCTTCCTAAATGAAACTACAACTCAAGTTGTTAAGTCTCAGTCGTGTTGTTCTCGTCACAGTCCAAAGTTAAGTCGTGTTTCTAGTAATCTTAGCTTAAACACAGACAAATGGCTTGCGTGACACATGTATTTACATGCCCTTGGTTTAATTTACATTGTTACTGCATTAAAGCGCCCACGGTGCTCCTTTCAACATCAGAAAAAGTGGGACAAAAACTTTTACTTGTACAGAAATAGAGTAGTAAAAAAGGAGTTGGAGAAGGTTAATTTTGTTTACGGTATTTCTTCGTGGGTGGGAAGGTTATCATCGCCACGCATGTGGAACATATGAGAGACTACAGTGTTGGTACTGTTTGATAGTGATATTCGGCTCATTAGTGTGCAGGGAGGTAGACAACAGACCTAGGAATGTTCCGCCCTCTATGCATGGAGATTAGAATACACCCACGGCATTCTTTTTCTTTTGTCTGTCGCAAGATGCGACTAAAAGATGGAATTTACAACACGTAACTCTTCAAAATTAATACGCCTATCGGTACAAATTATGAAATATCTATTCAATAGTACACATTTTGACCCTTCAATGGAGTCTTTTTCAGCATAAATCTATTACTACTAAAAATAACATGATAATAATAATAATTTGAATTTTTGTAACACTTCTATGATCTTATTGTAAATAAAATTTAAACACTTCAGAAAATAGATATATAAATTAATAAGAAAAAGGGAAACTCTGAAAAAATGGAGGAAGTGTGGAGGAAGAGAAAGGAAGAAAGAAGGATGAGAAGGAGATGAAGTGATATTTGCGTGGTCCATAGTTTTAGCTGATTCCGAAGGAAAAAGAAAAAACGGAAAACATTTATGTAACTTAATATATTTTTATTTTTTAATTTAATATTTATTTTTATTATTGCTCGTAGTACCTCATTATTAATTATTACCAGCGTATTAATTATTATTAATAATAAAAATGACCACCAGGGTTTTCAGAAAAAACAAATTTGTAGACTGGAAAGATGTGGACGGAAGAAAGAACAGAGCAACTCCGGCTACGTATGAAGAAGCACTGGGCAAATATCAAAGCCCAGAGAAGGCAGTTGAAATGATGTGGTCCTTAGTAGTGTACCCGTTCGTCCTGGGGATGCGATGACCCATCTGCTATTACATCGCATTCCTGGAGTTCCAGGACAGAGCGGAGTTAAATGAACCTCTATTCAAATAAGGAATGTGTCGGAAATTCAGCTGAGATATCGAAAAAGCAGTGGGTAACACGAGACAAAGTATCTCTAGGGTCGTTACGGGCTTAAGTTTAATAAAAATAATGCAAATATAAATGGGCGCCATCAACTGAATTCCTAGCAAACCACATCCTTACCGGTTAAGCCTTAATCAAGACAAGGAAAGAAAAAGGAAAATCACACCATCATCAGACCACAACTAAGATTTAAAAAAATTATTTCACTTTGATAGTCAGACAGACATTTTAAATATTCATCCTACCTGAGAGTATGGTCGAATGCCAACGTTAAATTGTCATTGTCCAAAAATCGAACCATCTCTTTTCTAATCAAATATATTTCATCCACATAAAACAAGAAAAATCTCTAAAGTTCTCTTGGGTCCTCAGGATCACTGTAGCACTATGTCTTTCGTCGCTGACATTTGTGAAACCTGAGACCTAATTTCTCTTTAATTTAACATCATAAATGTGGATTTAAAAAAATTATTAATCTGTCTAAACATACACATATTATAATCACATATTTTAAATATCACGTAATTTATGGCTTGCATGGCATAATTTAAATGTTGAACACGTTAGTAAAATGCTCCTAAACATCGAATAATTAATTTACACTATTTACATAATCATTGATAATTGCTTGTTTGTGAATTACAGAAAATCCACTGATGTTTGGTCATCATCATCATCATCATCAAAGTTAAATATTTCTCACATTAATTCTTATTTCAAAATTCTACATATTCCTGTCAGAATCATTAACTCATCACCATTAAATCATTTAAATGAAAATTATTATCATCACTTCATTATACTTTCTAATTATTCACACTCTCTTATTTCATTACCTCCTTCAGATTAAATCATCTTAAATCATCAATACAAATTGTTTAATTCCTCAACTCAAGTTGCAATTTCTCAAATTATATCTCAATTAAATTTATTTAATTCCATATAAATTCATTAATCATCAGCTTCTTTAATTAATTATCACCTTCTAATTCAGTTATTCATCATCTATCCAATCATCTATTAATTTATTTAAATCAGTTTATTTCTCCAATCTTTAATTCATCCATTTATTTAATTCGTCGATTTATTCCAAAATTTAATTTATCAATTTATTTAAATTTTATTCTTCTGGTTATTTAGATTTTTTTATTATTTCATCTAGTCATTCTGATTTTTATTTCATTAGGTCAGATCATTATTATGCTTAAATTTCAGATTATTATTTCATTAATTATTATTCTCAGAAAATCTTGTATTATCAACTTTATTTATTTGTTTAATTTCCTAACAAATTGTTTAATATGGGTTATAGAACGTTGTCTTACAGTTTTATCACTTCCAAGTTATATCTCGTATTTAATTATCATGCCAAAAATATTATTGCCTTCACGACATCACGTTGGATCTGACTATCCACAACTACATTATATATCCTCACATCTTCAAATATCACATTTGAATACCACAATTATTCCACAAAACTCCATAAATATTCAGCACATACAGCATGAATCTCAACAATTACGCTAGACTGGGTTCGACAACCTAATACATTAGCAATATTGCAACTATCACTTGGCAACTTCCACAAAATGCCTATCACAAACTTCACTTAACCATGTTGCATGATCTACAAAAATATATAACTGGCTTCAAATTATCAACGCACTCAATCTCCAATAACTGTAATTACTCTGATCACATCTAGACAACTTCTTAAACAATTGGAAAAAATATTACCTTAGTAATTCAAGATCTGCTTTCAAATAGCATAAATTCTCTTACAATTCTCATAATTCACATCACAGAAAAACACCAATGTGCTATAATCTCTCATATCAAAATCTGCAATACTGATCTGCCTTAAAATAAATCTGACCATTAATGATTCATCTTACAAGGTTCAATTACTTTAAATCCTTCTCAAAGGTATCAAACACAATTATAAAAATCGTCTAAAGCGTCAGCTGTATCAGCTGTTAAACTGAAAGTACTCTCAAAAGAGTATAGCAACAAAATATTGGAATGGCAAACACGAATTACAAATGTAACCCTGCTGACATTTATCTGTACTTTATTTAACAAAATTTCGACTGATATGTGACTAGTAGTTCCTTGTTTGATTCACTTACAATCTCATGTACACTCGGATGATAAAAATGAGTCCCTCAATGGCAAGTAAGATGAGTAACCACCGTACAATCGTATAAATACGAAAGACCTCGCCCCGTCGACTAACATGATAGTGCCCTGAACGATAGGTAAGATGAGTAACCACCATACAATCGCATAAATACGAAAGACCCCATCTCGTAGACTAAATGAGTGAATGTACCAGATAGGAATCAACAAGTCTCTAGTTGTCATATAAAAGCGATATTCATTCACTAAAGTGAATAACATCTTAATATCTCCAAACAATCCTTGGAAAAAAATCCCTACTGATGAATAATACACACTCGCTAGTATGCAATGAATTGACGAAGTAATATAGATAATCAATTGCAGATCACGAGTTCGAAATACTCGTTACACAAAAAAACTATTCATGAAAAATATCCTTACTGGAAAAATGTCTAAAAGACCTAACATCTGCTTAATAAAGCCAACCAATGGTGAGAATTTCGTATAATGATGCCTGCCATATCATATGGTCACGCCATATTCTAGCAAAAATTCGAAGCATATAAAGTCAAAGCCATGTCTAAATAATCGTATCACTCCTATTAGAAAAATATACATGTGTGCCCAGTATTCATGAAAATAATCGTATCAGAAAGTTATAACTCTTACAGTACCTTCTCATAATCAGCTGTTATTAAATTTCGAAGATCGTCCATTTTCCTTATATAATGAATTTCTCGAAAGATCGGCGTGAATATCATTCCATCCATGCAATGACGATTACCTTCAAAATCCCAAGTGAATCAGCTGGTGGACCTCCTTATCGTCAGGAATCGAATCCATCGCTCTGTGGTGCCATCGCGTCTCTGTCTGCGTTTACTCCGACATGATGAACTGCTGGTTATCCATAGCGGATACTGTCCAAATCCTCTCGAAAAAGTTCATAGAAACAGCGGACCCCCTATTCCTCTTCTACGTTACGCCACTGTTCCATACCATGTTCGGTTTGAGTGTTGAAAGTTCAATCTCCAATAACTGCTATGTCACACTTTCATAAAATAAAATTTTATATGAGAGTGTCTAAGTTTATGAAACACCCTGTAGCTGTGGTCATACTCGGTAATTCATAATACTTCATAAGAAAGAATTGCATTAATGCACGAGCTAATGTTCATAAGTGCATATGCTGAAACATTTTATTTGCTTAAACTCGTTAATGTTACTTGGAATGCGTTATGAAATGCATAGTCGTAATGTCATTGAAAAACTATGTTCATTCGAAGTTCACAGTTGCAGTATCTCGTAACTATCTGCTTGTACAATTTGGTTACAGAATAAATGTTCCAATTCGATGTTATAATGAAGTTCAGCTTCTGTCATAATGCTTGCGTATAAGATCGGTAATAACCCGCTCGCCCCTACTGCTATGCTCTAGAACAATCTCCACATAAAGCTGGCCTCGCCATGTCGCTCTACTATGCTGTTCTGCGTTTCCAAAAAAGCAGCTTGAAATAAGTTCTCCAACTCGTTTTACCGTACTGTTCTAAACTCGGCCTTCTATGCTTGTTCGGCCGCACAGCTGGTTCTATAACCGGTCTCCATGCTGCCTACTGCGGATGTCCGCCCGGCTCAATGACCTACTTTTCGTTCGCTGCTTGGTGAAGTTAAACTTGTCGCTTTCACTTTCCGTGACAAAAGCTGTTCGCTGCGCGACCTTTACCATGCGCTCGGCATATCCTACTCACTCCCTGAATTCGACTGCGTTGCTCGCTGTACTGGACTCCTCTGCTTAGAGCTCGACTGCTTGGCTCACCGAGCTCGACTGTCTCTGGACTGCAATGACCTGTACCTCCCTGGCGCAGTCACGTGACGTTCTCCCCACCTCTGGGCTCTTGCGTCACAAATATAATCTCGAACCCCCATCATCTCGGCTATTAAGTTATAAAATAACTTAAGGGTTATCTGACTTTCTCAAAATTATTACCACATATAATGCATGTTATATCTCCTCTTCTGAGATGTTTAAATACCATGTTCCATATAGATCTTAATAAAGCTTCATATTTCCATCCATAATTCCATCTGCTTACAGTTGTCAGTGCCTTCTTAATCCTAGACCTTCTACGTCATCTTGACATTCCTCTTGACTCGATCTGAGCGCTATCTTTTCATAACTCTTCCCAAAATCTCAACTACAGCTTAATGTCTGCTGGCGTAGCCGATAGCCTCAACTAGGTATCGGGTACATCTCTCCCGTACATCTCCTTTCTTTTATCAGGATTGAGAAAAAAATACACTCTCAGGCATTCTATATATAACACATGTACACGATAGCTCTACAATCCTCTTATTCAGCATGATGGTACTTTCTAATGCTAGCTGCATTAAAAGTTCCCACAACTTCATCAGTATCCATTCTGACAATCTTGTAGCTATTATTTCGGTACGTTTCTTCAATACGGAATGGACCAGCGTACAATGGCGCAAATTTATGGTAGATCTTCAGTTGAATATTCGAAGTGACTGGCTTGCTAATCAGCACCTCGTCATTTTCTTGAAATGGCTCGTGGAACCTCCTTCCTGCTTGTCTCCTGGCTCTCTTCTCCGCCTGTCTTCTGAGTCTCTCTCCTGCCATCTCGACTCTTCTTTCTTGTGTGGGTTGAGGATCCACTGGTGCCCTCACGACTCGGTCCCATGGTCTATCCGGTTTCAATCCATGATGAAGCATGGACGGAATCTGTCCTGTGCTTTCATGTACTGTGGAATTCAAGCATTGACTAATGATGGGTATCACTTCCATCCATCTATGGTGTTGCCTTGACACATATAAGCGACACATTTTACTGATTTCCGGCATAATTCTTTCGGCTGGATTTCCCTCTGGATACCGCACAGAATTAAACACATGCCTTATTCCTAAACGTTCCATAGCAGTAGAAAATTCCATACTGGTGAATTGTGATCCATGGTCACTCAACAAAATTTCAGGTTTCCCCATACTTGGAATAACTGTTTTCTCTAATCTGTTGATCACGTACTTGGATGTAGCTTTCTGGATAGGGCATAGAGATACGTATTTAGAAAATACGTCTACTGTTACCTACCAAAACAAACTGATTTCCTTTCGTCGAACGAGGAATCGGACCGAAAATGTCCGTAGCGAAAAGTTCTCTTGGCTTGCTGGGTAATATTGATCTAGGAACTTCTTTCATTAGCTTAGATGAATATTTACTTCGCTGACAACTGTCACAGGTCTTTATGACGTCGCGAATCGTTTGTCCCATTTTTCTCCAAACGAAGGTTTCTTGAGCGAGAGCCAAAGTCTTGTCTACACCTACATGAGCTGCAGTTCGGTGTATCATCCAAATAACTGGTTTGACAAGCTTGGGTGGGATCACTACTCTAAGTTTAGTATGATCCTGATCAATATATTGGCATATAATACCTCCCATAATATGATATTTTCTAGCCTCTATCTCAGTTCTTCGTAAATCTGGATCAGCGTTGTCCATCCTGCGTGTCAATAAACGGTAAATTCTTCGCAAATGTGCATATCTCTTCTGAGTTTGCGCTAACATCTTCAACTTTTCTAGAGTACCATTATCCTCTTGAATCAAATTTATATGGTTGACAATTACTTCCTCACAAGGGTTTCTGCTCAACAAATCTGCTAACAGATTTAATTTCCCAGGTCTATGTACAACAGTTGGGTTAAATTGCTGTAAGAACAGAGCCCATCTGGTGATGCGGTCACTCGCTAAGTCTGTCTTCATAATAAATTGGAGGGCTTTATGATCTGTGATCACTGTTTTGTCATGTCCAAACAATACCTTCTTTCACGTCTTAAGAGCATGAACCACTGCTAATGCCTCTAATTCCGTCGCATAGTAATTATTCTCACAATTCCTGAGCTTGCGACTGGTGAAAGCTAAATACCTATGTTTCTTGTTATCGTCCAGCTGATATAGGATCCCACTAATACCTATTTTGGATGCGTCTGTTTCCACAAAAAAATCTTCTTGTAAAATCTGGGTACTCAAGCTTGATGTTCTGGATCAACATGTTTTTAGCCGCTAAAAACGCTTGATTGCATCTATCGTCCCATTTCCATCGATTTCCCTTTCTTAGTAAATCCTGCAGAGGTGCCATCGTTTCAGTATATTCAGGACAATGTGTTGAAAAGAACTGACACATGCCTAAAAACTGCCGTACCTCTTTAATCTTTCGTGGGGTTGGAAACTCTGAAATAGCCATGATCTTCTTTGGATTGGGCCTATAACCATCTCCATCGATTCTATGTCCAAGAAATTCAATTTCTTCATGAAAGAACTGACATTTATTGAAATTCACCTTGAAGTTCGTCCTCCTAAGATCTTCAAAAAGCATTCGAAGGTGCCTGATATGTTCTTCCGCTGTCTCAGACGCTATAATCAGGTCATCAATGTAGCTCACCACATGCTCCTTAACTGCATCTGACAAATTTTCATCTAGTGCTCGGATTATCACCGGACCACTATTTTTCACTCCAAAAGGTAACCTATTGAATACATATGTTTTATGGTCAAACAAGAACCCTGTGTATTGTTTGCAGCCTTCTTCTAGCTCTACATGATAATAAGAACTAGTCAGATCGATAGTCGAAAAGAAACTCTTTCCTCTGAATCTGCGCAATAATTCACGAATAACAGGTGGCCTGTCGTGTTCAGGAAGAACTCTTTCATTAAGGGCTCTAGCATCTAGGCATATCCTCTGCTTACCATTAGGTTTCTTGACAACAGCTAAAGGATTCAAATAAGCAGTTGGCATCTTCTTGACTATTCCATCTTTCTCCATATCGCTTATCATTATACTAACTTCCTCCTTCCATTTATCCGGAATGGGATATAAATTCTTATGGTATGGTTTGTCATCCATCAACTTGATGCTGTAGGTAAAAATTTCTATGAGACCTGGTTTGTCATTGAATATATCCTCATATTCTGAAATTGCTCGATCAAACTGCTCCTTAGTTTCTGGATTTATTTTGCTTGTCATGCCAGTTCTATCTTCTATGGACCTCTCAATGCTGCATACTATCTCATCCAATATATTCTCTCTAAAGAATGCCATTTCCGATTCCTGATTTTCCATGACCCCTTCTTGAAAATACATGCGCCTACTCTGCATATCTATGATCAGGCCACTCTCACTTAAGAAATCCACTCCTAGGATCATGTCAAAATGTAGTTGACCCACTACTAGGAACATCTGTTCAAAACTTCTGGTTCCAATCCCAACATCTAACAGTACCTGACTTTTACATTTCATACTTCTGTCTGGGATCACCCCTTGAATCTTGCTAACAACAGTTGGCAACATTGTAATTTCTCCTGATAATTTCAACTCATCCAGGCAACCTATGGATATCAAGCTCACCATAGCCCCCGTGTCTACAAGTGTCTTTGTTTCCTTTCCCATGACTTCCACACTGATAACTGGCAATTCATATCTATTTCCTCGATGTACTACGTCATCCTCTTCAATTAAATCCTCGTCCATGACCTGATACGTTTCCACAATGATGATCGATTCCCAATGATTAGCATCTTGCTCTAAAGTTAATTTGACGTTTTTTTTTCCTTCGCCACTCGTGCTTGCTCGGTTGACATCTCTGACTGTCTCCTCGGGTGGTGCACTAGGCTGTCTACATTCTTGCCTCGATCTCTCATATTCACGATTATCTCGTCCTTCATTTGGATCGTTTCTTCGGCCATCCAGCCCGTCGTTCCTATTATACTGTTGACCTTGGCTCCAGTTGTTTCTACCACGATATCTATTGTTGTATCGATTCCTATCTTGATATCTGGAATTCTGATTATAATTTCTATATCGGCTGTCTCTTGCTTCCTGATCGTATGGCCTCTCATATGGTCCTCTATATCGATCATTTCCACGAACGTTACGGATGTTTCCTCGATTTCCTTCGTTCCTTCTGTTTTCCCAGGAATCTCTTCTGTCCGTCTGAGCTGCGTTATCAACGACTACCGCATTCACCTCTTGCGTGTTTCGATTGTCGTTCCTTGCATTTCTAGGCGTAACTTGAGCGCTTGTATAGTCTAATCGCCGTAAAATGTCGTCATAGTGCTCAAGTGTGTTTGCTCCCGACGCTATGAGTGATCGCTGTACCTCAATCGGTAACTGTCTCGCTATAGCTTGCAAAAGCTCTTCTTCTGGCAATGGAGGAATCAGAAACTGTAATTTAGCCAACTGTGACGTAAAATAATTGGCATAATGCGTCGGATGTGACGTAGAATAACGCTTCGAGTAAATTTCTGCTCTTACGTTCAGCTGATCCTCTGCACTCCAAAATCTCCTTAAGAATGCTATTGCAAATTGCTCCATATTCGCAAAATTGCTTCTGAATGCGCTAAACCAAGTTAACGCAGACCCGTCTAAGGCGCGTTCGACTATCCTTAGTTCTCTCTCCTTGGCTACTCTATGTTCCGCCATGTAGTCTCGAATATCTCGCAGAAATTCGACTGGTGTGACTCCTGTGTTTCCTGAAAACTTCCTCGGCTTGTCATCCAGATTTCTGATAATGGCAACTGGACCTGAGTATCGTTCACTTGTACCCAACGTACTCCTATTCGAACTCGGATTATCCTGAGGGGTTGAACTTGCCCTTTCGAATGTCACTTTCTGTTGCGTTTGACGGTCTTCTCCCATGCTAACTTCTTGATTACTCATACTGCGGTCTATCGCTGTCTGATTTATCGATATTTCCCCTGATGTAATATTTTGACTGGTGAAACTATTAATCATAGATTCTAGTTTAGTTATCCTATCTTCTGCCAATTTCTCTACGGTCATGACCTGAGTCTTCAACTCGTCCAACGACGTAACATTCTGCGTTTTGTTACTCTCGTCTAAATCGTTTTTCAACTTGTCTATCCTGTCTTCGCATGTATTCTTTACTGACGCGACTTGTTCCTTTAACAGATCAACGTCTGTCCTAAATAGAGTTGAATCTATCTTCATCGCTTCCTTGTTCTCCGTAAATCTCGCTTCTAAGTTTGCCATACCTGCGATTAATTTCTCATCTAATCCTGCACGTTTTTCTTTTGCTTCGGCATCGACCTCACTATACCGTTCTTCCACGATTGCACCGACTCTATTTTTGAATAAAGCTAAGTTTTCATTAACCTTTTGCTCTATATCGTCATCCATTTTCCTAATATTTTTCTGCAATTGATTCTCTAATGATTTTAAATTTGAATTAACCTCTCCTAAGACTTCCTCTTTAATGGTCCCAATTACTGACTTTAAATCTTTAATCTCACTACCTAGATTCATCTCTAGACCTTTGATTTTAGTTTCGAAAGATACTTCGGTAGACCACTCTTGAATTCTGCCTACATCTGCCACTAAACCATCGATGTCGAATCTCAACTTCGATACATCCGATTTAATGTCTTTCTGTATAGACATAACGTCTGTTCTTAAAGTAAGAATGTTTTCTTCTCCTCTACTTTCTAATTCAATAATATTCTTTCTTAATATTTGAACATTTTCCTCTCCTTTCATATTTACTGCAATTATATCTAATTGTAAAGTCTTAAGCATTTCATTATTCTTTAAAGTTAAACTATTCTCTAACCTAGTTAACTTGTTTTCTAACTCTGTGTTAGTTTCTTCACTACGAGCTTGTAATTTCTCTTCCAATGATTTGAAATTATCCTTCAAGTTAGCTTCACTATTTGACTGTAATCTTGTCTCCAATAACATCAACTCATCTTTACTATTTGACTGTAATCTTTCTTCTAATGATTTAAAACTGTCTTCACTATTTGACTGTAATAATTTTAAATTTTCTTCATTACTAGTCTGTAATCTAGTCTCTAATGACTTTAAACTGTCTTCACTAGTTGACTGTAATAATTTTAAATTTTCTTCATTACTAGTCTGTATTCTAGTCTCTAATGACTTTAAACTGTCTTCACTAGTTGACTGTAATAATTTTAAATTTTCTTCATTACTAGTCTGTAATCAAGTCTCTAATGACCTTAAATTATCTTCATTACTAGTCTGTAATGCTTGCACATTTTCTTTACATCTAGCTTCTAACCTAGCTTCTGAACTATTTATCTGTTCTTTAACTTCCGTTTCCATTTTAGAAATAGTTTCTGCAATACCAGACATACCACTCTGTAACTCTCCTAACACCTTAGCTAAATCTTCCGGCAACATAATTATATTTTCAATAGACGTTTTATTCAGAGACGTTAGACAACAACACATCACAATGTCTCAATTCCTGCATTCACTTGGGTATAGGAAAAAAATGACTTATAACTAACATGATATAATACTAATACGATTAACATGAACACTGGAATGGGCACACAAGTATATTGTCTGACTAAGTTTAATAAATTTTATAACACAATTAAATGAACTTGAGATCAATCTCTCAGTAATCTAAATCTGATGTGATTCCATAGAATAAACAAAATCGAAGTCCCACGTTGGGCGCCAATTCTCCCTCTCTCTCTGTACCCGTTCATTCTGGGGATGCGATGACCCATCTGCTATTACATCGCATTCCTGGAGTTCCAGGACAGAGCGGAGTTAAATGAACCTCTATTCAAATAAGGAATGTGTCGGAAATTCAGCTGAGATATCGAAAAAGCAGTGGGTAACACGAGACAAAGTATCTCTAGGGTCGTTACGGGCTTAAGTTTAATAAAAATAATGCAAATATAAATGGGCGCCATCAACTGAATTCCTAGCAAACCACATCCTTTCCGGTTAAGCCTTAATCAAGACAAGGAAAGAAAAAGGAAAATCACACCATCATCAGACCACAACTAAGATAAAAACAAATTTATTTCACTTTGATAGTCAGACAGACATTTTAAATATTCATCCTACCTGAGAGTATGGTCGAATGCCAACGTTAAATTGTCATTGTCCAAAAATCGAACCATCTCTTTTCTAATCAAAAATATTTCATCCACATAAAACAAGAAAAATCTCTAAAGTTCTCTTGGGTTCTCAGGATCACTGTAGCACTATCTCTTTCGTCACTGACATTTGTGAAACCTGAGACCTAATTTCTCTTTAATTTAACATCATAAATGTGGATTAAAAAATTATTAATCTGTCTAAACATACACATATTATAATCACATATTTTAAATATCACGTAATTTATGGCTTGCATGGCATAATTTAAATGTTGAACACGTTAGTAAAATGCTCCTAAACATCGAATAATTAATTTACACTATTTACATTATCATTGATAATTGCTTGTTTGTGAATTACAGAAAATCCACTGATCATTGGTCATCATTATCATCATCATCAAAGTTAAATATTTCTCACATTAATTCTTATTTCAAAATTCTACATATTCCTGTCAGAATCATTAACTCATCACCATTAAATCATTTAAATTAAAATTATTATCATCACTTCATTATACTTTCTAATTATTCACACTCTCTTATTTCATTACATCCTTCAGATTAAATCATCTTAAATCATCAATTCAAATTGTTTAATTCCTCAACTCAAGTTGCAATTTCTCAAATTATATCTCAATTAAATTTATTTAATTCCATATAAATTCATTAATCATCAGCTTCTTTAATTAATTCTCACCTTCTAATTCAGTTATTCATCATCTATCCAATCATCTATTAATTTATTTAAATCAGTTTATTTCTTCAATCATTAATTCATCCATTTATTTAATTCGTCGATTTATTCCAAAATTTAATTTATCAATTTATTTAAATTTTATTCTTCTGGTTATTTAGATTTTTTATTATTTCATCTAGTCATTCTGATTTTTATTTCATTAGGTCAGATCATTATTATGCTTAAATTTCAGATTATTATTTCATTAATTATTATTCTCAGAAAATCTTGTATTATCAACTTTATTTATTTGTTTAATTTCATAACAAATTGTTTAATATGGGTTATAGAACGTTGTCTTACAGTTTTATCACTTCCAAGTTATATCTCGTATTTAATTATCATGCCAAAAATATTATTGCCTTCACGACATCACGTTGGATCTGACTATCCACAACTACATTATATATCCTCACATCTTCAAATATCACATTTGAATACCACAATTATTCCACAAAACTCCATAAATATTCAGCACATACAGCATGAATCTCAACAATTACGCTAGACTGGGTTCGACAACCTCATGTCTGCCTCAAAATACATTAGCAATATTGCAACTATCACTTGGCAACTTCCACAAAATGCCTATCACAAACTTCACTTAACCATGTTGCATGATCTACAAAAAATATATAACTGGCTTCAAATTATTAACGCACACAATCTCCAATAACTGTAATTACTCTGATCACATCTAGACAACTTCTTATACAATTGGAAAAAATATTACCTTAGTAATTCAAGATCTGCTTTCAAATAGTATAAATTCTCTTACAATTCTCATAATTCACATCACAGAAAAAACCAATGTGCTATAATCTCTCATATCAAAATCTGCAATACTGATCTGCCTTAAAATAAATCTGACCATTAATGATTCATCTTACAAGATTCAATTACTTTAAATCCTTCTAAAAGGTATCAAACACAATTATAAAAATCGTCAAAAGCATCAGCTGTATCAGCTGTTAAACTGAAAGTACTCTCAAAAGAGTATAGCAACAAAATATTGGATTGGCAAACAAGAATTACAAATGTAACCCTGCTGACATTTATCTGTACTTTATTTAACAAAATTTCGACTGATATGTGACTAGTAGTTCCTTGTTTGATTCACTTACAATCTCATGTACACTCGGATGATAAAAATGAGTCCCTCAATGGCAAGTAAGATGAGTAACCACCGTACAATCGTATAAATACGAAAGACCTCGCCCCGTCGACCTTACCCTGAACGTTGGGTAAGATGAGTAACCACCATACAATCGCATAAATACGAAAGACCCCATCTCGTAGACTAAATGAGTGAATGTACCAGATAGGAATCAACAAGCCTCTAGTTGTCATATAAAAGCGATATTCATTCACTAAAGTGAATAACATCTTAATATCTCCAAACAATCCAATGGAAAAAAATACCTACTGATGAATAATACACACTCGCTAGTATGCAATGAATTGACGAAGTAATATAGATAATCAATTGCAGATCACGAGTTCGAAATACTCGTTACACAAAAAAAAACTATTCATGAAAAATATCCTTACTGGAAAAATGTCTAAAAGACCTAACATCTGCTTAATAAAGCCAACCAATGGTGAGAATTTCGTATAATGATGCCTGCCATATCATATGGTCACACCATATTCTAGCAAAAATTCGAAGCATATAAAGTCAAAGCCATGTCTAAATAATCGTATCACTCCTATTAGAAAAATATACATGTGTGCCCAGTATTCATGAAAATAATCGTATCAGAAAGTTATAACTCTTACAGTACCTTCTCATAATCAGCTGTTATTAAATTTCAAAGATCGTCCATTTTCCTTATATAATGAATTTCTCGAAAGATCGGCGTGAATATCATTCCATCCATGCAATGACGATTGCCTTCAAAATCCCAAGTGAATCAGCTGGTGGACCTCCTTCTCGTCAGGAATCGAATCCATCGCTCTGTGGTGCCATCGCGTCTCTGTCTGCGTTTACTCCGACATGATGATCTGCTGGTTATCCATAGCGGATACTGTTCAAATCCTCTCGAAAAAGTTCATAGAAACAGCGGACCCCCTATTCCTCTTCTACGTTACGCCACTGTTCCATACAATGTTCGGTTTGAGTGTTGAAAGTTCAATCTCCAATAACTGCTATGTCACACTTTCATAAAATAAAATTTTATATGAGAGTGTCTAAGTTTATGAAACACCCTGTAGCTGTGTTCATACTCGGTAATTCATAATACTTCATAAGAAAGAATTGCATTAATGCACGAGCTAATGTTCATAAGTGCATATGCCTGAAACATTTTATTTGCTTAAACTCGTTAATGTTACTTGGAATGCGTTATGAAATGCATAGTCGTAATGTCATTGAAAAACTATGTTCATTCGAAGTTCACAGTTGCAGTATCTCGTAACTATCTGCTTGTACAATTTGGTTCAGAATAAATGTTCCAATTCGATGTTATAATGAAGTTCAGCTTCTGTCATAATGCTTGCGTATAAGATCGGTAATAACCCGCTCGCCCCTACTGCTATGCTCTAGAACAATCTCCACATAAAGCTGGCCTCGCCATGTCGCTCTACTATGCTGTTCTGCGTTTCCAAAAAAGCAGCTTGAAATAAGTTCTCCAACTCGTTTTACCGTACTGTTCTAAACTCGGCCTTCTATGCTTGCTCGGCCGCACAGCTGGTTCTATAACCGGACTCCATGCTGCCTACTGCGGATGTCCGCCCGGCTCAATGACCTACTTTTCGTTCGCTGCTTGGTGAAGTTAAACTTGTCGCTTTCACTTTCCGTGACAAAATCTGTTCGCTGCACGACCTTTACCATGCACTCGGCATATCCTACTCACTCCCTGAATTCGACTGCGTTGCTCGCTGTACTGGACTCCTCTGCTTAGAGCTCGACTGCTTGGCTCACGGAGCTCGACTGACTGTCTCTGGACTGCAATGACCTGTACCTCCCTGGCGCAGTCACGTGACGTTCTCCCCACCTCTGGGCTCTTGCGTCACAAATATAATCTCGAACCCCCATCATCTCGGCTATTAAGTTATAAAATAACTTAAGGGTTATCTGACTTTCTCAAAATTATTACCACATATAATGCATGTTATATCTCCTCTTCTGAGATGTTTAAATACCATGTTCCATATAGATCTTAATAAAGCTTCATATTTCCATCCATAATTCCATCTGCTTACAGTTGTCAGTGCCTTCTTAATCATAGACCTTCTACGTCATCTTGACATTCCTCTTGACTCGATCTGAGCGCTATCTTTTCATAACTCTTCCCAAAATCTCAACTACAGCTTAATGTCTGCTGGCGTAGCCGATAGCCTCAACTAGGTATCGGGTACATCTCTCCCGTACATCTCCTTTTTTTTTATCAGGATTGAGAAAAAATATACTCTCAGGCATTCTATATATAACACATGTACACGATAGCTCTACAATCCTCTTATTCAGCTTGATGGTACTTTCTAATGCTAGCTGCATTAAAAGTTCCCACAACTTCATCATTATCCATTCTGACAATCTTGTAGCTATTATTTCGGTACGTTTCTTCAATACGGAATGGACCAGCGTACAATGGCGCAAATTTATGGTAGATCTTCAGTTGAAGATTCGACGTGACTGGCTTCCTAATCAGCACCTCGTCATTTTCTTGAAATGGCTCGTGGAACCTCCTTCCTGCTTGTCTCCTGGCTCTCTTCTCCGCCTGTCTTCTGAGTCTCTCTCCTGCCATCTCGACTCTTCTTTCTTGTGTGGGTTGAGGATCCGCTGGTGCCCTCACGACTCGGTCCCATGGTCTATCCGGTTTCAATCCATGATGAAGCATGGACGGAATCTGTCCTGTGCTTTCATGTACTGTGGAATTCAAGCATTGACTAATGATGGGTATCACTTCCATCCATCTATGGTGTTGCCTTGACACATATAAGCGACACATTTTACTGATTTCCGGCATAATTCTTTCGGCTGGATTTCCCTCTGGATACCGCACAGAATTAAACACATGCCTTATTCCTAAACGTTCCATAGCAGTAGAAAATTCCATACTGGTGAATTGTGATCCATGGTCACTCAACAAAATTTCAGGTTTCCCCATACTTGGAATAACTGTTTTCTCTAATCTGTTGATCACGTACTTGGATGTAGCTTTCTGGATAGGGCATAGAGATACGTATTTAGAAAATACGTCTACTGTTACCTACCAAAACAAACTGATTTCCTTTCGTCGAACGAGGAATCGGACCGAAAATGTCCGTAGCGAAAAGTTCTCTTGGCTTGCTGGGTAATATTGATCTAGGAACTTCTTTCATTAGCTTAGATGAATATTTACTTCGCTGACAACTGTCACAGGTCTTTATGACGTCGCGAATCGTTTGTCCCATTTTTCTCCAAACGAAGGTTTCTTGAGCGAGAGCCAAAGTCTTGTCTACACCTACATGAGCTGCAGTTCGGTGTATCATCCAAATAACTGGTTTGACAAGCTTGGGTGGGATCACTACTCTAAGTTTAGTATGATCCTGATCAATATATTGGCATATAATACCTCCCATAATATGATATTTTCTAGCCTCTATCTCAGTTCTTCGTAAATCTGGATCAGCGTTGTCCATCCTGCGTGTCAATAAACGGTAAATTCTTCGCAAATGTGCATATCTCTTCTGAGTTTGCGCTAACATCTTCAACTTTTCTAGAGTACCATTATCCTCTTGAATCAAATTTATATGGTTGACAATTACTTCCTCACAAGGGTTTCTGCTCAACAAATCTGCTAACAGATTTAATTTCCCAGGTCTATGTACAACAGTTGGGTTAAATTGCTGTAAGAACAGAGCCCATCTGGTGATGCGGTCACTCGCTAAGTCTGTCTTCATAATAAATTGGAGGGCTTTATGATCTGTGATCACTGTTTTGTCATGTCCAAACAATACCTTCTTCCACGTCTTAAGAGCATGAACCACTGCTAATGCCTCTAATTCCGTCGCATAGTAATTATTCTCACAATTCCTGAGCTTGCGACTGGTGAAAGCTAAATACCTATGTTTCTTGTTATCGTCCAGCTGATATAGGATCCCACTAATACCTATTTTGGATGCGTCTGTCTCCACAAAAAATCTTCTTGTAAAATCTGGGTACTCAAGCTTGATGTTCTGGATCAACATGTTTTTAGCCGCTAAAAACGCTTGATTGCATCTATCGTCCCATTTCCATCGATTTCCCTTTCTTAGTAAATCCTGCAGAGGTGCCATCGTTTCAGTATATTCAGGACAATGTGTTGAAAAGAACTGACACATGCCTAAAAACTGCCGTACCTCTTGAATCTTTCGTGGGGTTGGAAACTCTGAAATAGCCATGATCTTATTTGGATTGGGCCTATAACCATCTCCATCGATTCTATGTCCAAGAAATTCAATTTCTTCATGAAAGAACTGACATTTATTGAAATTCACCTTGAAGTTCGTCCTCCTAAGATCTTCAAAAAGCATTCGAAGGTGCCTGATATGTTCTTCCGCTGTCTCAGACGCTATAATCAGGTCATCAATGTAGCTCACCACATGCTCCTTAACTGCATCTGACAAATTTTCATCTAGTGCTCGGATTATCACCGGACCACTATTTTTCACTCCCAAAGGTAACCTATTGAATACATATGTTTTATGGTCAAACAAGAACCCTGTGTATTGTTTGCAGTCTTCTGCTAGCTCTACATGATAATAAGAACTAGTCAGATCGATAGTCGAAAAGAAACTCTTTCCTCTGAATCTGCGCAATAATTCACGAATAACAGGTGGCCTGTCGTGTTCAGGAAGAACTCTTTCATTAAGGGCTCTAGCATCTAGGCATATCCTCTGCTTACCATTAGGTTTCTTGACAACAGCTAAAGGATTCAAATAAGCAGTTGGCATCTTCTTGACTATTCCATCTTTCTCCATATCGCTTATCATTATACTAACTTCCTCCTTCCATTTATCCGGAATGGGATATAAATTCTTATGGTATGGTTTGTCATCCATCAACTTGATGCTGCAGGTAAAATTTTCTATGAGACCTGGTTTGTCATTGAATATATCCTCATATTCTGAAATTGCTCGATCAAACTGCTCCTTAATTTCTGGATTTATTTTGCTTGTCATGCCAGTTCTATCTTCTATGGACCTCTCAATGCTGCATACTATCTCATCCAATATATTCTCTCTAAAGAATGTCATTTCCGATTCCTGATTATCCATGACCCCTTCTTGAAAGTACATGCGCCTACGCTGCATATCTATGATCAGGCCACTCTCACTTAAGAAATCCACTCCTAGGATCATGTCAAAATGTAGTTGACCCACTACTAGGAACATCTGTTCAAAACTTCTGGTTCCAATCCCAACATCTAAAAGTACCTGACTTTTACATTTCATACTTCTGTCTGGGATAACCCCTTGAATCTTGCTAACAACAGTTGGCAACATTGTAATTTCTCCTGATAATTTCAACTCATCCAGGCAACCTATGGATATCAAGCTCACCATAGCCCCCGTGTCTACAAGTGTCTTTATTTCCTTTCCCATGACTTCCACACTGATAACTGGCAATTCATATCTATTTCCTCGATGTACTACGTCATCCTCATCAATTAAATCCTCGTCCTTGACCTGATACGTTTCCACAATGATGATCGAATCCCAATGATTAGCATCTTGCTCTAAAGTTAATTTGACGGTTTTTTTTCCTTCGCCACTCGTGCTTGCTCGGTTGACATCTCTGACTGTCTCCTCGGGTGGTGCACTAGGCTGTCTACATTCTTGCCTCGATCTCTCATATTCACGATTATCTCGTCCTTCATTTGGATCGTTTCTTCGGCCATCCTGCCTGTCGTTCCTATTATACTGTTGGCCTTGGCTCCAGTTGTTTCTACCACGATATCTATTGTTGTATCGATTCCTATCTTGATATCTGGAATTCTGATTATAATTTCTATATCGGCTGTCTCTTGCTTCCTGATCGTATGGCCTCTCATATGGTCCTCTATATTGATCATTTCCACGAACGTTACGGATGTTTCCTCGATTTCCTTCGTTCCTTCTGTTTTCCCAGGAATCTCTTCTGTCCGTCTGAGCTGCGTTATCAACGACTACCGCATTCACCTCTTGCGTGTTTCGATTGTCGTTCCTTGCATTTCTAGGCGTAACTTGAGCGCTTGTATAGTTTAATCGCCGTAAAATGTCGTCATAGTGCTCAAGTGTGTTTGGTCCCGACGCTATGAGTGATCGCTGTACCTCAATCGGTAACTGTCTCGCTATAGCTTGCAAAAGCTCTTCTTCTGGCAATGGAGGAATCAGAAACTGTAATTTAGCCAACTGTGACGTAAAATAATTGGCATAATGCGTCGGATGTGACGTAGAATAACGCTTCGAGTAAATTTCTGCTCTTACGTTCAGCTGATCCTCTGCACTCCAAAATCTCCTTAAGAATGCTATTGCAAATTGCTCCATATTCGCAAAATTGCTTCTGAATGCGCTAAACCAAGTTAACGCAGACCCGTCTAAGGCGCGTTCGACTATCCTTAGTTCTCTCTCCTTGGCTACTCTATGTTCCGCCATGTAGTCTCGAATATCTCGCAGAAATTCGACTGGTGTGACTCCTGTGTTTCCTGAAAACTTCCTCGGCTTGTCATCCAGATTTCTGATAATGGTAACTGGACCTGAGTATCGTTCACTTGTACCCAACGTACTCCTATTCGAACTCGGATTATCTTGAGGGGTTGAACTTGCCCTTTCGAATGTCACATTCTGTTGCGTTTGACGGTCTTCTCCCATGCTAACTTCTTGATTACTCATACTGCGTCTATCGCTGTCTGATTTATCGATATTTCCCCTGATGTAATATTTTGACTGGTGAAACTATTAATCATAGATTCTAGTTTAGTTATCCTATCTTCTGCCAATTTCTCTACGGTCTTGACCTGAGTCTTCAACTCGTCCAACGACGTAACATTCTGCGTTTTGTTACTCTCGTCTAAATCGTTTTTCAACTTGTCTATCCTGTCTTCGCATGTATTCTTTACTGACGCGACTTGTTCCTTTAACAGATCAACGTCTGTCCTAAATAGAGTTGAATCTATCTTCATCGCTTCCTTGTTCTCCGTAAATCTCGCTTCTAAGTTTGCCATACCTGCGATTAATTTCTCATCTAATCCTGCACGTTTTTCTTTTGCTTCGGCATCGACCTCACTATACCGTTCTTCCACGATTGCACCGACTCTATTTTTGAATAAAGCTAAGTTTTCATTAACCGTTTGCTCTATATCGTCATCCATTTTCCTAATATCTTTCTGCAATTGATTCTCTAATGATTTTAAATTTGAATTAACCTCTCCTAAGACTTCCTCTTTAATGGTCCCAATTACTGACTTTAAATCTTTAATCTCACTACCTAGATTCATCTCTAGACCTTTGATTTTAGTTTCGAAAGATACTTCGGTAGACCACTCTTGAATTTTGCCTACATCTGCCACTAAACCATCGATGTCGAATCTCAACTTCGATACATCCGATTTAATGTCTTTCTGTATAGACATAACGTCTGTTCTTAAAGTAAGAATGTTTTCTTCTCCTCTACTTTCTAATTCAATAATATTCTTTCTTAATATTTGAACATTTTCCTCTCCTTTCATATTTACTGCAATTATATCTAATTGTAAAGTCTTAAGCATTTCATTATTCTTTAAAGTTAATCTATTCTCTAACCTAGTTAACTTGTTTTCTAACTCTGTGTTAGTTTCTTCACTACGAGCTTGTAATTTCTCTTCCAATGATTTAAAACTATCCTTCAATTTAGCTTCACTATTTGACTGTAATCTTGTCTCAAATAACATCAACTCATCTTTACTATTTGACTGTAATCTTTCTTCTAATGATTTAAAACTGTCTTCACTATTTGACTGTAATAATTTTAAATTTTCTTCATTACTAGTCTGTAATCTAGTCTCTAATGACTTTAAACTGTCTTCACTAGTTGGCTGTAATAATTTTAAATTTTCTTCATTACTAGTCTGTAATCTAGTCTCTAATGACTTTAGACTGTCTTCACTAGTTGACTGTAATAATTTTAAATTTTCTTCATTACTAGTCTGTAATCTAGTCTCTAATGACTTTAAATTATCTTCATTACTAGTCTGTAATGCTTGCACATTTTATTTACATCTAGCTTCTAACCTAGCTTCTGAACTATTTATATGTTCTTTAACTTCCGTTTCCATTTTAGAAATAGTTTCTGCAATACCAGACATACCACTCTGTAACTCTCCTAACACCTTAGCTAAATCTTCCGGCAACGTAATTATATTTTCAATAGACGTTTTATTCAGAGACGTTAGACAACAACACATCACAATGTCTCAATTCCTGCATTCACTTGGGTATAGGAAAAAAATGACTTATAACTAACATGATATAATACTAATACGATTAACATGAACACTGGAATGGGCACACAAGTATATTGTCTGACTAAGTTTAATAAATTTTATAACACAATTAAATGAACTTGAGATCAATCTCTCAGTAATCTAAATCTGATGTGATTCCATAGAATAAACAAAATCGAAGTCCCACGTTGGGCGCCAATTCTCCCTCTCTCTCTGTACCCGTTCATTCTGGGGATGCGATGACCCATCTGCTATTACATCGCATTCCTGGAGTTCCAGGACAGAGCGGAGTTAAATGAACCTCTATTCAAATAAGGATTGTGTCGGAAATTCAGCTGAGATATCGAAAAAGCAGTGGGTAACACGAGACAAAGTATCTCTAGGGTCGTTACGGGCTTAAGTTTAATAAAAATAATGCAAATATAAATGGGCGCCATCAACTGAATTCCTAGCAAACCACATCCTTTCCGGTTAAGCCTTAATCAAGACAAGGAAAGAAAAAGGAAAATCACACCATCATCAGACCACAACTAAGATAAAAACAAATTTATTTCACTTTGATAGTCAGACAGACATTTTAAATATTCATCCTACCTGAGAGTATGGTCGAATGCCAACGTTAAATTGTCATTGTCCAAAAATCGAACCATCTCTTTTCTAATCAAAAATATTTCATCCACATAAAACAAGAAAAATCTCTAAAGTTCTCTTGGGTTCTCAGGATCACTGTAGCACTATCTCTTTCGTCACTGACATTTGTGAAACCTGAGACCTAATTTCTCTTTAATTTAACATCATAAATGTGGATTAAAAAATTATTAATCTGTCTAAACATACACATATTATAATCACATATTTTAAATATCACGTAATTTATGGCTTGCATGGCATAATTTAAATGTTGAACACGTTAGTAAAATGCTCCTAAACATCGAATAATTAATTTACACTATTTACATTATCATTGATAATTGCTTGTTTGTGAATTACAGAAAATCCACTGATCATTAGTCATCATCATCATCATCGAAGTTAAATATTTCTCACATTAATTCTTATTTCAAATTCTACATATTCCTGTCAGAATCATTAACTCATCACCATTAAATCATTTGAATGAAAATTATTATCATCACTCCATTATACTTTCTAATTATTCACACTCTCTTATTTCATTACCTCCTTGAGATTAAATCATCTTAAATCATCAATACAAATTGTTTAATTCCTCAACTCAAGTTGCAATTTCTCAAATTATATCTCAATTAAATTTATTTAATTCCATATAAATTCATTAATCATCAGCTTCTTTAATTAATTATCACCTTCTAATTCAGTTATTCATCATCTATCCAATCATCTATTAATTTATTTAAATCAGTTTATTTCTCCAATCTTTAATTCATCCATTTATTTAATTCGTCGATTTATTCCAAAATTTAATTTATCAATTTATTTAAATTTTATTCTTCTGGTTATTTAGATTTTTTATTATTTCATCTAGTCATTCTGATTTTTATTTCATTAGGTCAGATCATTATTATGCTTAAATTTCAGATTATTATTTCATTAATTATTATTCTCAGAAAATCTTGTATTATCAACTTTATTTATTTGTTTAATTTCCTAACAAATTGTTTAATATGGGTTATAGAACGTTGTCTTACAGTTTTATCACTTCCAAGTTATATCTCGTATTTAATTATCATGCCAAAAATATTATTGCCTTCACGACATCACGTTGGATCTGACTATCCACAACTACATTATATATCCTCACATCTTCAAATATCACATTTGAATACCACAATTATTCCACAAGACTCCTTAAATATTCAGCACATACAGCATGAATCTCAACAATTACGCTAGACTGGGTTCGACAACCTCATGTCTGCCTCAAAATACATTAGCAATATTGCAACTATCACTTGGCAACTTCCAGAAAAACACCAATGTGCTATAATCTCTCATATCAAAATCTGCAATACTGATCTGCCTTAAAATAAATCTGACCATTAATGATTCATCTTACAACATTCAATTACTTTAAATCCTTCTCAAAGGTATCAAACACAATTATAAAAATCGTCAAAAGCATCAGCTGTATCAGCTGTTAAACTGAAAGTACTCTCAAAAGAGAATAGCAACAAAATATTGGATTGGCAAACAAGAATTACAAATGTAACCCTGCTGACATTTATCTGTACTTTATTTAACAAAATTTCGACTGATATGTGACTAGTAGTTCCTTGTTTGATTCACTTACAATCTCATGTACACTTGGATGATAAAAATGAGTCCCTCAATGGCAAGTAAGATGAGTAACCACCGTACAATCGTATAAATACGAAAGACCTCGCCCCGTCGACTAACATGGTAGTGCCCTGAACGATGGGTAAGATGAGTAACCACCATACAATCGTATAAATACGAAAGACCCCATCTCGTAGACTAAATGAGTGAATGTACCAGATAGGAATCAACAAGTCTCTAGTTGTCATATAAAAGCGATATTCATTCACTAAACTGAATAACATCTTAATATCTCCAAACAATCCAATGTAAAAAAATCCCTACTGATGAATAATACACACTCGCTAGTATGCAATGAATTGACGAAGTAATATAGATAATCAATTGCAGATCACGAGTTCGAAATACTCGTTACACAAAAAAAAACTATTCATGAAAAATATCCTTACTGGAAAAATGTCTAAAAGACCTAACATCTGCTTAATAAAGCCAACCAATGGTGAGAATTTCGTATAATGATGCCTGGCATATCATATGGTCACGCCATATTCTAGCAAAAATTCGAAGCATATAAAGTCAAAGCCATGTCTAAATAATCGTATCACTCCTATTAGAAAAATATACATGTGTGCCCAGTATTCATGAAAATAATCGTATCAGAAAGTTATAACTCTTACAGTACCTTCTCATAATCAGCTGTTATTAAATTTCAAAGATCGTCGATTTTCCTTATATAATGAATTTCTCGAAAGATCGGCGTGAATATCATTCCATCCATGCAATGACGATTGCCTTCAAAATCCCAAGTGAATCAGCTGGTGGACCTCCTTCTCGTCAGGAATCGAATCCATCGCTCTGTGGTGCCATCGCGTCTCTGTCTGCGTTTACTCCGACATGATGAACTGCTGGTTATCCATAGCGGATACTGTCCAAATCCTCTCGAAAAAGTTCATAGAAACAGCGGACCCCCTATTCCTCTTCTACGTTACGCCACTGTTCCATACAATGTTCGGTTTGAGTGTTGAAAGTTCAATCTCCAATAACTGCTAAGTCTCACTTTCATAAAATAAAATTTTATATGAGAGTGTCTAAGTTTATGAAACACCCTGTAGCTGTGTTCATACTCGGTAATTCATAACACTTCATAAGAAAGAATTGCATTAATGCACGAGCTAATGTTCATAAGTGCATATGCCTGAAACATTTTATTTGCTTAAACTCGTTAATGTTACTTGGAATGCGTTATGAAATGCATAGTCGTAATGTCATTGAAAAACTATGTTTATTCGAAGTTCACAGTTGCAGTATCTCGTAACTATCTGCTTGTACAATTTGGTTACAGAATAAATGTTCCAATTCGATGTTATAATGAAGTTCAGCTTCTGTCATAATGCTTGCGTATAAGATCGGTAATCACCCGCTCGCCCCTACTGCTATGCTCTAGAACAATCTCCACATAAAGCTGGCATCGCCATGTCGCTCTACTATGCTGTTCTGCGTTTCCAAAAAAGCAGCTTGAAATAAGTTCTCCAACTCGTTTTACCGTACTGTTCTAAACTCGGCCGTCTATGCTTGTTCGGCCGCACAGCTGGTTCTATAACCGGTCTCCATGCTGCCTACTGCGGATGTCCGCCCGGCTCAATGACCTACTTTTCGTTCGCTGCTTGGTGAAGTTAAACTTGTCGCTTTCACTTTCCGTGACAAAAGCTGTTCGCTGCGCGACCTTTACCATTCGCTCGGCATATCCTACTCACTCCCTGAATTCGACTGCGTTGCTCGCTGTACTGGACTCCTCTGCTTAGAGCTCGACTGCTTGGCTCACGGAGCTCGACTGACTGTCTCTGGACTGCAATGACCTGTACCTCCCTGGCGCAGTCACGTGACGTTCTCCCCACCTCTGGGCTCTTGCGTCACAAATATAATCTCGAACCCCCATCATCTCGGCTATTAAGTTATAAAATAACTTAAGGGTTATCTGACTTCCTCAAAACTATTACCACATATAATGCATGTTATATCTCCTCTTCTGAGATGTTTAAATACCATGTTCCATATAGATCTTAATAAAGCTTCATATTTCCACCCATAATTCCATCTGCTTACAGTTGTCAGTGCCTTCTTAATCCTAGACCTTCTACGTCATCTTGACATTCCTCTTGACTCGATCTGAGCGCTATGTTTTCATAACTCTTCCCAAAATCTCAACTACAGCTTAATGTCTGCTGGCGTAGCCGATAGCCTCAACTAGGTATCGGGTACAGTAGACCGATACGTTTAAAGACAAAGAATGGCCTGTAGTATTCAAGGAGCTCTATTGTAGATATTTTGAATTGGGACCCATGTATGACCAAAGCTTTTTGTTGAAGGTAAAATGATGTTGAAGACATTGAAGAAGGCCAGTCTCTGAGTAGGTTAAAATTGCTCGGTTCTGTGCAATTAAATCTGGTACCAATTGGGTGGCGTAAGGTGAACACTGTAACACATTGCCCGAAATGGACGCACTTTTGGTATAGGACACCCTCCACAAGACTGTCATATTTGATAGACATGGAACGAGTATAGGGCGCAACAGACACATACAGCTCAGTAAGTTGGGCTGCATACAGTAGTAGGCAGGTTAAACTCCTGACCTATCTGCAACTTCTCTGCCATAAATATGTGGCCAGACGATATACTTTTCATGCAAAAGCTGCAGATTCAGTCTCTTGAAACTAACGCCTCGAGAGTCTATAGACCCGCTGCACATCTAAAGCAGAAAATTACTTACTGTGCTGTACGTACCTCTTACAGCATGCCAAAACTGAGAAGAGGCGGGTTCGATTCCTAACTCCTGGAAGTGGTTTACCGGGTTTCCCCACTTCTACTCCTGGCAAATGTCGGGGTGGTACCTAACTTAAGCCCACGGCCGAAACCAAATACTACCTTAAGTACAAATACACATACTAGTAAGACATCACCGTGACGCAGGTCATCATGCAAATTCTACTCACACCCACGTGCACGGGACTACATGACCGATATCGCAAAGACCCTAAAAGAATCAGCAGCATCTTACAGCCTGTACGTTGAAGTAATGTGGGGTTTTCTCTCTCCCATTAAATCCAGGACAGGCACTATCATTAATTTTTATTTAAGATACGTATCTTCATTATTTATTACGGAGTGGTGAGAGGCCCATGGTGTAGCCTTGAGCATAAAGTCAAGTGCTACGATGCATGGTGCAATTGGAAGTGGGGTGATTCAAGGTTTGAATTTCGACACTTAAAATGGCTATTCTGAGTCGGGTTTTCCCTGGATTCTCCCAAACTTACTTCAGGAAATTGCTTGGATTTTATCTTATTTCAGGTCTTGGGTCACCTATCTGAATCCTGAACTTTCTTACACACACTATTCAAGTCACTTCAGAAAACAAAGTAATCAGACTAATTCAACACTCATCCAAGTACATGGGGCTACATGACCACGATGTCGCAAATCAACAACATTACTACACAGAAGAGGCAAAAGGTCAGACAAGTAGACACACAAAATTACGGTTGTATTAATAAAGATGAGTTAATAACGTGGTCGTATGCTCTATGCTTATTACTGACAGATTGAAATGTATTCGAAAACATTATTTTACGATAATCAGGCAGTCATGATTAATTATATGGACGTAGTAAACAATTTGTAGCTTCCTGGATAAAATTCATTCCAGTTGATACGTTGTTGTAATTTATGACTCCCGTTTATGGCATCAAGTCAATAGAGAAGTGCCACTGAGAAGATAATGATACCTTGTTCTGAAAGAAAACATCACAATGACAGATGTTGCTGTTATTTCATTTAGGGGCTTGTGCTTCGTGTTCATTTCAGCCCCGTGTAGTTGGGTGTGTATACCAGAGTTCAGTTATGCCATGCATAACTGAGAAGGTGCCAGGGTTCACTCAGCCTAGAAAGACCTGGTCAAAATTAAATAGATTCCGGACCAATTACGGTGTATGCGGGGATCTCCTGTACAATTGGAGGAAAAAATCTTCATCATGTTGCGAGTTCGGTGCTGAAAGACAGACTGTTCGGCACCTAGTTTAAGAATGCCCACAAACATCGTACAGTGGTGAATTCAGCGACTTCTTCCTAGGGACACCACAGGCACTTCATTATGTTTCTAATCTTGATGTCTAATTATAAATAATTTTCATGTCTGCCATACAATAAATAAAATAAAACCAGATGTATCAGTTGCCCCTAATAATATTGTTTTATGCAGCCCAACTAGCATTGTTTCTCTGCTTGTACCACGTATAGTAAGTAGTAGGCTACTAATGCACTGCAAGCATATCCCGCAAATGTTACAGAACCCTATTACTCTTCCTTCGATGTGACAACAGACTACAGTAATATGAGGGGAAAATAAATTGCACATTTCTTAGCAGACAAAGTAGGGTCTCCCATTTTAGCAAAAACAGAAAATTAAGCAATTTCCTCAATTGTGCCAAACGTTGAAAGGCCAAAGGTCCTGAAAAAAAAACAGCCTAAAATCGTTTGCTTCTTTACTCGTTTTCTTTTTACTTCAAGTCCTAGCCATATTAACTTATTATATATTTCATTCTTTAATGTGTTCCTTGGTTCAATACCGTCAGACGTTTTTATGATTTTTTCAAAAATCTTCACACCGGAAGTAGTTATATTAGGTGTTCAGTGAAATTCTGCATTAACTCACACTAGCTCTCGTAGTGGTAGAAAAGGCAAACTGCTAATCTAATCCAGTGAACAATTATCAGTGTACCGTGTGTCATCATGCCGGCAAATCGTAAGAAACGTTTGGTGTTTTATGAAGTTTCATTACAATAAGGTTTAGTGATGGAACCGGGTTCGAGTCGGCAATCCAATATTCGTGAAGATTCAACGGAACCAAAGATCAAAATGCCTAAATACACATTCGATGTTTGAGAAACGGATTATAAGTTTTAGAAATAAATAAAGAATGTATTCTCATACTTAATTATATTTTATTTACCTAAAATTCCTAGCTTTTATACTTGGAGGTTGATGGTACGTAAATTACCAAGTCCATATCTCCTATAGAAATAGGGTTCATAGAAGGTCAAGACCAGAGATTCACAAACTGGGCGAATTCGCCCAGTCGTGGGCGATTTTAGCACACCAGTGGGCGAAACTGACAGAATGTGAATTCGATGGGCGATTTGAAAAAATTGGTGGACAAATAATTCAGTTTTTTATAGCCTATATGCAATATGACCGAGAAATTTACGCCTATGAAAACAAGGAATAAAATAAAAATGCAAACAAGTAATTTAATTATATCAAATTATGTTTCCTTTTTAATCTATTTACAACTACAGTAGTTAATCAAATTACATTAATTTGACATAGGTATTCATGTTGTCTAATTAATCTATATATATATATATAAATCAATGTTACGTGATAGTTTGTCTGTGGGTCTGTGGGTCTGTGGATCTGTCAGTGGGTATGTCTCCTATGCGTTCATATACCATTCATCCGATTGCAATGAAACTTGGATGATATGTTGAGAACACTCCAAGGAAGGTTTCTGGCTGAGTAAATCCATTTTGCAATAGATAGCGCACGGGTAGATTCAACAAATGAGCGACGATGCGCGAATCCCTTCAACAAAGTCCCGTGTGCGTTCATATACCATTCATCCGATTGCGATGAAACTTGGATGAGATGTTGAGTACACTCCAGGGAAAGTTTCTGGCTTAGTACATCCATTTTAAAATAGGTACCGCAAGAGTAGATTCAACAAATGAGCGACGATGCGCTAATCACTTCTACAAAGTCCCGTATGCGTTCATACACCATTCATCCGATTGCGATAAAACTAGGGTGAGATGTTGAGTACACTCCAGGGAAGGTTTTTGGCATAGTAAATCCATTTTACAATAGGTAGCACACGTGTAGAATCATCGAATGAGCAACGACGCGCGAAGCGTTTCAACAAAGTTCCGTATGCGTTCATATACCATCCAATAGCAATGAAACTTGGGTGAGATGTTGTGAACACTCCGGGGAAGGTTTCTGGCTTAATAAATTCACTTTACAATAGGCAGCACTCGAGTAGATTCAACAAATGAGCGACAACGCGCGAAGCGTTTCAAAAAAGTCCCGTATGCGTTCATATACAATTAGTCCGACAGCGATGAAACTTGGGTGAGATGTTGTGTACATTCCAGGGAAGGTTACTGGCTGAGAAAATCCATTTTTCAATAGGTAGCGCACGTGTAGATTTAACAAATTAGCAACGGCCCGTGAATCGTTTCAAAAAAGTTCCGTATGCATTCATATAGCATTCATCTGATTGCGATGAACTTTGGTGAGTCGTTGAGTTCCGTCCATGGAAGATTTCAGGCTTAGTAAATCAAAGTTACAATATGTAGCACACGAGTACATTCAACAAATGAGTGACGGCGCGCGAATCGCTTAAACAAAATCCCGTATGCGTCCATATGCCATTCATCCGATTGCGATGAAACTTTCATGAGTTGTTGTGTACACGCCAGGGAAGGCTTTCAACTTTGTAAATCCATTTCACAATAGGTAGCGCACGAGCATATGCAAGAAATGAGCGACGACGCGCGAAGAGTTTCAACAAAATCTCGTATGCATTCATTTACGATTTATCGATTGCGATCAAACTTTTATGAGTTGCTGTGTACACTTACGTGGTTTCTAAATTAGTGAATCCATTTCACAGTAGGTAGCGCACTAGTATATTCAAAAAATGGTTGAAACAGCACGAATCGTTTAAAAAGATTCCATATGCGTTCATATGCCATTCATCCGAATGCGATCAAATTTTGGTGAGTTATTGTGCACTCCCCGGGATGGTTATAGGCATAGTTAGTCCAATTTACACTAGATAGCGCGCGAGTAGTTTATACAAATGAGTGTTCGCGATGCGTTCATATACCATTCATCCGATTACGATCAAATTTTAGTGAGTTGTTATGTACACTCCCGGAAAAGGTATAAGCATAGTAGATCCAATTTACAATAGATAGCGCGTCAGTAGCATCAACAAAATGGCGTGCGATTAGTTTCAACAAAGTCCCACATGCGTTCATATATCATTCTTCCCATTGCGATGAAACTTCGGTGAGATATTGCGTACACTTCAGGGAAGGTTTCTGGCTTAGTAAATCCACTTTACAATAGGTAGCGCACCAGTAGAATCAACAAATGAGTGACGACGCGTGAAGCGTTTCAACAAAGTCCCGTATGCGTTCTTATACACATTCGTCCGATAGCGATGAAACTTGGGTGAGATGTTGTGTATACTCCAGGGAAGGTTTCTGGCTGCTCAGTACATGCATCTTATAATAGGTAGCGCACGAGTAGATTCAAAAAATGAGCGATGACGTGCGAAGTGTTTCAACAAAGTCCCGTATGCGTTCATATACAATTCGTCCGATAGCAATTACACTTGGGTGAGATGTTGTATACACTTCAGGAAAGGTTTCTGGCTTAGTAAATCCAATTTGCAATATACAGCGCACGAATAGATCCAACAAATGGGCGACATCGCGCGAAGCGTTTCAACTAAGTCCCATATGCGTTCATATACCATTCGTCCGATAGCGAGGAAACTTGGATGAGATGTTATGTATACTCCACGGAAAGTTTTTGACTTAGTAAATCCATTCTGTAATAGGTAGGGCATGAATAGATTCAACAAATCGGTGACGACGCATGAAGCGTTTCAACAAAGTCCCATATGCGTTCATATACCATTCGTCCGATAGCGATGGAACTAGAGTGAAATGTTGTGTACTCTCCACGGAAGATGTCTTGCTTAGTACATGCATTTTACGATAGGTAGCGCACGAGTAGATTCAACAAATGACTGATGGCACGTATATCGATTAAACAAAATCCCGTATGCGTTCATATGCCATTCATCCGATTGCGATGAAACTTTGGTGAGTTGTTGTGCATGCTCCCACGGATGTTTCTAATTTAGTTGATCCTTTTCATGATAGTTTAAAGGCAGTTAACGGAAATTGAAAAAAGAAATATTGTGTATCAAAAAGCACTTCAAGAAACAAAATTACAACGCCAACAGTTTCTTTGAATGGCATTGCAACGTATGCCGGGTACAGCTTGTTAGATATAAAAATTCATGTAGTTTTAATTTATTTTTTTCTTTCGTTCATTTCATTGATTGTTATTCCTTTTTAGACCTATTACATGTACATTTTTAATGTACTTAATTAGGCTATATCGAAATAAACATGACGTACCTATTGAGAGAAAAATTTCCGTAAAATCCTCATTTCTCAACTTATACGTAGATATTTGAATGTATGTGTTAGTAATTTTAAGATTTGTGCGTTTTTTGAAATGAGGTGGGCGAAAAAAAAATCCCGAAAGTGGGTGAGGGTCAGAAAATGTTTGGGAAACCCTGGTCTAGACTATGACATTAAAAAATGTTTTCAACATTGAGTTGCTTGCCTGAAGGGCTAGAACTGTGGATTATGTTGTTGTCGTTGTTTTTAATTCATTTAGTGGTGTTGCGATATCGTGGTCATTTAGCCCCGTGTACGTGGGTGAGTGTAGAACTTGTCAAAATTTGATTTGTTTGTGTTAGTGATGTGTCTTTAGTGGTGTGAGTATTCGTAATGCATGTGAGTATTGGGAAGGAGGTGGCCGTGGCCTTACGTTAGGAACCATCCCGGTATTTGCCTCGAGTAGAAGTGGGAAACCACGGAAGACCACTTCCAGGATGGCTGAGATAGGAAGCGAACCCTCTTCTCAGTTTTGCATCACGAGGCTGAGTGCACGTACAATGGGAATATGGAGCCCTCGATTACCGTTTATTTTTGGCGCACCGGGACGTTGCGTACCACCAAGGGGTACGTGTACCCAAGGTTGGGAACCGCTGTTATAAGACCAGGGCTCTACTGGCAGTTATTTGTTGCTTTTATGAACAGTATTGCACTGTCTGAAAATGATAAGCATGCCGTTCCCTGGATGCGGCTACATGTGCAATATTTCTCTGTGACGGTATGAATGGTGGCGACAGATTCAAGGTCACACTGCCAAGAATAGGTTGGGTTCCATTTTCTTGCAGTAGTTTACTGTGAACCACGTAGTTAACACCGTGCAATTGCATCCCTCTTCAGTTTTGTTGAATTGTGTTCGGCTGCCTTTGTTCATTTCTTGAAATGAAGGTTGATAGTGAGCGAATAATAATTGAAGTTGAGAAATTTCCTGTGCTCTATAACCCTGTGAATGAAAATTATAGGAACAGAAATGCAAATATTGAAGCATGGAACTGTACCAGACATTAGATGAGAACCGAAAAAAATGACGTAAGTAGGTAAAGAAAAGAAAATTGCATATTATTGTTGGAAATTTACTTACAGATTACATCTTGAATATTAAAACATCTATATACAGTACTTATTACTGTAGGTATAGGCCTATATAGCCCTTAAAGTACCATTATTTCCATTAATGTTTATATTCCTCTAATAGTTAACTTGGCATACTTGTTTTGCCAAGGAGCTGACCTCTCATCGGGAGAAAAGCAATGTTTGAATACTTCAACACCATCTTTTGTAGCTCTCAAACTTTGTGCGGGGATACTTTCCATGTCACACGTCAAACTTTCTTCAAAATTAAAATTGTACCCATCTCTTTGTCTAACAACGTTATGCAGAATGCAGCACTTTTTTTTTACAATAATATCAGCAAATTCAATGTTAACATCTATTGGACGATGCGAAATCGTCCTTTTATTAGACATGATCTCAAATGCACACTGTACATTACGTCTGGCTTTGGAAAGTAAGTGATTATTAAAGACATGGTCTCAATATATTTGTACTCAGTGCAAAAGCTTCGTCAGCCACAACAGAAGGGCAACGATCAACTGAGTAAGTTGATAGTGGTCTTGATTTAGGTATATTAAGATTACCCAAATACAATTTTTGCCCGAATATTGTAGATTTTAGCACATTTGGGTAATTTAACCTCCCGTAAGATCCATCATTTATATAAGAAAACATCGGCTACAGCCATCAACAGCATAGAAATAGAATTATACGAGCCTTACAGTAGTCGCATATGATGTGTAACACCTGACATGTTATCCTACTATGAAATTGAGATGAAATATATGTGAAGTCATCTGACATGTTATCCTACTCGTATACTACACAGCTTGGAAATTCTTAAAATGTTAATTTACGCTCCGTTTTCATACTGAATGCATAGATTGAATTGGAGATATGCTACTGTCACACTTGTTTCAACAAACATCACATATTATACTGTAAATTAAGAGGAGGAATGAAACCATAGTCTCTAGTCTATCTATATACTACTGGAAATAATGTTCAATACAATCGAATTTCCCAACTCCTGCTTGGTGCAAAATATTGTAATAAAAATTAGATAAATAGTAATTTCATGTAGATTCTGTTAAAATAACGCATAATTTTATGATAAATATCGTTTAAATCGATAATCTGGTACAAAATAAATTGCCGGGACTGAGGTTCGAACCTGAGACCTCATGATTCGCAGACCAACACGCTATCCTCGCAGCTATTACAACCACAGTCATTTGGAGTACAAGACGGGTACTTATTTTCACGTACCGCCATGAAAGACTAGCTCAGTTGCCGTATAAACACATCGATATATATTATATTCATAACTGCATTACCGCAATGTGGGTTAATATCTGAATAGCCATTGTGCAGAAACATAATACCGGCATTGCCGACTAGCTACAATGTTTCATATTAAAGCATATCATCATTTAAATACTGATACGAAGACGTTCACCATGTGGTTTGTGTTTCAATCAGTTGACATCAGAGTTCGCATAACTTTGCATTGAAAGAAAAAAAACGTTACTCGGGGAGTGGATGCCCATCACTTTTATCCAGAGATTGAAAAACAGACCCTTAATAAATCGTAATTGTTTTCAGCAAATATGATATTGTGACTATATTCACACCAAGGAACGACAACTTGAAGATGATTTATTGTAGGAATAGCTGTAATGGGGCCTCAAAATATTGGAGTAAACCGTATGCGATAGCACGCCGTGGTACCAATTTCCTTTACCGCGCGCGCTCATTGTTTCCTGTTACACTTTTCCGTCAATCCCACTTCCGTCCCTTTTTTCAAAATCACTTCCACAAAGATATCCACTCCCGGCACTAAAAGCCATACGCTAAATAAATAAATCCAGCAAACGAGGGGAAAGATATTACGCATCAAAAAAATGTTTGTAATTGAAAACATTGCTTCCACTTAACCCTCCGTTAATCGCGCTGGGTCTAATAGCCCCATGGATTTATTTTGTTTTGATATCTCGCAGACAAATGAACTTTGAACGGTAATACAGTCATTAGTTCAATGAAGTGACGAACGGATCAGTCTCATAACCACTCCACAAACGAGACAGAAGTCGTTGATGTTTTATTTGGAACTGTTAGATGTACAGTAACATGTCATGTTATGTACTGTCGCAAATGTTATACATCACTACTCTTGGACAACACCGAGGATATAAGTAGTTTACGTTATAATTTAAGTACCATACGAATGTTTCTTAATCAGTGGCGTATTTGAAACCATTTTTGGTGGCATCTTTTTGGGAGGAAATTTTCAGACCCCTCTCATTACAATCACCCATAAACCATTCTATTAACAATATCGTGATTGTCCAAGTATTTGAACTATACAGTTAATGTTAGTGCTAGTCATGATACAACTTGGACCAATTGCGGAATTCAAGATAGCCCTCATATTAGAAGAATCCATTTTGAGCAATACATAGTTCGCGATATGTCTATTTCAGAACAGTACTGATAACGTTACTAGCTACTCTATTGTATTGAAGTACGGATGATAAATTCAAGTTGAATAACGTGTTTATGTTGCAGATATTTATCTATTTCTTGTTTAAAGCCAAATTTGGTTTGAAATGTATATTTTCGTATCTATTATATATATTTGTAATTTATGAATCACTAGATAGCCTTCACTAGAAATTCACAATAGGATATGGGACAATAACACGGGGCCTCTAGACCCAGCGCGACTAATGGAGTTATACAGTTGCACTCGATATAAAATGAGGTAGCATGCAGTACTTTACCGCGAGAACTAAAAGCTCCAGGGTGGTAACTCATGTTATATCGAGTGCAACTGCACTACTTTACTGCGAGAACTAAAAGCTCCAGGCAGGTAGCGCGCAGTTCGCTACTCCAGTGGGGTTCCGGGCGGGGACACCAAAAGCCCGCCGATGAGCCAGCTTGGTGTCTGTCATATGAAACTTCCATTGTTGATTGTGCCACCTCTTTAGCTACTTCATCTGCTCGTTCATTCCCAATAGTCCCTGTGTGTCCACGAACCCAGGAGAGACATATGGAAGCCATGCCGAGTTATTGATCTTATTTCAGCAACTATAAGGTTCAAGTTCTCTCTTAACCATACCACATGACGAGCCCTTGGCGACCTGTGGAATAACAATGGACCTCAACTTCGAAAGGATCTGTATCGAGAAAAATATTTTTTTCCTGAGATTCATCATCGACTTCGAAGTACAAGTTCCGAACTTTGTGTTTACTCAATCTTTATCTGGACATGGGAAATTCACGACATACTTTGAGCGGTTTCACATCACTAATTCAAATGACTATACATGTTCGTGTGGATCCTCTCAAACTGTAAATCAACTACTTTCGACTGCCCTGCTTTTGAAAGAGAAATACATGTTATAAAATGTCACCTGAGTTACTGCAATAATGATGATGATGATCGTGTGGCCTCCGGAGAGGCCTAGTACAGGTCTTTCTAGTTGACGCCCGTGGACGACCTGCGCGTCGTAATGAGGATGAAGTGATGATGAAGACGTCACATACACCCAGTCCCCGAGCCTTGGGAATTAATCCCAGGAGATTAAAATCCCTGATGGCTCGGCCGGGAATCGAACCCGGGGAACTTTGGGCCAAAGCCTAGCGCGCTAGCCATTTAGCCACGGAGCCGGACACTGCAATAATGAACTGACTAAACCTCTGCATCCTATAATTTAAAAATCATGTCGTTATTCTCATCTTATTACACTCATCCATCATATCTTCCATAAGTTGTTATAGGCTAACGTAATACAAGTACTGTTGTAAATATTTTGTAATATTGTCGAACTATAACCCTAATATGTTTGTCAAAATAGGATTCTTCTATGTTTTTTGAAACTCAATAATTAAATAAATAAATAAATAAATAAAGAGGGCATAGATATCATAGTACATTGGAACTGTTCGTTGCATCATATTTATTTATTGCATATCTTTAGTAGTGGTGAAGTAAGGGCCCATGGCCCTCCCTTACACTTAACAACGCAATATGGTACTGTACATATGAAACAATTTTATATACATTCATAAACAAAATACTGTATTTATTTGCCTTTTTTAGGGAAAGAAGTTCAAAAGAAATGGGGAACCATGAAAGATACTTATTTGAGATACTCAAAAACTGAGGTTGAGAAAACTGGGAGCGGTGCTTCTAAATGAAGGCCTTACATATATCACCTCCAGATGCTTGCGACGGTGGGTGAGTGGTTATCGTATTTGACTACCAACCCCAAGCTTGCAGGTTCGCTCCTGACCGTGGTAAGTGCATTTTTAAAGGCGACAAAAATCACGGCATGCATGTCATACGTTGCTAGCATGTTAAAGAACCCATTTGAATTCAGTAGGCCGTGTTCCTAATGGCAAAATTAATCACGGGATTTTCCACCAACACAAAAACTTTCCCCCTTTCTCTACTAGAGAGCGCTATAGTGTCAAGGAACTTGGATATCTAACCTCTTTGACATTCATAGCGTTCCTAGGAACAACAAAATTCGACATGCAAGCTGCCTTCTGGGCGTCAAATAACAAAGCTAGCCTTTATACAAATATTCATAAAAGAAAATGTATGAAAAGTACTTAAAGATAACATTTTTCTATATATCTTCCATACTTTATTCTTCTAGGGCTACTGGATCAGGGTAAGGAAAATACACATGCTGGAAGAAATGACGATCACGAAGAAGTTTATGAAGAAGATCCTCCGCCGAGAGTTCCATGTTCCAAGATGAAAAAGGAGGGTTTTCACACTCAACATATCAATTTGCTAAAGGACATACAAGAACCATTGAATGAAACTTCAATACCTCCCAAAGACAACGAAGCCGACAAAATGTTTTTATCACTGCTGCCAAAAATGAAATCATTAAATGATTCTGCTTCATTTGATTTCCAAATAAAAGTTATGCAGTTACTGCAATGTAACCTATCCGATAGCAAAAACTTACCCAGCCTTGTACTGAACCTTCCCTCAAGCCCACAAAATGTAATAGCCTACAGTAAATTCCACCGGAACCAAAATAGAAAGTTTGAACCTCCTGATCGTACAGTCATCTTTACCTTCACCATCAGTGGTATCTCCAGCAGTGGCGTCTGGTTATAAGGTTGCAGTGTTGCACAACGACCAGATTTTTTAAATAAATATAATAATTACACCGAAGTGATAATATTTTAGCAATAAAAAACACGATTCTTTCCTCTTGCATAGGAATTTATAGATTTGTTATTTAGTAATTCAGGTACTCTTGTAGTACAATGCATTGTTTGAGAACGTGAAGCGAGCCAACAGTATAGAATCGCTCACCGTATGATCGTTGCCAGGCCCGAACACCGACCAGATCTCAATAGTGAAGGGTATGGAAGGGTAAGTCCTATCCCAACAGTTAACTTGGCTGGTCGTTGCTCGCTGACTGAAACAAGGGGGAAGAGGGGCGGACTAAGACATCCGACATTTGCCGTCTACTGCCGATACCATGTCTCGCAATGATATTTGTGCGTGAGTACGACACTTGTGGTCTCTCTCGCCCTCGACAGCTTATAACTTGCGCGGTTTTGTTCTCGTGAAGATTTTCAAATAACCAATTTAATCTGGATGTGAATGTGATGTTCTCAGGACTTCAGTATTTGTGACCAATAAGCTACATCAGTTTCACCGAGGACGTGTAAACCGTCTTCTTTGGTATCAGGCAGTCTTTTACCCTACAGCACCTCTCCTTAGTGTGAATAGTGCAATGCCCAGATCAATTATCTGCCAGCCGCCACTGATCTCTAGTAAATGATACTGATGATATTGACACTACGCTAAATTCTGAAGACTCTGTGCTCATACCTTATCAATGGTAGTTTGTAACGGACACAGAAATACTGTTAAATATGTATCTCATGGATATATTTTTAATAAACTTAACTTACAGTAACTGTTTTTCTTCAAAAAGATGGTATATTGGTTTTCACGGCCGGTGAATTAAAACTCAGCAATTCTTCTGGGTTTGTGCCGTGTCTTGTGAAGGGTTTCGCCTAGGACACCAAGCTGGCTCATCGGCGGGCTTTTGGTGTCCCCGCCCGGACCCCCACTGGAGTAGCGAACTGCGCGCTACCTGCCTGGAGCTTTTAGTTCTCGCAGTAAAGTAGTGCAGTTGCACTGTATATAAAATGAGTTACCACCCTGGAGCTGTTAGTTCTCGCGGTAAAGTACTGGAGTTGCACTCGATATAAAATGAGGTAGCATGCAGTTCGTTACTCCTGTGGGGGTCCGGGCGGGGACACCAAGAGCCCACCGATGAGCCAGCTTGGTGTCCTTGGCGAAACCCTTCACAAGACACGGCACAAACCTAGAAGAATTGCTGAGTTTTTATCTAACTTCTATACTTTCTCTTCTTAATACTGTCAGACACAACCGACAAGAGATAATCAAACGAAGTTTCAGACATCCTATAATACTCAAGAAACTTGTCAGGGTACTTTCTAAGTTTGTGGAGTAAAGTGAAAACCTTCCATCGCTTTTTCTATTTCATAGTAGTGGATGTATCCACCATTTTCTCTGTCGCAATCTTCTATGTCGAATGACTAACAATACACGCATAATAACAGTTACAGAAATGGATAGTCTTGTCGTTTTTACGAAAAGCCATAAACCGTGATTAAATATTAATTATATCTCGTTTTGATCGGCTTCCACTTCACTGCACACTGCCTCTTACTTCAGTGTAGCCTGAACATTTGTCTTGACACGCAGTAAATGTAGCCACCCTGTTTTACTGCAGAGAATAATACAATGCAATGTTGCTCGTAAAAGCAGCAAATAACTGTCATTGGAGCCCTGGCCTAAGCCGTGCAGTCATCTTGTATTGTACTGTACTTGAAATGAAAATCCACAGCCTGCTTCCAGTCTCCGACCGGGTCAGGAATGGAATGAATGGAGCCCCCATCTAGTGGCGAGGATATGAACTGTGCCGGCTGCCGAGGCCTGACACACTCCTCTGGGGCAATGATTAAATGAATGACAGATGAAATGAAATGAAATGATAGTGGAGAGTGTTGCTGGAATGAAATTTTGACAGGGAAACCCGGAGTACCCGGAGAAAAACCTGTCTGCCTCCGTTTTGTCCAGCACAGATCTCACTTGGAGTGACCGGGATTTGAACCACGGACCCAGCGGTGAGAGGCCGGCGTGCTGCCGCCTAAGCCACGGAGGCTTCTGTACTGTACTTGACGAGTAAGAATTTCTCTTTCACTCCAATTGGTGTGGCGGATGGCCAGGCCACTCCATCAAGTTTCTGTGCGGCTGCTTATGTCAGATCTGGGCCACACGTAACAACGTTTCATTCTCCTTCATATTTATTTGACACATCTCTAATTTACGATACTTCCTACTGGGTTACGAGACATTACAATCTCCTTATTGCCGCGATAATAATTACGATCCTATTAAACTGTCTATCCTGCTTGGAGGAGCAATATCTTACTCTGTCCGTTTCTTACTGTGAGAAGTAAAATAAAGATAAGGGTCGATCACCCCACTAGTAGTGTCACTAAATGATTATTTAAATCAATATAGGGTTTTTAACCTTCGAGATATCAAACCTTTTTTTCTTTATATTTATAGAAAATATTCGTTGTTTTAGTTGATTATTTAGGGGCTTTACGACATCTTGGTCGTGCAGCCCCGAGTAGGCTACTTGGGTGTGTGTAAAGTTTGACAGATAACTTGTCTCTGTGATGTCTGTACTGGTTTGTATATTTGTAATTGAGTTAGGATTTGGGCAGGAATCGGCCGTAGCCTTAAGTTAGGAACCATCCCGGCATTTGCTTGGAGTAGGAGTGGGAAACCACGGAAAACACTTCGAGGATGCCTGTGGTAGGAATCGAACCCGCCTCTTCTCAGTTTTATCTCACGAGGCTGAGTGTACCACGTTCCAACCCTCAGTTCAGATTTAATTCCTTGGTGGGGCCAGGAATTGTATCTGGGCCTCCTAGTTGACTGCCAAGTATGCTAGCCACTACGCAACTTTTGCATTTTTTAATCAAATTGATATAGCCTATTTCATCGTATAATACTGTAGTGATATACTAATACATTTAATAGGGCACATCGCAAAACATTAATCGTAATAGTTATGTAAAGGAACATTTGAAATAAATTTGTTCTGGTAATTGCTAGGTGATCTCAAAAATGCTGATTAAATTTTACAAAAAAATGTTTGGAATGAAACTAGGCAAGGATGTGGAAGGAAGTGGCCGTGGCCGCACAAATATATAAATACGGGACTATTTGACCACGATGTTGCAAAGCCCCTAAATTAATTTGAAACAACAACAACAACAAAAACATTGTATGACCTTATGGCCATTGTCAAATTCCTGGTCATGCCTGTGCATATAAAAGGAAGGAATTAAATCTCTTAATATTAAAACCTGCTCAAATATTCACTTCTAATAACCTAATTTACAATTTCACAGTAAGTATCTTCATGTTTTAATGAAGTATGATTTACAAACAACTTAATTATCTCTACATAGTACAAAACTAAGTCCCCGATCCTTGGATATAATCTCGAGAAGCACTTGATGGATTTTAATGCGATTTTCACCATTCTGTAAAGGATTTCTCTAGGAAGGTTTCTGTAGAAAAACATTCATTTGTGACCACAGGAAGCCGAGCAGTAACGATTTCAGTGATTCGAGTCGAAGAAAAACCTGCCGTCCGTGAGTCTTTTAAGCTTACTCTGGGTAAACCGGCAAAAACGTCTATATACTATGAGTATAATAATTGTTCAGCATGAAAAGTTCGACAAAAAGGATTTACGTTTTCATTTCTTCCAACAATCTCAATTCAGTAGAAATTTTAATTACTAGCTTCGGAGCGAGTTTATGAGCTAGCCTATCACCCCAGCTTCGGCCAGCATCAAACTGTCTAGTTAAGACTTCAAAGAAGAGTTTCGCTGTTCACGTCGCATTTCTGATTTTGGGTCTGGAACCTGCCATCCATGCACCTTTTAAGCTTACGCTGGGTAAAGCATTAAAGATACCGGGCGATGCCGGGGCGGGTTCTAGTTAAATATATAACTTAATTACTTACTCCATGGCGCTACAACCCGGGGTGGGTTTTGGCGTCTTGGACAACTGCTCTCCATGTTGGTCTATCCATCGCCTTGCTCCTCCATCCTCTCACTCCCATTGCGACGAGGTCTGCAGTCACACCATCCAACCATCTCTTCTTAGGACGTCCTTTCCTCCTCCTGGAGAATAGCCTCCCTTTCAACATTCTCTTGGGCATCTGGCTCTCCGGCATCCTCTCTATATGTCCCAACCATTGGATTCTCTGTGCCTTTATAAACTTTACGATATCTTGTTTTCCAATCAATTCGTTTAGTTCATGGTTATATCGTATTCTCCATCCATCTTCCTCTCTAACAGGGCCATATATTCTTCGCAGTATTTTCCTTTCAAAACACTTCACAGTATTCTCATCATCCATAGTTAATGTCCAAGCTTCAGAGCCATAGGTCACTACTGGTCTTATCATTGTCTTATATATCTTCATTTTGGTTATTCGCGATATAAGTTGATTCCTGAGCATCTTGATGTTTGCATAGTATGCTCTGTTTCCAGCCTGTAATCGATCTTTAATACAGTTTGTCATATCACACTGGTTGTTAATAAGTACTCCTAGATACTTAAATTGTGTCACACCCTCAAATGTCTTATCGCCTATTTTAATATCATGCGGGGCTCTTCATGTGTTAGATGTGGACATTACCATGGTCTTAGTTTTACTAACATTCACTAATAACCCAATATTTGTAGCCTCTTTCTCTAATTCTAAATATACTCTTTTCAGTGTACGCTTCTCTCTTGCTATGATCACTACATCATCTGCATAAGCACAGATCTGACTTGATTTGTTAAAAATAGTGTCTCCCTGGTCCACTTTACTGATTGCTTTATGTAGTGCAAGGTTAAAGAGTACTGCAGACAATCCGTCTCCTTGTTTTACACCCATATTAATTGTAAAGGGAATACTCAGTTTATTTCCATTTTTCACTCGTGCCCATGTGTTATCTAGTGTCATCCTTATCAGCCGGATTATCTTTCCAGGTATCCTCATTTCTCCTAGTAATTCATATAGTCTTTCTCTACATACACTATCGAAAGCTTGTTAAAAATCTATAAAGAGCATGTGGAGGTCAATATCATGTTCATAAAACATTTCCATCATCTGCCTAATTACAAAGATTTGATCCGTTGTACTCCGGTTGGGTCTAAAACCACACTGATATTCACTCAGAATTTCTTCTGAAAATATCTTCATTCTTTTTTTTTTCAGGATACCTGATAGGATCTTGTAAATAACATTCAATAGAGTAATTCCTCTGTAATTCTCACATACTACTTTATCTCCTTTCTTAAATATAGGACATATTATTCCTCCCCTCCATCCATCTGGCATGTTCTCTTCTTCCCATATTCTTTCCAATAGTTTATGTATTCTATCTTCCAATGCCGCTCCTCCATATTTTATCATTTCGGCTACTATACTGTCTTCCCCTGGTGATTTGTTGTTTTTCATTTTCTTCATTACATTTGCCACTTCAAATCTTGTAGGACTCATAATACTTGCATTCTCATTCTCTGATTCTGTAGGACTCGTAATACTTGCATTCTCATTCTCTGATTCTGATCTAATTACTTCTTGTCTCTCGTTTTGTTGCATATGCTGTTCAATTTCTGGCTCTACACTTTCACTTAGAAGTTCCTTAAAGTGTTCAAACCATCTATCTAACACTTTGTTCTCATCATTCAGTATCATCCCTTGTCTATCCTTGCATCTTCTTTCCCTAGGTTGGAAACCTTTCCCCATTTTAACAATTGACGCATAGAATTTTCTTACTTCACTTCCCTGGTTTAATTCTTCTATTTCTATAAATTGTTTCTTTATGTGTTCCTTTTTCTTTCTTCTACATATTTTGGCGGCTTCGGTGGCGTAGTTGGTAGCATGCTGAGCTTCTTTGCCCAAGATAGCGGGTTCAAACCCGGCCGAAGTCGTCGGATTTTTTAAGAGCGTTAAAATCCCTCAGTATTCCTTCCTTCGGAGGGGAAGTAAAGCCGGCGGTCCCATGTCATAGATTTATGGCATGTTAATGAACCTTCCACTAATTGCACCTGTGTGAACCTAAATTGGATAGGTTAAGAATGTAAATAACGCTCTTAGGTTTCTATGTTCGTTGCCAAGAGCCGACTGCGGTGGTGTCTAGTAGCTAAGTTCTGAACTGGGCCTAGTAATCGTTGACGGTGGCGCTTGGCGAAAAAAATAGGAACTATTTGAAAAATTCTGAGTTGCAGTACTTAAATTAAAAAACAGATAACACACACTAATACAGTCATCACAATTAACACCGGTTATCAGACAGATTCTACACACACCCAAAGTACACGGGGCTACATGACCGCGTTTTCGCAGCCCCTAAACTTAAGAACCATCCAACCAACTTCTACATACTTTGTTGGCATTCAACCTCTGTTGCCTATAATGTTCACAGTAGCTTCTTGTTTCTCTCAAGATCATCTTTTCTCTTGCTCTATTCTTCTCTTCTATTGCTTCCCTACACTCTTGATCAAACCATTCATTCCGGGTTTGCTGCCTCTTTCCGATTATTTCTTCTGCAGCCAGTTTAACTACTTCCTCTATTTTCTTACACTCTTCATTGAGATCATCTCTCTCTTTTTCTTCTTCTAATTTCTTTTGTATTTCTCTCTGATATGCCTCCTTAATTCTTTCATCTCCTAGTCTTGCAACGTTTATACAGTTCTTCCAGGTTTCAGATTCTGTTTTCGTTTTAGCCAGCTTTTCTCTAAGTACAGCTTTGACTAGATAGTGATCTGAATCACAATTTGGTCCTCTACAACTCCGCACATCTATAATTGACGAAGAGTATCTTGCATTGATTAACACATGGTCTATTTGATTCACGGCTGTAGAATCATGAGCCTTCCAAGTACCTAGATGTATTCGTTTATGTGGGAAACATGTGCTTTTGATCACCATATTGTTCCTGATGGCAAAATGCCCAAGTAGTGTGCCATTCTGGTTACTAACATCATGTAGTGTATGTTCCCCTGCACATCTCATCAATAGATCCTTCCCAATCTTAAAGTCACCCATTATTATCAATGTATCGTATCTCTGTATCTCACCGCATATCTGTTCCAATTGTTCATAGAACTCTTCCTTCTTATCCTCATCTTTCTCTTCAGTTGGTGCATACACTGACAATATGAATATGTTCCTGAATCTTCCTTTGATGCGCAATTTACAAAATCTTTCATTTATGGCTTCATATTCCATAATACTATTCCTTACTGACTTGGATACCATAAATCCTGTACCATGTTGTCCTGTTCTGCTATTTGGACCACTATACAATAGTGAATATTCCCTTTTATCTATCCTTCCTTGTCCTTGCCATCTTACCTCTTGTAACGCTACAATGTCTAAATTAAATTTAGTTATCTCTTCTCCTATTTCATTCATCTTTCCTGGTCTCAACATCGTTCTTACACTCCACGTCGCAATACACAAATCTCTTTTCCGTAATCCAGGCTGTGGTTGTCTTCTGTTAAATCCGTCCTTCCGAGGCAATTGTCCTTGATTCGTAACAGGTTCTTTTTTATGGTGTGGGGTTGTTATCCCCACGTCCAACCTCCAACCTGGAGGGCCAGAGTATCCCGTTTAGTCTGGATCATCACCTTCGACCTGTCCGGCTTGGGAGACCCTACCAGTAGCTAAGCTACCGCCGGCATAGCTCTCAGGATCATTTGACCACGCAAGCTCCACCACCGCGTCAAGGTAAGGATACCATTGGTGGAGGTTAAATATATAAGGTGCGTTCAAAATGTAACGAGCCGGAGACATAATTACAGAAACCAGTTCCTGTATGTTAGAAGTATTGGCCCTGGCTGTTGAGGAACTTGTCCCACTGTGACACGAGGCGGTGAATGGCTGTCTCATAAAATTCCCTGGGCTGCGATGTGAACCAGTTCCGCACGTACAGCTGGACGTCGGCGTCTGAGGTGAATCTTTGGCCCCGCAGAGCCCTTTTCAGGGGACCAAACATGGCCTAATCACAGGGAGAGAGGTCTGGACTGTATGGAGGGTGGCCGAGAACCTCCCATTTGAATTTCTGCAGGAGTGTCGCAACTGTGTTGGCCGTATGAGTTCGTGCGTTGTCGTGGAGCGACCACGGCGGCTATGGCGTTCACTGTCACTCGGCGGTCCTGGGTAATGAGTGCATCAACCAGCTGGACGTTGTCATCGGTAATGCAGGGGGGTGCCCCAGACCGGGCATCATCGGCTAACGACACCCGTCCTTCCCTGAATCGCTTGTGCCACGCCTTGACCCTTGCAAGGGACATGACTGTAGTGTTCGCCGTACACTTGTAACATTCGGCGATGTATATCCGTTCCCCCTACTCCTTCCGCTGTCAGAAACCGAACAACACCTCTTTGCTCTTCGGTTGACGCCTCCATGTCACTGTTTGCAATGCGACTGGCAGCGTTGGACGATTGATGCATGCTGCTGCTCGCTTTTTGTCGTCACGTGACGTGCACGCGTGCCCTCTAGCGACGAGCTGTGACCTTCCACGCTCTGGTCGGAACCACACCTCGCTACACACGCCACGATTAGCCGATGTAGTCTCCGGTTTGCGCATTCCAGCCTCCTGCTCGTTACTTGTTGAACGCACCTTATAAATAAAATTGTTTTGTTCTTTCTCCATATGCAGGCAACGTGATCATAAAGTTATTATTTTCACGTTAACATATGAACATAACATAAATCATTCCTTACTCCGACGTAGCCTGTTAGCATTTGATGGTGCGCAAATGCGAGGTAACTGTGTCAGTATATTTACTGGCTCGTTAAAGATCCCCTTCGGGGCAAAATTCTGGCACCCCAGTGTCTCTAAAAACCGCATTAGTTAAATGGGATGAAAAACCAATAACATTATTATTATTATTATTTAATCATCACAAACTGAAATGTCAAAATTATCACAATACCAATATATCGTGTCCACGCTAGACGTGTTTAATGTCTGCTATTTTCATTCTTCTTTCAGATGTATTACAAACATCTATCTTATTTCATTCTTACCTTTTTAGGACATTGGTATTTCCCACGTCGAGCTGCTTTTTAAGAATTTTTTTCCATATTAATCAAAATTGTAACAGATCTGTTCTTTTTTAATTTTTTAGTAAAATTTTAATAATTTAGATAACATTTTTAGTAACTAAACCTTTTTAGAAATTTAATTATCAGACTTGCAACTTAATTTCCTATTAATTACATTTTGCTAACGTGGTCATAATGTGACCGAAACCCGTACATTGTGTTATATGAATAATTATTTCATTGGTATTATTTTTTCGTAATCTACTATTAAAATATTTGACTGAAATATGACCATAATTTCTCTTCATCGTTTAACCTTTTTACTGGCATCGGTAACTCTTAAGTATAAAATAATTGTAGTTGATAGCGCTCGAGGAAAAGATGATAATATTTCAGTTGAACGTGATGACTCAGGATAATGCGAGTTGTGGTGAGGTGTAACGGACAACGCCCCTGCGTCGCGTTCCATTCATCAGAGGAGTCTACCTCGTGTCTGGGTTCCTGTCTCAGCGATCAACATACCTCAGTACATGTTGGTCACTTCCAGTGGCGTAGCGTGTTTCTTGGAGAGCTTTTCTACCACAAGCAAGGCATAAGAAACAAGCTTGAAATTCAGAATTTTACAAATGCATTGTTCATTTCTGGACAGTTTAATTTCCGAAAGGATATGATTTATTAAGCCTCTAATTTTACGAACAAGTCACTTGCATGAGCCCCTATTAGCAGCTATAACTGCGGCCTGTTCTGCGTCAACCTCTCTTACTTGGAACACTGAGGGCTTCAGTGGCGTGGTTGGTAGCATGCTGAACTGCTGTTCCCAAGATAGCGGGTTCAAACCCGGTCGAAGTCGTCGGATTTTTTAAGAGCGTTAAAAATCCTTCAATATGCCTTCCTTCGTAGGGAAAGTAAAGCCGGCCCGGCGTGGCGGTCCCATGTCATAGATTTATGGCATGTAAAAGATCATTTCACAGACTTAACTTGTGTGAAGATAAATTGTTAGGTTAGATTTCGTCGGAACTCTCCATCAAAGTTCCAGCGTTCACCAATAGGCCTAGGTATCATTGACATCCGGTAGCGAAAGTTAGAACTACTTGAAATTGAACGGAAATTGTAGGTCACCCTAATGAGGGTGTCCGCTAGAAGCAGCTACAGACTCAGACGAGCCGAACATGTCCTCGGACACTTCCGGCACTAAAAGCCATACAATAAATAAATACTTGGAACACTGAATCTACCCATCGCCTCCTAAGTTTACCTCTGCTTCTCTTACCCTCTCACGGGGTGTCGTGGCACAACGATCAAACTATTTGCCTCTCACGAAGGTGGACCGGGTTTGATTCCCGGCCAATGCATGTCTGATTTTATAAGAAAAATGGCATGTCCTGTGATTCAGATTCCACGTAAAAAGGAGGTCCTATGTCTCATGATCGCACGATTAACGGTCACGTGAAACTACAAGCTTCCTTCCTTTCTTACCCTCCAGAGCCGAACTCATTAACCTCTTAGGTAATCTCTCCTCCCCCTTTCTCTTCACTTGACCCCACCATCTCAGTCGGCTCATCGACATCCACTATATGGTCTCCAGGCAGCAAGGTCTCGCCTCAGATCCCGCTAGAGTTTCCTTGCTAGGACTCTGCCGCTGGAGGGAACACCTGAGACATCTCGTCTTAACAGGTGGAGGAGCTCACTGCCCACAGACAATATGTCACTCAAGGAAGAACTGGCTCCTGGCACCGACTTACCTTATCCTGTGTGGAGGTCCCTCAACCGCTTAAGAGTGGGTGTCCCTCGATGCAAGACCAACCACCAAAAATGGGGGATCCTTCCAGCAGACGCAGACACCTCTTGTGAATGTGGAGCTGAACAAGACCCAAGCCACATACTTATCTGCCCCCTCCTGGACAACCCATGCACAATGGAAGATGTTTACAGAGGAAGTAACAAGGCCATCGCAGCTGCAGTTTTTTGAAAATGCTGACCGGACACGGAAATGAATGAATGATTTCTAACTTAGCCTATATCTCTTCATTACGAGTAGCTTCCTGCCATTGCTCCCATGTATTTGTCCCAGCAATCATTCGTGCTACCCTCATACATCAGTTACCTCTAGCTCATGTGCCAGTAAATCTACTGATACGGCTCCCTCGCCTTTGTCACTCTCAAATGCCAAACAACTGCGCCAGGATTTAATCCTGTAATCTTGGCCACAGCACCAATATAGATAACACGTTGTCTACAGTACTTTAGCTTGAATCATGTGCCATGTCTCTTCCCAAGTCACACCACGTTATATGAAATATGGAATAATAGAAAGCTGTGGCATGGAACAATAAGCTTCTTAGCATATGCAATGACTTTCGGTGTAAACTGATGAGCATCGTCATTACCATACATTAAATAGATTTCATGGCACTGTATCTAATCTGAAAGGATGCCGAGAATTAAATATCCCAATCGCTATCTAATTTGAAACCATTCCTTAGTGCCGACGAAGAGCGGTCTAACATTTAAATAGTTTTATGGTTGTAGATAGCACAGATGCACTATAGAATATGTACAATAATGCAAGTCCGCCTCGTTGCGTAGTGGCTAGCATGCTTGGCTATCACCACAAAGGCCCGGGTTTAATTGCCGGCTTTGTCAAAAATAATAATTCTGGTCTGAGGGCTGGAACGGGGTACACTCAGCCTCATGAGGCAAATCTGAGAAGAGGCGGATACAATTCCCACCTCAGCCATCCTGGAAGTGGTTTTCTGTGGTTTGCCACTTCTACTCAAGGTGAATGCCGGGATGGTTCCTAATATACAGTAAGATCCTTGACGCCTCCTTCCCAATCCTCATCTGAATTACAAATAAACACACTAATACAGACATAATAATAACGCAGGTTATCAGACAAATTACACACACTCACACACCCAAGTACACGGGATTACATGACCTCGGTGACACATACCCTCTAAAGAATCAACATCAACGACTCGTTAAATGAATCAGCAACATTGACGGGGCCAAAACTTGGATGGATGGCCGGTTCTTAGAGACCACTGATGATGATGGAGATGGGAGAGAAGAACTGGAAAAGGGGACTAACCACCGTAATGAAAGTAAACACCAGCTCAGGAGGTTCACACCAGCCTACAGAGAAGAAGCCCTTTCTAGACTGCCTCGAAGTTTTGTGGATACCATTGTTGGCTCCCACTAAGGTCTTGGGTTCGATTTCTAGTTCTAGCCAAAAAATTAAGTTTTGTTGTGGTCTGTCAGCCCCCAAACGAGAATATGTCCGATAATGTGGTGGAGTGGACAGGAAGTGGCATTTAAACATTGGCTCAGAATGCCTCGTTAGTGATATCTTGTTATAGCCAAGGACACAGATCGGGTCACCTATGTTTCTTGTGTATATTATGGAAGTCCGAGTATTATTTTCCTTCTATCTATATGGCTTGTGATCTCTGTGCAATACTCAAGCTAAAGCAGTAGCTGAAAAGCCTCCTTGGTCAACAATGAGGTCACAGAACTCTTTTGTATTGAAGTGACTGTGTAAAAACGATCTCCCCCTATAATAATAACATAATTCAACGGCGTAGCATTGGATATTAATTCGCACGCAATGACTCCAATGGGAACCTGAAGCAATTTCAGAGATGGAAAATTTGAATACCTGGCGCTGATCGTGGTCATTCTGAGTGTGACTTTTCTCCACATCTCCCACATTCTCTCCGGGTTAATGCTGAGATGGTATCTCATATCAAGTCCTGGAGCACTTACCTCAATCTTAGGCCATAGTAATTTCAGTTACATGCACTAATGTATTTATAACACAAACACAGTTCATCAGACAAATTCAGCACACGTCTAAGTACACAGTTAAAATGACATTTAAATGATTCTCAGTCCGTTAACACGACTGTACCAAAATTTAATGGACGTTGTTCCCTAAACCTAAAAGAAATTACTAGATATTAAAGAATCTTTCTTTATCGTACGTAGAAAATCAATAAGTGTAAAACAAAAATAATGGAATCCAGCCGAATGAAATCAGAATATTGACGTAAAATTGGCAACTAAAACGCTAAAAGAAGTAGGAGGCTTTGGTACTTAGGAAGCAAAATAATCAGTGATGGACGAAGAAATGGGGATATAAAAGTTAGGTTAGCATAAGCAAGGAAAGCATTCCTAAAGAAAAGAAATTTGTTGACATCAATATAGATTTAGCTATTAAGAAGTCATTTTTTTTAAGTCTTTTTCTGGAGCGTGGCACCGTTGTAATGTAGACATATTCAAATGTACAGGTATATCATATTCTTTGCATTATGTGTCAGTGTTTTCTTTTTATGTTTTCAAGTCTTTGAGATAGGTAACCACGGTTACGGTTGTTGATCTGTAGATTCGGCCATGTTCGGATTTTCTGAATGTAAGAAAGGATAGTACCATTGAAAAATAAAAGTTAATCATACCCTATAAGTTACCTCTTATAGTTTCAGTCAAAAGTTAGTAGCTATGAGCAGCACATATTACTGTATCACGACTCTGAGAGAAAGAAGAAATTTCGTTGCTCTGTATATTTTTTTGTAAAGAGTACGTTTTCTGGCGCCCTGGGTATATTACACCGTATAGAAGTGAAATTTGGATTGTTGGTGCAGCAGAAACGTGTAGAAAGGAAGCATTTGAAACGTGGTGATACAGGAGAATGATAAAGATCAGATGGGTAGATAGGGTAACAAATGAAGTGGGAGAGGAAATATGTTTTTGGTGACTGATAATGAAAAGAAAGATAGGTCGGTAGGTCAGTACTAAGACACCCAGGAATAGCAGGCTCAGTTATGGAAGGGTCGAAGACAAGAACTGTAGGAGTAGACCAAGGTTAGAATACTGTATGTTAAACAGATTGCCTCGAATGTACATAGGGTGTGTAGCTATGTTGGGTTGAAACTACTAGCTCAAGACAGGGAGGCTGCATCAAACTAGTCAAAGGAAAAAATGAAAATCCACAGCCTGCTTCCAGTCTCCGACCGGGTCAGGAATGGAATGAATGAAGCCCCCATCTAGCGGCGAGGATATGAACTGTGCCGGCTGCCGAGGCCTGACGCACTCCTCTGGGGCAATGATTAAATGAATGACAGATGAAATGAAATGATAGTGGAGAGTGTTGCTGGAATGAAATATTGACAGGGAAAACCGGAGTACCCGGAGAAAAACCTGTCTGCCTCCGTTTTGTCCAGCACAGATCTCACCTGGAGTGACCGGGATTTGAACCACGGACCCAGCGGTGAGAGGCCGGCGTGCTGCCGCCTAAGCCACGGAGGCTGTAACTAGTCAAAGGACTAAAATCTAAAACAAAAATAACCAGTTTTGATCGTCAAACAATCCTTTACACTCATCTACGAATATGTGGGTTAGGATATACTAGTACATTATGCAACGAGTCTATAATGGCTATAATTAAGACACGAGTATTTTTTATAAAACGAGCGTATGCGAGTTTTATAATTTCCATACGAGTGTCTTAATTACCATTATAGGCGTGTTGCATACGACTGTTTATTATCGACGATAATTATAACTTTATTATATGTTTTAGCAGAAATATTCACAAATATCTGTGGGATTCAGTTAATTCAGTTAGTGAACAGAGCGCGTGCTGGCTTTGGTGACTGAACAGAGCGCATGCTTGGTCAAGGCACTCCGGAAGCAGAGACCATTCACTTTGCTTGACAACACAGAAATATGTTGGATTTTGAGCGCATGCGCGAAGGTATCCTTATCTAATTGGCCACACAACTGTTTCTTGAGTTCTGATTGGTGGGAGAAACTGTTTCATAATGAATAATAGTGTTATGTTGAGCCTCATTATGATACAGTTTTCCGACACATAATGTTTACATTTCGACATCGTCGAACATAAAGACTGTTTCTAAATTCCCATTACCGCCGCAGCACACGTTCACAGCTCCCGCATTTTCGGCACTCTGTCCGACTCCTCGTGCTAATCGTCTGGGTCCAATTACAGGTGACGACGAGCGACGTCAACACAGACACGGTACCTCCGTACCATGTTCTGGTACACACAAATGTCTGGTCCTCCAACATCCGCCTCAGCCAGTCTTCCTCTGATTCCATAGGTGTCTCGTAAATCAAGGTTTCCATAATAACCCACTGGTAGTAGTCTAGGGGGTTAAGTCGGGAGAACTTCCAGGCCAAGCAATCGGTCCACCACAACCTATCCACTATTACCCGAATCTGTGGTGCAGAAGATCTCGGACCGTAAGTGAAAGATTGGGTGTTGCGCCATCGTGTTGAAACCACATGTTTTAACACACATGTATTGGCACATTTTATGAGAAATTATGCAGTACGTCTTCAAAGAATACCAAGTATGCGGCACCCGTGAGATTTTGTGGAAGAAGGTAGGGGATACAACCTGTAGGGATAGGGGACATCAGGTGATCGTTCAATGAGGTACGTAATCTAGTCAGTGGCGCTGAAAATGCGGGAGATTTGAACATGTGCTGTGGTGGTTTCTTGTGGGCAGCGGGAAGACGGTATGTTTCCGGACACAAGTTCCTATGCTAAACTTAGCCGTCTTGTCCCCTTCTACAAGCCCTCAAAGTAAATAAAGGGAATTTAGAAACATTCTGGTTCAATCCCGGCCGAAGTCTTCGGATTTTTAAGAGCGTTAAAAATCCCTCAGTATGCCTTCCCTCGGAGGGGAAGTAAAGCCGACGGTCCCATGTCATAGATTTATGGCATGTTAAAGAACCTTCCACTAATTACACCTGTGTGAAGTTAAATTAGGTTAGGTTAAACATTTGACAAACTCTCTTAGGTTCCGACGTTCGTCGCCGGGAGCCGACTGCAGTGGCGTCTGGTAACCAGGTTCTGAACTAGTAGTCGTTGACGGTGGCGTTTGGTGGCAAAAGTAGGGACTACTTGAGAAAATTAAATGTCTGCTGTCCTTAGTTGAATATAAAACAGATACACACACAAATACAGTCATCACTATTAACCCCGGTTATCCGACAGATTCTACACACACCCAAAGTACACGGGGCTACATGACTGCGTTGTCGCAGCCCCTAAACTGAGGAACCAACCAACCAGAAACATTCTGTATACACTATGTACATTATTTTAGTTACAAACGTTTATTGCGTAACATGTCCGATTTGTACTGTAAGTATGTAATATTTTGTTAGTGGCTATTATCTTTCAAGCTTTGTTGTGTAGTCTGATAAGCTGTAATGGTTACTAAAACTTCGGGTTGATGTTCTGACTTAGAAGAGAGTTTAAAATGCTTAGCTGATTATTTGGTTGTTGTGATTATTTGGGTACAATCGTGTTGGCTGACTGAAAATATATAATTTTCATTTACTAAGACAACAATGGAAAATGGCTTCCAACACGATAACGTAAGTACCAAGATGTCTCACGCCTCTAAACGTATTACCAACTACAACACCACGACCACCACCAACATCACCACCGCAAAATATAACCACAACAACAATATATTTTTTCACTGTTATTTGTAAGATCTATCGAACTTTTATTATTATATTACTGTTTTATATATGAATTTTCAGCCAATGGCCATAGCAGGGTATTTTTAATTGAACGCCCGTGGGTTCCCAGCAAAAAGTAGTTGAACTTTGGTTACCAGATGATACTGTCACTGACTCCTTGCGGAGAGCTTTGGAACGTCATAGATCTCTTCTAACCAAATATAACCTACAAATTTGGCTACACACTTCCAATTGTAGTGGTAGGTTCTTTTACATGCCATAAATCTATGATATGGGACCGCCGGCTTTACTTGCCCTCCTAAGAAAGGCATACTGAAGGATATTAACGCTCTTAAAAATCCGATGATTTGGCCTGGTTTGAACCCACGATATTGGGCATAGCAGTTCAGCATGCTACCGACTAAGCCATCGAAGCCATTATCGACCTTTTAGCGACCTATTACTCTTGCGTTACCGGGTGAGTTAGCCGTGGTCATTACGGCGTGGCTGCAGGCAGTCGCTCACATCCGGTAGGCGAGGAGGTTCGAATCTCCCCGCCGGCAACCTTGAAGATGGTCTTCTGTGGTTTCCCATCTTTATTCCAGGCAAATGCCGGGGTAGGTCCCTAAATATAGGCCACAGCCACTACCTTCCAATTACTCGTCCTTACATTCACACTTTCCTCCCCAGACAACACTCCACAGCTCATCCCTTGGGTGTCCGCATAGAGGCAGGTACGAACTCTGGCGAGCCGAACATGTCCTCGGACACTCCCGGCACTTAAAGAGCCATACACTGGGAAAAAAAACCTCTTGCGTTAGCAATTTTGAATAATAATATTAATAATAATAATAATAATAATAATAATAAACTCAACCTGTGCTCACCCAGGCAGGACTGCCACTACAGCGTATTAAATGGACAAATGTCATGAATGAAACCATAATACGCACTTATTTTAGGGTTACTGACTTCGGACAGAATTCAGTTGGTTATAGGCAACGCTTACATTCTGAATTTCTGTTGCATTACCCTGAACTAACTGTGACCGAACAGAGAGTATCTGATCAATACAGGGCTATTCTCCGGAATAATCTTATCCCTGAAGCCAGAATGAACACCATTAAAGAAGAGGTACGGCGTGAGAAGGAAGGTGTGAATGGAGTCACTCAGAACAGTGTTCCTGAAGAACTGGAGTCGGCACAAGCTGATAGCCAGGACCTTCAAGAAGTAGATCCAGTTTCCATGCAAATTATCGATCAACACCAAATTGGAAAGTTAAAGAATGAAATGATGACTACAGTCATAGAGTTTTATGGAACTGATACAAATTGCAGGCCGAAAATACCGAAAGTCAATGGTTCAAGAAAGCTGACAAAGATACTGAGTATCATGAATCGGGATGTTTTGCCGGAACATGTTGAAGCATCTGCCAATCTGGAATCCCTTCATACTATTATTTACTGTGGTGCAGTAACTGTTGTGAGAGCTATGGGTATTGGACAACATGAACGGAAAAAGCAAATGCCATCGATGCCATACTGGGAAAGAAGACTTGTTGGAAGGATTGAACAGCTCAGGGCAGATATTGCCAGAATGACACAATATGTTCGTGGTACAAGAACAAGAAAATTACTGAGGAAAGCTGAGCATATAATGAGACAAAACACAGCCCACACACAGCGAGATGTACCGAATTCAACACCTGAAGAGTGCTTAGATGCCTTGAAACAAAGGCTGTCTGTTTTATCCGCCAGACTTGCAAAGTATAGGGAGAGTATGAAGAGGAAGATGGATAACTTCCTTTTCGCCAACTCAGAGAGAAGATTCCATCAGACTCTGGGTAAGATAAAGGTTTCTGCGGACAAAAGCTATCCGACTAAAGAAGAAGTTCAAGAATTTTGGGGAAAGCATCTGTCTACACCATCTCATCATGACACTCAATCAAGTTGGGTAAGAGAAGAACAGCAAGCTTCCCAAAGATTTGAGCAAATGCAGCACGAGAAATTCACCACAAATGATATTAAGGAAGTTATCAACAACTTAGCGAATTGGAAAGCCCCTGGCCCTGACCAGATTCAGAATTTTTGGTATAAGAAGTTCTGGAGCATCCACAATCGACTAGGTGAGTTCATTAATGATTCCATCCTTCATCCTGATAGCTTACCCGAATTCATCACACGTGGCATCACATATTTGCTTCCAAAAGATCTTCAGAATACATGGGATCCTACAAAATATCGTCCCATCACATGTCTGCCCACGTTGTATAAGATCATTACATCATGCTTGGCTAACAGGATATATGCACACTGTGAAAGAAACAATATAATTGCCGTGCAACAGAAAGGTTGTAAAAAGGGTTCAAAAGGGTGCAAAGAACAACTAATAATTGACTCAGTTGTGTGTGGCCAGGCACACTTAAATCACCGAAACCTTCATATGGCGTACATCGATTATAAGAAGGCCTTTGATTCTGTGCCCCATGACTGGCTAGTAGCAGTGCTGCGATTGTATAGGATCAATGAGGTATTTGTCAGATTCTTGGAAAGGGTTATGTCAGCATGGCAAACTAGACTGTGTCTCAGTACGCCACGCGGAGATATACGAACAGATGAGATATCGATTCGGAGAGGCATCTTTCAAGGAGACTCCCTTAGCCCCTTATGGTTTGTCCTGGCAATGAATCCTTTATCTACCCAGCTTAACTCTACTCACTACGGCTTTTCTATCAAGATTGGAAAGAGAATTGGTACTCGGCTAAATCATCTGCTATACATGGACGACCTTAAACTCTATGCCGAAACAGAGTCGCATCTGGAAAACTTGTTGAGAATAGTTGAAGCATTCTCACGAGACATACAAATGGGATTTGGTTTGGACAAGTGTCGGACACTAAAGGTGGTGAGAGGAAAAGTACAGAAGTCCGGGTATGAGCTGGAAGATGGACAGCATATTAGGGCAATGTTGGCAGAAGACACCTACAGATACTTAGGAGTAAAACAAGCTAAGCATATTGACCATGTGTCAATAAAGAAAGATCTGTCCTGTGAATTTGTCAAAAGATTAAAACAAATTATAAAAACACACTTGAACAGCAAAAACTTAGTGAAAGCTGTTAACACGTATGCTGTACCTGTGCTGAGCTACTCCTTTGGCATAATCAAATGGTGCAAAACGGATATCGAAGGACTTGAACGAAAAATGAGAACGATGCTCACAAAAGGAAGGAAACACCACCCACGATCTTCAATAGAGCGATTGACTCTACCCAGAAGCCTAGGTGGACGTGGGTTCGTTGACATTGATAATCAGATGAAACGGCAGATAGTCAGCCTTAGGGAGTACTTCTATGCAGAAGCGAGGTCATCTGTACTTCACAGAGCCATCAGTGAGGCGGACAGATCAACGCCACTGGTCTTGTGTCAGCAAGAGATTCAACACCTCCTACATACTGACCTTCAGAAGATGGAAGCATGGAAAGCAAAACCTTTGCACGGAAGACATCCAAATGAGGTGAGTCAAGCAAATGTTGATATAAAGGCGTCAAACTACTGGCTCACTTCAGGACAGATCTTTCCAGAAACTGAAGGTTTTATGCTAGCAATTCAAGACCAAGTCATCCCTACAAGGAACTACCTCAAGTTCATTGTAAAAGATCCCGCTGTACCAGATGATAAGTGCCGCTACGGATGTCAACAGTCAGAAACAATACAGCATATTACATCTGCATGTAGATATTTCCTGGCAACAGAGCACAAACAAAGGCATGATGCAGTTGCTAAAATCTTGCATCAGGAGTTGGCTGATAAGTTTCAGCTTTTGAAAGGAAAGAAAGTTCCGTACCACCAATATCAGCCAGAGTGTGTTCTTGAAAACAATGAATACAAACTGTATTGGGACCGAACTATTTTGACTGATCAATCGGTATCACACAACAGGCCGGATCTGGTGGTTGTAAACAAGAAAACCAAGCAAACTACATTGATTGATGTTGCGATTCCTAACAACAAGAATCTCCAGTCAAAACACATTGAAAAGATCAGCAAATACAGCGAGTTGGTCGACCCTATCAAAAGACAATGGCATGTAGAGCGAGTGAAAACCATACCTATCATTGTCTCGAGTACGGGCGTGATCCCAAGTACCTTGCTCCAAGGCCTTAAAGAACTGGATCTGGATACTGGGCTCTACAAACTAATGTAGAAGGCAGTAGTTCTATCGACAACCAGAATCGTTCGGAAGTTCATGGGTAGCGAAATTCTAGCTTAGAAGTTGCTGTTTCCGTAGCTATATTTTGGTTCACTGAAGCCCGTATAGTTACGTTGTAATATACCAGAAATGTGTTATATGTTCTGTATTAAACCCTTTGGAAAATAGCATGTAGACAAGATTCAAAATTTCGGGGTCGTAATGGATTCTTGTGAATGTGATTTAGAGGTTTTGCTATCAACATAACTTCCAAGGTTCATAAGGTTAACTTATTATTATTATAAAGCCAAGAAAAACAACAGGATCTACTAACAATGAAATTCATTAACTGAATCAAACATAAAAAAAAGAAAACTATAACCACCCTTTTATTGTTCACTCGCGTGAACAGATCTGATACTGACCAGCCTGACGTACCATGACGACACGGTATGACAGCTGTCAACAAGCATTGTGACTGCAATGTCACCTAAATCAAAGTAACAAAAGAAAACGGATCACAAGATCCAAATATAACAAACAAATAAATAGTACAAAAATTTAATATTTATGAGCGACACGGGTTTTAAGACTAGTTCAAGTAATGAGCATTTTGACGGGCGCTCGTTTCCGACCAAAACAGTTGGTTCGGGAACGGACTCCGTACTGCGAAGGACGAATTACGGAAATGTGGGAACAACAATTACATATTTATATACACTACTGACATGCTCTAACCTTAGATTACCACAACCAAATACACGTGTGTATTATTTAAAATAAGGGCTGCGGAATTACCGTCTTATACCTTAAACACTAGGATAGCATAATATGACATGAACAAGTTTGGCCGGTTGCCAAATTATATTTATATGAATACAATGGCCTTGAAAATAAGAGCCAACAACAACAAAATACAACTTTTAATTTTCACGCCGGAAAGTTTGGCGTTTTAAAACAATGAACAAATAAGTCGTAGTAATGATAAAAGAAACTTGGATCGACAACATGGCAACTTCCCAAATTAAACCAAATAAAATAACCTTAACTCATAAGGCTTTAAAGCAAACATAACGTGTCATAACGAGCTGGAGACAACCGGGCCTGTTATCGCATCACCGAGAGAGTGGCTGATTTCTTCCCCCAAGTAGTAATTAGTGCCATGCTAAATATAGATTCTGGCCCATAGCCAGCGTACAGCACCTTTGCTAATCGCCACCTGTTAAACGCGTACAAATAAATAACACATTATCTCAAAACATCCTCTCAGGGATTTTTAAGAATACATTCCCAGGTCAAACTTATCCCCACGGATAACTAGTTTGCCGGAATGATATCGCAGTCATGGACAGGCTTTACCTCTCCTCATCATCATCACTTACACCCAAAAACACGTGGCACATTTCTCGAAGATCTCGTCGTAGCATTAATCAGCACACCTCTCAGATAATGACATACAACATGTCCAAATGACAATAAAGAATAAATAACAGGATCAGTCCTAGCCCGAGTTATCAAAGCAACAAAATGCAAATATTCCCCCCACGTAGTAATTAGTTTAACCTATCATTAAATCAGTCCATTTATCATTGTCGTTCCTAGGTTCTCATTCACGGCTACACTTTTATAGATACGTTAATCGATGCGGCCGTTTCGCAATAAGAATTACGTATACATAAGGAAAACATTTAAATTACAAAATTTACTGTACAACATAATTGTCACGCAATGCCAAAATTTACTACACGCATGTCAGTTAAGAAATCAAACCCTGAAATTTAAATTAAACCACACAAATAAAATCTATACAAAGTTCCACACATCTCTCGCGATTCCCCTCGTCCAAAATCAATAAATCAATTTTTTAATACTCATCACTTAAACTGCTTTCCAGAGGCCTCCCGCCTCGTCAATTCCCATCATTAGGCCGTTAGCCCATAACACTGATGGTAATGGAGGATGAAGCTTGCTGTCTTCTCTCCATGGTCGACATTTTGCTGCTGTTAACACACAATTAAATCAAAGTTTTTAAACTGTTCTATCTGCGTTCTAAGTATTTTATTTCCTCAGATCGTCCTATGCAGAATCGTCGACTTTCCCTATTCTATGGCTAATTGCCATCTCACAATTTATGAAAATTTCCAACTTCGTTGCCGACACACAACTATAATTTTAAAACCATATCGTCTTAAGGACGTCTTAAAATGACTGTCGAAGAATAATTAGGAGTGCCCCGATTCATCTCAGACATGTGTATATATACAGAAAGCCTAAAGTTTCAATGGTGGGAGAAAAACAGCTCCTCAATATTTTAAGTAATGGGCCTATAATTATGTGTGACCTCTCAAAATTCTTGTATTTTCTCACAGGTCGCGAATCTGCCGTCGAACATGCAAACCGATCGCTAGATCTTTTTATATCCGATTGCCGCGCAAAACACACTGACGCTATGTTCTGGCGTCATGTTTTCTTATTGGTCAGATAAGTTGGCGTTGGAGCTCTGACCTTACAAATCCCGCCCTTATTTTGACGTCACGACTATTCTCCTCTCTCTCACTCCTTGCCTTGTACGCAGCATTTTGCCCTTCGATGGTCACGTACGCCACAGCGTCATATCTGATTTTCTCAGAAATCCAAGAATAACATTGGTTGTGAAACTATTGGTCATTTCCAGCCAGCACGTAGCATGTCTTACCAAGTCCAGATTTCTAGCTACATCAATATTACTCAAATATCCAGCATATCATGTATTTAGTATTTCCATCGTTTTTATTAATATGAAACATTATTATTGGACACAATGATAAGGGTTCATCCGACCCCTAGTTGATGAAATTCGAACTCAAATGAAGTCGAATTTCACATCCCCTACATTTCTGGCTCAAATTTGAAGTTGCTGGTCACCCTCAAAATATAATGACTGCCCGCCTCTGTCTGTTTCAGTAGCCGTCTCGTTCCAAACTCATTAGGAAATTCCTGTATACTTATGCCCTCCGGCCTCTTTCCTTGCTACTCGTCTCCCCTCTCACTCTTTCAAAACATCAACGTATTCATTAACGACTTCCGCCTGAACTTGTAAACACGTCAGAGCTGTCTTTTGAGCGCTTTAACCACTAGTGTACCCCCGTATCTTTTGTTGTATGTTATCACGCGAATGTTTAATTTGCTGCAGTAACATTATTTCTCGGTTCGTATGGCTCTCTCTGATGATACAATTTTAAATGAGATATTATATACTGCCATGTTTCCTGTGCTCACCTCTCGGACTCTGTAGGCGTTGTTACCTAAGTTCGTAACCCCTAGTTGAACTTCCTTAAGCCGCTCCTGTCTTTTCTCCATTTTACCGTGATGTCATCTCCTTCTTCTCCCCCGCGTTGCCATCTTCTTCCTTCTCCCTTCTTCTTCTCCTATTCCCGTACAATAACTTTTTTTTACCATATTTCGAGACCCTTGCCTGACACGGTCTGCGAATCTCTCCTGCTATTCTTCTGTTTCCTATTTTCGGCTGCTCTATTTTCTTCTTCTCCATGCAGCTCCTCCAAATATCTCTGGGTTTCTACATGCATGGCCTCCAACATTTGATGTGTTCCGTTTTCCTCCTCGTGGTTGTCGGGATTCTTCCGCCGATCTATCGCTCTTTCCCATTTATCATTATTTCCTTCCATGTTACGTGGCTCCTCCAGGTACTGTTGCGGGTCAGCGTGTCTCTCGTTCCAATTTCTCTGATCATCCCTTGGATCCGATTGCTCGTTAAACCGCTGGTTATTTTGTGCGTTATATTGTTGATTGTAACGCCTATTGTCTCTGGGCCTATATTGTTGATTATAGTGTCCTCCACGCCATCCTCGATTGTAAGGTGCGTTATTATTATTATTCCTATTGTATGACGTTTGGTATCTCCTATTATCTCGCCACTGCTGATTGTTTGTGTTCCGGTAGCGGTTAGTTTCTTCCTGATTGTTATGGTTTCTGTCCCTATTTTCGTATCTCGGTTGAGATCCCGGCTCATATTCTTCGGTGCTCTGCCGTCTTTGGTTATCCCCAGTGTTTGTAGCTTGCGACCTCGTGTTTTTGTTCGGTGTCTTGACTACTTCGACTGCATTAACTAACTCTATCTGTCTCTTCTCTCTCGGGTTGATGTAATTAGTGGTTTCATCTATCTTCCTTAATACCTCTTCTGCCTGGACCACGGTCGTAATATTTGCCGCCACCAAGAATTGCTGAACGCTAATAGGCATCTGTTTTCCTATAGTAGTTATTAGCTCCATTTCGCTAGGGGGATTATCAAGATCTTGCAATTTGACAAGTTGCATGGCGAAAAAATCTGCATATTTCGTCTGATGCGTGGAATGGTATTTACGCGAGTATAAGTCCATTCGCAAGCTTTGTTGATACGACCCACTCCAGTATTTGCTTAGGAAGGCCTTGTGGAAACCTTCCATTGATTTAAATGTGTTCTTAAATCCAAGATACCAGGTAAGTGCTGAGCCCGCCAAAAATTTTTCAACCATTCTTAATTGTCGCGTTGAGCTAACATTTTGGTCCGAAAAATATTCTGTCAGTTCCCTTAAGAAAGCTTTAGGTGTCCCTCCGCTCTCTGGTAAAAACTTATTCGGTTTAAATTCGTTTCCACGGATGACTTGTATAACTTGCGTGGGAAGTTGTGTGTTTTGAGGTGTCGAGCTACGACCCTCATAATTCTGGAATGCTTGCGTGTCTACCGTTCTTGGACTTTGCCCAAGCTCGTGGCTGTCTATTGTGTGCTCTCTTTCCGCATTCTCCCCTTTCCCCTTTTCCATTAGTGTCGCAAACATCGTATTATGTCCAAGTGACTGCAACTCCGATTTTATCATGCGGTCCTCTTGAATTTGAAATCTTAACTTCATATTTTCTTCTAACGCCTGTATTTTCGCGTTATTTTCCCCTAGCTTCTTGCTTACTGCGAGCCGTTCATCTTTCGAATCAGCGCTCATCTTGGTCCAATCTTTCCTAATAGTATCCTTCAATTTAACAAAGCGTTTTTCGACTTCCTGTTGATTAGCCTCCTGATTATCTTCAAGTTTATCTATCCTTTCTCCCAGAGAAATGTTGTTCTGTTCTAATGTTTGTTTAATTTCTTCCTGGTCAATTTCTAACTTTTTCCATTTCTTAATTGATTGTATTTCTAATTTGTTGAGTTCCGTCACTAAGCCCGTGATATTGTTATCTACTGTAATTATCTGATCTTGCATACCCTGTGTCCCTCGTTCGATCATCTCAAACCTTTTTTCTAAGTTTGTGTGTGCTTCTTTAATCTCAGATGAGCTGGTCAAACACGCTTGCTCGATTTGTGCTAGTTTTGCCATAACAGTCTCATCCATTCCTTTTATTTCCTTTTTAAACGAATCTTCGATACCTTTTATTATTCCTAATTGTTTGGTATTGTTAGTGCTAACGTCCTTTGCTAATTGGATTAGCTGTTCTTTTGTGTGCTCTTTGATTTCTACCGTTAGCGCAGCTAGATTTTGAGTGTTCCTTTCGTCTTGTGCGTTTAACATTTCATTGTTTTTCTCAGACTGCCTATGTAATTGTTCACTAACCAGAATGTTTTGTGTAGCGATTTTCTGATTTATATTCTCGTTAACTTCAGATAGTTTTGTGTTTAACTGTGTCTGTATTTCTTCCGATTGTTTATTTATAGCAGCTAACTGTGTCTGCGTTTCTTCACTATTTGCCGCTAACTGTGTCTGTATTTCATTGGTTATGTCCTTTCTCATCTCACTAAGTTGTTCTCGCGTACGAGCGGATGCTAATTCAATTACTTCGCGGATTTCTCCCAGAGTTGCCATCACAACAATAATATATTTGAGACATAGGGAAATGACATAAGGGCGGAGCCCTGGATACGCGCGCTCACACATATTAAATATACACACATTAACCCTTTACATACTCAGTTCATTTACTTTAATTTACTCCCACAAACTATAGCATCACTGAGTATAATTTACTTATTATTCCATTTAATTTTAACCCTTTGATTCAGTTATAATCTTCCTGACCTTACTTCACTTACAAATTTTAACCAATTAATAGAGTATTAATTAGTTTTTAAGGTCTAACCTTCCTGTCAAATAATTCTTTGAGTTTGGCTTTTCTACACAAAGCTAATTTAATTTTATTGGGCGCCTGGAACAGTTTGTTCTAATTTTAATCAAAGTTCAAACATTTAACTTGTTCCACATTTACTTTATTGCAAACTCCATGACTTTATATTTTCAAACATTTGGCGGTACTATCTTCGCCTAACTTACGTTAATAAACTTATCACATGCCGGTGATCTATTTTTTTACTCTAAAACACAAATGCCACACGTTCGGAAGCCAAAGTAACTCTTATAAACCCTTTGGAAAATAGCATGTAGACAAGATTCAAAATTTCGGGGTCGTAATGGATTCTTGTGAATGTGATTTAGAGGTTTTGCTATCAACATAACTTCCAAGGTTCATAAGGTTAACTTATTATTATTATAAAGCCAAGAAAAACAACAGGATCTACTAACAATGAAATTTATTAACTGAATCAAACATAAAAAAAAGAAAACTATAACCACCCTTTTATTGTTCACTCGCGTGAACAGATCTGATACTGACCAGCCTGACGTACCATGACGACACGGTATGACAGCTGTCAACAAGCATTGTGACTGCAATGTCACCTAAATCAAAGTAACAAAAGAAAACGGATCACAAGATCCAAATATAACAAACAAATAAATAGTACAAAAATTTAATATTTATGAGCGACACGGGTTTTAAGACTAGTTCAAGTAATGAGCATTTTGACGGGCGCTCGTTTCCGACCAAAACAGTTGGTTCGGGAACGGACTCCGTACTGCGAAGGACGAATTACGGAAATGTGGGAACAACAATTACATATTTATATACACTACTGACATGCTCTAACCTTAGATTACCACAACCAAATACACGTGTGTATTATTTAAAATAAGGGCTGCGGAATTACCGTCTTATACCTTAAACACTAGGATAGCATAATATGACATGAACAAGTTTGGCCGGTTGCCAAATTATATTTATATGAATACAATGGCCTTGAAAATAAGAGCCAACAACAACAAAATACAACTTTTAATTTTCACGCCGGAAAGTTTGGCGTTTTAAAACAATGAACAAATAAGTCGTAGTAATGATAAAAGAAACTTGGATCGACAACATGGCAACTTCCCAAATTAAACCAAATAAAATAACCTTAACTCATAAGGCTTTAAAGCAAACATAACGTGTCATAACGAGCTGGAGACAACCGGGCCTGTTATCGCATCACCGAGAGAGTGGCTGATTTCTTCCCCCAAGTAGTAATTAGTGCCATGCTAAATATAGATTCTGGCCCATAGCCAGCGTACAGCACCTTTGCTAATCGCCACCTGTTAAACGCGTACAAATAAATAACACATTATCTCAAAACATCCTCTCAGGGATTTTTAAGAATACATTCCCAGGTCAAACTTATCCCCACGGATAACTAGTTTGCCGGAATGATATCGCAGTCATGGACAGGCTTTACCTCTCCTCATCATCATCACTTACACCCAAAAACACGTGGCACATTTCTCGAAGATCTCGTCGTAGCATTAATCAGCACACCTCTCAGATAATGACATACAACATGTCCAAATGACAATAAAGAATAAATAACAGGATCAGTCCTAGCCCGAGTTGTCAAAGCAACAAAATGCAAATATTCCCCCCACGTAGTAATTAGTTTAACCTATCATTAAATCAGTCCATTTATCATTGTCGTTCCTAGGTTCTCATTCACGGCTACACTTTTATAGATACGTTAATCGATGCGGCCGTTTCGCAATAAGAATTACGTATACATAAGGAAAACATTTAAATTACAAAATTTACTGTACAACATAATTGTCACGCAATGCCAAAATTTACTACACGCATGTCAGTTAAGAAATCAAACCCTGAAATTTAAATTAAACCACACAAATAAAATCTATACAAAGTTCCACACATCTCTCGCGATTCCCCTCGTCCAAAATCAATAAATCAATTTTTTAATACTCATCACTTAAACTGTTTTCCAGAGGCCTCCCGCCTCGTCAATTCCCATCATTAGGCCGTTAGCCCATAACACTGATGGTAATGGAGGATGAAGCTTGCTGTCTTCTCTCCATGGTCGACATTTTGCTGCTGTTAACACACAATTAAATCAAAGTTTTTAAACTGTTCTATCTGCGTTCTAAGTATTTTATTTCCTCAGATCGTCCTATGCAGAATCGTCGACTTTCCCTATTCTATGGCTAATTGCCATCTCACAATTTATGAAAATTTCCAACTTCGTTGCCGACACACAACTATAATTTTAAAACCATATCGTCTTAAGGACGTCTTAAAATGACTGTCGAAGAATAATTAGGAGTGCCCCGATTCATCTCAGACATGTGTATATATACAGAAAGCCTAAAGTTTCAATGGTGGGAGAAAAACAGCTCCTCAATATTTTAAGTAATGGGCCTATAATTATGTGTGACCTCTCAAAATTCTTGTATTTTCTCACAGGTCGCGAATCTGCCGTCGAACATGCAAACCGATCGCTAGATCTTTTTATATCCGATTGCCGCGCAAAACACACTGACGCTATGTTCTGGCGTCATGTTTTCTTATTGGTCAGATAAGTTGGCGTTGGAGCTCTGACCTTACAAATCCCGCCCTTATTTTGACGTCACGACTATTCTCCTCTCTCTCACTCCTTGCCTTGTACGCAGCATTTTGCCCTTCGATGGTCACGTACGCCACAGCGTCATATCTGATTTTCTCAGAAATCCAAGAATAACATTGGTTGTGAAACTATTGGTCATTTCCAGCCAGCACGTAGCATGTCTTACCAAGTCCAGATTTCTAGCTACATCAATATTACTCAAATATCCAGCATATCATGTATTTAGTATTTCCATCGTTTTTATTAATATGAAACATTATTATTGGACACAATGATAAGGGTTCAGTATAAACCGAAAATAATAATAATAATAATAATAATAATAATAATAATAATAATAATAATATCGTATAGCCTCGGGTGCCGGGTGCATGCTTTGTTAATTGACGCCCAAAGGGCAGCTTGCATGTCGAATGTTATTGCTCCTTAGGAGCGCTATGAAAGTCAAGAAAGTTAGATATCTAAGCTCCTTGTTGACACTAGCGCTTTCTATTAGAGAAAGGAGGAACTTTTTGTGTTGGCGGAATATCCCGAGATTAATTTTGCCATTATGAACACGGCCTACTGAATTCAAATGGGTATGACATGCGTACCGTGATTTTTGTCGCTTTTCAAAAATCACTTACCATGGCCGGGAGTGAACCTACACGCTTGGGGTTGGCAGTCCGACACGATAACCACTCACCCACCGTGGCAAGCAATTTTGAATGGAAGCTATTGACAACGAGATATCCCCATTAGTTCAAGTGAGCTTGAATTGAGGAACGAAGTAGCCTCACCCAGTATTATAACGTCACATAATATTATTCCTTTTTATTTCACCAGCCTACAGCACTGCGTTCGAAGTAGTGAACTGTTTTTATATTTCTCTTTCTTTATTAACTGGAGGCATATTTGTGTTTATTCGACATTTCCATTTCCAATCAAAATACGTCCATATACTAGTAACTGAGCCTCATATCACATGATTCAGGTTTATTCAGTAGGCCTTCCTCTTTTAAATTAATTTCATTTATAGACTGCTATGCCTTCAGACATAGTTCTAGTCCCCAATCCTTTGTTGGTGAATCACGTCCATCAATTTAATTCTAATCAGCTATCGGGTGTATATCATATCGCTTTAGCTTACTGTGCCTAAGGATGCGAGATTGAATCCTGGTGCAGTCAGTTGGCATTGGAGAAAATAGAAGCGTTGGAAATGTGGGGACGTCACTGGGTACTACGGCTATCGTGGGCAAAGAACCGAAGAAATATATCTGTTCTAAACGAGCTTTAAGTGAAGGAAAGGCATTGAAGATTCTTCTTGGGCACATATTACGAAGACACATTCCTATAAATGATAGCGTTCGGGAAAGTACAAGAATGGCGACCACAGGGTAAATGTTACAGCGGCTGGACTGATCAATTCAAGAGCAAGGTAGTGAAATCACATAATGAGGTGGCTCACCCGGCATAGAACCGAAAAAAATGGCGTTTATTCTCCAATAACACATGCCGCAGCACTATGCCATGTCAAGGGTATGCGGTTAGAAGGAGAAAGACTGCTAAAGGCCCGTGCCAGTAGATTTATTGGTTCCATAAAGATCAGGCAAGGAAGACATTTCTACAGACGAGAAGTTTGTTGACATCAAATATCGATTTACGTATTAGAAAGTCATTTTTGAACCGTCTGGACCGTAGCGCTCTATGGAAGTGAAACTTGGACTGTCAGCGCAGCAGAAAAGAGGAGAATAGAAGTACTGTATTTGAAATGTGGTGTTACAGGAGAATGATCTGATGGGTAGATACAATAACAAATAAAGAATTATTAAGATGAGTGGGAGAGGAGTGCGTCAGGCCTCGGCAGCCGGCACAGTTCATATCCTCGCCGCTAGATAAGGGCTTCATTCATTCCATTCCTGACCCAGTCGGAGACTGGAAGCAGGCTGTGGATTTTCATTTTCAAGATGAGTGGGAGAGGAGAGATGTTTCTGGTGACTGCTAATGAAGAGAAGAGATAGGCTGGTAGGGCGCAAACTTAGACACCCTGGAATAGCAAGCATAGTAATGGAAGGAAGGGTCAAGGGCAAGAACTATAGGGGTAGACCAAGGGTAAAATATGTTAAACAGATTGTCTCAGTTGTAAGATGAAACGATTAGCTCAGGACAGGGAAGCATGAGGTGCTGCATCAAACGAGTCAAAATGCTGGACTCATACACAACAAGATGTTCAGTAAAGAACATATAGCCTACATTCTCCTAAATGCATGGGTATTGTTATAACTCTTTGTCCTTTTCAAGGAGTATAATTGAATGTTGGTTGTAGTAGCTTGTTGAAATACAACGTGCTATAGGGATATTAAACATGAATATGAGGTGCCCTTTGCTAGTGCTACCTCTGTAAAAAAAATCATTCAATTCGATTTCACCGTGTTTGAATTGATCTGGGGAATGGATTTGCACACATACATGGCCGCTATTTGCAAACTATTGGGCTGATGACCTTGTAGTCAGTCATAAGATGCTTTCCACAAAAAGGCATGTTGTTGCAAAATCCGGCAGAGATCAAATTATTAGGATGGTCGAAATTTGATTTAAGCTTTTAACATTTGGGTGGCCGTCATTCCGTTTCCGTCAAGATGGCGGCGATATAAAACATGACACTGAGATGCCTTTTGCTAGTGCTACCTCTACCAAATTTCGTTCAATTCGGTTTCACCGTGTTTGAATTGATAGGGGGAATCGATTTGCACACATACTTGGCCACCATCTGCAAACTATTGGGCTGAGGATCTAGCAGTTTGGTCAGAATATGCTTCCCACATAAAGATTTGTTGTTGCAAAATTTGGTAGAGACTAGATTATTAGGTTGGTCGTAATTACATTTTAGCCTTTAACATTTGGGTGGCCACGATTACGTTTCCATCAAGCTGGCGGTGATATAAAACATGACACTGAGGTGGCCTTTTCTAGTGCTACCTCTGTACCAAATTTCGTTCCATTCGGTTTCACCGTGTTCGAATTAATAGGGGGAATCGATTTTCACACAAAGATGGCCGCCATCCGCAAAATATTAGGCTAATGACCTATTAGTTTGGTCAAAGGATGCTCCCTCCATAATGGTATGTTCATGCAAAATTTGGTAGAGATCGGATGATTAGGTTAATCGTAATTTGATTTACGCTTTGAATATTTGTGTGGTCGCCATTACGTTTCCGTCAAGATGGCGGCGATATAAAACATGACACTAAGGTGCCCATTGCTAGTGCTACCTCTGTACCAAATTTCATTCCATTCGGTTTCACCGTGTTCGAATTAATAGGGGTAATCGATTTTGACACAAAGATGACCGTCATCCGCAAACTATTAGGCTAATGACCTATTAGATTTGTCATAGGATGCTCCCTTCATAAAGGTATGTTGTTGCAAAACTTGGTAGAGATCGGATGATTAGGTTAGTCGTCATTTGATTTAAGCTTTGAACATTTGTGTGGCCGCCATTACGTTTCCGTCAAGATGGCGGCGATATAAAACATGACACTGGGGTGCCCTTTGCTAGTACTACCTCTGTACCAAATTTCGTTCCATTCGGTTTCACCGTGTTCGAATTAATAGGGGCAATCGATTTTCACACAAAGATGGCTGCCATCCGCAAACTATTAGGCTGATGACCTATTAGTTTGGTCAAAGGATGCTGCCCCCATAAAGGTATGTTGTTGCAAAATTTGGTAGAGATCGGATGATTAGGTTAGTCGTAATTTGATTTAAGCTTTGAACATTTGTGTGGCCGCCATTACGTTTCCATCAAGATGGCGGCGATATAAAACATGACACTGAGGTGTCCTTTGCTAGTGCTACCTTTGTACCAAATTTCGTTCAATTTGCGCTCACCGTGTTCGAATTGATAGGGGGGGGGGACCGACATTCAGAGTACACACACTCACACACACACACACACAGACTCAAACACACACATACACACACACACACACACAGACTCACATACACACACACAGACAGACACACTTTTTTTCGCCCTGTAGTGATCTCATAAGTCTACTTTCATTTTTTGCAAAAATCGAAAGTAGGCTAACAAATATCCCTTTCCAGGCAAAAACTACTATGGTTAAAAGGGACGCAAAATACGAAACAATATTATTAACAATAATAATATTAATAATAATAAGAATGTTATTGTTGTCATTGGATCATGCATCGGCGATTTGAAGTATTCAAGGCAAGGAAGAATATCTCAAGGCCCCGAACTTCTGGGCACTACCTTGTGGGCCTCGCAATCTTTCAATATTCTCCTTTAAGACTATGTGAAAAACAAATTCACTCTACGATTTGTATCTTTATTGAAGTAGCGTGGTAACAAACGAAGGCAGTTGTGCGGTAAGTAATTGATTGTATCAGCCTGCCGATCGTGGGAGGAATATATTTGCTGGGGAAACAATTGGTATCACGGGCCTTCTCGGAGCCAATCACGTCGCTGACAACGTCAACGAACCGTGTCTTGTCATGGGAGAATATCTTCCACTCCAGTGAGCCGTTTGGCCTCTGCTCTTTCATCACGCTGAGGACGATATTGCAGACATAAGACATTGATCGCGTTCCTTCACTCCAATCAATTTTAAATTAAGCGTCAGAAAAGAATCCTTCATCGCAGTGCTTGTCAGGGCTTTTCAGGTGGCCAAGATAAAGCAGACTTTGATTTGGATAAAATGAGTTGTTGTTGTTGTTGATTTTATTTTATTTATTTATTTATAAGTGCGTATGACTTTTAGTGCCGGGAGTGTCCGAGGACATGTTCGATTCGCCAGAGTTTATAGCTGCTTCTATGTGGACACCCATGGGGTGAACTACAAGTTCACGTATGGATGAGATGAAATGAATTAAGATAAATGAGCAAGTTCAATTTTAAGTAGTTCCAACTTTGGCTACCAGATGCCGCTGACACCTAGATACGAACGTTGGAACTTGATAAAGCGTTTCTAACGAAATATAACCTAGAAATTTGGCTACACACTACCAATTGTAGTTGTAGGTTCTTTTTCTTGCCATAACTCTATGACATAGGCCCGCCGGCTTTACTTCCCCCCTGCGAAGGAAGGCATACTGAAGGATTTTGACGCTCTTAAAAACCGATGACTCGGCCGGGTTTGAACCCACGATCTTGGGTGCAGTATTTCAGTATGCTACTGAATACGTCACCGAAGCCGCTTGTTGCTGATAAATTAGGGGCTATGCGGCATCGTGGTCATGTAGCCCCATGTACTTGGATATGTGTGAAATCTGTTTGATAACCTGTGTCATTGTGAGGACTACCGACAGTACTGGCTACGCGCGCTAAAGCGCAGCGTTAGGTCATGGGGCCAAGCTCTCTGCTGACTCGGTAGACGCGTGGGTTCGAGCCCCACCGTCGGCCGTCCTTGAAATGGTTTTCCGTGGTTTCCCATTTTCAACACCAGGCAAATGCTGGGACGGTACCTACTGACAGGCCACGGCCGCTTCCTTCCACATCCTTGCCCAGTTTCATTCGCCTTCATCAATTCCATCTCTCATCCCGACGCGCCGGTCACCCACGGGCGTCACCTAGAAAGACCTGCACTCGGTCTCTCAGGAGGCCACACGAAAAAAAAAAGAAAAAAAAAGATTGTGAGGACTGTATTAGTGTGTGTAATTGTAATTCAGGTTTGGGAAGGAGACGGCCGTGCTCTTGTTTAGGAACCTTCCCGGCATTTGCCCGGAGAAGAAATGGTAAACCACTTCCAGGATGGCTGAGGTGGGAATCGAACCCGCCTCTTCTCATATTTTTCCTCACGAGGCTGAGTGTACCCCGTTCCAGTCCTCAGACCAGAATTAAATTTCTTGGCAGAGCCGGGCCTCCACGGTGACAGTCAAGGAGTGCTAGCGACTACGCAACGAGGCGGATTAGTTAAAATTAATTTCGTCCTTGAATTAATTTTCGAACAATGTAGCCTACACTAACAAACAAAAGGAAAATTGACTCACAACTCAAAAGAGAGTGCTATTAGAAAATTTAGTCCTTAGCTGAGACTATTACCGCGCTAACTGTTGTCTCACTGGCATCGGGAGTGCGTGGGTTCGAATTCCACCTAGGCCGTTGTAAAAATTGTTTTCGTGGTTTTGCATTTTCACCACCAGGCAAATACCGGGCCATTTCCATTACCAGAACCCTTGTAGACTTCCTTCCAAAATCCTTTCCCTTAATTAGAACCTAGTTAGTGGTCGGCTGAGCGATCGGCCTGTCACCGTCATCAGTTGTATCTGCTGACAAAGTGTTTTCAGCTCCCAGACACCGTTCTTGCGATGGTAGAGGAATAACCCTCGTAGAGTCCGTGGATGAAGCCGAGCTGGAAGGAAACATTTCAAAATAGGCCTATTGTTATAAAAGGCTTATGAAAGGCACAGCCATAAAATGAGTGGTGTTACTTCTTGGCTCCTTAAGTTGTATCTCTCCCAGCACCTTAAATATACGTTCTTAGACAAAACTCTTCCATCGCTGTGCCAACAACACGTATTCTTGTTGATTCAAAAAAAAAAAGGAAGATTGTAGTTTTACGTGACCGTTAATCTCGAGATCAGAAGCCACGAGATCTCCTTTTTACGTGGAATTCGAACCACAGGACATGGTATTTTACTTTGAAAATATCACATGCATTGACCGGGAATCGAACCCGGTCCGCCGTGATGAAAGGCCAACAGCTTGACCGATGCACTACCACGCCCCTTTGTTTATTCATTGAGATGGTTTGTGCTATCATGGTCATGAAGCCCCGTGTACTTGGGTGTGTGTGGAATCTGTCTGATAACCGTTGTTATTATGATGTCTGTATGAGTGAGTGTGTATTTGCCATTAAGGCAACGATGGGACAGGAGGTGGCCGTCGGTACCATCCTGGCATTTGCTTGGACTAAAAGTGAGGAAACTACTGAAAATCATTTCTAGGACAGCATAGGTGGGAATGGAACCCATCTCTTCTAAGTTCTGCCTCACGAGACTGCGCTTAACCCGTTTCAGACCAGAACTAATTTGCTACAAGAGCCGGGAGTAATTGAACCTCCGTGGTGGCTGCTAACAATGCTAGCCACTACGCGACAAGGTGAACAAGGAAAGCTCACGTAAGTCTGTGTGAGATTCTCATTTCATGTTAACTGGCAACAGTTTGTTGTTCAGAATTACATTGGTAGCTATTTCTGATTGAACGATAATTATTCTCGCAACTGTTTTGGTGACAATGTATTTCCCATTAATATGTCATTTTGTAGCAGATTTCATTAAATGCCTTGATGAGGTCCAGTACATTATGACGTTGTATTAACTCAGTAGTACATATCGCTGTTCACACTGAATAGCTTGTTGTTGTTGTTGTTGTTATTTCATTATAGGCAGGAATGTAGAACTTATCAGCCCATTGTACTTGGGTGTATGCGTGTGTAGAATTTGTAAGATCATCATCATCATCAGTTTACCTGCCTGATGGCAGGTCTCCTCATGGTCGGTCTCTCCACCTTATCCGGTCTTCAGCAGCACGTTTCTTCAGCTCAAAAGATTTATCAATCTTGAAACCTTCTTCTTCCTCTTCGGATTTTCCCTAGGATTATCCCTTCTAATGCACTTTTCACCAAACCATCTCCCCTTATGCAGTGTACAATCCAATTAATTTGTTCTTTCCTTATCTTCTTTAGTATCATTCTTTCTTCTCCTACTTTCTTTAATACTTCCTCATTTCACACTTTGTCCTTCCAACTTATTCTCTCCATTCTCCTCCATAGCTACATTTTGAAAGCCTCAATTCTTCTCCCGTCTTCTTTCCTAAGCGTCCAAGTTTCCGCTCCATACATTGCTACAATCCAAACAAAACATTTCACTGTTCCTTTCCTTAGGCTTACTTTCATTGCTCCACAAAATTAATTTTCTTTCCTTACTGATGGCTTCTTTTGCTATTGCAATCCTTGTTTTTATTTCTTCAGTGCATGACATTTCTTGTGTAACCCAACTTCCTAGGTATTTAAAACTGTCTACTTGTTCTATTTCATCTTCTAATTTTATTGTAATTTTTTCATTTTTTCCACCTATGACAATGCATTTTTTTTCTAATTTATTTTCATCCCAATTACAGTGGCTTTCATGTAAAGTAAAAACGCCAAGCGGCCGTTTTGTTATCTGGTGCTGCGGTGGCCTTGGTCGAGCTTGTGGCGCGCCGTGGCTCCCTGCTTTAAGCGTGTGTACTGAACAATCCTATATTAAATATTACCTTATAAAATATGCTGGAAGTGTCGTCCTTCCTGGGCTATACAGGCATTGTAATTGGTAACCCCATTCTGGCTGACGCGAGTGAGTTCTGCCACTATAATGTTTCTGATCTTGTATTTATGTTTTTTATTGAGCACTGAGCAGTAGTGTCAAGCTTATTTTCAATTCCGTGAATCTGTGTTAGTGAAGGTGGCACTTCATCAGGAAATTGCTGAACAAATGCATCACGTACCCGCCGAGCCGAATCGTACTTAAAATAAGTTTTACATACAACAAGATGTTCAGTAAAGAACATAGAGCCTACTTTCTCCTAAATGCATGGGTATTCTTATAACTCATGTTTTTTCAAGGACTATAATTGAATGTTGGTTGTAAAAGGGTGTTGAAATACTGTACTGCGTGTTATACGGATATTGAACATGAATATGAGGTGCTCTTTGCTAGTGCTACCTCTGTACAAAATTTCATTCAATTCGGTTTCACCGTGTTTGAATTGATATGGTGAATCGATTTGCATACATACATGGCCGCTATCTGCAAACTATTGGGCTGATGACCTTGTAGTTCAGTCAAAAGATGCTTCCCACAAAAAGGTAAGTTGTTGCAAAATTCTGTAGAGATCAAATGATTAGGTTGGTCGTAATTTTATTGAAGCTTTTAACATTTGGGTGGCCACCATTCCGTTTCCGTCAAGATGGCGGCGATATAATACACGACCCCGAGGTGCCATTTGCTAGTGCTACCTCTGTACCAAATTTCGTTCAATTCGGTTTTACCGTATTTGAATTCATAGGGGGAATCTATTAGCACACACGCATGGTCGCCATATGCAAACTATTGGACTGAACGCATTGTAGCTTGGTCAAAGAACGCTTCTCACATAAAGATACAGTATGTTGTGCAAAATTTGGTAGAGATCAGATGATTAGGTTGGTCGAAATTTTATTTAAGCTTTTAACATTTAGTTGGCCGCCATTACGTTTCCGTCAAGATGGCGACGATATAAAACATGACCCTGAGTTGCCTTTTGCAAGTGCCACCTCTGTACCAAATTTCGTTCAATTCGGTTTCACCGTGTTTGAATTGATAGGGAGAATCAATTTGCACACATACATGGCCGCTATCTGCACACTATTGACCTGATAACCTTGTCGTTTGGTAAAAATATGCTTCCCACGTAAAGGTATGTTGTTGCAAATTTTAGTAGAGATCAGATGATTAGGGTGGTCGTAATTTGATTTAAGCTTTTAACATTTGGTTTGCCGCCATTATGTTTCCGTCAAGATGGCGACGATATAAAACATGACCCAGAGGTGCCCTTTGCCATTGCTACCTCTGTACCAAATTTCGTTCAATTCGGTTTCACCGTGTTTGAATACATAGGAGGAATCGATTTGCACGCATACATGGCCGACATCTGCGATTTATTGGGCTGATGACCTACTGTCGACCAAAGTATTATGTGTACTCGAGTTTGAAGGTTGTTTGTGACGTAACCAATAGATATACATAAAATCCAATAACATCATCATTTTCGTCATTCTATTTTACGTGAGCTCATGTAGGTTTGGAATTTTTAGTTTATATTTTAATATTTTTTATCGCAGTTGGAACACAAAAAGTGCCCGTTTTTAAGCGTGTTTCAACCATGCGTCACATTTAAGAATTATTATCTCACAAACCCGTCATCAGATCGAATCCAAATTTTAACACAATATACATTGGAATGTTGTATAACTGGTTTATTAATTTCAAAATTTTGCGTGTCCAAGAAACAAAGTTGTTATCATTTGTGTAAGGAAACGTTTTCACGGCTTGGGGAGTTTGGAATATGTAGTTCTTGGTCGCGTTGTAATTCTTATACATCAAAAAGTTATGCTGTATGACTTTAAAATACGTAAATTAATTCACTTATTTTATATCGGTTTATATTTGAACGGAGAAATACGACCTCGCCTCGCTCGGCAGTGATGGGCTCCATCTCAGCAACGCTGTACAGCTTACCCCGGAGCGGTTGGCTGGTGAATCATGCCTTATTTCCACGAACAAATACAAACCGATATAAAATACGTGAATTAATTTACGTATTTCACAGTTCTACAGTATAACTTCTTGATGTATAAGGATTACAACGCGACCAAGAGCTATATTTTCCAACCACACCGAGCCGAGAAAAAGTTACCTTACAAAAATGATAACAACTTTGTTTCTTGGACACACAACATTTTGAAATTAATAAACCAGTTATACAACATTCTAATGTATATTGTGTTAAAATTTGCATTCGATCTGATGACGGCATTTTGAGATAATAATTCTTAAATGTGACGCATGGTTGAAACACGCTTAAAAACGGGCACATGTTGTGTTCCAACTGCGATAAAAATATTAAAATATAAATTAAAAAATCCAAACCTACATGAACTAACGTAAAATAGAACGACGAAAATGATGATGTTATTGGATTTTATGTAGGTCTATTGGTTACTTCACAAACAACCTTCAAACTCGAGTGCACATAATACTTTGGTCGACAGTAGTAGTTTGGTCAAAAGATTTTTCATACATGAAGGTATAATGTGGCAAAGATTTGTAGGGATCAGATGATTAGGTTGGTCGTAATTTGATTTAAGTTTTTAACATTTGTGCGGCCGCCATTACTTTTCCGTCAAGATTGCGGCGATATAAAACATGACACTGAGGTGCCCTTTGCTAGTGCTATCTCTGCACCAAATTTCGTTCAATTTTGTTACACCGTATTCGAATTGATAGGGGGGGGGGGCAGTCATTCAGAGTACACACACTCTCACACACAGAGACTCACACACAGACAGACACACACTTTTTCGCCCTGTGTTGATCTCATAAGACTACTTTGATTTTTTTAAAATCGAAAGTATGCTAAAAATACAATGTTGTAATGATAACAGTCTCACCATGTTAGCTTCTGAGCTTCAGACTGATGACTGAACACCTGCACGCTTATTTCAAGGTCAAGTATATACTATGCACGCGCTTTCAATACTACAGCAGGGGGCCGTGGCACGCCACAAGCTCGGCCAAGGCCACTGCAGCAGCGGATAACAAAGCCACCGCTCACCGTTCTTACTTTATATGAAAGACCCTGTATTTGTAAGATAACTTAAGTTATTGTGCTGTGTATGCTTTAATGTTAAAACATTTCTTAGCAGACAAATTAGGGGTCCACATCTTAGCAAAAACGTTAAGTTAAGCAATTTCCTAAATTGTGCCAAACGTTGAAGGGCTAAAGAGCCTGGAAATGTTTCAAATTGTGAGTCTGGGGGAGTTCTGTGAAACGAAATAATCAAATAAACGCAGTTTCTGTAAAACAACCTAAAATTGCTAATTTCTTTGCTCGTTTCCTTTTTGATTCAAATGCTAGCCAAATTATCTTACTTAAATAATTCCTTCTTTGGTGTGTTCCTTGGTTCAATACTCTCAAAACATTTTTTGAATGTTTGAAAAATCTTCGCACCGGAATTAGTTATGAGGGCTTAAATGAAACTTTGCATTGACTCAAACTAGCGCTAATGGTGCCAGAAAAGGCAAACTTATAATGCATTTCCGGTTAACAATCAACAGTCAACCACGTGTCATCATGCCCGACACCTCGTAAGAAACGTTTAGTGAGTCCTTTATGATTGAACAAGACGTGGAGTATTTGAACGTAAATTAATTACAAATGCATCTAAAAAGGAATAGTGTACATGGCAGGTTTAGACTAAGACTAGAGACAGACAAAATTCGCGAATCGCGAAATCACGAAAAAAATTTAAACAAATAAACATCGGTTTAGAACATGATTTACATAAAAATGTCATATAATTACACGTTTCCACTCGCGGAGCACTCGCGAAAAATCGTAAAAAATCTATGACTCGTGAATTTAGCATCTTTTTTGGTCATTATTCGCGAAAAAAAAGGGATTTTTCGGCAATTAATAAGTAAATTAACTAAATTTGAAAATGTTAGATTGTAATTTCATAATATTTATTGACCAAGTTCCAAAACAGAACTGTTTTCTGTCTTGTCATGTCTGAAAAAATCCACAAGCTTTGAAATGTTGTCGCTAGATAGTATGAGTTGAAATGGCTCGTATATAATTAATTTCAATTTTTTCAAATTCACTCAAGAATTTTTACCCTTATTAATCAGTAATGTTAGCCCCTTTCATTCAAGAAATTTGACTGCCTCTAACTATGGCATTAAAGGATGTTTTCAACATTGAGCTGCTTGCCATGGTGGGTGAGTGGTTATCGTGTCGGACTACCAACTCCAAGCTTGCAGGTTCGCTCCTGGCCATGATAAGTGATTTTTGAAAAGCGACAAAAATCACGACACGCATGCCATACGTTGTTGGCATGTTAAATAACCCATTTGAATTCAGTAGGCCGTGTTCATAATGGTAAAAACCGGGTGAGTTAGCCGTGGTCGTTACGGCATGACTGCTGGCAGTCGCTCACATCCGGGAGGCGAGGAGGTTCAAATTCCCCCGCCGGCAACCTTGAAGATGGTCTTCTGTGGTTTCCCATCTTTATTCCAGGCAAATGCCGCGTTGGTCCCTAACTATAGGCCACAGCCGCTACCTTCCAACTCCTCGTCCTTACATTCAAACTTTCCTCCCCAGGCAACACTCCACACGCGACGGTATTTGTAGCTCACCCATTGGGTGTCCGCCTCGAAGCAGCCACAAAACTGGCGAGCCAAACAAGTCCTCGGACACTCCCGGCACTAAAATCCATACGCTAAAAAATAAAATAATAATAATAATAATAATGGCAAAATTAATCACGGGATTTTCCGCCAACACAAAAGTTCCTCCTTTCTCTTCTAGAAAGCGCTATAGTATCAAGGAGCTTAGATATCTAATCTCCTAGACTTTCATAGCGCTCCAAGGAACTTAAATATTCGACTTGCAAGCTGCCCTCTAGGTGTCAAATAACAATGCTTGCACCCGGCACCCGAGGCCATACGAAATTATTATTATTATTAACATTGAGGTGGTTGCCTGAAGATCTAGAACTGTGGATGTTTAATTGTGCTAAGATGAGAAGAGTTGGATCTGTGGTTTTAAGCCTGGAGAGAGTGTTGAAAAACCTGGAAAAGAATCACACCCAGGATAGCCACTGCCAACGCCGGAATTCGAACCTTCGAATTCTGAACTTCCTATAGCTGCCCTCGCGATCGTGGTACACAATTTCACGAGCAGGACTACTCCGAGGCGTGTACACAGAAAACAACTTACAGGACAACTGAGGTGAGAATCAAACCCACCCCTTCTCTGATATGCCTCACGAGGCTGAATGGACCCCGCTTCAGCCCTCAAACTAGAATTTAATTGGCAGAGCTGGGAATCTAACCTTTACCTCCTGGGCGACAGCCAAGGATGCCATCCACTACACTACGAAGTGGTGCATCCTGTGTTGTGAAGTACCTGTGGATTTTGGACAGTAGTCAACTAATCATAAAATAGATGGTATATTAGCTTTCACGGCCGGTGAATTAAAACTCGGCAATTCTTCTAGGTTTCCTAGGCGAAACCCCACACAAGACATGGCACAAACCTAGAAGAATTGCTGAGTTTCAATTCACCGGCCGTGAAAGCCAATATACCATCTTTTTGGAAGCCTTCTTAGGGAGGTTCAGGCTGCTTGAACTTTTAGTTTTCGCAGTGAAGTAGTTCAGTTGCACTCTATACAAAGGGAGGTAGCGCGCAGTTCGCTACTCCTGTGGGGATCCGGGCGGGGACACCAAGAGCCCGCTGATGAGCCAGCTTGGTGTCCTAGGCGAAACCCCACACAAGACACGTCACAAAACTAGAAGAATTGATGAGTTTTAATCATAAAATAGTTCTGAGGGCAGTCGATCTTCCTCGCTCTTGACCAGAGACAGAGTTCGAGTAGTGTGCGTATTATAGCTGCTAATAAGCGATGTTTGTTAATCGATTAATTGAATAATTTGAAATAAATCGAAACAAATTAATCGATAAATTGACTGACCAAAGAATCGATTGATTGATTAGCAGACACGAGATAAGAAAATAAGTTTAAATGAGAGGTCATCGCTTAAGTTGAGTTGCGCTTATTTTCCCAATAGTGTAAAGATATCTACAAAAGTAACTATTTAAGGAAATGTAGTCTACAAACTGCCCTTACTTGTTTATGTTAACAAAATACAAATAGGAATCAGTAACAGTGGAAGGACATACATCAATCCTATTGGGAGGGGTTTCTAAAAAGAAAACGAAGGGTTTACAACAACAAATTTAAATTCTTGATCAATATTTTAATTTAGGACAGGAACATTTTTGTTTTACTTTGTTTTAGTATAGTTTTCGCAAAGAAGGTACATTATTTAAAATATAATGATACAATATATTTTAATTAATTGAAAGTCTGTTTTGCTTCTGTGTAAGCGTAGTTAAATGAGCAAAGTACATCGATTACTCGACAAAACAATTGATCAATTATTAGAACAACCGATTAATCGATTAATCAAAAATTGTTCAATAGATTATTCGTTATTTGTTGCAATTAATAGATTTCTCTGATTCGATTAATCGATTATTCGATAATCAAAATAAATCGATTAACAGTACCATCTCTAGTGCGTATGCACTCACTCCACGGTCTGCGCAATCTAAATGATGTATAGGCCGATATTGCGACATCATATATGCTTTATTGAAACACATCAAAAATAAAACAATGAAATACAGTAATTGATTCAGAATCATTGGTTCAAAATTCTTGAGTCTTAATTTTGGATTCATTTGTAGTCCCTCCGTCACAGTTTTCACCAGTGAAGTCTTGCAATATCAAGCAATCAAGAGACAAGGAGATGGCAGAATATTTATTATGAAATATGACCTCGGCATCCTTCCCCTCAAAACAATTAGTTGAGACATAAAAAACAGCCATCTCCTTCCCAAGTACTTCTTCTTTCCCTTTGTCTTCATTTAAAGTTGATGAGATAAAGCCGAGATAAAATTAAGTTATTGATCACTTATAAACAAATCAATATTTCAAAACTTGTCTGTATAGCTATGCGTGCTCATATGGGTCAATGGGAGGATAGGGAGATTTTGGTATTAAATGGTTTGACTACTGTCCGCCCTACCCCAAGTGGCTCACAACTACTGGGATGTAGGTTGGCGACCATGGGCCGCCCAGCTAATTTCAGCATTGATTGTACTTATTTGTGCTAGGTTAATCTCTTACAGGGGGGGAGGGGGGGAGAAGTCAAGCTGTTTGTCTCTAACCAAGGTAGACCAGGTTTGAATCCTGGTCAATACATGTGAGATTTTCGAACTGAAATCAAGTCAATTATTGCAGTAAGAGTATTTGCAGGGCACTGAATCATTTCTAGTGTTTGTCTCAATTACATATTCCTTTGAGAATCTGAGAGAATTATTTTTTAGAATGACCACTAAAAGAGGAGCTTTGTTAATGTGTTTTGTTTTGAATACGTTATCCTAGTTTTCGTGTGAATTTGTGAATTCCTATCTCGTTATCTACCAAATTTAAAGTGACTTGCTTTGCTTTGCTTTGCTTTATACAATTTGTAAAATGAGCAATTGACATTACATTTTGGTAGATGTGGAAATTGGAAGTCTCAATTCCATCTGGTCGCCTCCGTAGCGTAGCGGTCAGCATGGTTAGCTGCCGCCCCGGAGGTCCTGGGTTCGATTCCCGGCTCTGCCACGAAATTTGCAAAGTGGTATGAGGACTGGAACGGGGTCTACTCAGCCTCGGGTGGTCCAAATGAGTAGAGGGGGTTCGATTCCCACCTCAGCTATCCTCGAAGTGGTTTTCCGTGGTTTCCCACTTCGTCTTCGGGAAAATGCCGGGATGGTACTGTCCCCGTTTACCTGGATAGTAGGCTGTCAGATATCCGCCCCCTCAATCGGATTGCCAAATATCAATTGCACCGGCACAGTTACATCAATGAAAATGGCACTGACAGATACTATCGAGATAAGAGCACAGAAATTCACAGGAAATCATTGCCACGGTGGGTGAGTGGATAGCGTGTCGGTCTACTAACCCCAAGATTGCAGGTTCGCCCCTGGCCGTGGTAAGTGATTTTTGAAAGGCGGCAAAAATACGATACGCATGTCATACGATGTTGGCATGTCAAAGAACCCATTTGAATTCAGTAGGCCGAGTTCATAATGGCAAAATTAATCTCGGGAGTTTCCGCCAGCACAAAGTTCCTCATTTCTCTACTAGAAAGCGCTATTGTGTTCAAGGAGATTAGATATCTAACATCTAACCTCCTTGACTTTCATAGTCAAGGAACTACGAAATTCGACATGCAAGCTACCCTCTGGGTGTCAAATAGCAAAGCTTGCACCAGGCACCCGAGGCCATACGATATTATTATTATTATTATTGTGGAACACACCAAAATAGACGGGGGTTCATACTTACCGTTACTTACCTCTTAATTATCTCGGGGTTTGAGTTGACAACAGGATCACTAAAAGTCTGTTCACACAATAACCTCCACCATGACATTTAAAAATGAACCAGAAACGAAGACGAGAACTTTGAACTGTACAAAAGCTTTATTTCTAATAAAGGGTATGATTTTCCTAACACAACAGAAACAACGTGGCTATCAGTAGCCCAAGTCAATCTGACCACGTCCTCCAGTAGGACTTGCCAAAATTATCATACAACATGATGTAAAACATTTTAGCTCCCAAGAGCTCCAAATAACGTAATATTCATAACACTATTGGATTGGAAAAGGACGTCAGGGTGTGACATATATAGAGCATTTGGTTTCCTTTTAATAAACAAGAGAATGGTATTTATAGTCGCAAGGCCAGAGTGTGTACGACCTCACTCCCTGAGAACCATATGTTGGCACAGCTGCGGGCTACCTTCAGCCTGTTGCATACTGGTCAAATGCGCACCCTTCTCACGTGCTAAGATACGTAAGAGTACAGCTTGCTCTCTCAAACTTTTAAATGTCTTACAAGACAACTCACATTATATTTACGCAAATCTTTCAAGTACTTTGCTCACATCCTATTGGATCATTATGTTAATTCCTTTAAACTTGTTAACTTCAATCCAAATGTTTAATTAGCTCTTAAATGTTTATAACAAAATCACAAAATTATTTATAACAATTAGAAATTGTTTATAATATTTGTCAAAGACAATAAAAATATTATAAGCACGCCTTTAACATCACTCTCGTTCCATATTATTTTCAAAAATATTTACAACAATTATTTACAATATTAACATTTAAATTGTTTAAATTATTAATTTAATAAATACATTAACCACATGTTCATTCGGTTGGTAATTTTATAATCCTGTTTAATATAATCGACCAATGAAGGTTAGTTATACATGTTAATGTCACAATCTGGTTTAATAAAGTTTTTAATAATGATTTGTGACGGCAACCTTCATTCAAAATCTTATCTCAAATTCTTTCAAAACTCGTGTTAATTATAACAGTAACTCACTTGATTAATTTTCAACGAACTATGACAATCTTACTCCAGCGGAAAATCCTTCGCTAACAAGTTAATGCACAATCTGCATTAAAAATATGCCCAAAATCATCATATATTAATCTATATGGCATTAAAAACTTCTACATAACTTACAAAACTTCCACAAATAATTCTTTAACATTTATTCCTATGGGAACTTCCTTCATATTCAAGGGCATTATATCTCAGCGACTTTCAACACGCGCTGCACTAGCGATTATACATTCATAGTTCCACTTAAAAATTTTTATAATCATTAATAGTTTCAAAACTGTTTTTCTTTAACCTTCGTGGATTTCATTCATGAACCGAAATGAAGTCAAAACTTGCCAATCACAAACAAATTTAATAGTGAATACGCTCATATACGCCTGTCTGGTCTATCAAAATTTAAGATTAACATCCTAAAAAAATTGTAGTATGAAAATACTATCTTCAAATAAAGTGCGACTAAAATGCAAAGTAGTCGAATAGAATCCAATTAGACTGGGGAATGCAAACATCGTTATATAATTCTCTAATTGAGAAAAACTCCTAACAAAAGTACTTGACTTTAATGCATTCAATAATTCATTATTAAAGTTACTCTTTCACAAAAGTGTCTATAATGCAATGTTCATTCATAACTGACGATAAATGTTTGTGTTGCAATCAATACAAATAACGACTAGTATTTCCAAGATCGTCGACAACGTAAGAGATTTTAACGCTCTAAAATCATTTAAATGTTCTTCCTTCTTGATGATGACAGAAAATTGTTCAAAGTAATTAAACTGGGGTAGAATTACTTTAATAAAATGACACGCTGTCTGAATTTAAATCTGCCATAAAAATCATTAACTTACAGTCAAATCGTGACTACAAAAATATTAATTACTGAAAAATTTAAATATCAGTCTCAACTGATTCAAAATCGTTAACTATGCCCATGACATAACAATGTCTTAATAAATCGTCGAAAAAGGCATAACTCATCAAGATGTACTGAGAATATGAATCTCAACAAGAAAATAGGGCAAAATACATGAGGATAAAAATATGGGAAAAATGGTTGCTCAAACATTATTAGTAAACTCAAATACAATAAACGTTCACGACTACCTTATCTGCCGATTGACGTTCCAGAGGAAAATTCCCCAAAGAAGACTGCTGATGGATCCATTTCACCACGTTAAAGTTGAGCTCCATCCTCGAAATAGGAAATAGCACCCTCGGAGAATCGAACTGCTTCCTTCTCCGTGAATCGCTCTGCTCCTCGAAGACGAATATACATCCTTCCGGCAATAATCTTCTTTGTGAGTCGGGATATCCCTGACCTCTCTTGAAAAATTCCCTGAAGTTCCAGTAGACAATCATCATGAAGTTTTGTAGAAATTTCCGAAGAAATTATTCATATTCAGAGTATGAAATTGTTTCTATGGCTGTTCGATGGTATTCAGCCTTTAATTACGAAACATGGGTGTAGATGGTATTCACCGCATGTTCGCTTGTGTGGAATAGCAATTAGCGAAGTTCCATGTCGCTATCTTACTCCGTTGAAATATGTCCCAATTGCAATAAGCCCTTTTAGCCTTCCATCTGCTCTTCGGTTGTAGTGTCAGAAGAACAAACTGCCGTATTCAAATGCTCCATTATACTGTATCGTTCTGTAACCAAGCAATCTGAAGTCTTTCTACTCCACTCGCAGCGTCAGCCGTTGCGTTGATTCTGGCTAAACAAAAGTGCTTCTCTTGTGGCGAGATAATCACTTATGCCAGTCGTATAAAACTGCTAATATCTTTTAAACTAATCGGTCGAAATTGTTCAGCTTTTCTCTATAACTGCATGTAGCACTGCACAATACAATTGGCTTATCGGAGACCGCTAACTGTTCGAAGCTAAACTTGTAGAAGCTTTCTAAGGTCCGTTTCAACTTCACCTAGTTTGACTTGGATCTCGTTAATATAGTGGCCTCGCCACGCGTTATAAAGACGATTCTTTTCACTGCTGTTCACTTCGACGTCTCACTATAATGAATGTATAAGAAAAGAACTTTCACAAATATACTTCGATGATCTGAGAACGAGATCTCAGAATGATCAGAGAACGAAAGAGGCTCCTCTCTTCTGCGCAAGCCCTTTTATTAACTTCTCGAGGGGCGTTTCCATCCCTTCCAAAGCGTGATACTACGTCATCGCTAGAAGTTCCAACTTCGTTAATACATGACGGATTTTCAAAATTCAAAAACTGAAAATAAATTTCACCAAAATTCCAAATCAATGCTTTTACTGCAAATGGATTTCCACAATTCTGCATTCCAAAAGTAATAAAAATACCATAGTTTCAGCAATCTCCGTCTTCCTTTAAACTATCGTTGATTGGTTCAAGCCTCTCCTCCAATAGCATAGTTTCTTCCTCAGCAGAATTCCTCGTTTCCTGCGACTGCGTCGTACATCTTGGAACATTCTGGACTAAAAGCTGACGTCACTGAGAATCTCAGCTCAAGTAGCTTGCTGGCATAACATTTACGTCATCCGAGCTTACGTCATGACTACCCACGTCATAACTATGACAACCATAACTTTCCATATAATTTCAAATATAGCCACCGTGGTCTCTATATAATTCAATTACGGGGGCATTCTCCTCTCACCACGTTTTAAAAACAGTTGCAAATTGTTTTTAAACTCAGTGTTACAAGTATCTCAACTCTCTTGAACACGAAATTGAATTATTACTGGCTTACTCTAGGATAGTATCTTTTTAAATTTCCAGCATTGAACTTGCCGTAAACGACATTATTCTCATCATCGTAGAGTTCGTAACAGTTGTTTCCATAAGCGTTCGTAATCCTAAACGGCCCCAGGAACACTAATCCAAATTTGGGGTAGATTTTCTTGGTCATATCAGCCTTGACAGGTCTGCGTAATAATACAAGATTTCCAACTTGAAAGGGTGTACCAAAACGTTTTCCAGCTACTCTTTTCAATCGTTTCTCTGATGCTTTCTGGAGTTGTTCCTTTGCCTTGTCAATCCTCTGCTGTCTTCCTATGTCGGGATCTCTAGGTATGTGGTTGAAAAGATTATCCCACGGCCTTTCTGGGTTTCTTCCTAGATGAAGTCGCATTGGCACTTCTCCTGTGCTCTCCTGCACTGTAGAGTTCAGACATTCCTCAATAAGGGGTACAAATCTCACCCAACCAGAATGATCATTAGGACAGAAAATTCGACAGAATTTCGAAAATTCAGCCATATATCTTTCTGAGGAATTCGATTCAGGGTAACGCACGCTTGAAAATGAGTGCTTAATGCCAAGCCTTTCCATATCCGCTGCAAATTCCACGGACGTAAACTGCGTTCCATGATCTGACAGTAGATATTCCGGTATACCAGCTTTAGGAAATACAGCATTTTCCAGTCTGCTTACTACGTTCCTCGTGTTAGCTTTCTGCATGGGACTCATTGTAACAAATTTTGAGAAAACATCCACGGTCACTAACAAGTATTGGTTACCCTGGTATCCCTTCGGACAGGGGCCAAATATATCCGTCGCCATAAGTTCGTTTGGCTTAGAAGGAATCATCGCCTTCGGTTTTCCCTTTAGTAAAGCAGAAGCATACTTTGCTCTTTGACATTTGTCACAGGATCTAATGACCTTGGCAATGCTGGAACGCATGTTAGTCCAGATAAATCTCTCTTTAAGTGTATTAAGAGTCTTATCTAAACCGGCATGTCCAGTTGCGTGATGAGCTACCCACACTAAATTGACAACAAGTTTAGGTGGCACGACTATTCGGAGTTTTGTATGCGCAGAGTCAGCATACTTGCATACGATGTCTCCACTCAAGACAAAGTGTCGTGAATTTCTCCGTGTAGTCTCATAGTCAACATCCGTATTGTCCATGTAACCCTTGAGGAACCTGTACATTTTCCTTATTGGAGCGTGTCTCTTCTGTGACACACCGATTCGGGCTAACCTCCTAACGGTTTCTTCATCTTCTTGCTCCAATTGTACATGGTGTATCTGCACATTTTTAATAGGGTTACGTGATAGAGCATCAGCCAGTAAGTTATCTTTCCCAGGCTGGTGGACGATAGAAGCGTTAAACTGTTGGGTGAACAAAGCCCAACGTGTCAATCTATCACTTGACATGTCAGTTTGCAACATAAACTGTAGTGCTTTATGGTCAGTAATAATGATGACCTTATGTCCCAGCAGGATTTTCTTCCAGGCTTGTAAAGCTGTCACAAAAGCTAACGCTTCAAGCTCTGTCGTGAAGTAGTTTTCCTCGTGCTTTTTCAACTTCCGACTAGTGAACGCAATGTAGTGCTTGTTGCCTGCCTCGTCTTTCTGGTATAAGACTGCACTAATGCCTATTCTTGATGCATCAGACTCAATATAGAACACCTTCTCAAAGTCTGGGTACTCCAGTTTCACATTATTTTTGAGCATCTCTTTTGCTTTCTCAAAAGCCTCGTCTGCAGCGGTACTCCATTTCCATCTGTTGTTCTTCTTGAGTAAGTCATACAGAGGAGCCATAATTTCCGAGTATCTTGGACAGTGGCTGCTAATAAATTGGCATGCACCTACAAATTCTCTAACTTGTTTTACCTTAGTTGGCTTTGGAAATCTCGTGATCGCATCTACTTTTTTCATGTTTGGATGATATCCATCTTTATCAATAGTATGCCCCAAGTAATTTATCTCCTTCTTCAAAAATTGACATTTTCCAAAGTTCACCTTGATATTGGCCTCCCTTAAATTCTCGAACAACTTTCTCAAGTGCACTAAATGTTCTGCGGCGCTGGGAGAAGATACGATTAAATCGTCAATGTAACAGATTACATTTTCTTTCACTTCGTCAGTGAGCTTACTATCAAGTGCTCGAATAAGTGCTGGTCCACTGTCAACCATTCCAAAAGGCATTCTGGCAAAGACCCATGACGTCTGGTCAAATAGGAATCCAGTGTACTGCATACTATCCTCTTCTAATTGAACTTGATAAAATGAAGATGTCAAGTCAAGAACGCTGAAACAAGCTCTTCCTTTGAATTTCCGAAGCAGATCTCTAATCTTGGGTGGTCTGTCATTTTCTGGAAGAATCTTCAAGTTGATGGTCCTGGCATCGAGACAAAGACGTATCTGACCATTACTTTTCTTTACTACTGTGATGGGGTTTATATAAGACGACGCCTGTTTTCTAATAATCCCGTCTACCTCCATTTTTCTGATTAACCCTCGTACTTCTTGATAGTATTTCTCAGGAATGGGGTATATTCTCTTCTGGTAAGGGGTTTCATCTGTCAGTCTTATCTTGTACTTATAATCCTTAATCAATCCAGGCTTTTCATCGAAAATATCTTGGAATTCCTTTATCAGATCCTCAAATTCCCCCTGAATTTCTTCAAATCCTTCAGTTTTTCTACTGGGTATTTCTTCTAAATTTTCTACTTCATTAATTATTGTATTCAAAATTTCTTCCCTAAGGTCTATTTCCAGACTGTTTTTCATGTCCTGTTCTTCTATCTCTTCTGTGATTATGTACCCATCATTAAAGCTAATACTTCTGTTCTTCATGTCAATAATAGCTCCGACCTTCGATATAAAATCGATTCCAAGCACCATATCAAAATTGATCTTGCTCACCACAATGAAGATCTGTTCATAATTCCTTCCATTGATCTCAAAGTTCAATAACACTTGAATCTTGCATTTCACTGCCTTATCTTGGAATATCCCTCTCACTTTGACGGTAGAAACAGGTAGAACTGTCATGTTCTCTCCTCTTAGCAGACTTTGATAACATTCCTCTGAAATGATGGAAATAATAGCACCAGTATCCATCAGGGCTTTGTACTGCTGTCCATCTATCCGTACAGCAATAATAGGTAATGCACATGGTCTTTCCTCTTTAACAATACCCCTCTCTTCTAGTAAATCTTCATCGGTAACTTCGTATATCTCATTAATCGTAATCAGGTGTGGTGTGGCAATGTATTTACAGGTTCTCACTGACGTTGAGAAATCGGCGTTTTTTTTTTTGTGTTACCGACCTCAAAATTCTGTTGGCTCGTAGAAGGCCCAGGATCGATTACAACATCCTGCCTTTTCTTTTGATTGTCAGCTTCTTTATCCCTTAATTCTTTTAAGTATTGCTGGCTTTCCTTCTCTCTTTGCTGATATTGATCGGGTGTCATAACCTGACTTTGAGTATTCTGGTTTCTATTTTGGTTTTGGTTATTCCTATTATAGTTACGGTTATACCCATTATTGTTGTAATATCTGCCTCTTCCATTGTAGTTTCCTCGGTTGTAGTTCCAACCTCTTCTCTGTTGATACGGTCGGTAACCTTGTGATCTGTAATTTCTAAACTGATTATTCCTGTGAGGACCTACATTGTCAGTTTTCTCCTGCTCTGGCTTGTCAGTTTGTTGGACTTGGTCCATGTATACCGTATTGATTTCTTTAAATTCCTGCCTTTGACCTTTCTGGACTACGTTAGGCATTGGACTTCTGTAGTCTAACCTTCTTAGTAATTCATCCATGCTGGATAAATCCCTGATGTTGGACGAAATTATAAGTCTCCTCACCTCAACTGGCAGCATACGAGAAATCGCATCTATTAGTTGCTCCGTGGACAATGGGGGTTGCAAAAATCTCAAGCGGGACAACTGACTCGTAAAGAAATCAGCGTACCTCGTTGGAAGAGTACCTGAGTATTTTCTTGAATACACCTCCGCTCTTAACGAATTCTGCGCTTCTATGGACCAAAATCGTTTGATTAATGCCTCTGCAAACTCGTCAAAGTTACTGAATGTGTATCTAAATGCGCGAAACCATTCAAGGGGTCCTCCAATCAGATATCTCTCTACAATCTTCATCTCTCTCTCTCTGGGAATGTGAGCTTCGATGAAATAATCTTTGAGATTCCTTACATACTCTATAGGTGTCAAACTATCAGTGTTACTGAATTTTTGTGGTTTGTCTTCGAAATTCCTGATGACCGTCACGTTCCTCGGATATGAATCCGGATAGTTTTTCCCACTATCTCGGTAATTCCACTCAGGTTCCATATTCCTCTCGTCATCCTCCTCTCTGAATCTGGATACACGTTCTTCAGGAGTCACGTCTCTTTCTTCTGGCTCTAGGTGGCATCTTCTGGTATACTTCCTATTCAATTCGCAAGCTAAGCCTTCTGTATCCTTGTCGGTGATTTCTGTTAAGACTTTCTTGACTATCTCTTCTTTGTAGTTCTCCATTAAACTAGCCTCTCCTAACTTCAAATTTTTCAGTTTACTCGTCGTTTCATTTACATCCGAGACAACTTTATGCATCTGTTCCTCTAATGTAGATTTTAAAGTTTGCATATCCTGATCTAGTTGTGTTCTATCGTCAACTTGTTTTTCGGATAACGAATTTATCCTGACGCTTAAATCTTTCCTAATCTGTACTACTTCATTGTTAATTTCTATCTGCGTACTGGCAAGTTTTCTTTCAATCCTTTCCTGAATTTGGGTTACATGTTCCCCACTTGACTTATTCCACTCGTCTTTCCATACCGCTACGTTTGCTGTTAACATTTCGGCTATGTCTACTTCGATATCCTCTTTTAATACTCTATTGTGGTCTAATACCTGGGTTCTCATGACCTCTACATCATACTTCAACTCTGCTAAAGACGTTGTTGTTCTAACTGATTCATCGACTAACCTAGTCGCTAATGCAGTTATATTACGCGTACAAAGAGTTTTTGAGTTTTCGATTTCTTCCCTGACTTTATTTACATCAGTTTGGACTTTAGTGATATCTACAAAAACTGTGTTGACCTCTACCTGAATCTTAGTTATGTCACTTTGCACCTCAGTTATATCCGCATGAATGTTATTAATGTCTACCTGAACATTGGATACATCAGTTCTAGCTTTTTGAATTTCTTTCTGGACTTCCTCGACCTTGTCTTGGACAGTCGCTACATCGTTTTTGACAACAACTACTTCGGCTCTAGCACAAGAAATATCCCCTCGGACATTAGCTACATCTAGATTTAACATTGTAAGGTCTCTCTGTACCTTAGACACATCAAATTTAACATCATCAACATTTTTATGCACATTAGATACATCTGTGCGGATGTCAGTTACAGTATTTTCAATTCCTAGGGTATTAATCTGTAAACGCGACATATTATCCTCCAAATTAGCAGCACTAGTTTGGATACCCTTCAAATTAGCAGACATATTACTAGCATTCTCCTCCATTCTTGCATTCAAATTACTAGCATTCTCCTCCATTCGACTATTATTCCTAACTTCCATCTCCTTTATACTTTCATTCAGCATCTGCTTCATACTACTAGTCATGCTTGCTTTCAAATTAGCAGACATATTACTAGCATTCTCCTCCATCATCTGCTTCATGTTAGCAGACATCTCCTCTAACATTTTCTTCAAACTTTCATCTGCCATTACAATATTATTCAAAAATGGATTGCTGTAGGGACATACATCAAAAGAGCAAAATAACAACATTTGAGCAACACTTTTCACCATATATAAATTTGATCAATTTTCTGTCTTAAATCTAACTTATAACTACCTTATAATTAATATTCGAAGATACTTCATGTTGAAACAAACTCAAGCACATGTTCAAATTTCCCTGGCTCGTTTTAAAATATCCTAACACAAATAATTTACATTTACAATCCAAATAATTAATTTTATCTTTAACATGACTAAAATGCCATAAGCCGGTCAAATAAAATAAGATTCCAGATTATAGGCGATTTTTCTAAGTTTCCAGCCTATTTAACCTTTCTCAAGTTGTATAAGATCTGATCTTTTCTGAGTGTAATTTTCCTAATACAATACAACATTTAATTCCTATATAATCACACTCTTAAATACTACAATTGGCCTAGACATCTAACAAAGAATCAACCTCTTTATTTGAGTCTAATCGAACCTCACGTTTTAGGTTTGCCACTCTTACTGTCGTTCAACCTGGTAATCCAGTTATGTTGAATCGAGCCCCAACGTTTTAGGTGCGAATCTTTCTGTTGACTCAGCCCCACGTTCTTGGATCGCCAATAATAAAAATATTATAAGCACGCCTTTAACATCACTCTCGTTCCATATTATTTTCAAAAATATTTACAACAATTATTTACAATATTAACATTTAAATTGTTTAAATTATTAATTTAATAAATACATTAACCACATGTTCATTCGGTTGGTAATTTTATAATCCTGTTTAATATAATCGACCAATGAAGGTTAGTTATACATGTTAATGTCACAATCTGGTTTAATAAAGTTTTTAATAATGATTTGTGACGGCAACCTTCATTCAAAATCTTATCTCAAATTCTTTCAAAACTCGTGTTAATTATAACAGTAACTCACTTGATTAATTTTCAACGAACTATGACAATCTTACTCCAGCGGAAAATCCTTCGCTAACAAGTTAATGCACAATCTGCATTAAAAATATGCCCAAAATCATCATATATTAATCTATATGGCATTAAAAACTTCTACATAACTTACAAAACTTCCACAAATAATTCTTTAACATTTATTCCTGTGGGAACTTCCTTCATATTCAAGGGCATTATATCTCAGCGACTTTCAACACGCGCTGCACTAGCGATTATACATTCATAGTTCCACTTAAAAATTTTTATAATCATTAATAGTTTCAAAACTGTTTTTCTTTAACCTTCGTGGATTTCATTCATGAACCGAAATGAAGTCAAAACTTGCCAATCACAAACAAATTTAATAGTGAATACGCTCATATACGCCTGTCTGGTCTATCAAAATTTAAGATTAACATCCTAAAAAAATTGTAGTATGAAAATACTATCTTCAAATAAAGTGCGACTAAAATGCAAAGTAGTCGAATAGAATCCAATTAGACTGGGGAATGCAAACATCGTTATATAATTCTCTAATTGAGAAAAACTCCTAACAAAAGTACTTGACTTTAATGCATTCAATAATTCATTATTAAAGTTACTCTTTCACAAAAGTGTCTATAATGCAATGTTCATTCATAACTGACGATAAATGTTTGTGTTGCAATCAATACAAATAACGACTAGTATTTCCAAGATCGTCGACAACGTAAGAGATTTTAACGCTCTAAAATCATTTAAATGTTCTTCCTTCTTGATGATGACAGAAAATTGTTCAAAGTAATTAAACTGGGGTAGAATTACTTTAATAAAATGACACGCTGTCTGAATTTAAATCTGCCATAAAAATCATTAACTTACAGTCAAATCGTGACTACAAAAATATTAATTACTGAAAAATTTAAATATCAGTCTCAACTGATTCAAAATCGTTAACTATGCCCATGACATAACAATGTCTTAATAAATCGTCGAAAAAGGCATAACTCATCAAGATGTACTGAGAATATGAATCTCAACAAGAAAATAGGGCAAAATACATGAGGATAAAAATATGGGAAAAATGGTTGCTCAAACATTATTAGTAAACTCAAATACAATAAACGTTCATGACTACCTTATCTGCCGATTGACGTTCCAGAGGAAAATTCCCCAAAGAAGACTGCTGATGGATCCATTTCACCACGTTAAAGTTGAGCTCCATCCTCGAAATAGGAAATAGCACCCTCGGAGAATCGAACTGCTTCCTTCTCCGTGAATCGCTCTGCTCCTCGAAGACGAATAGACATCCTTCCGGCAATAATCTTCTTTGTGAGTCGGGATATCCCTGACCTCTCTTGAAAAATTCCCTGAAGTTCCAGTAGACAATCATCATGAAGTTTTGTAGAAATTTCCGAAGAAATTATTCATATTCAGAGTATGAAATTGTTTCTATGGCTGTTCGATGGTATTCAGCCTTTAATTACGAAACATGGGTGTAGATGGTATTCACCGCATGTTCGCTTGTGTGGAATAGCAATTAGCGAAGTTCCATGTCGCTATCTTACTCCGTTGAAATATGTCCCAATTGCAATAAGCCCTTTTAGCCTTCCATCTGCTCTTCGGTTGTAGTGTCAGAAGAACAAACTGCCGTATTCAAATGCTCCATTATACTGTATCGTTCTGTAACCAAGCAATCTGAAGTCTTTCTACTCCACTCGCAGCGTCAGCCGTTGCGTTGATTCTGGCTAAACAAAAGTGCTTCTCTTGTGGCGAGATAATCACTTTTGCCAGTCGTATAAAACTGCTAATATCTTTTAAACTAATCGGTCGAAATTGTTCAGCTTTTCTCTATAACTGCATGTAGCACTGCACAATACAATTGGCTTATCGGAGACCGCTAACTGTTCGAAGCTAAACTTGTAGAAGCTTTCTAAGGTCCGTTTCAACTTCACCTAGTTTGACTTGGATCTCGTTAATATAGTGGCCTCGCCACGCGTTATAAAGACGATTCTTTTCACTGCTGTTCACTTCGACGTCTCACTATAATGAATGTATAAGAAAAGAACTTTCACAAATATACTTCGATGATCTGAGAACGAGATCTCAGAATGATCAGAGAACGAAAGAGGCTCCTCTCTTCTGCGCAAGCCCTTTTATTAACTTCTCGAGGGGCGTTTCCATCCCTTCCAAAGCGTGATACTACGTCATCGCTAGAAGTTCCAACTTCGTTAATACATGACGGATTTTCAAAATTCAAAAACTGAAAATAAATTTCACCAAAATTCCAAATCAATGCTTTTACTGCAAATGGATTTCCACAATTCTGCATTCCAAAAGTAATAAAAATACCATAGTTTCAGCAATCTCCGTCTTCCTTTAAACTATCGTTGATTGGTTCAAGCCTCTCCTCCAATAGCATAGTTTCTTCCTCAGCAGAATTCCTCGTTTCCTGCGACTGCGTCGTACATCTTGGAACATTCTGGACTAAAAGCTGACGTCACTGAGAATCTCAGCTCAAGTAGCTTGCTGGCATAACATTTACGTCATCCGTGCTTACGTCATGACTACCCACGTCATAACTATGACAACCATAACTTTCCATATAATTTCAAATATAGCCACCGTGGTCTCTATATAATTCAATTACGGGGGCAGTACCTACTGTCAGGCCACGGCCGCCTCCTTCCCTCTTCCTAGCCTATCCATCCCAATCTTCCATCCCTTCCCATCCCTCATGAGGCCCCTGTTCGCTTTGCAGGTGAGGCCGCCTGGGCGAAGTGCTGATCACATCTCCCCAGTTATATCCATCCCGACCAGATGTTCCAAGCTCCAGGACACTGCCCATAGAGGCGGTGGTGGTGAGTTCCCTCGCTGAGTCCGTGGGAACCACCAACCTACAGGGTAAATTGACTAAATAAAAAAAATCAATTCCATTTGTCTGATTCAACATCACAACCATCACGGCTCCAATGACCAGTTTGAAAAGGCATCTCCAGAGTGTTTTGAAAATTTTATTCAAATATTTAGAACCTATATTTAACAAAATTATTTGTAAGGATATCTGTTTTTTTTTTCAAATTAATTCTATTGTTTTACATTTTGCACGAATGCTTTTCCATTAGATTTTATATTTTCATAGTTCTTATTCATTTTTGTTTTCCAGTTTCTTCATTTCATCCCGTATATATAGATATATCTATAGATATATCAATAGCTATAATAACAATTCATGAACAGAGATTAACATGCCAGAAAAGTGCACGACTAGGTGCCTCACAACTCTTTAGGACTGCTCATTTAATGAGTGTAATGGAGCAATATCCCTGCCTAGGTAGGAGACCATTGACCTTAGTGGATTAAAGGGCTGTATTTATTTATTATTTATTTATATTTTACTTAATTTAATTTCTCAACAGTTTTATTAAATTAGTTTCTTAAGGTTTAATTCAAATTCTCACAAGAAGGTCCCATGGTTGGACCGAAACATGCACTAATTTGAATATAATTTGTATTGATTGGCGAAGTATTTTAATTAGGCCTAATTATCTATTAATCAATACGGCTATTTCTTCACACTTTCGTATAATGGTAAATGATTTTGCTTTTCAGAAATATTGTAGTCTATATAAAAAATTTATATACCAGGTGAGTCAGCCGCCCCTTATTTTTTAAGTTTTTGGCCGCACTTTCAACGTATCATGCCAACATGGTCAACAGTTCCACGTCTAAGGCCAAGCCACAATGACCCTAAACGACTTTTCAAGTTATATGACGACATGGAAGCAAAACCTTTACAAAAAACATCTGTGCAACAAGTGATAATTCAAAGCATCAAACTGTCATACGGGCATGTACAAAGAACATGCCATAATACGGTTTGAGTTTGATACGAAATTGACGCTAGGTACGGTGGCTTACTGATAAAAAAAACGTGAATGAACCTTCAAAGTGGAAATCAGTATCACATCTCATACGCTTTCAGGCAAGCTGAGGGGACAAGCAGCCGTGGAGCAATGGCCCAAGTGCGTAGAAGATAATCGTCCTGTTTTTGGGAGCTGGGTTCAAATCTCACCACCGCTAAATATGTTTATGCACATTTTAAGCTTTGGGAATAATATACAAGGCCATTCGTGCCACATTCGACTAATATCATGCGGTGTTTATTTAGGGTTTAATGTGTACTGGCTTGATACAGTGTGCAGCCTAGAAGCGCTGGTTATATCATCGCCATGTTCTTGTATTTGATCCCCCAGGGGCTCACATCTGGTGGGACGTGGGTTGGCGAACATGGGACCCCAACTGAGTCTGGCATTGCTTCGGCTTGCTTGTGCCGGGCTCCTCTCCGTCTTCTTTCCTGTCGACCTCTCTTGGTCAACTCTTGTTCTCTTCCAACTCCGACGGTATTAGGGTATCCGAGGCCTATAGAGTCTCTCCATTTCCGCCTTAAATGGCTATTCTCTCATTTTTCCTGATCCCTCATTCTTCGAGGGGTTTTCTTTCTGGTACGTCCTGCCTTCTGCTCAAGGCCCTCAAGGAGGCAGGGTGTGTGTATCCCCAGCAGTTCTTGTGCACCTAGGATAATGCTAGACCCTTAAGGGATCATAGCTGGTGAGTTCGAGAGTTATCAATCCCTGATTCCTGAGCTTGGTCCGGTTTTTTGCCTTTTTCCATTGCCTTTGGGGCGGGCCCTCTCCTCTTTCCTTTTTCTCCCTGCCATTCATGGCTCTCCTTCTTTCAAAGTCCCTCAATCTTCATTCTCCGAGGGTTGAGGGCATTTTTTCCTCTTTCCTTTATTTCCCTTACCCTTCTTTTGTTTTCCTTTTCTTTTCCAATTGTGTACGTTTGCAGTTAGATTTACTTAAATTTTCATCTTCATTTTCCATGAACACCCAAACCATTAGGGGACGATAACCTAGATGTTAGGTCCCTTAAAACAACAATTAACACCATCATCATCATCTTGTATTTGATCCCCAAAGCTCAATTTGTGCATACAAATATTTAGCCGTGGTGGGATTCGAACCCACCTCCCAAAAACAAGTCCTCTACCTTCTACGCACTTGGACCATTGCTCCACGACTACTCGTCCCTTCACCTTGCCTGAAACTCTATGAGATGTGATACTGCTTTCCGCTTGGAAGCTTCATTCACGTTCTTTATCTGTGTGCCACCGTGCCCAGCGTTAATTTCGTATACAACTGAAACCGTATAATCGGCATGTACTTTGTGATAGCCTGTTGCTTTCCGCTTCGAAGATTCATTCACGTTTTTTTATCAGTATGCTACCGCACTCAGCGTTAATTTCTAATACAACTGAAATCTTATAAACGGCATGTGTAAGTCAGTAGTTAATTTTAGTTGTTAGTTTGTAGCAGTCGCCTCCGTTGTGTAGTGGTCAGCGTGATTAGCTGTCACCCCGGAGGTCCGTGGTTCGAGTTCCGGTTCTGCCACAAAATTTGAAAAGTCGTATGAGGACTGGTACGGGGTGTACTCAGCCTCGGGTGGTCCAAATAAGTAGAGAGGGTTCGATACCCACCTCAGCCATCCTCGAAGTGGTTTTCCGTGGTTTCCCACTTCGTCTTCAGGCAAATGCCAGGATGGTAATTTCCGTAAGGCCACGGCCGCCTCCTTCCCACTTCCTTGCTTAACCCTCCCATTCTTCCAATCCCTTCATCAGGGCCCTGCTCGCTTTGCAGGTGATGGCACCTGGGCGTAGTGCCTGGTCACACACCCCAGTTGTATCCACAATTTAGAGTCACAAGCTCCAGGACACTGCCCTCAGTGGTGGTAGAGGTGGGATCCCTCGCTTAGTCCGTGGGAAAAACCAACCCTCTAGGGTTAAACGATAGTGACAGTTGGTAGTTAAATTTAATTATAGGTATTTTTCATTAACACCCAAACCATTAGGGGCCGATAACCTAGATGTTAGGACCCTTGTATCAACAATCATCATCATCATCTTCTTGTATTTGATCCCCCAAGTATAAAATGAGCACAAAAATATTCAGCGGCTGTGGGGAACGAACCCACCTCTCATAAGCAGGACAGCTACCTTCTACGAACTTAGACCATTGCTCCACGGGTACTCGTCCTCTCACCTTACCTGAAAGCGTATGAGATGTGATACTGTTTCCGCTTCGAAGGTTCATTCACGTTTTTTATTAGTAAGCCACCCTACCTAGCGTTAATTTCGTTTCCAACTGAAACCGTATGATCGGCATGTTCGTGGTACATGCCCGTATGACAGTTGGATGCTTTGTATTATCACTTGATGCACACATGTTGTTGTAAAGGTCTTGCTTCAATGTCGTCATAAATCCTGTGAAGTCGTTTAGGGTCATTGTGGCTTGGCTATAGACGGGGAACTGTCGACCATGTTGGCATCAGACGTTGGAAGTGTGGCCGAAAACTAAAATAATAAGGGGCGGCTGACTCACTTGGTATATTTTAATCACATATATTTCTTTTCTGTTTTTTTTTTCTTTTCGCGAGCACCAGTAATTGGAATTATTGTGTGTTGACTGACTGAAAGTTACAATATTAATTGCCAATATGACAACACTGAACATGTCATCAAAGATCCCCATTCTTCCCTACAAGGTGTGAATGTAGGCGGAACCCTAAATTCTTTCTTTCTCCTTAATACGTTTTAGAATTTGAGTTAATCATATTTTATTTATTTGATGTCACCGAGGATGACAGTTGTGCTTGAGATCGCATTCTCAGGAAGACCTCAAGGCTGGTGGCATAGTCGGTCGCTTGCTGAACTCCTATGCCCAAGTTAGCGGGTTCAAACCCGGTCGAAGTCTTTGGATTTCTTAAGAGCGTTTAAATTCTTCAGTATATCTTCATTCGGAGGGGAAGTAAAGCCAGCGGGCCCATAGATTTATGACATGTAAAAGAACCTACCATTGCAATTGTCAGTGTGTAGCAAAATTTGTAGGTTATATTTGACTGGTTAGGAAACGAATTATCAAGTTACAACGGTCGCCGCTAGGTGTTAGTGACAGTAGCATCTGGTAGCCAAAGTTGGAATTAATTGAAATTGAATTTGTTGGGAGCTCTCGGGCGTTCAATCATAAATGCCAGGTTATGGCCATTGGCTGAGATTCTTTTTGTTGTTGTTGTTGTTGTTGTATGGTCTCCTGAGAGGCCGAGTGCAGGTATTTCTAGTCGACGCCTGAGGGCGACCTGAGCGTCGGGATGAGAGATGGGATCCATGAAGACGAATGAAACAGTGCAAGGATGTGGAAGGGAGTGGCCGTGGCCTGTCAGGTACCGTCCCAGCATTTGCCTGGTGTTGAAAATGGGGAAACCACGGAAAACCATCTCATGGACGGTCGGCGCGTCTACCGAGTCAGCAGAGAGCTTGGCCCCATGACCTAACAGTGCGCTTTAGCGAGCGTAGCCACTGCTTTTGGTGATTCATATATCTTGTAGTAGTTTTAAAATAGTATTTGACAAAAATTTGTCTTCATTTCTTATGCCAACTCACTCACTGCAATTGCAGGTTATTTTTACTGTGCACGTTTTGCAGGTTTATTATTATTATTATTAGTAGTAGTAGTAGTAGTAGTAGTGTTAAACCTATTATTCACAGATTTTAAATTCCTCATTTTATTGTACAATAACTGCAAATATGGACCAATGCCAAGCACTTGCATGAGAGAAGCTTCGCAATATGCAACAAGTTGTCCTAGATTACTATGTAACTTTCAATGCTTTGAATTTGAATAGCTTTTATAAGGGAGGAAGGAAGGAAGGAAGGAAGGAAGATTGTAGTTTAACGTGACCGTTAATCTCGAGATCATAAGCCACGGGACCTCCATTTTACGTTGAATCCGAACCACAGGACATGGCATTTCACTTCGAAAATCTCACATGCATTGGCCGGGAATCGAACCCGGTCCGCCGTGGTGAGAGGCCAACAGCTTGGCCGCTACACTACCACGCCCCCTTAGCTTTTATAAGAGCAAATTATCACTTAATAAGTTTTCAGATTATGTTTAGATTTGGGAACAATCGTGTTGATCCAACTGAAAAGCATTTAAGTTTCATATTATTATTATTATTATTTAGCGTATTGAGTTCTGCAACGCACAACAGCCTGGTATTGTGAATGGGGAAGAGTGTGAAGGATAGAATGCTGAACGATGAAGGGAAAATGTAGGTGTTCACAAAATGTCACCATGAATGTCTATTCTGTTCATCTAGTTTACGAGACAAGTGTGAGGTCTTGCTCCGTCACGGTTGAGAGCGGTGTCTTTGATCACCCCCACACAGTGGCTAGTAAATCAGCTGCGCTGTTCTCAGAGCCATCCGTGTCCATTGTGAGCAGCCAGCACTGAGCTGTCCTCACCAGCTGCAACAAGAACAGTTCACTGCTAATGTCTTTATTTATGTCTAAACGGTGGCATTTCTCAACCAAAGATGGTGGTATTTGTATCAATAAACAAGGATACTTTACTTTAGATGTGATCTTAGTTTTAAAAGCATGCATTTGTATCTGTGTTTTTGAATCATGGTACTCATATTCGGATGGTTGGTTCTATAGTTTAGGGGCTGTGACAATGTGGTCATGTAGCTCCGTGACTTTGGGTGTGTGTAGAATTTGTCTGATAACCGGTTTCCCGGTCAATGCATGTGAGATTTTCGAAGTGAAATGCCATGTCCTGTGGTTCGGATTCCACGTAAAAAGGAGGTCCCGTGGCTCATAATCACAAGATTCACGGTCACGTAAAACTACAATCTTCCTTCCATCCTGATAACCGGTGTTAATTGTGATGGGTGTATTAGTGCGTGTTATCTGTGATTCAGGTAGAAGAACTGCAGACGATCAATTTTTCAAGTACGGTAGTTCCTACGTTTGCTACCAAATGCTACCGTCCACGACACCTAGCTGAGGGCTTGGTTACTATACGCCATCGCAGTCAGCACCTGGCGGCGAACGATGGAACTAATATAGCGTTATTAAACTAACCTACAAATTTTAGCTTCCACAAGTGTAGTTAGTGGAAGGTTCTTTTTCATTCCATAAATCTATGTCATGGGACCACCTGCTTTACTTCCCCTCCAAAGAAAGACATACCGAGGAATGTTTAACGCTCTTAAAAAATCTGACGACTTTGGCCGGGTTTGAACCCGCGACCTTGGGCACAGAACTTATATTCGGAATATATTAATAATGATAATAATCATCCCCATTCATTTTTTATAGACGAAGGACCCGGTGCAAAAGTGAGGTAGCTACACGCTTCTGTAAAAATCTTTTTTTTTAATTTTTTATTTATTTCGTATGAAACAATTAGATCCGTGAAGAACTATACAGCCTATTTTCATATATCCTACTCATGTTAATTTCCACTATCAACATACAAAATTTCAGTTTGATTGCTGTAATAGATTCGTAGATATTGAGAACCGACTAAATATTTCGGATGACGCCATGTTGGATTTTATATATGTAGGTCCTAGAGTTATGTACTGTTACATGAAGATTATTGCGTACGTGTAGCATTCAAACTTCAATCGCATGATTAGGACACAAGAAGTAACAAGGAGATTTTAAAATTTCGCACAGCTGCCATCTTGTGGTTATGGAAACAATTGACATTAATAAGATGCCAGTGGATTAACATTTGTATTAGGATTTACAGTACGATGTGTCACTGCACTCGGATGGTTAAATTGCGAGAAACGACCATGTGAATATGTATATTTCGCGTCGCCACCATGTAGGATTTGTGATCACTAGGGTATTGAAAGTCCTATAGGTGAACTTATGTTCATAGCCCCTATGACCATTAAAAATTCAGTTTGATTGCTGTAATAGATTCGTAGATATTGAGATTCATTTATATATTTCGGATGGTCGCCATGTTGGATTGTTAAATGTATAGGCCATAGAGTCATGTACCATTAAAGGAATATTATTGCGTAGGTTCATTATTCAAACTTTCAGTTCGATCGCATGATTACGGCACAAGAAATAAAAACTTAATTTTAAAATTCGCACAGCCGCCATCTTGAGGTTATGTAAACAATTGAACTAAATTAGATACCAGTGCATTACAATGTGTATAAACATTTGCTGTACCAAGTTTCATTGCGTTTAGATCATTAAATCGTGAGAAAAGTCTATTTAAAACTTTCAACTTCGCTTGGCCGCCATGCTCGTTTTGTAGTTAACCGGTTTTTGAAAGTCTTATAGATGAACTTCAAGTAGTGCCCTTTATCTCCGCACATAATTTCAGAGTAATAGCGCTGATAGTTTCAGAGATATAGAATGCCGGTGAAATATTTCGCACAGCCGCCATCTTGTGGTTATGTAAACAATTGAACGAAGTTAGATGTCGGTGCATTACAATGCGTATAATTATATACTGTACCAGGCTTTATTGCGTTTGGTTGGTTAAATCGCGAGAAAAGTCTATTTAAAAGTCGCGAATTCGCGTGGCCGCCATGTTGGATTTTTAGCTACCAGTTTTTCAAAAGTCACATAGGTGAACGTCTAGTAGTTCCCTTTATCACCGTAATGAATTCCAGGGTGATATCGGGAATAGTTTAGGAGATATTGAATGCTGGTGAAATATTTCGCACAGCCGCCATGTTGGATTGGTGAGACGTAACAAAATTTGAAGGGCACGGTCGGGGTTGCCCGGAATAGTTCTATGAACTTACCGAGTTTAATTGAAATCGCTCCAGCCGTTAGAAGTTATTAGGGGGACACACACACACACCTCACACACACGCACAAAAGGTGATCTCATAAGCCTATTTTTTTTCTTCAAAATTGAAAATAGGCTAAATATGAGGATACATTGCGGGAAATAATTAAAAACTAACAGAAAGGTTAAAATATATACAAAATTTACCGAGTAGATTGTAGGTACTGTAACAGACATTTACAGCACGAGGTCCTGGGTATTCAGCCAGTTGACAGCATCATCGGTGGCACTGTGTAGGTCATGGATAGTTCCTTCAAATCTCCTCCTTGGACACTCGAAGGCAACATGCTGAATGGTCTAACTCTAAGGCACTTTGGCACAGTCGCAGAATGGGCTTTGAATTTTTCTCCACTTGCGTAGCCAGATATTGCATCGTCCGTGATCTATGTGGACCCTGTTCAATGATGTCCATACCTTTCTCGGTAAATTGAAACCGGGTGGTTTTCTGCAGGGATCAGTTATTATTCTTTTGATGCTTTCATACAATCTTTGTCATGTTGTTGTTGCTTAATTTGAGGGGCTTGGACATCGTGAACATATAGTCCCGTATACTTGGGTGTGTGTGTATGTATATATAAAGAGATAATATTCGCCTGCTAACCTGTGTTATTGTGGTGGCTGTAGTAGGTAGTAAAGTGAAAGTGTGAGTGTCAGTGTGTGTATTTGTAATTGGGAACAAGGCGTCCGTGACCTTAAGTAAAGAACCATCCCGGAATATTCATGGAGTAGAAGTGGGAAACCACGGAATACCTCTCCCAGGATATAGAACCCACTTCTTCACAGGTTTGCCCCATGAGGTTGAATGTAATCCGTACCAGCCCTCAAACCAGAATTAAGAAACATATTTTTCTTCGTCCGCACCATTTCCCGTGAGTATTATTAAGGTAAGAAAGACATGCCTATCTCGCCCATTGTTAAATCTTCAAATTTTTGGTATACTTGACTCAAAATCTGTTTGGGTTAGCCAATTAAAATTTTCAGATATTGCTGTTTGGATCATTACCTGCAATAATAAGAAGGATTATTGACAAAAAACGAAATACTTTTGCCAATATGAATTTTTGTTTAAGGTACGATATTTTAATCCAAAATTATGTCGAAAAATATTTTTTTTTCACTTTGTATATTATTTAAAAGGATATACCTTATTACTGTTCATTAGGATGATGTTGATACATTTAAAACATATATGGACCTATCTTTACTAGTTTTCTTACAAATGGTACCAAAGTAGTTAAAAATGTTAAACTGAGAAAAATGAGGTTGAAGTTTTTCATTACATTCATTACATTTCATTACAATTCTTAGAACATATCTGCCCCATAACTTGCCTCATTTCGTCCATCACTGGTTATTTTGATTCTCCTACTTCCTTTAGCTTTTAAATAAATAAATAAATAAATAAATGAACAAATAAATAAGTAAACAAATAAATAAATAAGTAAATAAAACAATATATATAAATTTAATAAATAATGAAATGTGTATTTCAACTTATCTGTTTGCAAATAAGTGGACTTGTTTCCCTCTTCAAATCAACGATTCAATTATTAATAACTGGGGAAAATTACCTCGCTGTTTCGCCCCTTAAACAATATTTCTTCAATAGGTCAGTGCAAAATCACAGTGATTATGACGATGTTCAGTAACCACTAGTAACATAAACAATGCAGGAAGTTGTCATTGTTAACAAGACAAAGTCTGCGCTCAACAGAGCAGAGCAGGAAGTGAGATTAGAAATCTATCTAGAACAGTTCAGAAGTTATACGCACGAACATAAATCTCTGTAAAAGTGGGCGTTGTCATTCATGGTGCAGCATAGTCATTTATATCTTATAAAATGACAATTTTTCATATTTTTTAGACTTTTTTTTACAATCTCCTATTCTCTACATTGTAAATAACTAAAACCGCCAAAAAATAATTTTTCATTTTTTTTCACCCCTCGGCGGGTCTTTCTTACCTTAATCGTGAAGTGCCGTTTACTGTATGCCTCAAGATAAGTGTAAACACAACGTATGTATCGCTAATGAAATCAAAAATAAAATGTATAAATAGGTTTCGAAACTTCGGGATCGTATATTTGCTTCCACTGGCTATGTCACTGGTAGGAGGAATCCATACAAGCATTCCTTCATTCAACAGTATTTCCTAATGGTAAATTTTTGAACAAGGTAGCGTGTATTAAAAAGAATCACTTTTCATAAAGTCAATAGTTAAATTGAGTGGAGAATAACAATTATTTACAACAGTAACTAACCTGAAGAAGATTAATATGGATTAATTTTAAACTTATTACACTTTGATACAGTTTTAAATGAGGGGTTTAATTGCATAATATTTTCGTTCGTCAGAGCAATATCATCAGATCTGTTAACTTAAGGCTTTGTATGTCTACCCCTTATTATTCCCGTTTTCCAACGGGGTCTGGGTTGAGATGCGATGAAAGTCTTGGTGGCGGATGGTTTTTACGGACGGAAGCCCTTCCTGACGCCACCCTCATGAGAGGAGATAATGATAGTTGAAAAGAATGAAGTTGAATGAAACTGGGCAAGGATGTGGAAGGAAGCGGCCGTACCTGTCAGAAGGTACCGTCCCAGCATTTGGCTGGAGTTGAAAATGGGAATGCACGGAAAACCATTTCAAGTGAGCCCGACGGTGGGGCTCGAACCCACATCTACTGAGTCCGCAGAGAGCTTGGCTCCATGGTTTAGTGTTGCGCGTTAGCGAGCGTAGCTATTACTGTTGGTCTGTTCACTTAAGGCTTAAAAAAGAACTTTACTATTATGTATAGACTATAATATTTGTGTAGAATTTGTCTGATAACCTGTGATGTCTGTACAGTGCCCACGCTATAATTGTGCCGGTGAGTTACGTCATTACTTCCAGCAATCGGCTGTACTAACCTCAGCGAATACATTTCTCAAATTGGCACACCGACAAGCACTAACGAGAGTGCAGAGTGCATTATGCTAAGTCGACCGTCAGAAATCACGATCCTCACAATGTGGGGGTAATGCCCCTTAAAACAACAATAACTAAATAAGATGGTATATTGGCTTTCACGGCCGGTGAATTAAAACTCAGCAATTCTTCTAGGTTTGTGCCGTGTCTTGTGTGGGGTTTCGCCTAGGACACCAAGCTAGGCTCATCGGCGGGCTCTTGGTGTCCCCGCCCGGACCCCCACAGGAGTGACGAACTGCGCGCCACCTCCCTTTATATAAGGTGCAACTGCACCACTTGACTACGAGAACTAAAAGTTCAAGCAGCCTTAACCTCCCTATGAAGGCTTCCAAAAAGATGGTATATTGGCTTTCACGGCCGGTGAATTAAAACTCAGCAATTCTTCTAGGTTTGTGCCGTGTCTTGTGTGGGGTTTCGCCTAGGACACCAAGCTAGGCTCATCGGCGGGCCTAGCTTGGTGTCCTAGGCGAAACCCCACACAAGACACGGCACAAACCTAGAAGAATTGCTGAGTTTTAATAACTAAATAACTTACTAAATTTATTAATGCACCCAATGGCCATTTATTTAATTTTCATGACGGGTCACGGGAAGGGATTTTGGAATGAAGTCGTCCGTGGTCCTATTGAAAGGGACGATCCCGGCATTTGCCTCGTGGTGAAAATGGGAAATCACGAAAACCATATTCAGAACGGTCGAGGTGGGATTCGAACCCACGCTCTCCCGATGCCAGTGAGACATGAAGTAGCGTGTTAATGCCCTTATGAATAGAGGTAAGGGAGTTGTCGGCTCGAATTCTTTGAAGTGCAACGGACATTCACCGGCAGAGATATAATGCGAGTACTGCACTAGTGTGTATTAATGTTAATAATGTTATTGGTTTTACGTCCCTTTTAATTACTGTGGCTTTTAGAGACGCCAGGGTGCCGGAATTTTACCCTGAAGGGGATCTTTAACGTGTCAGTAAATCTACTGACACGGCTCCCTCGCATTTGCGCACCCTCAAATGCCGGCTGACTGCGCCAGGATACGAACCTGCAACCTAGGGCCCAGCAAGCGAGAACGTTACCGCTTAGCCACGCAGCCAGTCCGCACTAGTGTGAGTGTATTTATAATTGAAGTAGGATTTGGGTTGGAAGCGGCCGTGGCATTAGTTAGGTAACATCCCGGCATTTTCCTGGAGTAGAACTGAGAAACCACGGAAACCACTTCCAGGATGGCTGAGGTAGGCTATGTATCGAACCTACCTCTTGTCACTTTTGCCTCATGAGGCTGAGTGAACCCCATTCCAGCCCTCAGACCAGAATTAAATTTCTTGGCAGAGCCGGGGATAGAACCCAGGCCTCTGCGGTGACAGCCAACAATGCTAGCCAGTACGCTACGAGTCAGACAGTCTTCAATTTGAAATAGCATGACTTTGGTCAGTTGGTGGTTTGCCTTACCTTTGACAACTTTCTGATCCTCTTCCTTTCTCTCTGTTTTTCATAATTCTCCGTCAAATTGGTATGTATGAAATAAGTTTTAATTATGTCGCTGTTATTTTTCCCGCTAGTGCTGGTACGTTTATTCGATTAATTTCAGTTGTCGAGTAACCGATTAATCGAAGCAGAAAATTCGATTAATTGCTACAAATAACGATTAATTGATTGATGGTTCAATCGATTAATCGATGAATCGTTTCGTCGAATAATTATTTGTTTTGTCGATTAATCGATGTATTAACGACGCTCTCACAGAAGTAAATCATACATTTAATTAATTAAAATATATTGTACCATATATTTTTAAACAATGTACCTTCTTTGTGAAATCTAGACTAAAATGAAGTAAAACAAAAATATGCCTGTCCTAAATTGTAAACATTGAACAACAATTCAAAATCTTCATTGAAAATTAGCCTATTGGTTTTATTTTTTCGAAACACTGCCCAATATGAGTAATGGTTTTCCTTCCACTGTCACTGTCTCTTATTTGGTTGTAGTTAACATAAGCAAAAAGTAACACTGTATATTTAGTCAAAAAGTAAATTTTATAGATATTTAAATATTATTCCGAAAATAAGCGTAACTCAAATTAAGCAATGACCACTCATTTAAACTACTTTTCTTATCTCGTGTCGCTTGCTGGGCTCAAGGTTGCAGGTTCGTATCCTGGCACAGTCAGCTGGCATTTGAGGGTGCGTAAATGCGAGGGAGCCGTGGCAGTAGATTTACTGGCACGTTAAAGATCCTCTTCGGGTCAAAATTCCGGCACCATGGCGTCTCTAAAAGCCTGAGTTAAGGGCTTCAAGTAATGGGTTATGCTTTATGGGCAGGATAATAAACTTGCAACTACTTCCCTTTTATAGGTCCAGTACTCTACTCTACAATGTTCGCAGAGAGTAGCCATGTGACTTAACCCGAGAATACTAACATGATGCTTAATACGTTAAATTTACATACTGTACATTACGAACTTGGTGTAAAGACACCAATTAGTTAAATGGTTGAAATTAATATATATTTCGTATGTAACACTATTTATAAACAATGAATCCTCTGTGGTCTTTGAAGTTTAATACGCTAAGTTCCATCTCAAATACAACAAATACAGAAGTCGTTTACTTTGATGTAAATAGCAGTGCGTAGTCTCTCCAGCCTCTTATACTGTCTCTGGATTTTATGAGGTTGATTTTATAATCACTCTCAAGTGATGTGACATATCTACACACATCAAAAAAAGTTTTGCATCACCTCGGTTCCAAGAGTTCCGGAACCTTTAAATACAAAGGGAATAGAGATCAACACAAACAACATTTCAGCTCGTTTTATTGCTCATGAGACCCACACATTGCATGTTGTACCATCATACAGCTAGACTTTCAGCATTTGTGGTCCAGATTGCAGTACACACCACTACCTCTAATACCCAGTAGCACGTCCTCTTGCATTGATGCATGCCTGTATTCGTCGTGGCATACTATCCACAAGTTCATCAAGACACAGTTGGTCCAAATTGTCCCACTCCTCAACGACAATTCGGCGTAAATCTCTCAGAGTGGTTGGTGGGTCAAGACGTCCAAGAAGCCCTTTTCAACATATCCCAGGCATGTTCGATAGGGTTCATGTCTGGCGAACATGCTGGCCACTGTAGTCGAGCGATGTCGTTATCTTGAAGGAACGCATTCACAAGATGTGCACGATGAGGTCGAGAATTGTCGTCCATGAAGACAAATGCCTCTCCAATATTCTGCCGATATGGTTGCACTATGGGTCGGAGGATGTCATTCAGGTATCGTAAAGCCCTTTCGGAGCCTTCCATGACCACCAGTGGCGTACGTCGGCCCCACATAATGCCACCCCAAAACATCAGGGAACCACCACCTTGCTGCACTCGCTGGACAGTGTGTCTAAGACGTTCAGCCTGACCAGGGTGCCTCCAAACACGTCTCCGACGATTGTCTGGTTGAAGGCATATGCGACACTCATCGGTGAAGAGAACGTGATGCCAATTCCGTGGGGTCCATTCAGCATGTTGTTGGGCCCATCTGTACCGCGCTGCATGGTGTCGGGGTTGCAAAGCTGGACCTCGCCATGGACGTCGGGAGTGAAGTTGCGCATCATGCAGCCTATTGCGCACAGTTTGAGTTGAAACACGACGTCCTGTGGCTGAACGAAACGCATTATTCAACATGGTGGCATTGCTGTCAGGGTTCCTCCGAGCGGCAATCCGTAAGTAGCGGTCATCCACTACAGTAGTAGCCCTTGGGCGGCCTGAGCGAGGCCTGTCATCGACAGTTCCTGTATCTCTGTACCTCCTCCATGTCCGAACAACATCGCTTTGGTTCACTCTGAGACGCCTGGAAACTTCCCTTGTTGAGAGCCCTTCTTGACACAAAGTAACAATGCGGACGCGATCGAACTGCGGTATTGACCTTCTAGGCATGGTAGAACTACAGACAACATGAGCAGCGTACCTTCGTCCTGGTGGAATGACTGGAACTGATCGGCTGTCGTACCCCCTCCGTCTAATAGGCCCTACTCATGCATGGTTGTTTACATCTTTGAGCAGTTTTAGTGACATCTATGAACAGTCAAAGGGACTGTATCTTGGATACAATATACACAGTCAACGTCTATATGCCGGAGATCTGGGAACCGAGGTGATGCAAAACTTTTTTTGATGTGTGTACATCAAATTCCCCACCTCTTTCTTATTGCCATGGAGAAACCAATAAGTTGTTAAATTCAAAGATAGTTTCCAGGCAATTCTTTGTCCCATTATTATGCCTCAAGAACTGATTGGTATTAATAACAAAAGCATTAACATCACCACCATAGACCAGTAGAAGCACTGCTGGAAGACGGTAGGGTGTGGACAGATAGAGGGAATTCTAGGCAGTTAAATTCTTCATAAACGTAAATTTTGTGTGTGTTACTATTGTAGGATTAAAGGAATGCGGGGGAAAAAGGAGCTAAAACTGTTATCATTCAACCACCAGGGTCGCCCTCTGCGGTGTCGGGGAACGTGAGACGTATTGAAACTCCGACCTCCAAGTTACTGTCTTAGACCAGGGGGTTTCAGACATTTTCTGTCACGCCCCATTTCGGAAACATAGAACATCAAGTCCCCCCCCCCCCCTTATTCTTCTTTCCTTTCTGAGCCAACTACCAGTTACAATATTAATAATAATAATAATAACACATTTATTTATTTATTTATTTATCGTATGGTTTTTACTGCCGGGAGTGTCCGAGGACATGTTCGGCTCGCCAGAGGCTGTAGCTGATTTAAACAGACACCCCTAGGGTGAGCTACAAGTTCCGTTCAATTTCAAGTAGTTCCAACTTTCGCTACCAGATGTCAATGATACCTAGTGGTGAACGTTGAAACTTTGATAGAGCGTTACAACGAAATCTAACCTGGACATTTAGCTCCACACAAGTATAGTCCGTGGAAGGATCTTTTACATGCCATAAGTCTATGACATGGGACCGCCGGCTTTACTTCCTCTCCGAATGAAGACATACTGAAGGATTTTAACGCTCTTAAAAAATAACACACAATTTACTATTCTTAGAGCACATCAAAGTTTCAAATACTTTTTATAAAAAATAAACTTCTAATGGCGTTACTTGTATCAGTTTATTGTAAATCGGGCTACTCACTTCCACAGAATATTCACTAGAATTCACCTGTTCACTCACTGTCTTTGAACTGACTGCGCAGGCCTGGTTAAATTCGAGTCGACAATGGCAGAAATAGAAGAATCTATTCTTGTAAGGGAGTGGCGGTCACATTGTCAAGCGGCTTATTGTCATTAGTGGTTGTTAAGTGTTTGGTAAGGGGATATCGCTGCGGGTGGCGGGTGACAGGGTGCAGTGTGGGAAATGTTACTCTACACTTTTCCTCAGAATTCCTGCTAGCAGGGTCGCCTGGTCAGTTCTTGTGAAATAAGACAGCAAAAGTACGAGTTTATTAGTCTTGAATGGTTGTGGGAGCTTCCTGTCTATGAGAGGTTCATGGATATGAGGATAGCAATATTTATTACAGAATATGAAATATAAATATTTCAATCAGAGCCGGCACTCCCCTTAATCATTTGCAGGGCGCGCCCCCTTCTTTGAGGACCTCTGCGTTAGACCTTTGACGGAACTACAATTACTGTTTGTAATACGCGTGGGCATGGACACATTTCACGTTCAGTGCGTACGTGAATGATGGATATCGTACCACTTCGTATAGGCTATGCTTCTCCTTCCTGGTGTAGTAGCTGGCATTCTTAGCTGTAGCCCCAGAGGTCTGGGTTCGATTACCGGCTCTGCTAAGAATGTAATTCTGGTCTAAGGGTTGAAATAGGGTACACCCGGCCTCGTGATGCAAAACTGAGAAGAGGTAAGTTTGATTCCCACCTCAACCATCCTCCTTCTACTCCAGACAAATGCCGCGATGATTCCTCACTGAAGGCTACGGCTGCCTCCTTCCCAATCCTGACTTAATTTACAAATACACACATAACTACAGACACATCGAACATAGGTTACCAGACAAATTGTACACACACCCAAATACCAAGGGCTAAATGACCATGATGTCCAAGCTCCCCAATTACAACAACAACAACAACAACCCTCTGTGGTGACATGAGCTTTTAGTTATTGTTGATTCAAGGGGCGCAACTGCGAGGTCATCTGCCCCTCTTAACACAGATTAAATTATACAAATTTTGAATATTATATTTAAATTTTGAGGAGGATGCGGAAATATTAAAAAAGACCTGAAAATAATAAAAATAATAATTATAATAATAAACAAAAATATGTATGTATGTATGTACGTCTACCCCTTATTATTCCCGTTTTCCAACGGGGTTGGGGATGAGATGCGATGAAAATCTTTGTGGCGGATGGATTTTACGGCCGGATGCCCTTCCTGACGCCAACCTCACGAGAGGGGTTAATAAGAGATGAAATGAATGATGGTGAATGAAACTGAGCAAGGATGTGGAAGGAAGCGGCCGTGGCCTGTCAGAATGTACCGTCCCGGCATTTGCCTGGAGTTGAAAATGGGAAAACACGGAAAACCATTTCAAGGACGGCCAACGGTGGGGCTCGAACCCACGCGTCTACCGAGTCAGCAGAGAGCTTGACTCCATGACCTGACGCAGCGATTTAGCGAGCGTAGCCACCACTGTCGGTAATAAACAAAAATATACTAAAACAAAAACAAAACAATTTTCAAAAAAGAATAAGTGTTTCGTGTGAACGTACACTGGGAAATTTAGGTTGCTGGCCCTAACCCACTCTCACTTCTAAAGCGGATGACGAGATCAGTAGCTGACATAAGCTGCTGTTACGTTTAGCTGTGCTCTTGCGATATAATTAGAAACATACCATTCTTACTTCACCCATTATTATTCATTCACTGGCTCATAATATAAATTCTAACACAAACAGCGCGCGCAATGATGATTGTGCACAAAGCACTCCCTCAACGGTATGTTCCCTTTATCGTCCCGCAAGGTTCCAGTTGCTGTTATCAACAAACGCTGCCGCAGCCAAGTTCAGTGGCACTCGTATCTTGAAAGACTAATACTGTGAGAAGGGTGGTATGTGCAAGGAGATAACTCTACACCTAGTTTTGAACATGTAAATGCGATACATTTCTACAATTTCTTATAAGGATTTAAGTATTCATAAGGGAACTGAGTTTATCACGTTAAAAACGACATCGGCATGAAATAGCATCGGCAAAAATTTCAACAACAAAAAAGCCATATAAGTTTTCATACTTACAGGTTTCTTTCCGGGAATAGATATTTTGGTGTAGATAACATTTAGTAAGATGTGGATGGAACGGGAGACACTCAGCTTTGCGATGCAAAACTGAGAAGTGAAGGTGGTTTTCCCGGGTTTACCACATCTACTCCAGACAAAAGCTGGGATGGTTCCTAAATTAAGGCCACGGCCACCTCTTTCCCAATCCTCATCTGAATTACAATATAAATGTACACACTAGTGGAGACACCACAAAATCATAGGTTGCAAGACAAATTCAATGTAAAGCTTTGAAGCCGTTCATCCAGCGAGACAATCAATCAATGAATCAGTCATACAGACGTTTATTTGCATAATGCATTTTTGCATGTACGACCTGAATTACCAAAGAGGCAAGATCTTGGAATTCCCTGGCCATGTGTTCCATAACCACACAGAGTGGCCGTAGAAACCTTTGGTTAGTTGGTGGGTTGGTTCCTTAGTTTAGGGGCTGCGGCAATGCTGTCATGTAGCCCCGCGTACTTTGAGTGTGCGTAGAATCTGTCGGATAGCCGGAGTTAATTGTGATTACTGTATTAGTGTGTTACCTGTTTTAATTCAAGTAAGGGCTGAAGACGAAAATTTGAAGTATTTCCTACTTTTGCTAACAAATGCTACCGTCCACAACATCTAGCTTGCGGACTTGGCTACAAGGTGGCATCGCAGTCAGCACCTTGCGACGAACGTTGGAACTAATAGAGAGTTATCTATTCTAACCTACACATTTTTGGTTTCACACGGGTGTAGTTAGTGGAAGGTTCTTTTTCATGCCATAAATCTATGACGAGGGACTGCCGGCTTAATTCCCCCCCGAAGAAAGGCATAGGCTACTGCGGGATTTTTAACTCTCTTAAATAATCCGACGACTTCGGCCCGGTTTGAACTCGCGATCTTGGGCATAGAAGCTCAGCATGCTACCAACTACGCCACGGATGCCGCGTAGAAACCTTTAATGTAGGCATTGCAACGAGCGAAGGGTGGAATGAGAGTTACGGTAGGTCCTCTTCGAACTGAGCGATATGCCAATGACAGTCGGCAAAAGGGATCGATAGCAACGGAACCTGTAGGGGGCCTTTTTTTAGGAAGATCAAATTGTTTGGCTGTTTCCTCTAGAGATGGGAATTTTGATAAAGGGGAATGGGAACCGCAAGCTATTAGTCTCTCTGTGCGGCGCTGTACACGACGCCCAGCACGGTCTCTACCTGTAGAATTTGTGGCTGATATGGACGAAATTATTGGTCGCAACTTGGTTAGATGACTGTCTGGACGAAAATTACTGATTACACTACAAACAAGGGGGGTCTGGGGCGTAATCCCCTGGTTAGGTTTGATTTGTATGTACAGTATGTAGAACAGTACCGGTATTGTAACGAGGGCAATTTCTAGACTGGGCGCAATTTACGCTCATTTCTATTAGTTATTGTTTACTAGCAACCCGATCCGGCTTCACCCGGGAACAGTTATGAATGCATTACGTGATAAGCGCCTTTTTTTTTCAATGTCATTGAACAACGACCATTATCTGTTTTACGTCTCAGCATGATGGGTTAAAATCACTGACTGGACGATTAATTATATTATCTTGGAGATGCATGTGCAACAAAATCTTGTCAGACGTAATTTAAAAACGGCAAGGTGCATGAAACACAAATCCCCCTTCCGTGCAATATTAATTTGACTTTGAATATTGCGGAACGAAAAGTTCACAGGCGAAATGAAGAAAAGCTGAGTTGCACTTCCAGGGAAACTCCAAACACAACCACTCTTCTCTAAAGTGTTTATCCCAACACGACCCGACAGTTTGCTGCTTGCTGTATCTGAGGCAATAAGCTCGTCCGCTAGCTAAGCTGTAACTGGGATGATAGACTCGCCCCTAGCTAGCTCGTAAACTGTCGCCTTAGTAACTGAATGGAGATTGTTGGAAGAAATGGAAACTTATAGTAGGCGATGTATTGAAGATAGCGATATGCTATCCCGGACTTTTTTGTAAACCTTTTCATTCTGAACAATTCCTACACTCATAGTATATAGATATTTTTGACGGTTTGCCCAGCGTAAGCTTAATAAGCGCACGGATGCCAGTTTTCCTTTCGACCTTTTCACTGAAATCGTTAGTGCTTGACTTCCTTTGGTCATAAATAAACTATTTTCTACAGAAACCTTCCTCGAGATATCCTTTACAGAATGGTGAAAATCCCATCAAAATCCATGCAGTGGTTTTCGAGATTACCCGTGACATCCGAGAATCGGGGACTTTGATTCATACTAAGTAGAGATTATACGCCAATCAGTATAATCTCTACTTAGTATAAAACAACCGGGTGAGTTAGCCGTGGTGGTTACGGCATGACTGATGGCAGTCGCTCACATCCGGGAGGCGAGGAGGTTCGAATCCCCCCGCCGGCAACCTTGAAGATGGTCTTCTGTGGTGTCCCATCTTCCTTCCAGGCAAATGCCGGGGTTGGCCCCTAACTATAGGCCACAGCCGCTACCTTCCAACTCCTCGTCCTTACATTCCAACTTCCCTCCTTCCCTCCCCAACGGTACTTGTAGCTCACCCATTGGGTGTCCGTCTCGAAGCAGCTACAAAACTGGCGAGCCGAACATGTCCTTGGACACTCCCGGCACTAAAAGCCATACGCTAAAGAAAAAAAAAGTATAAAACAAAGTCCCCGATTCTTGGATGTTACGGGTAAACTCGAGAACCACTAGATGGATTTTGATGCGGTTTTCACCATTCTGTAAAGGATATCTTGTGGATGATTTATGTAGAAAACAATTTACTTATGATCAAAGGAAGCCGAGCAGTAACGATTCCAGTGGAAAAGTTGAAAAAATAAACTGGCGTCCGGGCGCTTTGTAAGCTTACGCTGGGTAAACCGTTAAAAATATCTAAATACTATGAGTGTAAGAATTGTTCAGCATGAAAAGTTCTACAAAAATGTCCATGAGAGCATATGTCTATCTTCAATACATCGCCCACTATAAGTATTTTTACGTTTTAATTTCTTCCAACCATGTCCATTCGACTACTGAGGCGACAGTTTACGAGCTAGCTAAGGGCGAGTCTATCATCCCTGTTACAGCTTAGTTAGCGGGCGAACCTATTGCCCCAGATACAGCCAGCAGCAAACCGTTGAGTCATGTTGAGTTAAGACATCTGAGAGGGGTGGAGTTTCCATGGAAGTGCAACTCGGGTTTTCTTCATTTCGCATGTGAAACACAGTCAAGTTAAGATTGGACGGAAGGGGAATTTGAGTGTCATTCACCTCGCCATTCCCTGGAAGTGCAACTCTCATTTCGGATGTGAACTTTTCGTTCCGCAAATTTCACAGTCATTTTAAGATTGGACTGAAGGGGGATTATATTAATTTATACTGATTGACGTATAATCTCTACTTAGTATAAAACAAAGTCCCCGATTCTTGGATGTTACGGGTAAACTCGAGAACCACTGGATGGATTTTGATGCGGTTTTCACCATTCTGTAAAGGGTATCTCAAGGAAGGTTTCTGTAGAAAATAATTAATTTATGACCAAAGGAAGTCAAACACTAACGATTTCAGAGAAAAGGTCGAAAAAAACTGTAGTCCGTGCGCTTTTTAAGCTTACGCTGGGCAAACCGTTAAATATATGTATATAGGCAACTATGAGTGTAAGAATTGATCAGCATGAAAAGTTCTACAAAAAAGCCCGGGAGAGCATATGTCAATCTTAATACATCGCCTACTATAAGTGTTTTTACGTTTTCTTTTCTTCCAACAATCTCCATTCAGTAACAGAGGCGACAGTTTACGAGCTAGCTAGGGGCGAGTCTATCAACCCAGTTACAGCTGAGCTAGTGGACGAGATTATTGCCCCAGATACAGCCAGTAGCAAACTGTCGAGTCGTGTTGAGTTAAGAACTTTAGAGAAGAGTGGTTGTGTTTGGAGTTGCCCTGGAAGTGCAACTCGGCTTTTCTTCATTTCGCCTGTGAACTAATCGTTCCACAAAATTTACAGTCAATTTAAGATTGATTGGAAGGGAGATTTGTGTTTCATACACCTCGCCATTCTTAAATTACGTCTGACAAGAATTTGTTGCACATGCATCTCCATGATAATATAATTAGTAGTCCAGTCAGTGATTTTAACCCATCATGCCGAGACGTAAAACGGATATTGGTCGTTGTTTATTGACATTGGAAATAAAAGCGCTTATCACGTAATGCATTCATAACTGTTCCTGGGCGAAGCCGGGTCAGGTTGCTATTTTAATATAATATAATTCCCCTTCCGTCCAATCTTAAATTGAATGTGACTTTTGCGGAACGAAAAGTTCACAGGCGAAATGAGAGTTGCACTTCCAGGGAATTGCGAGGGGAATGAAACTCAAATCCCCCTTCCGTCCAATCTTAACTTGACTGTGTTTCACAGGCGAAATGATGAAAACCCGAGTTGCACTTCCAGGGAAACTCCAAACACAACCACCCTTCTCAGAAGTCTGAACTATACACGACTCAATGGTTTGCTGCTGGCAGTATCTTGGGCAATAGGTTCGCCCGCTAGCTAGGCTGTAACAGGGATGAGAGACTTGCCCTTACCTAGCTCGTAAACAGTCGCCTCCGTAGTTGAATGGACACGGTTGGAAGAAATTAAAACGTAAAAACACTTATAGTGGGCGATGTATTGAAGAAAGACAATGCTCTCGCGGACCTTTTTGTAGAACTTTTCATGCTGAGAAATTCTTACACGCAAAGTATTTAGATATTTTTAACGGTTTGCCCAGCGTAAGCTTACAAAGCGCTCGGACGCCAGTTTTTTTGTCGACTTTTCCACCGAAATCGTACTGCTCGGCTTCCTTTGATCATATATAAATTATTTTCTACATAAATCATCCTCGAGATATCCTTTACAGAGTGGTGAAAACCGCATCAAAATCCATCCAGTGGTTTTCGAGTTTACCCGTAACATCCAAGAATCGGGGACTTGATTTTATACTAAGTACCGTACAGATTTAGCGTATGGATTTTAGTGCCGGGAGCGTCCGAGGACATGTTCGGCTCGCCAGAGGCTGTAGCTGCTTCAAACGGACACCCATGGGGTGAGCTACAGTTCCGTTCAATTTCAAGTAGTTCCAACTTTCACCTCCAGATGTCACTCACACCTAGTGGTGAACGTTGGAACTTAGATAGCGCGTTACTACGAAATCTAACCTAGAAATTTATCTTCACACAAGTTTAGTTAGTGGAATGATCCTTATATGCCATAATCTATGACATGGGACCGCCAGCTTTACTTCCCCTCCGAAAGAAGGCATTCTGAGGGATTTTAACGTTCTTAAAATCCGAAGACTTCGGCCGGGTTTGAACCCGCGAACTTGGGAACAGCAGTTCAGCATGCTACCAACTACGCCACCAAAGCCACTATTTTCCCTGGACGTGATCTTCGTACAACACTGTACACGCTGGAACATGTCCATGTTTTCCGCTGTAGTGGGATGACAAGCTGGTACTTGCTTCTCTCAGTAAGGACCTGTTCTCTTCTGTAACCTACCTGGGCGACCATGTTTACATTGCATTTTTGAGGGAGCCAAGACTTTCCCAGATCGTGGCACAGCATTGTCAACTCTCTACCATAGCTACTGAGCGAGAGCGAGAGCAGTGAGACTGAACAGAACTGCGTGCAGTAGTGCAAATCTGGAGACCTGAAAAGCGAGCCGGCAGCCAGGACTGAACTCTGGACTCCACGAAGATATAGAGGAAGCATGCGGTTGGTCAAGAACCATCAGCTAGTGGTCAGTAGCAAACAAATGTTATTGTGCTACTGCCTGACGTTTGAGTCGACGCTCGTCGACGAGGAAAGCGAGAGAAATATACTCTCCTGGGATCGAAATGAAAGAATTTCAATACGTGAATATCCTCGCGTCGCCTCCGTAGCGTAGCGGTCAGCATGATTAGCTGCCGCCCCGGAGGACCTGGGTTCTATTCCCGGTTCTGCCACTAAATTTGAAAAGTGGTACTGCCCCCGGAAATTGAATTATTTTGGGACAAAATGAGAGTATTTTCCGTCCCCATGATAAAATTTAACCAGCAAATATAGATTCTGGAAGTGTGACACAGGAGGGTAGTGCTACAAGCTCGAGGCCGTTGGAGAGCCCGATCACGTGATATATTGGACAATAGACGCTTCTAGAAGACTAAAATTGGCATAGCAACAGCGAGTTTGGAAATTAATATTATAAATATTGTTATAAATTATGCTATTGGATCCCAGCCCAGAGCCAATGAGAAGAGGTCTTATTGAAGACGGGATCAACTTCAACTACATAATTTCATGAAATTATGCATTTAGGCCCTTAGAAGAAGATTTTCTTATTTCGTAATGAAGAGAATATTAAGAGAAATAATGTCTGATACTTTAAAAACCGCAGATCGGTTAATCTACGCAGTAATAAGCATTAGTAATCTACGCGCTAAAATTATGGTGGGAGATTGATATGGCCGCCAAAATTTCGACTTTGAGGGGGAGATCCAAGGATCGAGGTTCTTATTCCAGCAATCTTTGAAGAGTGAGGAAGTGTTTTTACTGAGTTAACGGAGATCCCAAGGCTTTGTCCGAGTGCGACGTCTGTCGACTTGTGGAGACGCGAGGATAGCTAGGTGGAACGTAGGAGATTGCCGCACTTCCATTTTAAGTGAAGTTGTGAGGAACATTGAATTAATTATATCTCTTATATAATTGAGATCTGAGTTTAACTAAGCGAATATATATAAAGAACAGGTCGCGTACTACATTTTGTTGAAAGTAGAGCGTTCTAAAATATACTGTTTCGACAATATAAGCCTGTTAAGACAGATTTTCAAATGTGTTGGAAATAAAGCTGAATATCATTTTAGATTGCAACGTGAAGTTGGCGAACGCAGTTCAAGTGAACAGTAGCGAAGAACTTGTAACATTGGCGCAGTATATAAACATTATCAGAATGACTATCATTATTCTTCAAGAGTTGTCATTCAACATAATTAACATTGTTGATATGATGAACTAAATAGTCATGCGCCAGAGACATATTCGATAACAGGAGTTAAGATACAACGATGGAACTCCGTTAGACAACGTATTCTTGAATACAGACGTAGTGTACGGTCCATCCCGTACATTTTCGTCAGTCTACGAACACTAATGTAACATCAATTACCAATGGAAATATTTCATTCACCATTTATATGAATATTTCTATAAATTATATTCCAATGATGAGGCTGATACATATTTACGACGGAGAATGAAGACTCTACAGAAGAGATTTGTCAAGATGCTAGGGAAAGGTAGCCCAGCAACACAGAATAATTTGCCAGATGAATGTCGTTCGAGCCCAGGCGAATGTTGGTGAATTCCAGAGAGGAACGTTTTCTATCTCTGAGGTCGCAGATCCGAGGTTCGAATGCAGATCCATCTCAGTACCTTGAACTGAGGAAACATCTAAAGTATTGTGTCAATACTTACATAGATCTTCAAGTTTTCGTCCAAATAAGGTAGCAGTGTCTTTTATTTTAGTATAGAGCTTGATAAGTGACATCCTGAGCCAACGATCTCACTCCATATTTCCATATTTTCACACTTCATGTATTCCTGTGTTCTCATGTATTTTACACTTCAGATGTGTGTTAAGATTTTTATGCTTCAAGATTATTTAGGAGATGATTGCCTTTCATCTATTTTTCAATTTTATTCTACGGATCAGTTGTGGAACTGACATTTAAAAAAATTGTTTGAGGAATCATATTGCCTCATAGAAGACTAGTCGTTTCGACTCTCGAATTTTTAATAATTTTATTTTAAACCAAGTATTCTGACATTGTGTCACAGCTTCAAATTAAATTCTTATTAAATTTAATTTGAGCACTTTAATGTAACAACGTATATCTTCAAGAACAGAAGAAACATCGAATGATATTGTTATATCATTATTGTACAAAAACTGTCGACGATCTAAGAAATACTAGTCGTTTGATAAGACCGAAGTCTTAATCCTTATAAACATTCTTTGTGTAGAGTGGAAAAACATTACGACATTGACAAACCTTTTTATTATTTGTAAAGCTGAGAGCTTTGTTCATTTAATATGTTAGAGGAAATACCTTTTGATAGAAGATTATTCAAATCTTTGGCTAGGAATTCAAAGCTAGTTTATCCCGGTCAAGATTGAATTCTATTTGACACTATAAATAACATGCGTGTTATTTTACACTATTTGTGCAACATCACGTCATTTTGTGGACCTGATATTACAACGATAAACAATTTAAAGCTTGATCAGTGAGGTGAGACAGGAGTAATATTTTTATTACATGTATTTGCGACAGACGAGTTGACAGTCAATTATCTTGTTGTGGAGTAAACTTTAGGAGGTCAATCACGACAGTCTAATATCGTTCATTACAATTGGAAGTTTCGTTTGAAGAACTTAAGCGTGTATAATTGTAGTTCAGTAGTCATGTGGAATGATACTGAGGGTCATGCCATTATTTGAGAGAAGTTCCTACAGAAGATATGTTAATAACAATTAATCCGTTTTTGGTTTTGTTTAACATAGTGGATGATAATAGTTTATGCCATATATACTGTTATATAAGGATTTGTAGAGCTATGAACAATGCTCGTGCGAAGGAGGTTCCGCATTTTAAAGGGAAGTCAAAGTATTATTGTTCTTTGATAAGAAGGCATGGATCATGATAAGAGCCGTTGTATACAAGTAGGCCAGTTCATGTGAAGTAACGACTTAGCAGTGTTGACAGAATGGTTCTAGCGGAAATACAACTAGAGAACGATTGTCTACTTATGTCTATAATGCAATTATTAAATTTTATTAAACCCGAAGTTATGTAATTACGCACAGTTAACCTTAATTAGTCGACTGTATTATACCGACAATGTAATGAAACCTATATAAGACGATGTGTAAGCAGTATATCAAAACTACGGAGTGTTAGAGAATGGTTATGTGGAAAACCAGTGTATATAATTAATTGAGAGATGTATTGTAACCGAGAAGCCAGAATCTCGAAAGTAACGTGTTATCAACACTAAATAATGTATATTATTATGAGCATATTACATGTAAATAATTCTTTGGAAATGATTTAATTAGTTAAATAATTTAGTAGGATTTATTAATCAATTGTTTTGGAATAGCGTGTGTTTTATGAGCGGATGTTTTGTCTGAATGATTGCACACTGTTAAGAGTAATTGTTGAACCAAATTGGTCATGAACAATTGCGGGGTGCGAATGAAAGAGTGTATACAAATTTTCAGGATGGTTGTTTAAGAAACATAGATGTAATGAGCATTTTTGTAAGATCTAAATGTTAGTTTTACGTGTATTATAAATGCACTCAAAAGCAGTCTCGATGTGGGCTGGCTAGAATGATTCACCGTTAGAGTTGGAGAGCGTTGTTACATAATATAAGCAGGTGAAGACTCACCGCCTTATATAAATTGTATTTAGTTCCGAGTGCAGCGTGGTGCTAGTGTTTCATTGATGAAACAAGCTAGCGCACGTGCGTTCTCAAACGCGGGCTAGTGAATGAAATCAGGTGTCAGGAATGCCACGAATGTAAGAGTCTTCATTAAACGGTTTTCTTTTTACGCAGTGTAGGCCTCAAACAAGCCAAGATCTTATGCTCATATTTTTTTTTACACAGCATTGTAGTAAGATGTATAGTAGAAGGGAAGTGTGAATGATTGCGTGTTTTTATTTTAATTTGATTGTTAAATTAGTTTATTGTTATTTTGTTTATACTAGGTTAGTTTACACCATTTTTAATACAATTTTATTCAGTTCGTTATTTGTTGTTGTTGGCGCGTGATTAATTTTAAATATAATAACTAGAATATTGTGGATGTATTGTAGGCGAAGCTGAATTTCCAGTCCCCGAGAAGGTAAGTAAAGGTAGGTGTGCCCCGTGTAGTTTGTTGTTGATCCACAATATTCTTGTAACTGCTGTATGTAAATCCCTAAAGGCCATGTTGGGAGCAATTTCTAATGTAGTAATTTGCCGGTGCTGTTAGAAATAGGCGATCCAGCAGGGGCAATGGATATTCCAACAGGCTATTTTCGGATTTTCGGGTACAGTACGAGGACTGGAACGCGGTCTACTCAGCCTCGGATGGCCCAAATGTGTAGAGCGGGCTCGCTTCCCACCTCAGCCATCCTCAAAGTGGTTCCCCGTGGTTTCCCACTTCGTCTTCGGGCAAAATGCCGGGATTGTACCTACCGTAAGGCCACGGCCGCCTCCTTGCCACTTCCTTGCCAAACCCTCCCACTCTTCTTATCCCTTCATCAGGCTCCTGTGAGGCCGCCTGGGCGTCGTGCTGGTCACACACCCCAGTTGTATCGCCAACCCATAGTCTCACTGCCGTCAGTGGCGGTAGAGGTGGGATCCCTCGATTAGCCAATCCAGGAGGGTAAAATGATAGCGAAGAAAGCGAATATCCACGCACATCCGACTTTCTTCCCATTTGATCTTCATCACAAACTAAACCACCTATATCGTAAAGCCCTGCACGGTAGCGGATATCCGCAAAATGTTTCGCAATGCGAAAATAGTTTGCATGGCTGTGCGGATAGCGGATAAGCTGCGGATAATATTTTGAGTAAATTTGCGGATAATTTTTAGAATTGAATATTAACTCGATTTTGCTTTAAATAATTTTAGTTATTGCTAAGATCTGAGTATGTCACGTTTCTTGTTATTTCCCTATTATTTGCTTTCGCTTGATTTGTATAAGTACGTTAGTTATTGTTGTTTTAAGGGGCGGAACTACGAGGTCATGAGAATAATAGAGAGGTGAGACAAACAAGTCATGGAAATACCTTCAATTAGTGATGTCTAATTTTAAAATATAGTCCTTTATACCTGTACTTGCCTGCGTGGCTATAACACTAGACAACAAATGTTAACTTTTTTTACAAAGGCAAAAACAGTTGAATTATATGGATTTGAGTGTGCTGAAGTTGAAAATGACAATTAAAAATCTAGACCAGCTCAGGTTTGTAAGTTATTGAAACTCGTATGTCCTTCACATATTATAATGGGACAAAAATTGCGGGGCATTATAACAGCAATTTTGATTCCACACAGTAATTCAGAAACTCTTGTCACAATGCACAATTGATCACTACGGAAAACGAGCAATCTTAGACAGCATTCATAGGCATTCCTGTCTGCCACGGTGAGTGAGTGGTTGTCGTGTCGGTCTACCAACCCCAAGCTTGCGGGTTCTCCCCTGGCCGTGGTAAGTGATTTGTGAGAGACGACAAAAATCACGATACGCATATCATACGTTGTTGGCATATTAAGGAACCCATTTGAATTCAGTAGGCCGTGTTCATGATGGCAAATTAATCTCGGCATTTTCCGCCAACACAAGAAAGTTCCTCCATTCTCTACTAGAAAGCGCTATAGTGTCAAGGAGCTTAGATATCTAACCTCCTTGACTTTCAAAGCGCTCCAAGGAACAACACAATTTGACATGCAAGCTGCCCACTGGGTGTCAAATAACAAATCTTGCACCCGGCACCCGAGATCATAGGGCATTAATTAAATTAATTGTCATTCTGAAAAAAGAAAAAAACGAGAGGTAAAACAGAAATTAGGACGTAACTAACTTCATATAGCACGAAAACGGGAGCTAAAACAGAAATTAGGACGTAACTAACTTCATGCTAAAAAACGGAAATTATTGTCCTTTTCTAAATCAGCGTACCAAAACCTATCAAGATTGGGTATTTTTGTTTATTTAAAAATGAATTTGTTGAACAGTGGAATTAGCCACCCACTGTTGCACTTGCCGTTACTCAGAGAGACAAAACTCAGTCAACATTGCCTCGCGATTCACGAATTTCTCCACAAATGTCTAAATGTGTTGCTTTAATACCGTATGCTTTATGCCACGGTGGGTGAGTGGATAGCGTGTTGGTCTACTAACCCCAAGATTGCAGGTTCACTCCTGGCCGTGGTAAGTGATTTTTGACAGGCGGCAAAAAAAAGATACGCATGTCATACGATGTTGGCATGTCAAAGAACCCATTTGAACTCAGTAGGCCGTGTTCAGTATGGCAAAATTAATCTCGGGAGTTTCCGCCAACACAGAGTTCCTCATTTCTCTACTAGAAAGCGCTATAGTGTTCAAGGAGCTTAGATATCTAACCTCCTTGACTTTCATAGTGATTCAAGGAACAACGAAATTCGACATGCAAGCTACCCTCTGGGTGTCAAATTACAAAGCTTTCACCCGGCATCCGAGGCCATACGATATTATTATTATTATTATTATTATTATTATTGAAGCCTCCGTGGCTTAGGCGGCAGCACGCCGGCCTCTCACCGCTGGGTCCGTGGTTCAAATCCCGGTCACCCCATGTGAGATCTGTGCTGGACAAAACGGAGGCAGACAGGTTTTTCTCCGGGTACTCCGGTTTTCCCTGTCAAAATTTCATTCCAGCAACACTCTCCTCTATCATTTCATTTCATCTGTCATTCATTTAATCATTGCCCCAGAGGAGTGCGTCAGGCCTCGGCAGCCGGCACAGTTCATATCCTCGCCGCTAGATGGGGGCTTCATTCATTCCATTCCTGACCCGGTCGGAGACTGGAAGCAGGCTGTGGATTTTTCATTATTATTATTCTTTAATCGTATCGGCCAACTAAGAACCACGTTATTTCAACTGGCTTCTCTGGGCTTTGATCTTTGCCCAGCGTTCCTTCATACGTTGCCGGTGTTGCTCTTTTCTTTCTTCCGTCCACATCTTTCCCGTCTTCAACTTCGGTTTTTCTTGAAAACCCTGGTGGTCGTGTAGTTTTTTTTCTGAGGGGATGGCGTTCTTGAATATTCTCACAGGTAATTTCCATCTCTTGCAGGTCACTTTCCACCTCTTCGAACCAGGCTGGCTTGGTCTTCTTATTTTTAAAATAGTTAAAGATCCGGTTCGTCAATCGTGTGGGTTTCATTCTAAGCAAGTGGCCATAAAATGCAATCCTCCTTTTCCTCATTACAGCAGAGATCTTCTGGACATGAATATACAGCTCATAGTTATGCCGTCGTCTATATTCACCGTTGTCTTTAATCGGTCCAATAATTTTCCTCAAGATCTTTCTTTATTATTATTATTATTATTATTATTATTATTATTATTATCATCTAATAAATTAAACATTTTATTGTAATGTCAGTGAATTGGGATAACAGACGTGCTGATGCTGATAACGTTTTGTTTATCCGCACAGGGCTCTACCTATATGATACTTTCTCTTTATCAGTCGGTTGTGAGTATTAAGAGAAGGGAATTTAATTGTCTATCCTATGTCGAACACTGCAGTAGTTGGGCTTCCTCAATGAGCGTCGTGTCCCACATATCTAGTCCATGTTCGCTATTCTCAGAGGGTTCCAGTCTGTTAGGAAGGCAATGGTGCGTTGAGGTAGTGCATCCACAGCGGCAACTTTGAACAGTTCTTGGAATCACTGCATTACTCTTTTTGTTATGAATTATTTCGTAGAATTGCTTTTATTGTTCTCTTTGTACCATAATTATTTTATTGCGAATATGTTGTATGAGTTTCCTTTTAACGAACAGCTGTGGAATCCGTCTTGTGGAAAGAATGCATGATAAAAGTAAAAAAATGCAAAGGAAAAATAATGTAATGCAGCTGAAAAACTAAAAGAAGTTGTAAACTTCTGCTAGGAAGAAAAATAACCAGTGATGGACGAAGCAAAGAGGATGTATGAAGTAGGTTGGCTCAGGAAAGGAAAGCATTTCTACAGATAAGAAATTTGTTGAAGATTTAGGTATTAGAAAGTTTTTTGAACGCCTATGTCTGGAACGTGGCACTCTATGGAAGTAAAACTTGGACTGTTGGAGCAGCAGAAAAGAGGAGAATTGAAGCGTTTGAAATGTGGTGTTACTGGAGAATGATGACCAGATGCGTAGATAGAGTAACAAATGAAGATGTATTAAGATGAGTGGGAGAGTAGAGATGTTTCTGGCGACTGCTAATGAAGAGAAGAGATAGGTTGGTAGGACACACTCTAAGACACCCAGAAATAGCAAGCTTAGTTATGGAAGGGAGGGTCACGGACAAGAACTGTAGGGATAGACCAGGGTTAGAATTTGTAATATAGATTGGCGTGGATGTGAGGTGTGGTAGCTCCGTATAGATGAAACGATTACCGTAGCTTACTATAGGGAGGAATGGAGAGCTAGATCAAACCAGTCAAAAGACTGGAGACTCAAACAACAACAAAAATAATAATAATAATACGATCTGTCCATACCGAGACACTGGACGAACGAAGAACATGGGAACGAAGTAAAGAGGATAGCTGTAAACAGAATGTTTTAATGTTTAGGCCTACCAACTGGTGAGTTTAGAAGACGGCATGGCCAGGATTTATCTACACATGTGGAAAAAATTACTGAGGCTAGGCGGAATAGATGCATTATGTTTTATGGGCACGTGACCTGAATGACGTCACGATTAAACTAACGGAAGTACACTTTTCTCGAAGAGAAAAAGTCAAATGGAGGAAGGTTCAGTGAGATACAAAAAGATCTGCACGAGATTGGTTCTTCTCAAGGAGCGTGACCAATTCAAGACAGAACTCTTCCAACATCAGAGTTTCAAACCAAAACCAACGCCGGAAACTGGAAAGGTGTGGACACCATCTACGAATGAAAGAATAGGCTACTGGACAAATTTTAAAGCTAAATGGAAACAGTTGAAATTTCTTTGTCTTTAGTTGGCCGATATGAGATATACTGCTCAAAAAAATTAAAGCACCACTTTTTTCAAAGGCCACCAAATTTTGAAATGTTGACCTACAAGCTCGAAATCTCAGTATGACGTTTGTCCTGACGCCTACCAAGCATATGCTTCAGCACAACTCCCCAACTTGAGTAGTTTCGGGGTAGCACCCCGATAACCAGCCCATTTTCGAAAACCGCAAATTGAAGTTTGCGAAAAACGCTGCAGGACTTGTCGCAGGTTGCCAAAGCAGTCGAAAATGAATGAGTCTTGCTCTTAAAGGTTCCACAAACACGTAGAAATCGTTACATTTGACGTTTGGGCATTTTCAACCCCCTTCATCATCCCCTGAACATGGACTACCATTGGGGGCGTCTGAGAAGGTACCGGGTGTGTTTAACCATCTGAAAACCTGCACACCGTCCTCAGTTGCTGATTGCAGTAAGTTCTTAAGGCCTCCGGCAATGTCCACACCCCCTAACACCCTCAACTGGCATGGGACCAAACCACCCCCTCTCGATTCACCCCTAAGGAAGGTTTTAATCGAGATGTTTATCAGTGCTGTGAATGCGGAGGTCTTCCCCTACCGTTTCAAAAAAGGAGCTGTGCCTTTGTCACCACCCCTTCCCCTGCAACCCCCGTTTGTATGATTTTTCGAATCAAGCCCTTTTTAAGGGCTGAAACGAGGTCTTAATCGCTGAAAGGGCTGTAAAGGTCCTTAGAAGTAGTGGTGACACGAAATCAACCCCTTCCGATCGATGATTGACATTCCATCCCCGAAATTCGAAATTGTTGCACCCCCAACCCTCCCTGTCTGGACGCGTAACGCGTCATGGCAGAGTTTTCAGAGTTGGATGGAAATGAAGCTTATGGCCTGACATGGGGCCCAAAACAGCAGGTTGGATCGAAATTCATCGGTAGGTAGGGAAACGGGACCAAAATGTTTCAAAAAAGTTAACAGCCTCTAGTAAATACACCAATGCATAGGCAACCCACATCACGTCATTTTTCTCTCATTGCCAAACTTTGTAACCTATTGCCGATTATAGGCAACCCACACGCACGGACGTGATGTGGGTTGCCTATGCAGGGCGTACTTACTGTAGGCTGTACACTTTTTTGAAAAATTTAGGTCCCGTTTCCCAACCTACCGATGAATTTCTATCCATCCTGCTGCTTTGGGCTCCATTGCAGGCCATAAGCTTCATTTCCATCCAACTCTGAAAACTCTGCCATGACGCGTTACGCGTCCAGACAGGGAGGGTTGGGGGTGCAAAAATTTCGAATTTGGGGGACGGAATGTCAATCATCGATCGGAAGGGGTTGATTTCGTGTCACCACTACTTATAAGGACCTTTGCAGCCCTTTCAGCGATTAAGATCTCGTTTCACCCCTTAAAATGGGCCTGATTCGAAAAATCATACAAACGGGTGTTGCAGGGGAAGGGGTGGTGACAAAGGCACAGCTCCTTTTTTGAAACGGTAGGGGAAAACCCCCGCATTCACAGCACTGATAAACATCTCGATTAAAACCTTCCTTAGGGGTGAATCGAGAGGGGGTGGTTTGGTCCCATGCCAGTTGAGGGTGTTAGGGGGTGTGGACATTGCCGGAGGCCTTAAGAACTTACTGCAATCAGCAACTGAGGACGGTGTGTAGGTTTTCAGATGGTTAAACACACCCGGTACCTTCTCAGACGCCCCCAATGGTAGTCCATGTTTAGGGGATGATGAAGGGGGTTGAAAATGCCCAAACGTCAAATGTAACGATTTCTACGTGTTTGTGGAACCTTTAAGAGTAAGACTCATTCATTTTTGACTGCTTGGGCAACCTGCGACAAGTCCTGCAGCGTTTTTCGCAAACTTCAATTTGCGGTTTTCGAAAATGGGCTGGTTTTCGGGGTGCTACCCCGAAACTACTCAAGTTGGGGAGTTGTGCTGAAGCATATGCTTGGTAGGCGTCAGGATAAACGTCGTACTGAGATTTCGAGCTTGTAGGTCAACTTTTCACAATTTGGTGGCCTTTGAAAAAAGTGGTGCTTTAATTTTTTTGAGCAGTATATGATGATGATGATGATGATGATGATGATGTAGATGTAGATGTAGATGATGATGATGTAGATGTAGATGATGTAGATCAGGGTGGTCCAACCTTCTGTTACCCGAGGGCCAAGCAAACTTTAGTATAGGAATGTGAGGGCCAGAGACATTCCAGAAAGAAAAAGTATTACTTATTTTACTCAAAAACATTTATTAAAAATTATATTAAAAGGATTTTAATATTGCTAGTTTAATATACCACTTCATTTTACTGTCGAGAAATCAATGATGATTGGCCCTGCTTTCCTGATACAAGTGTATCAATATCCACTGTAAGTTCAGTAAGGCAAAGTCTCAGGCTCAATTCCAGTGCAGAACTTTCAATTCGATTTATCGTTTCTTATTTAATTTGTTTGAGAGCAGATAAAGCACTTTCGCACGCATACGTACTGCTAAACAGCGATAACACTTGCAGAGAGAATTTAAGCGGTTCAGGAAAACGTTCTTTAGAAATTAGTTTCCAGAAATGTTCAGGGACATCAAACTTTTTAGTCTGGTAGAATGGGTCTGCCTGAAGATCACAAATTTCCATTTGAAGGTCGCAGGGCACCTCACTCACTTCAATATCCATGGGGTTGTTGAACAGTGCAAGTTTTGGTTTTAGGGATTGAAAATCCTGGAATCTGTTCTGGAACTCTTTCTTGATATCTATTATTATTTCATGAAACATACTAACATTTATGTCACATTTTTTCTTTTTTCAACTGCTGACAAGATGAGAAGGTGCCATATTGTTTGCCTTCAATGCAATTTACATTGCATAAGTTTTTTTGCGGAAGCTGGGAGATATTTTGTTTTTTGCCTTGTAGTTTCAGGTTTAAAGCATTTAGATGGGATGTTAACTCTGTCAGAAAAGCAAGATTATTTAAAAACTGGATTTCTTCCAGTTTTTCTTGATACTCATGCCCAGTGTTTTCAATTTGGAGAAGAGCAAGAATTTCATTCCTTAACCCAAAAAACTGTTGCAAGCAATTTCCAGCACTTAGCCAACACACTTCACAGTTCAATGAAATGTCACCATACTCAGCTTCCAAATTGTCCAGGAATGCAATAAATGCTATGTGTCTACAGGCTTTATTGCCTCCCCTTATTAAATTACAGTATTTACAACAGTTTTCATTGTCTCACTGAGCCTTATAATTTATCCACAGAGAGCCTCCTGGTGGATAACGCAGTGGAAAAACAAAAAATGCAATCCTTTTTCTTTACACATTCCCACTAAACCAATGTTAGGACGAACCATTGCTCTAGCTCCATCTGTTGCAATGCCAGAGCACTTCACAAAACCTCCATATGTAGAAACGATATCATCCAGTGCGTTGTTAATGTCAATACCTTTTTTGCTGGTTTCTAATGATCTTAATTCCAACAGTTCTTCATGAATTTCAAATTCTTCGTTTATTATTCTGACGAAGATAAGGAGCTGGCCGATGTCAGCTATAGAGAGTAAAATTCACATTTTTCCAAACTGCTCTTGAGAGAACCTGAAACTTCACCAGCCATATCATTAATTCTTCTACTAACTGTCCGATGAAACAAGGAAACTGTTTCAAAATACATGGACTTTGTTTTATATGTGACGGGGATTTTCGCTCGCCCGCTCGCCCACGTTGCGAGCCTGTTTCCCGCCAAGCACTTTACCGTAATTTGGCGCCCGGCCGGCAATGAGCCATTGAGTATATGAATTTCAATGTTACGTAATGAAAATCGCATTGGAACAGCACACTGAGCACTAAACACGTCAACAATTGACTAAACTGAACCTCACGGTGTTAAAGCTCTCAGCAGACTGCAATGGAGGGACACTTGTGGCGCCAAGAACCGCATTACGGCAAAGTGCTTGGCGGGAGACCGGCTCGCAGCTCAGGCGAGAGGGTGAGCGAAAATCCCCGTCACATATAAAACAAAGTCCCTTAGCTATCCTATTATCTCCAAATGAAGTGCAATTTTTACAGCACATCTCTTAATGAGCTCACCATCCCTGAAAGACTTTTAACTTTTAGCTAGCTCTAAACATACCTCATAAGATGCCTTTAAACCAGCAGTGTTTGATGGTTGCTGAAATATAATCTTCTGTCTTGTTAGTTTCAGCTTCAAATCATTAAACACACAACTTCTGGCACTTCCTTGGTATCGTATTTTGATTTGTGCAAGCTGGTATAGTGTCTATTCACGTTATACTCCTTCGAAACACCTAAGACTTGAGAACAGATAACACACTGCGGTTTTCGATTATGTTCAACAAAAACGTAACTTTCCTGCCACTTTGACTGAAATTGTCGTTTCTCATCTTCAACACGCCGTTTATTAACTCCTGCCATATTAGGTACCGCTCTCGCAACAACGATGACAAACTCTCGTCGTACTATATCTCTCGAACAACCTCTCTCGTCAAAAACAACCTCTTCGAACAGCCCTGCGCTCCCTTTTATAGGGAAATCGGCTGCAGCTCACGAACGATCGTGAACTTATCTGCAGCCAATCACTGGCAGCCAACCAGTTGTCACCTGGAGGCACCCCGCTTCTCGTGCCGTACGTATTCTTGGAAAGACAATTCTGATTACTGGCGTATTTTTCGGAATCTTTCCTTTCCCACCTGGTTCCTTCGTAACATTACTGAATGAAAGTGAAAATTAAAGTAGGCACGCCACGGATTATAACTGTCGAAGAGTGAAGGGCAGTAAGAAGGGCAAGGGCCAATACAAATGAACAGGCGGGCCGCATGTGGCCCGCGAGCCGCGGGTTGGACCACACTGATGTAGATGATGATGATGATGTAGATCAGTCGACCGCACAGCGAGTTCCAGTGAGCACGAAAACTGCGAGTAGCTGTAATACGGAAGACAATCAGATAAGTAGTTAGCCAAAAATTTTATAGTTTAACCATAGTTTACAACCATATAATCTCTCTAAAGTACAATCTCCGGATAGCTATCACCATTTAGCATTTCACCTAACATATATACTGCATTTAGCATACACTGACAGTTGCAGTACCAATACTGCAACTAAATAATTGTACATATTGTAAATATTTTCACCTGTATTTCAAACATAGATTTTGTAGCCTAAGTGTAATGGATCTGATGATGATCGCTTGACGATCGAAACTGGTCATCCTAGTGTTTTATTAATCTCATGTAATTTATTTCAGGATTAGGGCATAACCCATCTCTTTTGGGTACATTCGTGTTGACCGACTGAAAAGCACTAAACTCTTGTTTACTAAGACAACACTGAAAATATGGCTTCAAACTCCACAAGATTCGTAGATATTGAGTACCGACTAAATATTTCGGATGGTCGCCATGTTGGATTTTATATATGTAGGTCCTAGAGTTATGTACTGTTACATGAAGATCATTGTGTACGTGTAGCATTCAAACTTCAATCGCATGATTAGGACACAAGAAGTAACAACGAGATATTAAAATTTCGCACAGCTGCCATCTTGTGGTTATGGAAACAATTGAACCAAATTAGATGCCAGTGGATTAACATTCGTATAGGGATTTACTGTATCAAGTTTCACTGCACTAGGATGGTTAAATTGCGAGAAACGTCCATGTGAATATTTATACTTCGCGTCGCCGCCATGTTGGATATGTGATCACCAGGGTATTTAAAGTCCTATAGGTGAACTTAAATTCATAGGCCCTATGAAGATAAAATTTCAGTTTGATTGCTATAATAGATTCGTAGATATTCAGAGCCATCAAAATATTTCGGATGGTCGCCATGTTGGATTGTCAAATGTATAGGCCATAGAGTCATGTACCATTAAAGGAAAATTATTGGGTAGGTTCATTATTCAAACTTTCACATCGATCGCATGATTACGACACAAGAAATAAAAACTTAATTTTAAAATTCGCAAAGCCGCCATCTTGAGGTTATGTAGACAATTGAACTAAATTAGATACCAGTGAATTACAATGTATTTAAATATTTCCTGTACCTGATTTAATTGCGGTTGGAACATTAAATCGCGAGAGAGGTCTATTTAAAATTTTCAAATTCGCTTGGACACCATGTTCGTTTTGTAGTTAACCGGTTTTTGAAAGTCTTATAGATGAACTTCCAGTAGTGCCCTTTATCTCCGTACAAAATTTCAGGGTGATACCGCTAATAGTTTTAGGGATATTGAATGCCGGTGAAATATTTCGCACATCCTCCATCTTGTGGTTATGTAAACAATTGAACCAAGTTAGATGTCGGTATATCACAATGTGTATAAACATATACTGTAGCAAGTTTTATTGCGTTTGGTTGGTTAAATCGCGAGAAACGTCTATTTAAATGTCCCAAATTCGCGTGGCCGCCATATTGGTTTTGTAGTTCCCAGTTTTTCAAAAGTTACATAGGTGTACTTCTAGTAGTTCCCTTTATCACCGTAAGAAAATTCCAGGGTGATATCGGTAATAGTTTTGGAGATATTAAATGCTGGTGAAATATTTCGCACAGCCGCCATGTTGGATTGTTGAGACATAACAAAATTTGAAGGGCACGGTCGGGATCTTCCGGAATAATGCTATGAACTTACCGAGTTTCATTGAAATCGCTCCAGCTGTTTAGATATTAATAGGGGACACACACACACACCTCACACACACACACACACACACACACACGCACACACACACACGGACAAAAGGTGATCTCATAAGCCTATTTTTTTAAAATTGAAAATAGGCTAAAAAAATCATACATCCCTTAATGGGCACAATATCAAAACCGTTTTAAATGATCAATATCCTCTAAACATTACCTAAAACTGTTGTCTTTGATATGACCAACCCTTACGCCAAGGGGTGAGCAAAATGTTTTCGGAATTATAAGAAGAATGGTGCTCTCGTATGCAAAGCATGTAGAACGTTTATAGGTATAGGCCTACAACAATTGGCAAATTTAGTGAATGCGTTATATTTTTCTTTGCCCAGAGATATCTACCTCCGCCTTCCGGCGTGCCGAGAGGGATATATTTGATATGCGATGAGCACTCTAAGGAGAACTTTGATCGTCGCTCGCTTAACACTTCCACTGTTGATGGAGAAAGTTCTGGAACAAAGAGGTTTCTTTCAAATGAGTCCTCAGACTTTGGATTTTGTACCGCCAGGTCACACTTTAAATGATTACCAACTGTGTTTATAATGGCGACTCTCACTTAAGCAATTACACTATGCAGAGTTCACGGAATGTTTTAATTAAAATTTGCATAAAGGTGAGCCTACCCCATTAAGAGGGAGGACAGAATATTGAGGAATTATACAGGTTGTGTTACAGTTGTTTACAAGAGGCGTCGACAAACCTTGCCTTTACCTTTCCGTCACCGGCTGAAAATTAGACTAAGTTGTTGAGAGTGTTTGTTCTAAACTTTACTATATGTGTATTCGGTATTTTGAATTTTGTGCCATATATCAAGAGAATTATTATTATATAATATATATAATTCGTTGAGGACATCTAGGGCCATGTTAAGTCTTGCTACACTTGGCAATTTGCTTCGCTTTCCTCTGAGCCCAGAATTCCCTCATTCTCTGTGAGTGGGCCATCTTGCGCTCCGCTGTCAGGTGGTACCTTGTCTTCTTTTCGGTTTCAGTGTCTCGTCTCGGGTTAGCCCATTAGTCAGTATCCTTTTGTGGAAGAGATTTCTATTGAAGGCGTCGTCGGGTTTTAGATGCAGCATTTTGAGGTGGTCTCTGGTATTCATAAACCAGGGCATTGTGGTTTTGGGTTTGGAGTAAAAAAGATGAAAAATCTGTTTATTATTACTCTTATTATTATTATTATTATTATTTTCTACAACGTTATGCCCGTCTATGGAGCGCGATTAATCCTATATATCTGATCTTGCTTTCTTGTCTTCCCAAAGTCTCTTTCTGGGCTCCACCGACCAGGTTCTTTAGGATGAAATGTTGGACGATTATCAACTATAGGGTGCCCGGGAATGTTCTCCGCAGTGGCTACGTGCAGCTGCGAGTGGTTGCATCATCAGTTTAGTTGGCAGCACTGTGTTCTTGAAGGGGGCACTCCCACGCGTGTTGGTTGTAGGCTGTCAGTGTGTATTGCGATAAGCGAGCGTGTATGTCTTTAGTATGATTTGCAGTAAGCGAGCGTTCAGATAGATTATTGGAACAGTGTAACAGTATACAGGCGGTAATATTTACTACTGAAGAGAGAGTTTTTTTTGGTGGAATACGTTTTTCGCGAAGGCGATCGGTTTACACAAAATGTAAAATTAAGATTTCAGTCGCGGTTTCCTAATTCAAAGTGTTCAAACTGTGATACCGTTCGGGATTTGATAAGTAAATTTCGTGTGACTGGCTCAGTTCACGATGGACCGGGAACAGGCAGGCCCACGCTTTTAACAGACAAAAACTTGATGAAATCTCCGATATAATGCAGCGTAGTCCAAGTAAATCAACACGAAATCTGAGGTAGGCCTATACAAAACTAATCCAAAAACGATTGAGGAACTTAAAAGTGAATATCATTAATTATATGCAGCCCATTCCGCAAGAAACTTTAGTGAAAGTCTTCGACAATATGTAGACGTGTTGATGCCTGTCTTCGAACACAAGGACAACACTTCCAGCAGCTGTTATGAATGGCTGTGGTGAGTTCAAAGTTTACTGTTTGTTATGATGCAAGCGGCAGCCGTGCTGCCAACGTAACTGCGGTAACTAGCTCTCGCAGACGCATGTAGGCGCTGCGGGGAACATTCCCAGACTCACTGTAGTTCTCTGAATTTATATCTGTCCAGTAGTCTACCGTATCACTTGAGATGTCTATTTTCTGAAGATGTTTTTCAACTTCAAGCAACCAGATGCTCTTAGCCTTTTTTGATAGCGTAAGATTTAGAATTATTTTAATCAGCCTGTGATCACTCATTCTAAGAATATAATGCCCCTAAAATTTCAAACCTCATTTCCTGAATGTGTCCGTGATTTTCTACGAATGCTGATAAAGCTCCTGGGATTTCCTTTTCATCCAAATTCACTCAGTACAAACTGGGCCAACAATTAGAGCAAAACCAGCACCTGAAAAGGCTGTTTTCACTAATTCATGAATTTCCTAACTAATCTGATTGTGAAATGATGATTGCTTTCTGCATCGACTTGTATAAATTTGTGTCTACATCAAGTTTCTTCACCCCATGCAGTAGACTCATTGGTACAACGCCAGTGCTTGACAACCTGCCATTGCTTCCTGATAGGCTCTACTGGGTATTTTTATTCGGAGATCTTTTCGTCGTGCTTTGACTTCAGTTGTTGCTATGGGAATTGCTAAATCAAGGATGGAGAATTGGAGCGTTTGAAATAAGGTGTTAAAGGAGAATCACGGAGATCAGAGGGTAGATAGGGTTACAAATGAAGAGGTATTGAGACGAGTGGGAGAGAAGAGATATTTCTGGCGACAGATAATGAAGAGAAGAGATAGGTTGATAGGACAGATACTAAGACACCCAGGAATAGCAAACTTATTTATGGTAGGAAGGGTCGAGGACAAGAACTGTAGGGGTAGACCAAGGTTAGAATATGTTAAAACTGATTGCCTCGGATGTAGGGTGTGGTAGCTATGTAGAGTTGAAACGATTAGCTCAGGACAGGGAGACATGGATAGCTGCATCAAACCAGTCAAAAGATTGAAGACACAAACACAACCACTATAGCCTGCGACACATGTGATACGATTTTTCTTTCTCGAGCCGGCGTCTTACTACAAAGAAATTCCTTGGACAATATAACAAAGTAACCTCTTTGTTCATTGTGACGTGTGTATTCACATTGTGACACAAGCATTGTGGGAAGGTGGACTCTTTACAAGTGTGGGAAATGTGTCGTTGCCTAATATCGACTACGAATCCAAATAGCTGTTTCTCCTAACGATTAATTAGCCTCACTCTGTAGTAGGGACTGTATTCACCTTGCGTGAAGCGCGGATATTGTCCGAGTGATGATAGCATCTAGAGGGCCCATTGTTTAGTTTCGGGAAGAGCAAAGCATTGTCCAGACATCTTATGACTGGCTATGACAAGCATAGCAAATTATTAGATTTCTTATGGTATGCTTTAATTGATAGTCCAGGTGCTAAGGCATTATAGTTGTTGAGTAATACTGTTATTCAGTTAACGTTCCTTTCAACTACTGCGGCTTGACTGTGGTGGCGTCTAGTAGCTAAGTTCTGAACTAGTAGTCATTGACGGTAGCGTTTGGCGGAAAAAGTAGGAACTATTTGAAAAAATCAAAGTCTGCGGTCCTTACTTGAATTAAAAAACAAATAACACACACTAATACAGTCATCACAATTAACATCGGTTATCAGACAGATTCTACACACACACAAAGTACACGGGGCTACATGAACGCATTGTCACAGCCCCTAAACTTAGGAACCAAACAAACGAACTACTGCGGCTTTCAGAGACGGTGGGATGCCAGAATTTGTCCCGAAAGGGATCTTTAACGTGCCAGTAAATCTACTGTCACGGCTCCCTCGCATTTGCGCACCCTCAAATGACAAATGACTGTGTGACCACCTCGTAGTGTAGGCTGTTGCTCCGAAGGTCCGGGTTTGGTCCCTAGCTCTGCCAAGAAACGTAATTCTGGTCTGAGGACTGGAACGAGGTCCACTCAGCCACGTGAGACAAAACACAAGAGTAGGTGGTTTCAATACCCATCTCAGCCGTCCTGAAAGTGGTTTTCCGTGGTTTCCCACTTCAACACTAGGCAAATGCCGGGATGGTTCCTAACATAAGGTCAAGGTCGCTTCCTTCCCAATCCCCACCTGATTTACAAATACACTTTTTTTTAGCGTATGGCTTTTAGTGCCGGGAGTGTCCGAGGACATGTTCGGCTCGCCAGTTTGTAGCTGCTTCGAGACGGACACCCAATGGGTGAGCTACAAGTACCGTTGGGGGCGGGAAGTTGGAATGTAAGGACGAGGATTTGGAAGGTAGCGGCTGTGGCCTATAGTTAGGGACCAACCCTGGCATTTGCCTGGAAGGAAGATGGGAAACCACAGAAGACCATCTTCTAGGTTGCCGACGGGGGGATTCGAACCTCCTCGCCTCCCGGATGTGAGCGACTGCCAGCAGTCATGCCGTAACGACCACGGCTAACTCACCCGGTACAAATACACTAATACAGCCATCAGAACAACAAAGGATATCAGATATAATTTCACACTCATCCAAGCACAAGGGGCAAAATGACCACAATTTCCAAGCCCTTCACATGAGACAACAACAAGAAAAATTGACTGCGCCAGTATTTGATCCTGCAACCTTGGGCACTGAAGGCGAGAACGTTACCGCAGCGCAACTCAGCCAGTCCAAGTTGTTGAGAAATGAATTGTTGTAGTTTTATTTCAGAAGATTGGGCATCGTGATCACTTAACCCATGTACTTGGGTGTGTGTAGAACATGTCTGATAACCTTTGTTATTGTGGGACCTGTAGTACTGTGTGTATTTGTAGTTCAGTTAAGGAGGATTGGGGAGAAGGTGGTCATGGCCTTAAGTTAAAAACAATCCCAGTATTTGCCTGGAGTAGAAGTGGAAGTCCACGGATAACCACTTTCAGGGTGGGAATCGAACCACTTCTTGTAAGTTTTGCCTACCGAGGCTGATTGTACCTTGTACCAACCCTCATAATATAATTAACCTACTAGGCAGGGGCAAGAATCAAACCCAGATCACAGGAGTGATGACCAAGAATGCTAGGAACTGCGCCATGAGGTGGACTTTTTGAAAAATAGAGGCCTTAAGCTATTAGGTCGTGTAATACACAAGTAGTATAAACCATGTACTGTAAATGGAAATTCAAGAATTAAATTAAAATGATCCATCACAACGGGACTCGTGTCCACGACCGCCAGATTTGTACGCTGGTTCACTGACAACTGAGCTATAGCAGGACACTTTAATTATAATATTTGCCAATGATACATCTATAACGCTTTTTCTCATTATTTTGGTCATATATATCTAATTATTAGCCTTTTGCATTTATGAAAACATAGGCTTATGAGATCACCTTTTGTACGTGTGTGCGTAGGTGTGTGTCTGTGTGCGTTATGTGTGTGAATGTCCCTAATAAAATCCAAACGGCCGAAGTTTTCAATCAAGCATGGTAAATGCATACTACTATACTGTCCAATCTTGACCGTGCTTTTCAATTTTTAATACTTTTCACCAATTTAACATGGCGGCTGCGCGAAATATTTCGCTATCATTCTACATCTCCGCAACAGTAACAGATGTCACCCTGAAATTTTTCACGCTGATATTTGTTACTACTAGAAGTTCATCTATGTGACCTTGATAAACTTGTTAAGTACAAAACGAACATGGCGACCAAGTTGAAATATTTAAATAGACTTTTCTCGCAATTTAACCTTCCAAGCGCAGTGAAACTTGTTACAGAAAATGTCAATGCAAATTGGCATTTAATTCAGTTCAATTGTTTACATAACCTCTAGATGGTGGCTGTGCGAAATGTTAAAATTAGGTTTTTATTTCTTATGTCCTACTCATGCGATCAAAGTGAAAGTTTGAATAATGAATCTACGTACTAATTTTCATCTAAATAGTACATAACTCTATGGCCTACACACATTACTATCCAACTTGGAGACCATCCGAAATATTAGGATGGTTCTCAATTATCTACGAATCTTTTACAGCAATCAAACTGAAATTCCCCCAGGAGCTCACATTTAGTGGGACGTGGGTTGGCGACCACGGGACCCCAGCTGAGTCTGGTATTGCTTCCACTTACTTGTGCCGGGCTCCTCTCCAAATTCTTTCCTGTCGACCTTTCTTGGTCAACTCTTGTTCTCTTCCGACCCCGACGGTATTAAGGTATCCGAGTTCTCGGGAGTCTCTTCCTTTCCCGCCTAAAGTGGCCCTTCTCTCACCGTTCCTGATCCCTCCTTCTTCTAGGAATCAGCCTTCTTTTCATTATAGTTCCTTTACTCTTTATTATTCCGCCCTGTTTTTATGAATTGGCTCCCGGTGTCTCTAAATTACATTTTGTGATTTTTTTTAACTCAACCACATTTTGTAAGGGTTTTCAATCAACATTGCACTTTGTAAGTATTTTCGATTTAAACTCAATTTTGTAAGTATTTTCAATCTCAATTGCATTTTGTGACTACAGTATTTTGAATCGCGGACTTCCACATATTGTGAGTATTTTGAATCTACCATACATTTTGTAAGCATTTTCAAATTCAATTGCATTTTGTAAGTATTTTGAATATCAATAGCACTTTGTGAGTATTTTGAATCTGAACCGGCCTTTTTCAATCTCACTTGCAGTGTGTATTTTCAATACCAATTGCATTTTGTAAGTATTTTGAACCTCAATTGCATTTTGTACGTATTTTCAATTTAAAGTGCATTTTGTAAATATTTTGAATTTCAATTGCATTTTGTTGAGTATTTAGAATCTACATTGCATTTTGTATTTTGAACCTAAACTACATTTTGTGCGTATTAGCCTACTTTCGATTTTTGCAAAAAATGAAAGTAGACTTATGAGATCAACACAGGGCGAAAAATTGTGTGTCTGTGTGTGTGTCTGTGAGGCTGTGTGTATGTGAGTGTGTGTACTCTGAATGTTTGTCCCCCCCTATCAATTCGAACACGGTGAAACCGAATTGAACGAAATTTGGTACAGAGGTAGCACGAGCCAAGGGCACCTCAGTGTCATGTTTTATATCGCCGCCATCTTGACGGAAACGTAATGGCGGCCACCCAAATGTTCAAAGCTTAAATCAAATTACGACTAACCTATTCATCCGATCTCTACCAAACTTAGCAACAACATACCTTTGTGTGAGAAGCGTTCTTTGACCAAGCTACAAGGTCACGAGCCTGATACTTTATGGAAGGCGGCCATGTTTGTGTGCAAATCGATTCCCCTTATCAATTCAAACACCGTGAAACCGAATTGAACAATATTTGTTACAGAGGTAGCACTAGCAAGGGCACCTCAGTGTCATTTTTTATATCGCCGCCATATTGACGAAAACGTAATGGCGGCCACCCAAATGTTAAAAGATTAAATCAAATTACGACCAACCTATAATAATCTGATCTCTACCAAATTTTGCAACAACATACCTTGTGTGAGAAGCGTATTTTTTTTACCAAACTACAAGATCATCAGCCCACTAGTTTGCAGATGGCGGCCATGTATGTCTGAAAATCGATTCCCCTATCTATTCAAACACGGTGAAACCAAATTTAACGAAATTTGGTACAGAGGTAGCACTAGCAAAGGGCTCCTCAGTGTCAAGTTTTATATCACCGCCAACTTGACGGAAACGTAATGGCGGCCACCCAAATGTTAAAAGCTTAAATCAAATTACGGTCAACCTAATCATCTGATCTCTACTAATTTTTGCAACATCATACCTTTATGTGGTAGGCATCGTTTGACCAAACTACAAGATCAGCAGCTCAATAGTTTGCTTATAGTGGCTATGTATGTGTGCAAATTGATTCCCCCTATCAATTCGAACACGGTGAAACCTAATTGAACGAAATTTGGTACAGAGATAGCATTCGCAAAAGGCAACTCATTGTCATGTTATATATCGTTGCCATCTTAACGGAAACGCAATGACGGCCACCCAAATGTTAAAAATTTAAATCAAATTACGACCAACCTAATCATCTGATCACTACCAAGTTTTGCAACAACATACCTGGATATTCGTTCTTAGTGGTGACGGCTGAGGCCAATATATTACAAGTCCGTAAGATACTCCAATGCGCAGGCGCGAGCCCACCGCCGCGCACGGTAGGTTCGCGCCTGCGAACAAATGAAGCACCGGAAGTACAGGAAATGCAGTCAATAGCAACACCATTTCTACGCACTCTCTTGGCTCTGGGGACAGCAGTCATCTGTTATTCTATGAAGGCAAAGAATCTTTTTATGGGAAGCGTCGTTTGACTGAACTACAAGGTCATCAACCTAATAGTTTGCAGATAGCGGCCAAGTATGTGTGCAAATCGATTCACCGTATCAATTCAAACACGGTGAAACCGAATTGAATGACATTTTGTACAGAGGTAGCACTATTAAAGGACACCTAATATTCATGTTTAATATCCGTATAACACGTTGTATTTCAACAAGCTACTACAACCAACATTAAATTGTCTACTCCTTGAAAAGGACAAAGAGTTATAAAAATACCCATGTATTTAGGAGAAAGTAGGCTATATGTTCTTTACTGAACATCTTGTTTTTCAATCTAAATTCCTTTTGTGAGTATTCTCCTTCTAAATTACCGGTACCTTTTGTAAGTATTTCCACTCTTCATTTAGTGAGTCATTTGAATCTGAGTTCCATTTTGTAAGTATTTTCAGTCCAGCTTGATGTTCGTTATGGTTTCCATTTGATTTTCATTTTCGCTGTCACCCAGTCCATTAGGGGCCGATAACCTAGATGTTAGGCCCCTGAAAACAACAATTATTATCATCATCATCATCAAACTGAAATTTGGTATGTTGATAAAGGCTATTAACTTAGGTTTACCTATGGATTATTCAATAACCTGGTGAGCACAAAACCAACATGGCGGTAATGCGAAATTTAAATATTAAAGTTTATTTTAATCGCGACTTTTCATCCGAATGCTGGGAAATTTGTCACGGTATATCTTCATACAAGCCTTAATGTACTGACGCCTAATTTAATGGAATTTTATGAGAACTTAAAAATGGCGACTGTGCAATTTATTAAAATCTCGTTTTCATTTCTCGTGTCTTAAGTAAGACCAGTAGGATATATGAAACAAGGCTCTTAATTCTCCACGAAACTACGTATTGTTATTATTGGTGTTGTTTCACTCATTTTCTTGCGAATTCTTGGAACTTCTACTGAATTTGTCTGATAACCTGTGTTTCTGTGGTCACTGTAGTAGTGGAACTGTGAATTAATAGTGTCAAGAATTCGAGTATGTACCACAGTTACCAGTTGTTACATATCTGTAAGATACGTTGAAAATACGAGATCCATCCAGAAATTAAGTTTCCCAATTTTTAAACAGAAAACAGAGTTTTACATGAAAAACCTTATTGGTACCAGATACAAGCAATGTTTGATCTATTTTTCTAGACAACCACCACCAGAATTTAGACACTCTTCTTATTGTGGGATCATGCCTTGTATTCCTGTGTCGTAGTATTTACTGCAAGTTCCTTGTCAACTGGCGTCAACAGTCAAATTACCTCTAAATTGTTATGTTTGTTGTGACTTGTCTTCCTAAGTATTAATTTATTGTGAACCATGAGTTTTAAACAGAGTTGGCCCACAGATCACATTAATTTCAAGAATAATTGTGTTATAGCATAATATGAAGGGACCGGGTCCTTAGGTTTTTACCTGTTATTTCCCTTACTTCTAAATACAAAAACAAGATGTTCAGTAAAGAACATACAGCCTACTTTCTCCTGAATGCATGGGTATTGTTATAACTCTTTGTCCTTCTCAAGGAGTATAATTGAATGATGGTTGTAGTAGCTAGTTGAAATACAACATGTTATACGGATATTAAACATGAATATGAGCTGCCCTTTGCTAGTGCTACCACTGTACAAAATTTCATTCAATTCGGTTTCACCGTGTTTGAATTGATATGGTGATGACAATGGGCTGATGTCCTTCTAGGTTGGTTGAAGGATTCTTCATACATAAAGGTATCATGTTACAAAATTTGGTAGAGATCAGATGATTAGGTTGGTCGTAATTTGATTTAAGCTTTTAACATTTGGGTGGCCACCATTACGTTTTCGTCAAGATGGCGGCGGTATAATACATGACACTGAGGTGCCCTTTGCTAGTGCTACCTCTGTACCAAATTTTGATCAATTCGGTTTCACCGTGTTCGATTTGATAGGTGGGGGACAGACATTCCGAGTACACTCACACACACTCACACACACACACACACACACACACACACACACACACACACACAGACAGACAGACGGACAGACACACACACACAGACACACAATTGTTGGCCCTGTGTTGATCTCATAAGTCTACTTTCATTTTTTGCAAAAATTGAATGTAGGCTAATACTTCAATAATTTTCTGAATCCCACTTGAAATAGCCATAATCATGAATTCTGTAGTACATTCAAAAACACTAAACTAAGCACCTAATTGCAATTAGTTCCTTTATTGTAGTATATTTGAATGTTTCGTCCATAATTCTTAAAATTAAACCTGAAGATAGTGTTTATTCCTAGCTCTAGATGAATGAGAGAAATCCTACCTGCAGAAAATTCAAATATTTTCAGCACTTTTCAGCTAATATCTCATTGTTTGGTTATTTACCATCAAGAAAGTGTGAATAAATCTCTTATTACTTCTAAGAATCCTATATTCTAAATGAACTAAATTAATTAAACTGTCTGGAGTGTGAAAATCACCCCTGACAAGCTTGGTTGTATAGTTAACATATTTTAAGGAGAGCAAATATTTCCTAAAAGTGTCTGAAGTTCTCCGTGATAATTTGGTGACGTATCGTTGCAATCAGATTTTCTACTAACAATTAGGCATTAATTTTAAGCTTTGAGGAATTTATGTCACCTTTTGCTACACTTTAAAAATAAAAACCTATTCTTCCTATTAAAATCCTAAAAATCTATTTTATGTTTTTGAAAACCTAATATGACTATTAACCTAAAAATCCCCTCTGTAATAATAAGCCTACCCTAAGAATGTAAGAACGAGTCGATACTAGTGTACTGTCTATTTACTCCAAGCACCGAGATCATCCGCATTCTTATAAGCTGCCAACAAATTCTTATCCCATAACCTTACTTTATAATTGATACAAACTGTTGGACCCTGGATATCATAATTAGGTCTTTGAAATTTGACGTTAATATCAGCATATTAAGCACGTTATAGGCACATCATAAACTTTTTTCCAATGATTATGGTCAAGAATGGAGGTAACCACACCCTTATAATCATCACCTGGTGGGTCACAATCTAGAGGGCGGTGGAGTAAATTAGGAAGCTGGATCCAACAAAAGCCGGCGCAGTAAATTAGGCGCTAAATGGTGGGCGAGGCGAGTCGCACGCCTCTGGCGGCAGCCACGCGCATTACGCTCGCTATTGGAATGATAAATGGAATAGTTTTGGGTCTTGCTGTTCTACACTGTAAACCTGAAAAAGAATGCTATGTCTTGGGTTGAAGATGCTCTGTAATGTGTACTGATTGACTCAAACATAAGTTGTGCACCTTCCCGGGGGCCCACGACTAGTAATAATAATAATAATAATGTTAATGGGTTTACGTCCTTTTGAACAACTGCGGCTGTTAATGACGCCGGTTTGGCGATCTTTGGAGATCTTTGGAGGTCTTTAACGTACCAGTAAATCTACTGACCGCACCATCAAATGCCACCTGATAGCGGCAGAATTCGATCCTGCAACCTTGAGTACAACAGGCGAGAACGTTGCTGAGCCTGCAGCCAGTCAACACAATTAGTGGGACGTGGATTGATGACCACGGGACCCAAGCTGGGTCCAGCATAAATTTCATTTAGGCCCTACTTGTGCCAAGGTCCTCTCTTTAATCTCTTCTGTAGACTCTCTTGGTCAACCCTTGTTCTGTTCCAATCCCAACGGTATTAGGGTATCCGAGGCCTAGGGTGTCTTTATGCTGTAATATTGCAATTACATAATTATTATTATTATTATTATTATTATAATGATGATCGAGTGGCCACCGGATAATAATAATAATGATTTAAAAAAATGTAATCTTTTATCTTCCCAGCTTGGTATTACCCAAGGACTCTACGAGGAATCATTCCTCTACCGTCGCAAGGACTGTGTCTGGGAGCTGAACACATTTTAATTGGAGATACAACTGGGAATGGTGACAGGACGAACACCCAGGCGACCCCTAACTTGGATTTAATTAAGGAAGAATCAGGGTAAGGATTTTGGAAGGAAGTCGGCCGTGGTCCTGTTTAAAGGAACCGTTCCAGCATTCGCCTGGTGGTGAAAATTGGAAATCACGTAAACCAATTTCAGGATAGCCGAAGTGGAATTCTAACCCACGATCTCCCGATGCCAGTGGGGAACGAGATAGCACTTTAGTGCTTCGGCCACCGTGGCCAACAAAATAGTAATGATAATAATAATAATACTTTTCCTGCCTTACATGGCACTCTCCTGATGCCCTCATTCTTCCAGGGGTGAGACCTCTTATTTTTCATGTCATCTCCTGCTTACTGTAAGAGGTCCTAAATGAGGCGGGTCCTATGTGGAATCTGTCTGAGAACCTATATCATATTGGTGACTGTGGTAGTCAGTGTGTGTATTATTATTTATTTTGCCCATTCGCTTACAAATTCTCAGCATATCTGCTGGAAAGAAAACATTTACAATCCCAGAAATTATGGACAGTAGCGGACCCGTGCGAGAACTCTCGCATAATGGGTTGTGTGCGCCCCATGTGTACAGACTACCTGCACGGCTCTAGTGCTATGCGGGTTATACGCGATACAGTTCTCGCAGGGGCTATCGTCTTGTTTATTTTTTGTTTAAAAGCACTTTATAAACAAATAAATATATTTCCGTTGATTTTTCAGGAAATGAAAGATTTTTCCTGTACTATTGAGACGATTTGAAAGATTTTGGTACCAACCACACCTCCTAACTCCCTCTGGTTTAGGAGCTTGAGTTTCGAGGCTTGATAAACCAAGAACAAACCTCCTATGTGACACGTCGAAAGTATGACTGTCTTCTGTATAAGCTTTAAAACTCCAACTTCAAATTTGTGAGAGATTCTTTTAAGTTGTTCGGAATCACGACAGTGCTGGAGATGATCATAGGAACTGTTCTGACTTGTGCCAGTGCTTCTATATCAGTTCTGAAAGCTCTCTGTATTTTGACAGCTTTTTGTATTGATAGCATGTTGCCACTGTTTGGGATTGCCACGTCTATGAAGATTGTGTTCATCAATTTGTCAACAAGAACCATATCAGGTGTTTTGTGCACGGCTGACTGGTCTGTCAATAGCAATACAGTACGTTCCCAGTACAAGGTAAAGTTGTCATTTTTCAGTACACTTTCTGGGTCATGTTTTAGTACGGCCTCTTGGCTCAGCAGTTGAGTGTGTATAGCCAGTTCTTGATGTAGTATCTTGGCAACACAAGCATGTCTCTTTCTATACTGTGTTCTGTCCCTGCGAAATGTAAAACATGAAATCTTATTATTATTATTCCCTGAAGATCACGCCACCGAGGAATGAACATATCATGCAAATAGTTCAATAGTTTTCGAGATTATAGTGAACGGACAAATCCCACAATTTGAAAACAATTAAATAATTTTAATTATTCATCTGGAAGTGATCCATAACTATAGCCCACACTATCATAGAGAGTGCATCTTTTCAGGACAAAATATACTATATATAACTTCCTCTCTCTCTCAATCAAAGAATCAACATCACGCAGCCACAACAGATCGCTACAACCATGAATTCAAATATTAATCCTACCGCTTTACCAAACGCATTGCGATATAAATTACATTGCATTGCAATATTGTAATTGGTTCAGCTCAGCTCGGTTAATTTAGGCTGTATAATGGAATATTGTAGGCTCTCTGGCATCATAGAAAAACAAAAACCAATATGAGATGACTTTATCCTATTTGAATTGTCGAATAAATAGTAGCATTTCGCCGTCCCTGCGTTCATTTTAACGATCACCCGCATTGAAATGCAAATATGGCGAAGCCGGTTATAGCATAGGGTGGGATATTTGTGTATTGTGGGTGACTTATATCCTCCAATCTACTAGTCCCTATCTTTTCATTCCACCCAAACTGTCACCTGACCCATTCTTTGTAATGAAATCGCAAATTACTGTTAACCATCGCGAACACACGTTGGAGGGTCCCGCGATGTAGCTATGCTGGTTTACGTACACCACGACGGTGAAGCAACTACATCAAGTTCGTAGATCGTAGGTTTGAATCCCGGCGCTGACAGTGACTATCCTGAGTTTGGTTATTCTTTGGGTTTCTCCACACTCCCTCCAGGCAAAGTGAATGAATGAATGACTGAATGAATGAATAAGTGACCCGTGAAAATTAAAGGCCTCTCTCTAAGGGTGTCGCTCATGTGATTGGTCTCACACGGTGAGCTGCTCCAAGTGAGCCAGTTGATTCTGTTTCTCTGATTGTCTTATTCTACTGTATAGTTGTGATCAGGGCCCGGATTCTGATGAAATGTCATCTTCTAAATGGTTCACCACAGACATTGATAACTTACTGTATATACAAATCCTGTTCATGGGCCTCACATTACAGAAATACATATTTATTAAGTCATTTATTCGTAATTGTTCTAAGTATTTTATTTTTAGATCATTTTCTCACTTTTCGTGTCATTATTATGTCATTTTATGGAATTTACTGGCATATTTTATACGATTTGAGTCATTTTCTTACTTTTCTAATAGTTTATGATGTTCTTCTTTGCGTATGTTCCTGGATATTAACGACACTGAAAGTGAGGATGAATACGAAGGCATGCGAATCTTCACAATTTTATTCAACCCTTATTTCTTGGAATATCCACATTTCAAGACACACTGAACTTGCAATTAATCCGGAAGCAGTCATTTTTAGGTATTTTGTTTTAAAATTAGTTCATCAAAACTGCCCCTGGTTGTAATACTGTTGATGGTGTTATTCTACAGTCTTATACTATAGCATAATGTTTAATTTTATCACATTTACTCACTAAAGTGAGTTTTCTAACCATTAATCTTTATTTTGGCACTTGTTTATTTCGGCACTTTCACGTTTTGCTTTGTTCATTTTATTTAATCCATCATTTTGTCATCTCTTTCCAATCGTTTCTGCTTCGTGCTCTCGTAGTCCAGTGTGGTCTCAGTAGATGCCTAAAGTCATCTGTCCATCTTCTTTTTGGTCTGCCACTGCTTCTCTTTCCAATGTAGGAGTCCCACAAGGTTTTTCTGTGCACCCATCTGTTCTGATGTAGTCTCGCGACGTGCTCTGCCGAGTTTTACTTTACTCTTGTGGTCTGCTGGGTGGCGCTTCCTGAGGATGTCATTTCCTGGAAATACTACCTTAATCCCTCCAGCTACACATACATACAGGATTTCAAACGAATAGTATACACACCCAAGTACACGGGGATGATGACTAAAGTATCCCAAACCCCTAAAATGAAATAACATCAAGAAGTAGGAGGGAATTACCAAACTCATGCCCAAGAGAGATTTCACTGTTATTAGAGCCAGAGGTTGCGGGATCAATTCCTGTACCTATCATGGCGGTGCAACTCATCTTATTCAGGTCAGACTCCACTACAGGCCGTAACATACACTCACGAAAATGGAAATTGCAACACAATGAAGGAATCGGTTGTTAGTTTTGATTAAAAAGATATCGAACAAAGCTACGTAGATACTGTTACGTGCCACCCCCCTAGTGACACTTTTGTTAACTGGATTACGGTGGGTTGAAGCACAACACAGATTGTTCCTTTAAATAAATAATTAACTTTATTGCGGCCAGAAAGATACACTACTCATCAGCAAATACAAGCAATTATTAACCTTACTCCAGTTTCCTCAAGTCTCTTCCTTATGGAGAGCTCTTGCCCCCTTTCACTTGTCAACAAACCACAGAAGTTAATCCGTCCTAATGAGTCCGGTGGCCTTGACAGAAACTACCTGCACCTCTTCCTTATGTACACAAACTACAGTTACTTACGATAACCTGCTACACGCTGCTTCGCTCTCCACGAGCTGGGAAACAATGTCACTGGATTTCGTAACTCGCACGGCACTTCGCCACAATACCTCTGTCGCTCAGTGAAATCACACTCGCTCAAAACACAGGCAGTCCCTTGTACTGCTCGAGTCCAAGCTGCGTGAACCTGAGAGGAATGTGCATCGCGGACTATGAGAAAAGGTGTTGACGAGTGATGAGGTTTCTCGGTCCGTGCATAGTACAGAACCAAATACATTGGTAGGTGACTCACTGACTGACTCATTCGTAACACCACAGTGGTTTCAGAGAAGACCCCATGTTAGCAGTATTGGAATAGATGAGCATGTCAAGTAACACGGCGGGCTGTTGACAGGCCCTTCTCTTCTCGCCTGACCCTTCCCTGCTCTTTCTCCTCATCCCGCAAGTTCATAGAGCTTGGACTCGCACAGTATGCTTCACATTCCCTCGCTGTCAAGAGAATGGGCTTCAGTAAGGGTTTCGCAAGTCACCACACTTCTGTCGCTCAGGATAAACGCTCGCACTAGCTCGTAAAACACACACTCACTGCTTGACAGGTCGCTCTTATATAGCAGGCCGGTGACTCAATAAATGCTTCTAGACCCATCCAGGGTTCACGGCTTCTCAAGGCTTCCATCGCTGGCTGGGTCATGAATATTCTGGACCACCCCTTTGTCCTAGTAGTCCTGTTGCATAAGGCGCACGCAATACACTGAGGCAGAGCACAGCCCAGCCCGGGGGCAGTTGTGACTCATGCGGCGAGCGATGAAACAAACTCACAGCCGTAACAATACTGTCAGCTTTAACTCTTCAGTCAGTAAGCACGAATTCGCCCAATAACTGGGTGGGGTATAATGTACCTAGGTAAGTAACACTCCTGGAAGAAAATACCTGCATTAGTTAACACAGTTATAATGGTAAAATAGTGATCATAAATAATACATGTTTTCTTTTTCAGGAGTGTTATTTACGTTCTGATTATTTGAAGCGACTTCGGTGGCGTAGTTGCTAGCATGTTGTGCTTTTATGCCCAAGGTCACGGGTTCAAACACAGCCGAAGTCGTTGGATTTTTTAAAAGCGTTAAAAATCCTTCAGTGTGCCTTCCTTCGAAGGGGAAATAAAGTCGGCGGTCCCATGTCATAGATTTATGGCATGTAAAAGAGCCTTCCACTAATTACACTTGTGTGAAGCTAAATTATAAGTTAGATTTGACTAACGCTCTTAGGCTCGTTCGTCGCCAGGAGGCGACTGCGGTGGCATCTAGTAACCAAGTTCAGAACTAGTTGTCGTTGACGGTGGAGTTTGGTAGAAAAAGTAGGAACTACTTGAACATTGAATGTCTGCAGTCCTTACTTCAATTAAAAACAGGTAGCACACACTAACACAGCCATAACAATTAACACCGGTAATCAGACAGATTCTACACACACCCAAAGTAGACGGGGCTACATGACCACGTTGTCGCAGCCCCTAAACTGAGGAACCAACCAACCAACCAACCTTTGATTATTTATATATAGGCCATTGTACCTTACTCAGTCATTGGGGAAATTCATGCTGAACGACTAAAGAGTTACAAGTGTTTGTTAAGATATTGTTAGTGGTTATTGACCTTCAAGTTTGCTAGAGCTCGCGTCAGCCCGGAAGGCGGCCGGCTCTGTGGGATTTGCGCAGAGAAAGAGATACATTTCCACTGTTGCAACAGGTCCACTAAGTCCGAGTTCCCACACCGCAGGCTGCTGCCACGAGTTCCTGCGGTATGACAACACCGTCGCTTACCTCAACGAGCCTGTCTCCTTCACGCTGCTTTACACTTAGCTTTTCTGACTACACACTAGCTCAGATTCTCAAGACAGACTGACTGTGATTGGTGGGATGGAAGTGAGGCATGACGTAATGATAGCGTTGTGTTCTGCGCACCGCCTTCCCGGCTGGTTCGGGCTCTAACAATATCTAAACAAAATTCACATATAACTAAAAAATCTTGACAATTTGCGGAAGTTTATAATAACTGCTGAATCTAAATAAATGTACATATTGTAAATACCACCACCCACATACCTATAGACATAGATTCAACAGCCTAAGTGTAAAGGATTTGTTGATGATTGCTTGACGATCGAAACTGGTCATCCAAGTGATTTTATTTATTCTATTTATTAATCTCTTGTCGTTTCTTTTGTTCAGTTTTAGGGAAACACCCATAACAATTGGGTAGAATCGTGTTTCCCGACTAAAAAGCATTTAAGTACAGGGCACCAGGGAATGTTCTGCGCAGTGCCTATATACTACTGCGTCACCAGTTACGTTGGCAGCACGGCTGTCGCTTGTATCGAAACAAACAAAGAGTAAACTTCGTACTAACCACAGCCATTCATAACATACTGTTGCACTCTTCCAATAATCTTACTATACACACTGACGATTTCGACAGCCCACACTTGTGGCATAAACCCTATCAAGGACACTGTGCTGCCAACTAAACTGATGACGCTACCTATCGCAGCTGCACGTAGCCACTGCGGAGAACATTTCCTGGGCCCTGTATATAAATACTGTATTAATTAGGACACCGTCTTGTTTGGCTTCCTCTTGAGCCCAGAATTCCCTCATCCTTCGGGAATGAGCCTACTTGCGTTCCACTGTTCAAGGGGCACCACGTCTATTTTAGGAAGCAAGACTGGGTTAGTCGCCTCCGTAGCGTAGCGGTCAGCATGGTTAGCTGCCGCCCCGGAGGTCCTGGGTTCGATTCCCAGCTCTGCCACGAAATTTGAAAAGTGGTCTGAGGACTGGAACGGGGTCTACTCAACCTCGGGTGGTCCAAATGAGTAGAGGAAGTTCGATTCCCACCCCAGCCATCCTCGAAGTGGTTTTCTGTGGTTTTCCACTTCGTCTTCGGGAAAATGCCGGGATGGTACTGAGACAGTATTTTGCTATTTATTTGAACCCTGATACGACAGCGAGACGTATTTTGAATCATTGCTTGGCATTACTGTGAAGTGCAGGTTTGAGACGCAGTAAGTTTGTGATTCACTAAGGAGATGGATAGGCAATCCCGCCACACTCTTGATCACGTGCACAGCTCATGCTCACTGACTTGGTCCTGCAACTCTTTGATGCATATATGTCGCGATAATCGACTGGGTTCGATTGTCCACCTCGATACAGGAGTGATGCATCTTGGGTAGACTACCAGCTGGGTCATGGATGAGCAGTTTTGAAACGACAGACACTTGAGTCCAGTGATTTATGCAGTGCACATGTTATCGCTGTAATAAGAAAGTTCCGTTTATCACGCGGTATTACGAGTGTTCTCTACTCGCGGCGCGGATCGGACGGGTGAATTGCTACCACAGCAATATGCGGTTGTCCGTACTTCTGGTGTGTTAGATATAACCCAGAGATTCAATATACCTGAGTGAACTTAGCTATTGCACAGACTTGTTAATACAGACTCTTCGATATGGAAATCTAATACGTATTTATTTGAAATGCAGGAAAGCATTATTATCAAGAACATTATGACTGGATTTTCTTGTGAGAACCTAGTTGTCGTAGCAATGATGGACTAAACATACCGTGCAGGAATGTAATGCAGAAGCAGAGTTGATCATTTAGAATGACATTCTTTTTCACACCACAATGAAAAGAAAGAAACGTTGGGGAACGTTAGTTCTGATCCAGTGATTTTAAAGTAGCCAAGAATGAAGAAACAACTCCAAAGAAAGGAAACTACTTTACTGATAACGTCGAGGGAGCCTTGTGCAAGCGATATGCAGGAACTCCGTTTCGTAGCCAGTAGTTTTCGAGCTAGGAGGAAGTTGGTTCGGCGATTTGCAGCTCCAGCCATGAACTACTCAGGGATGATGGTTCAGTTCCTGAAAGGAATGTATATTCCTACACTTTCTTCACTCTCAACCAGAACTTCGCCCAAGGTAGCTGGAAAACTTTTCTTCTCTTGTAGACAGTAGACCTTGTCACTTTTAGTTCGATTCTTTTCACCAATATTTTATTAATTAATATGAAATTCATTCGAAGACTAGATCTGGTTCTTTTTTATCATTTCTATCGGAGAGTGCAATTTATTGTGTAGTTAACAGTAAACGTGATGCTATTTAGAGCATTACTTTGTTGCTTTTATTTTGAAAATTTTGGAAATAAAACCAAGCATTCAATTTTGTTGAGAAGATATCTGCAGCATAATTAGGACCAAGACGACGATATCTTTGTATAAGAATAGCAATTAGGAAGAAGATGGCCACACACTCGTGCACTTGAACTATTCCAAAAATATTTCAGTAATACTATTCGTTTGGACTTATGACATTCTAGTAGAAATTCTTTCTTATAGAAATGATAGTGCATTTTCATCGTTATTTTCCATGGTTATGGATTTATGGAAATCGTCCAGCGAAAACAATTGTGAATTGATTGCCAAGGCATTTGCAGCCTACTTTCATATATTTTTTTGATTAAAGATTTTTCTTTAAATGTAATATTTTTGTTCGTTCAGTTTTTGCTTGTGTTATTTCAATTCGTTTTTGGGAAGACTCTTGGATAGATCATCGTTTGATTTAATGGTTTGCGTGTATCTATTGATATGATAATAGACTCCTTTCCATGGCGTAAGTCTCACGTGTTTTCTTCTGAGTAGTTGAGCCATTTTTCGAGTTTGGATAGGCGAAACTGAAACGACTATTTTTGCTAGTGTCTATTTACAAGTTTTTCTCTCATATATAAGTATTTATGGAAATAAATATATATATATAAATATATTGGAATTGTAAACAAAATTTAACGGTTCAAACTAGTATAACAGAATTTGTCGTAGACTTAAATGACGATAATTTATGGAAATAGATAATACAATTTATCTAACAAATTGTTGCTTCTTGTTTAATGAAGTTAGAAAAGAAGTAATCTGTGGCATTTCTATATTCGTCTATGATGGGGCATGATATTTTCAAAGCAATTTCTGAAAGGTTTTAAGTTTAATAACGTTTGGGATTAATTCTTGACAGCTTTGGAAAGCTGAATTGAGGTATTGCAATTTTGTGCATACGATTTATTGTGTTAGTGAAGCGAATATTTGACATCATTGGATGGTCAATATTAATGATGGATATTGTACTTGTAGTCTTTTGAGAAGACGTTAACGTTGTCATTGCGTTTTAGTAAGAGTGAAATTAGCTTTTGAGCTATCACTTTTTGGATATGATGTTGTAGTTATCGTGAATTGGAATCACGAATGTTTTTCTTATATGCTTGTTTTATTCAAGTTGCCCTTCGTTTTATTCTCGCCTAGTAGGATTTGCCGGAGATAAATTGTCTATATCATGACACCCATATTTAAGTAACACAGCTACTTCTCGAACAACTTTAACTAATTCATGCAACATAATACATGTGATATTTCAGTAATTTTAGTAAAAATATACTGCATTCTTTGAAGCATATAAATAGTTAATAAACTATTTTCACAACTTGTAACACTATTCGATTATCTTAATTGATTGTTGAATACAACAAATTAAGAAAATGATAACCATGAAACATACTTGTAAAATTAAATGAAGATAGGCAGCGTTTAGAACAAAATCCTAATTGAGGATGTAACTTGTATATAAAATGTAAAATATGTATAAATCTTTAATAAGGGTATAACATCAGTACATAATGTAATATTGTAATTTTCTTATAATTTGTTCAGCGGATGATATGAGCAGTAAGATGGGGCCTTATTGTAGGCATTTAATTAAAACTACATTTTTCATCATTTGATCTAAAGAAGCTTTTCTTTAATTTTGTGTCTAATTGACGGACATTCATCATTAATCAGTCAATAAATTGAATTTAATTTTAAAAGAATCTTAGAACGACTGGTGTTTTATATCAGAAAAGGGGAGTGCGTTAGGAGGACCAGTGGGTAGTTTTTCCTTGAGTTTGCTTAAACTTAACGCCCGAGATATTTTTATTTTATTTTAGAGTCTCTTGTTCGAGTTCTTTTGAGCTTCGTTTCATCGTAATTTTATACACCACTGGCATCTTCGTACCGCATTCTTTAATATCGACGTATCCTGATCCCTGGTTGATCCTAGTTGGTAGGTTTTTCAGAGGTCATTTCAGCCGGGAACTTCTAGAATCTACGATCCAGCTTTTCCATCGGATTGCAACAGGTAAGACCACGTGGATTACGGGTACAGAACCTACTGTCAGGCCACGGCCGCCTCCTTCCCTCTTCCTAGTCTATCCATCCCAATCTTCCATCTCTTCCCATCCCTCATTTGGCCCCTGTTCGCTTTGCAGGTGCGGCCGCCTGGGCGAAGTGCTGATCACACCTCCTCAGTTGTATCCATCCCGACCAGATGTTCCCAGCTCTAGGACACTGCCCGTAAGGGCGGCAGTGGTGAGTTCCCTCGATGAGTCCGTGGGAATCACCAACCTAGAGGGTAAATTGACTAAATAAATTAAAAAAAAACTGCTTTAAGCCCGTTCGTCACTATTCTTTTGGCGAATAAAAACTCGGTCCAATGCTTGTTCGGGATTGATTTGGAGCATTTGGAGGTCTTCTATGGTGTTTCTGAACCAGGGTTTTGTTGTTGGAATCAAAAAAGTAAAAGATATTCTTTGTCAGCCTGTTGCCGTCCATTCGTCTGAGGTGGCCCTGAAATCGTGCCCGTCTTCTACGGATTGTGTCTGTTGGATATGGCAGCTTTGGTAGTGTAGTTGGTAGCATGCTGAACTTCTATGCCCAAGATCGCGGGTTCAAACGCGGCCGAAGACGTCAGATTTTTTAAGAGCGTTAAAAGTCCTTCAGTATGCCTTTCTTCCTTCGGAGGGGAAGTAAAGTCATAGATTTATGGCATGAAAAGGAACCTTCCACTAAGTACAATTGTGTGAAGCTAAATTTGTAGATTAGAATTGATTTTAGCTCCATTAAGTTCCAACGTTCATCGTCAGGTGCCAGTTGCGGTGGCATCTAGTAGCCAAGTTCACAGCTAGGTGGCCTTAACGGTAGCATTTGGTAGCAAAAGTAGGAACTACTTGAACTTGATCGTCTGCAGTCCTTACCTGAATTACAGATAACACACACTAATACAGCCAGGGGAGCGTGATGGCGCAGTGGCTTAGCTGCTGGTCTTTCACCCGGACGGCCGGGGATCGAATCCCGGTGACAGCGGGGAGGAATTTTCAACTGAAAAATCACATGGCGTCAGGAAGGGCATCCGGCCTTAAATCCCCGGCCAAAACCAAAATGAGTCTGGTTGGCTCCGGCGACCCCAATTAATTGGGAAAAGCCGAAGAAAGAAAACACACTAATACAGCCATCACAATTAACAGCGGTTAAGTTTGAAGTTTATAGTTTTACGTGACTGTTAATCTCTTGAACATGAGCCACGAGACCTCCTTTTTACGTGGAATCTGAACCACATGACTTGGCATTTCACGTTGAAAATCTCACATGCAATGACCGGGAATCGAACCCGGTCTGCCGTGGTCGGAGGCCAACAGCTTGACCGCTGCGCCACGTCGCACGGTGTGTCTAATCCCATATCTAGGTGGAAAAAATTCACTGCCGCAAATGACAGCGAAAACTGGCTCATTCGATAGTGAACGAACCAGATGGTGACCTTCGGTCTTCCTTTCCGCTGTCTGAAGCGTAGGAGGGAGGGTGTAGGTGCTGAAACGTCTTCTGGCTGTTATCAGGTCATTTGATAGGTGTCTGAGTGAACCGAACGTTGTGATTCTAGTGAGTTCAACGAGGTGTTGTCTTCTGCGACTCATGGAATAGTGAAAAGAGGTAGGCTATGTGTTCTCACTTTTATGCGTAATACAAGCTTTTGCATTAAATAAATTATTTACTTTATGAGTGCCTCATAGTGCCACTTTACATTAAACGTCATTCGACAGGAAATTTAATGTAGATTCAGGATCTGTAGTGGTTTGGTTGCGCACGACTGTGCATGATGGTTTATTTTCTTATTTTCAGTGACTATGCGGGCATTATCGCGAGAAGAATTTTTCAACGCGTGGCAGTCGTGTCGTAAAGAGGGTCTTACATACGTCACATTTCAATATGTTATGAATAATGTGTTCCTACAAATCTTACTGACACTCAGGTTCAGGAGCTAAGAAACAAAATTAAGTTCATATCCCATAATATTAACTAAAATGGGAGAGTGCAGGAAGAACAATGCCACGTAAAACTCCTGGTAATCTACCTATGGAAGCTATCGAGTTACTTAATGACTCCCAAGGTCCTTTGACTTCAAATGATGAAGACCAGTATAGCAATGACTACGATGGTCTGGACTCTACAGAAGAATCAGGTGACGAATGAACATTAGACATTTTGTTATTATTAAGGGGAATGAGATTAATGAGAACATTACTTGACGAATGGACGTTTTCTTTTTATTTGCAATGAGAGAAATGGGCCTAATATTCAATATATGTTGTCTTTATTTCCATGCTTTTCTAGAGAAATAATATTGTTTTCGTGTGTGAAGTGTGTTTACTAAAACTACGTCATTAACAGGACTATAAAAAGACATTTTGTTATAAAGAAATATTGTCTGTATGATTTTGACGATTTATTTTTATTTTTAGAAAATAAATGATATTTTTTGTGCCATTTCGTTGTTCTATGTTTAACAATAATTTAACATACGTTTTTAATCTGGATGATTTTACAGTGAATTTGTCTATTCCCTCAAATAAGGTGTAACAAGAATACTTGACTGAAAGCCTCATTATTATTATTCATATTTTATCCAGTTTTAAATAGTATGTTTACCACTGTCATAAACTATAATATACACATCCAAATCGTGATTTTTACTACCGAAAATGGATGATTCTTTTGTTGCTTTCGGTCATTTTTTACACATCACCTTACTCCTCCCCCGATATATTCATCCCCGAAGATCGTAGACTTTAGACGATGCCAGAAATGAATTCAGCGACCTCGAAAACGGTACAATGCCAACCTTTAATAGAATCCCAGCACTATTAACGAAGTTATTAATTTTTTTCCACCTAGAATTGGGATTCGACACACTGTGCGACGCCCCGGTTATCAGACAGATTCTACACACACCCAAAGTACACGGAGCTATATGACCGCGTTGTCGCAGCCTCAAAACTGAGGAACCAACCAACCAACCTTTTTGGATCTGTTTTGGTGGATGCCATTCTTGTAATTGGATTCCATGATTCCTATAATGATTCTGCGATCTTTTATCTCCAGTTCTTCGAGGAGCCCTCATCGGCATTCAGGGAAAGGGTTTCGGCTGCATACATAACTACTGGCTTCAGAACCGTTTATTATAATTATTATTATTACTATGATTTTTCATGGGTGTGAGAAATGACTATAAGACGACTGAGAATTAGTTTTACAAACATCCGGTAGAGATGACGATAACTGATGATGTCTCATTTGCAGTGGAGGTTAACACGTCATCTTGGTACACAGTAGCGTATTCAGTTTGTGAGATGTTTATAACAGGCCGGGGCGGATGCTACTGCTGATAAATATTATCTTGCGTGCAAAGCGACCATAATGGCAAGTCATTACTTAATGAATTTTACGCTCATTCATTAAAACAGTCATAGAAACTCCATGCAATCTCGTCCCTTCTCGGCCTGTCTTGTCGAGGTTTAGGCATGGCAGACAGTCAACAATAATGCTCTAGCGATTGTTGTTGATTCATTTCGGGGATTGTGACCTCGTGGTAACTTAGACCCGTGTATTTTTGGTATGTGTAGGATTGTTCTTATGACTTGTGTTATTGTGGTATATTTTATAACGGAGACTAAGTCAGAGAAGGAGGCAGCCGCGGTTTAAGTTAAATGAGCGGAAGTCACGTAAAGCCACTTCTAGGATGGCCAAGTAGACAATCGAACTCTCCATACCTAAGTTTTGCCTCATGAGGCAGAGTATAAGTTACTCCTTTCCAACCCTCAGACCAGAATTTCATTCCTTAGCAGAGGCTGGAATCGAACCGGGACTGTCTACTTCGTAGTGTAGAGGCTAGCATTCTTGGCTGCCGCCCCGGTGGTCTGTGTTTGATTCCGGAGTCTGCCAAAATTGAATTCTGGTCTGAGGACTGGAACGGGGTATACTCATACTCGTGAGGCAAAACTTAGAATAGGTGGATTTGACTCCTACCTCAGACATCCCAGATGTGGTTTTCTGTGGTTTCCCCATATTTACTCCAGGCATATACTGGGATGGTTCCAAAATTTCAGACCACGGACGCCTCCTTCCCAATCCTTATCTGAATTACATTCATTACACACACTACTACAGATACCACAAAACGCAGGTTATCAGACAAAAATCTACACACACACCTATAAACACAGAGATAAATGACCACAATGTTCAAGTCTCTCAAATTGAACTACAACACCGAACAGGGAACTCAGTGGTGACAGACAATAATACTAGCCACTACACCACGAGGCGGTCATCATTTTCTCGATGGCCCAATATTATAGATGGGACTAGGTACTAAGTTGTAGTGGCTTTAATTTAGGTACAATCCTGGCATTTGCATATAGTAGATGTAGGTACACCACACGAAATTCCCCTTCTAGGATGTATGAGGGGGGGGGGGGGGCGAACCCACCGCATCTCATTTATGATGTTCAAGCCAGAGTGTATCCCGTTCCAGTCCTCAGGCAAGAATTATATTTCTTGACTTTTCAGAGAATCGAACCCGGACCTCAGAGGGGACAGTCAAGAATGCTAGCCACTACGCTAAGGCGTGGTCACAGAAGAGTATGCCATCTCTACAAGGCATAATATGAACTTCAACAATGCCAAAGTAGTGAATGTTGAATCCAATTATTTGTCCCACCTTATAGGCTAATAATCCCATGAATCAAGGCTCACAGTACTTGCCATTCAGATAGTCTTATATAAGTGCCCACTGCTGCCAACATGACTACTGTATGAGAGTGATTGCTACACTCAACCAAAAATTACTGACGAGTCAGTGCCTTACGGTCTCGTATGGCCAAAGCAAAAGAACACTCTCTCCATACATTCAAGATGGCGTCTGGGCGAAGTATTAGAACATTAAAACCGACAATCACGTAGTTAAGACGAATCTTGGCACGATGTGAGTATGAAATAAAAGTTTTCACATACGTTAGTGAAAAGGATATCACGCTGATTATAACGCACAGTGCCCATCTTGAAATTTCAAAATAAGTGAATAACTCACAGTGTTTTAGAGCCATAATAACGAAATTTAGTAATAAGATAGAACTTAATGGGTCGCTTCGTATGTCCAAAGCAAAAGATCCACAACGCCATACATTCATGGCGACCAGGCGTACGTCAGGACATAATAGTACAAATATGACAACACTTGGTGGGCGAGGAGCATTATGTGAGAGGCCTCAGTAGCGTGAGTGACAAATCCATGACGCTGAATATAGCGTGAAGTGGCCATCCTGAATGTTTTAAATTTAGAAATAAATAACTCTATATTTCTTATAGTTCTAACTACAATAATGGCAAGATGTTCAGTAAAGAACATATAGCCTACATTCTCCTAAATGCATGGGTATTGTTATAAATCTTTGTCCTTTTCAAGGAGTATAATTGAATGTTGGTTGTAGTAGCTTGTTGAAATACAACGTGCTATAGGGATATTAAACATGAATATGAGGTGCCCTTTGCTAGTGCTACCTCTGTACCAAATTTCGTTCAATTCGGTTTCATCGTGTTTGAATTGATAGGTGGAATGGATTTGCACACATATAAAGCCGCTATTTGCAAACTATTGGGCTGATGACCTTGTAGTCAGTCATAAGATGCTTTCCACAAAAAGGCATGTTGTTGCAAAATCCGGTAGAGATCAAATTATTAGGATGGTCGAAATTTGATTTAAGCTTTTAACATTTGGGTGGCCGTCATTCCGTTACCGTCAAGATGGCGGCAATATAAAACATGACACTGAGGTGCCTTTTGCTAGTGCTACCTCTGTACCAAATTTCGTTCAATTAGGTTTCACCGTGTTTGAATTGATAGGGGGAATCGATTTGCACACATACTTGGCCACCATCTGCAAACTATTGGGCTGATGATCTAGCAGTTTGGTCAGAATATGCTTCCCACATAAAGATTTGTTGTTGCAAAATTTGGTAGAGACTAGATTATTAGGTTGGTCGTAATTACATTTTAGCCTTTAACATTTGGGTGGCCGCGATTACGTTTCCGTCAAGATGGCGGTGATATAAAACATGACACTGAGGTGGCCTTTGCTAGTGCTACCTTTGTACCAAATTTCGTTCCATCCGGTTTCACCGTGTTCGAATTAATAGGGGGAATCGATTTTCACACAAAGATGGCCGCCATCCGCAAAATATAAGGCTAATGACCTATTAGTTTGGTCAAAGAATGCTCCCTCCATAATGGTATGTTGATGCAAAATTTGGTAGCAATCGGATGATTAGGTTAATCGTAATTTGATTTAAGCTTTGAATATTTGTGTGGCCGCCATTACGTTTCCGTCAAGAAGGCGGTGATATAAAACATGACACTGAGGTGCCCTTTGCTAGTGCTACCTCTGTGCCAAATTTCATTCCATTCGGTTTCACCGTGTTCGAATCAATAGGGGTAATCGATTTTGACACAAAGATGGCCGCTATCCGCAAACTATTAGGCTAATGACCTATTAGATTTGTCAAAGGATGCTTCCTCCATAAAGGTATGTTGTTGCAAAATTTGGTAGAGATCGGATGATTAGGTTAGTCGTAATTTGATTTAAGTTTTGAACATTTGTGTGGCCGCCATTACGTTTCCGTCAAGATGGCGGCGATATAAAACATGACCCTGGGGTGCCCTTTGCTAGTACTACCTCTGTACCAAATTTCGTTCCATTCGGTTTCACCGTGTTCGAATTAATAGGGGCAATTCATTTTCACACAAAGATGGCCGCCATCCGCAAACTATTAGGCTGATGACCTATTAGTTTGGTCAAACGATGCTGCCCCCATAAAGGTATGTTGTTGCAAAATTTGGTAGAGATCGAATGATTAGGTTAGTCGTAATTTGATTTAAGCTTTGAACATTTGTGTGGCCGCCATTACGTTTCCGTCAAGATGGCGGCGATATAAAACGTGACACTGAGGTGCCCTTTGTTCGCCCTGTAGTGATCTCATGAGTCTACTTTCATTTTTTGCAAAAATCGAAAGTAGGCTAAAAATAAGGTAGAACCATATATGCGGTATTGTGTTCCCAAATCAAAATAATAGCGAATACAAATATTTCAAAGCGGCAGATGACCTCGTAGTTCCATCCCTTGAAACCTCAATAACTAACTAACAAATGTCCAAGATGGCTGTTGGTCGTGCTCTTAAAATGTAATAATAAATCATTCAGAATGTAATCGCACAACTAAATCGAAATTTAGTGAGAAAGGAGTGCCATATAAAGGGGCCTTTTTGAAATAAACCATAAGAATAACACACTGAATTCACGCGCAGCGACCATCTTGCATAGCATATGATAATGGATAACTGAAAGTATTTTGAACTTCAATAATGAAAACTAGTAGTAATGTAGAACCTAGTAAGTGGCTCATTACGATCAAGTCAAAAGAACAGCGACTCCATACATTCACGATGGCAGCTGGGCGTATTCATAAAACTTTAATATCAGTAACTCATGGCATAATAACAGAATTAACGCAAAACTTGGTGAGGGAGGAGCACCGTTTAAAAAACTTTGGTAGAATTACTTACAAAAATATCAATTTAAATATAGAGTAGAGTGGCCATCTTGAAATTATGGAATGTAAAGCAAATTATTTTGTATACGATGAGTAAAATTAGTATTAATTTGTATGCCCAAGGAAAAATTATAGTCTTGTCTTATATTCAACATGTTGGCTGAGCGAAATATTTAAGACATCAAAATCAATAACTCAGGATCAAATTCCGCAATTAACACGAAACATTATAAGAGAGGAGTATCGTATAAGGGACCTCATTAGCATTAGTCATAACTTCATGAGGTAGTCTCCTTCCTGAAAATATAAGGTATTAATATCGATAATCCACTACATATACCAGTTAGAATGACGAAATGGAGCAAGTATGCACTCTCACATAGCAGGCCTTCTCTGCAGAAGGCACAATATCAACGAATCCATAATTCAAGATGGTGAGTGGACGTACATTTATTATGTTAGAATCGATATCCTCTAGATGCAAGAGCAGAATTACAACGAAACTTATTAAACGGGGAGTCTTACATATGGTACTACTCTTAAACATTCATGACAAGAACATTCAATTATACGGCTTTGTAAGGACAAGAAGTTGTAACTATTCCCATATTTTTAAGAGAAAGGAGGCTATATGTTCTTTACTGAGCATCTTGGTTTTGTGGAGCCTTATTATTATTATTATTATTATTATTATTATTATTATTATTATTATTATTATTATAATTTTATCGCTTTGGTCAGTTATGATATATGAACTACAGCCAATGGCCATACGCTGGGCTTTTTTGATTGAACGCCCGAGGGCTCTGAACAAGTTCAATTTCAAGTCGTTCCAACTTTGGCTGCCAGAAAGATGCTACTCCCACTAACACTAGCGGTGAACGTTGAACTTGATAGAGCGTTGTTTACTAGCCAAATAATTATAACCTACAAATTTTGCTACACACCAACAATTGCAGTGGTTATTTTACACGCCATAAATCTAGGACATGAGCTCGCCGGCTTTTCTTCACCTCCAAAGGAAGGCATACTGAAGGATTTTAATGCTCTTAAAAAATCCGACGACTTCGGCCGGGTCAGTTATGGACCTCGTTAATCCAACTGCTGTCTTCCTCGAGCTTTAACATTTTCCCGGTTACGTCTCATTCGTTCCGAATGGTGTTGCTTCCATTCTTTAGCTTTCGTGTTTTATGTTGTAAATTTAGTCTTTTCCGGTGTTCCTTGGGTGTTATTCTTCTTATTCTTCTACTTTCCGATATGGCCTGCTATGGACCACGTGCCAATTTCAATTCTTCACACTTTGTTGTTTTCTCTTCAGTTCCCTCCAGTACTCCTTCATCCGTTCACTATGCTGCTTCTTTCTGTCCTCGAACCACTTCGCACCAGGTTTCTTTGGCAATCTTCCTTGGTATCCTTTCATGCTTAATACCCTTTTTCTAAAGATCTCTCTGTTCACCGTTTCTTCTTCTCTTATATTGTTTCTTTCTGAATCTTTCTTTACTTCTTGAATCCAGCTAGTTGTTGCCCTTTTCTCCCAAAGGTACTTCAATATCCTTTTTGTTAATCTGGAATCATCCATTCTGTAAATATGTCCAAAATATTGCAATCTCCTTTTTCTTATCGTTTCTGTTATATTTTCTATGTTCCTGTATATTTCACCATTAGATCTTAATTTCCATACTTCTGCTGTTTTCACTGGGCCTAAAATTTTCCTCATGATTCTCCTTTCTAGTACTTCAAGTTTATCTAAGCTATAGTTTAGTTCCAGACATTCACTTGCGTATAAGCTTGCCACGGTGGGTGAGTGGTTATAGTGTCGGACTACCAACCCCAAGATTGCAGGTTCGCCCCTGGCCATGGTAAGTGATTTTTGAAGGCGACTAAAATCACGATACTCATGTCATACGTTGTTAGCATGTTAAAGAACCCATTTGAATTCAGTAGGCCGTGTTCAATGGCAAAATTAATCTCAGGATTTTCCGCCAACACAAAGTTCCTCCATTCTCTACTTGAAAGCGCTGTAGTGTCAAGGAGTTTAGATATCTAACCTCCTTGACTTTCATAGCGTTCAATGGAACGACGAAATTCGACATGCAAGCTACCCTCTGGGAGTCAATTAACAAAGCTTGAACCAGGCACCCGAGGCCATACGATATTATTATTACTATACTTGCGTATAGGCATTCCGGTTTCACTACTGTAGTGTAGTGCCTTATTTTAAGATTTTTAGATAAGCACTTTTTGTTATAAAAATTCTTAGCGATACCATATGCACTTTCCATCTTGTGTACCCTTTCTTCTACCGAAGATTTTTCTAAACCATTTTCTTGAATTATTTCTCCCAGATATTTGAATTTCTTTACTTTTTCCACTGGGCCAATATCTGTTGCCAAATATTTTGAAGCGTCTTGATGTTTGTAATAAATTTAGTTTTTTTCTACGGAGATTCTCAAACCTGTTTTGATGGCTATTTCTTCCAAGAGATTGATTTGTGTTGTTGCACTTGTTAGGTTTTCTGACAATATAGCAAAATCGTCTGCAAATGCTAGGCAACTTATTTCAATGCCTTTGTTTCTTCTCCCCAAAGTTACTGGCGAAATGTTATGTCCTGTTAGCTTTAAATTCCAAATTCTTACAATTTTCTCTAAAACACAGTTGAACAGAAGGGGTGATAAACCATCACCTTGCCGTACACCTGTATTTATCTTAATAGATTTTGACACCTCACCCATAAATTTTACTTTTGAAATCGTGTCAGTAAGGGTTTTACGTATTAGGTTTGCCAATTTAGTTTTCACTCCAAATTCACGAATTGTTTTATCTATGGTTTCTCTATCAACCGAGTCAGAGGCCTTTTTAAAATCTACAAAAGTCACAACTATGTCCTTTGAATTCAGAATCCTATGGCGAATTATGGATTTTAAGTTAAATATTTGTTCTGAACAAGATCTACCTTTTCGAAATCCAGCTTGATACTCGCCCAGTTGCTTGTCAAGTGATGTTTCTACTCTATTCAGCAATATTTTCGAAAATACCTTGTATGCAATTTGAAGAAGAGAGATGCCTCTCTAGTTATCAACGTTTTGTTTGTTCCCCCTTTTTTTGCAATGGGTGTATTAGAGCCACTTTCCATTCCTCTGGAATCCTCTCTGTTCTCCAAATATCTTCAAAGATTAACTGCAGCTCTTCAATGATTTTTGATTGAGACCATTTCAAAAGTTCAGCAGTTATAGAGTCCTATAATTACTGTTGTTACTATTATTATTATTATTATTATTATTATTATTATTATTATTATTATTATTATTGATATTATTATATATTCACAATCAGGAAAGCAACAATAATTAATATACTAGGTACCGTAGTGGATTCAGTCAGACTTAGCGCGACTAGCTAAGTAATGGCAATGTAGGATAAAACGACACTACGGTAGTTACAAATACTCGGAATCTTATTATGGAAATAGACTTTCTGGTTGAACATACAGTACTAGGAAGAGTGAGATCACCAATCCTTGTACGAATATTTAAGAAGAAAACAAGATGTTCAGTAAATAACATATAGCCTACTTTCTCCTAAATGCATGGGTATTGTTATAACTCTTTGTCCTTTTCAAGGAGTATAATTGAATGTTGGTTGTAGTAGCTTGTTGAAATACAACGTGCTATAGGGATATTAAACATGAATATGAGGTGCCCTTTGCAGGTGCTACCTCTGTAAAAAAATTCATTCAATTCGGTTTCACCGTGTTTGATTTGATATGGGGAATGGATTTGCACACATACATGGCCGCTATTTGCAAACTATTGGGCTGATGACCTTGTAGTCAGTCATAAGATGCTTTCCACAAAAAGGCATGTTCTTGCAAAATCTGGTAGAGATCAAATTATTAGGATGGTCGTAATTTGATTTAAGCTTTTAACATTTGGGTGGCCGTCATTCCGTTTCCGTCAAGATGGCGGCGATATAAATCATGACACTGAGGTGCCTTTTGCTAGTGCTACCTCTGTACCAAATTTCGTTCAATTCGGTTTCACCGTGTTTGAATTGATAGGGGGGAATCGATTTGCACACATACTTGGCCACCATCTGCAAACTATTGGGCTGATGATCTTGCAGTTTGGTCAGAATATGCCTCCAAAGTTGCAAAATTTGGTAGAGACTAGATTATTAGGTTGGTCGTAATTACATTTTAGCTTTTAACATTTGGGTGGCCGCGATTACGTTTCCGTCAAGATGGCCGCGATATAAAACATGGCACTGAGGCGCCCTTTGCTAGTGCTACCACTGTACCAAATTTCGTTCCATTCGGTTTCACCGTGTTCGAATTATTAGGGGGAATCAATTTTCACACAAAGATGGCCGCCATCCGCAAAATATAAGGCTAATGACCTATTCGTTTGGTCAAAAGATGTTCCCTCCATAAAGGTATGTTGATGCAGAATTTGGTAGAGATCGGATGATTAGGTTAATCGTAATTTGATTTAAGCTTTGAACATTTGTGTGGCCGCCATTACGTTTCCGTCAAGATGGCGGCGATATAAAACATGACACTGAGGTGTCGTTTGCTAGTGCTACCTTTGTACCAAATTTCGTTCAATTCACGTACACCGTGTTCGAATTGATAGGGGGGGGGGCAGACATTCAGAGTACACACACTCACACACACACATACACACCTTTTTCCGCCCTGTGTTGATCTCATAAGTCTACTTTCATTTTTTGCAAAAATCGAAAGTAGGCTAACCAGGAGAATTGTACTCAAGGTAGGAGTAATATGGTAGTCTGGTAGTGTAATCAGCGTTGGAACTTCATGCCCCATAAAGTTCTATGAATTTAGTGGTGATTGTTGTTTTAAGGGGCGTTACATCTAGACCAAATGCTCCTAATGATTTGGATGATAATTTAAAACGGGTTTGAATAGTATTACTACTACTATGGCAAATACCATTGACTACTAACTTACAACTAAATTACATAGCCTACTACTTGCATTACTTGGAATATCATTTGCACCCATTATGGCGTCGTAAACGACCTCAAGCCATTGGGAGTCCTATTGTGTTACATGACAATACTCGTTGCCATGGAGCCGCAACAGTGGGCAATTTGTTTACAAGGTGGAACTTGGAAGTAGTTGAAAATTCACCAAATTCACCTGACGTGATCCCTTGTGATTGCGACTCATTCTCAAAGATCAAAGAACCTCTACGAGGTGTTCAATTTCAATTAAGAGTTGACATCCAGAGACTTCTAGATCGATCAGTGAGAGAGAGATATCCAAAAATGGTGCTGCAGTGTGTCGTCTTCCAAGAATTTGACAACGTATTGTTGACATGGCTTGGTGTTGGGGTAGAGCTCCTGCCCCTGATTCAGATGCCCCGGGTTCGATTCCCGACTCCATCATGGACTTTGGAAACTCATGTTAGGGCTGAAAAGGCGTGCACTCAGCCCCGTGAGGACAATTGAGTAGCCGTCTGAAAATGAGGCAGCACCCCGGTCACGAAAACCAATATTAACGGTCAAGGGAACCCGATGTGCTGACCATGCATCACCCCAATATTTGCAGGCCAAATGGCTGGGCATCGGTCACTGGGCAGGCCTAGGACCTTCAAGGCCTGTAGTTCCAGGGGTTATTATATTGTTACTTAGCCTACTTTTCTCATTTTGCAAAAATGAGGAAAAAGAAGACTTATGAGATCGATTCGGGGAAAAGTGTGTATGTCTGTCTGTCCGTCTGTCTGTCCTTCTGTTTGTCTGTCTGTCTGTCTGTCCGTGTGCCCCCCTCCCCTCCTATCAACTCATAAACAGCTGCAGCTAATGAACCAAATTTGGTAAAAGTTAAGATACATACCTGAAAATTTCACGGCCATATTTAGAATTGATGTCAGTGCTACCAACTGCTGAAAAATTGCGATTAAAATTTGAGCTCTATGTTGAAGATCTCAGAAGTAATGCATGCAAACTGTTCCAAAATTGGCACACATATAGTGTGCCCTTGCAGCACGAAATATGCAAATCACAGTATGCCAGCATTGCTCAATTCGGGATTTTTGGCGCTGCGGTAAGTTCTCCCACTCTGTGACTTACATATTTTGGATTAAATAGAGGATACACTTGCAAAAATAACAACAAAATCAACTCCTATTTTAACATATTTAATTAATCAAAATTATGGCGCTACAAACAATAAAACAAATAAACTTCTGACCAATATCTTTCTACTTGTTCAAAGTGAACAAGGAATAACGTAAGAATAAAACAAATATTAGATTAAAACACATGGTTTTCTTTAAAACTAATAATTCATGATTATTTTCACTTCCATAAAGTACCTATCTTAAAGTTCCATATAACTACGAGCTTCTTTGGCTCGATACTTTCCATAATAATGGTGTCATACTTTTGTACACCTCAAGAACTATTTTTATCTTTTCTTATCATCAAAACAAATATATAATTACATTTAAAATTACATGTTAATTATCCACTTCAATATTTGGGCACTTCACATGTTCTCCGCATTTACCATCTCTCTCAAGTTTTGCAATTTCACTACGGTGATCGGGAAACTACTTGTGTACTCCAGAGTTATAAAGATTACTTGACAAAGTCAAAAACTATGATTACTCCCGAAATCTAGTTATCTTCACAAAACTCGTGGATTCCTATTTCCATACAACAATACAATAGGGATTTTTATTTAATTCATTTGTCTTATAAGACCATTATCGCATAAGAAAACTACGATCTGAACTGGCAAGCGATAATATCAATCTACAAGGACCTCGGTTCAACGCCCGGGTCATTAACAACTTTTAAACACTCACGGTGTCTTTAGCACTCCTTACAAAAAGCCTTTTCCTCAACCCTCATGCGGCGAGGGTCTGGTCAATTACTTGAGCGTGATTTATGACAGGGAAGGCGGCTCCCTGTCTAGCCTACGGTTGGAGCTCTCTTCAATGCTTTAAAAACAAACATTCCTTTCTTTTTCAGTTCTATGGAGAGACCTGGCATTCTACTCCTCGTTTTACTTTCAACAATATTATTGGGCTCAAAAACCACTTCCGTAATCTTGGCATTTATTAATTATGAAGGGTCCTCATTGATTGTGAAGAGTAATACACATTCTACGACGAATAATTAGGGGTTTTAACAACAAGAGGATTCTCGGTTCGAATCTCTTAACATGCCTCGGGAACCATTTCCACATTTGAGGACTTATACAAAATGCGATTTAGGGTCTAGCCGTAGCTTACAGGACCTACGCTCAATAATACCATACATTTGCTCCCTTTATAACATAAAAACACACACATGGCCTCGTGATCTACGTCACAATTAGAGGACTTACAACATATCTCAATTCAATACAATCAACTACCCCTCATAAGTAATTTACCAAGTACATTTAAATTCTACGCATTTCTAGCGTGACTTTTTATTTAATTGCGTTCCATTTCGCTACACATTACTTTACGGCCAAATGTCTTCCAAGAACTGATAAATTTCATAGTAACAATTGATACATATCTCAATTTTTATATTTATCTTTTCCGTTGACAATAAATCGCTCCATTTTTAAGAACATGCATTCACATCATGTCTTATACATTTGTTAAGGCTCCAACGCTCTATACTTTTATATTATTCAATTTAATCTTTATTTAGATTTCTTTACCTTGTTATTATTATTATTATTCACATCATGTCTTCATTCCTTACAAAAGCTCAAAAGCTATTTCTTTCATATAATTCAAATTTACCTTTATTTAAATATCTTTGTTATAATTATTATTATTACGCTTGCTTTTATAACATTCGTCAAATATACTGACATTTTATTCCATGCATTCCCTCTACAGGATTTCTTCTTTCACATAATTATTTATTATTTCTCAAAACTTTATTTTTGTTCAGATCGCGTTCTTATTTAATTATTATTCATTTAAAAACATCCCTTTTACTCAAAACTCCGGTGGAATTGTACACAAAATATTTTCCCGACACCAAAACATAATGAATTTCTTTACTCACATGTCCAAGGTCGTTTTCTGACCTTTATTCTCGAACGATGCGTCATTTTGGCCCACCTTCTTGACTTACTCCATATTGTACGAATTCATCTCGTGTACAAACATTTCTTGACACATATTCAATACATTTAACACTAGCAACATTTTTGATACACTGGTGTATCCGTTTAGAACACACATTAAAACACTAAAAAATATTATTCTGGTACATATTATAACACCTATCACTTTGCATAAAACACTTTCACTTTACATAAAACACTTAAAATGATACTCTTAATTTTTTTCTTACAATATTTACACTTCACTTCTATCACACGAGCGTATCTCAACGATTTTGACGATTTCTGTCGGCTGTTGACGATCCCTGATATGAATCCTATCAACCTGCATTGGACGTGTGATTTTACTCGTTCAAAGTTTCTCTCTCCTACAGTGGAAACTACTGGTTTCAGTCTCTCAAAACCGCTTCTATTGTCTATTACTCGGCTTCACTTTATCTGCTTTAACTAGGCGATAAATGTCTTTACTTTGCCGTCACCTCTATTTATATATGGTGGTCTATCGCTCCCTATAGTTTCGATATCTTGGCCTCCTTTCGAGGACCGTATACTGTCTATCGTAACCTATAGTTTCTATATCTTGGCCTCCCTTCGAAGACCGTACACTGTCTATCATATATTATTTGACGTTTCCTCACTAGAGTACGTTTTCCCTCTGGTTTCGAACCTAAGTTCCTTTTGCTAGAACTTCTAACTTTCGCGATCGTAATTACTGTTTATTCTTGTCCTTTACAGGACTTAGTGTCTTTAACAATGTCTTTACTGGACGTAACGCCGTTTATTTGTTGGAATTCTTATAACTTCGTAACTGTATCGAACTAGTGTTCTTCTGGAACTCGAAGTTCCCTACTGATCGCTGTATCTTACTTTGACGATATTGCTTTTAAAAGTCCGTATATTTAGTGTTCTTTATACTTTAGGACTCTTCAGAGTCTCGAACTGTAGCGTAACTGTATCGTAACTGGCCTACACTCGGCGAACTTGTAGCATAGCCTCCCTCAGGAGTCTCAAGTCGAACGATGTGATGCTCCAACGTCACGCCCCCCTGGACGGACTAATAATGCCTGCGGTGTGATACAGAATGACGCCCCCTCTCGGGCTGTCGGAATGACTGCACTGCACTGATGCAGAGTGACGTCCCTCACGGGTTCTTGAATACTGCCTTCGATGTCTGATACAGCGTAACGCCTCCCTGGGCTATCGTAAACTGCATGTTTGGTCTGGCTCTGCCAGGATTTTTATACCTTTTAATCACAAAAAGATAAAATCCTAGTCCTTTTCGTGACCAACTTTTGAACTAATTGTCGCACAATTATAAAAATTATATCTCCAGAAAGCTCGTCTTCCAAACGTAAAATGATCTTCCTGTGCACGGAAATCGATCGTGCATTTCCGAGATATTAATTATTTTTTCGTCTTCAACTGTGTGGGTGTTACTGTTCATTTTTAATTCTCCCACTCCTTGGATCCCGGTGAATTCCCAATGACGTATGCTGAATTTGCACTTTCCTCCTGTGCAATTATTAAAGGGTTTTTCTTTACACAAAAATCTCTAATTCGAAATGATTCACCGTACTGTATTTGTTTACTTATTTTTATACTCGTAAACGGGTTAAATTTAATTATTCTTGTTCTGACTCAGCGGCGAGGTTGCCATTTTCCTGCAACGTAAGGGCAATTTCCGAGTCAAGCTTCTTCGTCTTACAGTCCAAATTTTCCACTCGTTCTATTAATATCCATGACTGGCTCCTTATAAATGTCAAGAAGCATGAGCTCATCTTATGAACACCTGGTCCTGCCGCTTGCGCAATGTTAGGCTAGAACCCTTGTTTGAAATCTCTCTCCGTTCCCTTAGAGACTGTATGATTCTTTCATTCCTTTCACAAAATACATGGATTCGACCCCTCTTTGAAGCCTATGGTACATGGGTTCAATAGATAACATTCCAGAATAATTTTCAGAATTCCATACATGCTAGTGTTGTCAACATGATTCTAAGCCTGCCGATAGGTTCAATTTCTAAATGCATGTAACTTCTATACTATCGATTGGATTTCAACCAAATTTCGTATGTACTATGTGTGCTACAAAAGATATGACTGTGTGTATTCTATAGAGCAACCAGGGATGCCAACTGTTAATAAATGCTCTCTCTATATTTTAACCCTAACATCAATATATCAGAAAGAAGGCAAGCCAACAGCTCTAAACTTTGCACACGTATAGTACCCTACATTCTACCTTAGTATGGTGTAAGGTATATACATCAGTGCTGCCAACACGATTCTATGCCTGCTGATAAGTCCAGTTCTTTAATGCATATAACTTCTATACTAACAAATGGTTTTCAAACAAATATCGTATGTGCTTTATGTACCATAAGAGTTATGACTATGCGTATTCGTAAGAACCAGCAGAGCTGCCAATGGTTAATAAATGCTCTCTCTATTTGTTTAATCCTAATATCAATATATCAGAAAGTATGCAAGCCATCAGCTCTAAACTTTGCACATGTATAGTACCTGGCATTCTAGATTATTTGGAGTAACTAATAAACGTCAGTGCTGCCAACATGATTCTAAGCTTTCAGGTAGTTTCAATTTTTAATTATATGTAAATTCTATACTACCGACAAACTGATTTTATCCAAAATTGGCACTATAATAGTACGAAATATTTCTGTTTAATTCTGAGCATCTCATACATGGCATCGTTCTCAACATAACTTTACGAGCACTGATAAATCCAATATCAAACAGCATGTTAAGTCCATACTATCCATTAGACTTCAACCAAATTTTGTATGTGTTTTCTATACCTTAAGAGATAGAACTAAGAATATATTTAGAGTCACCAGGGCTACCAACTGTAGTAAGTTACTCTATTAGGCTACACTATTTCAGGTGTATTTCAAACTGCAGTACTTGTTAGATAGGTTTTAAATAAAAGATAGGAAAAATAATGCTCTCAACCTTTGAAGAATAAGGATTGAGAGGCCGCCAAATCCCGAAATAATCAGCCTTGATCCTTTTAGGGGTTGCGCTATATACAGTGCACCATACCTCGCCCCCCCCCCCCCTTAACACTGGATATCATGAACAAATAATGTTCGTTGACCCCTACAAGAGAGCAACAGTTGACCAAAAGGGGTTGACATGATAGTTGAAAGAGCTGAGCCCGGAATAACTTAGTTGAGGCAATGCGGGTGTTCCGTCGACGTCAACCCACGTCCTACAAATCGTGAGCTACCTGGGGGGCGTAATTATGGAGATGATGGTGATGGTGATATTGATGATAGTAATAATAGTGATGGTGATGATGGTAGTGTTGATGATGATGATGATGATAATAGTGATGATGATAATAGTGATGATGATAGTGATTATGATAATAGTGATGATGTTGATGATGATGATGGTAGTGTTGATGATAATAGTGATGATGATGATAGTGATGATGATAATAGTGATGATGATGATAATAGTGATGATGATGATGATGATGATAGTGATGATGATAATAGTGATGATGATGATAGTGATGATGATGATAGTGATGATGATGATGATGATGATAGTGATGATGATGATGATAGTGATGATGATAGTGATGATGATAATAGTGATGATGATGATAGTGATGATGATAATAGTGATGATGATGATAGTGATGATGATAATAGTGATGATGATGATGATGATGATGATGATGATGATAGTGATGATGATGATGATAGTGATGATGATAATAGTGATGATGATGATGATAGTGATGATGATAATAGTGATGATGATGATGATGATGGTGATGCACAACCTTAATTTGAATAACATTGTTTGAGTTTTATACCGTGGCAACTGTCCTTACCCCTCGAAAATATGTTTCCCCAATCTCTGAAATGAAGTCGTCCTGTAGACCGCTCTTTACTAGTCAGTCGCGATGGACCGTTTGTATGACTCTAACCTAGAGGAATGACTGGATTGACATCTGTTATAAGCAACCCTCCCCTCTGACATTCACCTAAAACAGTGCGGCTGATAGATAAGTCACTTGTCACTCTTTGATCACAAATGTCTTAGATTACATTCTGGGCTGTGACGTGGGATTTAAATTTCGTACTGTTAATTTCTCTGGCTCGGGGACTGGGTTACTGTGAAGTCTTCATCATTCATTTCATCGTTATCATGACTCGCAGATAACCTATGGGCGTCAACTTGAAATGCACCCAGTGTAATTACTATTATTACCGCCAAAAACAGTTGTACCTCTTGCGACCCACCTGTCCCTTTCGGCCCGTGCTTGACCTGACAGATCACCATAATGCTCGGGATATACAAATAGAAATTCCATATTTATAAGGTGCGTTCAAAAAGTAACGAGACGGAGGCATAACTACAGAAACCAGTACCTGTATGTTAGAAATATTTGCCCTGGCTGTGGAGGCACTTGTCCCACTGTGACACGAGGCGGTGAATGGCTGTCTCATAAAATTCCCTGGGCTGCGAAGTGAACCAGTTCCGCACGTACAACTGGACGTCGGCGTCCGAGGTGAATCGATGGCCCCGCAGAGCCCTTTTCAGGGGACCAAACATGGCTTAATCACAGGTAGAGAGGTCTGGACTGTATGGAGGGTAGCCGAGAACCTCCCATTTGAATTTTTGCAGGAGTTGGCTGTCTGAGGTCGTGCATTGTCGTGGAGCGACCACGGCGGCTATGGCGTTCACTGTCACTCGGCGGTCCTGGGTAATGAGTGCATCAACAAGCTGGACGTTGTCATCGGTAATGCAGGGGGTGTCCCAGACCGGCCATCATCGGCTAACGACACCCGTCCTTCCCTGGAGCGCTTGTGCCACGCTTTGACCCTTGCAAGGGACATGGTGTGTTCGCCGTACTCTTGTGACATTCGGCAATTAATGTCCGTTCCCCCTACTCCTTCCGCTGTCAGAAACCGAACAACACCTCTTTGCTCTTCGGTTGACGCATCCATGTCACTCTTTGCAATGCGACTGGCAGCGTTGGACGATTGATGCATGCTGCTGCTCGCTTTGTATCGTCACGTGACGTGCACGCGTGCCCTCTAGCGACGGGTTGTGACCTTCCACGCTCTGGTCGGTACCACACCTCATTACACACACCACAATTAGCCGATGTAGTCACCGGTTTGCACATTCCAGCCTCCGGCTCGTTACTTTTTGAACGCACCTTATATATTGCACGGTTGTCTAAAATATCATTTACATTCGAATTGGTTTGAAATAATTTGCGAGTGACGTGTTCTACCCCCATTCTAGAAATACTGAATGTGCGTAGGTGAGAAGCTTTTCTCTTTCTTCAGAAATAGTAAGTGAGATTCTATAATCTACTACTGTATGTACTCGTATATAAAAGTGAATGTTTGTTTTTTCGTCCCATATGCGTACATATGCCATTCATCCGATTGCGATGAAATCTGGTGAGTTGTTGTGCACACGCCTGGGATGGTTATAGGCATAGTAAATCCAATTTAGAATAGATAGCGCGCGAGTAGATTCAACAAAATAGCGCGTGATTTGCTGTAAATAAGTCCCACATGTGTTCATATGCCATTCATCCGATTGCGACGAAACTTAGGTGAGTAGTTGAGCACTCTCCCCCGAATGATTCTGAGATAGTAAATCCATTTTACAATGTTTTAGAGGCAGTTAACGGAAAAAGAAAAGAATATTGTGTATTCAAAAGCACTTCAACAAACAAAGTTACAACGCCAACGCCGTAATTGTTTGGCATTGCAACGTATGCCGGGTACAGCTAGTTCTCTAATAACAAAAGCAATATTATTCACTCAGAGAATGTATATATTCGGATATTAAGCCCACAGCATGCAGGAAATCCCATATGAAATGCTCCATATGCCTCCCTAATGTCAGACATTCCTGGATGAAAATTAGATTATACGATCCTGAGACCATTCATAGTTCAATGTACGAATTAAACACAACTCGTGCGCATTTAACATTTTTGTGAAACAAAAAATGATTTGAAAACAACGCCTATTGGTTAATGTACTTTTACGTCGTGATTAATTATTACTAAGAAACCTTTCAGTTAATTATGATAAACACGTTAATAATTTACAGATTTTCTCTGCATTTATACGAAATGTTGATTTAAATTTCACTGCTGAAGGAGCAATATGATAATTTTTAAATGCGACAATTTGGCTCAAGATATGTTCCCAGGTTAATAAAGTGGTCTTTGGGTAAGAGAAGGTCAAGACCCTCGGTCTAGAGCAGAGGCATTCTCAACCTTTTTGAGACTGCCAGCAGATCTCTCATGCCAATTACCCGAGTACCATATAATAAGAAGTGTCTCTCCCGAAAGACTAAAATGGGAAACTACCAGACTGTTATACGTCCTGAAGCCTTATATGCTTCAGGATGTCTAGTATTCAACCGGAAGGGACTCACAGACAAACTCGAAGTACAGAAGAGAAAGATAATGAGGATTATATTGGGGCCTGTTAAGGAAGGGAATTAATACAGAATGCGGCCTAATCAAGAGCTCTAACGTACTGTGAAAGAATCACGGATGTTGCTAGGAAACGACGTCTAGCATTTTATGGACATGTCTTCAGGATGCATCCTACCAGGTTGACCAACCAGCTCCTCGGTTACTGGCAAAGGCGGAAAACCAAGTCACCACGGTTGTGGGAAGTGAGCAAAGATCTGCAAGAACTTGAATGAACTGAAAGGGACTTAAAAGACCGGACATCTCTCAGGAAGATGCTTCAGCAAATGAGGTTCCAGGACAAACCGCCAAAAAAGAAGACAGGTGCACTCTGGACACAGGAAAGGAGGGAACAACACAGCCAGAGGATGCGTAACTACTGGGCAAACATCAAAGCCCACTCCAAATGTAATAGTTGAATATCGTGGTTCTTAGATGACCTATACTAAACAAGAAGAATAATATTAATAAAAATAACGATGAATGCGAGGCTCTGAGAATTTGGACTACGGCTCAACCTTACTAAGACGGAGTACCTTCAATGTGGTTCCCAGACAGAAGGGACCACCATATTAGATGGCATCTCCGATACCTTGGCTCCATTGTGAGACCTGATGGTGACAATCTCGGATGCCCGTGCAAGAGTGAATGCTGCATAGATGAAGTGGCGCCAGGTCACAGGCGTTCTCTGTGACCGCAAGATCCCTTTGCGCCTCAAAACTAAGATCTATCAAGCAGTCGTCCGCCCTGTTGCTTTGTATGGAGCCGGATGCTGACCTAATACAAAGAAACATGAACAAGCCATGTTGCTCAATGGAGATGCGGATGCTACGATGGTCCTTGGGAATTACATGGCTGGATCATATTAAGAACTAAGACGTCCGCAATACTCTTGGAATTGCCCCTATTCCAGCCAAAATGAGGGAGACTCGGTTGCTTTGGTATGAGCATGTAGCCCAAGCAAATACAGAGTCCATTGTAAAGAGGTCACTTGCTCTCGAGCCTGATGGACAAAAACCTCCAGGACGACCAAAAAGGCGTTGGATGGATACCCTACACGACGATATGCGTATCGTAGGTCTTCGTCCTATAAATGCAGCAAACCGCAACAAATGGAGAGCGAGGTGCAGAGTGGCGGACCCTAAAAATAATTGGGAACGACGCCAGGAAGAAGAAGAAGAAGAAGAAGGAACGATGAGGGAGTACTGGAAGTGGAGAAACACAGAAGGTCCAAGCGACGAGAAGATACGCGCCACATGGTCTTAAGTAGGCTCAAACAACAACAAAGAAGAAGAAGAAGAAGAAGAAGGCGGTGGTGGCGGCGGCAACACGCATGCTCTCTCTTTCCGTCTCCTCTCTCTCTCTCCCTGAGAAATAGTGAATTAGCTGGAGAATCACCACTCACCGAGCATACTGCAATTGCTTGCAGATGAGATACAGTTACGTGTGGACTTGTGAGAGTCGAATCAGCATCGTTCGTTGTTACTCATTAAACAGGGATGTCCAATCTGTTTTTACTGTACATAAAAAAATGGTAAAACGACTGTCAAAACTTTTAATGAAAACACTATTATTCCGGTAACTGCTACAGAATTTGCATTGAAGAATGGATCACAGGAGAGCTGGTGCTCGCGAGAACATTTTGGTTCGTATGACGAGACCACCAAATTTCATTTACAGAGCATCGTGGTGCTCCCGAGTAACAGGTTGAGAACGTAATGGTTTTCATACTCTTCAATCAGTGCACTCCCCGGAAAACATGAAACTTTGTTTGCCAGAAAAGAGAAACAAAACAACCTCCATTCAGTTCCACTGAAGAACAGAACTACTATGCGACAAGATTTAAAATTTTAGGAACATTTTAAAACACATAATTTTGAATATTATTTCTACAACACAGTTGGTTAGAAAAAAGGAAATATTTTAGGTTTCTGCTAGTAAATCAAGCTGCAAAAAGAAGCCTCGACCAATAAGGTATCCGCTAGAGATTATCGCTCTCAGTTACTCCGTCAGGAAACTCAGTCGCTAGCAAACCCAAGGTTCAGTAAACTGAGAGGTGATAAAGGGAACTACTCACATGTGGTGGAGCTCTTTCCGGGTACAGAGGGCGTCTGTCATTTCGTGCAGACTGAGGATGGGTCATGGAAAATCCACTCCCTCGTACCTAATGAGAAGAAAATATCCCTACTTTGTACCTAAAGAGTCATATTTACCGTGGGCCACATTTTAACCGGGTGTGCGGATCTTAATGATCTACGAAGAAAACTTGGTCTGCGGAATACGTACAAACTTATATTAGCCAATGACGTGATGCCTGCTGATCGCGTCATCCGCTTTATAAGTGAGAGTGGGTCAGCGTTTGCAATCGTAATTTTCAAGTGTTAGGCCTATCTCACTCAAAGAACATGCACTTTTTGTCTGAATTTGTAATTCTTATTTTTGTTTATCCTATATTTGTGTTTGTCATTACAATTATTAGTTTTATTTTATTGTTTGTTTCTTCTTCTTCTTCTTCTTTATCGTTTAGGCCTTCTTAGGACCACGGGGCTCGTATCTACTCTTCGGTAAAGTTGTTGCTTTCTTCTTCTTCCAATAGTCCCTCATTTTCTGACTGTGAGTCAGTCTTCTTTCTTCTGTCCACTTAGCTACTGTAGTCTTCTTACTTGTTGGGAAAACGCCCTGTCGGATGACCTGACGGAACAGCAGACGGTCACGAGTTTGTTCCAGTGGGATATCTAGTTGTTCCATATCTGACTTAACTGACGCAATCCATTTGTTCTTGGAGTCCTTGCCTCTTCCTGTTACTGTGAATATCCTGTTGGTGAGTCTTTCAGAATCCAGACGTGCCAAGTGTCGATAAAAGGTCAGGCGTCTTTTCCTTATAGACGTGATGATGTCCTCCTGGTGTTCATACAATTCAACATTATGACGGATTCTGTAAATGCCTCCTTCCTCTCTAATTGGACTTAATATCCTCCTCAGGATCTTCCTCTCTTTTAACTCCAGTTTTCTGAGTGGACCCTTTCTGGTCATTACAAGTCACTCAGAAGCATACAGAACAGATGGCTTGACGACGGAGTTATAGTGTCTGAGTTTGAGGTTCTTGGAGAGGCACTTAGATGAATAGATACTACGACAGGAATGATAAGCCCTTTCAAACTTGGTACATCTGGCATCTATGGCTAGGTTCTCGCTCTGATTCGCAGAAATCCATTCTCCCAAGTACTTAACTGCAGGTACCTTTCGTATGGTAGTGTCTGTGAGAGGAATATTAGAAGGGGCCTCTTTGATATTGGTCATAAATTTAGTCTTCTGGATGTTGATCTTCAAACCAGTCTTAACTGCTACACTATAAAGACTCTGTAGGTTGTAGGTAGCCTCCTCTATGTTATTTGCCAGTAGAATGAGGTCATCAGCAAAAGCCAGGCAAGGGACGAAGAGGTTGTCTCTCTTGTAACCAAGCTTCAGTCCAGCTCCCGGTGGTAGAATCGTACTCCATTCCCTAATGATCTTTTCCAGTACATAGTTGAAGAGAATACAGGACAGACCATCGCCCTGTCTAACTCCTGTTCTGATTGGAAAGCTTTCGGATAGTTCATCTCTGAATCTGACCTTAGACGTCGTGTTTCTCAGAGTGGCTTGGACTAATCGTAGTGTCTTCCCATCCAGACCAAATTCCCGTAGTATGAAGAAAAGGGTATCTCTATCCACAGAGTCATAAGCTTTCTGAAAATCTATTAGAACCACCACCCATGGACGGCCACCTCGGTTCGTGTAGGTGAGAACTGTCTTAAGATTGTGTATCTGTTCTGGGCAGGATCTGGTCATACGGAAACCAGCCTGGTATTCACCTAATTCTGAGTCTAGCTGTGCAGTGACTCTATTGAGCAAGGCTACAGAGAGGATCTTGTTTCGTTAATATTAAATTGGCTTCAATTTTAGGCATCCTCCTATAAATTTGAATTAATCAAATATTTTGTTTAGAACGGTGTTATTAAGAGGAGATGACCTCGTTGTTGCATTCGTTAAAACAATAATCATATTTTATAATAATAATAATAATAATAATAATCTACTTCGCCACACTGAACATCAACTCGCTACTTAAGATAGGCAAACTGAAGCATTTAACAGACACTTTGACTAATCACAAGATACTGCTCACAGCAATACAGGAAACCAGATATACTGATGAACATGCCTTTGACTCCCAAGGCTACCGTATTTTCAAAGGAAAGGTAGGACGTAGGAGAATGAAGAACGTACCACACCTGGGGACTGGTTTTATTGTAAGCCATAAGATACTGGATTCAGTTATTGACTTCAGCTCTCTCAATAGTCGAGTGTCTTTAATAACCTTCCGGTGCACAAACAAGGTCTACACTGTAGTAAATGTCCATGCACCCATCAATGAGGACAATAAGCGTAACCCTGAAAATACTGACAAGTTTTGGGAAGAACTAGAGGACATCATATGCAAGGTCCCAGAGCGTCATACAATCATCTTACTCGGTGACTTCAACGCCCAGCTAGGGAAAGAACGCAAGTACAGAGACATTGTGGGAGATTTCCCGGCCCACACAAGGACAAATAGGAATGGAGAGCGCCTAGTAGGACTTTGTAAGGCCTTCAACTTGGTAATGAAATCAACGGCTTTCAAGAGACTGCCAAGGAAGCAAAAGACCTGGACGTCACCTAACTGTCTCTTGGGTGAATTCCAAATAGACCATGTTGCCATCTCAAAGAAGTCCCATAGAGAGATTCAGAATGTTCGAGTGTTAAGAGGAGCAAATTTGGACTCCGACCACTATCTCTCCAAGGTCAAGCTAAGATTTCTACCTCGGAATACTAAAAAAACAAAGTCACACAAACTTACTAAGTTTGATTTAGAAAAAACTTTCAAATTGCAACCAGTTCACGGAGAAAATGGAAACCCTGGAATGTAAAACCTGGGATGAAGTGAGGGAGAACCTAGTGAAAGTTGCCACGGAGATTGCGCCATTACTGAAGCAGAAGAAGCATGCCTGGTGGACGACTACCTGTGATGAAGCGGTGACACAGAGACAAGCAGCCTGGCTTAAGTGGAACTCACAGAAGACACAAAACAACAGGGATAAGTTCATAGAGCAACGAAAGTTAACTGCCAGGATCATCCGACAAGTCCCGACAGTAGTGGCTGCGCGGGCTAAAGCGCTGCGTTAGGTCAAGGGGCCAAGCTCTCTGCTGACTCGGTAGACGCGTGGGTTCGAGCCCCACCGTCGGCTGTCCTTGAAATGGTTTTCCGTGGTTTCCCATTTTCAACACCAGGCAAATGCTGGGACAGTACCTTCTGACAGGCCACGGCCGCTTCCTTCCACATCCTTGCCCAGTTTCATTCATCTTCATCAATTCCATCTCTCATCACGACGCGCAGGTCGCCCACGGGCGTCGACTAGAAAGACCTGCACTCGGCCTCTCAGGAGGCTACACGAAAAAAAAAAAAAAAAATCCGACAAGTAAAACGGCAGTTCACAAAGGACCAACTGACTCAGTTGGATGACGATTTCAAGAAGAACAACACCAGAAATTTCTACAGAGGCTTTAAACTGAACCTCAGCCGTTATAATCCTCCCAGCCTCCACTTCAGAGGACCGGATGGACAGATAGCCTATAATGATATGGACAATTGCCACCTTCTGGCCAAGTACTTCGAGAATCTCCTTAACTGTGAATCACCTGACACATTCTTCACTTATCAAGACACCATCAGGCAACCAAACTCTCAACCACCAACCAAAGAAGAAGTGACAGACATCATCAAGTCCTTGAAAAACAACAAAGCATCAGGTGAAGACTCAATTGTAGCGGAACTATGGAAACAAGCTGGGAATAGGACTATAGGCAAGTTGACAGAAATCTTCCATGACATTTGGGAGACTGAAACATTGCCTAGTGACTGGACCTCTGCTTTGATTCATCCCCTACATAAAAAAGGAGACTTGACCGACATCAACAACTATCGAGGAATCTCGTTAGTACCTGTGACATACAAGATCTTTTCTAAGGCCTTATTAAACAGAGCTGAACCCCAGCTAGACCCTCGACTAGGAGAATACCAGGCAGGATTTAGAAAAGGACGCTCTTGTACGGAACAGATACTGAACTTGAAATCAGTGCTACGGCAAGCAAAAATGGCTAGTAAGAAATATGTAATAATTTTTGTTGATTTTAAGAAGGCGTATGATTCGGTTGACAGACCTACTCTCATAAAGATCCTGCAATAACTAGGACTAGACGAGAAGACACATAACCTTATCCAACAGACTTTAAAGAACACCATGTCACGAGTGAAGTTCAGAGGAACCCTCTCTGAAAGTTTTGAAATTAAGTCAGGAGTAAGACAGGGAGACGGTCTCTCATCTCTCCTCTTTAACTGTGCCCTGGAAAAGGTGATAAGGGAGTGGCGAAAGGAGCTAACTAGTCAGGGGGTACCAAGTGGTATCACTTTGGGACACAAGTGCAATGGGCTCAGTGTTGATTGCCTGGCATTTTCCGACGACCTGGCACTTCTATCTCATTCAATAAAAACGTCTGTGAAACAACTTAATGTTCTCATGCAACAAGCAGCTAAGGTAGGACTTTATGTGTCACTTGAAAAAACACAGTACATCACAAACATTAGTGAATCTCCTTGTACACTGCATTTGGACCAGGGAGAGATCAAGAAAACTGACAGATATAAGTACCTAGGAGAATGGCTTGAACCGAATCTCTCGGAAGTAAGGGCATTATCAACTCGAGTTAACAAGTTAGAAATGGCTTATAAACTAACCAAGAACACATATAATAAGAAGTGTCTCTCCCGAAAGACTAAAATGAGACACTACCAGACAGTTATACGTCCTGAAGCCTTATATGCATCAGAATGTCTAGTATTCAACCGGAAGGGACTCACGGACAAACTCGAAGTACAGGAGAGAAAGATAATGAGGAAGATATTGGGACCTGTTAAGGAAGGTAATGAATACAGAAGGCGGCCTAATCAAGAGCTCTACACGTACTGTGAAAGAATCACGGATGTTGTTAGAAAACGACGTCTAGCATTTTATGGACACGTCTACAGGATGCATCCTACCAGGTTGACCAATCAGCTCCTCGGTTACTGGCAAAAGCGGAAGACCAAGTCACCATGGTTGTGGGAAGTGAGCAAAGATCTGCAAGAACTTGGAGGGACGGAAAGAGTCTTAAAAGACCGGACATCTCTCAGGAAGATGCTTCAGCAATTGAGGTTCCAGGACAAACCGCCAAGAAAGAAAACAGGTGCCCTCTGGACCCAGGAGAGGAGGGAACAACACAGCCAGAGGATGCGTAACTACTGGGCAAACATCAAAGCCCACTCCAAATGTAACAGTTGAACGTCGTGGTCCATAGATGGCCTATTTGAAACAAGAATAATAATAATAATAATAATAATAATAATAATATATCGTATGGCCTCGGGTGCCGGGTGCAAGCTTTGTTATTTGACACCCAGAGGGTAGCTTACATGTCGAATTTCGTTGTTCCTTGACTATGAACGTCAAGGAGGTTAGATGTTAGATATCTAACCTCCTTGAACACTATAGCGCTTTCTAGTAGAGAAATGAGGAACTTTGTGTTGGCGGAAACTCCCAAGATTAATTAATTTTGCCATTATGAACTCGGCCTACTGAATTCAAATGGGTTCTTTGACATGCCAACATCGTATGACATGCGTATCGTATTTTTGCCGCCTTTCAAAAATCACTTACCACGACCAGGAGCGAACCTGCAATCTTGGGGTTAGTAGACCGACACGATATCCACTCACCCACCTTGGCAAGCTATCATATTTTATCATCTAGGCTTACAGAATGGAGCCGCGTCGTATATAGGTGAGTTTTGAGTACGGACACCAACTCGTACCTACCCATGATTAAGCCTGCTGCAATGTCAGCCGAATCGTCGGGAAATAATAACCGATATACGACGCGGCTCAATTCTGTAAGCCTAGATGATAAACTAGACACAGGCTGCGAAGTCCTACGATCTAAATAATCAGGTTCATAATTTCTTGAGATTCTAAAATGTATACATACGACTGTATAAAACAGACACAGCATATACATCTGAGAATAGGACTTTATATTCTATTTTTCCTACGTCGTACCTGTATCAACTGTATACAGTATATGAGGTTGCAGTCTATCCTATTAATACCTCTAAAACCAGACTCCAGTAATGATCTATCCTAGCACTGGGGATGAGTTATGACACTGGCACGAAGCACTGTTTAGTTGGCAGGCCTACGGTCTCTCTTGGCTTCAACACCCCGAGACGCGACACACCCACTTAAAGTTAAATTATGGCCACCTCTGTCTGGCTGTCACAGCTTGCTAACTCCCGTATCGTGAACGTCTGTTCGCTGTCTTTGCGATTATAATGCACTCTTAAGAGGCTATATTTCATGAGAAGAAAATCATATGTTCCGCGGGCTTGTATCAATTCGTTGTTTAGATACCAGCGTAGAGGTGGACAAACAGGGTATTACAGTAGAACCTCCATTCAGATGATCAGTGTTCCGCGATGCACGTGATAGTTTCGTCTAATATTATAATACCAAAAAAGAAAAAGGCTAATACTTGGAAATGTTCAAGAATGAACACAAAATTATTTTTACATGCATTTTTTCAAATCGTAAATGCAAAGAAGATAAACAGCAACTTAATGAAAGATAATTTTTCACTTAAAAGTTTACTTTCAGACGAGTATTAAATGAAGTTCTTTGATTTTTGGCAAATCTTAATGAACCGCGTCCATCGTCAACTCCTGCAGAATGTACAGCGCTTAAAGGCATCTTTACCGCAACTACACTTCTCGTTGGTCTAGGAAGTACTGAATAACAAGTCGTTAGATGAGAGCCCAATAATGCCACAAAAAGCCGCCATTCCCACATCCCAATAATAGCGGAAGTGCGAAGCTGTAAGGTTAATGTAGATATCTCCATGAAATTCCAAATCCAACCATAGGCGACAGAATCCCGACATAGTACAAAACAAAGTCCACGATTTTTGGATTGAGCGGGTAATCTGAAAAACCACTGAATGGTTTGATGAGGTTTTCACCATTCCGTAAAGGATTTATCGAGAAAGGTTTGTGTAAAAATCATTCATTTATGATCAAAGGAAGCCGAGCAGTAACGATTTCAGTGAATCCATTCGAAGGAAAACCTGCCTTCCGTGCATCTTTTAAGCTTACGCTGTGTAAACCGTTAAAAATATCTATATACTGTGAGTGTAAGAATTGTTCAGCATGAAAAGTTCTACAAAAAATTCCCGGACAGCATATCTATATATTTAATACATCGCCCACTATAAGTGTTTTTACGTTTTCATTTCTTCCAACAATCTCTATTCAGTGGAAATTTAAATTACTAGCTTTGGAGCGAGTTTACGGGCTAGTGATTGAGCCTATCACCCCAGCTTCTGCCAGAAGCAAACTGTTGAGTCGACTTCAGAGAAGAGTATATGTGTTTGGAGTTTCACTGTTCACCTCGGCTTTTTTGAATTGCGTCTGGGACCTGCCGTCCGTACGCCCTTAAAGCTTACACTGGGTAAACCGTTAAGGATACCTGGCGAAGGCAGGAAGGGTTGCTAGTTCCTTTATAATCCGTACATTTCCACATACATGTTCCCAAATGTACAAAATATGATCCTTTGCTCCGAGACTTAAAGGAAATCTATTATAATGAACGTAATTGTGAAACACTCTTCGACAACTTACATTTTCTTAGGTGTTACATTTCTTTTTTGCCGGCAGTGTGAATTACACCAACATTATAACCATCCATAGCTGGTTCCTTTGGGTGAGTGATTCTTTTTGTCAGTAATACACCCATCAAAAACAGTTTTGCATCACTTGTGTATGCCATAAGCAAATCCCTCTTCCGCCTACGTTGACATGATTCGAAACACCTCGACCTTTGAACTGACTAAACATGTCAACAAACCGGCGGATAGTTCCAGCTATCGCAAGCCTGCACATTTCATTGAATGTCGGTGAAGCGTTTACATGACTGTGTACCTTTGACGGGTGATGCACAACTTTACTTGATGTGCGTATGCCAAAGCTATCAGAGATAAAATTAATTTGATTTACGAATCATTAATTACTTTCCCTACAAATTAAAAAAAGTAACATATTTTCATATAACCACCTACATTGTGGTAGAGAATGCTAAAATTAGTAAGCTGTTACTGTCGATTCATTTGACGACTTTGCAACATCGTAGTCATGTATCGCCGTGTGCTCGGGTGTGTGTAGAATTTGTCTTGTAACATGTGCTGTTGTAATGGCTGTATTAGAGTGTGTAACTTTAATTCATGGGAGGATCGGGATGGAGGTGGCTGTAGCCTTAAGTTAGGAAACTTCCCGGCATTTGCCTGGTGTAGAAGTGGTAAACCACTTTTGTTGTTCTTTGTTTTGTCGCACAAGTCTATGGAGTTTCAGAGGCTTCATATTAACACAAACCAATTATTATTACATTCATAAGACGCAAATGACATATACTCAAACATACCAGTCACAAATTTACAGGAAGAAATCCAGAATAATCTGGTCAAATATAGTGAACTGAGCAGAATAGAAATAGAAGAGCGTATTAATCTACTGTCATTCACTTCACATTTAACAACGCCCTTCCTTCCTTCCTCACTTCCTTCCTTCCTTCCTCACTTCCTCACTTCCTTCCTTCCTTCCTCACTTCCTCACTTCCATCCTTCCTTCCTCACTTCCTTCCTTCCTCACTTCCTCACTTCCTTCCTTCTTTCCTCACTTCCTCACTTCCTTCCTCACTTCCTCACTTCCTTCCTCACTTCCCCACTTCCACACTTCCTCACTTCCTTCCTTCCTTCCTTCCTCACTTCCTTCCTTCCTTCCTCACTTCCTCACTTCCTTCCTTCCTTCCTCACTTCCTCACTTTCTCACTTCCTTCCTTCCTTCCTCACTTCCTTCCTCACTTCCTCACTTCCTTCCTCACTCCCTCACTTTCTCACTTCCTTCCTTCCTTCCTTCCTCACTTCCTTCCTTCCTTCCTCACTTCCTCACTTTCGTCCTTCCTTCCTCACTTCCATCCTTCCTTCCTCACTTCCTCACTTCCTCACTTCCTTCCTTCCTTCCTCACTTCCTCACTTTTTCACTTCCTTCCTTCCTTCCTTCCTCACTTCCTCACTTTCTCACTTCCTTCCTTACTTCCTCACTTCCTTCCTTCCTTCCTCACTTCCTCACTTTCTTCCTTCCTTCCTCACTTCCTTCCTTCCTCACTTCCTCACTTTCTTCCTTCCTTCCTCACTTCCTTCCTTCCTTCCTCACTTCCTCACTTCCTTCCTTCCTTCCTCACATCCTCACTTCCTCACTTCCTTCCTCACTTCCTCACTTCCTCACTTTCTCACTTCCTTCCTTCCTTCCTCACTTCCTTCCTTCCTTCCTCACTTCCTCACTTTCTTCCTTCCTTCCTCACTTCCTTCCTTCCTTCCTCACTTCCTCACTTCCTCACTTCCTTCCTCACTTCCTTCCTTCCTTCCTCACTTCCCCACTTCCACACTTCCTCACTTCCTCACTTCCTTCCTTCCTTCCTCACTTCCTTCCTTCCTTCCTCACTTCCATCCTTCCTTCCTCACTTCCTTCCTTCCTTCCTTCCTTCCTCACTTCCTCACTTCCTTCCTCACATCCTCACTTCCTCACTTCCTTCCTTCCTTCCTCACTTCCTCACTTCCTCACTTCCTTCCTCACTTCCTCACTTCCTCACTTTCTCACTTCCTTCCTTCCTTCCTCACTTCCTTCCTTCCTTCCTTCCTCACTTCCTCACTTCCTTCCTCACTTCCTCACTTCCTTCCTTCCTTCCTCACTTCCTTCCTTCCTCACTTCCTCACTTTCTCACTTCCTTCCTTCCTTCCTCACTTCCTTCCTTCCTTCCTCACTTCCTCACTTCCTTCCTCACTTCCTTTCTTCCTTCCTCACTTCCCCACTTCCTCACTTCCTCACTTCCTTACTTCCTCACTTCCTTCCTCACTTCCTCACTTCCTCACTTCCTCACTTCCTTCCTTCCTCACTTCCTTCCTTCCTTCCTCACTTACTTCCTCACTTCCTTCCTTCCTTCCTTCCTCACTTCCTCACTTCCTTCCTTCCTCACTTCCTCACTTCCTTCCTCACTTCCTCACTTCCTTCCTTCCTTCCTCACTTCCTTCCTTCCTTCCTTCCTCCCTTCCTCACTTCCTCACTTCCTTCCTTCCTTCCTCACTTCCTCACTTCCTTCCTTCCTCACTTCCTCACTTCCTACCTTCCTTCCTCACTTCCTCACTTCCTTCCTTCCTCACTTTCTCACTCCTTCCTTCCTCACTTCCTTCCTTCCTTCCTTCCTTCCTCACTTCCTTCCTTCCTTCCTTCCTTCCTTCAACCCCAGGGGCTCACGATTTGTGGGACATGGTTGGCGACCACGGGACCCCAGCTCCATTGCTACCACTTACTTATGCCAGGTTCCTCCCTATTATCATTCCTGTCAATTTCCCTTCGTCAACTCTTGTTCTCTTCTGATTCCGACGGTATTAGCGTATCCCGGAAGTGTGGAGTCTTTCAATTTCTCGCCTAGTTGGCCCTATCTCAACTTTCCTGATACCCTCACTCTTCGAGGAGACAGACCTCTTCCTTTTATCATTTCAAATGATCTTGTCAACTTCATCGTTTTGCTTTGGTCTACCGTTATGCGTCACGGTTACGGCGTATATGACGTCATCATGTTGTTCAGTGCATATGTACCGAGTCTGAGTTTACTCCTGGGGTCTGGCGTTATGCGAACGGAGACGGCGAGTGCGTGACGTCATGCAGCAGAGTGCACGGGAAGCCGAAGTTAAAGGGTAATGGAGTCTGTTGAGTCTGAGTTTACTCCTGAGGTCTGGCGTTATGCGAACGGAGACGGCGAGTGCGTGACGTCATGCAGCAGAGTGCACGGGAAGCCGAAGTTAATGGGTAATGGAGTCTGTTGAAAGAGTTCTGGGGCTTCGAGCGAAGCGAAAAGCCCTCCTGAGCCTTTCTAACATGTGTAGCATTTGTAGCATGCGTCATTTGAAATGATATGAAGTCTAGTCTCTCAGAATGACTGTATCTATTTCTCTTCATGCTATCTCCCGCATTTCCCTCAAGACCCTCAAGGAGGCAGGATGTATGTAGACCCACCACTTAAGGTGCACCCTGGATATTGCTACACCCTCAAGGGCTCACGGCTGGTAAGTTCAAGAGTTGACAACCCCGGGGAATTCCTGAGCTGGGTTCGATATTTTCCCTTTCTCCATTGCATTTGGTGTGGACCCTCTACTCTTTCCCTTTCCAATCTGCCTTTCATGGCTCTCCATTCTTCTAAGTTCCGGAATTTGAATTCTTCAAGAGTTGAGAGCAGTTCCTTTCCTTTAGTTTTTATTTACCTTGTTCTTCTCTTAGTTTTCTATTTCTTCTTCTAGTATGTAAGTCTGTGGCTAGTTCTAATTGTAGTGTCCATTTCACTTTCATTTTCATGATGACCCAAACCATAAGGAGCCGATAACACAGATGTTAGACTTCTTAAAATAATCATGATCATCTACTTTTCTTCCTTTTCCTTCCTTTTTCCCCCCACACCCCCAGCCCTCCCTTTCTTTCTCTTCCTTTTCCTTCCTTTCTCCCCCCCCCCCACACACACCCCGCCCCGTCCTTTTCTTTCTCTTCCTTTTCCATCCTTCCCCCCCACACCCCGCCCCGTCCTTTTCTTTCTCTTCCTTTTCCATCCTTCCCCCCCCACACCCCGCCTCATCCTTTTCTTTCTCTTCCTTTTCCATCCTTCCCCCCCACACCCCGCCTCATCCTTTTCTTTCTCTTCCTTTTCCTTCCTTTCTCCCCCACACCCCACCCCGTCCTTTTCTTCCTCTTCCTTTCCCTTCCTTTCTCCCCCCACACCCCACCCCGTCCTTTTCTTCCTCTTCCTTTTCCTTCCTTTCTCCCCTCACACCCCGCCCCGTCCTTTTCTTCCTCTTCCTTTTCCTTCCTTTCTCCCCCCACACCCCACCCCGTCCTTTTCTTCCTCTTCCTTTTCCTTCCTTTCTCCCCCCACAACCCACCCCGTCCTTTTCTTCCTCTTCCTTTTCCTTCCTTTCTCCCCCCACACCCCGCCCCGTCCTTTTCTTTCTCTTCCTTTTCCTTCCTTTCTACCCACCGCCCACACCCCGCGCCGTCCTTCTCTTTCTCTTCCTTTTCCTTCCTTTCTCCCCCCCCCCCCACACCCCGCCCCTTCCTTTTTTTCTCTTCCTTTTCCTTCCTTTCTACCCCCCCCCCCCACACCCCGCCCCGTCCTTTTCTTTCTCTTCCTTTTCCTTCCTTTCTCCCCCCCCACACCCCGCCCCGTCCTTTTCTCTTCCTTTTCCTTCCTTTCTCTGCCTGCCTTCCTTTCTTCCTCTTCCTCCCTTCCACTTCCCTCCTTTCTTCCTCTTCCCTCCCTCCTTCATTCCTTCCTCTTCCTCCCTCCGTTCCTCCTTCTACCTTCCTCCCTCCCTTCCTTCTCCCTTTCCTTCCTCATTCGTCCTTCCTCTTCCTTACTTATTTACTCACTCACTCAGTTACAAATACAGTACATACACTTCTGCAGACACCAAAATAACACATGTTAACGGACACATTTTATACAAACCCAAATATGCTTCAGTATTCACAATACAAATGTTTTCTGGAGTAGTTCCCGCCGACTGCCCCGTTACTATATCATAAAGGTTGCCCCTCTGGACCGATAACACTCAGTGCCGGTAGTGTATCGTACCAGGAAGTTCCTACTTATCAGCTTAGTTTCAATGTCGTGGGAGAAGTCATTCTATTTGAAGAACACCGAGGGTTATTCAGGAAGCTACCTGATAACCTTCCCCTCTTCCACTTGTTGGATTTTAAGGCATTTCTAACATTGTTTGTTTGGCAAAGATGACAGCAGTCCGTCGATAGTTCCACAGTCAGCCGGCTGAATTCTACCACGGGCGACTCAAATTTAGTGCTGCGATGGGACAAATGTCTGATGAAATGCGGAGACTATGTGGAAAATAGTGCAATGTATGTAGAACTGTACGTAGTCTATATTTGTAATTACCCATACGTATTTCTTTTTGGCTAAAAGAATTGGGGCCAAGACTTTTCGATCCGCCTCGTATTATTTATATCAATCACGCTGAAAGTGGAAGGGGTTAATCCACATCCAACCCCTTGGATTTTCCCATGCTTTGAACAATTCCTATACTAGACATATTTTTAGCCTACTTTTCACATTTTGCAAAAATGAGGAAAAAGTAGACTTATGAGATCGATCCGGGCAAATGTGTGTCTGTCTGTCTGTCTGTCCTTCTGTCTGTCTGGCTGTGTGTCCCCACCTATCAACTCCTAAACGGCTGCATCAATCGAAACAAAATTTGGTAGGAGTAAACATCTAAACCTTGATATCTCAATGCCGTATTTGAAAATGATGTCAGTGCTACCAACAGCTGAAAAATCGCATTTGAAATTTGAGCTCCATGTTGGATATATTGTAAGGTATGAATTGGAGCTATTTCAAAATTGGCACACGTATAGATAATAATATTTCAGTTTAATTTCCAGGAGGCCATGCATGGTAGTGTTGCCTAAATGAATCTAAGCCTGCTGATAGATCCAATTTTTAAATGCATATAACTTCTACACTATCAACTGAAATTCAACCACATTTCGTATGTGCTATGTGTACATAAACAGATATTACTGAGCGTATTCTTAAGAGCCACCAGGGCTGCCAACTGTTAATAAATGCTCTCAATTTACTTTATCCAAATACCAATATAACAGAAAGTATGCAAGCAGTCAACTTTAAACTATGCACACATATAGTACTGGCATTCTATATTAATTTGGAGTAACTTATATACGTCAGTGCTACCAAACTGATTATAAGCCTGCTGAGAGGTCCAACTTTAAATACTTGTAACTTCTATACTATCATTTGGATTTCAACCACATTTCGTAATGTGCTATGTGTACCATAACAGATATGACTATGCGTATTCTTAAGATCAACCAAAGCTGCCAACTGTTAATAAATGCTCTCTCTATTGTTGTTACCCTAATACCAATATATCAGAAAGTATGAAAGCCAATAGCTCCAAACTTTGCACACGTATAGTACCTGGCATTCTATATTAATTTGGAGTAACTAATATACGTTAGTGCTACCAAAATGATTCTAAGCCTGCTGATAGGTCCATTTTAAAAATGCATGTAACTTATATATATGCCTCCGTTTTGTCCAGCACAGATCTCACATAGAGTGACCGGGATTTGAACCACGGACCCAGCGGTGAGAGGCCGGCGTGCTGCCGCCTAAGCCACGGAGGATTAATGAACAAAAATTACGAAAAAACTAATTCAGAATTACAAAGAAGAGCAATTTCATTCAAAATTGGCACAACAATAGTTATTTCAGATTATTTCTGACCAATTCAAGCATGACATTATTGCCAACATGATTTTACGCGCGCTGTTAGATCCAATGTTTAACTGCATGTAACGTCCATGCTATCCAGTGGACTTCAACCAAATTTTGTATTCTGTACCCAAAGAGATGGAACTAAGAACATATTCAGTCACCAGGGCTGCCAACTGTAGTGCTCTATTAGGTTACATTATGTCAGGTATACAGTATTTCGAACTAATTAGAAATATCGATATTACCAACTTAATGTCGTCATTATTCTAGATAGATCCATATATATTAATCATTGGCATAAATCTTAATTTTTAAGAAAAGTAGGCTCTTTAGTTCGTCACGGAACTTCTTGTTTTGTATGAATTGCTGTAATTTTTCGGTACTTATTATCTTTAAATAATTCAATGATCAATTTATTTTAATCGACTATTCGAAGTACTCGAGTACGGTACTTAGAATTTTTTAATGATTCGAAAAACTGAAGTATTCGGGCACCCGCATTGTTCAGACATTTGAATTCTTTGAACCTTCGAATATTCTAAAACTTCGAATAATGGAATAATTTTGAATTCGTGAATATACGAAGTAGTCGAATTAATTGAATTTTCGAATGATATGATACAGTGAAACCTCAAACACTCAGGACAATGCATATGATACATGGCTAAGTTTGGAGATGAAGCAGAGTGGCCTGCACCCTCTCGCTTGTGTTCAAGGGAAAGGAAAGAAAATAATATCAAGGTTGGTAGAGTGTAGATTTTAAATCCATATTGCGCTTTTCCTGCAACTGTGCCACAACACAAAATGATTGTAATAACTGCGTTTAAAGATTCAAGGGAATATGTCAGTTAGTTAGATATAATTGTTTTAAGGGGCGGAACAGTGAGGTCATCTACCCCCCTAAACTAAGATAAATTTATACACATTTTAATGAGATAGAAATTAGAGGTGGATGCCTAAATATGATTAGAGAAATAACTCCTAAAATTAATAAAAGAAAAGAATGAATAAAACTAATAATAATAATAATAATAATAATAATAATGATAAAATCCACAGCCTGCTTCCAGTCTCCGACCGGGTCAGGAATTGAATGATTGGAGGCCCCCATCTAGTGGCGAGGATATGAACTGTGCCGGCTGCCGAGGCCTGACGCACTCCTCTGGGGCAATGATTAAATGAATGACAGATGAAATGAAATGATAGTGGAGAGTGTTGCAGGAATTAAATGTTGACAGGGAAAACCGGAGTACCCGGAGAAAAACCTGTCTGCCTCCGTTTTGTCCAGCACAGATCTCACATGAAGTGACCGGGATTTGAACCACGGACCCAGTGGTGAGAGGCCGGCGTGCTGCCGCCTATGACACGGAGGATTAATGAACAAAAATTACGAAAAAACGAATTCAGAATTACAAAGAAGAGCAATTTCATTGAGAAAATATACCGTAGGGCCTACACTTGAAAATTTACATTGGGAAATACTGGTCTGTTATACTGTGTATTGTTAAAATAATGCCACAGTTAGTTAGTGTTGCTTTTAGGGGAGGAACTACGAGGCCATCTGCCCCTAAAATGCCACAGTTTGGACGCCATAACAGATGGGGACTTATCACCTAAGCAAGGAAGAAGTGTCAGTATTCTTTAATTTTGCAATATTTCGGATAATGACGCAACGAATTATATGATCTCACAACGCCGATAAAAACCTCATAATTCTACCGATTTAACGCCTCGACAAAACTATTTTCCTTCTCTACACTGAGGCAAGCGTTAACAAATACTATGATTTCTTGAATAATATTATGGTACTGTTGTAGAAAATGCGCGATATTTCTCCCGATCATGGATAGTGGTCACCATGGAAACATACCCAATTGTTGTGGACGGTCTGTTGACCTAAAGACATCTTTTGGAATGCACAGTTCTAGCGTGACACTTCATGAACTACAACTAAAACAGTAATGTCATTTCTAATTATGTTCTTGCTTCACATTTAGCTGAACCAGGCGATGTGCCCAGTGTCTCCTGTCGCGGTGTGGCGCCTCTACCTCACCGGCGCCAGACCTAGCACAATGTGTCCTCCCCTAAACGCAAGGTTAATTTTAAACACACTATATGCTACAGGACTTCATATCGCAACTGGATATTTGTTCTGCGCTCTCTTTGAGCCGACATAACTTCTGAATATTCATTCATTCATTCATTCATTCATTCATTCATTCATTCATTACTCTATACACTTCCGCAACGCCGTCGTAATTCTCAAGCCGTGTCATTACGCTTGGCAACGCCGCCCATCTGTCGTCTGGTAGGCCTAGAGCAAGCACATGGTAATTGCTAACACTGCGTGAACACATAGATTTTGACGCGAAATGTTTCCAAAAATACAACAACATAACGTCCACTAAATCTACACCTAACATAAAAAATAAAGGATAAATATTATTATGCTATGAAGTGTTAATTCCTGATATGGTAATAATAAAATACGTTACTGTACCTCAATGTCCCAAGATTTATTTTATTGCTGCTAGGCTCACTGCTGTCACTGACGCGCTCAGAATAGTACATTATGCAACGAGCCTATAATGGCAATAATTATCATTATAGGCGAGTTGCGTACGACTGTTTTTGTTCGACGATAATTATAACTTTATTATATGTTTTAACATAAATATTCATTAATATCTGTGGGATTCAGTTAATTCAGTTAGTGAACAGGGCGCGCTGGCTTTGCTGACCGAACAGAGCGCATGCGAGGGTCAAGGCACTCCGAAAGCAGAGACCATTCACTTTGCTTGCCAACACAGAACACCTATTGTTTACAGCATGTCGTCCAGCTCTATAGCATTCACTAATATTGTCACCAAAGTCGTTTGAAAGCAATGCGCTGTGTAGAAATTGGATTTGGAGATATTAAGGTACAGTGCTATTTCTTGTCGCATATTCACCAGTTTATTTACGCGAACATATGGACCACTTTCCATGTCGGTAATTTATATAGACATGTTGGATTTTGAGCGCATGCGCGAAGGTATCCATACCTAATTGGTCACACAACTGTTACCTAAGCTGTGATTGGTGGAAGAAACTGTTTCATAATGAAAACTAATGTTATAATGAGTCTCATTATGATACAGTTTTCTGACACATAATGTTTACATTTCGACATCGTCGAATATAAAATTATTTTAACGAACTTAGAGACTGCCTTTTATATTAAATCCTTAACCATTTGTCCACAGATGCACTCATCATTCCCCTCAATAGGCCTACAAGCTTAAAGTTGACATTCTACAATAATGTTCCACTGGTCATTTAATTTAAATATAAAGAGTACTTACTAGTTGAGTACAGTTAATAATGTACTGCGTTCAAAAAGTAACTAGCCGGAGGCTGTAATGCGCAAACCGGTGACGACATCGGCTAATCGTGGCGTGTGTAACGAGGTGTGGTTCCGACCAGAGCGTGGAAGGTCACAGCCCGTTGCTAGAGGGCACGCTTGCACGTCACGTGACGATACAAAGCGCGCAGCAGCATGCATCAATCGTCCAACGCTGCCAGTCGCATTGCAATCAGTGACATGGAGGCGTCAACCGAAGAGCAAAGAGTTGTTGTTCGGTTTCTGACAGCGGAAGGAGTAGGGGGAACGGACATTCATCGCCGAATGTCACAAGTGTACGGCGAACACTGCATGTCCCTTGCAAGAGTCAAGGCGTGGCACAAGCGCTTCAGGGAAGGACGGGTGTCGTTAGCCGATGATGCCCGGTCTGGAGCACCCCCCCCCCCCCCCTGCATTACCGATGACAACGTGCAGCTGGTTGATGCACTCATTACCCAGGACCGCCGAGTGGCAGTGAACGCCATAGCCGCCGTGGTTGGATTGAGCGTCGGAATTGTGCACACGACTGCACTTGCGCAAAGTGTGTGCCCAATGGGTGCCCCACAGTCTTCAACCACACCAGGAAGCATGTCGAATGGCCTAGTCTTGGTCTTGGTCGGACTATTGATTCATGCTGCTGCTCGCTTTGTATCGTCACGTGACGTGCACGCGAGCCCTCTAGCGACGGGTTGTGACCTTCCACGCTCTGGTCGGAACCACACCTCGTTACACACGCCACGATTAGCCGATGTCGTCACCGGTTTGCGCATTACAGCCTCCGGCTCGTTACCTTTTGAACGCACCTTATAGATGCTACATGATGATATACCAGGTGATTCAGCTTCCAATATCGTTTTCTGCAACCCAACTAACGCATCTTGGCAGGAAGGTGGATAATCCCTGCTTGCATCCCGTATGATACTAATACCATCGCCATGCTAATACACTGCAAGCATGTCCTGCAAACGATACCGTACTTCATTTCTTTCACCTGCAATCCATTACTGTATTTTTGTTTTACATTTATTGAATTTCATCATGAATAATATCCTCAATACTGACTCCATGCCATTTAAAACCTCATGCAAATACTCTGGTGAATTGGTTATGATGACAATGTCGTCACACAAATCTCAGAGTTGAAATTGTTTCTCTTTGAATATTTACTCCTACTTTAAAAATTCTCTAAATTCCTTCATTGATTGTTCAATGTGTAGATTGAAGAGTATGGGTGATAAGTATAACTCAGTATAACAATTTATTTAATACGATGCTGTACTAGCCTATGGGTAACGGGAAGGTCCGTTACGCAAGCGATCAATAAGATCTTCCTCAGTGCAATAAAGAGAGTGATTTAATTATGATGCCATGTGGACTTGACTGGGAGAAAGGAGTATTGCTGCCTGTTTACTGCTGGGTTAAAGGTTGTGCATTGGGAAGAAACACCACATGTGAACTACCTCGAGCTCATCCACTCTTGCTTGACCCAATTTCCTCGCCCAATCATGCGTGAAGAAGCTATATGCCTTAATTATACACCTGACAGTTTCATAGGAATTTTCACTTTGTTGCACAGTGATATGATCGTTCCCAGCAACCCCAAATAACATACTAGCTCCTACCTATTTGATGCGTGATTCTTGTTAAGGTGATTATATCAAAATTAATACTTTCGTCCTCTTGTCTTAATATTCATTCATACACTTTCCTAGAGCTTGATTGCAAAACGATAACACTAACACAGGTTACTGTAGTTATTTATTTATTTATTTATTTATTTATTTATTGGAGTTTTAAGAGGCGGAACAGCGAGGTCATTGGCCCATTAAGATAGGTTGATGAGGTAGGAAAGAAGATTGTGGTTTTGCGTTACCTTTAACCCCACGATCATACAGTAAATCTAAGGGACCTTTTATTTTATGTTGCTGTTGCTTATTTTAGCGGCTGCAACAGCGTGAACATATCCGTGTATTTGGATGCGTGTGTGTGTGGAATTTATGTGATAACCTGTGTATTTTGATGGCTGTACTAATGTGTGTATATGTAAATTGGGGATAGGATATGGAAGGAGGCGGCCGTGGCCGCCATCCCAGTATTTGCGTGGATTAGAATTGGGGAAACCACGGAAAACCACTTTAAGATGACAGAGGTGGGAATCGAACCCTCCTATGCTAAGTTTTGCCTCACGATACTGAGCGTACCCCGTTTAGCCATCACACCGGAATTAACATTTCTTGGCAGGATCCCAGACCTCCGGAGCGACAGCCAAGAACACTTGCCCGTATACCTCGAGGTAGTTCTTTTATTTTATTTTACTTGGAATTCGAGGCAGCGCACGTTTTATTTCACGTCGGGAATCGAACTCCTGCACCTTGGTGAGAGGCAAGTGTTTGACCCTGCGCCATCATGATTCTGACATTTTCATTTCGTTTAGGTGCCTGCATATTGTAGCCCTAGTAGGCTACTTGAATGTATGTGGATTATTCTGATACCCTGAGTTAAGGAGGCTCTGTAGCAGTGTGTATACTTGTAAGTGAAAGGTAGGAGGTCATGGCCTTAAGTTAGGAACCATCCCGGGATTTGCTTCGAGTAAAAGTGGGAAACCACTTCTAGAATGACGGAGGTGGAAATCGAACCCAATTCATCACAGTTTTGATTCACGAGGCTTAGGATACCCTGTAACAACCCTCAGGCCAGAATTAAATTTCATGGCAAAGCAAACACACTGCTTGCCAACCCACCATGGTGAACCGGGTTCTATTCCCTATTAATAATGGGAATTTCCGAGGTGAAATGTCACGTTTGGTTGTTAGGATACAATGTACAGAAAAGAAAGTCTCGTGGCTTATGATCGCGAAATTAAAAGTAACGTAACGCAAATTCCTTCATCCCTTCCTTCCTTCCTTCGTTCCTACCTTCCTTCGTTCCATCCTTTCTTCGTTCCATTCTTCCTTCCATCTATCCTTCCTGCCTTCCTGCCTCCCTTCTTTCTTTCTTTCTTTCTTTCTTTCTTTCTTTCTTTCTTTCCTTCCTTCCTCCTCTGTACTTAACTTAATGACAGGGATACTTCCTCTTCAAACCTAGTTCCAATATATAGAACGCAATCTAAAACAGATGCCCTCTAAATTAACTATCACCACCACCATATCAGAAAAGCATAGGAGTGGTGAAAACTGCGGAAATCCACTTCCAGAATGGCTGAGGTGGTAATCGAACCCTCCTCTTCTCAGTTTTGCCTCACGAGGCACTCAACCAGAATTAAAATATCTTGGCAGAGCGGAGAATTGAATCCGGACATTCAGGATGGCATCCAAGAACGCTAGCCGCTACACCTCGATGTGGTCACAGGAAGGTTTTACCAGTTCCGCCTGGTGCATCCAGAAAAAAGAGCTGACCACATTCTGAAACAACACTTTGGACAACTTAATTGTGTCGTAAGATAGTTCACCGACATATTCTCGATGAACAACGACGGAGTCTTGTTCTCGAGAAGGCGACAGAAGTCTAAAGCGTTCCAGTTGTTGACCAGACATTTTTATTACTAAATCCTCAAGAAACACCAGACACCTGTTGTAGATAACACCCATGACCAGGTTGACATCAGCACACTGCCTGTGAACCTCTCTCACCACATCTTCCGCAAGGCTGTCTTTGTGTTTTTTCCAGAGCATGATGAGATCACTCACTTGAAAAAACACCAGTAAGATGGCAAACAGCTCGTGTGTCTTGTGGGGAGAGTCGGTGGAGGACGCTTCCTCTAGTGTGCGGTCCCAGTGCGCATCATCTTCTAGCAAGCCAAGTGCTATACATGCCGCTTCAAATGTTGGTTGAACCACCCCTGCCACGGTTTTGAGGTCAGTAAAATACTGAGAACCAGGGATTTTATGTAAAAGGAGGCGGAGGTAGTAGAACTCGGCATTGCCAGGGTGAACGGTGTAAACTCTGCCAAGGGTCTGATCTTTTTTCACACCAGGATGGCCTGGGACTGGCTTTCCTTGTTTCCTTCTACAGAACTTCTTACCTTTCCAAACGAAATAGGATGGAACTTCAAAATATAAAAGTGTTGAAGCAAATTTATCGGATCGGGCATAGTTCGAAGAAAGCAAGAAGAGTTGTGTTTGGAGGGCTGTTAAACTGGTCACGAACGTCGTCTTCATTAAAGTAAACCCGCTGGCCATTCTCGAGGTGGACGGCAAGTTGCATGACCGAAGGATAGCTTTCATGTATGAGGAAGCAGAATATGCACCAAGCCGCCTCTGAACTGCTGATGTAACGTCCTGATTCATATCTCACAACTTCGTCAAACTCTCCGATGCTAAAAGTAGCTTGGTTGGAACCTTTGTTAACATACTTGCAAATGTATTTTATTGACTTTACAGAGTTGCAGTACTCAACATTGATATGAGCCTTTGCCATTCAATGGAATACATGTTAAACCTTGAAGGACCAAAGATACAACCCTTATTAAGAAGTCTTATCATGTGGTTAACTTTCAAATGGAATACCCGCGCTACCAAATCATGCCTATCTTGAGGTTGTTGACCTTGTTTCAGGTGATCGAATACTTCGGACCATTTTGGATTGCAGGTGAATGTTATAAAAAGATCAGGACATCCAAATTGGCGCACGTAAGTCATAGTATCCTGAGTGCGTTCATGCATATAGAGCGGGCCTCCAGTGAAAGTCGACGGCAACACGACCATTTCACCAATATCTGACAAACGGCTGACAGCTTTACTCATTGCGTCCTTCAGGTGCACATATGCCTCACTTCTCAACTTTTTCTGATTGATGTGAATCCAAAGTAGTCTCTCTGTCTCAATCTGTGCATACATATCAACCAGAAACTGATTGAGAAGATTGCGAAATAACTAAAGATAAGAATTATCACCCTCAAGCTCAAATATTCAGAAGCTGTAAAAGTAAGCGGCAGACACGGTCTTCTTCAAAGGTGCTTGAGTACTGTTGTGACGTTGAGGGATACTCTCCTAACGTATTAAACAAATATCTACTTAAAAAACCTGATATATGGAATAGACCTAGCCTAGCTTAATAAAATTAACGTTCGTAGAGGTAATTTTCTTTTACCAAAGTCTACTTTTCATTATAACTATGTCTTCTTCTTCTTCTTCCTCTTCATTTCCCCTTTTCCAGCTAACACTGGATGGGGGCAAATATTGTTCCTCTCCACTTTGTTCTGTCGTTCCACCATTCCTCTTCCTAAATGGTGTTCCAATCCAGGTTCCGTTTTCTAATGCTATTCTCCACCGAGTCCATCCAACGCATTCTTGGTCTTCCTCGTCCTCTCTTCCCTGTCATCCGTCGTTCTAGTGCTCGTCTTGGTAGCCTTAATTCATTCATCCGTTTGACATGTCCAAACCATCTCAATCTGTTTTGCTCCAGTTTGTCATTTAGTTTCTGTACTCCCAGTTCTTTCCGTATATCTTCATTTCTCACTCTGGTCTCTCGTCATTTTCTGGACCATACTTCTCAGGAATCTCATCTCAGCTGCCTGTACTCTGGTCTCTAACTATCTACTACCAAGAAATGATGAAAATCGCCGAACCTAATCCAACAAAGGAACTCTACAGTTACTTCAACTAAAGGCTAATATATAATGCAATATGATGATTATGAAGTGATGGTGAAAGTATAAAGTACAAACAGAAATTACATTGAAGTACTGTTTGAACAGAGAGAGTGTGTAAAGGTCGGGAGCGCAGACAACAATGATGTGCACGTTATGACAGTAAGCTCACTGCCTGCAATGCACCAGAAGACTGGCAGGGGCGACGTGATGCAACCCGCATTGCTTCATATAATCGCTGTTTTCGCGGTTTGAGCATGATCCCGAGTGAATTTTTTGGAAACCTTTCATAGCGAGCACCTACGGCCCTTGAGGAAGCTGCACACCAAATTTCATTCCAATCCGTTCGGTGGTTTCTGAGATTTCGTGATGAATGAATGAGTGAGTGAGTGAGTGAGTGAGTGGTATTTGACAAATATAGTAGTAGATACAATCACCAACTGTTCAAATATGCCATTTTTACTAAATTATTTTATGTTATCATCAATTTAAGGCCAATATTTGTCACAGATCTGATTTTTTGAACTATTTTGTTATATCTTTTATTAATTTTTCTAAATAATGTAAAAATCAAAGTATAATAATCAACTTGGCTCGCAATTACAATGGTTTCTTTAGAAATGCAGTTACTGAGGAGGGTCATAATGTGACCGAAACTAGTAAAATTAATTAATGCAATTAATTCAATTTTATTGGCATAAGATGTAATTATTATGAAATACTCACTGTTATTTCTGTTAGTTAAAGAGTTATATGTTAATCCATGTGCGAATAACTGGTGGCACAGTATATTAAGCATGTCTTTCTTGTGTTCTTTCAGGTGAGTGATGATCCGTGTAGCTCTTTACACTCTTCAGAACGAATGGATGCTTCAGATCCGTTACTACTGATCTCACGCGAGGGCTAGCATGGTTCAGGCTAAGGTGAGTGTATGGTACATTTTGGACATTACAAATGTACAGTTTTATGCCATATTGAAGCTGTTAAGACCTTTCAGGACATAAACTTGAAAGTGCTGAATTACAAGAACACAGTGGTTCACTTCCGAACACAGGTAAATTCCAACTGCAAGTCCCACCCAGAAATTAAGTTTTCCTATATTTTAAATCAAAAGAAAACATAGTTAACTGAAAAACTTTATTGCCACCAGATACAGCAATAATAAAAATCCTGGCCCTACAGCCCGTATAGGACCTAGGCCTACCAAGCGACCGCCTCCCAGCCATTTGGCTTGCAGATATTGGGGTGACGCGTGATCAGCGCATCGGATCCCCTTGGCCGTAATTCTTGCTTTTCGTGATCGGGGCGCTACCTCACTGTCAGACAGCTACTCAATTGTCCTCGTGAGGCTGAGTGGACCCCGTTCCAGCCCTCACGTCAGTTTCTAAAATCCCCACCGGAACCGGGAATCGAACCCGGGGCCTCCGGGTGAGAGGCAGGCGCGTTACCCCAACACCACGGGGCCGAGATACAGCAATGCTTGAGCTATTTGTAGGCATATCCACCACCAGAATTGAGACACCTGTCATATCGTGAGATCAACTTTTGTGTTCCTCTGTCGTAGAAATCTGCCACCGGGGAAGGCAACCAGCGTGTGACATTCGTCTTCAGCTCTTCGCCATTCACGCAGATATCGGGATCCTTGTTCTATGAAATTGTTGCGAAGCACCTGCTGTTCAAGATAGTGGGTGCCAGGTTCGTGCTAAAAAAAGCGACCACAAAATACACCGCTTAGGGGACATTTGGAGTCACACTGTCCTTATGCAAGGTTTCGACACTGAGGTGTAACTATCTAACAGTCCTTGACTTCTTCACGCAAAAATGTATCTCCCGCAGAGTAGTTGGTTGATTCCTCAGTTTAGGGGCTGCGACAACTCGGTCATGTAGCCCCGTGTACTTAGGGTGTGTGTAGAATCTGTCTGATAAACGGTGTTAATTGTGATGGCTGTATTAGTCTGTAATTCAGGTAAGGAGTGCAGACGGTCAATTTCAAGTAGTAGTTCCTCATTTTGGTACCAAAAACTACCGTCATCGACACCTAGCTGTGAACTTGGCAACTCGATGCCACCACGACCAGCAACTTGCAACGAACGTAGGAACTTCACCTCCGAAGGAAAGCATACTGAGAGGTTTTAAGCGCTCTTAAAAAATCCGACGACTTTGGTCGGCATTGAACCCGCAACCTTGGGCATAGAAGTTCAGCATGCTACCAGTTACGTTTGTCTGGCATCTGTTTGATCATCCACCGTACAATCCTGATCTTTCTCTCAGCGATTTTCACATTTTCTTGCATCTCAAGAATTTCCAGCCCTTCAGTCGGCATTTTCCCACCTCAGCCATCCTAGAAGTGGTCTTCCGTGGTTTCCCCTCTGGTAATCCAGATAAGAACTTACGACCACGGCATCATCCTTCCCAATCCTGACCTGAATTACAAATACACACGGGTTATCAGACAAATTCTACATACAACCAAGTACACGGGCTAAATGACTGCGATGTCCATGCCCCTAAAATGATACACACAACAAGAACAGATTGACGTGTTCTGGCTAAAATTCTTTTGATGTGATGTAGAGGGCGAAATTATTCATATGATTCATTGAATCGCCTTCTTAGTCCAAATAAGTTGGGGAAATAAAGAGACTGGGATGCAGATGTTCTCTCCATATAAATTACAGCTCGACATGTAAGGAGATCTGGGGGTGGACTACTCATTTTCATAATTACTTCGAACGAAATGTGTTTTAAATTAGGTTCTCCTTAAAGCTGTCCTATTGTTCGCCGCCATGCGACACCACGCTTCTGAAGTGATGATCTCACTCACTGCTCAACACCAGATCAAGAAGACAAGCCATTATCTTTGTCCTTATTCAGATCCATCTAGCTGTCATTTGTGTATTGCTTCATTTTTGTCCTAATTGAGGGTAGCCTATTACTAGAGCAAATAAAGTATTAGAAGATTTAAGTGATTGATTAATATTTGAATGTACTGTAATATAAATTATCTAATATTGGAAATCTTTATAAAAGTGCTGGGAAGACAAAGATTTTTTTGAAACTATAATAGCCTACATTGATATCGGCAAATTCTCTTGATAACAATCAAGGAGACTTTCTTCCTCTTTATTGCCAGTAGAATATGTCTAGCTTTATAGCAGGAACGAGGTAAGTTACACACAATAATCTCAAGGCATTTTTGCTTCTCTTCATCGTGTTTTTTTGTTTTTGTTTATTGTTTTGTTGTTGTTGTTGTTGTTGTTGTTGTTGTTGTTTGGTTTTGGTTTTGATTTTTAATTTTTGTTTTTCAATTTTTATTTTTGCTTTTTGATTTTTGTTTTCTGATTTCTATTCTTGTTTACGTCTTTTTGGTTATTGTATTGTATTATTTAGATATTTGTTATTTTATTTTTTATTTTGTCTTGTTTTTGTGTTGTTCCTTGTTTGTTTTTGTTTTTAGGTAGATTTCATTAGAAAGCTAACTATTGCAATGGGTCCCATGTTTCGACTTCCGGAAAATTTCGACATATCTTCGCGTTTCACATCCCCCAGACCCCAAAACCATCGTCAGTTCAAAAGTTTGTATATAATTTATGTATATATATGTATATCAGTTTCTTGTGGACACGATAACTGCCGTAATTTTGCACCAATCACTTTGCATTTTTTACCGAATATGTATACCTATACAATCTCGGTCGAGTTCGTTACTGCACTAAATCGGTCGAAGGGGATGAAAATGGGGGGCTTTTTTCGAAAAAGGGAAATATTGCTATAACTCTCTTAATATGTGAAATATCGAATCCGTTCAACGTTCATACTATGTGTTGGATAAAGCCCAAAAATTTATGTTTGAAGAGTTATTTTATAGCACCAACCATTGACCAAAGGGGTGGGAAAAAGTGGGTTTTTCGGGAAACATTAATCATATCTCTCTTAATAGGCACAATATCAAAACCGTATAAAATGGACAATATTCCCCTAATAATTGCCTAAAACTTTTGTCTGAAAGAAATTTTGATATGACCCACCATTACGCCAAGGGATGAGAAAAATTATTTCGGAATTATAAGAAAATGCCAAGAGCTATCAGAGGTTGCCATGGCAACACTACTAAATTGATGAGGGATGAGCCATCAGACGTTGCCATGACAACGCACTTGCACGAGATCAGATTCAGTATTTCCATCTGACTAAGTGGGAAGCGGCTTCGGTGACGTAACTGGTAGCATGCTGAATGTCTATGCCCAAGGTCGCGGTTTCAAAGCCGGCCGAAGTCGTCGGATTTTCTAAGAGCGCTAAAATCCCTCAGTATGCTTTCCTTTGGAGGGGAAGTTCCAACGTTCGTTGCGAGTTGCTGGTTGGGGTGGCATGTAGTAGCCAAGTTCACAGCTAGGTGTCGTTGACGGTAGTACCTGGTAGCAACATTAGGAACTACTGCTTGAAATTGACCGTCTGCAGTCCTTACCTGAATTAAGACTAATACAGCCATTACAATTCACACCGTTTATCAGACAGATTCTACACTCACCCAAAGTACACGGGGTTAGATGACCGCGTTGTCGCAGCCCCTAAACTGAGGAACCAACCAGAGGTAGATTTCATTAGAAAGCTAACTATTGCAATGGGTATCATATTTCGACTTCCGGAAAATTTCGACATATCTTCGCGTTTCCCATCCCCCAGACCCCAGAACCACCGTCAGTTCAAAAGTTTATATATAATTTATGTATGTATATGTATATATATATATATATATATATATATATGTATATCAGTTTATTGTGGACACGATAACTGCCGTAATTTTGCACCAAACACTTTGAATTTTTTACCGAATATGTATACCTATAAAATCTCGGTCGAGTTCATTACTGGGATAAATCGGTCGAAGGGGGTGAAAATGGGGGGCTTTTTTCGAAAAAGTGAAATATTGCTGTAACTTTCTTAATATGTGAAATATCGAATCCGTTCAACGTTCATACTATGTGTCGGATAACGCCCAAAAATTTATGTTTGAAGAGTTTTTTTATAGCACCAACCATTGACCAAAAGGGTGGGAAGAAGTGGGTTTTTCGGGAAACATTAATCATATCTCTCTTAATAGGCACAATATCAAAACCGTACGAAATGGACAATATTCCCCTAATAATTACCTAAAACATTTGTCTAAAATAATTTTTGATATGACCCACCATTATGCCAAGGGATGAGAAAAATGATTTCGGAATTATAAGAAAATGCCAAGAGCTATCAGTGGTTACCATGGCAACACTACTAAATTGATGAGGGATGAGCCATCAGACGTTGCCAAGATAACGCACTTGCATGAGATCAGATTCAGATTTCCATCCGACTAAGTGTGAAGCGGCTTCGGTGACGTAACTGGTAGCATGCTGAATGTCTATACCCAAGGTCGCGAGTTCAAAGCCGGCCGAAGTCGTCGGATTTTCTAAGAGCGCTAAAAATCCCTCAGTATGCTTTCCTTTGGAGGTGAAGTTCCAACGTTCGTTGCGAGTTGCTGGTTGCAGTGGCATCTAGTAGCCAAGTTCACAGCTAGGTGTCGTTGACGGTAGTACCTGGTAGCAACATTAGGAACAACTGCTTGAAATTGACCGTCTGCAGTCCTTACCTGAATTACAGACTAATACAGCCATCCCTAAGTACACGGGGTTACATGACCGCGTTGTCGCAGCCCCTAAACTGAGGAACCAACCAAAATCTCTGCGGGAGATATAATTTTGCGTAAAGAAGTAACAGACCGTTACATAGTTACACATCAGTGTCGAAACGTTGCATAAGGACAGTGTGACCACAAGTATAAAAATGGACCCCAAATGACAAGAAGGTAATGTTCCATAAGACAATAAAATGTTTAAAATAAGCATAAAATGACGAAAAACAAAGTTAATTAAGCTCCAATTATAAAATACCTTCTCGCAATAAATGAGGTCTGATCCTTCTGTGAAAACCTGCATATTCTGCCTATTTTCGCCTATCCCAAAGTTTGTCCGGTGAAATCTACCTCCGCCTTCCGGCGTGCCGAGAGGACTTTTTAAATTTTAATTATGTTTTATTTTGTTTTTTACATAGCATTGTTTATTTCTTTGTTACTTTATTTTTAGCCTACTTTTCACAATTTGCAAAAATGAGGAAAAAGTAGACTTATTAGATCGATCCGGGCAAATGTGTGTCTGTCTGTCTGTCCTTCTGTCTGTCCTGTCTGTCTGGCTGTATGTGGATCCCCCCCCCTATCAACTCCTAAACGGCTGTAGCAATCGAAGCAAAATTTGGTAGCAGTAAAGATCTATACCTGAATATCTCAATGCCGTATTTGAAAATGATATCAGTGCTACCAACTGCGGAAAAATCGCAATTGAAATTTGACCTCCATGTTGGATATCTTGGAAGGTATGATTGGGAGCTATTTCAAAATTGGCACACGTATAGATAATAATATTTCAGTTTAATTTCCAGGAGGCCATAGATGGCAGTGTTACCAAAATGATTATAAGCCTGCTGATAGGTCCAATTTTAAAATGTATGTAACTTCTATACTAACTAATGGATTTCATTCAAGATTGGCACAACAGTCGATCATATTATTGCAGATTATTTCTGACCAATACATGCATGACATTGTTGCCAACATGATTTAACATGCGCTGTTATATCCAATGTTTAACTGCAAGTAATGACCATGCTATCCTTTGGACTTCAGCCAAATCTTTGTATTCTGTACCTTAAGAGATGGAACTAAGAAAAAATTCAGGCACCAGGGCCACCAACTGTAGTGCTTTATTAGACTACATTAGGCCAGGTATACAGTATTTCGAACTAATTAGAAATTTCGATATTACCAATTTAATTTCGTCATTATTCTAGATGGATCCATATAGATTAATCATTGGCATGAATCTTAAATTTTTTTAAAGTAGGCTGTTAAGTTCGTCACGGAACTTCTTGTTTATTTTGTTGTTTTCTTTGTGATTGTATTGGTTTTCGTTTTGTGTTTTCAGATTCTTGTGTGTTTTTTGTATTTGTTCAGATTAGATTGATTATTTTATCCCATAAAACCAAACATATATCCTACTTATGTTTATTGCGTCATTCAACATACAAAATGTCAGTTTGATTGCTGTAATAAATTCATAGATATTGAGAACCATCTAAATATTTCTGTCGGTCGCCTTGTTGGATTTTTATATATGTAGGCCATAGGATTATGCATTATTACATGGAGATTATTGCCGAGGTTTATTATTCAAACTTCAATCGCATGGTTAGGACACTCGAAATAAAAACGAGATTTTAAAGTTTCGCACAAACGCCATCTTGAGGTTATGAAAACAATTGAAATAAATTAGATGTCAATGGATTAAAATTTGTATAAGCATTTACCAGAACCAAGTTTCACTGCACTCAGGTGGTTAAATCGCGAGAAACGTCCATTTAAATATTTAAATTTCGCGTCACCGCCATATTGGAGTTGTGCTCGCCAGGTCGTTGAAAGTCCCATAGGTGAACTAATGTTAATAGCCTTTATCAACATTCAAAACTTCAGTTTGAGTGCTGTCATAAATTAGAACTGTCAAAATACTTAGGATGGTAACCATGTTAGATTTTTTTATAGGTTCATTGTTCATACGTTAACTTCGATCGCATGCTTAGGACACTAGAAATAAAAACTTAATTTCGCACAGCCACCATCTTATGTAAACAATTGAACTAAATTAGATTTCAGTGCATTACAATGTGTATAAACATTTGTTGTACCAAATTTTCACTCCTTTTGCATGGTTAAAACACGAGGAAAGTCTATTTAAATTCTTCAACTTCGCCTGGCCCCCAATATCGTTTTGCACTTTACAAGTTTTTGAAAGTCACATAGATGAACGTCTAGTAGTGTCTTTCATCACCGTGCAACATTCCAGGCTGTTATCAGTAATAGTTTCGGAGATATAGAATGCCGGTGAAATATTTTGCACAGCAGCCATGTTAGATTTGTGAGAATAAAATTTGATGGGCACGGTCGGGGTCGGACGAAATAGTCCTTACCGAGTTTCATTGAAATTGCTCCAGCCGTTTAGATTTGATCAGGGACACTGCACCTCCCTATTAAAATAAACATATTCTTGGCGTGCCTCCTAGCTGCATCACTGGAACCAACTAGAAAAGAAAGGAGTACGCAGTGGAAATGGATGTTAATTTCTGACCTGTGCTGGGCCCGTATTTGCAGGCCAGGTGTGTCGAGCGACTCCAGACTCCGTGAAGGTGGTCCCACGACGAGTGGTAGGAATACCCTCCTGGTGCTAGAAAGCTAGAATAAGTTAGGCCTAGGTTTGAAGAGAGAGTTGGAGAGAGAGAGCAGCCCGATCGCCAAACACTACTAAATAAGACGCATGGATAAAGAAATGGAATTTTAATGAATAGTGAAATCGAACACACAAAGAAACCCGGCCAGAATAACACACACAAAGAAAAGAGTACCCTTCACCTAGGGGTCAAATACAGTCACTTTCAAACGGGAAAGATGATTATAAACAATAAATAACTTACAATACTAAATAACGGAAACAAATAAAATAAATACCTGTGCTCACTTCCAATAAAGATGATGTAAAAAGGGAGGAAGTAATTGACCAACAGGCAATCCAGCTGGTCGCAGGAGAACAACAATCACTTCTCCGCCTAGAGATGGATGGTTGTCATGGCGACCACAAATAACAAGCATAGCAAAGACAAAACAAGGGGCTGTGTGCGTGTCGCAGAGGCTGTGGCGAGCAAAAGGGATGCGATCGAGCTGGCGGTCCCCAGAGAAAAGAAATGCAAAAACCAAAGATACTACAAGGAGAAACAAATGACGTAAAGTGTCCGTGAAATATATCAAAGATACACACACGCAATCAAACACACAAAATGCCAGCCGACGATGCAGAAATAAAACTCAAAGCAACTCGTGCTTGTAGGTAGTCTAGCAAAACATGCTGGTCTCCTACTTACGTTCCGAGTTCGAGCTGAATACGGTAAGGCCTACTTAAATTTACCGCCGTGATTCAGTTGCCCGAAGCATGGAATGAAGGGAATACATAAGGGCTAAAATATATGGTGTCATGCCTCGTGTTGGCAGAATGGTCGAAACGCCAACGTCCACAAACCACGGGCGACCGAATTCGAAGACATGCCCAATCAAAACAACTTCAATGCACCTGGCAGCAAGAATAGCATACACTTACAAAATCAATCGCAGATATATTTCACGGCACAAATAAAAGGTTAAACCGTAGACTCGAACTAAACAAAACAGGAGACCGCCATTTCGATTGGTTCCACAGCAAATCCAAGCACACGACGAAGACCAAAAAGAAAAGTTAAATTTAGGAAATGAGCATAGTGGAAACAAAGTTAGTTGCGTTACTTACATGAGTCAGTGGAAAGCTTCGGCGTAATGACAATGTTAAATAAAAAGGAAAAATATTACATTTTAAATAATAAGGCGGAGAGCCTAAAGGCACGTCCGGACAGGAAGTATCTCACATGGCGTCTGAGTCTACCGAGACGGCCTCCAAAGAAAAAAGAAAAAAGATATGTTAAACATGGCTCAACACATACACACTCGGTCAAAAGGTGATCTCATAAGCCTGTATTTTTAGCCTACTTTCGATTTTTGCAAAAAATGAAAGTAGACTTATGAGATCAACACAGGGCGAAAAAAGTGTGTCTGTCTGTGTGTGTGTATGTGTGTGTGTGAGTCTGTGTGTGTGTGTGTATGTGTGTGTGTGAGTCTGTGTGTGTGTGTGTGTGTGTGTCTGTGTGTGTGTGAGTGTGTGTACTCTGAATGTCTGTCCCCCCCTATCAATTCGAACACGGTGAATGCAAATTGAACGAAATTTGGTACAAAGGTAGCACTAGCAAAGGACACCTCAGTGTCATGTTTTATATCGCCGCCATCTTTACTAAAACTGAATGGCGGCCACTCAAACGTTCAAAACGTAAAATCAAATAACGACTAACCAAATCATCCGATCTCTACCAAATTTGGTAACAACATACCTTCGTATAGGATGCGTCTTGTGACCAAATTACAAGGTCGTCCGCCATACCATTTCAGGATGGCGGCCGTGCGAATTATGCAAACTTTATAATCCATATCATGGGACCCACCAGTTCCGATTATCGAGCCGAGAATCGTTTTAACTGTTCTAAAGGAAGAGGCACGTTCGAAATTAAAAGTTTATTTTGTAATACTATAGTGCAGACGTGATTTTAAAAAGCTGAACTGATTCAGTAATAAGACAAGATGGCAGCGGATATCTTGTGCCGGACTTATATTTCTCTAATTTGAGTATTGCATGCAATATAGCGTACTGATAAAAAATAAATAAACTTTGTATGAAATGCTTTATATATAAATAATATACTCCAGTGATGAAATCGTTTAGTATAAATCATTATTTGCTAACAAGTTCTATGTAAGTCATTTTAAATAGAACGATATTCGTTGACACAATTAGCTCAGTGGTAGAGCGTTAGACTATCGCTCAAATGCCTATGATTCAAACCCGATCAGAGCTAGGTTTTTTGCTTGAAATGTTATATGTTTATTGTTTTGTAATGACTCAGATGTTTTAAAATTAAGCGTTATATTGTGCACATTATGGTGTAAAATATATATTTAATTAAAACATAATTCGCCAGCAGATTTACTCGGGACATCTAGCTGCCAAAAAGGTAACTTCCAGATTTTATTGAAAAGTTTCTTCTTCTGGCCGCTAGAATGCACTCGCCCTGTTAGGATTATATTGTTCGATATTTCACCAATAGATGTCACGACTAGTCTACGTGGGGATCCATTGATTACTATACCATTATCATTCTATGCGCATCGAATTTGAAGAATGACAAGATGATACTACGATACATTTTAACTTTTTATTTTAAAGGGTTTGTAACAGCCTATTTTGCGTTACTTGAAAATGTTATTAAGCGTTATATTGTGCACATTATGGTGTAAAATATATATTTAATTAAAACATAATTCGCCAGCAGATTTACTCGAGACATCTAGCTGCCAAAAAGGTAACTTCCAGATTTTATTGAAAAGTTTCTTCTTCTGGCCGCTAGAATGCACTCGCTCTGTTAGGATTATATTATCGAAAATATCCACATAGTTTGTATACACACGTCTCTGTAGGGTCATGGAAAGATTTGTTAATTCAATTAGGGTTGTGAAAGCCATGCACAACCAGACGTGTAAAGACATGCCTCAACTCAAAGTTGGATGTTGCCCACGGCAGGTCGTAATAATAATAATAATGTTATTGGTTTTACATCCCTTTTAACTACTGCTGATTTTAGAGACACCGGGGTGCCGGAATTTTGGCCCGAAGGGGATCTTTAACGTGCCAGTAAATGTACTGACACGGCTCCCTCGCATTTGTGCACCCTCAAATGCCAGCTGACTGCGCCAGGATACGAACCTGCAACCTAGGGCCCAGCAAGCGAGAACGTTACCGCCGAGCCACGCAGCCAGTCCGGTCGATTATGTCTCCAGATCCATAACATTCTTGAGATACTTCTTATCTTTCTTTCTTCAATGATGGTAGCAGTTTTTATCTAGATTGTGGCGTTTGGTAGAGGAAAATCGTTTCTATGGCCTTCAACAAAGAATAGTTCTATTATACTCTTTGATAATAACAACGAGTTATAACTATACTCATACATTTAGGAGAAAGTAGGCTATATGTTCTTTACTGAACATCTTGTTTATAAATAATATGCCTAATAGGCTAAAAATTAAGATTAGTCTTGGTTATGAAGGGCTGTCCTGGGAATCCATAGCGCTACTCGTATTATATGTTGCCTCGAGTTCTGTCGCATGATAATAGAACACTCAATTAGGCACTCAAGGAACTTAGGACCAGTCGTTATTCAGCCTGTTAGCGCTGCGACCTACAGTAAAGTAGGAAACACCTTAAGAATTACTAGCCACAAAATAGAGCCCTGAAACCTGTTTAAGCTTGAAAAGGGTTTCACGAATATGTAATCATATTTTCGGAATTCGATGTCTGACATCGCACAACTTCCTTCTTAGACTCTCGTGGTTAAAACACCTGAATAGTCCAAAGTTGGGAGGTTCAAATCCCGGCATTGATATTAGATTATTAGCTATATTGGCTGTGGTTATTCCCCGAGATTTTCTACACTCCCTCCAGGTAAATGGTGGGATAGTAGCTTATTTCAAGTTCCGGGACACCTACCCAATTCACAATCCCAATAATTCCAGTTATACCCATTATAACAGTCACCATAGAAACGCAGATTATCAGACAAATGAAGCACGTATCCTAGTATACGGGGCAGATAACAATGATGTTCTAAACCGTTAAGCGAATGAATTACTACAACAACTTCAGCACGGAATAACACCACTTACTGTCCTGGCATTAATATTCATTTCTGTAAGGCAGATGAACTCTGTTGCTCCTCGTAGGGGAGGACGGATTTAGTGGCTGGGGTGGGGACGCGGAAGCAAGGAATGAAGCAGTGGAGTGGGAGTATGGAAACATGCTCGGTACGTAGGCTAGGCAAAAAGAGACGAGTCGTGAGCAAGAGTAATGCTTGCTTAACTGGCTGTTGGTTTAAGACGCCCGATGAGACGACTGTTGTGTCATGGGGGCTATTTTAAGAAGTTAGCATTGTGTAGCCAAGTCATTAACTTTGCTGCCAGCAATTTCGAGTGCCCTTGACCGCCATCACAGAGTTTCTTGACCTCCATACTAAACTGTCCTTTCTTCATTAAACAAATCACGTTTAAGCACCAGTAGATCGTCTAGCTCTAATCGTGTATATTGTGCAATAAATTGTTTGTGTCTGTACTCGTTTTGTTTTATTATGCTTACCAAACGGAACTTACTTTGTGGACATTCACTTTCCACTGAGTGGTCAAAAGTCATGGGATGGATAGTCCCATGAGAAAATGTGCTATGTATGACTCCTGAGCGTTACGGTTATTTATTTATCAATAGGTACTGTCACCGTTAGGTAACACCTGGTGGTATAAAGGTACAACAAACAAAAGAACCCTCGGCTACTTCGGTTCGCGCAGCTCACATCGGCTCGTCCCGATCTCCCCCGACAATCTCTACTTAGTATAAAACAGAGTCCCCGATTCTTGGATGTCACAGGTAATCTTGAGAACCACTGGATGGATTTTGATGCGGTTTTCACCATTCTGTAAATTATTTCTCGAGGACACTTTCTGTAGAAAATAACTTATTTATTATCAAAGGAAGCCAAGCAGTAACGATTTCAGTGAAAAGGTTGGGAAAAGAACTTGGCGTCCGTGCGCTTCTTAAGCTTACGCTGGGCAAACCGTTAAAAATATCAGTATACTATGAGGGTATGAATTGTTCAGCATGAAAAGTTCTACAGAAAAGTCCGCGAGAGCATATCTCTATCTTCAATACATCGCCCACTATAAGTGTTTTTAGACTGGATAGAAGTGGTCTTTGTGTTCCATGCACCTCACCATTCTTAAATTACGTCTGACAAGAATCCGTTGCACATACTATCTCCATGATAATATAATTAATAGCCCAGTCAGTGATTTTCACCCATCATGCCGAGACGTAAAACGGATATACAGTAGGTCGCAGTTCATTGACATCGAAAAAAAAAGCGCTTATCACGTAAAGCATTCGTAACTGTTTATAACAAAATATTTACATGCTGTATATCTCAATTTCTCTCCATAATGTCTCTGTGTTCCCTGAATGCAACATTTAATTCCTTTTTGAAAACTTTTAAACTGCTAGGAAAAGGTTCTAAAACTTCTTCAGGTAACTCATTTCATGTTTGAATACCCCTGTTTATAAAAGAAAATTTAGCTAAATTTGTTTTTGATTGATGGGCCTAATTTTGTATTCGTAATCTCTCCTACCCATATAATCTGGCTCATGCATTCTGTTTCGCAACTCATTCCAGGCCGGCTTCCCTGTGTATGCTTTGTACTTCTCATGGAGTCTTCTTTTATGTTTTCTGCTGTGTAGGGATTCCCAACCCAATGACTTTAACATGTCAGAGACACTGTCAGTTTGGGAGAATTTGCTAAGTACGAATCTTGCACCATCTACAATTTGTTCGTTAGAGTTGATTCCAAAATTGGTCTCACAAGACATTTGCAAGCCAATTCTTTGGCCTGAATACTGCTACCCTTCATGTTTCTCATAGCGAAGTATAACGACTTTTGAGCTTTATTAGCAACGCTCTCAACGTGCTCACCCCAGTTTAACCTTCTATTTATGGCAATCCCGAGATAGCTGCATGACTCCACTCGAGGAATAATTTTGTTTCCTAATTTATAATCAACTATTGTCCCTTTTCTGCTGTTAGTAAATCAGGCATTTACATTTTTCTGCACTGCTGCGGCGGAGCAGAGCAGTCTGTCACAGACATGAGTGTAGTGAAGCTGGCAACACGTCACGAGTTAACCGACTTTGAACGTTGGGTGATCATCGGCGCACGGCTCATTTAGGAGATTACACCCGAATTCAGGTTTCCGAGGTCAACAGTGTCGAGGGTGGATCTTCAATATCACAGAGATAATGTTACCATCCGCGTAATCCACCACACGGGATGACCACAGCTGTTAAGGGAACGGTCATCACGTCACCACAGCAGAACCATACGGGGCGATCGAAGGTCTACTGTGAGTCAGATCACCGCCCAGTTGAATGTTGGGAGTCAGGAACCCATTTCTCGTCGAGTCGATGCCTCGCCGAATTGCTGCCGTTTTGAGGGCTCGCGGAGGAGCAACTCATTATTAACATCATATCCCGTGCCTTCCCATGACGTTTGGCCACTAAGTGTATATAATCATTGAAATTTTTTCCACTGAACGGTTCTTTTTGTCGTGTGGCCTCCTGAGAGGCCGAGTGCAGGTCTTTCTAGTCGACGCCCGTGGGCGACCTGCGCGTCGGGATGAGAGATGGAATGGATGAAATGAATGAAACTGGGCAAGGATGTTGAAGGAAGCAGCCGTGGCCTGTCAGAAGGCACCGTCTCAGCATTTGCCTGGTGTTGAAAATGGGAAACCACGGAAAACCATTACAAGGACGACCGGCGGTGGGGCTCGAACCCACGCGTCTACAGAGTCAGTAGAGAGCTTAGCCCCTTGACCTAACTCTGCGCTTTAGCGAGCGTAGCCACTGACTGCTGTCGGTCACCGAATGGTAAAGTAATGAAAATGAAAATCCACAGCCTGCATCCAGTCTCCGACCGGGTCAGGAATGGAATGAATGAAGCCCCCAACTAGCGGCGAGGATATGAACTGTGCCGGCTGCCGAAGCCTGTCGCACTCCTCTGGGGCAATGATGAAATGAAAGACAGATGAAATGAAATGATAGTGGAGAGTGTTGCTGGAATGAAATTTTGACAGGGAAAACCGGAGTACCCGGAGAAAAACCTGTCTGCCTCCGTTTTGTCCAGCACAGATCTCACATGGAGTGACCGGGATTTGAACCACGGACCCAGCGGTGAGAGTCCGGCGTGCTGCCGCCTAAGGCACGGAGGCTCGGTAAAGTAATATTAATAATAATAATAATAATAATGTAATTGATTTTATGTCCCTTTTAACTGCTGCGGCTTTTAGAGAATTAATTACCATTATAGGCGAGTTGCATAAGTTACGACTGCTTATGTTCGACGATAATTATTATTTTATGTTCGAACATCAATATTCTAAAATACCTGTCGAGATTTTGCCAGTTTATGTACTGAACAGAGCGCATGGGATGCAGAGAATACCTTGTATTTGACCATGGCCTCCTCGAATGCCCCCTCTATGACACTAGCCACGCAGTGAAATTTGAAATAGGAGGCCGTTGAAGTCAGCGCAGGTGCGATGCTATCCTTACGTAATTGGTTACAGAACTGTTTCTTGAGCTCTGATTGGTGGGAGAAACTGTTTCATCTTCTTCTTCTTCTTCATCTTTTCCCGCTCATGCGGGGTCGACGTTTTTGGCAAGTCTTTTCCATTTCCCTCGGTCCCAAATGGTGTTTTCGGTTAACTGCTTTTCTGCGAAGTCTTCCCGCACGCAGTCCATCCATCTTCTTCTAGGTCTGCCTCTCTCCCTCCTGCCCTCCAGCTCAAGATCCAGCACTCTTCTTCCCACATAGGTCTCATCCCTGCGCTTAATATGACCATACCAGAGCAACCGCCTTTCTTGAACTTTCCTTGATGCTTGGGTTACCTTGACACTTCCTCGTATGAAGCTGTTCTTGATGTGGTCTTTCCTAGTAACACCACACATCCATCTCAGCATTTTCATTTCGGCTACATCCAGCCGTTTATTTTGCGACTGTACTATTGGCCAAGTTTCTGCTCCATATAGCATCGCAGGTCTCACCACACTTTTATAGGCTCTCCCCTTTACTTGGACATTTAGTCTCCTGTCACAGAGGACACCAGACAACCTTTTCCAGTTTAACCAGGCAGCCTGAATTCGGTGGGTAATTTCCAGGTCTAGATTGCCATCGTCAGATACCGTTGATCCAAGGTACTTGAAACTATTACTTGCTTGGAGCTGATTTCCGTCCATCTTCACACTGTCATTTCCCTTTCCACCGAGGCACATGTATTCAGTCTTATTCCTGCTGATTTTAAGACCCCTGTCCTCTAATGCTTTTCTCCAGTGTTCTAGTTTAAGTTCGAGTTGTTCTTGATTAGTGCTACATAGTACAATGTCATCTGCAAATAGCATGCACCAAGGAGCAGGTTCTCTAAGGCTTTCAGAGATAACATCCATTATCAGATCAAAGATATAGGGACTCAGTGCAGATCCTTGATGGAGACCAACTTCAACTGGTATGGTTCCCGTTAGCCCTACACTGCTTCTAACTTGCGTCTTTGCCCCATGGTACATGTCCTGGATAATGCGCACATACTTCTCTGGTACTCCCTTGAATCTCATGCATCTCCATACTTCTTGACGGGGGACACGATCATAAGCCTTCTCTAGATCTATGAACACCATATGCAATTCTTTCTTCTTTTCCCTGTGTTTTTCCATGAGCTGTCTCAGAGAAAAAAATGGCATCTGTGGTTCCTTTCCCTGGCATAAATCCAAACTGTTCTTCTGCTATTGTTGTCTCTTGCCTAAGCCTACCTTCAATGACTTTTTCCCAGATCTTCATAGTGTGCGACATGAGTTTTATTCCTCTGTAATTTGCACAATCCTGAATGTCCCCCTTTTCTTTATAGATGGGAATTATGGTACTCTTCCGCCATTCGTTGGGCATTATTTCCTCTTGAAATATTTGTTGGAATAGGCTCAGCAACATATCTATTCCCTCTTCTCCCAGGCATTTCCAGGCCTCTACGGGGATTTCATCGGGGCCCGTTGCTTTTCCACTTTTCATTTTCTTCATAGCAGTTACAATCTCTACCCTGCAAATGTTAGTTGTTAAATTATAATTTTGAATACCATCTTCAAACACAAGCCTTTTATTCTCCTCATTAAGCAGCTTTTCAAAGTACTCCTCCCATCTCTTCTTAATTTGGTTCTCATCTCGAATTACCATTCCTTGTTCATTCTTTATTTGCTTGATGTGGGTAAGATCTTTTGATGCTCTGTCCCGTGCCTTAGCAATTCTGAAGAGCTTTGCCTCGCCTTCTTTGGTCTCTAGATTTTCGTAGACTTCATTCCATGCCATTGCCTTTGCTCTTCCAACTGCTCTTTTCGCAGCTTTGTTTGCTTGTCTGTAGTGTTCTCTGTCTTTGGTCATTCCAGATTCTTCCCAGGCCTTCTTGGCTTGTTTTTTCGCCTTGATCGTATCCTGGACCTCATCATTCCACCACCATGCTTCTTTATCAAGTGGAGCGCCTTTCCCAGACGTCTTACCCAGAACTTCCACACCAACTTTCCTGATAGCCTCAGCATTTACTGTCCACCATTTCTGAACTCCCTCCACTAAATGTGTTTCTTGGAGCACCTTGTCCTTGAATTCACTTCCCAAAATTGGATCTTTTAATCTCCACCATTTGATTCTTGGAGTCATTTTCCGTACTGCTCCTTTCTTCATGCCTGTGCATTCATAGTCCAGCACCAGCACTCTGTGCTGTGGAGTCACGTCTTCCCCTAGTATGACTTTGCAGTTCTTTACCTCCTTCAGATGTATTCTTCTGCACAAGAGGAAATCTATTCGGCTTTCCCGTCCTCCACTTTTGTATGTCAATAGATGCCTCTCGCTTTTCTGGAAGAAGGTGTTACAAATTGCCAGATCTGAAGCCAAGGCAAAATTTATCACTCTCTCGCCTTCTTCATTTCTCGCATCAAATCCCCAACCTCCATGTACTCTTCTCATTCCTTCTTCTTCGATACTGGTTCCAACGTGTCCATTCAGATCTCCACCCAAAAATACTTTTTCATTTGCTGGTATGCTGGAAAGTTCTTCTTCCAGGTCTCTCCAGAAGTCATCCTTTTCTTGCTCTTCACAACCAACTTGTGGAGCATAAGCAGCTACAATTGTGAACTCCTCCCCAAGGCACAGCTTCACACTCATTATTCTGTCATTTCTTCTGTTTACACTGACCAGGCAGGTGGCAAAGTCATTTGAAAGGATAATTCCAACACCATTTCTACCTGCACTGTTTGCTCCACTGTATAGCAACTTAAAACCACAGCCAAGCTCTCTTGCTTTATTACCCTTCCACCTAGTTTCTTGAACACACAGGATTCCAATCCTTCTCCTTATCATTAGGTCCACAACCTCTCTACCTTTACCAGTCATAGATCCAACATTCAGGGTACCAATTCTCATTTGGACTTGCTTCCTTAGCCAGGCCCGCCCATGGCCCGGTAGCCTTCGCTCATTTCTCACAAGGGACAGGCGGAATCCTTGCGCGTCGCTTCCGGGGAACGCCCTAGCAGTTTCCGAGGCTAAGCTTGTAGAACTTGTCATATTTGTACGGTTTTGGCTATTTAGTTTTATGGCCGGATGCCCTTCCTGACGCCAACCCGTTTCCAACTTTTCGGGCTTACTATTCAGCTGAGAAATAAAATTCTCAGCCCCCCAAACACCCATCTGTTCACCGACCCAGTTTCCCGCTGGGGTTGGTTACCCAACCTTCCACTGGATTGCTCGGCTTAGCAGGGGACACCCAGGGCAGGTTGATGTTTGGAGTTGGAGTGGAGAGGCTATGAGAATTTCTCTTCTTCTGAAATTCTTGTGTTATTGATGCTTGATTGTCTGCATCATCGCGTCACACTCCCATTCGTCCAGGTCCTCTGGTGGTGTGAGGACCCCTCCAAGTTTCTTCCTGGAGAAACTGTTTCATAATGAAAAACATTACTATAATAACCCTCATTATGATACAGTGTTTTGACATATAATATTTACGTTTCGACAACGTCGAACATAAAGGTCATTTTTATTGTTTTACATATAAAATTAACAGAATCCTTACCTTGTAAGTTGATTATAAAGGTCATTTTTGTAGTTTTTAATATAAAATTAGCAGAATCCTTACCTTGTAAGTTCAATGTAAAGGTAACATTTGTTTTACTTATACAATTAGCAGAAGCCATACCTTGTATGTTGAACATTAAGGTCATTTTTAGCCTACTTTCGATTTTTGGAAAAAAAATGAAAGTAGACTTATGAGATCAACACACCGCGAAAAAAAGTGTGTCTGTCTGTGTGTGTATGTGTGTGTGTGAGTCTCTGTGTGTGAGTGTGTGTACTCTGAATGTCTGTCCCCCCTATCAATTCGAACACGGTGAACGCGAATTGAACGAAATTGGTACAAAGGTAGCTCTAGCAAAGGAAACCTCAGTGTCATGTTTTATATCCCCGCCATCATGACGGAAACGTAATGGCGGCCACACAAATGTTCAAAGCTTAAATCAAATTACGACTAACCTAATCATTCGATCGGTACCAAATTTTGCAACAACATACCTTTATGGGGGGAGCATCCTTTGACCAAACTAATAGGTCATTATCCGAATATTTTGCGGATGGCGGCCATCTTTGTGTCAAAATAGATTCCCCCAATTAATTCAAACACGGTGAAACCGAATGGAACGAAATTTGGTACAGAGGTAGCACTAGCAAAGGGCACCTCAGTGTCATGTTTTATATCGCCGCCGTCTTGACAGAAACGTATTGGCGGCCACACAAATGTTCAAAGCTTAAATCAAATTACGACTAACCTAATCATCCGATCTCTACCAACTTTTGCAACAACATACCTTTATGGAGGGAGCATCCTTTGACCAAATAATAGGTCATTAGCCTAACAGTTTGCGGATGGCGGCCATCTTTGTGTGAAAATCGATTCCCCCTATCAATTCGAACATGGTGAAACCGAATGGAACAAAATTTGGAACAGAGGTAGCACTAGCAAAGGGCACCTCAGTGTCATGTTTTATATCACCGCCATCTTGACGGAAACGTAATCGCGGCCTCCCTAATGTTAAAAGCTAAATGTAATTACGACCAACCTCATAATCTAGTCTCTACCAAATTTTGTAACAACATATCTTTAAGTGGGAAGCATATTCTGACCAAACTGCAAGATCATCAGCCCAATAGTTTGCAGATGGTGGCCAAGTATAGGTGCAAATCGATTCCCCCTATCAATTCAAACATGGTGAAACCGAATTGAATGAAATCTGGTACAGAGGTAGCACTAGCAAAGGGCATCTCAGTGTCATGTTTTATATCGCCGCCATCTTGACGGAAACGGAATGACGGCCACCCAAATGTTAAAAGCTTAAATCAAATTACGACCATCCTAATAATTTGATCTCTACCAGATTTTGCAACAACATGCCTCTTTGTGGAAAGCATCTTATGACTGACTACAAGGTCATCAGCCCAATAGTTTGCAAATAGTGGCCATGTATGTGTGCAAATCCATTCCCCATATCAATTCAAACACGGTGAAACCGAATTGAATGAAATTGTTTACAGAGGTAGCACTAGCAAAGGGCACCTCATATTCATGTTTAATATCCCTATAGGACGTTGTATTTCAACAAGCTACTACAACCAACATTCAATTATACTCCTTGAAAAGGACAAAGAGTTATAACAATACCCATGCATTTAGGGGAAAGTAGGCTATATGTTATTTACTGAACATCTTGTTGTTTTACTTAGTCGAACCCTCATATTCTATTCAGATCATATATAGGTTCACAAAATATTTTAATTGAAAAAAGGAAGTAGGACTTTCCTCAATAAATTGTTTGTCCATTCCTTGTGCTTTATTGCAAGCATCTCAGTAAACTGCAGCGTTATGTGTATTTTACAGTAACTGATGTTCTTCTGTCTCTGACATTGTGTTTCTTGATTCAGTAATTTACGCGGATAAATAGTCACGAAATCGAATATATTAGGTATTGCTTTTTGAAAACGTAATACAGAGGTAGAGGAGGGTTGTCGATGCGACTCCAACGCGGAATTACATAGGAGGAGGGAGTCAAAATAGACCAAAATATGATTGCGTAATATTTGGGCAGCACCTAGTATGTAACTTACATATGAACAAACAATACGTAACTCAGACACCTAATTTACCCAAGATCTTGCTTCCTTATTGCAACTTTATAGACGGCGGAAAATGAATGTCGCTAACTCCAGATAGCCTTCAGCCTAAGAGCATATCCGTGTTAAAAATGCTGTTAAAATAGGGATACTACGTAATTGAGGAACACAGATACTAAAGCAGACGGTTCGACGACTGAACACTCATTGGTAGTGACACACGTTAATGTCCTTTTATTTGCTGCTTGTTGCAGTGGCATGTGTCGGCGTAGTGTTGTGTTACCGGGATAATTGGTAGACCGACGCTTGTGATTACTCCGTCTGGAGAGGGCGGTGTAGCTGGCGAGACGCCAGCACCTGACTGCGCGACCCGCGACAATAACACTGTAAAGAGTGACAGCAAGCTTGCTGATCGTATCCCAGAGACGCGTTAGGGTTTGTATCATGTAAGGCTTGGCAAAATATGAAACAAAATTGTCAGAACTAAGTTATGATCTCAAGGCGCGGGTCTAGCGGACTGGTCAGAAGGAGTCAAGATGTGTTAGTTACCTACCTGTGCTCCTGAGAGAAGCACTAACGTGCAATACAGTACCAGGTTGGTAGGTTCCTCAGTTTAGGGGCTGCGACAAGGTCATGTAACCCCGTGTACTTTGGGTGTGTGTAGAATCTGTCTGATCAATCGGTGTTAATTGTGATGGCTGTATTAGTGTGTGTTATCTGTAATTCAGGTAAGGACTGCAGACGATCAATTTTAAGTAGTTCCTACTTTTACAACCAAATGCTACCGTAAACGACACCTAGCTGCGAACTTGGCTACAAGATGCCACCACAACTGGCACCTGGCGACGAACGTTGCACTCAATAGAGCGTTCATAAAATCTAACCTACAAATTTAGATTCGCACAATTTTAGTTAGTGGAAAGTTCTTCTACATGCTATAAATCAATGACATGGGCCCACCGGCTTTACTTCCCCTCTAAAGGAAGGCATACTGAGGGATTTTAATGCTCTTAAGAAATGCGACGACTTCGGCCGGGTTTGAACCCGCGATCTTGGGCATAGAAGCTCAGCATGCTACCAACTACGCCACCGTAGCCACAATACAGTACCAGTAGGAACTCATATGAACATTTCCATAGCAACGAGCGAAGTGAACGTTCCTCCCCTCTTAATCACGATACACCACATGGACTTGCCCGTATACGAAACTTATTGGGTACGCATGTGCCATCAAGTAGTAATGGGTCTATTTTTTTTTGTCGTGTAGCCTCCTGAGAGGCCGAGTGCAGGTCTTTCTAGTCGACGCCCGTGGGCGACCTGCGCGTCGGGATGAGAGATGGAATAGATGAAGATGAATGAAACTGGGCAAGGATGTGGAAGGAAGCGGCCGTGGCCTGTCAGAAGGTACTGTCCCAGCAATTGCCTGGTGTTGAAAATGGGAAACCACGGAAAACCATTTCAAGGACAGCCGACAGTGGGGCTCGAACCCACGCGTCTACCGAGTCAGCAGAGAGCTTGGCCCCTTGACCTAACGCAGCGCTTTAGCCCGCGCAGCCACTACTGTCGGTAAATGGGTCTATACGATCTCTTGATAAATGCATTATTTTTGCGTTTTGTCTGTTGGTTTAAAACGAGAGCAAAATATAGCTAATCACGCATGTCTAAGTCTCATTTTTATATGCATATGCTTTTGGGTTGGGGATCTACCTGGAATAAGAGTCGTCACATTTCCGACACCATGACAACCAGTGTCTGTGTATACTAGGCCAGTAGCGTAATCTATATGCTGTTATAGGAACGCAAGATCTTAATTACATGTTATTTCTTCATGCATTCTAGGTCAGTAGAGTCATCTATACGTTGCTATAAGAACGCAAGCTCTTAGTTACGTGTTGTTTGTTCATCTATGCATTCTAGGTCGGTAGTATCATCAGTACGTTGCTTTATGAGCACAAGCTTTTAGTTACGTATTGTTTGTTCATCTATGAATTCGAGGTTGGTAGTGTCATCAGTACGTTGCTATAAGAACACAAGCTCTTAATTACGTGCTGTTTATTCGTCAATGCATTCTAGGTCAGTAGTGTCATCTGTACGTTGCTAAAAGAACACAAGCTCTTAGTTACGTGTTGATTGTTCATCTATGAATTCGAGGTTGGTAGTGTCATCGGTACGTTGCTATAAGAACACAAGCTCTTAGTTACGTGTTGTTTGTTCGTCAATGCATTCTAGGTCAGTAATGTCATCTGTACGTTGCTAAAAGAACACAAGCTCTTAGTTTCGTGTCTTAGTTACCTATTATTTGTTTCTTTACGAAATTATGCTGAACGCTGAAAAGTGTAAAAATTATCACTAACTCCAACGTGCAAAGTAGGAAGAGAATGAATTTAAAGAATGTATCCTCGACATACCATTCTCCTCTACTACTACCTAACCAGAAAATTACAAAGCATTTCATGGAGCCAAAGAATCTGAGAATTCAGAAAATCATAAACATGTCCACTATTCTATGCTTTACCGTGCAGTTGACTGCGTGGCTCAGCGGTAACGTTCTCGCCTGCTGAATCCAAGTTAGCTGGATTGAATCTCGGTGTAGTTACTTGGCATTTGAGGGTGCGCAAATGCGAGGGAACCATGTTCGTAGATTTGCTCCCACGTCTTAATTATTGCCATTATAGGCTCGTTGCATAATGTACTATTATATTCAACTTACAAGGTAAGGCTTCTGCTAATTTTATATGTAATACCAAAAATACCTATACATAGGTGGGGCGCAGCTGGAAAGCCACGTAAGGTGCAAAATGAGTTGACTTTTAGGTAGATTTCATTAGAAAGCTAACTATTGCAATGGGTCCCATGTCTCGACTTCCGGAAAATTTCGACATATCTTCGCGTTTCACATCCCCCAGACCCCAAAACCACCGTCAGTTCAAAAGTTTATATATAATTTATGTATATATATATATACATATATCACTTTCTTGTGGACACGATAACTACCGCAATTTTGCACCAATCACTTTGAATTTTTTACATAATATGTATCCCTATAAAATCTCGGTTGAGTTCGTTAATGGGCACAATCGGTCGAAGGGGGTGAAAATGGGGGGCTTTTTTCGAAAAAGTGAAATATCGCTATAACTCTCTTCATATTTGAAATATCGAATCAAATCCAATTTTATACTATGTGTCGGATAAGCCCCTAGAATTTATGTTTGAAAAGTTTTTTGACAGCACCAACCATTGACCAAAGGGGTGAGAAAAAGTGTTTTTTTCGGGAAACATTAATCATATCTCTCTCAATAGGCACAATATCGAAACCGTACAAAATGGACAATATTCCCCTAATAATTACCTAAAACTTTTGTCTGAAAGAATTTTTGATATGACCCACCCTTACGCCAAGGGATGAGCAAAATGATTTCGGAATTACAAGAAAATGCCAAGTGCCATCAGACGTTGCCATGACAACACTACTGAATATTGATGAGGGATGAGCCATCAGACAGTTGCCATGACAACACCATTGCACGAGATCACATTCATTTTTAGCCTACTTTTCACATTTTGCAAAAATGAGGAAAAAGTTGACTAATGAGATCGGGCAAATGTGTGTCTGCCTGTCTGTCTGTCTGTCTGTCCTTCTGTATGTCTGTCAGTCTGTCTGTCTGGCTGTGTGTGTATCCCCCCATATCAACTCTTAACGGCTGCAGCAATCGAAACAATATTTGGTAGGAGTAAAGATCTATACCTGAATATCTCATGGCCATATTTGAAAATGATGTCAGTGCTACCAACTGCTGAAAAATCGAAATTGAAATTTGAGCTCCAAGTTGGATATCTTGGAAGGTATGAAAGGGAGCTATTTCAAAATTGGCACACGTGTATATAATAATATTGCAGTTTAATTTCCAGGAGGCCATACATGGCATTGTTGCCAAAATGATTATAAGCCTGCCGATAGGTCCAATGTTTAAATGCATATAACTTCTACACTATCAATTGGAATTCAACCAAATTTCGTATGTGCAATGTGTACATAAACAGATATGATTGAGCGTATTGTTAAGAGCCACCAGGGCTGCAGACTGTTAATAAATGCTCTCAATATTTTTATCCAAATACCCGTATATAAGAAAGTATGCAAGCCGACAGCTTTAAACTATGCACACGTATAGTACCTGACATTATATATTAATTTGGAGTAACTTATATACGCCAGTGCTACCAACAAGATTCTAAGCCTGCTGAGAGGTCCAACTTTAAATACATGTAACTTCTATACCATCATTTGGATTTCATCCAAATTTCGTGTGTGCTATGTGTACCATAACATATATGACTATGCCGATTCTTAAGAGTAACCAGGGCTGCCAACTGTTAATAAATGCTGTCTCTGTTTTTGTTACCCTAATATCAATATATCAGAAAGTATGCAAGCCAATAGCTCTAAACTTTGCACACGTATAGTACCTGGCATTATAGATTAATTTATATATACTTATATGCGCCAGTGCTACCAACATGATTCTAAGCCTGATGATAGGTCCAATTTTAAAATGCATATAACTTCTATACTAACTAATGGATTTCATTCAAAATTGACAAAACAATAGATCATATTATTTCAGATTATTTCTGACCAATACATGTATGTCATTGTTGCCAACTTGATTTTACGCGCGCTGTTAGATCCAATGTTTAACTGCATGTAACGTCCATGCTATCCATTGAACTTGAACCAAATTTTGTATTCTGTACCTTAAGGGATGGAACTAAGAATATATTCAGTCACCAGGGCTGCCTACTGTAGTTCTCTATTAGGCTACATTATGCCAGGTATACAGTATTTCGAACTAATTAGAAATTTCGATATTACCAACTTAATTTCGTCATTATTCTAGATAGATCCATATAGATTAATAATTGGCATGAATCTTAAATTTTAAGAGCCTCCGTGGCTTAGGCGGCAGCACGCCGGCCTCTCACCGCTGGGTCCGTGGTTCAAATCCCGGTCACTCTATGTGAGATCTGTGCTGGACAAAACGGAGGCAGACAGGTTTTTCTCCGGGTACTCCGGTTTTCCCTGTCAACATTTCATTCCAGCAACACTCTCCACTATCATTTCATTTCATCTGTCATTCATTTAATCATTGCCCCAGAGGAGTGCGTCAGGCCTCGGCAGCCGGCACAGTTCCTATCCTCGCCGCTAGATGGGGGCTTCATTCATTCCATTCCTGACCCGGTCAGAGACTGGAAGCAGGCTGTGGATTTTCATTCATATTCTTAAATTTTAAGAAAAGTAGGCTCTTTAGTTCGTCACGGAACTTCTTGTTCCACCTGACTCTGTGGGAAGCGGCTTCGGTGAGGCAACTGATAGCATGCTGAACTATGCCCAAGGTCGTGGGTTCAAAGCCGGTCGAAGTCGTCGTATTTTCTAAGAACGCTAACAATCCCTCAGTATGCCTTCCTTTGGAGGGGAAGTTCCAAGGTTCGTTGCGAGTAGCTGGTTGCAGTGGCATCAAGTAGCCAAGTTCACAACTAGGTGTCGTTGACGGTAGTATTTGGCAGAAAAATGTGGAACTACTACTTGAAATTGACCGTCCGCAGTCCTTACCAGAATTACAGACCAATACAGCCATATCAATTAACACCGTTTATCAGACAGATTCTACACACACCCATAGTACACGGGGCTACATGACCGCGTTGTCGCAGCCCCTGAACTGAGGAACCAACCAACATCTCTGCGGGAGATAAAATTTTGCGTGAAGAAGTAACAGACCGCTAGATAGTTACACATCAGTGTCGAAACCTTGCATAAGGACAGTGTGACCACAAGTATGAAAATGGACCCTAAATGACGAGAAGGTTACCGTCCCCATAAGACAATAAAATGTTAAAAATACGCACAAAAAAAAAACACGAAAAGCTAAGTTAATTAAGCGCCAATTGTAAAATACTTTCTCCCAATAAATGAGGTCTGATCCTTCTAAGAAAACCTGCATATTCTGCCTATTTTCACCTATCCTCTAGTTTTCCCGGTGAAATCTACCTCCACCTTCCGGCCGAGAGGAATTTTATTATTTGTTAAGTGATAAAGTAACCATTTCGTTTACCCCTTCCGGCACGTCATCAACCTAAGCTGCGAGCCCACCCGCTTTGTGATTACGTAAGAAGTGGACAGCCCCTAGGTCAGTAGCTTCATCTATATTTTGCTGTGAGAACTCAAGCGCTTGTGTTGTATGTTTTTCTATGCGTACGTTGTCACAATAACACATGCTCTAATTAGGCTACGTGTCTTACTTACGTATTGTTTATTCGTTACGAATGTGTTGAACGTTCAAAAGTGTACAAATTATAGCGAAAGGAAGCATGCGGAGAAGGAGGAAAATGGGCTTTTAAAATTAGTCCTCGACATGCCATTCCCCTCAACAGCTACTGATGCAGAAAAGTATGAAGCGTTTCAAGGATTGAAATACATTCTACTGCTGTTTTGTTTCATTTTAAGGGGCTTGGACACCGTGGTCATTAAGTTCCGTGTAATTGGATGTGTGTCTGTGGACTTTGTCTGATGACCTGATTTATTGTGGTGTCTGAGCGGTGTGTGTATTTGTAATTCAGGTGATGATAGGAAGTGAGGTGGCCATGGCTTTAACCTAGGAACCATCCTGGTATTTGCCTGGAGTAGAAGTGGTAAACCACCGAAAACCACTCAGGATAGCTGAGATGGTAACCCACTTCATCTCAGTTTTTCCAAGGACCAGAATTTAATTTCTTGGCAAAGCCGGGAAACGAACCAGGACCTCCGGGATGACAGCTAATCATGCTAACCACTACACTAGGAGGTGGACACATTTACACTGAGACGGAGAAGAGGTGAGACGTGTTTCAAAGTGGCGGATAGATTTTACGGCCTGATATCCTTCCTGAAACCAAGCTTATGAGAGGAGTCAGTGGTACATTAAATGAATTAAGATGAATTACTGTATATTGGGCAAACAGTTGGAAGGAAATTACCGTGGTGACCTATTGCAAGGCATCATGCGGAAATTTTCCAGGAGAATTTAGATTTCTTTTATTTCATGTTTTATTGATTTTCGGTCTTTGCATATTTAGATGACCACCTCAAAATTTAACTATGTTGTCGAAATTTGTATAATTTAATTTTTGATTTTAAAGGGCAGATGACCTCATAGTTTCACCCCTTAAAACAACAATAACTAACTAACCATCCAACCAACTAACTAACACCTAAGTACGAGAATATGAAACTACAAGACCTCGATGGCAAGCACCTCAATGAATGAACACCAACAAAAAACACATTTGCAATGTGCGTTGATGACTATATTGCTTTTAAATGTTATTTTTGCATTTTACGACTAATAACTACTTGGAGTGAGGCTGTCTTTCTGCATGAAGCGATTCGTGCGATATCTTGGTTATAGGCTAGACCCTAGTGCTCTTACATTAACCGATGACTGATTTCATAACCTTTCATTTAAAGTAATTTTAAAGACAGTAAATAAACAAATTAATTAAGGAGATTGGAGAAAAATTCAAAGTAGAAGTAAGGATTCAAGGAGAAATAATTTCAATTCTGAGAATTTCTGAAAACATCGTCATCTTAGCCGACGCACCGGAGTATTTGAATAAGTTTTAAATGGTATGGACTTTGTCGTGAGGAAAGAATAAATTCATACTGAAAATTAATAAATGTAAAACAAAAATACTGAAACTTACCCGAAAGAAATCAGAAACTCCTATTGTCAAATTGGAAGATGTAAGGGTAAGGAGAGTAGGATACTTCTGTTACTTAGGAAGCAAAATAACCAGTGTTGGACGAAGCAAAGAGAATATAAAAAGTAGGTTGGCTCAGGCAAAGAAAGCATTTCTACAAAAAATGAATCATTTCACATGGAATTAAGATTTATGTACTCGTATTAGGAAATCATTGTTGAAAGCCTTTATCTGGGGCGTGGCGCTCTATGGAAATGAAACTTGGACTGTTGGCGCAGCAGAAAAGAGGAGAATTATATCGTTTGAAATGTGGTGTTACAGGAGAATGATGAAGATCAGATGGGTAGATAGAGTAACAAATGAAAATATATTAAGACGGGTAGTCGAGGAGAGATGTTTCTGGCGACTGCTAATGAAGAGAAGAGATAGGTTGGTAGGACACATACTCAGACACCCAGGAATAGCTAGTTAGACCAAGGTTAGAACATGTTTAAAAGATTGCCATGGATGTAGGGTGTGGTACCTATGTATAGATGAAACTATTAGCTCAGGACAGGGAGGAATGGAGAGCTGTATCAAGACAACGAATAGACTGAAGGCCCAAACAAACAATTAAACAAATGTTGTTCAATACGGCCCAAGGTTGGCGGGGCCCATTCAGCCTTGAATGACGCACCACCCCTGTCCAGTTCTATCAATAATTCAAATTTAAGATTATAAGAACAACAATGGAATTTTCTATTCAGTTTTCTTAAATTACGAGTATGTCAATATGAACCATAATGGAACACTTTGGTTCTGCCACCAAGCCCTTCAATTGGCATCTAGTTGTAAAATACTGTAAGTCTGGTTCCTATATCATCTACTCTATACGATAGTAGTTTGGAGAATTTATTACATGGGTTGTTTATCAGACAAAGCTCTCGCAGATCAGACTGGGTACATATGCTCATCTTACTTTATGAGAGCAGTAAAACCAATAGTAGTATCTGCACAAGCTATAAATTATGGTTCCTATTTTACAGTAGAGATATAAATTATCTCTGTAATTGCTGTAGGTAAGTTATTTTTGCTACATTTGGCTACATTTTCCTCTGTTTTAAATTCCCTTATTCCTCTATCGTTTTAACTCATTTGCTAAATTCACTGGATCCTTTTTCATTCTTTTTTATTTTATACGCTATCGTATTTTTGTCGGAATGAATGAATCTGGCTTTCAAAGTTCATGAAAGTGGATCGATTCTGGCTCAGCCTATTGGCATTCATGGGTATTTGATGTTGTTTATTTATTTAGGGGCTTTGGTGCGTGTGGATTTTATCTGATAACCTGTGTTTTTGTGACGACTGCATCAGTGTATGTATTTGGAATTAGAGTTAGGATTGGGGGAGGCAGCCATGGTTTTATGTTAGATACCATTCTGATATTTGAAGTGATAGAAGCCTTTTCTTCATTGTTGCCTAGTTCTATTAAATAAGCTCTCCAGTCGGTCAACACGCATTTGGTTGACTCACTGGAAAGCTTTCTTTAATAATTCTGACATTTGTCGTCTGGAGTAAAATTGGCAAACTACGGAAAATCACTTCTACTTTAAATGGCTGAGGTGGAATGCGACCAAACCTTTTCTCAGTTTTGCCCCACGAGACTGAGTTTACTGCATTTCAGCCAATAAATAAATAAATAAAGAAAGAAAGAAAGAAAGAAAGAAAGAAATAAAAAATATATAAATAAATTACCGCCAACTAAGGTGATCACGAGACTGGAAACAGGAAATATTTTTTATAGTGCCTGTGATCGTGGGAACTTCTGCAGACATCTCACGTATGATCCACGACCTCATATCAAAGTTTTGTCTGTCTCTCTCCGACTGCAGAAGGCAACGATATTGGAAACCTGGCATGTAGTGCGAAATGTGTTGTTAGTGAACAAAACGACGTAACATACGTTAGCATTGACTCTGACACACATACTACAGACCAAATTATAAAATACACAGGTTGTATTGAACCTTGCTCTTAGGAGCCGGTCTTTGGCTCTTCGGTAACGAAAACATATTGTGATAAAATGAAGAGTATTGAAATGTCTGTTTTTGGTTTTTCTTTAGCATGTATTACCAGTTCTACAGAATCTAGGATTAAGTTAGATGAGTCTCTATGTTTTTACCACCAGATGTCCTTCCTTGCTTTTATATCACGGGAGGGGTTGATGTGAGGTAAGATGAAGGGGGATCAATAACATTGGTAAGCAGTTGGAAAGTGGTGTTTATTGACTTTTAGAAGATGCCGGCCCGGCATTTGCGTGTAATTACAAGTGGGACACCATGGGGAAATATTCCGAGGACGGTCTACAGCTAGCTTAACACACATTCGTCATCCGAGGGCAAGTCGTATGCGTTAATGTAACGAATTATACCGGTCGATTCCATCCCCATATAAAACAGCATCCACACTTATTTCTTCCCACGCAAAGTATTAGATCCGATCGACATTGTACCTAGTTCCCCTCCATGAAAATGTATCCTAGACCTACGTTCTGAAGATCAATAACTAAATAGATATAGCTGAAGAAATTACACAAATGTAGAAAATATTTAAGGTTAGGATTTATGAATTAGGGTGAGGTGAGTTTAGAACCGAATATATTCATTTACTGTGAGTGTCATAAATGATATTCAAATGTATGTTTAGTTATATAAGTACGTATTCTTTTTTGACTAGTTGTTAAGCCTTGCATACCATCACACTCATATGGTTACAATTGACGGCCATCGTCTTAAATTAAAACCTCTGTACAAACAACGGTTCAACATTACTGACAGATACATGAATTATTCATCCAGAAATGCTCACAGCTTGTATGTTCTTGAATAAAAAGAAAGACGTCTTACTTGCAGCTCATTTCATCGGTGATTTATTTAAATTATGTGATTCTTGTTCAGATCGCCTCGGTTTTCATAGGATTGTATTCAGATAAGTTTTGTTCAAAACCATAACGTAGGAGCTTACGTATGGAATAATAATAACATTACTACTACTACTAATAATAATCATAATTTCTTCCACATGGATCATACCGAAGTCGCTGAAGACCAACCTCGATAAATTGGGGCTTCACCATAATCTGCATACTCTAGTTACTTTAGAGACCTGCACCATAGTTCATTCGTTCCTCAACCCAACAATATAGAGAAATCCACTCCATCTTGCAACAAATGGTGATGAAATGGGGAATTGTACCCAATGACATGGTGAACAAATGAATAGAGAAATAATAATAAACTAAAGTATTATTGGTGGCAATATCAGACCAGGTCATTTACAACACGTAATTATTTGATATTCATTTTTAAAGATGTAACCCTTCAAGGTGATAGGTGTCGCTACGGGTACCCTGTGTCGGGGAATATCCACCATATTACTTCTGGATGTACAATGTTATCGGGTACCGAATGCAGACGAAGGCATGACGCAGTAGCTAAAATCTTGCGCCAAGAACTGTCTGACAAATTTCAGCTTCTGGGACGTCATAAAGTTCCATACTATCAGTACCTCACAGAGTGCATCACGGAAAATGAGAAACCTATCGTCCCTATTGAGATCGTACTATATTAACAGAGCAGACAGTCTACCATAACAGTAGTCGTCAATAAGAAAGTTAAGGAAGCCATCCTAGTTGATGTAGCAGTTTCCATAGCAACAACTTCAAGGCACGGCACGACGAAAAGATCTCCAAATAAAAAGAACCAGTAGAGCCAATCAGGAAGCAATGGCAGATGATTAAGCACTGGCGTTGTACCAAGCAGTCTACTGTAGGGGTAGAAGAATCTTGATATAAACCCATGAAATAGCAGTCGTCCTTGCGACAACGAGAACATTTCGAAAATCCATGTTAGTTAATAGAAAAAAAAGTTTCTTAAAGGTGGTGATTAGGCTTTGATTTCTTACGTTCTGTATAGTTGCCGTACACTTGCTAGATAATGTACTGAGAGTGAAGTAATAATATTACTACTACTAATAATAATAACCCTTTGATGTCGAAACCGGATTACGACGAGGAGATGGACTGTCCCCATTATTATTTAATCTTGTTCTAGAAAAAGCGATTAGGATATGGGAAAACGAAGTTGGCAGACTACACGACAGCAAAATACATTTACGATGATTGTCCTTTGCAGATGACCTGGCAAATTTGCCCAACAATATGCAGAAAGCTATTGAATCCATTGAAAATCTCCAAGAAATTGCAGACAAAAAGAGACTCCACATCTCATACCAAAAAAAGAAATCAGTTTATGGAAGGATCTCGTCGATACACGGACACACAACCTTTAGTAACTCGGTTCGGTAAATTAACTCCTGTGTTTAAATTCAAATACCTAGGAGAAATTATCCAGCTCTCAAGCTTGAATCGTGATGCTTCGGTGGCGTAGTTGGTAGCATGCTGAACTGCCACGCCCATGATTGCGGGTTTAAACGCGGCGGAAGTCTTCGGAGATTTAAGAGCGTTAAATTCCTTCAGTATGCCTTCCTTCGGAGGGAAAGTAAAGCCCGTGGACACATGTCATAGATTTATGGCATGTAAAAGAACCTGCCACTTCAATTGGTAGTGTGTAGCTAACTTTGTAGGTTATTTGGCTAGAAACGCTCTATCAAGATCCAACGTTCGCCTCTAGGTGTCAGTGACAGTGGCATCTCTGGCAGCTAAAGTTGGAACTACTTGAAATTGAAGTTGATGGAGAGCCTACGGGCGTTCAATCAAAATACCCCGCTATGGCCATTGGCTGTAATTCAAATATAACCAATAAAGGGAGACGCTCTAAATTGCAAAGAACCTACAGAACCAGGCGAAACAGGTATAATAGGAAATAGACATCACAACACGGTAATCAAACCAGAGGCACTATATGCCTCTGAAACACTGATCACTGGGAGCAGATCACTAATTAATTATTGATATACAAAAATACATAAAATTACAATGTTACTGACAGAATTTGGATGAAAAGGAAATCCCAGGAACATTATCAGCATTCGGAGAAAATCTCGGACACTTTCAGGAACAAACGTATGAAATCTATTGGGAATATTCACAGAATGAGTGAGTACAGGCTGACTAAAAGAATCCTGAGTCTTACCCTCTTAAGGCCAACGGCCTAGTAATGTTGCAACACTGGATCCCATGAGAACTCCGCAGTTAAGCAGCATTGGGCGTGGTCGGAACTCAATTCAGAGAACTAGTTGACAATTATCGATTTTTGGACCACCCAAACATTACATGCAACAGAAACTGTACGGAGGAGCGTAGAAAGAGCCATAGCGAGAAGATGAAAAGATTTTGGGAAGACAAGAAAGCAAGATCAGCTAGATAGGTTCAATCGCGCTCCTTAGACGGGCATAACGATGTAAGTTATAATGTTATACATGGAGTCCGGGAATGTTCTCCGCAGTGTCTATGTGCAGCTGCGAGAGGTTGCGTCATCAGTTTAGTTGGCAGCACGTTGTCCTTGATTGAGTGAAGGCCACATATGTGGGCTGTGGGCTGTCGAAATCGTCAGTGCGTATAGTCAGATTATTGCAAGAGTGCAACAGTATGTTATGAATGGCTGTGGTGAGTATAACGTTTACTGTTAGTTATGATACAAGCGACAGCCGTGCTGCCAACGTAACTGGTGACGTAATCTCTCGCAGCGGCTTGTAGGCACTGCGGAGAACATTCCCGTACTCCCTGTACAACAAAGCTTCAAAAAATATTAAAATGCCCGGATGAACTTTATTTCACGGCTACCTCCTTCCTAACGTTGGCCCCTAGTTACTAGCACACCCACTGTACAGGGCAACTTCGATTAAAGGCTGTTCACCATTGTTCTGTCAAATAAATATGTGCTCAGTCTCTGACCGTTTCATGCATCTAGGATATACCACAAATTGACCCATTTTGAAAAAATAACGAGCATATTCGTTGTTTCGTTACTGTCCAAAGTAATGGCGTTACAGGTACTTGATTTAGTTAGTAGACTAATGTCGTTATTCTTCATTACTGCAAAAAGTAACGGTTATTAGTAACGGCTCTCCAACCCTGCTTGGGCGTTATGATGTAGTGGTCAAGCTGCATGCCTCTCACCAAGGTGGACCGGGTTCAAATCCCGGTCAAGGTATGTGAGATTTCCGAAGTGAAATATCACGCATGTCTAGTGATTCGGTTTGCACGTATAAACAGAGGTCTCGAGGCTATGATCGCGAGATTAACGGTCACGTGGAAATGCAAGCTTTCTTCTTTCGCACCAACCTTGCCTGTAAATAACTAACGATCCTCTCCTTTTCTAGAGCTGACATGTCCCTACATCTCTCTCTCTCTCTCTCTCTCTCTCTCTCTCTCTCAGAATGGTAGTTGATGACCATTCAAGGAAACTAACGTTTTTGTGACCTTTCCTCGCTAATGACCTTCTGATATCCTGGACCTCTCTGATGGGCTGTCAAACATCACATCATCTTGTAAGAAAGATAATTTGGATCTTCAGTGTAGAAATAGCATTCAATAGAACATAATGGAAGACTGAAACTCCACAGGTAAAATCGATGCTTGCCGTTAATTCTCGCTAACACTATTGTATATGCTAAATACGTTTTCGTTGTTTGCTTTATAAAGGGGCTTTGCGTCATCATGGTCTTACATCCCCGTGTACTTGGATGTGGGTGGAATTTGTGTGATAGCTTGTCTTATTGTGATGGCTGTATTAGAGTATGTTCGTTGTTGATTCTTTAGGGGCTTTGCAATAACGTAGTCATGCAGCCCCATGAACTTGGGTGTGTGTTGAATATGTCTGATAACCTCCGTCACTGTGATGTCTGTAGCAGTGTGTATATTTGTGATTGAGTTAGGATTTGGATAGGAAGAGCCCGTGGCCTTCAGTTGGGTACCACCCTGGCGTTTACCTGGAGTAGAAGTGGGAAACCATAGAAAACCACTTCCAGATGGCTGAGGTAGGAATCGAACCCGCCTCTCCTCAGTTTTGGCTCACAAGGCTGAGTGTACCCCGTTCCAGCCCTCAGGCCAGAATTAAATTCCTTTTCAGAGCCGAGAATCAAACCCAGGCCTCCACGATGACAGTCAAGAATGCTAGCCACTACGCAACGTGGTAGACTGTTAGAGTGTGTAATTATAAGTCAAGTAAGAATTGGGCAGAAGACGGCCGTGGCCTTAAGTATTTTTAGCCTATTTTCATTTTTGAAAAAAAAAATAGGCTTATGAGATCACCTTTTGTCCGTGTGTCTGTGTGCGTGTGTGTGTGTGATGTGTGTGTGTGTGTCCCCCTAATAACATCTAAACGGCTGGAGCGATTTCATTGAAACTTCGTAAGTTTAAAGCACCATTCTGGGTGACCTCGACCGTGCCCTTAAAATTTTATTGTGTCTCACTAATCCAACATGGCGGCTGTGCGAAATTTCTCACCAGCATTCAGTATCTCCGAAACTATTACCGATATCACCCTGAAATTGTGTACGGTGATAAAGGGCACTATTAGAAGTTCGCCTATGAGACTTTCAAAAACCTGGTAACTACAAATCCAACATGGCGGCCAAGCGAATTTGAGACTTTTAAATAGACTTTTCTCGTGATTTTACCATCCAAACGTAATGCAATTTGGTACAGCAAATGTTTATACACATTGTAATGCACTGGCGTCTACTTTAGTTCAATTGTTTACATAACTTCAAAATTGCGGCTGTGCGAAATATCACACTGCCATTCCATATCTCCGAAACTATTACAGATATTACCCTGAAATTTTGTACACTAATAAAGGGCACTGGTACAAGTTTATCTATGTAACTTTCATAAACCTGCAAAGTAAAAAACGAACATGGCGGGCAAGCGAATTTGAAACATTTTTATAGACTTTTCTTGTGATTTAACTCTCTGAGCGCAGTGAAATGTGGTACAGTAAATAATTATACACATTGTAATTCACTGGCAACTAATTTAGTCCGATTGTTTACATAACTTCAAGATGGCGGCTGTGCGAAATTTTAAAATTAAGTTTTAATTTCTTGATTCGTAATCATGCGATCGAAGTGAAAGCTTGAGTAATGAACCTACGCAATAATTTTCCTTTAATGGTACATAACTCTATGGCCTATACATATAACAATCCAAAATTGCGAGCATCGGAAATATTTAGACTGTTCTCAATATCTACGAATCTTTTACAGCAATCAAGCTGAAATGTTTTATATTCATAGAAGCTATGAACATAAGTTCACCTATAGGACTTTCAGTAACCTGGTGAGCACAAATCAAACATGGCGGCGTCACGATATATAAATATTTAAATGGACGTTGCTCGCGATTTAACCACCCGAGTGCAGTGGAACTTTGCACGTTATATGCTTATACAAATGTTAATCCACTGGCATATATTATATTTCAATTGTTTCCATAACCACAAGATGGCAGCTGTGTGAAATTTTTAAATCTCGTTTTTACTTCTTGTGTTCTAATCATGCAATTGGAGTTGGAATACCACATGTACACAATAATCTTCATATAACAGTACATAAAATCCAACCTGGCAACCATCTGAAATATTTAGACGGTTCACAATATCTACGAATCTATCACAACCTTCAAACTTAAATTGTGTATGTTGATAGAGGCAATTAACATGAGTAGGATGTATGAAAATAGGCTGTATAGTTCTTCACGGAACTACTTGTTCATTCATTCATTTACTTTATTTGAAAATAGGGGTAATTCCGCAGGTAGAATAATGTACACTTACAGAAAGTTACAAACAATAATATTGTTACGTGCCACCCCCCTAGTGGCACTTTTGTTAACTGGATTACGGTGGGTAGGAAGCACAACACAAATTACTGCTTAAAGAAATAATTAACTTTATTGCGGCCAGAAAATTACACTACTCTTCAGCAAATACAAGCAATAGGAACCTTACTCCAGTTTCCTCAAGTCTCTTGCTTGTGGAGAGCTCTTGCCCTTTCACTTGTCAACAAACCACAGAAGTTAATCCTCCCACTAATGAGCCTAGTGGCCTTGACAGTACTACATGCAACTTCTTCCTAAAGTACGCCGAGTACAGTTACTTACGAGCACTTGCTGCACGCTGTTCACAAGCTGGGAGAAACAATGTCACTGGATTCCGTAACCACAATATCTCCGACACTCAGTGAAAGCACACTCACTCAAAACACAGGCAGTCCCCTGTATGTTTCTCACTTCCCCGCTCCACTGGGGGTTTCGCAAGTCACCACACTTCTGTCGCTCAGGATAATCGCTCACACTAGCTCGTAAAACACAACAACAACCACTGCTTGACAGGTCGCACTTATATAGCAGGCCGGTGACTCAATAAATGCTTCTAGATCCATCCAGGGTTCACGGCTTCTCGAGGCTTCCATCGCTGGTCCAGTCACGAATATTCTTGACTATCCCTTTGTCCTAGTAGCCCTGTTGCATAAGGCGCACGCAATACAGGAGGCAGGCCACAGCCCAACCCTGGGACAGTTGTGACTCATGCGGCGAGCGATGACACAAACTCACAGCCGTAACACCACCCCCTTCCTAAAAAGACTGATCGTCCCGATCAATCATTGGTCCGTCTGTGTCCCTCCGTAGGCTGCCAGGCGATCTCGGTGCACGATCTTCATCTTCGCCCTCGGGCTCCGCTGGATCCTGTAGACGACATCGTTGATCCGTTTCACGACTCGGTACGGGCCCTCCCAGGACTTCTGCAGTTTGGGTGACAGGCCTTTCTTCCGTAATGGGTTGAAGAGCCAGACCAGGTCGTCCTCGTGGAATCCGCCGGCATCCGTCTGCTGGTCGTATCGGGTCTTCATTCGGTCGGTCTCGATCCGCAGTTTCCTCCTCGCGAACGCGTGTACGTCCTCTAGTTGGTCGACCAGTTCTTGACAATACTGGCTTACCGGGATCGGATCATTCACAGGTCGGCCGAAGGCAAGATCGACAGGTAGACGGAGCTTCCTCCCAAACATGGCCCGGGCTGGTGTGCACCCGGTGGCTTCATGCACGGCGGCGCGGTAGGCCAGGAGAAATAGTGGAAGTTGCTTGTCCCAATCCCCCTGTGCTCGCTGACGACTATTCGGAGATGGTTCTCGATGGTGCGATTGAATCGCTCTACCATCCCGTCGGACTGAGGGTGTAGCGGCGTTGTCCTTGTCTTCCGGATTCCCAGCAGCTGACATAGGTTCTGGAACACCTGCGACTCGAAGTTCCTCCCTTGGTCGGAGTGCAGCTCCAGGGGTACTCCGTACCGGCTGACGAATTCCTTCACCAGGGTCTCTGCAATCGTCGCGGCTTCTTGGTTAGGGAGCGCATACGCCTCCGGCCATTTGGTAAAGTAGTCGCTGACGACTAATATGTAGCGGTTCCCTGCCTCGCTTAACGGGAATGGCCCAGCAACATCGATGGCCACTCTCTCTATGGGGCCGCCCACGTTGTAGGTCTTCAGTGGACCCTGTCGTCTTCGTCCTGGACCCTTGCTGGCTGCGCAATCATGGCACCTCGCGCAGTAGTTCTCCACGTCTGTTCGGCATCCGATCCAGTAGAACCGCTCTCTCAGCTTCTCCAGGGTCTTCTTTATCCCTAGGTGTCCACCAGATGATCCTCCATGAACTTCCTTCAGGACTTCCTCCGTCATAGCCTTTGGAACGACGACTTGTTCCCGAGATGTCTTCCCGTCGGTGCTCTCCCAGGTACGGCAGATGAGGCCTTCCCTTACAATCTGCCAGTCCCACTGTGCCCAGTAGGACTTAAACTTCGGGCGGCAGTCACTCACAATGTTCCACCCGGGTCTGGGGACACAGGCCCTCTTCCATTCGGCTATCAGTCCCAGGTCATCATCTTCTGCTTGTGCCCGCGTGAAAGATTCGCGGCTCCAGTTCCCTTGAAGTTCCACAGTAGTCCGTCGGCACAGTATCCCGGTGTTCTCCTCCCTTCGGGCACAGAAGGTGCAGTCTTCGGGGCACGGTCTTCGTGACAGGGCGTCGGCGTTAGAATGCAGTTGGCCTTTCCTGTGCTGAATCTCAAAGTTGTACTGTTGAAGCCTCTCTAACCACCGCGCGAGTTGACCCTCGGGCTGCTTGAAGTTCAGGAGCCTCCGCAGGGATGCATGGTCGGTCCTGATGAGAAATTCTTGCCCGTACAGGTACTTGTGGAAGTGTTCAATGGTCTTCACGATGGCGAGCAGCTCCTTCCTTGTGACGCAGTAGTTCCTTTCTGGCTTTGACAAGGCCTTGCTGAAGTAGGCCACTACTCTCTCCTCGCCGTCCACTACCTGCGACAGGATTCCCCCTATGCCAAAATCGCTGGCATCGGTATCGACGATGAACCTTGTTCCAGGTCTGGGGTAGGCCAGAATAGGCGCGGTGCACAGAGCCTGCTTGAGTTGTTCGAAGGCACTGTGGCATTCTGCTGTCCACGTGAATAGTTGGTCCTTCGCTAGCTTATTTTGACCGTCTTCCATCTTCTTCTGGCCGTCTTCTAGTTTGGCAGTTAGGTCCTCGGCTAACTTCTTCTGGCCGTCTTCTAGTTTGGCAGTTAGGTCCTCGGCTAACTTCTTCTGGCCGTCTTCTAGTTTGGCAGTTAGGTCCTTGGTTAAATTCTTCTGGCCGTCCTCCATCTTGGTTTCCATGCCATTTAACTTTTCTAGCAATGCTGCCAATTTCTCCTCCATTTTAGTTGTTTGTCTTGTAAAGGGCATGCACTCATAGGAAAATTAGAGAAAATGACCTGCTCGGGTTTTGAAACCAGGACCGTCAGGTGTTGTGCTTGAGTTCGTAATCCGGCTTCTGACACCAGTTGTTACGTGCCACCCCCCTAGTGGCACTTTTGTTAACTGGATTACGGTGGGTAGGAAGCACAACACCAATTACTGCTTAAAGAAATAATTAACTTTATTGCGGCCAGAAAATTACACTACTCTTCAGCAAATACAAGCAATAGGAACCTTACTCCAGTTTCCTCAAGTCTCTTGCTTGTGGAGAGCTCTTGCCCTTTCACTTGTCAACAAACCACAGAAGTTAATCCTCCCGCTAATGAGCCTAGTGGCCTTGACAGTACTACATGCAACTTCTTCCTAAAGTACGCCGAGTACAGTTACTTACGAGCACTTGCTGCACGCTGTTCACAAGCTGGGAGAAACAATGTCACTGGATTCCATAACCACAATATCTCCGACAATCAGTGAAAGAACACTCACTCAAAACACCGGCAGTCCGCTGTATGTTTCTCACTTCCCCGCTCCACTAGGGGTTTCGCAAGTCACCACACTTCTGTCGCTCAGGATAATCGCTCACACTAGCTCGTAAAACACAACAACAACCACTGCTTGACAGGTCGCACTTATATAGCAGGCCGGTGACTCAATAAATGCTTCTAGATCCATCCAGGGTTCACGGCTTCTCGAGGTTTCCATCGCTGGTCCAGTCACGAATATTCTGGACTATCCCTTTGTCCTAGTAGCCCTGTTGCATAAGGCACACGCAATACAGGAGGCAGGCCACAGCCCAGCCCTGGGGCAGTTGTGACTCATGCGGCGAGTGATGACACAAACTCACAGCCGTAACAATATAAATCCCAATGTAAACAAGTCGCGATTTGGAAACTAATTACATCGGAATAATTACACAAAATTTCAGCCTTAAACACATCTTTTGGGAAAGACTTTTTGACTGTAACAGGTCATGAGTACCAATTGCCAATACCACAATCAGTGATAGAATATTTCCCATACTTCGTACGCCTTTGAAAGGCTTTGTCTGCAGCGTGGAACTCTATGAAAGTAAAACTTGGACTGTTGGACCAGCAGAAAAGAGGAGAATTGAAGCGTTTGAAATGTGGTGTTACAGGAGAATGATGATAATCAGATAGGTAGGTAGGGCTACAAATGAAGAGGAATTAAGACGATTGTGAGAGGAGAGATGTTTGTGGTGACTGCTAAGGAAGAGAAGAGAGGTTGTTAGGACGCATACTAAGACACCCAGGAATGGCAAACATAGTTATGGAAGGAAGGGTCAAGGAAACGAAATGTATGGGTAGACCAAGGTTAGAATATGTTAAACAAATTGCTTCCGATGTAGGTTATGGTAGCTATGTAGAGATAAAACGATTAGCTCAGGACAGGGAAGCATGGAGTGCTGCATGAAACCAGTGAAAAGACCAAAGACTCAAACAACAACTTTGTACGCTGCGGTCTCCCTTTACTTTGTTCGGATGATGTGCCCTGCTCAAGTTTAGGTATACAACAATTTGCAAATCTAGTGAATTCGAGATATATTTGTTTGCCCGGTGAAATCTACCTCCATCTTCCGGCATGCCGAGAGGGATTTATTGCTTATGAAGGGCAGCAGCAGTTTGTGGTTTTAGTAGTGATTTGTAGACCTATTTGGTATATTTGGATCTGATAATGCTCGTTTGACGAGCGAAACAAGTCAAAATTGAAAAGTTGCAATATAGGTCGCCAGTAAGGCAATACGGAACAAGTAGTTTCGTGAAGAACTAAAGAGCCTATATTCATATATCCCACATGTCTTTTCCATTCGAATTCTCCTGCCTATTAAAAGGATTTTCCGAGAAACATCTATATGAATATTCAAATTTTGCAACTCCGCCAATTTGGATTTGTGTTAATCAGGTTATTGAAAAGCCCATAGGTGAACTTACGTTAGCAGCCTCTATCAACATACAGAATTTCAGTTTGATTGCTATAATGGATTCGGAGATATTGAGAAACGCCGTAATAATTCGGATGATCGCCATGTTGGATTTTTCTATATGTACGCCATAGAGTCATGTACCATTAGATGAAGAATATTACTCTGGTTTATATTCAAATCGCATGATTAGGAAACAAAAAATAATTTTAAAAGTTTGCACAGCCGCCATCTAGTTGTTAGAAAAATAAAATGTATTGGATCAGATGCCCGTAGATTAAATCTTATATAAACATTTGTCCTATCAAGTTTCACTGCACTCGGTTGATTAAATCTCGATAAAATGCTGTTTATATATTTTAACTTCGCTTGGCCGCCAAGTTGGTTTTGTACTTACAATGCTTTTAAGCATCACGCAGCTGAACTTATCTGAGTATTGTCTATCATCGTAAAAAATTTCAGGGTAATATTAGTAATATTTTCGGAGATATAAAATGCCAGTGAAATATTTCGCTCAGCAGCCATGTTAGATTGGTGAGACATATTAAGATTTGAAGGGAACGGTCGGCGTCGGACGAAATAGTATTTTGTTCTTACCGAGTATCACTGAAATCGCTAAAGCCGTTTAGATTTTATTAGGGGGGATCACACACGCATACGCACACATACACATACACATACACACGGTCAAAAGATGATCTCATAAGCCTATTTTTCTTTTCAAAAATGTAAATAGGTTAAACATGTGTTCAAAGCTATCGAATGCATGTAAATCCATTTCAATGGCGGCTGGCAATGGAGTTCGAACCTACCCGTATACCGAATCCAGAGATAGCGTTATGCTGTGGCGTACTGAGCGTAGAAACCACGGTGAGTTATCTGTTATGTGGGCAGAATATTCGTACATTTGGATGGCTGTAATTTATCCGAATGCCCACAGTTTCTTGGCTTCCTCCAGATCGGCGCGGGGATATTGTATGTGGCAACGCAACGTACGCTTCCCTTGAGATTTGGCCTGAACGGATAACGCACAATCATCTCGCAATTTCCTTCCGGTGACACAACACTCAGATTTATAGTTTCATATAAGAACTTTATAAATGTCACCGGAACTCATGGCTGTTTTTTTATTCTCTGTAGCTACTACCATAAGTAACCAGGATATTTGCTAATCAGCGCATCACTAACCATAGCTGTTTGCCCTAATACAGCCAGCAGGAGGAACTTGTGCAATGCCTCATCAGAGTCAGCTGACTGTAACCACTAAAATACAAATTCCTCGTGGAGTAGCGACGAGCACTTTTGGCTGTAACCCCTGAGATCCGGGTTCGATTCCCGGCTCTACCAAGAAACCTGATTCTGGTCTGATCGCTGAAATGGGGTGCTCTCAGCTTCGGTAGGTAAAACTAAGAAGAGGAGTGTTTGATTCCCACCTCAGCCAGCCTGGAAGTGGTTTTCCGTTGTATCCGCCAGTTCTACTCGAGGCACATGCCGGGATTGTTCTAACTTAAGGTCATGGCCGCATCCTTCCCAATCTTATTAAAAAAAAAGTCAACCCCTGGCACTATCCAGCCCATGACGGGCTAAGGCCGACCAAGCGACCGCTGCCCAGCCATTTGGCCTGCAGATATTGGGGTGACGCGTGATCAGCGCGTCGGGTCTCCTCGGCCGTTAATCTTGGTATTCGTGATCGGGGTGCTGTCTCACTGTCAGACAGCTACTCAATTGTCCTCACGAGGCTGAGTGCACCCCGTTCCAACCCTCACGTCAGTTTTAAAATCCCTGACGGAGCCTGGGATCGAACCCGGGGCCTCCGGGTGAGAGGCAGGCACGCTACCCCAACACTACGGGGCCGGCCCAATCTTATTCCTAATTTAAAAATACACTCACTAGTACAGCTATAGTTGGTTAGTTATTGTTGTTATAATTGGCGAAACTAGGAGGTCATCTGCCCCTAGTACAGCTAGTCTATAGGCATGATTCTTTCGCATTAACGATAAACGCGACAAGAGCGATTTCGAAGCGATTTTGCGATATATTTACGAATCATATGTTTCTGGTTAGGAAAATAAAGATTTTATGTTCGCGAATTAAAGCGATAAGGCCATTTTAAAGTGAAATTGAATTATTTCGCGATAAGCGCGATATTACAGTACAGTGAAATCTGTAGTGAATAACGAGCTTAAAATTTCGTTTAAGGACTATGTATGAAAAGAAAGAGAAGAGCGAACAATGATTCAAAAGTTGAAATAATTCTGTCACCGCTAGCATTAAAATTAATTCAAAATCAGGAATATAATAAAATAATATTGGATGCTTACGTACCTACCATGCATATAAATAATTCAGAACCACAATAATGAAACCTTTAATGATTAATTTTAGAATTTCATTAACGTGAAATTAAAGCAATACAGCAATATCTATATCGCGAAATAACGCGAAAATTAGTATCCTTCTCGTGAAATCGTTCAAAAATAGTGAAAGATAGTCAAGCCTTTAAGTACAGCCTTCACAATAACACAGGTTACCATACACACCGAAATACACGGGGCTATATGACTTTGATATTGCAGCAGTCGTATCTAGAGTGTGGTAGCTATGTAGAAATGAAATGATTAGCTCAGGATAGGGAAGCATGGAGGGCTGCATCAAACGACAGACGACAGACGACAAACGACATACGACAGATCTGAAGTTGTGGTGGAATGTCTACAGGCCGCTCAGATAACCAGTTATGGTGTAGGTTTTACTAAATTATTTAAATAATCTGAGGTTGAATTCAAGCAGCTTTTATAAAATCATGTATCTCACGAAAAGTTTTAGATGACGAGACCCAGCAGCGGATCACATCTAGTAGAACGTGTGTTGGTGACCACGGGACCCCAGCTGAGTCCGGCATTACTTCCACTTAGGCCTACTTATGCCGGGCTCGTCTCTCTCTGTACAGGGGCAGATGACCTCGTAGTTCCGCCCCTTAAAACAACAATAACTAACTAACTAACTAACTAACTAACGTGTCTGACTTCTTTCCTTTTGATCTCTCTTGGTCAACTCTTGTTCTCTTTCGACCCCGAAGGTATTAGGGTATTCGAGGTCTAGGGAGTCTCTTCCTTTCCCGCTTTAATTGGCCCTTGTCTCATCTTTCCTGATCCCTCATTCTTCGAAGGGTCAGACCTCTTGTTTTCTTTTCATTGTAACTCCTGCCTTCTGCACAAGGCCTTCAAGGAAGCAGGGTGTGTGTAGCCCCACCATTTATGGTGCACCCTGGATTGTGCTACACCCTCAAGGGATCATGTCTGGTGAGTTCAGGCGTTGGAGACGCCGAGGTCTTCCTCAGCTAGGTCCGGTTCTGTCCTTCTCCCAATGCCATTGCTCCTCTTTACCTTTCTTATCTGCCTTCCCTGGCTCTACTTTCTTCCAAGTCCCTTAATTCTCGTTCTTCGAGGGTTGAGAGCATTTCCTTTCCTCCTGTCCTTTGTTCCCCTTATTCTTATTATTGTTTTCCATTTCCACTTCTAGTATGTAAGTATGTAGTTTGTTTTAGTTTTAGTTTAATTGCTTTTACATTTTCACTATCACCCAAACCATTAGGGACCGATAACCCAGATGTTAGGCCCCTTAAAACAACAATTATCATCATCATCATCATCATCATCAGATGACGAGAGCACCAAAATTTAATTCATGTTCGACGATGTCGAAATGTAAATATTATACGTCAGAAAACTGTTTCATAATGAGGGTCATTATAACACTATGTTTCATTATTAAACAGTTTCTTCCACCAATCAGAGCTCAAGAAACAGTTGTGTGACCAATTAGGGGAGGATAGCATCGCACCTGCGCTGAATTCCACGGACTCCTATTTTAAATTTCACTGCGTGGCTAGTGTCATAGTGGGGTATTTGAGAAGGTCATGGTCAAATACAAGGTATTCTCTGCGTCCCATGCGCTCTGTTCAGTACATAGAACTGGCGAAATCTCGCGCGTTTTATAAATTTACTCGTGTCTTAATTATTGCCATTATAGGCTCGTTGTATAATGAGTCGTCCAGTTGCAAAATCGTTTAATCCTCTTGGAATAAGAATAATCTTCATGAGACACGTTTCTCTGGACTTTGCCTCGCGTATCTTTTGTGTTTGTTGTTTTCTAATTTTTAGCCTACTTGCGATTTTTATAAAAAATGAAAGTAGACTTATGAGATCAACACAGGGCGAAAAAAGTGTGTCTGTCTGTCTGTGTGTGTGTATGTGTGTGTGTGAGTCTGTGTGTGTGTGTGTGTGTGGGTGTGTCTGTGTATGTGTGAGTGTGTGTACTCTGAATGTCTGTCCCCCCCTATCAATTCGAACACGGTGAATGCGAATTGAACGAAATTCGGTACAAAGGTAGCACTAGCAAAGGACACCTCAGTGTCATGTTTTATATCGCCGCCATCTTGACGGAAAGGTAATGGCGGCCACACAAATGTTCAAAGCTTAAATCAAATTACGACTAACCTAATCATCCGATCTCTACCAAATTTTGCAACAACATACCTTTATGGGGGGAGCATCCTTTGACCAAACCAATAAGTCATCAGCGTAATAGTTTGCGGATGGCGGCCATCTTTGTGTGAAAATCGATTCCCCCTATTAATTCGAACACGGTGCAACCGAATGGAACGAAATTTGGTACAGAGGTAGTACTAACAAAAGGCACCTCAGTGTCATGTTTTATATCGCCGCCATATTGACGGAAACGTAATGGCGGCAACACAATTGTTCAAAGCTTAAATCAAATTACGACTAACCTAATCATCCGATCTCTACCAAATTTTGCAACAACATACCTTTATGGGGGGAGCATCCTTTGACCAAACTAATAGGTCATCTGCTTAATAGTTTGCGGATGGCGGCCATCTTTGTGTGAAAAGCGATTCCCCCTATTAATTCGAACACGGTGCAACCGAATGGAACGAAATTTGGTACAGAGGTAGTACTAACAAAAGGCACCTCAGTGTCATGTCTTATATCGCCGCCATCTTGACGGAAACGTAATGGCGGCCACACAAATGTTCAAAGCTTAAATCAAATTACGATTAACCTAATCATCCGATCTCTACCAAATTTTGCAACAACATACCCTTATGGAGTAAGCATCCTTTGACCAAATGAATAGGTCATTAGCCTAATAGTTTGCGGATGGCGGCCATCTTTGTGTGAAAATCAATTCCCCTATTAATTCAAACACGGTGAAAACGAATGGAACGAAATTTGGTACAGAGGTAGCACTAGCAGGGTGCATCTGTGTCATGTTTTATATCGCCGCCATTTTGACAGAAACGTAATGGCGGCCACACAAATGTTCAAAGCTTAAGTTAAATTACGACTGACATAACCATCCGATCTCTACCAAACTTTGCAACAACATTCCTTTATGGAGGGAGCATCCTTTGACCAATCTAATAGGTTATTAGCCTAATAGTTTGCGGATGGCAGCCATCTTTATGTCAAAATTGATTCCCCCTATTAATTCGAACACGGTGGAACCGAATGGAACGAAATTTGGTACAGAGGTAGCACTAGCAAAGGGCACCTCAGTGTCATGTTTTATATCGCCACCATCTTGACTCAAACGTAATGGCGGCCACACGACTGTTCAAAGCTTAAATCAAATTACGATTAACCTAATCATCCGATCTCTACCAAATTTTGCAACTACATACCTTTATGGAGGTAGCATCCTTTGACCAATCTAATAGGTTATTAGCCTAATAGTTTGCGGATGGCGGCCATCTTTATGTCAAAATTGATTCCCCCTATTAATTCAAACACGGTGCAACCGAATGGAACGAAATTTGTTACAAAGGTAGCACTAGCAAAGGGCACCTCAGTGTCATGTTTTATATCGCCGCCATCTTGACTGAAACGTAATGGCGGACACACGAATGTTCAAAGCTTAAATCAAATTACGATTAACCTAATCATCCGATCTCTACCAAATTTTGCAACTACATACCTTTATGGAGGAAGCATCCTTTGACCAATCTAATAGGCCATTCGCCTAATAGTTTGCGGATGGCGGCCATCTTTGTGTCAGAATCGATTCCCCCTATTAATTCAAACACGGTGAAACCGAATGGAACGAAATTTGGTACAGAGGTAGCACTAGCAAAGGGCACCTCAGTGTCATGTTTTATATCGCCGCCATCTTGACAGAAACGTAATGGCGGCCACACGAATGTTCAAAGCTTAAATCAAATTACGATTAACCTAATCATCCGATCTCAACCAAATTTTGCAACTACATACCTTTATGGAGGAAGCATCCTTTGACCAATCTAATAGGTCATTCGCCTAATAGTTTGCGGATGGCGGCCATCTTTGTGTCAGAATCGATTCCCCCTATTAATTCAAACACGGTGAAACCGAATGGAACGAAATTTGGTACAGAGATAGCACTAGCAAAGGGCATCTCAGCGTCATGATTAATATCGCCGCCATATTGACAGAAACGTAATGGCGGCCACACAAATGTTTAAAGCTTAAATCAAATTTTGACTAACACAACTATCCGATCTCTACCAAACTTTGCAACAACATACCTTTATGGAGGGAGCATCCATAGACCAATCTAATAGGTCATTAGCCTAATAGTTTGCGGATGGCGGCCATCTTTATGTCAAAATTGATTCCCCCTATTAATTCGAACACGGTGGAACCGAATGAACGAAATATGGTACAGAGGTAGCACTAGCAAAGGGCACCTCAGTGTCATGTTTTATATCACCGCTATCTTGATGGAAACGTAATCGCGGCCACCCGAATGTTAAAAGCTAAAATGTAATTACGACCAACCTAATAATCTAGTCTCTACCAAATTTTGCAACACCATATCTTTATGTGGGGAACATATTCTCACCAAACTGCAAGAACATCAGCCCAATAGTTTGCAGATGGTGGCCAAGTATGTGTGCAAATCGATTCCCCCTATCAATTCAAACACGGTGGAACCGAATTGAACGAAATTTGGTACAGAGGTAGCACTAGCATAGGGCACCTCATATTCATATATAATATCCCTATAGCACGTTGTATTTCAACAAGCTACTACAACCAACATTCAATCATACTCCTTGAAAAGGACAAAGAGTTATAACAATACCCATGCATTTTGGAGAAAGTAGGCTATATGTTCTTTACTGAACATCTTGTTTTCTTTTTGCTTTGTGTTTTGTTTTTTGGTTTTGTGTTTGCTTTGTGCTTTTGAATTTTCCTTTTTGCTTTTCTTTCTTGGTTTTGGTTTTGTGTCTGTTTTCTGCTTTTGCTTTTTGAATTTTGCTTTTTGCTTTGTGTTTCTTGTTGTTTGCATTTGCTTTTGTTGTTGAATTTTTCTTTTGCTTCGTGTTTTTTGTTTTTTGTTTTATGTTTGTTTTCTGGAAAATCAAATTAAACAAAATAAAATAAATTAAAACCAAATAAACAAAACAAAATAAAAACAAAACAAAAAATTAAAGAAAACAATTTAAAACATAATAAAACTAAAAAAATCAAAAGAAAACAAAACAAAATAAAATAAAATTTAACAAAACAAAATAAAACAATATAAAATAAAATAAAGTAAAATTAAATAAACTCACTAAATAAATTATTTTATGACATGATCCTTATTCAGAAGTGGATTAAACAAGTTTTGAAACTGGACGACTCATAGGCTCGTTGCATAATGTACTATTAAAAAGCACCATGATGCTCGTGAGCACCAGGTTGAGAACACATGGTGTAAGTGCTTTGTTCTTGAGGCTTATGGAGGGAATATCGCTCAAGTGTACTGTAGTCCCTCTTGGAACAGCCAGGTAGCGATGTTGTAGCTTCGCGTGGCCTCAAGGGCCATGAAGTAGTGAACGTAATACCCTGGAGCATTCTGTCCATCACATTAGACTAATTGTGTACACGCAGTTTGCTACTGCCTGCTCGTGTCGCATGAACCTTGCATCAAACAGTCGGGAGCACACTTAACTGTAGACCACCTAGTCCTGGAGATAAGGTTTCGATTCCCGGCTCTGTCAATATATTCTGATTCTAGTCTAAGAGCTGGAACGGAGTATACTCAGCCTCGTGAGGAAAAACTGAGAAGTGGAGGATTCGTTACACACCACAACTATCCTGGAAATCGTGTTCTGTTGTTTCCTACATCTATATAATAAAACCCCCTGGCACTACAGCCCATGAAGGGCCTAGTCCTACCAAGCGACCGCTGCCCAGCTATTTGGCCTGCTGACATTGGGGTGACGCGTGGTCAGAGCGTCGGGTCCCCTCGGCTGTTAATCTTGGTTTTAGTGACCGGCGTGCTGCCTCACTGTCAGACAGCTACTCAATTGTCCTCACGAGGCTGAGTGCACCCCGTTCCACCCCTCATGTCAGTTTCTAAAATCCCTGACGGAGTCGGGAATCGAACTCGGGGCCTCCAGGCACGCTACCCCAACACAACGGGGCCGGCTCTGTTTCCCTCTTCTACTCCAGGTAAATGCCGAGATAGTTCCTTGCTGAAGGTCACGGCCGCCTTCTTCCCAATCCTCATCTGAATTACAGCTACACACACACTAGCCATCTCAATAACACAGGTTATCACACAAATTCCACACACGCCTCAGTACACGGAGATACATGACCATGATGTCGCAAATCCCGTAAATGAATCAATAACATAAAACCTATTGTATGTATTGTGACCGTTAGGTTGAGTCAACAACCACGATGACTCAACTAACGACACATAAATCGAATAAAAAGTACCGTGAGGATCAGGTGACCTTCCATAAAGGCTAAAGCGGCACGAGAGTCCGTAGTCCACAGGGATCGTGGTACATGGTGACGATGGTCATAGACCGCCTAAGGAAAGGTTCACCTTAAAACTAGACTGAGAAAATAAACATCCAGACTCATGTAAAACACCGTGAAAATTTATTAAAATTCACAAGCCCCTAGCCTAGTTCGGAGGGTTATAATCGGCTAGTCCGCAAATTAATAAATAAACAAAGATAATGAACAGGTCCCCTACCTGAGAAGTTACTGAAAACCCTCGCGAAAGATCTAACTCACAATGATAAAGCAACAACAGCAACGCTAGGAATATGGTACGACGCAAGTCCCTAGTTCAAGTTACAAGATCAAGCTAATATCTGAATTTACATTTAACAGGGTAGCAAAACAAATCTAGGTTAGGATGGTACCATTTCGACATTTAAATTTAACATTAATTCAACTAGCTAAGTCCTATCAATTAACAAAATTTACGGCGATGACGTCCGTAAAAGAGAACAATTACATCCAAAAGCTAAGTGTACAGCCATGAAAAACAAACAATTTAATTATGCTTAATAACTATGTGCTAACAGCACACAATAAAGTAACATGTAGGGTTTAATACACTTGACATCATAAATTAATAACGAAATAGACACAGTAGTTTTATTAAAAATTCCTGCCTACACCTTGGTTTACTCTTTGTAAACCATAGTCATCTAATGTGTATAGTTACGGTGACGAATGCGCAGTTGAGACCACGTCTGACATCGCATGGCCTGAGCTCCACAAGCTACGAACTCTAGGTTCGCACATGCTTCACGTCGCTACAAAAATGTCAACTGTCTTAGTCATTTCCTCACAAGGAAATTATCTTCAACTGCACGGCTATGTCAACAGTTCCAGAATGCAAAGAACAAAGTTAGATAGAAAGAATCGTTAGTTAGGCTTGTTTTACAACAATTATGCATCTTATTATTAGGATGTCGGTTTATAGGTTTATCGTAGGTTTATGGCGAATAACATTGACAATAGCCTGGGCACGGAGTGTCTCCAACTGAGATCATTCTCCACCAAAAAGCCTCGACTCAACAGTCGGAATATAATCAACGAGTATAACAACTCGGACACACAATAACACGGGTTACCAGCGGCGCTAAGCTCGCGTTCAATAACTCTGGGATAGGCCTGTACAACAGTTACCTTCCAATAACATCTGGTCAACGGGGTCATCCCCGGACAAAGCATACAATAACATCCTGCTATAACAGGGTAGACTTCACCATCCTATAGAAAACCTTACATAACTGTACCTGTCATACGACAATACACGCAACAGAGCGTTAAACTAACAAAAACCGATCCATAAAACAAGTGATCAAATACAAGAGTGGAAACTGATTTCCATAAGCAAAATAGCAATGAAAGGAAAAGCGAATACAAATTGTACTCTGTCCTCGTCTATAGTAGTTTTGTCTCACAATGAAGCAGGCGTGCTCTAGGTCACTGGGTTACATAACCAGTTTATTCAAGGCCGGCGATTTAATCAATACAAAACCTGCACCTGGTCGGTTCATAAAAAACTTTACCATAGGTTACGGATCTCTACAGAGTCCGTGTATCAAACGCACGCTATAAATCTGAGTATAGTAATACAATTCCGTCTTTCTACCAAAGACGTCTAAATGAAAGTAAACTTACAATAACTGAAGCTCTTTGCTTTAAAAATGCAACTCAGTAGTTGCTAGAACATCAAATAAAAACGTGTCTCACACGACACAAGAAAAATATGATAAATGTGGCACAGATTCACACACTAGATCTGCTTAATGATACGTTGGGAACCGCGTTCGATGCTAGGCAACGAAACATTCCTTCTAGTAGTTAGGTTCAAACATGACCAAGAATAGCTTCTGAGCTTATTCAAAATGAAATATAATGCATTTACCAAACTGGTAGTTACTGTCGACTACCTAAATGATACGACCGTTCTAACGACAGTCAGGGGTGTAACAAAGGATGGCTGCGAAGAATGCAGTCAATTAATAACCAAGGCATCTGATTGCCATAACTACAGTCAGCAAAGACTTGAAAATTACCCCAAGTAGGGTTGAACAAAAAAGCCTCAAAATGACTACGATCAGGTTCAGCAAAAAGGTAGGCATTGACGTTCCACGACGTTCACCAAGCTGCACCAGGGCTGACCAAAATGTCTGACCCCAAGGGTGTCTCACTCTAAACTGAAATAAATGACATCTAACTAATCTAGTTACATCCCTACCTAGAAAAATGGCTGACACTGAGTGTGGTTGATTCACAAACTACATTAAAACTACAATACCACCAGAAACTAGAACAAAGAAGGGGTGTGACAAAAACTCACGAAATGGAGGAGCTCTCACTCAGCTCTCTATTCCACAACAAGGGTTGTACAAAAACCTCTCTGGCTCTCTGGATCGGTATCCTCCTCATCAGGATTCCCATCTGGACTCCCCCAAAGACCAGGGTTCGATTTGTCCCTGTCGACATCTTCGTGGATATGCCTGGAAATGGCATTTTGGCTCCTTCCCTCTCGTTCATCGTTCTGGAAGTTCCACCATCATGCTGGTTCCTGTAGAAACGTCACCCCCCCCCCATACCGGGATGGTATTAGCCCATGGTGACTGCTTCAACCGTGGTGAAGAAAAGTCCAATCACGTGGGTAGCGAAATAAGTTGCGTGATTATTCATCCTCTCACTTCCAAAATTATAATGTCCGTCGTGACTATTATAGGCTTCAATTATAAAATACGACACAGCCTTAATCTTGCAGATGTGGATTAGCATGTGAGCTAACACTATTTTATAATGCTGCACGTGCTAGTGACGCTACTTTTGTATCACGCAGCATCCGTGAATTATACGACGTTTCAAAGATGAAATTTCCACTTTGGCAATTTAAATATCTCATACAATTATAATCACACTTATTCAGGATAATTGTAACACTATTACCTAAATATTTCCACTAGGCATCTGCCCTCCACATACGCGTGGGTAATATGTGATGTCACAGCAATGTTGTGCAATACACTATACTTGCCAATAATTATTTCCCAAGCTTCTTATTTAATTCACTGGACTCTAACAACAGTGAATTGTGTACTTGCATGCTCGATGGCACCTTATAATCACTTTTAACGCTAAACAGCGGATATTCTTCTACGTCTCGTAGGACAAATGTAATTCCACGCCTACACAAGGCGGATTCTCAAGACGCAGTGCTCCGGTACTGGGTGTCTCTAGAAAGTAGGTCGTCAAAACGAAAACGTTGAGCGACTACTTACGTTCCTTTTTGCGTATCTGCAAGGGTATTACCTTACCTAAAGTAAAAATAAACATTCTCCAAAATGTTTTAATAATGCAGCATGACGAAATGGAATATTCTGAGTCTCGTAGGAAAGATAAAAATAATTAATAAGGCCTCAGATAATAATTAGCAGTTTACACCAAAGTCAAAAGTGCGATTCACCGCTACTTCAAAGTATCGCGTGATCTCTCAGCTTCACGTGGCTTCCTGGGTGTGTTCAAAAGTACAACATCCCATCATAAATGCTCTGTCATAAAAAAAATATCACATGAACCATAGCTCAGCGGGTTCAGTATGTCTGCCACTTCTTAATCCTGTTTTCAACGGCGTCGGGGATGAGATGCGATGAGATTCTATTGGGCGAAGGATTTTTACCACCGGATGTATCTTCTGACGCCAACCTCCTGAGAACATAAACAGTCGTATGCAACTCGCCTATAATGGTAATTAAGACACTCGTATGGAAATTATAAAACTCGCATACGCTCGTTTTATAAACATACTCGTGTCTTAATTACTATTATAGGCTCGTTGCATAATGTACTAAAATAATACACCTTCTTTGTGAAAACTAGGCTATAACAAGGTAAAACAAAAATGTTCCTGTCCTAAATTATAAACATTGATCAACAATTCAAAATCATTGCTTTCGAAACCCTGCCCAATTGGATTGATATTTGTCCTTCCACTGTCACTGACTGTTATTTGGTTATTCTTAACATAAACAAGGAAGGATACTTTGTAGACTATATTTAAGTAAAAAGAAACTTTTATTGATTTCTATACATCATTCCGCAAATGAGCATAACTCAACTTGACTGATGTCCTCTTTTTAGCCTACTTTCGATTTTTCCAAAAAATGAAAGTAGACTTATGAGATCAACACAGGGCGAAAAAAGTGTGTCTGTCTGTGTGTGTGTATGTGTGAGTCTGTGTGTGTGTGTGTCTGTGTGTCTGTGTGTGTGTGTGTGTGTGAGTGTGTGTACTCTGAATGTCTGTCCCCCCCAATCAATTCGAACACGGTGAATGCGAATTGAACGAAATTTGGTACAAAGGTAGCACTAGCAAAGGACACCTCAGTGTCATGTTTTATATCGCCACCATCTTGACGGAAACGTAATGGCGGCCACACAAATGTTCAAAGCTTAAATCAAATTACGACTAACTTAATCATCCGATCTCTACCAAATTTTGCAACGACATACCTTTATGAGGGGAGCATCCTTTGACCAAACCAATAGGTCATCAGCATAATAGTTTGCGGATGGCGGCCATCTTTGTGTGAAAATCGATTCCCCCTATTAATTCGAACACGGTGCAACCGAATGGAACGAAATTTGGTACAGAGGTAGTACTAACAAAAGGCACCTCAGTGTCATGTTTTATATCGCCGCCATCTTGACGGAAACGTAATGGCGGCCACACAAATGTTCAGAGCTTAAATCAAATTACGATTAACCTAATCATCCGATCTCTACCAAATTTTTCAACAACATACCTTTATGGGGGGAGCATCCTTTGACCAAACCAATAGGTCATCAGCGTAATAGTTTGCGGATGGCGGCCATCTTTGTGTGAAAATCGATTCCCCCTATTAATTCGAACACGGTGCAACCGAATGGAACGAAATTTGGTACAGAGGTAGTACTAATAAAAGGCACCTCAGTGTCATGTTTTATATCGCCGCCATCTTGACGGAAACGTAATGGCGGCCACACAAATGTTCAAAGCTTAAATCAAATTACGATTAACCTAATCATCCGATCTCTACCAGATTTTGCAACTACATACCTTTATGGAGGGAGCATCCTTTGACCAATCTAATAGGTCATTCACCTGATAGTTTGCGGATGGCGGCCATCTTTATGTCAAAATTGATTCCCCCTATTAATTCGAACACGGTGGAACCGAATGGAACGAAATTTGGTACAGAGGTAGCACTAGCAAAGGGCACCTCAGTGTCATGTTTTATATCGCCGCCATCTTGACTGAAACGTAATGGCGGCCACACGAATGTTCAAAGCTTAAATCGAATTACGATTAACCTAATCATCCGATCTCTACCAAATTTTGCAACTACATACCTTTATGGAGGGAGCATCCTTTGACCAATCTAATAGGTCATTCACCTAATAGTTTGCGGATGGAGGCCATCTTTATGTCAAAATTGATTCCCCCTATTAATTCGAACACGGTGGAACCGAATGGAACGAAATTTGGTACAGAGGTAGTACTAGCAAAGGGCACCTCAGTGTCATGTTTTATACCGCCGCCATCTTTACTGAAACGTAATGGCGGCCACACGAATGTTCAAAACTTAAATCAAATTACGATTAACCTAATCATCCGATCTCTACCAAATTTTGCAACTACATACCTTTATGGAGGGAGCATCCTTTGACCAATCTAATAGGTCATTCGCCTAATAGTTTGCGGATGGCGGCCATCTTTGTGTCAGAATCGATTCCCCCTATTAATTCAAACACGCTGAAACCAAATGGAACGAAATTTGGTATAGAGGTAGCACTAGCAAAGGGCACCTCAGTGTCATGTTTTATATCACCGCTATCTTGATGGAAACGTAATCGCGGCCACCCAAATGTTAAAAGCTAAAATGTAATTACGACCAACCTAATAATCTAGTCTCTACCTAATTTTGCAACACCATATCTTTATGTGGGAAACATATTCTGACCAAACTGCAAGAACATCAGCCCAATAGTTTGCAGATGGTGGCCAAGTATGTGTGCAAATCGATTCCCCCTATCAATTCAAACACGGTGAAACCGAATTGAACGAAATTTGGTACAGAGGTAGCACTAGCAAAGGGCACCTCATATTCATGTTTAATATCCCTATAGCACGTTGTATTTAAACAAGCTCCTACAACCAACATTCAATCATACTCCTTGAAAAGGACAAAGAGTTATAACAATACCCATGCATTTAGGAGAAAGTAGGCTATATGTTCTTTACTGAACATCTTGTTTAAAATCTTTTATTATCCCGTGTCTTCTAATCAATTAACCGACAGCAGTGGCTATGCTCGCTAAAGCGCAGCGTTAGGTCGCGGGGCCAAGCTCTCTGCTGACTCAGTAGACGCGTGGGTTCGAGCCCCACCGTCGGCCGTCATTTAATTGGTTTTCCGTGGGTTTCCATTTTCAACACTAGGCAAATGCTGGGACGGTACCTTCTGACAGGCCACGGCCGCTTCCTTCCACATCTTTGCCCAGTTTCATTGATCTTCATCCATTCCATCTCTCATCCAGGCGGGCAGGTCGCCCACGGGCGTCGACTAGAAAGACTTACTCTCGGCCTCGTAGGAGGCCACACGAAAAAAAAAACAATTAACCTTTTCCTTGGTTAGCCAAAAAATTAGTCGATTAATCCATTGAACAGCCAGTCGATTAATCGTTTTCGATTAATTTCTAATTATTCGTTTAATCGAACTTCACTTATTACCTCTCTACTTGTGAGTTATTGTTTGCCGATGCGACGGTAAATCTCACGGCGCGACGCCCCAAGTATCCACCAAACAATGGATAGGGGGGAGACTCACGGCTTCTGGAACGACCACAATAAATCCAAGTAAGGTAAACTTTTGTTTGGCACAACTTTCGCTGGGCTATCTCCAAGGTCCAGCCAGCTTAAGAAGTCTTCCCCAGATTGGAAATGACGGGCACGGTGTCCTGGAGTTGATTGATCGGCTCGTGGCTTTTGGTCACTGTCCGAAGCCGAGGGCTACTAGAGATAATGGCTACCTTATCCTCCCTACCCATCTTATTTACCACGCCACTTTCATATCATAGCAGAGGACCAATTTTTGGAATGCCCGGTGTGACGGAGTGGATGGGCCGGAAAATTGAGTTGCTTCTTTCTTTTCTTAAGTCGTATTTCCAAGGATTGTTCCTTCCTTCCGTAGAAGGTCTTCATTTCCTTTATTCCACACGTCCTCTTCATCTTCATTTTATTTCAAATTTTATCTTAAGCTACTTCCTCCCTCTTTTCTTTGGCTTTGCTGCTGACAACTTGTCCAGATATAGCGGCATTTCTTGTGTCATATTCTAGACCGACAGTAGTGGCTACGCTGGCTAAAGCGCAGCATTAGGTCATGGGGCCAGCTCTCTGCTGACTCGGTAGACGCGTGGGTTCGAGCCCCTCCGTCGGCCGTCCTTGAAATGGTTTTCCGTGGTTTCCCATTTTCAACACCAGGCAAATGCTGGGACGGTAACTTCTGACAGGCCACGGCCGCTTCCTTCCACATCCTTGCCCAGTTTCATTCACCATCATTCATTTCATCTCTCATTAACTCATCTCATGAGGTTGGCGTCAGGAAGGGCATACGACCGTAAAAACCATCGCCACAAAGCCTTCCATCGCATCTCATCCCCGACCCCGTTGGAAAACGGGAATAATAAGGGGTAGACATACTTGTGTCATATTCTAGAAGACCATATCGTGTATTTAGCATATAAATACCTGTCAGTGAGGCGGAGAAATTGACCAGTCAACTTCCCAAACCTAAATTAAGCCTTTAAGGGGCAGATGACCTCGCTGTCTCACCCCTTAAAAGAACAATAACCAACTAAAATTAAATTATGCCTAAGTTAACAAGATATGATGATGTTCGCTTGTAAAACGAAACTAATTAAATCCTCATTTGTGCAAGACATATTTTAGTAAGTGTATAAATAAGTCTGGTTATCGCTAAAATAGTAAAAAAAAAGAAGTTCCGTAACTAACTAAAGAGCCTACTTTTCTTAAAATTTAAGATTCATGCCAATGATTAATCTATATGGACCTATCTGGAATAATGACGAAATAAAGTTGGTAATATCGAAATTTCTAATTAGTTTAAAATATACCTGGCATAATGTAGCCTGATAGAGCACTTAAGGCACAGAATTCAAAATTTGGTTGAAGTACAACGGATAGCATGGACGTTACATGCAGTTATAAATTGGATCTATCTGCGCGCGTAAAATCATGTTGGCAACAATATCATGCATGGGTTGGTCAGAAATAATCTGAAATATTATGATCTATTGTTGTGCCAATTTCGGACGAAATCCATTTGTTAGTATAGAAGTTACTGGTATTTTAAAATTGGAACTATCAGCAGGCTTAGAATCATGTTGGCAGCACTGACGTATATTAGTTACTCCAAATTAATCTAGAATGTCAGGTACTATTCGTACGCAAAGTTTAGAGCTATTGGCTTGCATACTTTATGATATATTGGTATTTAGATAAAAAAAATAGAGAGAGCATTTATTGACAGTTGGCAGCCCTGGGGGCTCTTAAGAATACGTTCAGTCATATCAGTTTTTCTATAGATAGTACATACGAAATTTGGTTGAAATCCAATTGATAGTGTAGGAGTTATATGCATTTACAATGGGACCTATCAGTAGGCTTAGAATCATTTTGGCAACACTGTCATATATGGCCTCCTGAAAAATAAACTGAAGTATTATTATCTATATGTGTGCCAATTTTGGAATAGTTCCCATGTATACATTCCAAGATATCCAACATGGAGCTCAAATTTCAATTGTGATTGTTCAGCAGTTGGTAGCACTGACATCATTTTTAAGTGTGACATTGAGATATCCCGGTATAGATCTTTCCTCATACCATATTTGGTTTTGATTGCTGCAGCCGTATAGGAGTTGATAGGGGGGAACACACAGACAGACAGACAGACAGACAGAAGGACAGACAGACAGTCAGACATTTTTCCGGATCGATCTCATATGTCTACTTTTTCCTCATTTTTGTAAAATATGAAAAGTAGGCTAAAAAGATTTTCAGTTATGTTCATAACGTTAATGTACCCAATTAAGTTCCACGGATAATACAATTATTTACTCACATATGCTAACTTTGAAGAACAAGAAATTAAATTCTGGTCTGAGGGCTGAAACGGGGTGCACTCAGCCTCGTGAGGGAAAACTAATAAGAGGGGGTTTCGATTCCTACTTCAACAATCCGGGAAGTGGCTTTCCGTTATTTCCCATCTCTATTCCAGGCAAATATCGGGATGATACCTAACTAAAGGCCACGGCCGTTTCTTAACTAAATCCAAACTCGATTGCAAAATAATACACACTCTATTACAGACTTCACAGTGACACAGGTTACCATACAACTTCTACACACTCCCAAGTACATGGGGCTTCGTGACCACAATGTCACAAAGCCCCTACCTAAGGAATCAACAACAACAGTTCTAGTGTCATTCTCCTGTGTATCCTGAGAATATGAGAATAATATTCATCCCCATTCAACCCCTCAGATGCAAACATTTAGATTTATTTTCAAATTTTGTTGTATGAAAGTTTGCATTGCTTAATTAGGCAGCGTGCATCATGTTATGATTTGGTTTCTATCAAGTTATATTTAGTTCCAGCGAATCCGACGTTATCGATAAATATTGATAGAGAACACTCGCCAGTGTTCACACGTACAGACCCACCCAGTAACCAGTTATGCATGAAGCTTGTTACTTTCCAAGACAGAATATCAATACGACATTGTAGTCCGCTTAGAAATGATGAATGTACAGAGTACCGTACCTTTGTTTAGAAACAGAATAACAGAGGATACTTATATAGACAGAGATCTTCTTCTGTGCTGGAAAACGTAAAGAATATCGACCTAACGGTATATACTGTGCCGTAGTTGGTAGCATGCTGAGCCCAAGTTCGCGGGTTCAAACCCGGCTGAAGTCGTCGGATTTGTTTAGAGTGTTAAAAATCCCTCAGTATGCCTTCCTTCGGAGGGGAAGTAAAGCCGGCGGTCCCATGTCATAGATTTATGGCATGTAAAAGAACCTTCCACTAACTAAACTTTTATGAAGCAAAATTTGTAGGTTTCCAACGTTTGTCATAAGGCGCTGGTTGCGATGGCATCTAGTAGTAGTCAAATTCACAGCTAGGTGTCGTGGACGGTAGTATTTGGTAGCGATAGTAAGAACTACTTGAAATTATTGTCTATAGTACTTACTTGAATTAAAACAGATAACACACATTAATACAGCCACCACAATTAACAGTGGTAATCAGACAGATTCTACACACACCCAAAGTACACGGGGCTACATGACAGCGTTGTCGCAGCCCCTAAACTAAGGAAACAACCGATATACTGTTCAACATGCGTGAATATCCACGAAATGTTATACGAGAAGTCTTACATCAAAAGGAAGGAAGGAAGGAAGGAAGCTTGTAGTTTCACGTGACTGTTAATATTTTACGTGTAATCCGAACCACATGACATTTCACTTCGACAGTCTCACATGAATTGCCGGGAATCGAACCTGGTCCGCCTCGGTGAGAGGCAAGCAGCTTGACCATTGCACCACCATGCCTCGAGTCTTACAATATCATACCACTCGAATGGTCATGGATTCATTTTTGCTACTTCTCTGGTCTGGAATCGATCCTGGAATCTAGAAATCATGAAAGGAACATACTATTACTGATCAACTGACGGGTCGGGCAGATGACCTCGTAGTTCCGCCCCTTAAAACAACAATAACTAATTATATATAACTAATCCACTGACGGAGCTTATTCTACGTTAATTTAATTTCAAGTGCCCTTCGGAGAGGGCTGGTGTGGATCCTTCAAGTTGAAACCCGAGATGAGAGCTATGTTGATGTTGATTTTTTAGGGGCTTTACGACATTGTGGTTATGTATCCACGTGAGTGTGTGGAATTTTTATTACAACCTGTGTTAATGTGATGGCTGAACTATTTTATGTATTTGTAATATTGAGAGTAGTGTTGGGTCCGGTTGGTATCCGTGTCTCAATTCAGATACCATTTCAGCATTTGCCTGGATTAGAAGCCGGGGCAGAAGGGAGTGGGGTGGGGCGAGGGAGGAGCATGGAAAACCACTTCGAGGAAAGCTGAGGTAGGAATCGAACCTACCGCTTCTCACTTTTGGCTCACAAGGCAGACTAGCTCTCAGACTAGAATTAACTTCGTGGTTGAGCCAGGAATCGAACCTGGGTCTTCTGAGCACCAACTACACTATGAGGTTGTCCGTATTACTTTATTCTATAGCACTTCTAAAATAATGCTGGGTTTGTGTTGTTAGAACTCATCATGTGGTTAAGACAAGCAAACACTTTGATACCATTAAATTCTTCTGTGGCTACTGTAGTATCTAATAGGGGTCTATGAATACTGGTGGAACTGTTTATGGGAATCGAACCCGAACCTCCACGGTGACAACCAAGAATGTTAGCCACTTCCGCCACAAGGTGGATACATGAGAGTTAAATGATAAAGAGGTCAAATTCGCAATCCCGAAATCAGGGTATTCAATCAAGGGAGAATGAAATACCACAGTCCTACCTGGAATAGAAATTGATTCCCTTTGAGGCAAAGCCTAACAATCAAATCAGGGACGAGAATCTAAAAAAAATATACAATTTGACCAGCCACGGTGGCCGAGAGCGCTAACGAGGCTTGAATCCCACCTCAGTGGTCTTTAAAATTGGTTTCGTGGTTTACCATTTTCACCACAAGGCAAATGCCGGGACTGTTCCTTTCAATGGGTTCACGGCCGATTTCCTTCCAAAATCCCTTCCCTGGCCCGTCCTAAAATAAAATGATCAGAATAATGTTATAGGTTTTACGTCCCTTTTAACTACTGCTGCTTTTAGAGACGCCGGCGTTCCGGATTTATGCCCCGGTGGGGATGTTTAACGTATCAGTAAATCTATTGACCAGTGCGTGAAATCTCGCATGTTCATAAAGCACACTTTCCCCAATAGGCTTATAATGAGAGACTTAAGGAGAGAGGTTGTTATGTTTAATTTCAACCATATGATTATACAACACTATTTACATTTCAGTTAGAATTCCAAGTTCAACGTTCCCTAATTTAAGAAGACAATCACAGAAAATTGTATCATCATAACACTCACCGGTTATTCGATATTTATGAAATTATACGATTTGAGTACTCATTCCTTTGATTTACAGTTTCTGAAATCACATTTAAGCACCATCAAATACCAACTGACTGCGACGGGATTCAATCCCGCTATCTTGGGATCAGCAAGTGAGAACGTTAGCGCTGACTGAAAGTACAGTAAAATAAATGGTAAATAAATAATATCGTATGGCCTCGGGTGCCTGGTGCAAGCTTTGTTAATTGACACCCAGAGGGTAGCTTGCATGCATAATTTCGTCGTTCCTTTGAACGCTATGAAAGTCAAGGAGGTTAGATACCTAAACTCCTTAACACTACAGCGCTTTCAAGTAGATAATGGAGGAACTTTGTTTTGGCGGAAAATCCCGAGATTAATTTTGCCATTGAACACGGCCTACTGAATTCAAATGGTTTTTTAACATGCCAACAACGTATGACATACCGGCTGAGTTAGCCGTGGTGGTTACGGCATGACTGATGGCAGTCGCTCACATCCGGGAGGCGAGGAGGTTCGAATCCCCCCGCCGGCAACCTTGAAGATGGTCTTCTGTGGTTTCCCATCTTCCTTCCAGGCAAATGCCGGGTTTGGTCCCTAACTATAGGCCACAGCCGCTACCTTCCAAATCCTCGTCCTTACATTCCAACTTCCCTCCTTCCCTCCCCAACGGTACTTGTAGCTCACCCATTGGGTGTCCGTCTCGAAGCAGCTACAAAACTGGCGAGCCGAACATGTCCTCGGACACTCCCGGCACTAAAAGCCATACGCTAAAAAAAACGTATGACATGAGTATCGTGATTTTTGTCGCCTTCAAAAATCACTTATCATGGCCAGGGGCGAACCTGCAATCCTGGGGTTGGTAGTCCGACACTATAACCACTCACCCACCGTGGTAATAATAATTTAATAAAAATAATAATTTTATTGTTATTCATATTGATAAATGGTAATTGGCTGCATTAATAAAATCATTTAAAAGTTCAATTTAAGTTTAATATTGATAACATTTGTCTGTGCCTGTTACACTGTAGCTGCTGGTGGAGTGCTAGGTAGAGATTGAATTGCACCAAAGCTAAAGGATCCCTCTAACAACATAAATTGGAAAAGTGGCTGATGAATGTTTGAGATCTCTCTGGCGGTTGCAGAAGCTCTAACTCATGGAGGACAGGTAGGAAAAGTTAGTTGTGGCTTCCGGCAAGAGTTGGGGCAGTCAAACATACCCGGCAGGAACAGGTACAATATTCATGAAATGCAGGGCGTCTGCTGGGAACACGGAGAGGGTTGCCTAGCTCAGATTCTCTCCAGAGGATGGAGTTCGATCCTCACATTGATAAAACTTCAATGCAATTTTATTCATTTATTTATTGCACTTCCGTCTATGGGATAATGATGTCGAAAGGTCAAACTGGTCGGAATGAATAATGCCTATCTAAAAATCTTAAAATAAGGCACTGCACTGCAGTGGTAAAACCAGAATGCCTATATGCAAGTGAATGTCTAGTATTCAATTATAAATCAGACAATCTTGAAGTACCACAAAGGAGAAATATGAGAAAAATCTTAGGCCCAGTGAAAACAAAGGAAGTATGGAAATTAGGAGCTAATGATGAAATATACAGTACTATAGAAAACGTAACGGAAACGATAAGAAAAAAGAGATTGATAATTTTTGAACATATTTCCAGAATCGATGATTCCAGATTAGCAAGAAAGGATATTCAAGTATCTTTGGGAGAAAACGTTAACGACTAGCAGGATTCAAGAGGTAATGAAAGATTTAGAAAGAAATAATATAACAGAAGAAGACTCTGTGGATAGAGAGATTTTTCGAAGGAAGGTGTTAAGTATGGGAGGATTCCAGGCAAGAGTGGAAAGGAAACCTCGGGCGAAGTGGTCTGATGACAAAAAGAAGCAACACAGTCTTCGAATGGAGAAATATTGGGAAGAACAAAAGAGAAAACAACTAAGAGTGAAGATTTGAAACTGGCACGTGGTCCATAGCAGGCCTTATCTGATGGAAGAAGATTATGATAATAATAACAACCATTTTGAGAAATTGTTAAATACTGGTAGGATTTTAAAGTGGAATGTGAGCGGACGAGATGATGAAGGACTCTATCAGAAGCACAAATGAAGGCACTGATCGATGGACTCAAGAAATACTGGGAGGATGTCAGTTCAGTAGAAGGAATGAATTGTTTATTAATATGCAGTCCATAGAGGCTCAATTCAAATGAATAATAATAATAATAATAATAATTGAGGGATATTGAAATAGCCTATACACTTACTCATACCCATTACAACAAAAGGTCGATATCGTTCCAAGTAAAAATCAAACACTATGCTACTGGAATTAAACCAGAGTTATTATATGGATTAGAATGCTTAACAATGAACAATAGGGGAGTACAAGTTGAACTGAAGAAGAAAGAAAGGAAAATAATTAGAAAAAGGTTGGGCTCCCAAAAGAATAAAGATATTATATTTGGATGAAGAGGAAAAATGAAGACCTTCACCGAAATATAGAGGAAATTACAGTTACAATTTATGAAACGAGAAGACTACAGTTTTATGAACACTTTTACAGAATGGACAATAACAAGCTCACTAAGAGGATTTCTGATTACATCCCTAAATTAATAAAACACTACAGGGTGGCTCTAGGAGATCAGATGGGAACTACAAAGACTGCAGATCAGAGATAACAGCATAATTAAGGTTGTGCTAACTGAACAGTTGAACAAGACAGTTCCATTTCTTTAATATGATCCTACCACAGAAACTACTGAATCAATTATTATGACTATTTATTAACATTTACCTTTATAGGGTAAAATAGTTAAGTTTCTGAAAAGACAATATCATTCATTGTTACCAACATTACAAGTAATCAATTCTTAAAAACAAAATATAAAGTAAAAGCTATATTTATGACCTTACTATTGAAGTTAAAGATTAGAAACTAAATACATTTGAAAAAGAGTCCATGGCTTCCAATCCAACTTAGAATCATGGTTCTAGTTCTCCAAACTTGAAAATGAAAATCCACAGCCTGCTTCCAGTCTCCGACCGGGTCAGGAATGGAATGAATGAAGCCCCCATCTAGCGGCGAGGATATGAACTGTGCCGGCTGCCGAGGCCTGACGCACTCCTCTGGGGCAATGATTAAATGAATGACAGATGAAATGAAATGATAGTGGAGAGTGTTGCTGGAATGAAATTTTGACAGGGAAAACCGGAGTACCCGGAGAAAAACCTGTCTGCCTCCGTTTTGTCCAGCACAGATCTCACATGGAGTGACCGGGATTTGAACCACGGACCCAGCGGTGAGAGGCCGGCGTGCTGCCGCCTAAGCCACGGAGGCTTCTCTCCAAACTTATTGTTTGTAATTTTTTTATAAGTTTAACAAGAGCGTTGTTTTTGAAGCAATGCATAAATACTGCAGCCATTATCCTAGGCCAGATTATTTCACATTCATGCGTATAATGATACTGTGAAAATTTCAAGTGAATCGATGCAGTAATTTCTGAGATAATGTACCTTATTTGTCAAGAATGGCTGTCAAAGATTTGTCTGCGAATAGATGTATAAAGAAATGGTAGATGTTTGCCAAAGTTGACGAACTTCAAAATCCCTTATCTTGAAAATAGATTTAACATTTTTGTTCCAAACATACTTCCTATGGTATTTCAATATGCTGACAACCCAAACAATAAAAAAAAACTTGATTTTCTCCACCAAAACCTAAGTTAGCGCCATCTTGCCAAGGAGGAATTCCGGCAACATATCAATTCTACAGATGTTTCCAGTTCATACGTACAACGTCGACGTAAGAGGGTGGTGTCGGAGGAACAAAGACAGACAATCAGCCAACGTATCAAGAAGTTCTGGGAGAAAAGAAAAAATAAATATTGTGCCATAGTCTTAGAGTATAAGCGGCCAAATGCTTTAATATAATAATAATAATAATAATAATAATAATAATATCGTATGGCCTCGAGTGCAGGGTGCAAGCTTTGTTAATTGACACCCAGAAGGCAGCTTGCATGTCGAATTTCGTCGTTCCTTTGAACGCTATGAAAGTCAAGGAGGTATATTACATCCAAGCCCCTTGACACTATAGCGCTTTCTAGTAGAGAATGGAGGAACTTTGTGTTGGCGGAAATCCTGAGATTAATTTTGCCATTATGAACACGGCTTACTGAATTCAAATGGGTTCATTAACATGCCAACAACGTATGACATCCATGTCGTGATTTTTGTCGCCTTTCCGAAATCACTTACCACGGCCAGGGACAAACCTGCAAGCTTGGGGTTGGTAATCCGACACGTTAACCACTCACCCACCGTGGCAAGCAATAATAATAATAATAATAATAATAATAATAATAATAATAATAATAATAATAATACAGTAAAACCTGTCATCAACGGGCCCTTTATTTAACTGAAACTTGTCTTAAACGGAAATATTCGACGGCCCCGTGAACTTAGGGGTGAAAAACGTTGTAAAATTCCCTTCATTAATCGAAAACTGTGTTCCGCGAACAACGAAAATCAAAGTGCGCATTTTAATGGAAAATTTCCAAGTTCTGGAATGCAGTGTTTAGAAAAGTTTTAGGTGGCCTGTAAAAGTGTACCTTATCTGCTGTAACAGTTAATTCTGTAGCTAACAAGGAATGTGCAAATAGGTCTTCCTCCTTTTGTTCTGAAACGTCAAAGTGTACGATTATTTGCCTGCTTCCTGTTGCCCAAATCTTTCCCAATAATTGATTTAATGAGCTGTTTACCAAAAAAATGGCATGTTTTGCTTATAAAGTACTGTATTAATTCGTAGCCGAAATATGTGAATACAGCACTGAAATAGGTATGTACATAATTTTATTTTCTCTAAGTATGACCATTATGTGCATGTCCACGGCTTAATTGTTTTAGCATAGAGCTACCTTATTTAACTGGAAACATAACGGAAAAGTTTGCGAGTTCCGTTCGTTTCCATTCAAGGCGGGTTTTACTGTAATGAAAATGAAAATCCACAGCCTGCTTCCAGTCTCCCACCGGGTCAGGAATGGAATGAATGAAGCCCCCATCTAGCGACGAGGATATGAACTGTGCCGGCTGCCGAGGCATGACGCACTCCTCTGGGGCAATGATTAATGAATGACAGATGGAATGAAATGATAGTGGAGAGTGTTGCTGGAATGAAATTTTGACAGGGAAAACCGGAGCACCCGGAGAAAAACCTGTCTGCCTCCATTTTGTCCAGCACAGATCTCACATGGAGTGACCGGGATTTGAACCACGGACCCAGCGGTGAGAGGCCGACGTGCTGCCGCCTAAGCCACGGAGGCTTGCGGGTTTTACTGTAATAATGTTAATAATAATAACAATAATAATAATAATAATAATAATGTAGAAATAATAATAATAATAATACGAATTTTTTCCAGCCAATTACTGATTTAATCACTGAAAACTCAAGTGGCCACCATTTGCTTTTCGTTGTTATGACAGTCATATAACAAATAAGTGTAAAGTAGGCTACTCCCTAGAAAGGCTATCACTGTACTTACTTTATTCGGTTTGGGTTTTTAAGAATAGTTAGAGGGTGTGACTAACACGTATCTCATGAGTCTACCTCCACTTATGGCGTTTTGAAACTGTGCTATAATAGAAGGTGAGACAGGTTCGTTAAAGAATATATTTTGGTACCCAGATTTAGCTAAAATACTGATGAAAAATAATCTACCGTATCTCCCTTCTCCTTATTAGGTGCCCTCAAGTTAATAATAAAACTAACTCAGAAGTGTTCCAGAATACTTCTGCATAACCCTGGCACGAGTCATCTAGTTTAGCGTGTTTTAACACAAACGCAAAAATTCGATACAATCTTTCGAACCCACGTACTGTCAACATTTTACATATTCACACTATTTTAGAGTCTCTCCTTTGTTGGGACCATAGCGTGGAAGAATTATTATCCCCCCTAAAATATTCCTCACGCGCCAGTTATTCCCGTTGGGCAACTATTTTTGCGTGCTTGCTCTCACAAAGTTACGGTGGAGTGAAATTTATGTTTGTTGTTAACTTGTAACGCTTTTGACCTGAAGACATTTAGGAATATAAATTTACTGTGGTAAACAATATGTAGCACTACTCTACGACATAGTTTTTCAGTGCTGCTGTGATAAAACCCTCGATACATAGACACACAACATCTGATTACTCAGTTTGGAAAAATCCCTCAGGTAAATCATTTCAAGACGGCTTCGGTGGCGTAGTTGGTAGCATGCTGAGCTTCCATGCCCAAGGTAACGGGTTCAAACTCGGCCGAAGTCGTAGGATTTTTTAAGAGCGTTACAAATCCCTCAGTATGACTCCCTTTGGAGGGGAAGTAAAGCTAGTGGTCCAATGTCATAGATTTATGGCATGAAAATGAACCTTCCACCGAATACACTTGTGTTAAGCCAAAATGTGTAGGTTAGATTATTTGCTAACGCTATATTAGTTCCAACGTTCGCCACCAGGTGCTGACTGCGATGGCATCTAGTAGCCAAGTCCCCAGCTAGGTGTCGTGGACGGTAATATTTGATAGCAAAAGTAGGAAATATTTGAAAAATTTATCGTCTGCAGTCCTTATCTGAATCTCAGATAACACACATTAATACAGCCATCACAATTAATAACGGTTATCAGACAAATTCTACACACACCCAAAGTACACGGGGCTACATGACTGCGTTGTCGCAGCCCTTAAACTAAGGAACCAACCAAATCATTTCAAAATTTCAAAAAATTGTACAACCATCAGGATCAAATCGTAAAGCAAACAAAGAGAGAATCACTGGAACAGATAAAGCATAAACGCAAAATGAAAACAGTATGGCACGGTAATTGAACCTAAACCATTACATGCATCATTGGAAGCAGACCACTAACTAAAAATTTAGACAAACAAGATAGGAAAATCTTTAGTAAAATATTTGGCCGTGGGCGTAAAGGGAGTGTGTATGAGAAGGAGTTCTTAAGAGTTACACCAACATTTCGAGGAAATATCAGACACTATTAGAAAAAGACGATTGAAATTTTATGGACATAATCAAGTAAAGACTTACTAAGAGGATATTTTATCATGCCTTCTCAATGAAGGTCAAAAATAACTGGATAATCGAAATTGAAAATTATCTTCAAGAATCAACGGAACAGACGATTATTTATGGGACAGGCCAAGCTTGTGATCGTTGGTGAACAAATATCATTTTTCAGCAAACTCTAGAATGGAAAGCCACCACAACATGGACAGAAGAAAAGAAGAAAAATCATGGTGACAGAATTAAGATATTTTGGGAACAATAGAAAGCAAATTCAAATGTATCTATTAAATAGGTGCAATCGCGCTCCTTAGTTGGCCATACCGTAAAAGAAATGTATAGCAATACTTCGACAGATTTTATGTAGATTCTTTTTTCATCCAAACCCCGTTTTCTGAATTATTCTGAGGGGTTTTCTCTCCTGTTTCTCGATGTTTCTTACAACCCAAATAAACAGACACACCTTTTCCGAGAAACCTACATGGAGGAATACAGGATGGACAGAAGGACACAAAATAGAGAACAGTGAACGGATCACGAGATAGGAAGAAATTGGGAAACATTCTGCTAAATAAGTTCTAACCCGCTCCTTAGTTAGGCATAACTAATAAAAATAAATGGTATTTCATCCCCGAAGAAGTTCCACTTTCATCCGTTTATTGCACTGGGGCTAATAATAATAATCCACATCAGAAATGGAACCTATTATTAAAGGACAGAAAATCTCTCAGACGCAATAAAAAAAAGAAAAATTGATTTTTATGGACACATCCTCAGAATGAACTTAAAATGACTAACCAAAAAATCTTTGACTACTTCCGCAACAAGAGAAGTGAACCACTTTGGTTTAAGGAAACTGAGAAAGACTTAATAGAACTCCAAATCACAGAAAATACGCTCATGGATAGAACAGTCAAGAAACAACAGTTCAAAGTCAAACCCAAGCGATCCATCCAAATCTCTGACGAACAAAGAAAAGCAAGATCCCAAAGAAGGAAAGCACTAAACATTAAAAAGGGGTTGATTTAATGCACCCGTAAGCTAGGTGAAACGAATAAAAGAATAATAATAATAATAATAATAATAATAATAATAATAATAATAATAATAAAAATTATAATAATGTAATCCTTTTAACTATTGCAAGTATGAAATGCTGTGAGCACAACTGAAGTGTGCCTGAGACAAAATACAGACTGTAGGGTTCATTAGGGGGGCAAAAGTGGTCATTGATTCCACCAGCCGTAGACGACGAGAACACTGCTAGCGTCCATAATAAGGTTACGTGTGTGGCTGCTGTTGTGAGGTCTGTCAGTTGTTAAAATTACCTACCGTTCATATAGCATTACGGTAGATAATTACAAGTTCATGAGCATCATGTCTTGAAGCAGTCGACTTTCCCCATTCTGTCATCACATCACTGATGTGATAAAGGGAGACAGAAATAGGCGATGTCAGAAAGAAGAACGCATGGCAGTTTGCTGTCGTCTAGTCATGATCGCTCCTCTCACACTTGAGCAGCTGGTGGATAGCCATCAACTTTCTATTAAACAGACCACCCCGTGCTGTAACGACTCGCATTCTTCACTGTCGCCATGAAGGTCAGTGTTTGATTCCCGGCTCTGTCAAGAAAGTTAATTCTGGTTCGAGGTCTGAAATGGGGTAGACCTACACTTAGCCTCGTTGGGCAAAACTGAGAAGAAGTTGGTTCGCATCCTACTTTAGCAATCCTGTAAGTGATTTTCCGTGGTTTCCACTTGTACTCCAGGCAAATGCCAGGGTGGTTCCTAACAGATGGTCACGGTCACCCCCTTTCCAAACCTCACCTAAATTACAAATGCAGACATTAATACAAAAGCTTGTAATTTACGTGACCGTTAATCTTATGATCATGAGCCATGGGACCTTCTATTTACGTGGAATCCGAACCACAGGACATGGTATTTCACTTCAAAAATCTCACATATATTGACCGCGAATTGAACCCAGTCCACCTCGGTGAGAGGCAAACAGCATGACTGTTGCGCCACCACGCCCCCAGACAATAATGAAGTTATCACAATGACACAGGTTATCAGCCAATTTATCTCTCACAAACACACACATCAGCACACGGGGCTAAATGACCAAGATGTAGAAGCTCCTCATCTAAAAACAACAACATAATCAATTAAACAAACATAACTATGTGTCTTATAATAATAATAATAATAATAATAATAATAATAATAATAATAATAATAATAATAATAATGTTATGGGCTTTACGTCCCTTTTAATTACTGCGGCTTTTAGAGACGTCAGGGTGAGGAATTTTGCCCCGAATGACATCTTTAACGTGCCAGTATATCTACTCACACGGCTCCCTCATATTTAAGCACCCTCAAACGCCAAATGATTGCGCCGGGATTCGATCCCGCTATTTTGGGATCAACAGGCGAGAACGTTGCTGATGAGCCACGCAGCCAGTCAAAATACTGTATTGTTCCCGTCAGACAGGGTTATCGGGGGACTATCTGTCGCAAATAGCCTTCCCGACTTCTTCACCCTTCAGACCCACACATTGAGATGATGGGATGTGTCCTCAGAGCAGCTCCGGCACGAGACCAATAACCTAGGGGTATCGGGTAAGGTGAGAGGCAAAGCCATAGACATGCCTACTCCCACAAGAAAAGAATATATAAGAATGAATAGTTCTGTCTTAAGTAGAATTCGTTAACAAGTTGAATCAGAACAAATCCTTGTCTTAGCTCGAAGGGTTCTAATCCGCAAAGCTAATAAAAATAGAACTAAATAAATAAGTAATTCTACCCTATACTGACTTAACCCTCTCAATAGTCCTAATTACAAAATAGAATGAAGTTCAAAATCAAACTATTATATTATTATATACAAAAATCGAATTAAAAATAGCCTACGAATTGTCACATCATTGAATATACTGCAAAACAAGCATACTAATCGTCCACATGGCACAAGAATACATTTTCATTTAATGCACCAATATAAAATAGGCTAGACTATTATTAGCCTATGAAGGTCTCATATCCAAGATTTTATTTTAAATTAATCCGCTATCTTAATACTATTTGTAGTTAACACTACTGTCGACCAAAATATTATGTGCACTCGAGTTCGAAGGTTCTTTGTGAAGTAACCTATAGACCTACACAAAATCCAATAACATCATTTTCGTCGTTCTATTTTACGATAGTTAATGTAGGTTTGGAATTTTTAATTTAATTTATATTTTAATACTTTTATCGCAGTTGAAACACAAAAAGTGCCCGTTTTTAAGCGTGTTTCAACCATGCGTCATATTTAAGAATTATTATCTCAGATCGAATCCAAATGTTAACACAATATACATAGGAATGTTGTATAACTGGTTTATTAATTTCAAAATTTCAAAACGAAAGTTGTTATTATTTTTGTAAGGTAACTTTTCCTCGGCTCGAGGTCGTTGGAAAATGTAGTTCTTTGTTGCGTTGTAATCCTTATACATCAAAAAGTGATGCTGTATGACTGTGAAATTAATCCACTTATTTTATATCGGTTTGTATTTGTACGGGGAATTAAGACATGATTCACCAGCTAGCCGCTCCGGGAAATGCTGTACAGAGTTCCTGATATGGAGCCCATCACTTCCGAGCGAGGCGTGCCATGACGCGTGATGGAGCCCATCTTGGCAACGCTGTACAGCAGCACACTGGCTCGCTAACACATCGGTTGATGAGATGAAAAGACAATCTCGATCACCGGATGAAAAATACCTCATAATAATGTGGGCGAATCACGTCAATCCCATCATTCATCATAATAACAGACACAACAATAAAATGGCTTGTTAATTAATACATGGTCCCCGGTCAATCGCATTTAAAAAGGTAACAATAAGTTCCGCGACGAACTAAAGAGCCTACTTTTCTTAAAATTAGGATTCATGCCAATGATTAATCTACTGTATATGAACCTATCTAGAATAATGACGAAATTAAGTTTGTAATATCGAAATGTCTAATTAGTTCGAAATATTCCTGGTATAATGTAGCCTAATAGAGCAATACAGTTGGCAGCCCTGGTGACTGAATATATCTTAGTTCCATCCCTTAAGGTACAGAATACAACATTTGGTTGAAGTCCAATGGACGTTACATGCAGTTAGACATTGGATCTATCAGCATGCGTAAAAGCATGTTGGCAACAATGCCATGCGTGTGCTAGTCAGAAATAATCTGAAATATTATGATATCTTGTTGTGCCAATTTTGGATGAAATCCATTTGTTAGTATAGAAGTTACATGTATTTTAAAATTGGACCTATCATCAGGCATAGAATCATGTTGGCAGCACTGACTTATATTGATTACTCCAAATTAATCTGGAATGTCAGGTGCTATACGTGTGCAAAGTATAGAGCTGTTGGCTTGCATACTTTCTGATATATTGGTATTTGGATTTAAAAACAAAGAGACAGCAATTATGAACAGTTTGCAGCCCCGGCGGCTCTTAAGAATACGCTCAGTCATATCTGTTTGTGTACACATATTACATACAAAATTTGGTAGAAATCCAATTGATAGTGTAGATGTTATATGCATTTAAAATTGGACCTATCAGCAGGCTTAAAATTATTTTAGCAACACTGTCATATATGGCCTCCTAAAAATTAAACTGAAATATTATCTACGTGTGTGCCAATTTTGGAATACTTCCCATGCATACCTTCCAAGATATCCAACATGGAGCTCAAATTTCTAGTGCGTTTTTTCGGCAGTTGGTAGCACTGTCATCATTTTCAAATATGGGCATGATATATTCCGGTATATATCTTTACACATACTAAATTTGGTTTAGATTGCTGCAGCCGTTTAGAAGACGGGGAGGGGCGGGCGCACACACAGCCTTATTTCCTCATGTTCGCAAAATGTGAAAAGTAGGCTAAAAAATCTATCTAAGTGGAATACTCAAGAAACTTGTTCCAATAATCGTCGTAAGCATGAACTGAAACCTAAATAAAGACATGAAAGTCTCCTAATGAACATAATCATACTAATATATAACAAGATGTTCAGCAAAGAACATATAGCCTACTTTCTCCTAAATGTATGGGTATCTTTATGTTCGACCCCCACTATTATGTGTCAGGAAACTGTAACATAATGATGGTCATTATAACACTCTTTTTCATTATGATACAGTTTCTCCAGCCAATCAGAGCTCGTTCATTTACCAATTAGGTAACGATACCTACTCGCGTGCGCTCAAAATCCAACATGTCTATATAAATTACCGAAAGTGCACCGTCCATAATGTTCTCGTAAATAAACTGGTTAATATGAGACACTGTACCTTAATATCCTTAAATCCAATTTCTACACAGCGGGTTGTTTTCAAACGATTTCCGTGACATTTTTACTGAATACTGATGCTCAATCTGCACATACGGCATTGAAGTTCACAGAGCGCATGCGTCGGTCGGTCAGTGAGCTTGGACATCAGAGATATCCTACCCTGCGCAGCACCCGATCACAAAATTCTAGTGACAATCTCAACAGATATTTATGAATATTTATGTTAAAACATATAATAAAGTTGTAATTATCGTCGAACATAAACAGTCGTATGCAACTCGCCTATAATGGTAATTAAGACACTAGTATGGAAATTATAAAACTCGCATACGCTCGTTTTATAAAAAATACTCGTGTCTTAATTATAGCCATTATAGGCTCGTTGCATAATGTACTATTATCTTGTACGCCTATGCACTGCCATCGTAATGTACTACGATGGCAGTGTTCTATGGGTGTTGAATGAGTAGGCATTTTAAAGTAGCCAAGAGGGAGGCGATCCAGCTGGCAGTGTTTAAAGGTATTCGGAGCGCGATCGTGGCTAATAGTTGAACTACCAGTATTAAAAAATTGCCATACTTCAGGAAGCCAGCTCAGGCATTTACACAGCGTTATGTTTGGAGCAATATTACCCACATAACCCACAAGAGGACAGCACCGTACAGAGGCATTAAGAAGGCTGTGGTTAATGACAACGTGTATCTAGTTCTTCTATTCTCCTTTTTCTAATGTCTTCTGTTTATGTGCGATGCTGGGACTGTGATTTTATTAATATACGAGTGTATACTTTATCCTCTCCTTTGAGCTAAATGACATTTTATTCAGTATCTGTGGAAAAAGCTCGTGCACATCATTTGTAAAAGAATTCAAGAAAAGAAAATCTAACTGTAGCAGTACTCGATCCCCAGTCAACTGCGTGTCAGACTAACATGCTAGCCCAGAGCTAACCGTATCCATGACGTCAGGTGTTCTTAACTGACATATTAGATACAAACTGTTGGCAAATAATGACTTTAAATAAACGATTTCTTCACAGCAGTACATCTTCATTAAAGATCATTTCATACAAAGTTTATATTATTGTATCAGTACGGTATATCACATACAACATACTAAAACTACTGAAATATAAGACAGGCACATGAGGACAGCTGCCATCTTGTCGTGTGACACAACGGCTCAGCTCTTTTAAGCCACTCATACTGTATAATATTATAATATTAAATTATAATAAATAACGGATCACGACCTTCAGGATAGCTTAAACCCCCCTAGACTCGATAATCGGAATTGGTGGGTCTTAAGCTATTTATTAAAATGGTTGCATAATTCACACGGCCGCCATCCTGAAATGGCATGGCCGATGACCTTGAATTTTGGGTGAAAGACGCGTCCTATATAAAGGTATGTTGTCACCAAATTTGGTAGAGATCGGATGATTAGTTTAGCCGTAATTTGATTTTACGTTTTGAACATTTGAGTGGCCGCCATTCTGTTTTGGTAAAGATGGCGGCGATATAAAGTATGACACTGAGGTGTCCTTTACTAGTGCTACCTCTGTACCAAATTTCGTTCAATTCGGTTTCACCGTGTTCGAATTGATAGGGGGGGACAGACATTCAGAGTACACACACTCACACACACACAGACACACACACACACACACAGACTCACACACACACATACACACACACACACAGACTCACACACACACATACACACACACAGACAGACACACTTTTTTCGCCCTGTGTTGATCTCATAAGTCTACTTTCATTTTTTGCAAAAATCGAAAGTAGGCTAAAACTGAGATGGTGTGTGTCTGTCTTTCTGTCTGTCTGTCTGTCTGTCTGTTACCTAATAACGCAAGAACCACTGGTCCGATTTAAATGAAATTTTGCATGGATGTAGCTGAAATACCAGGTTTACATATAGGATACTTTTAATTTCGATATTTTGCACTATTAAGAAATGGCGACCATTTTAGTGACGTCACTACCCCATTTGGTTTCAAAATTTCATATTTCCATATCAAATAAAAAGAGAACGGTAGGAAATAGCAAACATTTGATGGCACATACGAGCTTCAAAATGTAATTTTCTATCCGAAAGGTTCTTATCACTTTTTGTGTATCTCCAACGGTTAGCGAGTAAAACCTACTTTTGTGACGTCACTACACCCTTCGGTTTCAAAATTTCATATTTCCATTTCAAATAAAAAGAGAACGCTAAGAAACAGAAAACTTTTGATGCATACACGAGCTTTAAAATTTAATTTTCTATCCAAAAGGTTCTTATCACTTTTCGTGTATCTCCGACGGTTAGCGAGTAAAACCTAAATTTGAGCAATAAAACACGGTCACATCGAGCGGTGCAGTATATCTCTACATAAATAAAAAAGAAAATTTGTCTGTTTTTTTCTGAATTTCTGCGGAAATTTGATTTATTTACACGTTTCAGACTGTTTTATGATAGATGCGCGCGAAAATAATGTTTTGGTCTGTCTGTCTGTTTGCTTGATTGTCTGTGGACAACATTGTTCCCTTATAACTCGAGAACGGCTGGGTGTATCAACGTAAAATTTGGTACAGATATCCATCAGAGGAACGACACTAATCATTGATGTAACTCTTCTCTATACCTCTCATAAAATGGGGCATACCCCCTTAAAATATATGCTGAAATAGGAGTAGAAGGACGAGACAAAGCTCATTTTCAGCCCCTCAATGTGAGAGACAAAACTCGGGGGCCCTAAAAGCACATTTTAAGGTCCTACGTCCAACCGTTTTTGAGATATTCCCAGAAAACTCATTTAATTTAATAAACTATGAACGAATGCAAGCCGATAACCATGGCAACAGATTCTCAGAGGTCCATCTATTGCTGTAAGACGCAATACAATTCCATTAATTACATTAGTGTGAAAGTTTGCAAACGGTTAGATGGTTATTATGGAACCAAATTAAGCTGTAAATTTCATCAATACGTAAAATGCGCTTAAGGGGCTCAAGGGGTAGTCTAGATTTTTTTCACGCGATTTACATCTGCGGGTGTGGTATGGCAGGTCTATTATATTCCTATCCCTATGTTATATTATTATTATTAGTATTATATTATGGCGTACAACGACGAGACAAAGCCCCTCGGTGCCAGAAATAAAACTCGAGGGTCCTCGAAAACTACATTATAAGGCTCTAAAACCAACAGTTTCTGAAACATTCCCAGAAAACTAATTAAGTTTAATTTAACAAACTAATGAAGGAATGCAAATCGGTAACCATGACAACATTATCTCAAGGGGTGGCATCCAACTTTCCATCTATTTCAGTAAGAAGCAATTTATTACATTTATTACATTTCTGTGAAAGTTTGCAAATATAAGGTTATCACGGAACCAACGTAGACTGTATAATTCATCAATGCAATTAAGGGGGTCAAGGGGTAACCTAGGATTTTTTCATGCAATTTTCACGTGCGACATATAGTGCAGAAGGTCTATTATATCTCCAAACAACAACATTATTTTCAAAAATTCCTTAATTGAATCAGCATTTTTGCGGCTTTTAGGAATTTGGGCCATTTGAGACTAAAGAACCTGAATTTTCATCATACTAATATATAACAAGATGTTCAGCAAAGAACATATAGCCTACTTTCTCCTAAATGTATGGGTATCTTTATGACTCTTTGTCCTCATCCCTAAAACAATCACCCCAACCACAATGTATTGTTTGTTTTCTTTTATATTGATAATAAGCCAGTAAGTGTCAAGATCAATATTATATACTTTATGATGATTGAATAACAAAACTACTAACTTATTGTAATGCATTCACGTCCGTTAATCTCTATATTAAGCCAACCTGCAAAATTAAGAATATTCCGCCCCAATCACAGTAGGTGGTGCTGCGACCTATCAGTGAATTAATCTTTATCTTGTACGCCTATGCACTGCCATCGTAATGTACTACGATGGCAGTGTTCTATGGGTGTTGAATGAGTAGGCAGTTTAAAGTAGCCAAGAGGGAGGCGATCCAGCTGGCAGTGTTTAAAGGTATTCGGAGCGCGATCGTGGCTAATAGTTGAACTACCAGTATTACAAAATTGCCATACTTCAGGAGGCCAGCTCAGGCATTTACACAGCGTTATGTTTGGAACAATATTACCCACATAACCCACAAGAGGACAGCACCGTACAGAGGCATTAAGAAGGCTGTGGTTAATGACAACGTGTATCTAGTTCTTCTATTCTCCTTTTTCTAATGTCTTCTGTTTATGTGCGATGCTGGGACTGTGATTTTATTAATATACGAGTGTATACTTTATCCTCTCCTTTGAGCTAAATGACATTTTATTCAGTATCTGTGGGAAAAGCTCGTGCACATCATTTGTAAAAGAATTCAAGAAAAAAAAAACCTAACTGTAGCAGTACTCGATCCCCAGTCAACTGCGTGTCAGACTAACATGCTAGCCCAGAGCTAACCGTATCCATGACGTCAGTTGTTCTTAACTGACATATTAGATACAAACTGTTAGCAAATAATGACTTTAAATAAACGATTTCTTCACTGCAGTACATCTTCATTAAAGATCATTTCATACAAAGTTTATATTATTGTATCAGTACGGTATATCACATACAACATACTAAAACTACTGAAATATAAGACAGGCACATGAGGACAGCTGCCATCTTGTCGTGTGACACAACGGCTCAGCTCTTTTAAGCCACTCATACTGTATAATATTATAATATTAAATTATAATAAATAACGGATCACGACCTTCAGGATAGCTTAAACCCCCCTAGACTCGATAATCGGAATTGGTGGGTCTTAAGCTATTTATTAAAATGGTTGCATAATTCACACGGCCGCCATCCTGAAATGGCATGGCCGATGACCTTGAATTTTGGGTGAAAGACGCGTCCTATATAAAGGTATGTTGTCACCAAATTTGGTAGAGATCGGATGATTAGTTTAGCCGTAATTTGATTTTACGTTTTGAACATTTGAGTGGCCGCCATTCTGTTTTGGTAAAGATGGCGGCGATATAAAGTATGACACTGAGGTGTCCTTTACTAGTGCTACCTCTGTACCAAATTTCGTTCAATTCGGTTTCACCGTGTTCGAATTGATAGGGGGGGACAGACATTCAGAGTACACACACTCACACACACACAGACACACACACACACACACAGACTCACACACACACATACACACACACACACACAGACTCACACACACACATACACACACACAGACAGACACACTTTTTTCGGCCTGTGTTGATCTCATAAGTCTACTTTCATTTTTTGCAAAAATCGAAAGTAGGCTAAAAATGAGATGGTGTGTGTCTGTCTTTCTGTCTGTCTGTCTGTCTGTTACTCAATAACGCAAGAACTACTGGTTCGATTTAAATGAAATTTTGCATGGATGTAGCTGATTTACCAGGTTTACATATAGGATACTTTTGATTTCGAAATTTTGTACTATTAAAAAATGGCGACCATTTTAGTGACATCACTACACCCTATGGTTCCAAAATTTCATATTTCCATATCAAATAAAAAGAGAACGGTAGGAAATAGCAAACTTTTGATGGCACATACGAGCTTTGAAATTTAATTTTCTATCCAAAAGGTTCTTATCACTATTCGTGTATCTCCAACGATTAGCGAGTAAAACCCACATATGTGACGTCACTACACCCTCTGGTTTCAAAATTTCACATTTCCATTTCAAATAAAAAGAGAAAGCTAAGATATATCAAACTTCTGATGCATACACAAGATTAAACATTTAATTTACTATCCAAAAGTTCCTTATCACTTTTCGTGTATTTCCAACGGTTAGCGAGTAAAACCCACATATGTGACGTCACTACACCCTTTGGTTTCAAAATTTCATATTTCCATTTCAAATAAAAAGAGAACGCTAAGAAACAGAAAACTTTTGATGCATACACGAGATTTAACATTTATTTTTCTATCCAAAAGGCCCGTATCACTTTTCGTGTATCTCCAATGGTTAGCGAGTAAAACCAAAAGGTGTGCAATAAAACACGGTCAACACCGAGCGGTGCAGTATATCTCTACATACATAAAAAATTAAAGTTTGTATATTTTTTTCGCAATTTCTACGGAAATTTGAGTTATTTACGCGTTTCAGACTGTTTTATGATGGATGCGCGCGAAAATATTTTTTTTGTCTGCCTGTCTGTTTGTTTGTCTGTGGACAACTTTGTTCCCTTATAACTCGAGAACGGCTGGGTGTATCAACGTAAAATTTGGTATAGATATCCATCAGAGGCACGACACTAATCATTTATGTAACCCTTCTCCGTACCTCTCATAAAAGAGGGCCTACCCCCTTAAAATACATGCTGAAATTGGAGTAGAAGGACGAGACAAAGACCTTTTTCAGCCCCTCAATGTGAGAGACAAAACTCGGGGGCCCTAAAGGGTCCCCGAAATCCACATTTTACGGCCCTAAAACCAACCGTTTTTGAGATATTCCCAGAAAACTAATTTCATTTAATAAACTAATGAAGACTGACCAATAGGCTGTTCACTTTCTGGCAGAACAAGAAGGTTCGTACCACTTGGCTGACAGAAACTGAGAAAGACATTAATGAACTGGGAATATCAGATCTTCAAGACAGGCAATCTGTGAGACATGCCCTGAAGGAAGTCCATGGATTTCAGGAAAAAAACCGGAAGAAAGGTACCCCTTGGACAGATGAAAGGAAGGAGTTACACCGGCAGAAAATGCGACAACACTGGGCAAGGATCAAAGCTCAACAGTTGAACAAGCGTGGTCCAAAGTAGGCCCATTCGAAACAAGAAGAAGAAGAAACTAATGAATGAATTCAAGCCGGTAACCATGGCAACAGATTCTCAGAGGTCCATCTATTGCTGTAAGACGCAATGCAATTCCATTAATTACATTGGCGTGAAAGTTTGCAAACGGCTAGATGGTTATCACGGAAAGAAATTAAGCTGTAAAATTCATCAATACGTATAATGCGCTTAAGGGGGTCAAGGGGTACACTAGAATTTTTTCACGCGATTTACACCTGCGAGTGTGGTACGGCAGGTCTATTATATTCCTATCCCTATATTATATTATTATTATTATTATTATTAGTATTATATTATGGCGTACAACGAGGAGACAAAGCCGCTCGGTGCCAGAAACAAAACTTGGGGGCCTCGAAAACTAAAACCAACAGTATCTGAAATATTCCCAGAAAACTAATTTAATTTAATTTAACAAACTAATGAAGGAATGGAAATCGGTAACCATGATAACATTATCTCAAGGGGTGGCATCCAAAATTCCATCTATTTCTGTAAGAAGCAATGTCACTGCATTTATACCTTGCCACGGTGGGTGAGTGGATAGCGTGTCGGTCTACTAACCCCAAGATTGCAGGTTCACTCCTGGCCGTGGTAAGTGATTTTTGAAAGGCGCCAAAAATACGACTCGCATGTCATACGATGTTGGCATGTCAAAGAACCCATTTGAATTCAGTAGGCCGTGTTCATAATAGCAAAATTAATCTCAGCAGTTTCCGCCAACACAAAGTTCCTCATTTCTCAACTAGAAAGTGCTATAATGTTCAAGGAGCTTAGATATCTACCCTCCTTGACTTTCATAGTGATTCAAGGAACAACGAAATTTCGACATGCAAGCTACCCTCTGGGTGTCAAATTACGAAGCTTGCACCCGGCAGCCGAGGCCATACGATATTATTATTAGGCTACTCCATTTATTACATTTCTGTGAAAGTTTGCAAATGGCTATAAGGTTATCACGGAACCATCGTAGACTGTATAATTCGTCAATGCAATTAAGGGGGTCAAGGGGTAACCTAGATTTTTTTCATGCAATTTCACGTGCGACATATAGTACGGAAAGTCTATTATATCTCCAAATAGCAACATTATTTTCAAAAATTCCTGAATTGAATCAGCATTTTTTGCGGCTTTTAGGAATTTGGGCCATTTGAGGCTAAATAACCTGAATTTTCATGCACCACAAGCCTTTATAATTAATGAAAGAGCTCTTCCTGTATATGGGGACCTAACACAACGTAGAGGGTAATTTTTTATGTGAGGTGTATTGCGTTTCGTCTACAAGGCTTTCAAATCTATTTCACGTCAGGAAGTACACGTTAGGTGAATTTAGTTTGAGAGCACATTTTAACTAATCTCTTTTTTTTGTCGACATACGGGTTCATCGTAAGGATGATTTTGTTTGATACTGTATGGTAGATATGCTCATATTTGGATATCTGGGTGATATGTTGTAGACAATAGAATTGTCTGTCTGTCTTTCTGTGTATCTTTATGTACGCCTATAAATCGTGTTCGGATGCTTGGTGCATCGTAAAATTAGGTATGGTAAACATGAGTCAATACACCAATCATTTATAAAACTCCTCACCGTACTTTTCATACAGTACAAGGGTGGATATAGGGAGAAACTTCTCAAAATTCATGCTAAAATAGGCGAAATATAAAAATTATCCTAGAAGGACGATCAAAGCATATGTTGCGCTTCTCAATGTGAGACAAAAAATTCGCGAGTCTCTAAGGGGTCTCTGAAAATCACATTTTAAGGCCCTTATATTAACAGTGTGTGTGATATTCCCAGAAAACTAACTTCGTTCTGATAAACTTATGAAGGAATGACAAACCGCTAACCATTGCAACAGTAGCTCAATTGATAATGTCTGGTGTTAATATATAACACCGTTCGAAGAACGGGTACTTCTGCTAGTAATGCATAAATTGCGACCGTAATTCTTATCAAGAATTAGCATTGTAGCTTGGTGATAGAATCATTCAGTCAAAAGTCTAAATCCGTCGTCTCACAGAGTTGCAATTAACCGTGGGTACTTTACATGCATTCAAACAGCTGTCTAGTCCGTCGGGGACTCGTTCATAACAGGTTTGGCGTGTCACTGTACCTTGCAGTACAATACACTCCTGTTGTGTTGGCAGCAAGCACAAGAGTGTAGTGCAGTATCTTTGACATAGTCTTTGATATCAGTGAAGTTCAGTGTCAAAAACAATATGGTGTGTATCGTGTGAATTGTGAACCTTTCCACAACAAATAATAAAATATGCATTCTAGAGGAGTCTATGTGATTTATTGAGAAGTGAACCTAACACTTTATGGCGACCATGACAGGATTCATTCATAGTAAAAGGCTCCCGTGAAGAAAGAAGATGGAAAGACTCGCTAAAGAAAGAACCGTAAAGCGGCGGTTATTTACGCGCTCACACAATCAACTAATGGTGTCGTTAGAAGATGATCAAACTGAAACGGAAAAAGTGCAAGTGCAACTTGAAATCCTTCAAGAAAAGTATGATGATATCTCTAATTTAGATGGATTAATATTTCAACAGATGATAGACGACGAGTGTGAGGATGACGAAATAGAAACGGATTGTGAATCAGCTGTTGATTACAAACACAAATTCCTTAGCTGTAGAACAAAAGCAACACGTTTTATGAATCCCGTTGTTTCCATAACCCCTCCACAAAGTGTAGTGAATGACAATGTTTGTGATAAAAAGAAATATAGACTTCCAAGAATAGAATTTAAGAAATTTTCTGGTGAAATAATTGATTGGTTATATTTTTGGAGCCAGTTCCGTAAAATTCACGAGGATGAGGACATTGGGAAGGAAGATAAATTCCAATATTTAATTCAGGCTATGACAGAAGGTTCCAGAGCATATGAATTAGTTACTAGTTTTCCACCCACTGCCGAGAATTATGACAAAGCTATAGAGAGTCTTCAAGCTCGATTTGGTAGAGAGGACTTGCAGGTGGAAGTTTATGTTCGTGAATTGCTCAAACTAGTATTGACGAATGCAGTCAATTCCAAAGAAAGGCCAACACTGAGTAGCTTGTATGATAAATTAGAGTCACATCTCAGATCGCTGGAAAGTTTAGGCGTTACTACAGGAAAATGTACTGCAATGCTGTATCCCCTAATTGAATCATCTTTGCCAGAAGACCTATTAAGAGCATGGCAGAGGAATACTTCCTTCAGGTGTGATTCCGTATCCAAAGATCGTTTGCAGCAGCTCATGGCTTTTCTTCAAAATGAAGTAGTAAGTGAAGAAAGAATTTCATTGGCTATGAAAGGGTTTAGTATTAGCACATCCCAAGGATCTAAGATTAAGGGAGACAAGAAACCAAGGGATGTCATTGAAGCAAATATACCTACTGCTTCTGCTTTGTTTGCTGATGTTTCTAAGAGACAGGAGTGTGTTTTTTGTCTTAAACCTCATTCGAGCCCAGAGTGCATTAAAGCTCAAAAAATGACTGTAGGGGAGAAAAGGAAAATCTTAACTGATAAACACAGTTGCTTCAATTGTTTAAAGAAGGGCCATGCAAGTAGAGCTTGTAAATCGATTGTCAGATGCATTGTTTGTGGTGGTAAACATGTGGTATTAATGTGTTATAAGCTCCGTGACAAAGAAAATGAAAGTGTGTCCAAACAGAATTACGAGGGAGACAGGAATTTGGTTCTCCAGGATGGCAATAATGTGGATAAGGCTTTAGCTAATGTGTCTTGTTCTCCTGAGGTGTACTTGCAAACCCTGGCAGTTGTCGTTAAAGGAAAGGGTAAACAAAAAACTGTACGAGCTGTCATTGATACTGGGTCTACTAAATCCTACATTGCACGTGACCTAGCCGAAGAAATGGGGTATCAGTCAATCAGGAAGGAAACGTTAATACATTCCTTGTTTGGTGGAGTACGTTCTCGAGAAGCAAAACACGACTGTTACAGAATAAGTTTAAAGCGATTGGAGGGAAACTATTCCAAGGAGCTGGAAGTTTTAAGCCAAGAGATTATTTGTGAAGATGTCCCATATATTAAGAATGGTTCTTGGAGTAAGGAGATAAGGGATCTGAAAATATGTTTAACTGATGTACTAGAGCGAGGGCCTGTGCAGATTCTGATTGGGGCCGATAAGGCGGGTGAACTGCTCACTGGGAGGAAACATCAACTAAAATGTGGCCTAGTTCTGGTGGAGACTTTCCTAGGGTGGACACTAATGGGAAAAGTCATAGGTAACAAGGCCCAAAGGGATTCGGCATCATTATTAGTGTCATCATTGTTTTCCCAACATACAAGAATTTCTGATCTCTGGGACTTAGAAATTCTTGGAATTACTGACCCTGTTGTGAAAGAATTTATCGTCGAGAGGAATGAGCGTGTTAGAAATAACTTCCTTGAGACTGCACGACTGAATGAAGATGACAGATATGAAGTGTGTCTGCCTTGGAGTGAACAACATCCACCTCTCCCTGACAACAGAGAAATTGCTCAGCACAGATTAGAAATCACTACAAAGAAACTACAAGCTGAACAACATTATCAGGAGTACAATAATGTCTTACGAAGTTGGTTGGAGCAAGGAATCATCGAGAGGGTACCTGAAGAAGAACTGAAGAATAGTGGACACTATCTACCTCACCGACCTGTCTTCAAAGAAAACAGCACCACCAAGATCAGGCCTGTCTTTGATGCCTCGGCGAAGCAGAGAAACGCTCCATCTCTGAACGAATGTATTGAAAAAGGGCCTAACTTCATAGAGTTGATCCCTAGTTCGCTACTGAAGTTCAGAGAAAATGAGATCGGTGTGACGGCCGATGTAGAAAAAGCATTTCTTCAAATAAGTGTCAATCCTAGAGACCGTGATTTTCTGAGATTCCTTTGGTGGGAGGAGGAAAGTACAGGGAAGGTAGAAGTGTTCCGTCACAATAGAGTTGTCTTTGGACTTGCATGTTCTCCGTTCCTATTGTCGGCAACCATCAAACTCCACTTGAACGAGTTGAAGAGACAAACAGTCGATAATAGTTCCTACTCAACTTCAACAATAGAAAGATTGGAAGAATGTTTTTATGTGGATAACTGTGCTATTAGTGTTAACAACAGAAATGACCTTCATTAATTCATGCGAGAGGCAAGCATAATAATGGATAAGGCATCTTTCAATCTCCGAGGGTGGGAGTATTCTCAGGATGGTACAGCTGAAAATCTTACTCATGTGCTAGGGCTCATTTGGAATAAAGGAGAAGATACCATTGAACTGAATCTAACTCATGTTAATGATTTCAAATATGATGTAATCACCAAAAGAGCTATACTAGGAGCTGCACATAAGGTGTTTGACCCTATTGGCTTCTCATGTCCAGTATTTCTCTGTCCAAAATTAATCTTGCAAGAACTATGGGCCACTGACTTGGGTTGGGACACCAGAGTTGACGAAACAACAAAGAGAAGATTCATGAAGTGGTTGGCAGAACTACCTCAGCTGTCTGAGATTAAGATTCCTAGATGTTTGATCGGTAGTGTCCAGTCGGTTGAAGATATATCTCTTCACGTGTTCTGCGACTCCAGTCAAACTGCGTATGCTGCAGTTATATTCTTGCGAATACAGAGGGTTGACAATATAGAGTTACGATTTGTACAAGCCAAGACAAGAGTGGCACCCAAGAAGAGTATCACCATACCACGCCTGGAATTATTAGCAGCTACAATAGGGGTTCGACTAGTGACGTCAGTACTGCCAACATTAACTGCAAAAGAAATTGTTACTTATTATTGGAGTGACTCGTCGACTGTGTTGTCCTGGATCAAGTTAGACGAACCTTGGGGGACCTTCGTGTGGAACAGAGTGCAAGAAATTCGAAGACTGTCCAGAATAGAACAGTGGCGGCATGTTCCAGGAACCATGAATCCGGCTGACCTGGCATCAAGGGGATGTAGCACAAAACAGTTACTTCAACAGAGATGGTGGGAAGGGCCAAAATGGCTAAAATAATCCACTACACAATGGCCTAGCCCCGAAATTTCAACAAACGATGATGAAGTCTTCCAAGAAAGAAAAAAGAAAGTCAACACTATGACGGTGTTAGAAGACAAGTCCAATACCCAAGAATGGCACCTTGACTATTTCTCAAGTTTCCGTAGAACAGTTCGTATGATAGGATGGATCTTGAGGTTTCTGTATAATTGTCGACAGAAAAATAATAGAAGAACTACCGAACTATCCATTGAAGAAACCACAGAAGCAGAAAAAGTCGTGATGAAGTTCATACAAAAAGAGTGTTTTGTTGGTGAAAAGGATGAAAGATTCAACTCACTATGTGTTTTCATGGATGATGAGGGAGTGATGAGACTGAAAACAAAAATTATATCGCTCAAAGATGATTATGCTTTCCGTTGTCCTGCTATCCTTCCTGCGAAGCATACAGCAGTTCACGCTCTCATTAGGGAGAAGCACAAAGACTTATGTCATGCTGGAACCCAGATTCTGCTCAGTGGGCTCAGACAGAAATATTGGATCCTTGGAGGAAGGAGAACGGTGAAGGGTGCAATTAAAACATGTGTTGTCTGCAGAAGGTACCATGGAAAACATCTTGAAGCAAAACAAACTCATCTCCCCATAGACAGAGTAAGAGAAGCCTCAATTTTTGAAATGACAGGGGTCGACTTTGCCGGGCCTCTGATATTGAAAGGTGGAGAGAAAGCCTGGGTCTGTCTGTTTACGTGTGCGGTTTTTCGTGCAGCACACCTGGAGCTAGTAACATCTTTGGCTACTGCAACATTCCTCGAAGCTTTTCGGCGCTTCGTGTCCAGACGTGGAAGGCCAATGATTGTCTATAGTGACAATGGGACAAACTTTCAAGGCACCTGCAATATGTTGGAGACAATTCAGTGGGATAAAATTGCTGAATATAGTTCTGTACACAAAATAAAATGGAAATTCAATCCTCCCACTGCAGCATGGTGGGGAGGATGGTGGGAGAGGCTGATTGGTGTCCTCAAACAAATGCTCAGGAATGTTCTGGGAAGGTCATGCCTGTCGTACCAAGAAATGATGACTGTTCTGTGTGACATTGAAGCTGTCATGAATTCACGACCACTTACTTACCTGTCCAATGATGGAGAAGACTTGATGGCTATCACCCCTGCAATGTTCCTACAGGAAGTCAAGGAGATTGGAATGCCCGATATCGACATGATCGAGGACATAAAACTTGACAGAAGATTCAGGTACAGACAGAAAGTAAAGGAAACATTAAAGGTAAGATTCAGGAATGAATATCTTGGACAGCTAATACAGAAGAACCACATTAGGAAAAGTCATCACAAACCCTGTGTAGGTGAAGTAGTACTGGTAGCCAGTGACAACACGAAGAGACTAGACTGGCCGCTGGCAAGAGTGACGGAGGTCATCCCTGGCAAAGGTGGTGTCGTGAGAGTTGTTCGCTTGGCGACTACAAAAGGAGAGCTACTGAGGCCAGTACAGAGGGTGTATCCACTTGAAGTGACATCTGGAGAGGATCATGATTTAAGACTGCAAGTTGAGCGGAATGAAAATGAGAAGAAGGAGAAAAATCCAAAGACTGTTAAACCATCTACTAATACTTCTGATCTCATCAAAACCAGTAGTGGGAGAGTGGTGGTTAAACCAAAGAGATATTTTGAGTGACTTATTTATTTCTGTGTTCATTTATTTTGTGAATATATATGTGTTATGTTATTTTATTGTTTTGTTGAGTTGTTTCCACAACTCAAGGTGGGAGAATGTTGTGTTGGCAGCAAGCACAAGAGTGTAGTGCAGTATCTTTGACATAGTCTTTGATATCAGTGAAGTTCAGTGTCAAAAACAATATGGCGTGTATCGTGTGAATTGTGAACCTTTCCACAACAAATAATAAAATATGCATTCTAGAGGAGTCTATGTGATTTATTGAGAAGTGAACCTAACAACTTCCATTTAAAACGAGCAGTTTAAATGCAATACAGTCCTATCTGCTGGCTCGTAAAAGAGTTCACTTACACATTATAATAACACTTGTAGTAATGCCAAAAGGATTACCCTGTACTAAGGCTCGTAGCTATAATCAAAACCAAAGAGTACTGAAGGAGAGATATTCCACTCACATTGCGGAATGTTGCCAGTCGTTCCAAATACCTTGGAATACTATAAAGAGACTCCCGTCTCGCAGCTTGTCCCTTATCACTGTACACTCCAAATACGTTGCAGTAAAACATTATATGCGTTATGATGAATATTATAAAGGTCTGCCACGATGCTAATGGCATCTGTCCACTGATTTTCATGCTCTGGAGTTATCGAAGAAGATCTTTAAAATTTGTAGTATTACTAGGAATGTCAGTTCACTGTTTCGAAGTTGTTGCAGATAATAAGTGTCGATTTAGGTAGAATTTTCACTGTCAATTATACGTTTGATGATTGCCTCGCCAATTATAGTTAGATCATGTGGTCAGTACACTGAATTACTATAAAATGCAAAATATCGCTCAATAATTAATTCTATCACTTGTACAAAGTTGTGGCGTGTTTTAATACTCACGCAAATACTTGTTAGCTTCACTGAAGCACTAGATTCAGTAATTTGAATACTCATTTTAACCAGCACCAACAATTATACGTGCATCAATCGCACAGATCACGAAGGGTGTGATGCCTCTGATGACGTGGTCTAGGGTTCAGGAATAACACTCAAGTCACTTAGCAACTATTATTTCCACATAATTAATTCCATCGCATATCTGCGTTGTTGTGAGCCTCCGTGGCTTAGGTGGCAGCACGCTGGCCTCTCACCGCTGGGTCCTTGGTTCAAATCCCGGTCACTCCATGTGAGATTTGTGCTCGACAAAGTGGAGGCAGACAGGTTTTTCTCCGGGTACTCCGGTTTTCCCTGTCACAATTTCATTCCAGCTACACTCACCACTATCATTTCATTTCATCTGTCATTCATTTAATCATTGCCCCAGGGAAGTGCGACAGGCTTCGGCAGCCGGCACAGTTCATATCCTCGCCGCTAGATGGGGGCTTCATTCATTCCTGACCCAGTCGGTCGACTGGAAGCAGGCTGTGGATTTTCATCTGCGTTGTTAAACATAAATCCAGGACTGCGAAAAATCGCCAAATCAGTTCATTACATTGATAAAAGATACAGTGCGTTTCCAATTTCAGTGGCGTAAAATTTCACAAAGGGAAAATATCTCCTCGTGGACAGAAAAAAAAAATGACCACTGCCATAGTCAAGTGTTGTGATAGGAGCAAGATCAAAATTTTCACGGCTCATCCTGGCCAATTTAGTGCATCACCAACTTAGTGACAATTAGAGATATCGCCAGCCATGAGCCATATGGGCTCAGTATGTGTCTGATGATCAATAAAAGTTCTGTTATTTACTTCAAGTAGACACTGTTACAAAATTCTTTAAGGATATGTAACACGCTCAGGCTATTCCGAAGGTAGGCCTATCTCTATGCACCTGTATGTACAGTCAAGTCAATTAAGCCTGAAGACTTTTAATCGGCAGGAAATTCTCCAACATTCTAGGGCTGTTTCCAACGACAACAACAAAAACAACGTATTTTCATGTTCTAAACTATTCTTATTTCATTTATTGTTCACTTTAGACCATCCTCCCTTTTCATCACTTTTAACAACATTCAACACTTTAGCTTATTGAAAACATATCATTTATGATATGCATAACTTTCGGGGAGTTGTTGGGAGTCGTTTCACAATCTCTTCATACTCAATAGCCAATGCTGCACCGCAATAATTGTTATTTCACGGAAAGAATGCAATTTTTCTTCACTTTCTTCACTTACGGACGCCATCTTTGACAGTCATGTGACACCCGAAAGTCGATCATGTGACTACGTTACCAACTTGAATAAAGAAATTCACCACACGCCTTCGCTACTAAGTTAGGCACTGTCTTGTGGAAAATTACTGCTAGTACTACAAGCAAGGGGGTCATGGGCGTAAGCCCCAGTTTAGGTCTGTTTTTGTATGTAAAACATTATAAATACATAAATAAACACTGTAATTGAGTTCTCTTAGTGATTTCATACATCACGTGCGAAATAGTACCAAACACGTGGGATTGGCAATACTGACTCACGTCAGTGAGAAAGATGGGTCTGAGAACTTCGATTTCAACTATATAAGTCGTGTCGCTATTTGGGCGGGATGGTGGGTCTATGGCAGCAGAGCATTGAACATCTAATACTCAATCCTCTCCTGATATCCTCCCGACTATTAAATCAGGTAATTTCAGTTTTTTTAAATATTTATACAAAGGATTGTCTAAAGTGAACCGCTACCCTTATTTCTCCCTAATCTTTAAACCAAGCCTCTTACTGTTAGTGGAAAGTATTTTAATTATTTCCCTGCTATCTCCAGGGGAATCGCTCTCCCCTCCATGAGGGTGTCTGAAACGAGAGCACCAAATTGTATTTAAAGAGCACCAGGTTGAGAACACCATGTGTACAGGTTTATTTGGATTCTGTGTTTTGTTAACGGCTGGTGGACTCAATCTCCTGAATCGCTCTCAACCGATCATAGTCTCACCCTGCTGCACCATCGACTACCTCACCATCACTCGCATTTCAGACTCCATAGGTAAACACACCATCTCTACATCAATATGCTGTAGCTGCTCATATCTCTGGAAACGCATAAGATAATACTACGGTATCCATTAATTAAAACAGCACCGAAATTAGTTCAGTAGTTTCAGAGCTAGAAGAGCGAAGGCAAGTGAACGCACAGACAGACAGACAGACAAACAAACAAACAAATCTCCAGGAGCTTACACCTAGTGGGATATGGTTTTATGACCACGGGACCGCAGCTGAGTCCACCATTGCTTCCACTTACTTCCACTTACTTGTACCTGATTTTTTTCATCTTTCGTGTCATCTTCAACGACTATTATTTTCCAACCCTGATGTTGTTAGTATACCACAGAGATAGGGAGTCTTTCATTTTTTCCACCTTAAATGGTCCTTGCCATTTTCTTTACTGGGACCCTCTTTATTGTTTGCTGCGTAGTGGGTAGCAATTTAGGCTGTCACCAGGAAGGCCCAAGTTCGATTCCCGGCACTGCCAAGAAATTTAGTTCTGGTCTGAAAGTTGCAACTGGGATACACTCATCATCATGAGGCAAAACTGGGAAGAGGTGGGTTCGATTCCTACCTGAGCTATCCCGGAATTGGTTTTCTATGGTTTCCGACTTCTATTTCGGGAAAATGCCCGGATGGTACCTAACGCAAGACCACGGCCGCCTCCTACCCAAATCCTACATAAATTGCAAATACACACACTAGTACAGACATAACAGTAACACAGGTTGTCAGATAAATTCTACACACATCCGAGTACACGGAAATACAAGACCAAGATATACCAAAGCCCCCAAAGAATCAACAACAAAAATAAATATATTATTTACATGTTATCTTATTATGTTATTTACCAAGACTGTAGAAGTCCTTAAAGGAGGTAGTGTTTGTGTACATCCACCTTGCATGGGGCAGCCTCGGTGGCATTGTTGGTAGCACGCTGAGCTTCTTTGCCCTAGATCGCAGGTTCAAACCCAGCCGAAGTCATCGGATTTTTAAGAGCGTTGAAAATCCCTCAGTATGCCTTCCTTCGGAGGAGAAGTAAAGTCGAGGCCCATGTCTTAGATTTATGGCATTTCAAAGTACCTTTCAAAGGAAAGGAAGATTGTAGTTTTACGTGACCGTGAATCTTGTGATTATGAGCCACGGGACCTCCTTTTTACGTGGAATCCGAACCACAGGACATGGCATTTCACTTCGAAAATCTCACATGCATTGACCGGGAATCGAACCCGGACCGCCTTGGTGAGAGGCATACAGCTAGACCGCTGAGCCACCACGCCCCCGAAAGTACCTTTCACTAACTACAATTGTGTAAAGCTAAATTTGTAGGTTAGATTTGATTAACGATCTATATGTTCCAACGTTCGCCGCCAGTTGCCGGTTGCGGTAGCATCTAGTGGTCAAATTCACTGCTAGGTGTCGTTGACGGTAGAATTTGGTAGCAAAAGTAGGAACTACTTGAAATTGATCGTCTGCAGTCCTTGCCTGAATTACAGATAACACACACTAATACAGCCATCACAACACCAGTTATCAGATAGATTCTACACACACCCAAATTACACGGGGTTACATGACCGCGTTGTCGCAGCCCCTTAACTGAGGAACCAACCAACCAACCAACCAACCCTCAAAGGCTCATGGATGGTGAACTGTGGATTTGTGATTCCGGGGTATTCCTGAGCTGGGTCTGTTTTCCCTCTTCTAACATGAATTTGATTTAGGGCTGGGGGTTTGTTTATCTGGAATTAGCGTGGGCATATTCCCGACACCTAGCTACTATTGTAGCCGGTTCCGTCGTGTTGTAGTATCCTACCATCCTCTCACCTGGAAGTCCGGGTTTGATTACTGGCTCTGTCAGGGATTTTAGAAAGTGACATTAGGGCTGGAACTGGGTGCACTGAGCCTCGTGAGGACCATTGAGGAGCTGCCTGACAGTGATGCAGTGCTCCGTTGAGGAAACTCAAGCCGAGGGGACCCGACACGTTCACCACACGTTACTAATCAATCCGCAGGTCAAGTAGCTGGGCAGCAATCGCTTGGTAGACCTAGACCCTTTATGGGTTGCCAAGTGGTAGTTACTATGGCAACAAGCACAAGAGCACTTAGTTCACATGCGAAGCGCGTAACGGCAACATGCTTGACTCCTAGTTGCCATGGGAACAAGTGCAAGCACACTTGGTTTCCACTCGTTGAAGCCTGCGCAGTATTTCTACCACGATTCGACGAATGAAAACATATTCATGATTCTATAAGCCTACTTTGGTTCTAAAATACCATAACTTAATCGTATGGACCCCCTCGTGGTGTAGCGGCTAGTCTTCATGACTATCGGCCGGAAGTGTGGGTTTTGATTCCCGGCTCTGCGAAAGATAATTCTGGACTGAGGACTGGATCGCGGTACACTCGGCCTCGTGAGGAAAATCTGAAAAGAGGTGGTTCCATTCCCACTCAGCCATCCTTTGAGTTTTATTCCGTGGTTTTCAACTTCTACTCCAGGTAAATATCGGGATGGTTTCTAGCCTCCTCCTAAAATATATATTATAATTCGAGGAATGAATTTATATACAGTAGGCTATAGATGTACATGAAACGTGCATACATCAAATTCTTTCATTTATTTAGCCCAATATGTTTTTTGAGTGACGCCATTCGAGAACTGTCTAAATAGAATAAATTACGTTATTCTACGAAATAAAAGCAAGTAGTTCCGTGAAGAACTATACAGCCTATTTTCATATAGGCTATCCTACTATTGTCAATAGCCTCTATCAACATACAAAATTTCAGTTTGATTGCTATAATAGATTCGTAGATATTGAGAACCGACTAACTATTGCGGATGGTCGCCATGTTGGATTTTTATTTATGTAGGTCTTAGAGTTATGTACTGTTACATGAAGATTATTGTGTACCTGTAGTATTCAAACTTAAATCGCATGATTAGGACACAAGAAGTAAAAACCAGATATTAAAATTTCGCACAGCTGCCATCTTGTGGTTATGGAAACAATTGAAAAAAATTAGAAGCCAGTGGGTTAACATTTGTATAAGGATTTACTAAACCAAGTGTCACTGCACTCGAATGGTTACATTGCGAGAAACGACCATGTGAATATTTATACTTCGCGTCGCCGCCATGTTGAATTTGTGATCACCAGGTTATTGAAAGTCCTATAGGTGAACTTATGCTCATAGCCCCTATGAACATAATAACATTCAGTTTGATTCCTGTAATAGATTCGTAGATATAGATATCCATCTAAATATTTCGGATGGTCGCCATATTGGATTGTTATATTTATAGGCCGTAGAGTCATGTACCATTAAAGGAATATTATTGCGCAGGTTCATTATTCAAACTTTCACTTCGATCGCATGATTACGACACAAGAAATAAAAATAAATAAAAAATTCGCACAGCCACCATCTTAAAGTTATATAAACAATTGAACTAAATTGGATACCAGTGTATTACAATGTGTATAAACATTTCCTGTACCAAGTTTCATTACGTTTGGATGATTAAATCGCGAAAAAGGTCTATTTAAAATATTTCAACTTCGCTTGGCCGCCATATTCGTTTTGTAGTTAACCGGTTTTTGAAAGTCTTATAGATAAACTTCCAGTAGTGACCTTTATCTCCGTACAAAATTTCAGGGTGATCCGCTAATAGTTTCAGAAATATAGAATGCCGGTGAAATATTTCGCACAGCCGCCATTTTGAGGTTATGTAAACAATTGAACGAAGTTAGATGTCGGTGCATTATAATGTGTATAAACATATACTGTACAAAGTTTTATCGCGTTTGGTTGGTTAAATCGCGAGAAACGTCTAATTAAAAGTCGCAACTTCGATTGGCCGCCATGTTGTTTTTGTAGTTAACAGGTTTTCAAACGTCTCATAGGTACTTCTAGTAGTTCCCTTTATCACCGTAAAATATTCCAGTGTGATATCGGTAATAGTTTCGGAGATATTGAATACTGGTGAAATATTTCGCACAGCCGCCATGTTGGATTGCTCAGACGTAACAAAATTTGAAAGGCACGGTCGGGGTCGTCCAAAATAGTGCTGTGAACCTACCGAGTTTCATTGAAATCGCTCCAGCCGTTTAGAAGGTATTAGGGGGAGACACGCACAGACAGACACATGGACAAAAGATGATCTCATAAGCCTATTTTTAGCCTACTTTCGATTTTTGCAAAAAATGAAAGTAGACTTATGAGATCACTACAGGGCGAAAAAAGTGTGTCTGTCTGTGTGTGTGTGTGTGTGTGTGTGTGTATGTGCGTGAGTCTGTCTGTGTGTGTGTGTGTGTGTGTGTGAGTGTGTGTACTCTGAATGTCTGTCCCCCCCTATCAAATCGAACACGGTGAGCGCAAATTGAACGAAATTTGGTATAAAGGTAGCACTAGGACAGGACACCTCAGTGTCATGTTTATATCGCCGCCATCTTGACGGAAACGTAATGGCGGCCACACAAATGTTCAAAGCTTAAATCAAATTACGGCTAACCTAATCATCCGATCTCTACCAAATTTTGCAACAACATACCTTTATGGGGCAGCATCCTTTGACCAAACTAATACGTCATCAGCCTAATAGTTTGCGGATGGCGTCCATCTTTGTGTGAAAATCGATTGCCCCTATTAATTCGAACACGGTGAAACCAAATGGAACGAAATTTGGTACAGAGGTAGTACTAGCAAAGGGCACCCCAGTGTCATGTTTTATATCGCCGCCATCTTGACGGAAACGTAATGGCGGCCACACAAATGTTCAAAGCTTAAATCAAATTACGACTAACCTAATCATCCGATCTCTACCAAATGTTGCAACTACATACCTTTATGGAGGGAGCATCCTTTGACAAATCTAATAGGTCACTAGCCTAATAGTTTGCGGATGGCGGTCATCTTTGTGTCAAAATCGATTACCCCTATTAATTCGAACACGGTGAAACCGAATGGAATGAAATTTGGTACAGAGGTAGCACTAGCAAAGGGCACCTCAGTGTCATGTTTTATATCGCCGCCATCTCGACGGAAACGTAATGGCGACCACACAAATATTCAAAGCTTAAATCTAATTACGATTAACCTAATCATCCGATCTCTACCAAATTTTGCATCAACATACCATTATGGAGGGAGCATCCTTTGACCAAACTAATAGGTCATTAGCCTAATATTTTGCGGATGGTGGCCATCTTTGTGTGAAAATCGATTCCACCTATTAATTCGAACACGGTGAAACCGAATGGAACGATATTTGGTACAGAGGTAGCACTAGAAAAGGCCACCTCAGTGTCATGTTTTATATCACCGCCATCTTGACGGAAACGTAATCGCGGCCACCCAAATGTTAAAGGCTAAAATGTAATTACGACCAACCTAATAATCTAATCTCTACCAAATTTTGCAACAACAAATCTTTATGTGGGAAGCAGATTCTGACGAAACTGCTAGATCATCAGCCCAATAGTTTGCAGATGGTGGCCAAGTATGTGTGCAAATCGATTCTCCCTATCAATTCAAACACGGTGAAACCGAATTGAACGAAATTTGGTACAGAGGTAGCACTAGCAAAAGGCACCTCAGTGTCATGTTTTATATCGCCGCCATCTTGACGGAAACGGAATGACGGCCACCCAAATGTTAAAAGCTTAAATCCAATTTCGACCATCCTAATAATTTGATCTCTACCGGATTTTGCAACAACATGCCTTTTTGTGGAAAGCATCTTATGACTGACTACAAGGTCATCAGCCCAATAGTTTGCAAATAGCGGCCATGTATGTGTGCAAATCCATTCCCCAGATCAATTCAAACACGGTGAAACCGAATTGAATGAATTTGTTTACAGAGGTTGCACTAGCAAAGGGCACCTCATATTCATGTTTAATATCCCTATAGCACGTTGTATTTCAACAAGCTATTACAACCAACATTCAATTATACTCCTTGAAAAGGACAAAGAGTTATAACAATACCCATGCATTTAGGAGAAAGTAGGCTATATGTTCTTTACTGAACAGCTTGTTTTTCATAAATGAATATAGGTTGAGCTTTGGGCAGCCCTTCTAACAAGAGCTAATGGCGAAATATACTCACCAAAGTGAGATTTATGCTACCATTATTGGTGTAAAATGAGATACATTCACTGATATCAGATAAGTCAGGCCGGCCGCAATGAGGGGGCGAGAGTTTATAAGTCCATAAATCACCACCGCAGTGTGCAACCATCATTAACTCTTTACACCTTACAGACTGGGTGGGATGTGATCATAATCGAATGGTTTCATGCGCGTGGATAGGTGTAATATTGTTTGGAGTTTAATTTAGACCAGGTGATGGTGGGGGGAAGACAACCTATGAAGTCTATGATAAGGGAACATTAATCCCCACACCCCCGTCTCTTTTTTGAGGAATGAGATTCGATAGTGAGAGTGGCACTCTAACCCGGGACTCTAATAATTATTGACAAATGACTGATATCAACTATAAGGTCATGTATTGCACTGTGCAAATAGTGCAAGCTACTTAGAAGGAGGGAAGAGAATTTAAACGACCAAAGAATAAGATAGTCGAACCTATGACTTCCGGCTTTGCACACCATAATTCTTTTATATTAATCCGTAAGAGAAAGATAGAATTCCTACCATTTAACCCTTAAGGTGGGGCCAACACCTCTGGGGATCAGTATATTTCATGTTTCATTTCTTTATCATGTAATACGAAATCTCGTTACTTTACCAGTTTTGAATGTATAAAATTTCATTAATATACTACTTCCCACGTTCAGACCTAAAATGTACAGGATATTTAAGGTGAGTTTTTCACTTGTTTTCTTGAAGTAATAGAAGTCATTTTTTAGTGTTACCATAGTAATGTACTAACATAAATGCTTTTCAGTTGGTCAACACCAGAGTACCTAACTATATTGGGTTGGGATAAGCAAATATAACACCCTCTTATTATTATTGTTATTATTTTACGAGGGTCATTTCAGAAGTCATGGCAACTATTTTATAAAATCCGAATAACCACATATGCATATGGGGTTATTGCACTGCATACATTTGAAAACATGGCGTACACAGTACGGGATGTGACCACCAGATGACGTCTGAGTGCATTGGTGTCCAGTAAACAAATCAAGCAAAAGTTAAGAGACTGTGTTCCGAGATGGATGTCACTAAAGTTGAACAGCGCGCATATGTAAAAGTTGCATGTCTGCGTGAGTGTCATGCGTTGCCCTATCAAACTGTTGCACGTTGGCTGGAGGCCTTCAAACGTCGACTGGTAGCAACTGTTGAACTGCCGCTCAGTGGACGTCCAGCGTCTGCTCACATAGAGGTGCACGTGGCTGTAATCGAAAACTGTTTTGCAGATGAAAGGCGTTGGACTGGGGCGCAAATAGCCAAACAAACGGGTATATCTGCATCAACATACTTCGCATTTTACGTACGGGCTTGCAGATGCGCAAGGTTTGGGAAAACGGTGTGCCACATGCTTTAACTGAAGTGCAAAAATACCGCATCCATCTGGAGCGATTCCAACATGAAGGACATGAGATGTTGAATCGCATTACTGCAATTGATGAAACGTGGGCACGAGCGTATGAACCAGAACTAAAAAGACAATCAAATGAATTGCGTGGTATACCACGAAGACACAAGTTTCGACAGACTCCGTCACCCAAGAAGGTCATGCTTATTTTGGCTTATGGCAGCCAGGGTATTCTCGTATGCCATCCTATTCGTGAGGGCCACACTGTCACTGCCACGAACTACAGATCATTCCTGCTGCACACTCTGTATCGTACACTGCGGAGGAAACGTCCAGGCTTCTCAACAATGCAATACTCTTCCATGACAATGCAACACGCCCCACTGCAGCCTGTGTCCAGAACCTTGTGCGGCGGTTGGGGTGGGAGGTCTTGGAACACTCTCCGTACTCCCATGATCTCAGTCCGTGCGACGTTGATCTCAATCCCAAATTGAAGACGTCGCTGCCTGGGCAGCGGTTTGCAAACAGGGAGGTCATCGTAACAGCGCATCGACGAGAGGTGGCGCGCAGAGACGTATCACACACCGCGGATGGTATTCAGGGCCTTCCTCACCGCTGGCAGCGATGTGTGGACGCCTTGGGGGATCATTTTGAAGGTTGTTCGCTCGTTTGAGTACGAGTATTACGCGTACTGTTTTGTTGTGTGCTTATGCAATACGAATAAAACATTGATCTATATTTACGCATCTTTCGACGTCACTTACCCATAGAACCTTGTACCCGGATTCCACTGTAATACCGGCGTTGTGAAGGACATTCCAGCGACTTTCCAACGTATATCCTGATTTTTGTTTCTGGCAGCTTTATTGCCGGTTAAATAATAGTTGCCATGACTTCCGAAATGACCCTATTATTATTATTATTATTATTATTATTATTATTATTATTATCATTCATTCATTCACTTCGTATCGGCCATCTGTGGACCGCACTATTCCAATTGTCTCATTCTTTCGGCTTTGATGATTACCCAGTACGCCCGCATTCGTTCTCATTGGGGTTTCCTTCCTTTCATCATCATCATCATCATCCTAGAGGCATGGCCTTGTCGCTGCAACCATATTTCCGTCGACTTTTCAGGAAATGCAAGATTTTTCCTGTACTATTGAGATTATTTGGAAGATTTTGTCACAAAACGCACCTTCTAACTCCGTCTGGTTCAGGAGCTTGATTTTTTTGTCGGATGAACTTAGCGTATTATATAATAGATGGTGATGTTAGGAATAATTGTACATTTGCATCATCAAATTTCAATTTTGTAACCCTTTCCGTTGTGGAGATAAAATTCATTGAGTGTTCCTTTCAATCGTGAAAGGAGGTGCCAACCCCCCCTCCCTCCTCCCTCCCCGTGTTAATTAATTATAATATTTTGCATTCTGATTAGAGTAGTTGAAGTCTTAACACAACTACCATATGTTCCGCTGAACAGGCATGAAGGATATTGATCGTATGGAAGATTGGTAGTTCTAACGCAATGCTCCTGTTTTGATAGATCTTCTTCTTATCTCTTGAAATTCTTATTAACGGCTTCACTTGGCTGCTGGGGTCTGGACCTCTTCTCCAATTGCAATACAAGACAAGATTAATGTATCCGCGAGGCATCTATCCAACCAATCACAGGCTGCAGATGCTACGTTCTCATTTCAAAGATTGATGTGAAAATATTTGATAGACATTGCAGTGAAAGCAGAGACAATGAACATAGAGAGGCAATTGTATGTATTTAAATGGGTTTCTACTAGCAGGAGTGAAAACATTTATCCGTTCGTTTTATAAGATAGCCATTGGTTGAAATACATTGATTTGTAACTGTTGCTTAAATTATGAGGTTAGGAACATATTTGGCCATCAGCCCCATGCTGATACGGTTTTCAGTGCTTAGTCTGGTTTGCACCTGCAAAAGGTGGCCTTGCGGTAGGGTGGTCGGTTTATTCGCCTCCCCCTTTCGTTTCCCAGCCAACATCACGTGGTCACCAACCAAGGCTCCACGATCAATGTCGATTAACTTCAGAAATCTCACAACCGTAAACTATTAGTGTGAATAGAGTGTCTCAACCTTAAAAGACAGTATGGAATTAAATGTAGTAGTTGCCTCTCACTCGCACTCCTATGTCCTGCAATTAGCTTCGTCCTCTTCCACCCCGGCGATGTTGCCATTTCCCAATAATTGAAAGTGACAAATCTAAGTAACTGTTTGCGTGGTCTTATAGAGAATTTTCCGCTCTTTATGATGATGTAAAAATAAAAGCCATAAATAATTAACACATGGCCCAATTTTCACAATTACGATATTTTAGTGCGAATCTATATTTTTGCAGATACAAAAATTATGACGACATAGATAATGAACTAATGATCGCAACAGATCAAGAATTTATTTTTAGAATGCCAGATGTTGGTAGAAGATACTCTACTTCTCAGGGCAGTAATGATTTCCATAGTAAGAAAGTTATGAATTTTTTCTTAAATGTTACTTGAAAAGTCTGAGATGGTACCATAGGAAACTTACGTAGCGATAAACTTTTTTGCTATTGACTTTACGTTGGTGACTAAGCGAGAAGAAATGTTCATTAATATGTGAAAAAGTTTTTAAAACAAACCCGAGCTCGATATCGGATAGCATTCATAAGTTATTGCACTTATTCCTCCCGCCCAGCGCTGACGCTGCGTAAGTTTGTTTACTCATGTGCCAGTATCTCCCCGACTGATGGTGTGATGGTGTGAAGTTAAACTGTGAAATGAAGTGGTCCTTGAGTTCTTTATAAATTGTCCGCCTCGTTGCGTACCGTAGTGGCTAGCATTCTTGGCTGTCACCGTGCTGTCACCGTGGAGGCCCAGGTTTGAATCCCGGCTCCGCCAAGAAATTTAATTCTGGTCTGAGGGCTGGAACGGGGTGTACTCAACTTCATGAGACAAAACTGAGAAGAGGTGGGTTCGATTCCTACCTCAGCCATCCTCTAAGTGGTTTCCGTGGTTTGCCTTTGTTCACCCCGGGAATAACATATTATAATATAATCATATTCATGAATAATTGAAAAATATAAATTGTTATAATGTGTGCTTTAAACTCGTGCTCTGAGGTTCGGCGTATCATATCTAAATATTGTAGCGTTGGTCGCTGCAAGGTATGAGCTACAGTACAGTTATATTCAACAAACAAATATTTTGGAAATTTCCCGAGTTTTGCGTAAAAGCACGCCTGAATACGAGTTATATTACATCATGTGCCCGCCCTTGCAGAACTTTGTATATGCAGTAGATCTGGCATCAGCGCGCCCCATTTAATGCGTGCTGTCTTTTAGGGTAGAGACGCACTATAGTTACACCTCATGGCATAGTGGCTAGCATTCTTGATTCCCAGCTCAGGTAAGAGATATAATTCTGGGCTGAGGCCTCGGACGGGGTACACTCAGCCCCATGAGGCAAAACTGAGAAGAGGTGGCTTCGACTTTAACCTCAAACATCCGAAAAGTGTTTTTCCGAGGTTTCCCCACTTTTATTCAAGGACATTGGTTCTTAATTTAAAGCACAGCCTACTCTTTCCCAATTTTCACCTCAATTTCTAATACACACACTACTATGGACACCGCATGGCTACCGGTTATCAGGCAAGTTCTACACACTTAAGTAAACGGGGAAAAATGACCACGATGTTGAGCCCCTCAAATGAAACAATAACAGCTGAAAGTCAGTAGTTTGAGTTGTAGATATCACCTACTTCAGCCATCCTGAAAGTGGTTTTCCGTGCTTTCCCACTTCTACTCCATGTAAATGCCGGGATGGTTCTTAATTTAACGCCACGGCCGCTTCCTTCTCAATCCTCATCTGAATTACAACTACACACACACTAATACAGCAATCACAACAACACAGGTTATCAGATAAAATGTCCGGCTCCGTGGCAAAATGGTTAGCGCGCTATGCTTTGGCCCGAAGTGCACTGGGTTCGATTCCCGGCCGAACCATCAGGGATTTTAATCTCCTGGGGTTAATTCCCGTGGCCCGGGGACTGGGTGTATGTGACGTCTTCATCATCACTTCATCCTCATTACGACGCACAGGTCACCCACGGGCGTCAACTGGAAAGACCTACACTCGGCCTCTCCGGAGGACACACGATCATTACATTACATCAGATATAATGAAAACAGGCTAAAAACATACCACATTGGTTCCACAACAATGGCATTCTCACATCGAGCTGCTTTTGGAGAATCATTTTTCGTATTAATTAATCAAAATTTGTTACAGATCTGATTTTGTTAACAAAAGTTAGGGCATAACCCAGCTCTTTTTGGGTACATTCGTGTTGACCGACTGAAAAGCACCAAACTTTTGTTTACTTAGGCAACACTGAAAAATGGCTTCAAACCCCACAATGTCTGATTTAGTTATTGTTGAATAATTTAGACAGATAACATTTTAGATATGTTATTGAATCTAACTCCTTTTATAAAATGACTAGCAGGTACCCGCGGCTTCGCTCGCGTCATAGTCATGTTATATTGTTATTCAATGAAATGCAGGTTTTACCCCGCTAACACCCCTTTAGTACCTGAATATCCATAAATCCCTCCTTAGTAGACGTTTTCGACAAACATATCCCCAAAATATCATTCTTCTAACTTTAATAGCTTTGGTTGGTCGATGAGAGTGAATATCCAAAAATCCTTCCTTAGTGGACGTTTTTCTTCCAGAATTTCACCCCTCCCCAAGGGCCCCTTAAATTGGATTTATGAAAAAACGGTCGAACATCTATTTATTGAATTATTTATTTATTATTAAGCCGATTGTTTTCCTCTGAGTTTCAAACTCCTCGCCTATGTCGTTTAAGAGATGCACGCTCCGTTAAGAATCCTTCAACCCCCACTTTTCACCGCTTTCACTCATAATATACAACATATCGAAAAACCATTAGGCATGTGTCAGCTTATTTTTAATGATTAGTTTATATGCCAATTAGCACATCCCCAAATGAAAACACTCGTGAGATATTATTATTCAATGAAATACACGTTTACCCCCTTAACACCCCTTTAGAACCTGAATATCCATAAATCTTTCCTTAGTGGACGTTTTCGACATACAACGAACATATCCCCAAAATTTGATGTTTCTAACTTCAATAATGTTGGCTGGGCGATGATGAGTGAGTGACTCAGTCAGGACATTTTCTTTCATTTATTTTTGAGAATTTCACCCCTCCCAATGAACCCCTTAAATGGGATTTATGAAAAATAAACGGTCGAACACCTCTTTACTTAATTTTAAGTTGTTCTTCCCCCCTCAGTAGGATGAGTGAGTGAGTTAATCAGTTAGAACACTTTATTTCCTGTTTTTTTCTTCTCCAGAATTTCACCCCTCTCCAAGGGCCCCTAAAATTGGATTTGTGAAAAAACGGTCGACCACCTATTTACTTATTGTTCAAGCTGATTTTACCCCCTGAGTTTCATACATTATGCCTCTGTCTAGAGATATTTGCTGCGTTAGGAATCCTTCAACCCCCACTTTTCACCCCTTTCACCTCATAATATACACTACATCGAAAAACCCTCAGACATATGCCTTCTTATTCTTAATGATGAGTTTATATGCCGAGTATCGCATCCCCCAAGGAAACCAATCGGGAGATATTGTTATTCAATTAAATGCAGGTCTACCCCCTTAATACCCCTTTAGAATCTGAATACCCAAAAGTCCTTCCATAGTGGACGTTTTCGACATACAGCGAACATAACCCCAAAATTTTATGTTTCTAACTTCAATAATTTTGGCTGGGCGATGATGAGTGAGTAAGTCAGGACATTTTCTTTCATTTATTTTTCAGAATTTCAACCCCTTAAATTGGATTTATTAAAAAAACATCAAACACCTATTTACTTAATTTTAAGTTGTTCTTCCCCCCTCAGTAGGATGAGTGAGTGAGTTAATCAGTTAGAACACTTTATTTCCTGTTTTTTTCTTCAGAATTTCACCCCTCTCCAAGGGCCCCTTAAATTGGATTTGTGAAAAAATGGCCGAACAAATATTTACTTATATTTTAAGCTGTTTTTTGTTGTTGCTGAATTTCGAACTTCTCGCCTATATCGTTTAAGAGATACACGCTCCGTTACGAATCCTTAAACCCCCACTTTTCACCCCTTTCACCTTATAATATACATCACTTCGAAAAACCCTTAGACACATGTCGGCTTATTTTTAATGATTAGTTTATATTCCGTGTATCACATCCACAAATTAAAGAAACCACACGTGAGTTATTGTTATTCAATAAAATGTAGGTTTAACCCTCTCAAGACCACTTTAGAACCTGAATATGCGAAAATCCTCCTTTGGAGTACGGTTTTGACATACAACGAACATATCCCCAAAATGTCATGTTTCTAACTTCAATAATTTTGGCTGGGCGATGATGAGTGAGTGAGTGAGTGAGTCAGGACATTTTCTTTCAATTATTTTTTCAGAATTTCACCCCTCCCCATGAACCCCTTAATTTGGAATTATGAAAAAAAAAAAACGGTCGAACACCTATTTACTTATCTTTTAAGCTGATTTTTTTCCCGCTGAGTTTCAAACTCCTTGCCTATGTCGTTTAAGAGATACACGCTCCGTTAGAAATCCATCAACCCCCACGTTTCACCCCTTTCACCTCATAATATACACCACATCGAAGAACCCTCAGACACGTGTCTTCTTATTTTTTTTAATGATGAGTTTATATGCCGAGTATCACATCTCCCAATGAAACCAATCGGGAGTTGTTGTTATTGAATGAAATGCAGGTTTAACCCCCTTATGACCCCTTTAGAACCTGAATATCCGAAAATCCTCCCTTAGTGGACGGTTTTGACATAGAATGATCACATCCCCAAAATTTCATGTTTCTAACTTCAATAATTTTGGCTGGGCGATGGTGAGTGAGTCAGGACTTTTTCTTTCAATTTCCTTTTTTAAGAATTTCACCCCTCCCCACGAACCCCTTTAATTGGGTTTATGAAATAAAACTGTCGAACACCTATTTACTTATTTTTAAGCAGTTTTTTCCCTCTGAGTTTGTTGAGTGAGTCTGTCAGTCAATCAGTTAGGACACATTCTTTCCTGTTTTTTTTCCCCCAGAATTTCACCCCTCCCCATGGGTCCCTTAAATTGGATTTATGAAAAAACGGTCAAACAACTATTTACTTATTTTTTAAGCTGATTTTTTTTCGATGAGTTTCAAGCACCTTGCCTATGTCGTTTAAGAGATACACGCTCCGTTAAGAAGCCTTCAACCCCCACTTTTCACCCCTTTCACCTCATAATATACACCACATCGAAAAACCCTCAGACACGTGTCTTCTTATTATTAATGATGAGTTTATATGCCGAGTATCACATCCCTCAATGAAACCTATCCAGAGATATTGTTATTCAATGAAATGCAGGTGTACCCCCTTAACACCCCTTTAGAACCTGAATATCCAAAAATCCTTCCTTAGTGAGCGTTTTCGAGTTACAACGAACATACCCCCAAAATTTCATGTTTCTAACTTTAATAGTTTTGGCTGGGCGATGATGAGTCAGTCAGTCAGTCAGTCAGTCAGTCAGTCAGGACACTTGTTTTTATATAAGAGATTCATTGCTGGTTGAACTATTTCTGTCGACGACACTAAGAAAATTATTGTTTCACCTCTAGTCTATCAGACTGGCTGCGTAGCTCAGCGACAATATTCCTGTCTGCTGATTCCTAGATAGCGAGGTCGAATCCCGGCGCAGTCAGTTGGCATTTGAAGGTGCGCAAATACGAGGGCACCGTGTCAGTAGATTTACTGGTATGTTAAAGTTCCCCTTCGGGGCAAAGTTCCGGCAGCCTGGCGTCTCTAAAAGCCGAAGTACAGTAGTTAAAAGGAACGTAAAACCAATAACATTATTATTAATTTCTAGTCTATCATAAGGCCTGATTTCACGAACTTGCAACGTCATAGGCCTACTTGTTTCTCTTTATAAATATTCATTATACTCGTACATTGCTAATGAAGATCAAAATGTGACCGAAATCGGTATTTTAGAATAAATTTATTGGCTGAAGATATAGTTTCGTTGTCTCTCAAACTTTGTCAAGAAGGGTCTTTTCTAGATATGGTATTCGCCCTGTCTCTAACCAGACTGAAGTTTGGCTTACTTCAGCTAAGACTGAATTAAATGCTGGTCTAATGGAGCATTGATTTGAATGTGTTCCATTGTAATGAGCGTTCTTACAAGGACCGGATTCTCTCAGTAGATCTTCCTTGCTCCAGGAGCTGGTGAGTAATTACCCGCCAGATTGAGTCTTGTGACGTCACGTGTAGAGGCACGAGTTTCATTGGCCAAGTAAATATTTTAATGAGTTTCTGTTCCATTTTCAGCGTTAAATTTATAACGCCACTTCTTGTACCAAGGAAGTTCATACTCGTGATAAAGGAATAAAGTGATCTAGTAGATTGGTATTACGACGGCCAGTCAATATGTACCAGAAGTATACGAGTCAAGAAGACATCCCCTAGGGGCTCACATCTAGTGGGACGTGGGTTGGCGACCACGGGACCCCAGCTTAGTCCGGCATTGCTTCCACTTACTTGTGTCGGGCTCCTCTCTGTCTTCTTTCCTGTCGACCTCCCTTGGTCAACTCGTGTTCTTTTCCGACCCCGACGGTATTAGGGTATCAGAGGCCTAGGGAGTCTTTCACTTTCCCGCCTTAATTGGCCCTTGTCTCATCTTTCCTGATCCCTCCTTCTTCGAGGGGTCAGACCTCTTGTTTTCTTTTCATTATATTTCCTTTTCTCTTTGAAGATACCGGCACTGTTTTTGTTATTCGTTTCCCCGTGTATCTAAATTCCCTTTAGCGATTTTTTTGTAGGTATTTTTAATCTACGTTGCATTTTGTAAGTTTTTTCGATCTAAATTACATCTCGCGATTGTTTTCAACCTCAGTTGCATTTTGTAAAGATTAACAATCTAAATTGCTTTTTAGTAAGTCTTTCAATGTAGGTTTCAGGGCATTTTAGTGAGTATTTTGAATTTCAATTGCATTTTGTAAGTATTTTCAACCAAAACCGCATTTCGCAAGAATTTTAAATCTAAATTACATTTTGTTTGGTGGGCATTTTGCAATTATTTTGATTCTCAATTGCATTTTGTGGGTATTTTGAATCTAGATTACATTTTGTCACGTATTTTCAAAATAAATAAATAAATAAATAAATAAGTATTGTCAATCCACATGAGTCGTTTGAATCTACGGTATATTTTGTAAGCATTTTGAATTTCAATTGCGTTTTGTAAGTATTTTGAATTTCAATTGCACTTTGTGAATAATTTGGATTGGAACTGGGATATTTCAATCTGAATTGCATTGTGTATTTTCAATTTCAATTGCATTTTGTACGTATTTTGAACCTCAATTGCATTCTGTACGTATTTTCGATCTCATTTGCATTTTGTAAGTATTTTGAATTTCTATTGCATTTTGTAAGTATTTCGACTCTACATTGCATTTTGTACGTATTTTGAACCCAGCCTACATTTTGTGAATCTTTTCGTTCTAAATTCCCTTTTGTAAGAACATTTTGTGAGTTGTTTCAATCTGAGTTCCTTTTTGTAAGTATTTTCCATCTCACTTAGTTTTCGTTCTGGTTTCCATTTCATTATCATTTTCGCTATCACCCAGATCATTAGGGGCCGATAACCTAGATGTTAGGCCCCTTAAAACAACAATTATCATCATCATCATCATCATCATCAAGAAGACAGCTCCAGTACCAGTATGTGAGGCTCTGGAACTCCTGGGACTGTTGCCAATGCGAGCCCGGCCTAGAGCATGGGTGTTTGTTAATTATAATAATAAAAATAATAATAATAAAACCGACTAGCTTTAAGAAACTGCCGAGAAAACAGAAGACTTGGATATCACCTAACCCCCTCCTCGGAGAATTCCAGTTGGACCATGTTGCAATAAAGCGGAAGTTTCATAAGGAAATTCAGAATGTTAGGGTTCTCCGAGGAGCTAACCTTGACTGAGACCACTACTTGTCAAAAGTTATACTGAAGATTATTCCTAGGAGTAACTTTCAAAGGAACAACCGTATACGAAGAAGATATGATCCAAACAAAATTAAGGAGAACATGGAAGAATGGGACACATTAACCAGAGACCTAGAAGCCAGGACTGGAGGCAGATGGAGAAGAGTCTTCTAACCAAGGCAGAACAACTTGCTCCTGTTACAAAGACGAAGAAGCATAGATGGTGGAACAACGAGTGTGATAGACTACTTGATCTGAGGAAGATGGCGTGGCACGTTTGGCAAACCAAAAAGGACGAGAGTACCTGGCAACACTTTGTGGAAACCAGGAAGTTGGTGTCCAAGGGGATCAAGAAAGTTAAGAAGGAGCACGGCGACCAACTACTCAGGAAGATAAATGATGACTTTGCGAAGAACAATATGAGAAACTATTATCGGGTGTTCAAGGAAAACCTAAGCAGGTATGACCTCCCAACTCTCCAACTTCAGGACGAAAACGGGAACGTGGCATATAGTAACAGGGGTAACTGTAAAATTCTAGCCGGCTACTTTAAAGAACTCCTAAATTGCGATGAACCACTCCAAAAGATGTCGTTCTATTGTGGACCAAAATCGTCTCCCAACCATGATTCTAAACCCCCGTCTGTAAGAGAGATTCAGAAGATACTGACTCGTATGGAAAATTTCAAGGCATCTGGAGAAAATCAAATAACAGCTGAATTATGGAAGTATGCCAGTGAAGATGCGATTGGCTCACTCCAAAAGCTTTTTGAGGAGATATGGAAGACAGAGATCATTCCAATGGAATGGAAAATGGCCCTGATACACCCTCTTCACAAAAAAGGTTCGAAATCGGATCCTAGCAATTACCGAGGGATCTCAGTGCTGGACGTGACATACAAGATATTTTCAAGAACGTTATTAGAAAGAGCAGAATCACAGTTGGACTGCCAACTTGGGGAGTATCAAACAGGGTTTAGAAAGAAGAGATCTTGCGCTGAACAAATTTTAAATCTCAGAAACATTATAGCCTACCAGAAGCAGAGGGCGAAACCGTATATAGTGACCTTTGTAGACTTCCAAAAAGCTTACGATTCCATCGACAGAGAGTCGTTGCTCAATATTTTGGAAGAGTTTGGCCTGGAAAGGAAAACCCTAGCCCTCATAAAGGAGACGCTCACGAATACGTCCTCTAAAGTTAGATTCATGGGCGAACTGTCTGAACCTTTTGAGATCAGAACAGGGGTCCGGCAGGGGGATGGTCTCTCCCCCATGTTGTTCAACTGTGCACTTGAAAAAGTTATGAGAGAATGGAATGCGAAAACACAAGGGGGAATACGTCTAGGAACAAAAAACAAAGGAATCACGATTAAGTGTTTGGCCTTTGCTGACGACTTGGCGCTGCTCACAGATACATGGGAGGAGACCAAAGAAAAAATCACAGAATTACAAGAGATGGCGGGGAAAATAGGACTTAAGATTTCCTTTGAAAGAACAAAAATTATGTCAAATAGTTTGGATGTGCCCAAGAGAGTTACAGTAGGAGCTAATAAAATGGAGGTGGTTAATAGTTTCAAATACTTAGGAGAATGGATCGACTGGAATAACCTTGAAGGAAAAACAATGGAGGCGAGAAGAATCAAAATGGAACTAGCCTTCCAGAAAACCAAAAATACATACAATATGAAAACCCTCTCCTGGAAAACAAAAATCAGGCATTATAACACCGTAATTAAGCCAGAGGCATTCTTTGCAGCAGAAACACTAGTCTTGAGGAGACAAGGGCAAATGGAAAAATTGGAAATCAAAGAGAGAAAAATTTTGAGGAAGATCATAGGTCCTTAATTCCAAAATAACAAACAAGTTGTCTATAGGAACGACACCCTGTATGTGAAGTCGGAGAGACTTTCAGATACCATACGGAATAGGAGGATTGATTCCTATGGACACATCTACCGGATGAATCCTGCCCGATTAACCAAGAAAATCTTTGACTCCTTTTCCAAGAAGAAGATCAAACCTTATTGGTTTACGGAAGTAGGACCTTCGAGAGCATCAGATTACTGAAACCATGTTGATGAATGGTACAGCCAAAACCGTGACCAAAGACAACACCAAGAAGTTCCAAGCCAGAGCCGTCTCCAGAAAACCGATGCAGATATCACAAGAGGAAAGAAAGAGGAGATCAGATAGAAATAAGAAGTATTGGGAGAAAAGGAGAGCACAAGCATCTAAGAAGTGATTGATCTGATGTACCCCAAAGTGGGTGATTCGAAAATAATAATAATAATAATAATAATAATACTGCTATTGCACTCTATGTGATTGAGACGTCATCCTTAATCATCAACATCAGAGACACCGACAGCAGTGGCTACGCTGGCTAAAGCGCAGCGTTAGGTTGTAGGGCCAAGCTTTCTGCTGACTCGGTAGACGCGTGGGTTCGAGCCCCACCGTCAGCCGTCCTTGAAATGGTTTTCGTGGTTTCCCATTTTCAATACCAGGCAAATGTTGGGACGGTACCTTCTGACAGGCCACGGCCGCTCCCTTCCACATCCTTGCCCAGTTTCATTCATCTTCATCCATTCCATCTCTCAACCTGACGCGCAGTTGCCCACGGGCGTCGACCAAGAAGGCCTGCACTCGGCATCTCAGGAGGCCACACGACAAAATTAAACAACATCAAAGACACAAAGACATTGAGAAGTTCCGGTAGAATGGCAGATACTGAGGAAAATATTTGGACCAAAGCTTCAGGACGGTGAGGAAAAGTTCAGAAGAACTGTATACACTGACAGAACCAGTCACCTCACTTGCACGGAAAGGACACATGGAATTCTACGGACATATAGCTCGACTGACTGACCAAGAAAATCTTCCTCATAGTCAATGGAACCCGACAAACCAAAGTACGCTGGCTAGCAGACACACAGAAGTACCTCACTGAAATCAACATTGACCCACTAACAACGACACGGACTGCATTTAGACAGAAAGTCAATTCATATAAGTTTCCACCCAAGCTCCCTACGGGAAGGAAACTCAAAGCTCAATGGATACAAGGAAGAAGACAGGCACACAGTGAAAGGATGAAGAAGTTTTGGGAAGATAAGAACAAGAAGACCAATGCTAAATAACGGTTCTACGTACTCCTTAGAGGGCCAAACGCTTTATACACACATTATAGTGTTATTGCTTTCACGTCCTTTTTAACTACTGAAGCATTCAGAGGCGCCGGAGTGCATGAATTATGCGCCGATGGGGCACCTACTGGAGGACACAATCTGCATTTTCAGGTCTTCATGAAGGATTGTGTGCACAGATCCCACGGAAGAGATATGTCCCACAGTCATTCGGCGATCCTCCAAAAAAGAAGGGGTCTATTCAGAACGCCGGGCACTCGCCGGCGTGCTTCTGGTGTGTATTGCGTTGCAGCGATGGTGGGGGAAGACTATGTTTGGCCCTCTCGCTCGCTTTCCCTTGACACTCACTCCCGTACTGCCTTCGCTGTGTTGTGGTTGATTGCTCGAACGTCAAACGGTATTCAATTGTAAATAAGAAAATAAATTGAAACAAAAAAAACATGATAGGCCCTATGACCGAAATTGTCATGCTTTCAATGAGTTCCATTATACCTTACTAGAATCCCGCTCCGGCTTCACCCGGTATCTTAACGGTTTACCCAGCGTAAGTTTAAAAGGCGCACGGGTAGCAGGTTTTTGTTCGACATGATTCACTGAAATCGTTACTGATTGGCTTTGTTTGCTCATTACTGAATGTTTTTCTACAGAATCCATCCTCGAGAAATCCTTTACAGAATGATGAAAACCGCATTGAAATCAATCCAGTGGTTCTCGAGATAACCCGCTGCACCCAAGAATCGGCGACTTTGTCTTATACTATGTAGATATGAGTTTCTGTGTTTTAAAGCTAAGTGGTAGGTTTTAGCTAGGGATTAACACTACCTAAGGGATAATGATAGGAGGGAAAAGGAGATAGGTTTCGGCGTGGAGACAAGTATTGGTAGATAGGTTGAGAATCCAACACTATGTTTTAAACAGATTGAAAGAGAATATGGCAGTGCCAAGCATAGGAGGAACCTAACTCTAGCGGGGGCCTGTCTCAGGCAGGCGGAGAGCACAGCGTGAGTTGTGGTTGCCTGCAAGCGCTCGGTGATTGTACTTTCCCTCTCGAGCCGATATTTCGGTACTATGGGGACACACTGGCAAGGCAAAGTGAGCCGAGAAAAAAGAATGTACTAACTTTCCCTTTAGAAGGATCAGTATATGTGATGCATTCGAAAGTGCTGTAAAGATTTGAATTCAAAATAATAATTGTGGTTTCGGGTACGGTTGGATCTCCGGCAAAATAATCGAAGGCTTCCAGAGTGTGAAGAGATAAAGCCACTTTAGCTATTCGAGCGATGTTGTTGTTTTTTGAAAAAATAAAACTTAGATGAATACCAATTGTTGCATTTTAGAAAAACTAAGCTTTTACCCAGCAGGATGCCGACTAAAAGTTTAGAAAGAGGAAACCTCTGACCTAACTCAAACACAACTGGAATTTTGAAAGCGAACCATAAACCAGAGAGTAAATCCCTACAAATAGGTAGCTGGCGGAGCGAGCTTTATTTGTTTTAATGGTTAGCTAGAATTGGCTATGATAACCAAAATAAACTTTGAAAATGTTGTTATTTGAAGTTTTAATTTAAATGCAACCAGTAGTCAAGACCTTATAAGTTTAGGACTTAGACGTTTTAGCAAGGAGAACTTAAGCTTAGAGGAAGAATCAAGGAAGATGAGGTCCTGCCTAATCGTGATCCTACTTAGAAAGATAAAGCTAAAAATAGAAACAATTTATTTAACAAAAAATAATATAGAATTTAGAAACTTAACAATACTTAGGTTGGGATTTAATTTGTTTTAAGAGTAACAATTTTTTATAAAATGCCAAGGTCTCAGACCTAATAATAATAATAATAAGTTTACAATTTGTAAATAATGCTAAGTTACAAGTTTCAAACTTGCTACAAGCACTAAACATGCACAAAGGTTTTAAAATGTGATTAAAATAGGATTTTTAAAGCATTTAAGGACAATAAATTGTACAGAGATTATGACTTTTACAAATTATGTAAGTTACAAGCGTTATTTGACCGCACATTTGGCGAGCCAACAAGCTACAGACACATAGATTAAATCCTGATCGTGACAGGAAAACAGAGAATTAAATGCGGAGATTACCGCCATTTTGCACAGAATTTAACAATATTTGAAATTCAAGGATGTACAGGTCGTATTAACGAAACCTGAAGAGACAAAAACAAACAGGTACAAAAGTAAGCTTAGAAATACACGAATCCTGAACAAGCAGGAAATAAATAAAGAAAGATAAAAAATAAGTTTCTACAACTTCTTATATTTAAGCAGAATGAATTAGTGTTAAATATAACAAAATTGGGAGGGCGCCTATGGTTTGGCGAAGCCTCGTTCAGTAATATCTAGGTACATAAGTTAATTTGAATTTGGTTAGTAGAGGGTGTTTGGAAAAGGAGGATGGGAATATAATGTTTTGGCCAATTGTATTACTCTAATGAACGCGGCACGGTTGATAGTTGAACGGGCACTGTTTTGCACTGAAGTCTATTGATGAATTGGAAAAGTTCACTATTGCAGCACAGAAAGTTTATGAAACGAAAAGTTATTAGAGTTACGGAGATCACTTAGTAGAATTTGGACTTGAATCAGTTTATTGCGTTGAAGAGTTTTTAGGTTGCAGTAGAATAATGCGGTCAAGTTCCCACGGTGGAAAGCAAATTAGGTGTTGACCAGCAGTTAAGGTAACGTGAATTCCTCAGTGAGGAAAAGTATTCCCATTTATTTTGTACAAGAAGTACTAAGTTTCCTCTTAGAAAACTAGTTTAGATAACCTTAGCCTGACAAAGGACAATCCCTCGAAGACGGTTATTGCACAACATTTAGCAATTCCACACACTGTCTATAAAATTGTATTAAAAAGCATTTAGCTATTTAAAAATCCATTAAAATGTGTTTAAAACATTGAAGTTGGTACTTAGCTTCTTTTTTTTTTCATGACGAGCAGGCGAAAGTTCCTGGTGACGGTTGGTTTTACGAAGTAGACATGGCGTCTAGTTTAAAATGTCTCGTGAGTGCAGGAGACAGGCCCGAGAGAGGGCTTCAAACTGGAATGAGAGCGAGCGAACACGCACACGATAGAGGAAGGTAGGCATGGGGAAGCGAGGGAAGAGGGGAGGGAAAACAATAGAGTTTACATCAGGGTATACAACATAAGAAAAATTAAATTCTTATACAGAACATAGAATTCTTCTTAGAGCGGTGTCTTCAAGGAGATGTTAGCTGGCGACAACGACGACGCCTGGTGGTTTGATTGGTAAGGAAGTCCTCTTGAGCATGGAGATATCGAGGAACTTCAGTGGTTAGCTGCTAGATGACGTTAGGTTGACCATGGAGGACATATATCTAGAACAGACTTATAAAAAACATAACCAAGTGTACGGAGAAAATAGAACGTAAGGAATCACTGTTGGTGTCTGCGAAAAAGGAAAGAATGAATTAACGGAAAAATTAAAGCAAAGAGCAGCAAAAGCTAACTCTGCCTGAGCGTGTATTCCAAAGAATACACCACTAAGAACGTAATTTGCAAGTACCGGTACGCGGAAAAACATGCGAAACACAATGTAGATGGGTCGGAAAACCAACGCATTGGACGAACAGTATCTTTACATTACGTCCGGTACGCTGGCGATCCCGACTTGACTAGGTTAGACGCAGCGAAGAGCGATCGCAGTGCCGGCAGTCAGCCCAGCCAAATAGGCAGGAGCCAGCCTGACGGCGTGTGGAGCAAGTTAGCTAGCACGCCAAGAGTGCAAAGGCTGGACACTGCAGCTCCAAAACAACTTTCTCCATTCGCTCGATCATGACGTCAGACCGGCTGATGCGATGCCAAGATTGTCTTTGTTGGTTGTCAAAGGACGTTCTGTATTTTTTGAACTGTCACGGCCATGAACGCACATTGGTCACATCCAAGACACCATCACCACAAGTCTCACTTAACTGGCGATGAATTCATATAGGCTAGGTGTCACATCACGCAAATGGAGAAAACGAATGATTATACTCTGTTCTTTTAATGAAAACGTCACCATTTAAAGTATCCAAAACAGTCCTAACTCTCGCTGTTGCCGCTGGGCGTTCTGAGTGCCGTACAATGCTGCTATCTCTGTCACCCATTCACAACGAGTACACGAGTATTTTAAAATACCCCCCAGGGGCTCACTTCTAGTGGGACGTGGGTTGGCGACCACGGGACCCAGCTGATTTCGGTATTGCTTCCACTTACTTGTGCCGGGCTCCTCTCCGTCTTCTTTCCTGTCGACCTCCCTTGGTCAACTCTTGTTATTTTCCGACCCCGACAGTATTAGGGTATCCTAGGCCTAGGGAGTCTTTCACTTCCCTGCCTTAATTGGCCCTTGTCTCATCTTTACTGAGCCCTCCTTCTTCGAGGGGTCAGACCTCTTGTATTCTTTTCATTATATTTCCGTTTATCTTTAAGATTCTCGCACTGTTTTTTTAATTGGCTCCCCGTGTATATAACTTTCATTTAGCGATGTTTTTGCATCTACACTCCATTTTGTAGGTATTTTCAATCTACGTTGCATTTTGTAAGATTTTCCGATCTAAATTGAATTTTGCGAGTGTTTTCAACCTCAATTGCATTTTGTAAAGATTTACCATCTAAATTGCTTATTAGTAAGTCTTTCAATATAGGGGATGGGACTTTTGTGAGTATTTTGAATTTCAATTGCATTTTGTAAGTATTTTCAACCTAAACCACTTTTTGCTAGTATTTTCCATCTAAATTGCATTTTGTATGGTGGGCATTTTGCAAGTATTTTGATTCTCAATTACATTTTGGGGGTATTTTGAATATAAACTACATTTTGTAATTATTTTCAATCGAAATTGCATTTTGTAAGTATTGTCAATCCAAATGAGTAGTTTTAATCTACCGTACATTTTGGAGGCATTTTGAATTTCAATTGCATTTTGTAAGCATTTTGAATTTCAAATGCACTTTGTAAGTATTTTGGATCTGAAAGGGGCGTTTGCCAATCTGAATTGCATTGTTTATTTTCAATTTCAATTGCATCTTGTAAGTATTTTGAACCTCATTTGCATTTTGTAACGTATTTTCAATCTCATTTGCATTTTGTTATTATTTTGAATTTCAGTTTCATTTTGTAAGTGTTGTACCCAATGGGACGAGGCTGATTGGTATCGAACCTGGGTCTCTGAAGAGGAAGAATCAGGTCTATGATTTTCCCAAGAATCGAACCATTGATTTCTGAGGGGGATCAGCCACAGTGAACCCGAGGGACAATGATATGGTAATATAATGTGATAATAAAAGCTTAATTCCACATCTGGAACAGGAATTATAAGCAATGATAAAACAGTATACAAGAATCCAGCAAAGATCCAGAAAGTCGAGGCAACTTGACAGGTGACATATCGTTTTTGAAAGTAGCCGGCACAGACTGTCTCCGATGGACTACGTTCAGGCGTCACTGGGGTAGCAAGACAGTGAATAATGACCGTAAAAATCCCCGACGGACAAGGCAGACGAGAGAGGAGGGGATGGTCATTGAGAGAAATTAATTAATTGTGGGAAAACGAAGCATTCTAATGGGATGAGACTTACACCTAGATGCTTATATTCAAAGAGAGCTAATTTAGGAATGTCAAAACACCTAAATTAAAGCTTATATTAGATTAAAGGGAAATTCACAACGCCGAACGCGGATGAGTAGTGGTTGACCAAGTAGCAGGAGGTGATTCACTGAGGATAGCGTGGGGAAGCCATGGAGAAAAACAATTAATATAAATTAATTGAGCGAAGGAATTACCTGCACGCAAGTAGATCTGAAACCTCCGTGAAAAGACGATCAGGAATCACGCGTTACCTTGTCGGAAAACGCGGTGTGTAAGAAAAGTGTCGCTAAGGGTCTACATTTTGTCAAAATCCTTTATATGGACGGAGAAGCTGGAGAGATTCAGTTCTTCTTTGACTCAGCTCGTGAGGCGACATGCTGTCCGTCGACACGAAATAAGTGCGCGCAATACGAAAGTTCATTATAGTCAGTGCCATACAGGCAGATAATGAAAGGTGCATTAGGCAGCCTATTAAAAGTATTTCTACATTAAAAGTATGAACAGTCTACAGCAGACAGATAATCAGCTATTATACGCAAACGTCATTCAGTACAGCGTAGGAAAAATCGCATTCTGATTGTGATAGACAATGAACTTATCCATAGGGATAATTATGATCTTTTGAGTATCATACAGTCAAATAGTAAAGTATACCATAGATCATGGGAACCAGAAATGAATAACAGGTATTTGTGATAAATGCTTAAGCAGTACACGCTAGAAGGGAGAAAAATAGAACACAGTAGGAGACGGGAGATGAACACACCTACTCGAGATAGACTTTCGGAGGAGACAAGCGGATATCAGGATAGTGCAGAAACGTCGCAGATCTGAAATCACGCAGTAGCGGAAAGCCAAATAAGGCTTCGTGTGTACAAATCAATTGTATAAAGTGGTGCAAGAAAAGGTGATAATATAAAGTGTTTTAAATTTGTGTGATAAAGAAAATGTGTTACATTTTAAAAATGTGAAATGTGTGTATTACGAGCTGTAATCAACGTGTTCAAACCACAACAAGTATTGTTTGTGAAAAGTGTTAAGATGTGCTAGAAGGCAGCATGATGATGGGTAAAGTGCTGTACTATTGGATTAATCCAGTCCGCAAGAAAATGTGAGTACCATCCAAAAAATGTTACTATGTTTAAGAGCTCACCATACAACATATCATTCCTTGAAATATATAATTTGCTATAATCATTGAGCGAGTTTACATTCCTCGTATTACAGTAAATAATTTGATTTGAGAATGATAAACTTACGACGAGTAATGCGTAAGATGATAGTCAATATAACTAACGTTAATTAATAATAATAATAATCAGAGGTCAGAGTCGAAAATAAATGTAAAATCGGCATGTTGATGCCTTGAAAGCGTGCAAATTGCGTCATGTTCGATAAAAGAATATAATGTTATTATATGTGGGAGACTGAGAGATATATTAGAGAGATAAAGGGAGTTTCAGTGTAATTGAGATGTTAAATAATGATAAATGCTACATTGCTAAGCTTGAAAACCAATAAGGCAGATAATGTAAATGCCAGTTAAATGATACCTTTTATAGAGCTAATTGAAGAGTCTTGGTATAATAATTAAATGCAGGGTGTATATGAGTGCATTATGAATCGATTCATCTAACAGGGATGTTATTTTAGCCGCAATAAGTGCGCCCGTGTAACGTAGAATCCAGAGATTTACGTAAAATATTGCAGGGACCATCCAAGTAGCTCGCGCGTTGGATAATCTAGTGGGCCAAGCTACGAATCGACAATGTATGTGTATAGCCTGAGAGCGTACCTATTATAGCAACAGAGTTGGGCCGGATATGGAATCCGTAACCCACTGTTAGCATATTCATGGCTACTAGGGAAAACTGTGATACCCTATGTAAGCTAAGTTAAAAATTGATCTGCCCGTGGAGGTATGTCAATTCTTCGTGAAGGAATCATGATGATTTCCTAATATATTCGTATCCGGGCAGCGAGATAATCATTTGGAACTCGACTGGCACTTATCTAGAGCCACAGATTGTATCCCTAATACGGCGAAGCTAATGGAGACCCATCCCTTGCTAATAATATTAATTGAGAGCCGGATTGAGCCAATTAAAAACCCTAAATGTAGGTATTAAATATATAGATCGATTCCGTTCATAATGACACATCCCATCATTTTCCCCCTGGAGAGCTGCAGTATGTAACTGAGGCAAATGTCAAGGTTTGTTTACAAGTTAAAAGGCGGCCAGTAGTGCAAGACGCAGGTAGGAGTAGCCATGTTGAAAAGGGCGGGGCTTAGCGAACCTATTGTGCTAGCGCTAGGGGAGCTAAATGATCGCGAGACCTTTAAATCTATGTACTGGAACACTGAAATCTCTTCACATCTCTTAAAGTAATTGAAAAATGGTTGATATCTTATATATTAAAATAGTTTTCAAAAAATTTCACCCTTTACTAAAACTGAAATATCTCGGGAAGTATTTGCGCTACGACGACGTTTGTTGTCTTAAAATGTAATGCCTGTCACGCACTCTCGATTGATACCCACCTTACGTGATTATATCATTCGAGTATTAAAATAATAGCGAATATTACTTCCTTCAGGGTCTCACGAAAATGGAATATTGGAACGACTTGACGGACATATTGTCGTTAGGCGACAACGACTAACACCGTATCATGATATTCAACGCCGCCCCAATAATAAATCGAACTTGATATTAACCGAGAGTTCCCTAATTACGTCATGATATCGTTAACTTCTACCTGCTCCACTCGGGCGCTAATGTCGCATGTAACCATACATTACATCGTTAACTTCTACCTGTTCCACTCGGGTGATAATGTCGCATGTGTCCATACATGAATTAAATGCTCACTTTGCTCGAGAAAGAATTAGCACTGATCCCCAAATAATACAAACAACAATAAATACACTGCAATGTGTCCCACTACCTCACCGGCCGTTATTCATGTTTCGTAAAATAGATGATACTGTCGTGAGAAAAATAATAATATCTATCAAATCCCAAGCAGTCGGAATAGATGACATCCCAATTTCCTTTATCGTTAACCTGATATAAGTATTACTGCCAATTATTACGCACATTTGTAACACATGTCTTTTAGAAGGTTTCTTCCCAACAATATGGAAAGATGCTTTAGTTATTCCAGTTCCGAAAAATTCTCTTGCAAATTCTCCATCCGACTATCGACCTGTAAGCATACTTTCCTCAATTTCCAAAATACTAGAAAAACTTATGCATGAACAACTTCTTCAGTACTTGACGCAATACTCACTACTTGATCCGTTACAATCTGGATTTAAGAAAGGACACAGCACATCTACTGCACTCATTAATATCACTGATGACGTAAGACGAGCAATGGATGAGCGTAAAGTGACAATACTCATTCTTCTAGACTTCAGCAGTGCGTTCGACACCATTAACACGGACATACTTATGGCTAAATTGCAATCCTTCCATCTTAGCCCCGTTGCTCTCAAATTATTCGCCTCCTATCTTCATAACCGAAGACAACGTGTACTCCTTAATGAAAACAGAACTGATTGGAAGTTCAAAATAAATGGAGTACCTCAGGGTTCAATTCTCGGTCCCCTTATATTCATTCTATATCTGAACGACATCTCTTCGAAACTGGAAAACTGCAATTACCATCTATATGCTGATGACCTTCAGATATATTGCCACACAAAAGTAAACGACATAGATGCGGCAATTGAAAATATGAATCTAAATCTAAAGAGGATCAGCCGCTATGAAACTGAAAACTCTCTTGCCATCAACCCAATTAAAACACAAGCTATCGTAATAGGGCAGACTAAATTGCTTTCCCATTTACACAGTAGACCGCTTTCTTTAATTCAACTAAATGGTGTTGCTATCCCGTTCTCTAAATCGGTAAAAAGTCTTGGAGTCACACTAAATGAAACTTTGAATTGGGATGGGCACGTTACTAATACATGCAGGAAAGTTTACTCGTCACTTCATCCACTTAAGATTCACCAGTCCGTTCTACCCCGTAACTTGAAAATAAAACTCGTCCAAACCTTGATAATCCCTATATTTAACTACTGTGATGTTGTATTAGTAGATGCTACCGGTGAACAAAACAAGAAACTTCAGAGAGCTTTAAATTCCTGCATTAGGTTTATTTTCCCCTTGAAATTTTCCTCACATGTGTCTCCTTTTTATGATCTACTTTCCTGGCTAAAAGTAGAACAACAAAGGAACCTGCACATATGTACCCTCATCTATCGACTTCTCAATGAAAGTACTCCTCACTATCTCTCTTGTAATTTTCGTTTTCTTTCTTCCTTTCATGATCGTCACACGTGATCTGGATCTATAATTGCAATTCCTCTACATCATTCTTCTGCCTTCAGCAACTCTTTCCTCGTGTCGGGAACTAGAATTTGGAATAATTGTCCTCGTGACGTCAGAAATTGTACATCCCTTACAACTTTCAAACGTGCATGTAAAGATTTCCTCTTGAATTCGTAGGCCAACTAGAACAATTTGTGTATGAATGTGTGAGTGAATGACCATAGTATAATTTTGTTAAAAATGTATGTCATTTAAATTGTATAGCTTAGCTAATATCACGCAGTCGCCGATTTAATTTAATTTAATTTTTATTTTATTTTATTTTATTTTATTTTATTTTATTCTAGTATTTAAGGTTTCCCTAGTATTTAAGTTTGGTAAGTTAAGAATAACATATGTGAGTATTCATGTAAGTTGCACTGTGAATGGTTAAGTGTAAGAGAGGGCCTAGAGCCCTAACTTCGCCACAATAAAGGCACCAATAAATAAATAAATAAATAAGCAGTAGGGGATTCTGTGCACATAATTTAATTAAAACTTCTCAAAGAATGGATTACTTTGAGACTGAAATGCTCATGCACAATCAGCAGCCATTTTGCTAATGACACTGGCATGTCAACATCTCTTTGAATGACAACATTTACTGTATACGAAAGACAACTAATTTCACGAAGATGCCGCTACAGTCGAATGTTGGAACCTCCATTTTGTATTGTGTATCCAATCTTTCAATTATATAGTCTTTGGTCTCACCAGCTACAAACTGTCTTCTTTTCGTTTCATCATTCGTCCTTAGAGGTTGTGTGCTCAATCAAAACAATGAATCATATTATGATGAATGTGAGGCGACACTCAATTACAAATGTTATAAAGATTAAAGGTGACGGTAATTGTCTGCTCAGGTCATTGGCATATTGTGAGTACAGCAATCAGAGTTTATTTACACAGGTTAGAAAGCGAATTGTAAGACACGTTACTGACAATTGGAATAATTATTCTTCTTTTATTGTTGGCAACAGCGGTATGTACGAAACTGTTATCAATACGAGCGATGATTACAAAATGTATGTGTCTATGATTGGTATTCATGGAGGTCATGTTGAGTTAGTTGCCGCTGCTCAAGTTTACAAAATGGATATTGACATAATCACTAATAATAAAACTCATAGTGTAAAGGCAGAAAATACGCCATCAAATAGAATAATTTCTTTGCTATACTCTGGGGATGGGTGGAACGGTCATTATGACGTCTTAAATACCGGTATCAGTGCTAACTCAGTTGAGAACGTGGATGCCAAGTCACTCGATTCAGTGGCTGATTTACAGTTTCAAACTAAGAGTGGGTTTGCGTGCAGTAAAACCCCAGGATCGTGTCGGAAGCGAACCTCAGAACCAGTTAGCCAGAGACAAAATGTGATAAGAATTAAAGGTGACGGAAATTGTCTATTCAGGGCATTGGCATATTGTGTGTACAACAGTCAGAGTTTATTTACAAAGGTTAGAAAACGAATTCTTCAACATGTTACAGACAATTGGAATAAGTATTCTTCCTTTATTGTTGACAACAGTGATATGTACGAAACTGCAATCAATACGAGCGATGATTACAAAATGCAAATGTCTATGAATGGTATTCATGGAGGTCATGTTGAGTTAGTTGCCGCTGCTCAAGTTTACAAAATGAATATTAACATAGTTACTAATAATAAAACGCATACTGTAAACGCCGAAAATACGCCACCAAATAGAATAATTTCCTTGCTGTATTCTGGAGATGGCCGGAACGGTCACTATGACGTCCTAGATATCAGTGCTAACTCAGAGTCAAGTATGGTCGAAAAGTCAATACCAAGAAACAGAAACGAGCACTACGCGACTCAAATCGATATCAGAAACAGATTGTCACAAAACCGTTCTCAGCCACTTATCGATGTGCTATTTTTGATACTATTCCCTACATAGAACCATTCTCAATTGGAAGTCTGTGTAACATTTGTCACTACTGCTCAGCTGTATACTTTTCAAAAGAGAAAAATCAAGTGGTCGCTTTTCTTTTTGTTGTAGCGATGGCAAAGTGAAACTTCCACCATACACAATACTTCCAGAAATTAAGCAGTTGTTTACGAATTGTGACGAAATCAGTAAACATTTTAGGAAAAATGTTCGGCAGTATAATAATGCTATGTCGTTTGTATCCTTTGCTGCTACTGCTGAGCTACTACCGAGCCATGGGCCTTACTGTTTCAAAATCAATGGTGTCATTCATCATAGAATTTCCCCTTTATATGCCAGAAAACAGGAAAACAGTTTATATGGCCAATTATACATATTAGAATTTTCAGAGGCAAATGATTTAAGGCTACTGAATGATGCTAATCACGAACTGAGAGAAGATACCCTCAGTCTTTTAAATCGTTTTCTAGATCAGCACAATCCTTACGTGCGCTCTTATAAAACAATGCACGAGAAAGTAAGTGAAGAGAAAAAATCAGCTCTAAAAGAAAATCGGCGTCAAATGGAATTGGAAATGCATTTCTATCACGAACCTTCCTCAGATCCAAGACGTTATAATGACCCCACATGTTCAGAAATTGCTGCTGTATTTGGAAATGTTGATGGAGCTCCACGATCTCATCGACACATTGCAGTATATGAGAGAGAAGGTGGCTTGAGGAATGTTGATTATGATAGTATGCACTGTGATCCTATGTGTTATACCTTGATTTGGCATTGCGGAGAGTCTGGTTGGCACATTTCAATGCCAACTGCTGGAGAGAGACAAACTAAAATACGTCATACTGTCACAATGCGTGAGTATATTCTGTACAGAATTGCCATTCGAGGTCTAGGAGCTGAGTTCGATTTCAATCCCCTTATTAACGCTGGTAAATTGACTCAACGGCTATTCGTGGATTACTACTGTCGTATGGAAGGTGACCGGATAAAATATATACGTCATCAACATACTAAGTTGCGAGTTGATACATATGCCGGTTTAGCAGACGCCTTGCATGTACGAGCAGAAAATGAAAATCTCAGAGTCGGTCGTATTGTAGTTTTGCCGTCGGTCGTATTGTAGTTTTGCCATCTTCTTTTACAGGTAGCCCAAGGAATATGATGCAAAATTATCAGGATGCGATGGCGATAGTGAGGAAGTTTGGAAAGCCAGATTTATTCATTACATTCACCTGTAATGCGGGCTGGCCAGAAATACTTAACAGCATTCATTCTTGGGAAACGGCTAATAATAGGCCTGATATTGTAGTGAGAGTTTTCCATTGCAAAGTAAAGGAATTGCTACGATGGATTAATGTTAAGGAAATTTTCGGTAAAGTAAAAGCATATCTATATACAGTGGAATTTCAAAAACGAGGTCTCCCGCACATCCATTTACTATTAACGTTAACGGAAGATAGTAAGTTTCGAGAAATATCTGACATTGACAGTGTGGTGTCAGCCGAAATACCAGATCTCAAGGATGATGCTCTATACGAGTTGGTAAGGCGTCATATGGTACATGGTCCTTGCGGATCTTTGAATCCTTCTTCAGTCTATATGAAAGATGGCGTATGCAAGAAAGATTTCCCTAAACAGTTTCAGGAAGAGACCAAAGATAACGCCAATGGTTATCCTTCGTATAGGAGATGAAATAATGGACGGATTATTGTAAAAACAATTCGAGGTATTGACATTGAAATCGATAGTCGATTCATTGTTCCCTACAATCCATTTCTTTTACTTTACTTTCAAGCTCATATTAATGTTGAAATATGCTCGAGTGTTTGGAGTGTTAAATACATCCACATGTATGTGTATAAAGGTCATGACTGCTGCAATGTTAAAATATGTCCTGAAGGCGAAACGGTGAACTACGATGAAATTACTTCTTTTCTAAATGCTAGATATGTTGGTCCAACAGAAGCCGCATACAGGATATTTTCATTTCACATGCATGAACAGTCACATTCTATCGTGTGATTACCAGTTCACTTGCCAAACTTGCAAAATATCTATTTTAAAAATGATAACGCTCCTGATATTTTATTTCAAGCACAGTTGCGCAACACGGAATTACAAGCGTGGTTCAAGTTAAATCAAGATTCGCAATCCAGAAGTGCGTATATATATCCTGAAACACCAGACCATTACGTCTGGAATAAGAGCAACTGCCAGTGGCAAAAAAGAAAAAATGTTTCAAAAACTATAGGCAGAATGTATAATGTTTCGCCTACAGAAACAGAAAGGTATTATTTACGCCTGTTATTGCTTCACGTCATTGGTGCTACCAGCATCCAGGATCTACGAACATACAAAACCGTTGTCTATTCTACTTTTAAAGAAACAGCTAAGGAGCGAGGTTTGCTGATTGATGATTCTGAATGGCAGCGTTGTTTGGCAGAAGCGTCACAATTTAAGATGCCTTCTCAGTTACGACAACTGTTTTCTTACATATGTATCTTTCAGACCCCTTCAAATGTAAGACAGTTATGGGACATTTTCAAGAATTCATTATCAGAAGATTATCTGCAGTTTCACGAACCTAACATTGCATATCAGTTCACTCTTATACATATTTCTAATACATTAAAGCTCCATGGTCTTCCCATTACTTCTCTCGAATTGCCAGCTATTATTGATAATTTCCCTCGGAAAAATTTACCAATGGATTATCCAAAACTTAATGAGGATCAATTAAGTCGGATGATAAACCAAGCAAATGAAAACCAAATGGCTATAATTACAGAAATTTTGGGGTAAGTACAAAACGGCAATGAAAGGATGAGTAATGCATCTTTCATTGACGGTCCAGGGGGCACCGGGAAAACATTTCTTTACCAATGCTTGATTCACAGTTGCACGAATTTGGGGTTAAATGTAGTTTCTGTTGCATGGACTGGTATTGCAGCAATGTTACTACCTCAGGGGTGCACTTTACACAGCCAGTTCAAGTTACCTCTACATTTACATGAATGTTCAGTATCAGGAATAAAAGTTAACAGCAAGGAAGCTTTTTATATTCGTTCAGCAAAACTTATCATTTGGGATGAAGTCCCTATGGCTAATAAGCACGCATTGATGAGTGTAAATCGGCTGCTCTAGGACATCATGAATAACGACGTGCCTTTCGGAGGAAACATTATCATCTTAGCTGGAGATTTCAGGCAGGTATTGCCTGTTGTGCCTCACGCATCTAGAGCAGCTTCAGTCCAAATGTCAGTAAGGTTCTCTACTCTGTGGCCATTATTCGAAATTTTTAAACTCAACAAAAATATGCGAGCGGATATAGATCAACGTGACTTTGCAAACTTCTTGATACCAATTGGTAACGGTGAATACCCTCACGTCGATGGAGAAAATTCAGAATTAGTCGACTTACCACCCTCCATCATTGCTAAAACTGATATCATCACTGAAATATATGGAAACGAAGTTTCCACACTGAAATATATTTCACGCTTTTCAAAAATTGCGATTTTAGCACCTAAAAATGAACACTGTAAAGAAATCAATGACAAAGTTTTAGAGCTAATCCCAGGATCATCGCGAACTTACATCAGTGTGAATAATTTAATTACTGAAGATGAGAATGAACTTATACAATTCCCAACAGAATTTTTAGACAACTTAGACATAAGTGGATTGCCACCTCATATCCTTTGACTAAAAGAAGGCTCTATTGTGATTTTGTTGAGAAATATTAATGTTACCCAAGGTCTGTTGAACGGTACTAGACTGTTGGTTTGGAAGATGCATGACAATTGCTTACACCTGGAAATTATTACTGGCGTAAATGTTGGAAACAATGTTCTACTTTCTCGCCTTGACCTTACGCCATCAGATACTTCTATGCCGTTTTCCTTTAAAAGGAGGCAGTTTCCAGTACGTGTGGCTTTTTGTATAACTATCAATAAAGCTCAAGGTCAAACACTTGATCAAGTAGGCATTTATCTACCTCAACCGGTGTTTAGCCACGGACAACTGTATGTCACACTATCGCGAGCAAAAACCTTTCGTGACGTCAAAGTTCAAATAGAACCAAAAGGCAAGCGAACAGCAAATGTCGTATGGAAGGAAGTACTATTAGAATGTTGAAACCAATGTTGCGGAGGAGCACAGACCTCAGCAAACGGGGCACAGATTAAATAACAATTATACAAGGACGTCCGAATCCCTAATACGATAACTGTCCTGTGGTAATGGTAAAAAGTGCTTTGTCCTCCATCGGTGATTACTATCCTACATCCTGTTCTTTCATTCCCTCAGTTCTATAACTAAGATATACTCAATCAAATTTACAGCTTAATAAATATTAATTCCTTCTGTGTGAGTTATCTTTTTATTTCTCATCGATATCCTTGACTCACTATTCTATCCGTAGTGGTGGAGGCGATAGCTGTCTTTACAGAGGTGTGCAAATTATTAGATTCGATGTCAGTTTTACAAAATGTTATTTTTACTTTTCACGGTTTAATGCACTAAGTAGGCCTATGTTTACAAGGCGATGAAATTACTTCAAATGTTTAACCAAGACTCCTAATTATATTTTGTTTAAGAAACTCAAATTAAAATGTTTTTTTAGAATTTCCACAAACAGAGGAGCCTTGCAAATGCAAGATGCCACACGTTTCGTTTTTATTACTTCACTCTACTTTACGTGTGAATTTAGAGCAGAGGGATTTGGGGTCTTTCAACTGATGAACGCTATTGAACTATCCAAAGATTCATGAACTAATCATTGAAATCACCTGACTTAAATTCTAAAGTCAATGAAAGATTGAAAGCGGACCCAGCTCACATATCCCTCGGAATCCAATAATCTGAAAGTTTCCAGACGCAATCCCTTATGGGAAAAGGTGTAATTCCACGGGAGAGGAAACACTACTTAGTAGGATAACAAAAGAAGTTGGTCAATAACATGATTTTGAATAAAAGAAATTATGACTTATTAAAATTATTTTATTTAATTCTATTAATTTGCACACTTTTATAATTATGTTACCCAAGAGTTATGGTGCATCTCTAAATTCAAAAATAAGAGACCCATCTTTTATTTTAAATGTATACCATTGGTATCATAAGTAGACAGATCACCAAATTGTACTGCTGTAGCATCAAATTGTGTGGATCTCTCTATCTACTTAGTATAAAGCAAAAGTTCCCAATTCTTGTATGTAACGGGTAATCTCGAGAGCAACTTGGTATATTTTGATGCGGTTTTAACCATTCTGTGAAGGATTTCTCGATTAAAATGAAGGATTAGGTAGAAAAAAAATATTTATGACACTTTATGGGTAAACCGTTAAAAATATAGATATACTCTGAGAATTGTTCAGCACGAAAAGTTCTGCAGGAAAGATCGCGACAGCTCCCACATCGACCACTGTAAGTGTTTTTACGTTTTCATTTCTTCAAGCAATCTCCATTCAGTGGAAATTTAAATTACTAGCTTCAGAGTGAGTTTACGAGCTTGCCAGCGACCTATCACCCTACCTTCAGCCAGCATCAAACTGTCGCGTCGTGTCGAGTTAATACTTCAGAGATGATGATGATAATTGTTGATTTAAGGGGCCTAACATTTAGGTTATCGGTGATAGCAAAAATGACAATGAAGTGGAAACCAGAACGAAAATTAAGTGAGAAGGAAAATACTTACAAAAAGGAACTCAGATTGAAACTACTCACAAAATGGAGAGCGGTAATACTTACAAAAGGGAATTTAGAACGAAAATACTCACAAAAGGAATAGATTGAAAAATACCTACAAAATGCAAATGAGATTGAAAATGCGTACAAAATGCAATTGAGGTTCAAAATACTTACAAAATGCAATTGAAATTGAAAATACACAATGCACTTTTGATTGAAAAAAGCGCATTTCAGATTCCAAAAGAACACGCAGAGCAATTGAAATTCAAAATACTTACAAAATGCAATTGAAATTGAAAATGCTTACAAAATGCATGGTAGATTCAAACTACTCAATTGGATGGACAATACTTACAGAATGCAATTTAGATTTAAAATACTTACAAAATGTAATTTAGATTCAAAATACCCACAAAATGCAATTGAGTATCAAAATACCTGAAAACTGACCACCATACAAAATGCAATTTAGATTCAAAATACTCACAAAAGTCCCATCCCCTATATTGAAAGACTTACTAAAAGACAATTTAGATTGTCGATCCTTACAAAATGCAATCGAGGTTGAAAACACTAGCAAAATGCAATTTACTGTAGATCGAAAAGACTTAAAAAATGCAACGTAGTATGAAAACACCTACAAAATGGAGTGTGGATGCAAAAGAAATCGCTCAATGGAATTTAGATACACGGGAGCCAATTAACAAAAACAGTGCGGGATCTTAAAGAGTAAAGGAAATATAATGAAAAGAAAACAAGAGGTCTGACCCCTCGAAGAAGGAGGGATCAGGAAAGATGAGACAAGGGCCAATTAAGGCAGGAAAGTGAAAGACTCCCTAGGCCTCGGATACCCTAATACCGTCGGGGTCGGAAAAGAACAAGAGTTGACCAAGGGATGTCGACAGGAAAGAAGACGGAGAGGAGCCCGGCACAAGTAAGTGGAAGCAATGCCGGACTCAGCTGGGGTCCCGTGGTCGCCAACCCACGTACTTCAGAGAAGAGTATAGCTTATGTGTTTGGAGTTAGCTGTTCACCTCGGCTTTTCAGAATTGCGTCTGGAACATGACGTCCGTGCGCCTTTTAAGCTTACGCTGGGTAAATAGTGCCACACACACACAGAGGACATTTGATCTCATAAGTCTACTTCATCATTTACCCAAAAGCGACGGTACGTTAAATGTCTGTTCAGGTCACTAGCAGGAACACATGCAACTGTCATATGGACAGAAGTGCTGTAGGATTGAAGTGAATGCTGCGGAGCAGCACGGGTCTTCTAGTTATTGTATTAAATGAATTACATGCATCATATCCATGGGGATATGTTGTTGGATCGTAAAAATCGGATAATATTTGGTCAAGTTAGTGTCTGATGACATTTTAACTGCACCAAATAATGAGATGCATTTTATAAAGAGTAATTACCCAATTAATGCTAATTTACTCAGACGGGTAATGGTAATGCACGAACTGGCACATTTGCAACGGAAATGACGACTTGGTGAGACCTAAAAGATTGTTGTATGGTGAAGCTAAATCATTAATTATTTGTATTTTGGAGGGAGAGGTTACTCAATAAAGCGTTTGAAATCCATGGGGAAGAAAACGATTGTCCACACAAACAACGTAATGTTAAACAAAGAAATGTAATGAGATTAACATTGTTAAAACATAAATAACGATAAATGTTCCGATTCAGAACGGACAGAAATATTTGGATGTGTAATGATTACATTTAATGATTGTTCAGTGATAACTTGTGTTTTTATTAAATAGTTGTGTTGTGATATGCTAATTAGGATTAAGTGACGTGAATGACACTATGAACATTCGTCAAAGTCAAAAAGTATAAATATTAGGAAGTGTAGGGTATATTTGGATGCGGAAGAGCGCCAATTTTAATAAAGACTCAGAAGATGTTTTAGCATGCCTGAGGAGCTCAGAGCATTTAAGTGGATCTGATCTTTGTATTGGTGAAACAGAGCTGCGGAGTGCAGATGAAACAGATTAGGGTTTGTTTTATTGTTTGGAATAATCATCTGCGCACTCCAGATATTTTACTTGAGTTGTGGGAGGGTAAATGTAATCGTAGATTTTTTTTTTTTTTTGTATTTTGCCATGATATTATGATCATTAAACTCTGTATTTAGGAATATGTTGTGTTTCCATGTAGAGTAGTCACCTCTTACTTACTTACTTAATTCCTGCCGCTCCTTCAGGTGCATAGGGCCTTGGCAAAATTTCTCCACGCAGTACGGTTCCTGGCCATTCTCTTCACTTGACTCCAGTTCTTGTCCACCTCTGCAATTTCATTTTCGATCGTCCTCTTCCAGGTCTTCTTAGGTCGACCTCGCTTCCTGGCGCCTTGAGGATTCCAGTCTAGCGCCGCCCTCTCAATAGCTCCGTCCGGCTTCCTTAGTGTGTGACCAATCCAGCGCCATTTCCTCTCCTTGATCTGGATGCTAATCGGTTGTTGATTGGTGATAGTCCAAAGATCTTCATTTGAGATTATGTCCGGCCACCTCACATTAATGATGCGACGCAGGCATCTGTTAATGAACACCTGTAGCTGGTTGTTGATCGGTTTTGTGACTTTCCATGTTTCACAGCCGTAGAGAAGAATCCACTTTACGTGGCTATTGAAAAGGCGGAGCTTGGTCTTCCTGGAAATGTTTCTATTCCTCCAGATGGGGTAGAGCTGGACAAAGTCACCATTTGCATTCCTGATACGGCTTCGAACATCTTCCTCTGCTCCCCCATCATTTGTGACTATACTTCCAAGGTAGAGGAAGGACTCAACTCGGAAAAAAAAAAGAGTAGTCACCTGGTAGACTCAAATCCTGAACATATGACCGTACAGTGGGTTGAACGCCCCATACCTCGAAAGACCGTGAGCCAGCTGGGATACGATCATGTGCTCCTTATAATAACATTTCAAGGGTGAACACCCCACGGTACTGGTCCACAGAGTGTGACCACTTGGTCGTACTCATGCGTGTCTTGTGGCACAAATAACTCGCTTGGGCGTGTGCTTCATTCACTCTGTGATGGAAATAGTCTCAGTTGGCCCGCAGTACCTGTTGTTTCATTTAGAGGTTGTCCACCTCATGGATGTCAATATGGAGGTCCGGGTTAGATTCCAAAATTAGTCATGAAATACAATTCTGCTCCTAGGGCGGGAACAATGTTTATTCAGTCTCGTTAGTCAGACCTGAGAAGAGATGAGTTCCCACCTCAGCATCCTGGAAGTTGTTTCCCACTTCTACTCCAGGTAAATGCCGCGATGGCCCCTTATATATGTCCCGCTAATGTGAGGTCCCCCGATTTAAAGCTCCCTAATATATGACCCTTTAATTCAAGGTCACTAAATTAAGATCCCCTAATGTATGACCTCTTAATTCAAGGTCCCTAATTTATACCCCTTAATATATGATTCCCTAATTAAAGGTCCCCTAATATATGACCCCTTAATTAAAGATCCCTAAGTTATGATATCCTAATTTATGTCCCACCAATTTAAGACCCCTAATTAAAGGTCCCATAATTATGACACCATAATTTATGAGCCCCTGATTTGAAAACCCTTAATTCAAGGTTCCCTAATTGTTGACCCATTAATTCCAGGTCCCTAATTTAAGACCCCTAATAAAAAGTCTCCTAATTATGACACCCTCATTTATGACTTCATAAATTAAGGCCCCCTAGTAAAATGTCCCCTAATGATGACACCTTAATTTATGACCCCCAAATGTAAGGGCTCTAGATAAAAGTCCGTTATTAACGGACACCAATTTATGACCCCCTAATTTCATGTTTGATTATGTATCAGGATATTACACAAAGAATATTCGTACGTGAAAAATGACAAATAAATAACTTTTGGGTTTTTCATGTTATTATTCCTTGGAGTTCTCTTTCAGAATATACCAAGTGCATCAGCTTCCACTAATAATATTGTTTTATGCAGCCCAACTTACGCATGTTGTTAGAAAGGTCTATATTTCTCTGCTTGCATCCCGTATGCTACTAATGCACTGCGAGCATATCCCGTAAACCAGAGATGGGCACAATTCGGCTCATTGAGCAGCGCTCCCGCTCCGGCAGGAGAAAGAGCCGAGTATGCGCTCTCACCGAAGTTAAACTTGTAGCTGATTGCACAGTTTGCCGTTACAAGCGGCGTATCACAACAGCTTTATACTTGTGCCCTGTTTGTTGTGCATTAGATGATTAGATTATGGCGCCTCGTACATACGCTTAATTATATTCCTTTTATTAGGTTCTGTGTAGGAAACATAAATAATTACTTTGACAACTGATAAGACACACTCCTTTGCCCACTACCGATAGTCCTGAAAATACAATAAGCCAACCTAACAACTTGTTTAGAACACAAGGAAGGAAAACTTGTTGTAGGAGTACAGAAATAAATACTGTACATGAATAAATATCATTCACCATAAACAGAACATAGGCCTATGTGCTCTTATATATCTGAACTGTCATTCTGCAGATGATGAGGAGGTGTGCGTATCATTTCGCTGAAGCAGACGGGTTACATTTGGTGCACTTGCAATTCGAAGAACGGCAGTGAGATGTGCGTCAGTTTGAGTGGCTCTTCGTGGAGATTTATTTATCTTCATTAGAGAGAACAGTTTCTCACACAGATATGTTGAACCAAACATTGAAAGAAGTTTGGCAGTCATTTTGTGCATGTTTGGGAAATCTGTTTGCGAAAATTGTTCATAAAAATGTGCTAAGATTGTTCGTGATTCATATTTAACGTACAGCTATACACCTAATATAGGCCTACTCAGCCCGGTACAATGCTGTACCTATGCTTGCGCCTTGACTGCGCATAATGCCATCTAGTCGTTCCAGCACTAACTATTAGCGAGTCCCGGCTCCTTGGCTCCGCTCGCGCTCATGCAGTTGGCTCCAGGAGCTGCGCTCTCTCATTGCCCACCTATGCCGTAAACGGTACTGAGGGCTATTAACTTTCCCTCGTATTAGTCTGCAGTCACAAAGAGAGAAAAATATAGTTTGCAGGATATCCTTGCAGTGCATTAGTACCATACGGGATGCAAGCAGAGAAATATCGACCTTCTTGATAGCAACGCTAGTTGGGCTGCATAAAACAATATTATTAGGGGCAGCTGATACACCCGGTATATGGTTTGTACTGTACATGTCAGGGAGCCAGCCATTTTGACCCAAAAAATTAATTATTTGAAAGTTTGCTACTTCAAGTGTCAAACGTTCGATAGCGTCATTACTTTTCAAAGTAAATTGTGTTTCACTGGTTGGCTACTCTGCGAAATAGCTGCTTGCTCTTACAGTTGTTAGATACAGTATGCTGTACAGCAGCCGTTCTCAGTCTGGTGCATGCGAGCACATCATCTCCTGAGATCCATTCTTCAAATCAAATTTTGTTACACGAAGTGGACTAATAGTATTTTAAATACAAGTTTTGACAGTCAGAAATTTAATCAATTTGTGAAATAGTATTTTTAATCCACAGCAAAAATAATTGCACAACCCTGATTTATGAGTAACACGAAATATGCTGATTCAACATCACTTTCCACTCGTAAATGTATCTTATCTGCATGAGTCATGCAAGCAGTTGCAGTATGGCTGGTGAGCGGTGATTCCCTAACTATTTCAGCACTTCTGAGGGGGAGGGAGATAGAAAAGAAAATACAGATGCATGCTTGGTTGCATTCTTTTTTTAATGACGTTATGCCCAACTAAGGAGCGTAATTTGAGTTCTGTCACCGATGATTTTGAATTAGCTTACTTATCTTCCCAAAGTCTCTTAATTCGGTCACTATGATTTTTCTTCCTTTCTGTTGTCCATGCTGTGGTGTCTCTCATTCGGGGATTGCATAATTATTATTATTATTAATATTATGATCAGTAGTGGTATTCTTTATAAATTACTAGCTGTACCCGGCATGCATTGCACTGCCAATCAAAGAAAGTGTTGGCGATGTGACTTTGTTTGTTGATCTGCTTTTGGATTCCCAATATTTTTTTCTTCTTACGTTAACAACCTCTAAATTATTATAAAATTGATTTACTATCTCAGAAACATTCATGGGAGCAGGCTCAACAATTCACCAAAGTTTAATCGCAATGAAATGAATGGTATATGAACGCATACGGGTCTTTGTTGAAACGATTCGAGTGCCGTCACCCATTTGTTGAATATACTCGTACGCTGCATATTGTAAAATGGATTTACTAAGTCGGAAACCTTCCCAGGCGTGTACACAACATCTCACCCAAGTTTCATCGCTATCGGACGAATGGTACCCTATTTGAAAGCATACGAGACTTTGTTGAAACGCTTCGCGCGTCTTCGCTCATTTGTTGAATCTACTTGTGCACTACCTATTGTAAAATGGATTTACTCAGCCTGAAACCTTCCCTGGAGTGTACACAATAACTCACCCAAGTTTCATCGCTATCGGACGAATGGTATATGAACGCATATGGGACTTTGTAGAAACACTTCGCGCGTCGTCACTCTTTTGTTTTATCTACTTGTGCAATACCTATAGAAAAGTGGATTTACTAATCCAGAAATCTTACCTGAAGTGTACACAACATCTCACCCAAGTTTCATCGCTATCGGACGAATAGTATATGAACGCATACGGGGCTTTCATGAAACACTTCGCGAGTCATCGCTCATTTGTTGAATCTACTCGTGTGGTACCTATTGTCAAATGGATTTATTTAGCCAAAACCTTCCCTGGAGTGTGCACAATAACTCACCCAAGTTTCATCGCTATCGGACGAATGGTATATGAACGCATACGGGACTTTGGTGAAACGCTTCGCGCGTCGTCTCTCATTTGTTGAATCTACTTGTGCGCTACCTATTGTTAAGTGGATTTACTACGCCAAAAACTTTCCCTGAAGTGTACACAACATCTCACCCAAGTTTCATCGCAATGGGATGAATGGTATATGAACGCATGTGGGTCTTTGTTGAAACGAATCGCACGCCGTTTTATTGAAGCTATTCGCGCGCTATCTACTGTAAATTGGATTGTCTATGCCTATAACATTCCCGGGAGTGTGCACAACAACCCACCAAAATTTGGTCGCAATCGGATAAATTGTATATGAACGCATCGCCAAAACTCATTTGTTTAAACTACTGGCGCGCTATGTATTGTAAATTGGATTAACTATGCCTATAACCATCCCGGAAGTGTTCACAACAACTCACCAAAATTTGATCGCAATCGGATGAATGATTTATGAATGCATAAAAGACGAACAGACGAACATACTTTTTAATATACAGAGAGTTTAGTTTGGATGTAACGGAGACCCTCGCTAGCCCGCTCGCCCGCGGCGCGAGCCTGTCTCCCGCCACGCACTTTGCCGTTATGCGGCGCCCGCGCGGCACTGAGTCTTTGAGTAGAGGAATTTGTACTTACCTAGTTCACAGCTGGTGCTGAAAATGTTCACCATTCACTGCTACAAATCGCTGGCACCTTTTTATAAAACTGGCATGTACTCTCTGAAGTTCCTCAGCACCGATTGACTGTATTTCAGCTGTAATATAGACTTTAAGCTCATTTATAGTGGAGGGTTTCTCGCATACACTCTATTTTTAAGCGTCCCCCACAAATAAAAGTCACATGGTGATAAGTCTGGGCTTCGCGGTGGCCACATGTTCCGACTTATAATCCTAGTACCAAAAATGCGACGCAATTCTGTCATGGATGCTTCGTCAGTGTGAGCAGTGGCAGAATCTTGTTAAAAATAAGTTGACAATCACTCTCCGTAAGTCAGTTCGTCAAAAAATTGGTCAAGGATCACATTGAAGTACAAATTAAATTACAAATTCCTTTACTCAATGACTCAGTGCTGCGCGGGGCCGCATAACGGCAAAGTGCCTGGCGGGAGACTAGCTCGCGCCGCGGGCGAGCGGGCTGGAGAGGGTCTCCGATACATCCAAACTAAACTCTCTGTATATATATATTCTTCTACTATATTGTGTGTAAGTACAAAAATAAATAAATACCTTGAATGTCGGATTAAATCCTCGTTCTTCAATAATGTCTGCCCCAAATGAGGTCATTTGGAAACGACCATTGCATGTTTGAGTGTTTGCAAGAAAATGACGTGATTCGGGATTTTCGCCACAAAGCAATGAATGCAATGGCTCAGGTGGCGGAGTCAATAATGGCAATTTCACTTTCCCACTAAGGCAGCACAATCCGGGTGTTTCTCCAGTAAACTTCAATGCGCCACAATACTCGGAGACAACGTCTATTGGCCCAATGCAAACGCTAGGATGCAAGCAGTAATCAGTGCTGCAATCGTATCGAAACGCTGCTCGATTCAAATCAGCACTTAATAAATCTCTTCTTGTGCGTCGAAAATTATCTACTTCTTGATCTCTGTTGTTCGCTCAACGATTTCGCATTGTCAACTGAGCCATTTCACGGACTGTCTCACTTTGCTATTGTGATTGAGAAGCACGAAGTCGAGCTATACTAACGCGGCCGCTCTTCACGGGCAATTTCCTCATTCGCAATGTTTCGTATCCTTCTTGCATTATGGCTTTGTCGGGAAAGATTCGATCATGTTTGTCGCGGCATTGTTAATGATGATTCAAGGAGAATACAAATTACGTTGAGTAACTAACGGGATTTCATGTTAAGAGCCTCATTTTTTATACCGGTAGTGGAGAGCGCTACTCGCATCCAGTCGGCCGTGTCTCGTCAAGAGCTACTGTTGCCTGGAAACGACTGGCCTTGCCATTCCTCCATGAGTGTATTTTAGCTGTCATTTGCGTTACGTTTTATAGTGACTTGTTTTCTCTTTGACGTTTTATGTCACGTCACGGGATAAAAAGTATCCTATGTCCGTCTCCTGGTTCTAAGCTACCTCCACACCAATTTTCAGCCAAATCGGTTCAACCGTTCTTGAGTTATAAATAGTGTAACTAACACGACTTTCTTTTATATATATATAGAGAGAGAGAGATTATGCCCATATGTGGAGCGCTCTAGATCTTAATTAGATGGTGATATTTATCTCTTCTCTAAAAATCATTTCATCAGTTCATGATTTATTTGTCCTGGTATACATTTTGTCAGCACAATAATGGTTGAATTATTATTATTATTATTACTATATGCCAATTAAAGGTGGTGCTCACAGTCTCAGAAAGGTTGAAAACCCCTGCTGTACAGTGTAGTTGAAACAAGTAGCTTCGCTATAACACTGTAGTGTGGAATATTCTAAGCCAACCTAACTGTGGAAGTAATTTCAAGGAATGTTTCTCTTCCCGTCACACGAGCCGAGTTGGGTAATGACATCACTCCCAGGTGCTGGCCGTAAGTTATAAGAGAATTGGATGAGTCCTAATCCATTACAGGCCCACGTGCACTATTACCCTAGATTAACTCACACCGTCGTGAGAGAGATGTCCTGTACTTTAATATGCATTACAGTAGTCACGTCACGCATTAGCTTAGTCCACAGAGGTTAATTCATCTCTAGTATAAGATGCATACAATTGCGTAAATCCTTAGTGAATCAGTGGTAGAATGTCGGCCTTCACATTTCAAGGCTACAAATCTGATTTCCGATCGAGGAAATCTGACTTTAGAATGCTCACATGTAGTGCGACGTGGGTTGGCGACCACGGGACCCCAGCTGAGTACGGCATTGCTTCCACTTACTTGTGCCGGGCTCCTCTCCGTCTTCTTTCCTGTCGAACTCCCTTGGTCAACTCTTGTTCTTTTCCGACCCCGACTGTATTAGGGCATCCAAGGCCTAGGGAGTTTTTCACTTTCCCGCCTTCCTTTCCTGATCCCTCCTTCTTCGAGGGGTCAGACCACTTGTCTTCTTTTCATTATATTTCCTTTTCTCTTTAAGATTCCCGCACTGTTTTTGTTAATTGGCTCCCCGTGTATCTAAATTCCCTTTAGCGATATTTTTTGCATCTACACGACATTTTGTAGGTATTTTCAATCTACGTTGCATTTTGTAAGTTTTTAAATCTAAATTGCATTTCGCGAGGGTTTTCAACCTCAATTGCATTTTGTAAAGATTGTCAACCTACATTGCTTTTTAGTAAGTATTTTGAATTTCAATTGCATTTTTAAAGTATTTTCAACCTAAACAACATTTCGCAAGAATTTTCAATCTAAATTGCATTTTGTATGGTGGGCATATTACAAGTATTTTGATTCTCAATTGCATTTTGTGGGTATTTTGAATCTAAATTACATTTTGTAAGTATTTTCAATCGAAATTGCATTTTGTAAGTATTGTCAATCCAACTGAGTAGTATGAATCCACCGTACATCTTGTAAGCCTTTTCAATTTCAATTGCATTTAGAAGGTATTTTGAATTTCAGTTGCACTTTGTGAGTATTTTGAATCTGAACCGGCCTTATTCAATCTAAATTGCATTGTGTATTTTCAATTTCAATTGCATTTTGTAAGTATTTTGAATCTCAATTGCATTTGTTACATTTTTTCGATCTCATTTGCATTTTGTAAGAATTTTGAATTTCAATTGTATTTTGTAAGTATTTCGACTCTACATTGAATTTTGTTCGTATTTTTAACCTAGCCTACGTTTTGAGCGTATTTTTCATTCTATTCCTATTGTAAGTATTTTCGTTCTAAATTCCCTTTTGTAAGTATTACCGCTCTCCATTTTGTGAGTAGTTTCAATCTGAGTTCCTTTTTGTAAGTATTTTCGGTCTCACTTAATTTTCGTTCTGGTTTCCATTTCATTGTCATTTCCGCTATCACCCAGACCATTAGGGGCCGATAACCTAGATGTTAGGCCTCTTAAAACAACAATTATCATCATCATCATCATCATCATCTATCCCAGTTCCCCATCGAGCAAGTGTTGGTAGTGTTGGAGGTATCAAACCATCAAAGTGTGTTGAGAATATTACTGTAGGCTATCACATAAGTATCACTGGGGCCAGCCTGTATCATCATTTTGCTAATCGTAAGTTATTTTAGCCTATTTTAGCCTATTTTCATTTATTGAACAAGATGTTCAGTGAAGAACATATAGCCTACTTTCTCCTAAATGTATGAGTATAGTTATAACTCGTTGTTATTATCAAAGAGTATAATAGAACTATTCTTTGTTGAAGACCTTAGAAACGATTTACCTCTACCAAACGCCACAACATAGATAAAAACTGCTACCATCATTGAAGAAAGAAAGAAAGAAAGAAAGAAAGAAAGAAAGATAAGAAGTATATCAAGAATGTTATGGATCTGGAGACATAATCGACCGGACTGGCTGCGTGGCTCAGCGGTAACGTTCTCGCTTGCTGGGCCCTAGGTTGCAGGTTCGTATCCTGGCGCAGTCAGCTGGCATTTGAGGGTGCACAAATGCGAGGGAGCCGTGTCAGTACATTTACTGGCATGTTAAAGATCCCCTTCGGGCCAAAATTCCGGCACCCCGGTGTCTCTAAAAGCAGCAGTAGTTAAAAGGGATGTAAAACCAATAACATTATTACTATTATTATTATTATTATTATTATTATTATTATTATTATTATTATTATTATTATTATTATTATTATTACATATACGACCTGCCGTGGGCAACATCCAACTTTGAGTTGAGGCACGTCTTTACACGTCTGGTTGTGCATGGCTTTCACAACCCTAATTGAATTAACAAATCTTCCCATGACCCTACCGAGACGTGTGTATACAAACTATGTGGATATTTTCGATTGCTATTTGCCTGAAATAAAAGTAGTAATTAATAACTTGAACTAACACCAAAGGCTTGACTTCAGTTACTATGTGAAATCGTTTTGTTCTTTACTTCAAATAACATTTTCATGTAACGCAAAATAGGCTGTTACAAACCCTTTAAAATAAAAAGTAAAAATGTATCGTAGTATCATCTTGTCATTCTTCAAATTCGATGCGCATAGAATGCCAATTGTATAGTAATCAATGGAGCCCCACGTAGACTAGTCGTGACATCTAGTGGTGAAATATCGAACAATATAATCCTAACAGAGCGAGTGCATTCTAGCGGCCAGAAGAAGAAACTTTTCAATAAAATCTGGAAGTTAATAAGTAGGTCGGCGTGCTGTTACCTTTTTGGCAGCTAGATGTCTCGAGTAAATCTGCTGGCGAATTATGTTTTAATTAAATATATATTTTACACCATAATATGCACAATATAACGCTTAATTTTAAAACGTCTGAGTCATTACAAAACAATAAACATATAACATTTCAAGCAAAGAAACCTAGCTCTGACCGGGTTTGAACCATAGGCATTTGAGCGATAGGCTAACGCTCTACCACTGAGCTAATTGTGAAAACGAATATCGTTCTATATAAAATGACTTACATAGAACTTGTTAGCAAATAATGATTTATACTAAACGATTTCATCACTGGAGTATAATATTTATATATAAAGCATTTCATGCAAAGTTTATTTATTTTGTATCAGTACGCTATATTGCATGCAATACTCAAATTAGTGAAATATAAGTCAGGCACAAGATATCCGCTGCCATCTTGTCTTATTACTGAATCGGCTCAGCTTTTTAAAATAACGTCTGCACTATAGTATTACAAAATAAACTTTTAATTTCGAACGTGCCTCTTCCTTTAGAACAGTTAAAACGATTCTCGGCTCGATAATCGGAACTGGTGGGTCCAATGATATGGATTATAAAGTTTGCATAATTCGCACGGCCGCCATCCTGAAATGGTATGGCGGACGACCTTGTAGTCTGGTCACAAGACGCATCCTATACGAAGGTATGTTGTTACCAAATTTGGTAGAGATCGGATGATTTGGTTAGTCGTTATTTCATTTTACGTTTTGAACGTTTGAGTGGCCGCCATTCAGTTTTAGTAAAGATGGCGGCGATATAAAACATGACACTGAAGTGCCCTTTGTTTGTTCTACCTCTGTGCCAAATTTCGTTCAATTCAATTTCACCGTGTTTGAATTGATAGGGGGGGACAGACATTCAGAGTACACACACACTCACACACTCACACACACACACACACACACACACACAGACTCACACACATACACACACACAGACAGACACACATTTTTTGGCCCTGTAGTGATCTCATAAGTCTACTTTCATTTTTTGCAAAAATCGAAAGTAGGCTAAAAATAGGCTTATGAGATCACCTCTTGTCCGTGTGTCTGTCTGTGTGTGCGTGTGTGTGTGAGATGGTTTGTGTGTGTTGGATTTTTGTGGGTCCCCCCTAATACCATCTAAACGGCTGGAGCGATTTCAATAAAACTCGGTAAGTTCATAGCACTATTCCGGGCGACCCCGACCGTGCCCTTCAAATTTTGTTACGTCTCACCAATCCAACATGGCGGCTGTGCGAAATATTTCACCAGCATTCAATCTCTCCGAAATTATTACCGATATCACCCTCCTTGAATTTTGTACGATGATAAAGGGCACTACTGGAAGTTGATCTATGGGACTTTAAAAATCCGATTAACTATAAAACGAACATAGCGGCCAAGCGAAGTGAAAGATTTAAATATACTTTTCTGGTGATTTAATGATCCTAACGCAATGAAACTTGGTACAGTATATGTTTATACACATTGTACTGCACCGACATCTAACTTCGTTCAATTGTTTATATAAGCTCAAGATGGCGGCTGTGCGAAATATTTCACCAGCGTTCTATATCTCTGAAACTGTTAGCGATATCACCATGAAATTTTGTACGGAGATGAAGGGCACTACTGGAAGTTCATCTATGAGATTAAAAAAAAATCGGTTAACTAGAAAACGAACATGGCGGCCAAGCGAATTTGAAAGTTTTAAATAGACTTTTCTCGCGATTTAATGATCCAAACGCAATAAAACTTGGTACAGCAAATGTTCATACACATTGTAATGCAATGGTATCTAATTTAGTTCAATTGTTTACCTAACCTCAAGATGGCGGATGTGCGAATTTCGAAAATTAAGTTTTTTTCTTGTGTTCTCATTATGTGATCGAAATAAAATTTGCATAATGAACGTACACAATAATCATAATATAATAGCACATAACTCTATGGCCTACATATATTAAAACCCAACAAGGCGACCATCCGAAATATTTAGACGGTTATCATTATCTATTAATCTACTAAAGCAATCAAACTAAAATTTTGTAAGTGTATAGAGGCTAAAAGCATAAGTTCACCTATGGGACGTTCAATAACCTGGCGGGCACAAATTCAACATGGCGACGGCGCGAAATCTAAATAATCAAATGGTCGTTTCTTGCGTTTTAACCATCCGAGCGCAGTGAAACTTGATACGGTAAATGCTTATACAAATTTTAATCGACTGGCATCTAATTCATTTAAATTATTTTCATAACCACAAGATGGCAGCTGAGCGAAATTTTAAAATCACGCTTTTATTTCTTGTGTCCTAATCATTCGATTGAAGTTTGAATAAAACACCTACACAATAATCTTCATGTAATAGTACATAAATATAAGGCCTATAATATAAAAATCCAACATGGTGACTATCCAAAATATTTAGACGGTTCTCAATATCTACGAATCTATTACATCAATCAAACTGACAATTTGTATGTTGATAGAGGCAATTGATATTAGTAGGATGTTTGAAAATAGGCTATTTAGTTCTTCACGGAACTACTTGGTATATATGAGAAAAATAGCTTTATGAGAACACCTTTTGTCCTTGTGTGTGTGTGTATGTGCGTGTGTGTCCCTAAAATCTAAACGGCCGAAGAGGTTTCAATGAATCTCGGTAAGTACACACTGCTACCTTGTCCAATATCGACCATGCCTTTTAAATGTTGATGCGTTTTACCAATGCTCCTATACTATTTAACATCTATACAAATGACCAACCACTACCAAAAGGCACTAAAAGTTTTATTTACGCTGATGACCTTGCACTTGTCACCCAATCTAACAGTTTTGATGAATTAGAAATCTCTCTGACACATGCATTGGAAGAGCTTGGAATCATATTACAAACAAAACCAACTGAAACCCAATGCCGAAAAGACTCAAATATGTGCATTTCACCTGCGACACATTCAGGCATCCCGAAAACTCAAAGTGTATTGGAAGGGAAAGTTACTATGTCATTGTTTCACTTCAAGATATCTAGGAATCACCTTGGATCGTACACTGACCTACAAGAAGCACTGCCAAAACATCAGGCAAAAGGTATCCGCAAGAAACAACATTATTCGCAAGTTGATGGGTACTAATTGGGGAGCCCAGCCACAAACCCTTAGAACATCAGCTTTAGCTCTGTGCTACTCTACGGGCGAATATGCCAGTCCAGTGTGGTATAAATCAGCACACACGCAACAAGTTAACACTGCACTCAACGAAAGCTGCAGAATCATTACTGGTTGCTTGAAGCCTACTCCAGTTGAGAAAGTCCACTGCTTAGCTGGTATTGCTCCTGGGGAGATACGCAGGGAGGTAGCAGCGGACAACGAAAGATTTAAGGCATCCACATCACAAACACACCCACTATTTGGATATTCCCCGCCCGAACTCGCCTTAAATCTAGGAAAAGCTTCCTTCGGACAACAGTCAGCTTTAAAGGCAATGCTGACACTGCTAGGGCAAGAATGTGGAAGGAAAGTACTGGTCATCTGTCTGGCTGGATGATCCCAAAAGAAAGCCTTCCTCCGGGCCATATGGAAGGCTGGGCAACATGGAAGGCGCTCAACAGACTACGGACTGGAGTTGGAAGAACCAAGATGAACCTGCAGAAATGGGGTTTTTCGAGTGACTCTGTCATCTGTGATTGTGGGGAACTACGGTTAATCCAACATCTTTACCAGTGCCCACTATGTCCAGCAACATGCACAATGGAAGACTTAACACTTGCCAACCCGAATGCTATTGACGTCGCCTGTTACTGGACAAAGAACATTTAATTTGGTTGCGGGCTACCTGGCAGTCAGATGTTTGTGTGTTGTTCAAATGACTTGTATGTTTATGTCCTCACTTAATATTAGATTTAGAATAGTTTGTGTCTTTATTAATTATCATTATTATTTTTTATTTGAATTTGATTCTCACTGGTGACATATATTTGTGATTGGTGCTCCTGATACGAATAAAGAAAGAAAGAAAGAAAGACCAATGCAACAGGGCGGGCACGCAAAATATTTCACTGGCATTCTATATCTCAGCAACGGTAACAGATACCACCCTGAAGTTTTGTACAGTGAGAAAGGGTACCACAACAAGTTCACCAATGTGACTTTCAAAAACCTGTTAACTGCAAAACGAACATGGTGACCAAGCGAAGTAGAAACATTTTAATGCATTTTTCACCATCCGAGCGCAGTTAACTTGGTACAGCAAATGTTTATACACTGGCATCTAATTTAATTCAATTGTTTTCCTACTGTGGCCGTGCGAAATTTTAAAATTATGTTTTTATATTTTGTGTCCTAATCGTAGTGAACGTTGCTATAATGATCCTACGCAATAATCTTCATATAATGGTGCATAACTCTCTGGCCTAACAATCCAACATGGTGACCATCCAAAATATTTGGATGGTTCTCAATATCTACGAATCTATTACAGCAATCAAACTGAAATGTTGTATGTTGATAGAGTCTATTAATATAAGCTCACCGATTGGACTTCCAATAATCTGGTGAGCACAATACTAACATGGCTGCCAAGCGAAGTTGAAACATTCAAATGGAATTTATTCGCTATTTAATCATCCGGGCGCAGTGAAACTTGGAACGGTAAATGTTCATACAAAATTTAATCTACTAATATCTAATTAAATGTAGTTGTTTCCATAACCCCAAGATGGTGGCTGTGCGAAATTTTAAAATTGATTCTTTATTTTTTGTGTCCCAATCATGCGATGGAATTGAACGTTTAAATAGTGAACCTACGCAATAGTCTTCTTCTAATAGTGCATAACTATTTCCTACATGCAGAACAACCCAACATGGCGATCCTACTCATAAGCGGGAGAATTTTTAATAGAGAACACCAATAGGGTATATGAAAATATGCTATATACTGTACTTCTTCACGGAACGACTTTTTGAATATCAGCTGGCACTATTTTGTAGACCTCATTTATCTTACACACGTTATTAAGATAGCAGATGGATATTTACGCCCTTGAACTTGACCTACATATTCCTTGCATAACGTGGGAGAGGGCAGATACACTGTATTTATAGCGGCATGCACTTTTCATGGAAGATTACTCGCAGAAATGAGTTTGAAGATTATGCACCATTTATAATACAGTACAAATCTCATTATTTCTTGAATTTCAAATGAGGATCACGTTTCTTGTTATGTTTTTATTGCCTGGAATTAAAATAAACCAGTAATAATGCTCAATCCTTTCGTTCTTTGGTTATCAAACCTAGGATTGCTTTGCAGTAACAGATACAGTGGTGTTCATCAATTTACTTCACCTCTGGGCAAGCCGCTTCATATCTTGAAATCTCTTGTAGTCGAAATAATTCTGAATATGTTTTGTCCTTATGTTGTATATCTTCCAGTCACGGTGGCCGAGAGCGCTAATGTGTTCACTCGTGCCTTTCTGGCATCGGGAGAGCCTGTGTTCGAATCCTATCTCGGCCATCCTGAAAATGGTATTCCGTGGTTTCCCATTTTCACCACGAGGCAAATGCCGGGATGGTTCCTTTCAACAGACCCACGGCCTACGTTCTTCCGTAATTGCACCCAAGTTAGTGGTCACCTGGGCAATCGGACTGTTACCATTCCTAGCTGTATGTGCTAACAAAGTGTGTTTAGCTCCCAGACACCGTACTTGTGATGGTAGAGGAATGATCCCTCGCAGACTCCGTGGGTGAAGCCGAGCTTGGAGGATAAGCCTTTCAGGATTTTGTCTAGTAATGAAAAAAATTGGATCAACTTTCCATTGAGGGACTTGGCTACCAAGCGACCACTGCTCAGCCATATGGCTTGCGGGGACGTGGTAGTTCAGTGGTCAAGCTGCTTGTCTCTCACCAGGTCGGGCCGGGTTCAATTCCCGGTCAATAAATGTGAGATTTTCAAAGTGAAATACCACGTCCTGTGGTTCGTATTCTACGTAAATATGGGGTCCCGTGGCCAGCAATCGCGAGATTAACGGTCGCGTAAAGCTACAAGCTTCCATCTGTAGCTTGCATATATTGAGGTGACGCTCTTATCTTAGTTGCTGCCTTTCATATCAATTGTCAATTGTCTCAATTGTCTCATTCTGATCCTCACATCAGTTGCAAAATCCTCTGATAGAACTGGGAATGGAACTCGTAGCTTCGTGGGTATGAGGCAAACGTGCTACCTCCACACCATCGGGATGGCACTAGTAAACGGCTGGCAGTGTTGTGTTATCACTAGACCTGGGATTTTAAGGCAAATGCCTATTTCGTTCCTTACGAAATAACATTATTTTTTTTAAATATCTTGACGTTTCATGATAAATCCCTTACATTAATAGAGTTTTATAGTGCCCTAAAATGCCTATTTGGACCTTTAGAGCCTATTTTACTATTTTAGTGCCTAAAAATGCCTATTTTCTACATTTAAAATAAAATTCAACTTCTGTAATTTTTACAATCACACAATGGACATCCCTGGAACGAGCAGAACAGCAGAGGGTGGGTTTTTCACAGAAATGTGCTCTTCCCAGACAACTGTCACCAAAGGAATGCTGAGTGAAGGGTGGATGTGGAGGATTAGCTCAGAAGAACAACGAGCAGGTAGTCAAGGACGTACTGTGTCGAGTGACGGGGTGAGGGGTAGGATTATCTAGGAAGAACAAGGAGCAGGTAGTAAGAAGCGACATACTGTGTCAAGTCGCCAGTGAAAGAACATCTGTTTAAGTGAATATAGTTCATCATGCCTAAAACGAAATCATCTAAGGGTGCGCTTATACAACAATGGCTTGTACAATTTCCAGGGATGACTTTTGATGGCAAGATTATTTTCTGCCAGTACTGCAATAAACAGGTATGTGCCTATATCTTAAATTTCATATTAATCTAAAATTAAGGTTTTGATATTGGCTTCTCTAATTATTTGTAGAGACCTACTGTCGGCGCAGAAAGTATGTGCAGTCGAGTTTAAACGCTAATACAATTTTAACCAGTCCACCAATCTAAAATATAAATACACCATCGTAAAGCGTGTTTTATTCTGCGTTATCTCCTGTTACATGCATATTTCTATTGTGTTTCTGGTGAAAGATATATTAGGCGGAATGCAAAATAATACCTATTTTCTTGTCCGTTTTTTGTAAACAACAACTTTGTAGTTTAATTACATGAAAACGGAGAGCCTGTCGCTCGATTTCAAATAAAAATCGGTATAAAATACAGAAATCATTGTAAGTTTTCGGTATACAACGATTTGAAACAAAAACCTTCAGACCTTTGATGAACTCAGTCTCGATTTCGGAAGACCACCCAGTATCAAACGGACAGTCTTTTACAAAAACAATAACTTTTTTCCAACGTGTGTAGAGTAATTAAACTTCATAAATATATTTATAATAGTGCATTCCATAATCCACCTAAATTTCATGAAAGTCGAACAGTACGTTTTCATGTAACGTTACTACAAAGTTGTTGTTTACAAAAAACGGGCAAGAAAATAGGTACTTTTTGCATTCCACCTAACATAACTTTCACAGGAAACATAATAAAAATATGCATGTACCAGCAAAGAATGCAGAATAAAACAAGCTTTACGATGGAGTGATTGCATTTTAGATTGGTGGACTGGTTCAAATTTTATTAGCGTTTAAATTCGACTGCAGATACTTTCTGCGCCGACAGTAGTCCAGGCGACCTGGGTTCGATTTCCAGTACCGGCAGTAATTTAGAAATCTATGAGGTCTGGAAGGGTGTTGACCCAGCATCGTGAGGACAATTGAGAAACTACGGTGGGCAGGGGTCACGGAGGCAAGGCAATACGGCTGAGGGATGTATCGTGCTGACCACACGCCACCCAATATCTGCAGGCCATGAGCTGGGCAGCAACCGTTATTGAAAGCCAAGGCCCTTCGGGGACTGTAGTGTTCTTGTTCTTAATTAACTTTAGAGTAATAATGGCTTAATTTAAATAGTTCAAAATTACAAATTTTATTCAATAGCTCACCTTTTCTATTCCTCATCTTAGTCTCTAATTGACATCACTTTATTGTGTTTTAGATTTCACATGAGAAAAAATGCCACCTTCAGCAGCATGCAGATAGTGCCAGTCACAAAGCGAAAGCAGCCATGAAAAGTAACATTAGACAGACTCTGCTCACACAAACTATATCTCCTACAACTCATAATGGTTTCTATGCTGATATGTGTAGAGCCCTAGTTGCAGCAAATATCCCCTGGAATGCTGTGCATAATCCGGTTTTCAGAGATTTTTTACAGAAATACACCAAGCAGCACATCCCATCAGCATCTACATTAAAGAAAAACTACTTAGATATTTGTTACAATGAGGTCATTTTGTCAATCAGGGAGGATATTGGGGAGTCTTGCATATGGTTGTGTGTGGACGAAACCACCGACTCTGTGGGCAGGTACATTGCTAACATTATAGTAGGAAAACTGGAACCCAATCAGGCATCTACCGCTCACCTTCATTGCTCTAAACAGCTTGAGAAAGTCAATAGTCGAAGCATTGCATACTTCATCAACAAGGGGTTGCAATTGTTGTATCCTGGGGGTGTTGATGATTCTAAAGTCCTTCTCCTTGTCTCCGATGCTGCTTCCTACATGATTGCCACTGCACCTCTCCTCAAAACTTTCTATCCTTCTTTAATTCATGTTACTTGCATGGCCCATGCCTTGCATAGACTCGCAGAAACAGTTAGGGCCGAGTTTCCTGCAGTAAATACTCTCATTTCAACAATGAAGAAAGTGTTCTGTAAGGCTCCATCAAGAATAGCCATCTTTCGAGAGAAACTCCCCTCTATTCCCCTTCCACCACAGCCAATCATCACCCGTTGGGGTTCCTGGATGGAAGCTGCCCTGTATTATGCAGAACATCTTGAGGAAATCATGACTCTGATAGACAATGTGCCTTTAACGGACAACTCTGCATGTGTGTCGTCTGGCAAAGAACTGTTGAATGATTGTTCCAGTGTTCAGAGAGACATTGCGTATATTCAGGCAAATTTTTCATTTCTTCCAGTCACCATTACAAAAATGGAGGAAAAAGGAAACAGTCTCAAACAGCAATTTTCTGTAATTGAAGAAGCTGAGAATAACATACAAAGTGCTAGGGGCAAGGTAGGAGATAAAATAAGAGACAAGTGGTCTAGTGTACTGCTGAAGAACCCAGGTTATTCAATGCTGAAAATGGTACATCAGGTAATGGATGGGGAAAAGGTAGACTTACCAAGTGAAATTGAATTGAAAAATGTAGGTAAATTTTCCTATGCCCCTCTAACATCTGTGAGTGTGGAGCGCTCTTTTTCAGCTTTCAAAATGATTTTAACAGACAAAAGACACAGCCTGACTGTGGAAAATTTGGAGAAGATTATTGTTATGTACGGTACTGTAAAGCAAACTACGAATGAAAGAACTGTAGGAATGTTCCTCACAAATAAATAAACACATACTCCATTCGCGTTTCCACCGTTATTGGATGCCTACAGTGCTGTAATTGTGTACAGCGATTTTAGTATTAAGGTTTTAGATCAGTACTGATAATGATATATCATATAATCCAAAACATTTTTTGACACATTACTTTTTATATTGTTTTTCATAAATGTATTTTTTATTCTGTCTTAATTTTGCAGTTATTCTGGTTAAGAATAGGGATACCACGTTTGTTAAAGAAATAAAGTATCACGTTACAGTTTAAGTGTATATTGTAATATTTTAAAGACTATTTCCTGCCTATCCACACATTTTGAAAACATATTTTAAGTGCCTAATTTCTCTTTTAAAAGCCTATTTACTTGTTTTAAAAGCCTATTTTAGGCGCCTAAAACTAATTTTTTTAGAGCCTAAAATCCCAGGTCTAGTTATCACATCACAATACAGCGGTTGGGAAAAGGGTGCACCATTTTACTCCGGAGACAAAGGCCACCACAAAGACATCGAAACAACTCAGCTCACCCTTGAAGTACTGGTTGTGAAGAAATTCCTGCAATCACTAAGCATCGAATTTTACTAGGAGGGGTTCTTGTTTTATTTGTTATCTTTTTTATTATTATTGTTCAGTCATTTGCTTCTTCCTTCTTTATTCTTTTTTCTCTTTTCTTCTTTCTTCTTTCTTCTTGTGGCGCGTGGTGGCGCAGCGGTCAACCTATTCGCCTCTCACCAAAGTAACCGGGTTCATTTCCCGATCAATGCATGTGAGATTTTCAAGGTGAAATGCTATGTCCAGTGGTTCAGATTCCACGTAAATGGAGGTCCAGTGGTTCATGATCACAAGATTAACGGTCACGTAAAACTACTATCTTCTTTCCTTCCGTCCTTCTTCTTTGTTTTTTCTTGCTCTAATTGTTATGTAGAAGCTACTGAGGTAGGAGTGGTGTGGAATAATAGCATACAGGGTGCTGTGGATGCTGTGAAAATCACAACACAGAGTCAGTGTTGCTACTTTGGCTCAGCAAGGAAAGCAATGGAAAACACCCCTTTCGTCACTCTTCTTAGTACGCCTCATTATAGCACTGCCTTTGTTTATTGGGGTACCAAATACATAACTTGTGGTGGTGGTGGTTACTGAGGATCCGACCAGCCTTCAGGCTGACAACTTACCATATATTATTATTATTTTACATTGGAATTGAGCCCGTATGGACTACGAGTTAACAATTGATATCATTCGCAGTGTTTAACTCATGTTTGTCTACCAGCTTTGATGTCCTGCCAGTATCTCTGGAGTCCATCACTCAGTGCCTTCTTCCGATCTTCTGAAAAAAGTCCCCTGCGATTTTTTGGCTATGCCCCTACCTTAAAACCCCGGTATTTTGTGACAATTCGCCTAACTTAATTCTTGCTCATAATTTTGTCATCTAGGATATCAATTCCTGTACGAATTGTATAACATTATAAGAAACACCTCATTTCCTTAGCCAAATTTTCACATTTTGCAAATAATGTTGGAAAAGTAGTCTTATGAGATCACCCGGGAAAATGTGTATCCGTCTATCTGATCATCTGTCTGTCCTGTCTGTGTGTGGCTACAGCAATCGTGACCAAATTTGGTATGAGTGAAGATCTATACCTTAATATTTCACGGCCATATTTTAAAATGACGTCAGTGCTACCGACTTCTGAAAAATTTTAATTGAAATTCGAGATCTATGTTGGTTATCTCAGATGTTATGCATGCGAACTGTTCCGAAATTGGCACACACATAGAATGATAATAACATTTCAGATTCATTTTCAGGAGCCCGTGTTGCCAACATGCTTGTAAGCCTGATGGCAGGTCCAATTTTTAAATACGTAAAACCTTTGAAATCTTCTATACTAACAGATGGATTTCGATCACTGATAGATCCAATATGTAACAGCGTGTAACGACCATACTATCCATTGGGCTTCAACCAAATGTTGTACTGTATGTGCATTCTGTACCTTAAGAGATGGAACTAAGAATATATTTAGTCACCAGGGCTACCAACTGTAGTGCTCTATTATGCTGCATTATTTCAGGTATATTTCAAACTAATTAGAAATGTTAGTATTACCGACTTAAGCTCATCATTATTCTAGATAGGTCTATATAGATTAATTATTGGAATGAATCTGAAATGTTAAGAAAAGTAGGCTCCTTAGTGCGTCACGGAACTACTTATTATTATTCTTGATAATTTATCATCATCATCATCCCACCTACCCTGGATGAATTTAACTGGAGTGTACATCATCTGCTCCATTTGCATACATCCCGTTTGATGAATGAGGAGCGCCCTCTAGGCTCTAGTAAGCTGCTCTAATGTCGAGGTTATGATCAGTGGTGACCCCTCACCCTGTTCTCAACATAGCCCACCAGGTGCGGGTCCAGGATAAGATCTCGGTCAGGTCTTCCCCTTTGTCTGGCTACATTCCTCCTGCATTGTACTCTCAATAGCGACGACAAAAATAATAATCCATTGTGTTTCCCAGCTTATTGTCTTCTGCTCTAATGGAATTATTTCTTTCATCTCGTCTTCATGTGAAACGTGTGGCTTCAAAAGAGCAGACATCATTTCAATTTAAGTCCCAGGCGTAACCTTGAAGAAGGAATCCTTAAAAGAATCGTACTGCAGGCTCACAAAGAACAATCTCATGTCATTAGTAGCGTCCTCTAGTGTCTACAGTGTGAACTGGACGTTTCTACAGGGAATTCCAGAAATCAGCTAAGTGTACACAACTACATTTTCAACTCATATATCTATTTCAGTGCTTGATCAAGTGATTAACCAAATGCATCAATAACAAAAGCTCGTTATGTAAATAGGAAATTTGAATTGTAACTGATACTAGCAAAAGAGTTTCGAACGCAATAACTTCAAAATCTCTCTACGGTATAATCCAGTGGCTTCTAGTCCAGTTTCTACTTGCTATGCTGCACCGCACGCCCGCGGGCTGGCTCATGTCTCTCTTGGTTGGGCTGCCTGCCCTGACTGTCGACGCTGCGACAGCTCTTTGCCACGTCTGACAGAGTCCAGTCGATATCACTAGCACACCGCACGTATATGTACTACCCTACCAGCGAATTGTTACCGGTGGTGGAAATTGGAACTAATGCGCTCCGCCCAGCCACACGCCTGCGATAGACGTGCAGTCATCACCAGCGAAACCTCATCGCATATCATTTGTGTGCATGAATCGTGCTGGGTCGTGCGCTTTGCGGTGTGTTTTCATTGTATGACTGTACATGCGTTCTCCCTCTTTGCCCGCATCCGCTCACTTCAGCCATAACGAGGCGAGATGAAGTAATGTACACACAACAACCCCACTCTACGTCCAGCGGCAACAATTCCCTGGTAGGGTAGTAAACAAGGCGTTGATTATCGAACACATCTACATTTTGCTTCGCACGTTTGTCTGCGTACCGGTACTTGAAGATTACGTGCCTATCATTAAAACAGTTAGAATTACTGCTAATGTAAGGTATCATGGAACTCATTTATGGAATAACAATTTCGGTCATATTATTGTTTTCCCCCTTGTTTTCATTATGTCTCAATTCGTTTTCATATCTACAAAATATACTGAATACCGTTCAACGTTCGACTGATCAAATACTAAACAGCGTAGGCAGTACGGGAGGGAGTGAGACGGAAAGCGATCGAGAGCGACAGACAGTCCTCCCCCATTATCGCTGCAAGACCGTCCGCGCCAGAACTATAAGTGAGCCGTTCCTTCTTGACCGGTACATATTACGTGCGCAGTGGTGTCTCCACGCACAGTGAGCCTTCATACATTTGTGATCAATGCAAATAAAATACGCAATGTGTATGTGCATATTCAGTGGTCTCAGTGTTCTACTCGAGATTTAAGAAGAATTCTCGCGCGTTTACGACTGGCCGCGAATAACCCGCACATTTATACGATGACGTACAGGCTAACAATCTAAAACAAATCACTTACTCAAGTGTAATACACTAATTGAATAAGAAATAAAAATATAATTCGTTAGAATGTTTTAAAAAACAAAAACATTTACCAATTATAGCAAAATATGCCAAAATTGCCGTATTGATTAATAGATAATTATTTATTTATTTATTTATTTATTTATTTATTTTATTTATCCTATGGCTTTTAGTGCCGGGAGTGTCTGAGGACATGTTTGGCTCGCCATAGACAGATAATTAATGTAAATGCTCCTCCAACCAGTAGATATCATATTCAAATTGGTACATGTTTCGGTCATACAATGGGATATTCTTCAGCAATTTAAAATTAAACCTTAAGAAACTAATGCATTAAAATTGTTGAGAAATGAAATTAAGTAAAATATATACAGGATAACATGAAGAAACTGGAAAACAATGAATATGAACGATGAAAATATAAACTAAACAATTTTCAACAATAAATAAATATTTAAATACTTTTGGATAAGTATTCGTGTCAGATGTAAAAGCCTCCGTGGCTGAGGCGGCAGCACGCTGGCCTCTCACCGCTGGGTCCGTGGTTGAAATCCCGGTCACTCCATGTGAGATCTGTGCTGGACAAAACGGAGGCAGACAGGTTTTCCTCCGGGTACTTCGGTTTTCCCTGTCAAGATTTCAATCCAGGAACACTCTCCACTATCATTTCATTTCATCTGTCATTCATTTAATCATTGCCCCGGAGGAGTGCGTCAGGCCTCGGCAGTCGGCACAGTCCATATCCTTGCCGCTATATGGGGGGCTTCATTCATTCCATTCCTGACCCGGTCGGAGACTGGAAGCAGGCTGTGGATTTTCATTTTCATTCGTGTCAGATGTAAAATAATAGAATCAATTTGGTATAAAATAAAATGGATATCCTTTCAAATAATTTAGAATCTTTATTTAACCAAATTATTTCTAAGGATATCAATTTTATTTTATCATTTTAAATGATCTTGTCGACTTCGTCGTTACGCTGAGGTCTGGCGTTACGTTACGGTGACCGGACGAAATTTACCTAGAATGCAGTGAGGTGTCGGACGTCATAGTACGATGTAGCAGCCGAGTACCAAGAAGGCAGTGCGAGAACAATCAAGTAGGCAGTGAAGAAACAAAATAGAATCTTGAAACTCTGTTCTCGCACTGCCTTCTTGGTACTCGGCTGCTAGCATTTAAAATGATATAAATTCCAGTCTTTCAGACTGACTATCCGTGTCTTTAATTCAAATTGATTCTATTATTTTACTATAATTTACCTTTCTGATAACAAGGCTAGTTGAGCTGTATAAAATAATATAATTAAGTGCAGCTGATTCACTTGCTATACATATCCTTCCCTTCTCCCTTCCCCGTCCCTGCCAACCAATCTATTAGAATGTTAGGTGCGTTTCAATTCCCAAATTGCCTCTTCCCGCCAAATTACTTTCCCGCCTTTTTAAATTCGTGTTGAAAAAGTGGGCTAAAACCATGTGCTCTAACCGATGGTGGGCAGCCCCGTACAAACCATTTTACATTGAACTTAGGTATACCATCCCAAGAATTCCAGGACGGGAATTGAATTCCGCCTGGCCCTGGGGAGCCCACAGGCTGCAGACCACCATCGTATTGTGTGCGCGTGCCTAAGTGAGCAGGATCTGATGATGTTACACGAACGAAACTAGAGCTCGCGTCAGCCCGGAAGGCGGCCGGCTCTGTGGGATTTGCGCAGAGAGAAAGAGATACATTTCCACTCTTGCAACAGGTCCACTATGTCCGAGTTCCCACGCCGCAGGCTGCTGCCACGAGTTCCTGCGGTATGACAACACCGTCGCTTACCTCAACGAGCCTGTCTCTTTCACGCTGCCTTACGCTTAGCTTTCCTGACTACACACTAGCTCAAATTCTCGAGACTGACTGACTGTGATTGGTGGGATGGAAGTGAGGCATGACGTAATGGTAGCGTTGTGTTCTGCGCACCGCCTTCCCGGCAGGCTCGAGCTTCTAGTCATACAATTGTTGTTCTTTGAGTTTTCAGTCTTTTGACTGGTTTCATGCAGCATATCATGCCTCCCTCTCCTGAGCTAACCGTTTCATCTCTACATAGCTCTACCTTACATCCGAGGCAATCTTTTTTACATATTCTGAGCTTGGTCTACCACTTAAGTTCTTGTCCACGACCCTTCTTTCCATAACTAAGTTTGCTAGCTATTCCTGGCTGTCTTAGTAGGCCTATGTAGGCTATCCGACCATCCTATCTCTTCTCCTCATTAGTAGTCGCCAAAAAACATCTCTCCTGTCCCACTCGTCTTAAACTCTCTTCCCTTGTTACTCTATATATCCGCCTCGTTGCGTAGTGGCTAGCATTTTTGACTGTCATCGCGGAGGCCCGGGTTTGATTCCCGGCTCTGCCAAAAAAAAATATTCTGTCTGAGGGCTGGAACGGGACACAGTCAGACTCTTGAGACAAAACTGAGAAGAGTCTGGTTCGATTCCTACCTCCGGCATCCTGGAATTGGTCTTACGTGGTTTCCCACTTCTACTCCAGGAAATTCCGGAATGGTTCCTAACTTAAGGCCACGGCCACCTCCTTCCCTATCCTACCTCTCCATTTACAAATACTCACATTAATATAGCTATTACAAAAACACAGGTTATCAGACAAATTCCACACACACGCCCAAGTATTCGGGGCTAAACTCCGGCACGTAAGACCAATAACATTATTATTACTTAACATTTCACCAAAAGTGTCGATGGATACCTTAAACCAACAATTCTGAAGTTTCCCGGATATAAAAACAGATGACTGAGGAGAAATAACAGGATTTCCAAGACAGCGAGGAAGTCGAGAATTATTTAAGAGTACCGAGTATAAACACAGAAAGAAAGGAAGCAAAGAAAACACACACACATTCATATATATCCCACCTCGCCCATTTGCCAAGATTAAAGGAAAGATGGGAACAGAAAACCATGGTGAGTGAGGAAGTAGCTGTCACTCTTAATCGATCGTTACTTCCCTCCCTAACTCAACACCTGTTCCTGACAAGTTCTCACGTCATTAAAAATTGAAAATGACCCTCGCGAGGCGCCTGGCTGAATTTGCCTAGCAGCTTATCGGTAACGAACAATATTGACACTTCTCTGAGGCCTCATTACTAGGTGCTATGCTGCAAGCTGGACAGGCGATATGGATCTCACCCCCAAGTCGTCATTGTGTTCGCTTTGAGGAGGTTTGAAAGGGTGGTTGAGGGTTGAAGAGCAATTTGCGGCACCCGAATTGGAGCGGGTAGCTAAATAATATTCTTGAAGCTTATCTCTCTTGCTAGATTGCTACAGACCACATCGTGTATAGTGGCTGGAATTTGTGATTGTTGTTGTAGTAGATGTTGTTTCTTATGATGATAATAATAATAATAATAATAATAATAATAACTAGCGGACCCATGAGACAAATCTCGCATAATGGGTTGCGTGCGCCCCATATGTACAGACTACCCGTCCATCTACAGTGCTATGCGGGCTGTACGCGATTCAGTTCCGCCAGGGGCTATCATCTTGTTTATTTGTTTAAAAACACTTTATAAACAAATATTTCCGTTGAAATTATTTTGAAGAAATTCAAGATTTTTCCTGTACTATTGAGATAATTTGGAAGATTTTGGTAAAAAACACACCTTCTAACTCCTTCTGGTTTAGGAGCTTTAGTTTTGTGAAACATACACGTATTATACCAGGTGAGTCAGCCGCCCCTTATTAGCCTACTTTTCACATTTTGCAAAAATGAGGAAAAAGTAGACTTATCGGGCAAATGTGTGTCTGTCTGTCCTTCTGTCTGTCTGTCTGTCTGTCCTCCTGTCTGGCCGTGTGTGTGCCCCCCCCCCCCTTTCAACTCCTAAACGGCTGCAGCAATCGAAACAAAATTTGGTAGAAGTAAAGATCTATACCTGAATATCTCACGGTCATATTTGTAAATGATATCAGTGCTACCAACTGCAGAAAAATCGCAATTGACATTTGAGCTCCATGTTGGATATCATGGAAGGTATGAATGGAAGCTATTTTAAAATTTGCACACGTATAGATAATGATATTGCAGTTTAATTTCCAGGAGGCCATACATGGCAGTGTTGCCAAAATTATTATAAGCCTGCTGATATGTCCAAAATTTAAATGCATATAACTTCTACACTATCAATTGGATTTCAACCAAATTTCGTATGTGCTATGTGTACATAAACAGATATGACTGAGCTTATTTTTAAGAGACACCAGGGCTGCCAACTGTTAATAGATGCTCTCAATTCCTTGTATCCAAATACCCATATATCATAAAGTATGCAAGCCGACAGCTTTAAACTATGCTCACGTGTAGTACCTGGCATTCTAGATTAATTTGGAGTAACTAATATACGTCAGTGCTGCTAACTTGATTCTAATCCTGCTGATAGGTCCAATTTTAAAATGCTTGTAATTTCTACACTAACTAATGAATTTCATTCAAATTTGGCACAACAATAGATCAGATTATTTCAGATTATTTCCGACCAATACATGCATGACATTGTTGCCAACATGATTTTACGCGCGCTGTTAGATCCAATGTTTAACTGCATGTAACGTCCATGCTATCCATTGGACTTCAACCAAATGTTGTATTCTGTACCTTGAGAGATGGAACTAAGAATATATTCAGTCACCAGGGCTGCCAACTGTAGTGCTCTATTAGGCTACATTATGCCAGGTATACAGTATTTCGAACTAATTAGAAATCGTCATAATTCTAGATAGATCCATATAGATTAATCATTGGCATGAATCTTGAATTTTAAGAAAAGTAGGCTCTTTAGTTCGTCACGGAACTTCTTGTTTTTTGGTTTTCGGCCACTCTTCCAACGTCTGATGCCAACATGGTCGACAGTTCCCCGTCTGTAGCCAAGCCACAATGACCCTAAACGACTTTACGAGATTTATGACGACATGGAAGCAAGACCTTTACAAAAACATGTGTGCGACAAGTGATAATTCATAGCATCTAACTGTCATACGGGCATGTACAAAGAACATGCCGATGATACGGTTTCAGTTGGATACGAAATTGACGCTAGGTACGGTGGCTTACTGATAAAAAACGTGAATGAAGCTTCGAAGCGGAAAGTTGTATCACATCTCATACGCTTTCAGGCAAGCTGAAAGTATAAGTAGCCGTGGCGCAATGATCTACGTGCGTAGAAGTTAATCGTCTTGTTTTTGGGAGCTGGGTTCAAATCTCACCACCGCCAAATATTTTTATGCACATTTTAAGCTTTGGGAATAATATACAAAGGCATTCGTGCCACATTTGACTAATATCATGCGGTGTTTATTTAGGGTTTAATGTGTACTGGCTTGACACACTGTGCAGCCCAGAAGGGCTGGTTATTTCATCGCCATGTTCTTGTATTTGATCCTCCAGGGGCTCACATCAAGTGGGACGTGGGTTGGCGACCACGGGACCCCAGCTGAGTCTGGCATTGCTTCAACTTGCTTGTGCCGGGCTCCACTCCGTCTTCTTACCTGTCGACCTCTCTTGGTCAACTCTTGTTCTCTTCCGACCCCGACGGTATTAGGGTGTCCGAGTCCTAGGGAGTCTCTCCTTTTCCGCCTTAATTGGCTCTTCTCTCATTTTTTCTGATCCCTCATTCTTCGAGGGTTTTTCTTCCAGGTACCTCCTGCCTTCTGCTCGAGGCCCTCACGGAGGCAGGGTGTGTAAATACCATAAATAATAATAATGTTATTGGCTTACGTCCGTTTTAACTTGTTGTAGTAGTACTGCGTATTTGTAATTCAGGTTGTGGATTGGGAAGGAGGTGGCCGTGGCCTTAAGTTAGGAACCATCCGGGCATTTCCCTGGAGTAGAAGTGGGAAACCATGGAAAACGACTTCCAAAATCATATCCACCTCTTCTCAGTTTTTCCTTCACGAAGCTGAGTGCAGCCCATTCCAGCGTTATAACCAGAATTACACTTCTTGGTAGAGACGGCCGGTAGAGGCGACAGCCTGTGTTTAAAATTATATCTGCTTGCTGATTCAACATTTAAGTGTCTGTGGTATGATGTTTAAATATCCGCAAACTACACTAGAAGAGGCATAGTAGGTCCTGGTGTATCCTGGTGTATTCTTTGGAATACACGGTAAGATAGAGTAAGCTTTTGCTTCGCTTTGCTTTAGTACATCCCTTCCTTTTTCTCAAACACCAACAGTGATCTCCTGATTTCTCTTTGTTGGTATATGTCTCTCATATTACCTGTAAGTCTGTTCTAGATATATATCTTCCATGACCCACCTAGCGTCATCTAGCAGCGAATCTCTGAAGTTCCTCAATTCTTCCCTGTACAAGAGGACTTCCTTATCAATCTAGCCACCAGATCTCGTCGCCATCGCCAGCTATCATCTCCGTGATCAAGAGAACTTCGTCTACTTTTTCACCCTCCAGGCTGCGCTAGTGACTCCTACTATCAACTCTTTGAAGACCATTTCATCAAGAAGATTTTTAGCCTACTTTTCACATTTTGCAAAAATGAGGAAAAAGTAGACTTATGAGATCGGGCAAATGTGTGTGTGTCTGTCTGTCTGTCTGTCTGTCTGTCCTTCTGTCTGTCTGTCTGGCTGGCTGTGTGTGTGTCCCCCCCTATCAACTCCTAAACGGCTGCAGCAATCGAAACAAAATTTGGTAGGAGTAAAGATCTATACCTGAATATCTCACGGCCATATTTGAAAATGATGTCAGTGCTACCAACTGCTAAAAAATCGCAATTGAAATTTGAGCTCCATGTTGGATATCTTGGAAAGTATGAATGGGAGCTATTTCAAAATTGGCACACGTACAGATCATAATATTTCAGTTTAATTTCCAGGAGGCCAAACATGGCAGTGTTGCCAAAATGATTATAAGCCTCCTGATAGGTCCAATTTTTAAATGCATATAACTTCTACACTATCAAGTGGAATTCAACCAAATTTCGTATGTTGTATGTGTACATAACCAGATATGACTGAGCGTATTCTTAAGACCTACCAGGGCTGCCAACTGTTAATAAATGCTCCTAACTTATTTTATCCAAATACCAATATATCAGAAAGTATGCAAGCCGACAGCTTTAAACTATGCACACGTATAGTACCTGACATTCTATATTAATTTGGAGTAACTTATATACGTCAGTGCTACCAACATGATTCTAAGCCTGCTGACAGGTCCAACTTTAAATACATGTAACTTCCATACTATCATTTGGATTTCAACCAAATTTCGTATGTGCTATGTGTACCATAACAGATATGACTATGCGTATTCTAAGGAGCAACCAGGGCTGCCAACTGTTAATATGTGCTGTCCCTATTTTTGTTACCCTAATATCAATATATCAGAAAGTATGCAAGCCAATAGCTCTAAACTTTGCACACGTATAGTACCTGGCATTCTAGACGAATTTGGAGTAACTAATATACGTCAGTGCTGCCAACATGATTCTAAGCCTGCTGATAGTTCCAATTTTAAAATGCATGTAACTTCTATACTAACTAATGGATTTCATTCAAAATTGGCACAACAATAGATCATATTATTTCAGATTATTTCTGACCAATACATGCATGACATTGTTGCCAACATGATTTTACGCGCGCTGTTAGATCCAATGTTTAACTGCATGTAACGTCCATACTATCCAGTGGACTTCAACCAAATTTTGTATTTAGTACCGTAAGAGACGGAACTAAGAATATATTCAGTCATCAGGGCTGCCAACTGTAGTGCTCTATTAGGATACATTATGCCAGGTATACAGTATTTCGAACTAATTGGAAATTTCGATATTAGCAACTTAATTTCGTCATTATTCTAGATAGGTTCATATTCTGTAGAATAATCATTGGCATGAAAAGTAGGCTGTATAGTTCTTCACGGAACTTCTTGTTATAACTTTAAAGTTGGCTATTCTTATATGTATTCCTTTTGTCTCCTACCCCCACTCTTTTTCCCTTCCCAGGTCCCTCCGCGCTCCGTTGAGCGTGTCTCACTTGTACGTCGGCAGTCAACCCAGTCAGCTAGAGCTTAACTAAAGCTCGCCTCCTCAACTCTAGAGGCAAACTTTTAAATTTCGACGCCATGTTCGAATTTTAGAACCAACCGTCAACAGCAACATCGCCTTCTTCATGAAGCAAAGATAAGTACCGACTTCATGTTTTAACCTCATTCTCATCGCTTTTAAAAGGCTCAATGCTTTTATTTGGATTTTATAGACAGTGAAAGTTGCTATGTGAAAATAACTGCTTTCTAGAGATCTTCTTGATCAAACTTAAACTATCAAGTCTAACTTTCAATATGAAAGATTTTCTGAGATGCTATCTCACATCGAGGGATATTTCCAAAATACCCACTGACTATATAATCTAGTTTTCCGCCGAGGGATTCCCTACCCAATTTAAGCAACTCATCATTGCTCTGGAACCTTCCAGAACCTACACTCTATCTACCAGTTATACTGTCATGTATTTTCCACTACATATGGGAATACTTTTTCAAACTAAGGAATCTTCCTTATGAACTGCTAATCAATATCTAATTTTTCTTCCTCCGTTGGGATTTTTCTGGTGCATTGAACTATAACCTACAAGTTTCTCATGCAATAGACTCTCGCTAATCTAGTGTAACTAGTTATTTTCCACCATTGCAATAACTGCCCTAGCTATCATCGTTTTGCGCTACTACGGTGAACTCTTCAACTATATCAACAGACTATAGTGAAAACAGTGCCTGTTCAACTTTTCATCCGCGTTGCGCTCGTCCGAGTACAATAAATACGGCCATGAACACTTTTCCACAATCCCATTTGATCTTTCCCAAACCCTTTACTAACAAACCAAAATAATAAAATTGTTGCTTAAGTCTTTTTTCAATGAGGTGTCACTCTATATAAGTGCCCTCCCTTATTTCCTCCATGTATAACGAATTAATGTCTGTAAAACTTCGTGTTTAGTACACGCCTTAAATTATATTGTTTCTCCATTCTAATGAGGGAATCCAATTCTTTCTACTCAAAAGTGAGTTAACTCTAGGTTTCACGAAAGGGAAATTTGCCCCATTTTTCTCGTGATCCCTACTTAAACATAGGAGTTCTAGACACTTCCTTTCAATTGTTCTCTTCAGGTTTCACAATAAGTGACCTGCCCTATTTGAATAATCTCCTATGTATAATCATTAAACGTAGTTCAGTATTAATACAAGAAGTTATAGAAACTTCTATTTCATTTCTTCCTGTTTTTTTTGTTGGTGCTTTCGAAGTTGTTATTATTTCTAAGATACTTACCAAGAAATCCTTAAAGTACACACCTTGTACTTGATTTAAGGTTTAACTTTAATTACGTCAGTAATCTTTAAATTTTTCATTTATTCATCTTAGCCATTTCAAAATCTTACGAAGATTTTAAAGCATATAAAAGGTTTAAAACCAAAAGAATTATCAATTGCCTGGCGCAAGCTTTATATGTTTTCGGAGGTCTGCGACCCCAATTGTTTATAAAAATCAAAATTATATATTTGTTACCAAGACTACTTCCTTTAACATTGTTAAATAAATTAAAGATTTGTTCTTTGATTTATCATTCCTCTAACATAACGGTTAGGCAAGATCCTGTCTTCCTTGACTCTTCCCTCTTAATGCAAATAAATCTATTGATAGGGTTTTCACCACTTGTTGCATTTGAGCAAGAACTCTTAGTCATTAACTTAGTAAAGTCTCTCTTAGCTTTAATAGCTAATTCTAACTGGCCAGTAAGGCAAGCATAGCTCGCTACGCCAGCTTCCTGCTTGTGGAGATTCTCTCTAACACTTATGGTTGGTTTTTCAAAATATAAGTGTTTCTCATTGTCTAAACGTTTAGTCGGCGCCTTGCTGGGTAAAAGCTTAGCCATTTCTAAATGCAACTATTGGTACACTCACCAAAATTATTCCCAAAGGTATAATTGCTTTATCCCTATCCTTCTTGGAAGCATTTGGTCGCTCTTTAGAAATTTTACAATTTCAAAAACTAAAATATCAAAGCTGATTCAAATTATTTGCACTCTTCAAATTACCTGTTTAGAAACAAACTCTTTTGAACAGATACACAATAAATCTGTTACTCTTTGTCTTGCCAGACCACCACCCTTCCCCATAGTAGGCATATGTATGCTTGAGAGGGAATACGCTACAGCAACTTTCTTGCAAACAACCCAAGTTCCAGCTGCGTTTCCCGTTAGCTTTGCCCAGGTTCCTACCCACTTTAGGTATCGGAGAGTGGATTTGCAGTGGCAGCTGCCTTTGAGTATATTTAAAGTTAAAATTATAACTTCTGTTGGACTCTCGTCCTATTTCTCCATCCTTTTTCTCCAGTCCGAAACCCACTTCTTTTTCTTTATCATCTTCCCTTGGGGGTTAGGTTATTCCCAAGCTAATAATCTACCCAGGTCCATCGAAGAGCAAAAAAGATACCATTTTTCATTACTTAAAAAAAGCTTCGTGAATCAAAGACTTTCACACGGTCTTAAAATCCAAATCGATGGATAAATTACGTTTTTATTGAAATGACTCCAACGGGCCTTCTCAGCTGGTGAAGACGGTAATGCGTTGTGAAGCAAACTAGGGAAACACAAGCGTAAACACATTAAAAAATCAATGCCGTTATCGTAAAAGCAAATCTGTACCATTATGAGGTTGAGTTCCCTTCGTTTTAGACAGAGGAAGAACGAAGCCATTAAAATTCTGTTGACCAGTGTAATATAGGCTATGTATGTATATAATATATAAAAAACAGGCAGCCAAAGTCGGACTACTAAAATCATTTGAAAAATCTAAGTTCATGACAAACATCTCCGATGCCCCGAATTGTATCACAATTCATGACAGTTCAGTATGTAAAACAAATTCCTTTAAATACCTAGGAGAGTGGATAATGAACGACTCACAGGAAAAGACAGCAATAGAAACGCGTACCGGTGTGCATAAATTACAAAGCTGTTTTCATATGGCAATATATAGATATATATATATATATATATATATATATATATATATATAATTTTAAAAACTTATCCTGGAACACTAAATTAAGGCACTATCAAACAGTGGTCAGACCTGAAACTCTGTATGCGGCAGAAACACTTAAATTAACAAGATTTGGTGATTTAGACAAATTAGAGAAGACAAAAAGACGAATTCTGAGAAAAATACTGGGAGCTAAACGAAATAATAACGCAGAATATAGGTTACGACCAAATAGAGAGTTATATTTGAAATGTGAAAAATTAACTGAGGTAATGAGAAAGAGAAGATTACAGTTTTTTGGGCACATCTATAGAATGGAAAATAGTAGACTAACTAAACAGATCTTCAACTTACTGAATAGTTACAAATACAAACCCATATGGTTCATTGAATTTGACAAAGATTTGACAAACTCAAGAATTCAGACAGACACAATAGCAAACAGATCACTCTTCAGAGAAGCTATTCAATAGGCAGAATTTCAAGTAAGTAAGAAACAAACAACTCGCAGAAAGTGGACTCAAGAGGAGAAATATCGATATATATCGTCACTCTAGAACAGGGTTTCCCAACCTGGGGGGGGGGGGGGGCGCACCCCCCTACGGGGGCATGGGGCTTTATCAAGGAGGGCGTCAAGTGATTTGCGAATTAAGTTTTTTTAAATTCCAATATTACAATTATGTATAATAAACATATTTCGAATCCCCCCAAGTGATTGTCAATCGTTCAAAAGCACTGGTAATTGCCAACTGTCGGCACAAACCTCTGCGGAGCCGCGAGGTTGGAGGTCAAATAAGGAATTTGGTGTGTTGTAAGGAGCAAAATCAATGTCAATTCTATCGTCTCATTGGCATATCTTTGTGATTTATTTGAAGCTTTGAACAGTTTGAACTTAAAGCTCCAAGGCAAGAACCCCAATATTATGCTTGCTTATGATGCCATCAGAGCATTCCTGGAAAATATACAGTTATGGAAACGCCGGCTTCAGTTGAACAACTTTTCCGGAATATGAACGTGATCGTAATAAACTTAAGGTGCAAATTCCGTCACATTTGGATTCCCTGGCACAAGAATGTGACTTCTACTTTCCTGATAACTCGCAGCGTTGTCGACTTGATGTTGCGAGTGATCTCCGCTGTGCTCTGTCAAATATCAAACCAAACATACCGAATCTTACCAAGAGAAAACAGTGTCAACTCTCTCACTGACATTTGTTGACTAATTTAAGGATATATTGTAAAAGTGCGTTCTTTGTATTGTGCTAAAATGAAGTTAGTATGTAATAGATATAAAGTGCCTACTTCATTCTTTTTCCAGAAAAATTATGTAGTGTTATTAGCTTCGGTCTATATCCACCGTGTCAGTGTATCGAATAGGTTATAGAAGCAATGAGTGTAGGGGGGAGGGGGGCGTTATAACCACCCGTATCTGAAAAGGGGGGTGTCAACTGGCAAAGGTTGGGAACCACTGGTCTAGAGGGATGAAAGACATTTGCAAACAAAGGAAATTGAATACAATGGGCAATGGCCAACGTTGATGTATCGTACCCTCAAAATTAGTTATTCAAAATAAGAAGATATAATATATAAAATTATTTGCCCCTATGTGTTTTTAGCCAAACAAAAACAGGTAATTACAGATGTAGGTACCGCTCTACGTTCCTTACACTATTTTTCCACATAGTCTCTACATTTGTTCAGGCTTTTGTTCCATCGCAGCGCTAAATTTTGATGCCCCTGTGGTAGAATTCAGCCGGCTGACTGTGGATCCATAATCGGACTGCTGTCTTAGCGTCATCGTTGTACTTTATTTGCTGTCTTGCCAGGAACTTCTTCAGCGGACCAAAAACGTGGAAATCACTAGGGGTGAGGTCCAGACTATTGGTTGGTGGTCCAGACTCTCCCAGTGAAATAACTGGAGCTTGTTGGTGGTTCTGGTTGCCACATGTGGTCTCGCATTGTCATAGTCCGCTGAAGAAGTTCCCGGCAGAACAGCGATTCACATGCAACGATGACGCCATGACAGCAGTCCGACGACGGTTCCGCAGTCAGCCGGCTGAATTCTACCACACGAGCATCTCAAATTTAGTGCGGCGATGGTGCAAATGTCTGAACAAATGTGGGCACTATGTGGAAAAATAGTGTAAGGTCCGTAGAACAGTACGACAAACTTGGCTAAATCCTCAATATTAAAGGATCGATGATAAACACGAAAAAGTTTGGGAAAGGGTTTCAAAAAATTAAAATACGCATTGAATTACTAGCCTATATATTTGAAATAAATTCAGTTCTAACAATTTCACCTGGCATGGTTTGTCTAAATCATCTAATACCCCACTTAAAATAACACCTTAGAAGATATTTTAATTTAGTAACTTTTAGGGATGTTCGGTTCATAATAGTGCTAGGCTACTAGTGTATAACTAAATCCGTGGTACCTTGTCTAAACCCGCAATATGATAAGTCTAATAACAATATACTTCATCACTACTGAACCCTTGGGCCATCGGGTCCATGACGGTCGAACCATGTCCTTAAGGAAAAATGAAAGAAACGTATAGTTTCTTAAAGGAACGGAGAGAGATTTTAAGCCAGGAATATAGCTTAACATTGTGCAAGCGACTAGGGACATATGCTCTTTAGATGAGATCACCCCACTCAACATTTCAGAGAGGGCTGGTCACGAGTATTAATAACTGAGTGGAATCTTCCACCGTGATAGAAAGAGAAGCCTGAATCGGAATTCAAGCTGACGTGGCTGGAAATTGACAACGTCGCATATGCACCAGAAGAGGAATAATTAAAATTAACACGTTTACGAGCATAATAATGAGTAAACAAGCACAGTACAGTGAATCATTTTGAATGAGAGATTTTTCAGTATAGAGAAACCATGTAATAATTGTGCAGAAATAAACTGCCGACGTAAGACGACGTCATCGGTGAATTACCTAAGCCTCTGTGGAGGGGAGAGACCAAAAAGAATGCAACACCCACACAATTGAGGACGAGAAATTAATTAATATCTCCAAATTGCACGATCGATTCTTAGGTGCAATAAGATCATTAGACATTGAAAAGACGAGCTTTCGGATGGTATAATTTTTATATTTGTGGCACCATTATTTTAGAAGTTGACCACAGGAAAGGCTTGAGTCTTATTTTTTTGTAGTAAAACAGTATAAAGCTTCGGGCGTTTCCAAGCCAATCATGCAGTATTCAGACAGCCAGAGGGCACGTCACTGTGTCACATCGTATGCAGTCCTACGAGCATTCCGTGAGGGGAAGTGCTGCTCCACGACGTAGAAGTAATCATTCCGACAGTCCGTGAGGGGACGTAACTCTGCGTTACATCGATAACAGCTACCAGTACTCCTTGAGGGGAGAAAACGCTGTTTCACACCGCCGAAGGAAGATCCGATAGCCACAGGCGTCCCAGTGGTAACGACTTGCTTGCCTCCATAAGGAGCATTTAAGGCGAAATTTTAAAGTATCGCCGCAGTGAAGTATTAGGAAAATCCTAATTATAGGATTTAGGCCCGACTGTATACAAGTTAAAGTGAAAATTCGCAAGTTATAGTCAGAGCAGGCTGCGAACGTCGGACTTAAAGGCGATAGGTCGTTAAATGTGCGAACGAACAGATCATAACGTACGGAAGTATCGTACCAGACAGATAAACTGTTAGTTAAATTGAAGAAACCTAAAAGGGAAGAACAGAATACGGTTCGAAACGTAGGAGTGTTAAAACAGTTCAAATAAAGAGGATAGGAGACTATAAACATTAGCTCCAGAAAGCAGGCGAACAATTCTAATAGTACTAGAATCGAGAAGTGCTAGCTGCTAGAAACAAATTCTATAGGTCTTAGAGGAGACCTCGATCCATATAGACTTTCGTTAGGATCAATAGACAGATCTACAGAGAAGCCGTTCAAGCTAGATAAATATCCAGTTATCCAGGATAGGAATAGCAGAATTGAACTCCAGGGAACAGTAGATGTTTCGGGACTTTCGCATTCTTCAGAATAGGAAGCCGACATCGGATAAATTTCACCCTTGGAAACGGGAATTGAAGAAGATCACGTGTGATAGGCGCAGAAACACGGCCTAGTGATCGAGAAATTGTGAAGTGTAAAATAATCAAGATTGTGTGTTAGATAATATTTTTAGTGTTATTATGTGTTCAAAAGGGACACACCAGTATATAAAAATGTCGTCAATATTAAGTGTTTTAGATATATGTTTATTTGTGTTTTTACGTAAGATGAATACCTTTAATATGGTGTAAGAAGTTCAAAGTGGGCCCAAAAATGAAACACCACACCAGATTTAAGATCAGGGATGATCTGGAAAATATGTAAGTACAAAATTCATTTTTATTTTGGTGTCAGAAATTGATTGTGTACAAAACCCACCAGAGTTTTTGAGTGAAAGGGATGTGTTTTAATGAATAAATACTGAATAATCAAGAACACGGTCTGAACAATAATAATAAAATAAATAGAGAAATTATGAATAATTATGTAAAGAATAAATCCAGTATAGGAAATATGTGAATAAAGGGTTAATGTATTTAACAAATGTCAAAAGAGCAAGCGAAATATCATTAATGAATCATGAAAGACATTGAAATAAAGTAAAGTTGAGATATGAAAGAAATAGCTTTGGAGCTTGTATAAAGAATAAAGATAATAATAATAATAATTAAATATGGAAATGTTAAATAAAAATCAAATAAATTGATATGAACATAAGAACGTTAAGCTTTAACGTATGTGTAAGAAATGAGGTTCAATGGAATATTTTAAAACAGGGAGCGATTTATCGACCATGGAAAAATTAATATGTGAATTAAAATAATATGAATTGTTACTAAAGAGATTTATCAGTTCTTGGGAAGACATTTTCGGCTTAAAATAATGCATAGCGCATAATGAGCGCAAATATAATATTAAAGTGTCACGCTAGGAACGCGTAGTGGTTAAATACTTGGTACATTACTTATGGAGGGTAGTTGATTGCAGTGAATTGATAATTGTGTAAGTCCTCTATTTGTGACATGGGATCACGAGGCATTGTGTATGTATTTGAAAAGGGAGCTAATATATGGTATTATTGAGCGTATGTCATATGGGCCACGGCCGACTCTAAATCGCATTTTGAAATAAGTCCTCTGTACGGGATTAGTTCCCGAGGCACCTGAAGAGATTCGAATACAGGATCTTCTTATGATAAAAGCCCCTGAAATTCTCCGTCGTCGTATGTGTATTTAATCTTCCCGATCAATGAGGACCCTCTCATAATTAATAAATGCCAAGGATATGAAAATGGTCTTTGAACCAAAGAATAGTTGTTTGAATGTTACGGTACAATAAAGCCCGGTCTCCTCAGAACTGGATAGAATGGAAAGGTTTGTTTTGAAAGCCTTGAAAATAAACTACTAATGTTGGGTCAGACGGGATGTCTCCGCCTCCCTAACATGTCATAAATCGCACCCCTTGTATTAGAGACTAGCTTTCTTAAAGCGAGATGGAACAGAGACCGTCTCGTAAGCTGTTGTAAAAGAGAAAGGAATACACCAGGAGTGTTTAAAGTTGTTAACGACCCGGGCGTTGAACCGAGGTCCTTAAAGATGGATATTTCGTTTGCCGGTTCAGATCGTAGTTTCTTATATGATAATGGTCTATTAAGACATAAGAGATAAATAACAATCCCTATTATAATAATGTAAGGACGTGGGATTCCACGAGTTGATTGAAGGCAACTGAGTTCGGGAGTAACTATAGTTTTTTGACAGTGTCAAGTACCTTCACGCTCTGGAGTACACAGTTGATTTTCTGATTACCTTAATATATTTGTGAAATAAAGAGAGATGATAACAACTGAATGTGTGGACATGCCCCAAAAACATTGAGTTAGATAATTAAAGTAGATTTTAAATATAATTATATATTTGTCCTTGAGAAATAAGAAAATATAAAAGCTAATGTTTGAGGTGTACAAGAATGACACTGTAATAATGTAAATGCATGGAGCCAACGAGCTCGGAGTTTTGTAAACTTAATGTTAGTGCTTTATGGAAGTGAGACTAAGTAAGAATTGTTGGTTTATGTGGAAACCACAGGTTTTGAATTCAATATTTGTTTATTTTATTTTGTGATCCCTTGTTCATTTGGAACAAGCAGTTGATATTTGGGTCAGTAATTAAAGTGTTAAAATGTTTGTAGCGCCATTAATTTTATTAATTAAATATGTTTAAATAGGAGTTGATTTTGTTGTTATTTTTGCAAGTGTATCCTCTAATTAATCCAAAATATGTGAGTCACAGAGTGGGGGAACTTACCACTGCCCCGAAATCCCGAATTGAGCTACGCTGGTATACTGTGATTGGCATATTTCATGCTAAATGGGCACAGGGGGATATATAAATACTGTGCTGGATTAATAACTAGAGGAACACTTAAGTCGGTCATATCATGTAAAATTAAAGTAATGATAGGAAAAGCTACAACGTAAAATATTAACTGACCGCATGGGTCCCTGGAAACTCATACCGAGCAGCCCTGATTAATATATTATATTATGAACCCCCAAGCAAACCACTTCCTTAAACATTGGCGCCCAGTACGCAGGGCTGAGTTTTCCTAGGGAAAACCCGAGTTTTCTCGAAAAATCAAAATTTTCATTTTTTTGAGAAAAATGGTTTTTCGAAATTTTGAATTTTAAATACTTCCATAAAGGTTTTATGAAATTGAATAAAAGTAGTAAAAGGGTACGTTGTAAGTGAATACCCGTACCAAAGTAATATCTTAAAAGAAATTGGGACACACCGATTCAGAATATCATCTCTCAAGCATGTACTAGTGTGGTGGCATTTGTGGCCCACTGTATTTTTATATTAGAAAGATGGTGACGATGATGGAGTTAAAGGAGTGTTTGGATGAACATTTCCAAAAGAATAGGGAGGAGATAATAAAAATAAGTACGCAGAGTACGGAAGATGCAAAAAACGAGAATAGGGTAGAGAGGCAGGAACTTTTGGAGGCGATAAAAGCCGATAGTAATGAGAAGTTGGAGGCGATAAAAGCCGATAGTAATGAGAAGTGGGAGACCATGAACAATAAATGGGGAACAATAGATAATACATTGAGTCTCCAAAAGGATGAAAATAACAAAGTGTTCGAATCCATAAATGAGAGTTTGAATAAGTTGGATAAACAACAGACTGAAAATAAAGAAGGGTTAGGATCTATAAACAATAAGTTGGACAGCCAACAGGAGGAAAATAACCAAAGGTTAGGATCCATGAATCTAAGTTTGGAGTCACTAAAAACTGATAGTGTTAATATGAACACTAAACTAGAGGCCATGGAGACTAAAATACAAAGTAATATAAATGAGAAATTAGAAGGGATAATGAATGACAAATTCCAAGGTTTTGATACTAAGTTGGGGGACAAGTTAATTGAGTTAAAAGGGGAAATCACAAGTAAAATTGAAAATGAAAATGGGGCACTTAAGTCTGAACTGCAAGGCCAAATCAACATATTGAAAGACAGTATGGTAAATTCCCAAACTCAATACGAAGAAAACTTTGAAAATTTAAAGGGTAATTTTGAGGCTATAAAAATTAAGTTAAATTCTATGGAAACAACATGTCAGAAGAATGTAGACGATTGTAAAAATGAACTTGTAACCCAGATCCAAGGTGTGCGGGAAAAATTAGAAGCTCAGATAAAATCTAACAGCGATATTTGTGAGGCCTCCCGGGAGGAAATAAAACAAAGCGTGAATAAGCTAGGAACCCGATTTGGAAAGGTTGAGGAGAAAGTAGGGACCCTCGAGGACAAAATCGGTGTAGTTCAGACTGAGGTAACTGAGATGAAAAATCAAAATCTAAAGGATGTTCAGGAGATGAAAGGTCAGATTGATCATTTTACCGGGCAGGTAGATGAGAATCTGAAGACATACGAAACGAAAATAGATCAAAGATTAGGTGTATACGAGGGGCATCTCCAGAGTGAAAGAAAACAACGAGAGAACGAAAGTAAGGAAAGTACCTATAAAATAAATGAAATAAGTCAGGGTATTATTGAGGTTCAGGAAACCATCGGAACATTAAAGGTTCATGTAGGAAAAACCAATAAGGAAATTAATCAGGTCCAAGATGAAATGATGAAGTTGTATAAGAGTCAAGAGAAGACTGAGGGAAGGCTTGAAGGAATGAAAATAGATATGGTCAAAGGACGAAAAGAAGTGGAGAAGCAAATAAAGGAGATACGAGAGGGCCTGGAGACCATAGGTGACGTTAAGCCAGAAATTATAGACCAACATGCTAAGATCATTAAGAAAGAGGTAGAAGACCAAATAAATGGATTTAGGGATAGCTTCAGGGATGAGAAATTCCAACTCAAAAAGATAGAGGAAGATATTAAAATGAATCAAGAAAGAATTCAGAATGAATTAAGATCCCGATTGGAGAGGACGGAACATAAGAACAGTCAAATGGAAATTCAACTCATGGCAAATGAAGAAAGTGCCCGAAGAGAAAGGAAGCTAGAATTCGAAAATCAGGAGGAGTTTCCAAAAACAGGATGGGCAGATTCTCGTGAACCAGGCACAGATGCGGAGAGGGACTTAGGAGGGGAGAGCCCTTATAAGATCCCAGGATATCCAATGGCGATGTCAACCCCGTACACGAATCAGACAAATGGCCAAATAATAAACATTATTAAATCCAATGAGGATAGACCAGTAAAGTTTACGGGTAATAACATGTCTATTACTCCAAAATACTGGCTAAAAGAAGTGGCAGAGTATCTAAATGAAATGAAGGTTCCTCAGGATCGGAGACTGAGAGCTATTGAAAAGCTGTTGGCAGGTGATTGTCTCACCTGGTTCAGAAGCTTTAGATACACTTTTGATACGGTGGAAGGCTTTAGGGAAGCATTTTTAAAGCGATATTGGGCAGCAGATGTCCAAGAAAATTTAAGGCTAGATCTGTACTCTAGGAAGTACAGCACCAATGCACCTACTAAATACTCGGAATTTTTCACTGCTCAGCTGTGTAAATTCCGCGAATTGGATATTGCTCCGGCAGAAAACGACCTGTGTGCCGCCATTGCAAGACAGCTTCCATATGAGATTCAGAGGCTGTTAATCTCATCCAAAGACAGAAGTGCTGTGGAAGTGGAAAGCGTATTACGTCAGTTAGATATGACGACTTCGCACGTAACACCTCGGCATCAGAGACAAACTGAGCAAGTACACATGGCCAGCAGTCAGGAAACTGGAGAAAAACCAGCGACCAGGAATCAGTCCACCAGTACGGATACTCAAGGACGAGATCGAGAGTATGGGCACCAGGAGCCTAGAAGGATACAGCCATATTACCGGGGAGGATATCGAGGAAGAAATCCTCGAACGACGGGTTATAGGCAACAGGAAAGCCGACCCTATAACAATAATCAGCAAAGGCCGGACAATAGAAAGAAATGGGAGAATTATCCCAGGAGAAATGTAAGGCCAGACGATAGGGATGATGAATATCGGGCCGAAATAGAAGAAAGATATCAGGAGAGTCTTCGTTATATGAACGAAAGACCAGATGAACCTGATAGGCAAAAAGTCCGTTGGAGTGAGGCAATCAAGAACCGGAAATCACCCGACCGACTAGACGGAGCTCAAAGCTTGGAACTTCAAGCTCAGTTGAAGAATGAGGGAAAAGGGAGCCCTCAGGATAAAAAAAAACTCCAAATTTAAATTGTCAAAAGTGGAAACATACCAGGAGCTGGGAGGAGGTAGAAATTGTAAATTGGATAGCCAGACCAGTTGAACTAATTAACGAGGATGTGGAAGGAATCCCACCTGTTAAAAGAGAACTACCTATAATTATGCTTAGGATAGAAGGATTACTGGTCAGAGCATTGATTGATACTGGATCCACAATAAGTTTAATTACACAAACCCTTTTAAATGAATTGGAAACAAGGGGCCGAGTACTAAAGATTCCCACATCAAGTGTAAAGATTAAGGGAATTATCCCTGAAAAATCTTTGACATGTAAATTTCAGGTATACATTGATTTAATCATGGGTAACACTGAAATTTCGCAGTGCTTTTTGCTGGTAAATCAATTACCGTATAATGTCATATTAGGTATTGATTTTATCCGTGAGAACAAGGTCATTATAGACCTAGCGCAAAATTGCATTAGAATTCAAAGAGAGGATGTGGATGAGCAAAACATTAACCTACAGGATCAGGAGGTGAAAATAGCAGAACAGGTATGGCATATGGAAGAAGTGATTGAGGAAGAGTATAAGGACATAGAAAAAATATTTGAAGTCCTCAACATAGAACTCGAAGATAATGTAGAAAATGAGTTCGAGACCAACCTGTCAGGAAAAGTGGAGGAAGCTAAAGTCAGCCTCGAAATTAAGGAACAGTTAAAGAAATTATTATTGGATTATAGGGACGTATTTGATTCCAAGCCAGGGAAGATTGAAAATTTTAAATACGCGTTCCAAGTCAACGATTGGGCACCGTTCAAACAAAAACCATACCCGGTTGCGGAAAAACATTACCCACAAACCAAGAAAACACTGCAGGAGATGATGAATGCAGGTGTTATAGAAAAGATGGCGACACCATATGTTAGTCCATTAGTGATTGTGAGTAAACCGGATGGCTCAGTAAGGGTGTGTTTAGATGCCAGAAATCTAAATGCAAAAATTATACCAGAAAATGATTCGGCACCACCCATAAAAGAAATACTGAGGAAATTTAAAGGCAAGAAGATTTTTACAAATATTGACATGACTTCTTCGTATCATCATCTCGAACTGGAAGAGAAAACCAGCTTGTTGACTGGATTTCAGTTCGATCAACAAACATACTGCTTTAGAAGATGTCCGTTTGGATTGAAAACTGCAGGATCCGCATTAATAAGAGCGCTGGATCGAAACCTGTCAGAGGAAGTGAAAGAGTGCACTATCCGATACGTAGATGACATTTTGCTTACCTCGGAGAACATTGAGGAACATTTAGAAAATTTGAAGAAATTATTAGAAGACCTAAGAAGGGCAAATTTTAAGATAAATTTAAAGAAGTCGAACTTCTGTCAAAGGCAAGTGACATTTTTAGGGCATGTGATTGACAAGGATGGTGTTAAACCAAATCCATGCAAATTGGAATCGATAAGGGATTTTCCAAGGCCTTTGAAAGTGAAGAACGTTCGCCAGTTTTTGGGATTGATTGGGTTCTTCTCAGGACATTGTCCATCATACACCAAAACTGTGGCACCACTACAGGACCTTCTGAAGAAGGGGGGCAAGTGGAAATGGACGGAGGAAGCAGAAAAAGCATTCGTGGGGGCCAAGGAAATGCTCTTAAATTACGTGAAGCTAGGATATCCTGATTTTAATCAGAGATTTATCATTCAGACAGATGCATCCCAGATTGGAATAGGGGCAATGCTATATCAGGAGAACCCGGAAAACCCTGATAAGAAGAATTATCTAGCTTTCACAAGTAGGAGACTGAAACCACACGAGAAAAATTATACGATCAGCGAGATCGAGCTGTTAGCGATATTGCACGCGTTGCAATATTGGCGGAAGATCGTATATGGGTTTCAGGTCATTCTAAGGACGGATCATAAAGCCTTAACCTTTTTGATGAAGACGGATTTATCCAGTCAAAGGTTGATGCGTTGGGCTTTATATATTCAACAATTTGATGTCAAGATAGAGTACTGCCCAGGAAAGGAAAACATAGTTCCAGACTACTTAAGTAGACAGCCAGAGTCCATAGAAGAGGAAGTAATGGCTATAGATTTGGAAGACAGGGATCAGCGTACTCTTAATGAGTTAAGAAGCATTAGTCAAAGGCAACGGGAGGATCCATGGATGAACATGCTCATATCATTCCTTGAGGGAAGCTTGATAAGAGGAACACCAGCATACACGGAAGCTGAGAAGATAGCACAAGACTACACGTTTTATAATGGGTTATTATATAAGTTTGTGGACTCTGACCATACGAAATTAAGGATTGTTGTACCTGCAATTTTGCAGAGGAAAATAGTATGGTTAGCCCATAGATCGTTCGGACATATGGGAGTCGACAAAACAGTCTCGATGCTGAAAGAAGCATTTATATGGCCGAGACTGAGAGAAACTGTAAGGGACACGTTAAAGACATGTGATCTATGTCAAAGGATTAAACCTAATGCATTTTTGATGAGACAGAAGCCTATACCATTGTTGCCTGAAAGGCCCGGCCAAATCATATCTATCGATAATTTTGGACCTTTGCCAAAGGCAAGAAGAGGAAATCGACACATAATGGTGGCTATGGATGTCTTCACTAAAATGGTTGTCCTTGCTCCCATACAGAAGACTAGTACCAAACAGGTGTTAAAACGACTTAAAGAAAAAGTGATACCGATTCTGGGGAAACCTGAGAATTTGTTGTCGGATCACGGCAGTTGTTTCACCAGTGTAGAGTTCAGACGAGAATTAGAAAGACTTGGAATACGTCAAATTTTGTCAAGTATTCGCCATCCTGAGGCAAACCCTGTAGAGAGAGTTATGAGAGAAACGGCCAAGTATTGTAGAATATACTGTGCCGAAGAAAATTGGAAGTGGATAGATATTTTGGATATTATTGAATTTTGTATAAATAATACAATCCATGAATCCACAGGAGAGATACCCATAACGTTACATCGGAATGAGCAACCAGAAAGACCTTGGAATCTGGTAATTCCTAGGCCAGCAGACGCTCAGCCGGGTAGAGATGTACGAATTAGGAGAGCCTTTGAGCATCTAAAAGCTCAAGCCGACAGGTGGCAGAGAAGAAATAGGCATAAGAGGTATCATCGACCATTATTAGCAGGAGAAATGGTGTTAGTGAAAAGACCAGCCATTTCGGATCCAGGGAACCGTGTGTACAAGAAGTTCCAGAAAATGTACCACGGACCATATCAGATAATCAGAGATTTGAGGAATAACGCATATAGAATTCGGCACTGTGAAACGGATCACGAAGTGACTATGAATTCAGCAAATTTGAAATTATATTACCCTCCCGAAGATTTTGATGAAGAAAATGAACAAGCCCTGGTCATGGAAACATTTAGAGATGAATCCGCTTTTGACATAGACAAGAATAAGGAAGAAATAGAAAATAGAGCTCAAGCATTCGAGTGCGAATGCGAATTGGAGAAAGTATATTGGGAAATTAAAGAAATAATTGAATTTATTGAAGAAGAAAATTCCAATTTAAGAAAAGAAAATGATGAAATAAGGAAACGGGTAGGGATAGACCAAACCCGTAAGGGAGAATGAGGTTCTGGGAACTTAAAGTCCAGACAAAGAAAGAAAGAAAGGGTAGGGACAGAGCATACCCGACCTACACAATTACCGGATACGACTTAAAAGAAGTAAAAACAACAGTAAATACGGATGACGTTATGATGGATTCGACGGAAAGGAAATACAAATTAAATTGAAATAAATTTCCTCAAGATTTTCGAAAATTTATTTACCTAAGGAGGGGAGAGATGAACCCTTGGGCCATCGGGTCCATGACGGTCGAACCATGTCCTTAAGGAAGAAATGAAAGAAACGTATAGTTTCTTAAAGGAACGGAGATAGATTTTAAGCCAGGAATATAGCTTAACATTGTGCAAGCGACTAGGGACAGATGCTCTTTAGATGAGATCACCCCACTCAACATTTCAGAGAGGGCTGGTCACGAGTATTAATAACTGAGTGGAATCTTCCACCGTGATAGAAAGAGAAGCCTGAATCGGAATTCAAGCTGACGTGGCTGGAAATTGACAACGTCGCATATGCACCAGAAGAGGAATAATTAAAATTAACACGTTTACGAGCATAATAATGAGTAAACAAGCACAGTACAGTGAATCATTTTGAATGAGAGATTTTTCAGTATAGAGAAACCATGTAATAATTGTGCAGAAATAAACTGCCGACGTAAGACGACGTCATCGGTGAATTACCTAAGCCTCTGTGGAGGGGAGAGACCAAAAAGAATGCAACACCCACACAATTGAGGACGAGAAATTAATTAATATCTCCAAATTGCACGATCGATTCTTAGGTGCAATAAGATCATTAGACATTGAAAAGACGAGCTTTCGGATGGTATAATTTTTATATTTGTGGCACCATTATTTTAGAAGTTGACCACAGGAAAGGCTTGAGTCTTATTTTTTTGTAGTAAAACAGTATAAAGCTTCGGGCGTTTCCAAGCCAATCATGCAGTATTCAGACAGCCAGAGGGCACGTCACTGTGTCACATCGTATGCAGTCCTACGAGCATTCCGTGAGGGGAAGTGCTGCTCCACGACGTAGAAGTAATCATTCCGACAGTCCGTGAGGGGACGTAACTCTGCGTTACATCGATAACAGCTACCAGTACTCCTTGAGGGGAGAAAACGCTGTTTCACACCGCCGAAGGAAGATCCGATAGCCACAGGCGTCCCAGTGGTAACGACTTGCTTGCCTCCATAAGGAGCATTTAAGGCGAAATTTTAAAGTATCGCCGCAGTGAAGTATTAGGAAAATCCTAATTATAGGATTTAGGCCCGACTGTATACAAGTTAAAGTGAAAATTCGCAAGTTATAGTCAGAGCAGGCTGCGAACGTCGGACTTAAAGGCGATAGGTCGTTAAATGTGCGAACGAACAGATCATAACGTACGGAAGTATCGTACCAGACAGATAAACTGTTAGTTAAATTGAAGAAACCTAAAAAGGAAGAACAGAATACGGTTCGAAACGTAGGAGTGTTAAAACAGTTCAAATAAAGAGGATAGGAGACTATAAACATTAGCTCCAGAAAGCAGGCGAACAATTCTAATAGTACTAGAATCGAGAAGTGCTAGCTGCTAGAAACAAATTCTATAGGTCTTAGAGGAGACCTCGATCCATATAGACTTTCGTTAGGATCAATAGACAGATCTACAGAGAAGCCGTTCAAGCTAGATAAATATCCAGTTATCCAGGATAGGAATAGCAGAATTGAACTCCAGGGAACAGTAGATGTTTCGGGACTTTCGCATTCTTCAGAATAGGAAGCCGACATCGGATAAATTTCACCCTTGGAAACGGGAATTGAAGAAGATCACGTGTGATAGGCGCAGAAACACGGCCTAGTGATCGAGAAATTGTGAAGTGTAAAATAATCAAGATTGTGTGTTAGATAATATTTTTAGTGTTATTATGTGTTCAAAAGGGACACACCAGTATATAAAAATGTCGTCAATATTAAGTGTTTTAGATATATGTTTATTTGTGTTTTTACGTAAGATGAATACCTTTAATATGGTGTAAGAAGTTCAAAGTGGGCCCAAAAATGAAACACCACACCAGATTTAAGATCAGGGATGATCTGGAAAATATGTAAGTACAAAATTCATTTTTATTTTGGTGTCAGAAATTGATTGTGTACAAAACCCACCAGAGTTTTTGAGTGAAAGGGATGTGTTTTAATGAATAAATACTGAATAATCAAGAACACGGTCTGAACAATAATAATAAAATAAATAGAGAAATTATGAATAATTATGTAAAGAATAAATCCAGTATAGGAAATATGTGAATAAAGGGTTAATGTATTTAACAAATGTCAAAAGAGCAAGCGAAATATCATTAATGAATCATGAAAGACATTGAAATAAAGTAAAGTTGAGATATGAAAGAAATAGCTTTGGAGCTTGTATAAAGAATAAAGATAATAATAATAATAATTAAATATGGAAATGTTAAATAAAAATCAAATAAATTGATATGAACATAAGAACGTTAAGCTTTAACGTATGTGTAAGAAATGAGGTTCAATGGAATATTTTAAAACAGGGAGCGATTTATCGACCATGGAAAAATTAATATGTGAATTAAAATAATATGAATTGTTACTAAAGAGATTTATCAGTTCTTGGGAAGACATTTTCGGCTTAAAATAATGCATAGCGCATAATGAGCGCAAATATAATATTAAAGTGTCACGCTAGGAACGCGTAGTGGTTAAATACTTGGTACATTACTTATGGAGGGTAGTTGATTGCAGTGAATTGATAATTGTGTAAGTCCTCTATTTGTGACATGGGATCACGAGGCATTGTGTATGTATTTGAAAAGGGAGCTAATATATGGTATTATTGAGCGTATGTCATATGGGCCACGGCCGACTCTAAATCGCATTTTGAAATAAGTCCTCTGTACGGGATTAGTTCCCGAGGCACCTGAAGAGATTCGAATACAGGATCTTCTTATGATAAAAGCCCCTGAAATTCTCCGTCGTCGTATGTGTATTTAATCTTCCCGATCAATGAGGACCCTCTCATAATTAATAAATGCCAAGGATATGAAAATGGTCTTTGAACCAAAGAATAGTTGTTTGAATGTTACGGTACAATAAAGCCCGGTCTCCTCAGAACTGGATAGAATGGAAAGGTTTGTTTTGAAAGCCTTGAAAATAAACTACTAATGTTGGGTCAGACGGGATGTCTCCGCCTCCCTAACATGTCATAAATCGCACCCCTTGTAGTAGAGACTAGCTTTCTTAAAGCGAGATGGAACAGAGACCGTCTCGTAAGCTGTTGTAAAAGAGAAAGGAATACACCAGGAGTGTTTAAAGTTGTTAACGACCCGGGCGTTGAACCGAGGTCCTTAAAGATGGATATTTCGTTTGCCGGTTCAGATCGTAGTTTCTTATATGATAATGGTCTATTAAGACATAAGAGATAAATAACAATCCCTATTATAATAATGTAAGGACGTGGGATTCCACGAGTTGATTGAAGGCAACTGAGTTCGGGAGTAACTATAGTTTTTTGACAGTGTCAAGTACCTTCACGCTCTGGAGTACACAGTTGATTTTCTGATTACCTTAATATATTTGTGAAATAAAGAGAGATGATAACAACTGAATGTGTGGACATGCCCCAAAAACATTGAGTTAGATAATTAAAGTAGATTTTAAATATAATTATATATTTGTCCTTGAGAAATAAGAAAATATAAAAGCTAATGTTTGAGGTGTACAAGAATGACACTGTAATAATGTAAATGCATGGAGCCAACGAGCTCGGAGTTTTGTAAACTTAATGTTAGTGCTTTATGGAAGTGAGACTAAGTAAGAATTGTTGGTTTATGTGGAAACCACAGGTTTTGAATTCAATATTTGTTTATTTTATTTTGTGATCCCTTGTTCATTTGGAACAAGCAGTTGATATTTGGGTCAGTAATTAAAGTGTTAAAATGTTTGTAGCGCCATTAATTTTATTAATTAAATATGTTTAAATAGGAGTTGATTTTGTTGTTATTTTTGCAAGTGTATCCTCTAATTAATCCAAAATATGTGAGTCACAGAGTGGGGGAACTTACCACTGCCCCGAAATCCCGAATTGAGCTACGCTGGTATACTGTGATTGGCATATTTCATGCTAAATGGGCACACTACCACTACCGCAACATCGAAATACGTGAGATTTTATAAATACTTTACAAACAAATAACACAAGTTTTCACGATTCTACAACTAGGTGGCAGCATTTCCCGATTCGAAATTCATAGCCATAGGCTGGTGAGAAGAATTTGTCTCTTGCACTGGCGCATATCTGCATAAAAAGTATATTTCAAGTATTGCGGAATTAGCCATACTGCGGAGTTAGCAAAGTCTCCCCGACGTATATTTATAATTACCTGGAGGCTATGTATTTTTGAGGCTATAAATATGGGGGCAAAAACTTTTCGATCCGCCCTCGTATGTGAAGCAAAAACATAAACCATGATGGATAACGTGTTTAATAGACGTATTGACTTTTATATTAATTGAGTTTACTGAGAGACATTTAATACTTGAAGTAGCATAACAGAAGCCATTTTTCAGTACTGCCCAACTCTACCAAGGAAATCTTTCCAGTCCGTTAACACAAATTGTGCTCGACCACATTAGGCGGGAAACAAGCATTTACATGCCCCAACCTGAAATATGTATGTATTTATCGTATGGCTTTTGGTGCCGGGAGTGTCCGAGGACTTGTTCGGCTCGCCAGAGGCTGTAGCTGCTTCATGGGACCGCCGGATTTACTTCCCCTACGAAAGAAAGCATACTGAAGGATGTCAACGCTCTCAATAATCCGACGACTACGGCCGGGTTAGAACCCGCTATCTTGGGCACAGCAGAACCTGAAAGTAATGAGATATTATCGAAAATCAACACGCTTCACAGTACAAAATGGGGCACCTAAGTGGATGATGATGATGATAATTGTTATTTTAAAGAGCCTAACATCTAGGTTATCGGCCCCTAACTGGATGACGCTTTTCTAACGTCAAGCGTTCATCCTCAGATCCCGCTCAACCAGGCTCAACCAGTGTAGGCCTACGATGTTTATGAAGCACACCCATGCACAAATATACAGGGTGTTGTTACAAACTTTCAGGGATGATGAAGGGAGGCAAATGGGTCCATTAAAAATAATTAACCTTATTCTCTTATTAAAACCGCCTAGTCAAACACTAAAGAAACGTTTAATTACATTACTAATCGTACATGTTTCGGTATTTCATTGATACCTTCCTCAGCGTGATTGATATTAAAACTTAAAACTAGTTAACAAAACCAAAAAGAAATTGATATCCTTACAAAAATTGTTTTAAATCAAAATAGGAAAAGCTTGCAAATATATTAAATACCATGTATTAAAGAATGATAGTAAAATGATGCTATTAATATAAGAGATCTACCTTATAAACTGCCTACGTCAATACTCCAATAATTTTGATCGAAAACTGTAGTGACAGAAGATGTCGCTGTCAGAAGAATGAAGAAGCGCAAAGGATGTAGGTCAAATTGTCGCCTCAATCGGAACAAAAATTTTGTAATACAGTTCCGTTAGAGGCGACAATTTGACTTACATCCTTTGCGCATCTTCATTCTTCTGACAGCGACATCATCTGTCACTAAGTTTTCGATCAAAATTATTGGAGTATTGACGTAGGCAGTTTATAAGGTAGATCTCTTATTTTAATAGCATTATTTTACTATCATTCTTTAATACATGGCATTTAATATATTTGCAAGCTTTTCCATATTTGATTTAAAACAATTTTTGTAAGGATATCCATTTCTTTATGGTTTTGCTAACCAGGATTAAGTTTTAATGTCAATCACACTGAGGAAGGTATCAATGAAATACCGAAACATGTACGATTAGTAATGTAATTAAACGTTTCTTTAGTGTTTGACTAGGCGGTATTAATAAGAGAATACTGTCAGTCAACACGGTTATTAATTATTACCATTGTCATAATGGTCAATGTTTACGCATTTTAATTCACCATAGTCTGGAAGTATTCAAGTAACATTTATTAGTAATCGCAGTTGCTTAATGTCCGATCTCAATTTTAGTTCTTAACAGACGCTGGGGTGGTGGAATTGCGTCCCGCAGGCGTTCTTTAACGTGCCGGAAGCCAACGACATGGGGTTGGCACGTGTAAACAACCGTAAATGCCACAGACCGCAGTCGTGTTTGTCCCCACTAACTTGGGATTAGAGCTCGGGTCAGCCGAGAAGGCGGCTGGCTCTCTGGGATCTGCGCATAGAGAGACAGAGATACATGTCCAATGTTGCAACAGGTCCACCAGTTCCGAGTCCCCACACCACAGGCTGCTGCCGTGAGTTCCTGCAGTGTGGCAACACCGCCACTTAGCTCATCGAGCCCGTCTCTTTCACGCGGCTTTACACTTTTAAAATATGAGTGCACTTTGTAAACTACGAGGGCTGTTTTTTAAGTAAGGGCCGTTTTCCTTTAAATTAACCGAACATTTTATTTTGAAACCACATTTATTTTTAGGTTTTACATAGCTTCCTCTATTTGTCTACATAGTTGCCTTGTTTATTTAGGCACTTGTCATACCTTAAAACTAAATTCTGAAATTCCTCTGCATAAAAGTTTGCCGCCTGCTCTGACAACCAAGAATTCACACTTGAGGATGCCGGGAGGTAGCGCGCATGCTTGTTGCGGCGTGCGCACTAACTACGGGCTTTAAAAAAACGACCCTCGTTTTCCTCGGGCTTGCCTATGCACAACCTGTCGTTTTCTTCACTCTGCTTTCATAGAACTCGAAATGTACACAATCGCTTCCACTGAATCTTTAAATATTACGATATAATCACTTCGCTTTTCTGACAACACACTAGCTCAGATTCTCAAGACAGACTGACTGTGATTGGTGGGATGGAAGTGAGGCATGACTCAATGGTAGCGTTGTGTTCTGCGCACCGCCTTCCCAGCTGACTCGAGCTCTAGTAGAGCAACGCCGTATCCACTACACCACTGAGACTGGCAGTCAAACGTTAAAGCAAAAATTTTCTGCGTGTGTAGCCTACGTACTTTTCACAGATGAAGCATGTTTCACCAGAGACTGCATGCTATAGTCACAATAGTCATGTTTGGGCCGATGAGAATCCCAACGCTACAGTTGTGCAGGGCCATCAGCACCAAATTTTAGTCAACAAGTGGGCAGACATAGTCGGTGGCTACGTTCTCGGCACGTTTCGTCTTCCTCCCCACCTCAATGTTGTTCTTTGGTGTACACAGTGTTGCTTCGTTGAGATGTACTACCCAGGTTCCTGGAACACATCCCACTCGCCCTTCGTCAACGGATGTGGTTCCAACATGATGGAGCCCCACTGCAGTTTGGACGGAGGGTTCGTGAACACCTGGATCAGACATTCCCTGCAAAGTGCATCGGAAGAATGGGTCCTACTTCGTGGCCAGCTCGTTCACCTGATTGCACCCTTCTGGATTTCCCATGTGAAAAGTCTCAAGTATAAGACACCTGTCAAGACCGAAGAGGATCGCCTGGCAAGAATTATCGTTGCCTGCGACGCTGTTCAAAGGACACCGGGAATATTCGAACGGGTACGACAGAACGTTGTGCAACGAACTCCGGACGCCATTTTGAACAGTTGTTGTAAATGTAGCAGCAAGTGAAACGTGTGCAGGTAACCGGTATTAAATGAGTAGCATTTTGCTTATAACTTGTGACTCGATCGTTTCCATACTATGGTTCATTATCTCACATTGAACCCTTCCTCCATCATCCCTGGTTGGTTGGTTCTTAAGTTTAGGGGCTGCGACAACGCGGTCATGTAACCCCGTATACTTTGGGTGTGTGTAGAATTTGTCTGATAACCGGTGTTAATTGTGATGACTGTAATAGTGTGTGTTATTTGTTTTTTAATACAAGTACTGCAACTTAGAATTTTTCAAATAGTTCCTACTTTTGCCGCGAAGCCCCACGACTACTAGGCCAAGTTCAGAACTTAGCTACTAGACACCACCGCAGTTGGCTCTTGGCAACGAACGTAGAAACCTAAGAGCGTTGTTTACATTCTTAACCTATCCAATTAGGTTCACACAGGTGCAAATAGTGGAAGGTTCTTTATCATGCTATAAATTTATGACATGGGACCGCCGGCTTTACTTCCCCTCCGAAGGAAGGCATACTGAAGGATTTTAACGCTCTTAAAGAATCCGGCGGCTTCGGCCGGGTTTGAACCCGCTATCTTGGACATAGAAGCTCAGCATGCTACCGACTACGCCACCGAAGCCGCCATCCATCACCCCTGAATGTCTGCAACACCATCACGGTTTCACCCAGTATAGTAAAATACCAGCAGTATCCGCTATTATGAGCGTGAATCATCGTAAAATACAGTGTTGCCAACCCTGCGCTTACGGTTCTACTGTGTTTATAAGAGAACAATTGCTTTTGCCTGGACCTGGGGGCCGCGTTAGCTATATAAAGTATACATGCCTGGTTATTGTCACGCACAGTAGGGTACTCACGCATCATTAATCATTATCCAGACCAGACCTATGCGGTGCATTTTGTATCCCACATGTTGGCAACTAGAGTGACGTCAATGTGCGCGCCTTGTTAACAGTTGAAGACACCTCATGCGCTGTCGAGCATGGTTGCCGTCTTTAAATTAGCAATAAATAATATCGTAACGCATATTAAGGTAATTTAGCAACTATTTCCGGTGCAGTAGTGATCAGGTTAGTAATTTCAATTGGTAATGCCCCCCAGAAGATGAAACAAGGAAACAAGGTATTTAAAGCCACGATGACTTCTGATTACTTTTCAGGACACAGATAACACGTTATTGACAGAACAGAACTTAACAAACACACTATATTAGTCATCTATGTTGTGAAGCAACTATTCAGGTTAATATTAGCGGAATATCAATTTTAATTTAATAAACATATCTCTCAAATCAATTTTTGAAACGTGACTTAATGCCTGTCAGCTCCGTGGTCGATTTAGTGCGGAATAAAGCTATCCATAATGAATATGTCACATGATATTTTATTTTAAAATGGATTTGTAACATACAAAACACCTAAACCCTGTACAAATGCAATTTACAATAGCACTGTTTATTTATTTATTTATTTATTTATTTATTTACAATAGCACTGTACCACGCGGGAATCCTGCAGTGGGGCCAACATTAATTAAGGAACACGACGATGAAAGGCAGCAAGTCATTGACTTAACGATTTTGTCCTCTTATCTCACTTCATGTAGCAGTGGTTTCTGGACAGAAGGCTGACTAAATTCTTTCTTATGCGGTTCCAAGGCTCTTGGGACAATACTTCAGAATACTAATTGTTTAAAAAATGACCATTTTTGACTGAATGTTTTTCAGCTCCGAGCGATTCAATTAACGTAGAGAATAAGAACCATTATATCCCATTCAACAGCAGTATATTATTTTGAAGCCAAGTATACAGAAGTATACTTCTATTTTAAGAAAGTGATCCTTTTAAACCAGATCCGTCTACATGTAGTCCCGCATTGTACGACCAGCGTGAAGGTGGATTCCGTCATTAGTTAAAACTCTTCCAGGCGGGAGTGAAGACAAGACGAAATTATTCAACATCCTGCCCGTTCTCTTCATCCTTAAAACAAAAGGCCAGAAGTCTCGCTCAGCACGAGCAGGCTTTCACAAAAATGTAATGATACAACTGTACAAAGAACTCTCCACATTGAAAAAGAAATATGTGCACGAAAAGCATTGCGAATATGGGTTACTCATGCGAGAAGGTGTGATGAGTTTTTAGGCAATCATAGAATAATCTTTGATTGCCATTGGGACGAACGTTTTGGTGAAAGTGTATCAACTGGACGATTATATTGTGTTTAATATAAATTGAGTACTGGAATCATATTTTTGTATGTCTCAATGAAGCACTAAAATAATTAATTCTCTTAAAAATCCACTACCGTATCTATAAATGAAAATTTGGTCATTTTCTTCAAATATGCTTGTAGGCTTTGGTATCATCACAAATCTAAATAATTTGCTTCTGTACTATTATTGTAGAAATATTTATTTTCTTTGAGTACGTCAATATTTTAATTGACTTTTGAGAGTAAGTTATAAGTATATATATGAATTTCAGTAGACAGAAGTGATAGAAGCCTGTTTTCAGTGTTGCCTGGTTTTATTAAAGAAAGATGTCAAGTCGGTCAAAACAAATTGTGCCAAATTGGCGGGAAAACAAGTATTTATAAACCCTAACCTGAAAGAAATATTACATAAGATATTCTTCACAAAACAATACGCTATTTCTTTGTACAAAAATGGGGGGGGGGGGGGTGCTTAATTGGATGACATGTTTCGATCGTCAAGCAATCATCATCAGTTCTTGCTCACTTAGGGTTAGTTAATGTACCTACGATGTTTATAAATTATACTTATGCACAAATATACACACATCAAAAAAAGTTTTGCATCACCTCGGTTCCCAGATCTCCGGCATATAGACGTTGACTGTGTATATTGTATCCAAGATACAGTCCCTTTGACTGTTCATAGATGTCACTAAAACTGCTCAAAGATGTAAACAACCATGCATGAGCAGGGCCTATTAGACGGAGGGGGTACGGCAGCCGATCAGTTCCAGTCATTCCACCAGGATGAAGGTACGCTGCTCATGTTGTCTGTAGTTCTACCATGCCTAGAAGGTCAATACCGCAGTTCGATCGCGTCCGCATTGTTACTTTGTGTCAAGAAGGGCTCTCAACAAGGGAAGTTTCCAGGCGTCTCAGAGTGAACCAAAGCGATGTTGTTCGGACATGGAGGAGGTACAGAGATACAGGAACCGTCGATGACAGGCCTCGCTCAGGCCGCCCAAGGGCTACTACTGTAGTGGATGACCGCTACTTACGGATTGCCGCTCGGAGGAACCCTGACAGCAATGCCACCATGTTGAATAATGCGTTTCGTTCAGCCACAGGACGTCGTGTTTCAACTCAAACTGTGCGCAATAGGCTGCATGATGCGCAACTTCACTCCCGACGTCCATGGCGAGGTCCAGCTTTGCAACCCCGACACCATGCAGCGCGGTGCAGATGGGCCCAACAACATGCTGAATGGACCCCACGGAATTGGCATCACGTTCTCTTCACCGATGAGTGTCGCATATGCCTTCAACCAGACAATCGTCGGAGACGTGTTTGGAGGCACCCTGGTCAGGCTGAACGTCTTAGACACACTGTCCAGCGAGTGCAGCAAGGTGGTGGTTCCCTGATGTTTCGGGGTGGCATTATGTGGGGCCGACGTACGCCACTGGTGGTCATGGAAGGCTCCGAAACGGCTTTACGATACCTGAATGACATCCTCCGACCCATAGTGCAACCATATCGGCAGGATATTGGAGAGGCATTTGTCTTCATGGACGACAATTCTCGACCTCATCGCGCACATCTTGTGAATGCGTTCCTTCAAGATAACGACATCGCTCGACTACAGTGGCCAGCATATTCGCCAGACATGAACCCTATCGAACATGCCTGGGATATGTTGAAAAGGGCTGTTTATGGACGTCTTGACCCACCAACCACTCTGAGAGATTTACGCCGAATTGTCGTTGAGGAGTGGGACAATTTGGACCAACAGTGTCTTGATGAACTTGTGGATAGTATGCCACGGCGAATACAGGCATGCATCAATGCAAGAGGACGTGCTACTGGGTATTAGAGGTAGTGGTGTGTACTGCAATCTGGACCACAAATGCTGAAAGTCTAGCTGTATGATGGTACAACATGCAATGTGTGGGTCTCATGAGCAATAAAACGAGCTGAAATGTTGTTTGTGTTGATCTCTATTCCCTTTGTATTTAACGGTTCCGGAACTCTTGGAACCGAGGTGATGCAAAACTTTTTTTGATGTGTGTATATACAGTGTTTCGATTACATAAGTTTGTAAATACATGTTTATCGTGCCAATTTTAATTACAGATATTATTGGTAGTGGCTAGCATTCTTGGCTGTCACCGCGGAGGCTCGTGTTCGATTCTTGGCTCTGCCAAGAAACATAAATCTGGTCTGAGGTCTGAAACGAGGTACACTCAGCCTCGTGAGGCAAGCCTAAAAGAGGTGGGTTCAATTGCTACCTCAGCCATGCTAGAAGTGGATTTCCGTGGTTTCTTACTTCTACTCCAGGCAAATGTTGGGATGGTACCTTATTTATGGCCACAGCTGCTTCCTACCCAAATCATACTTCATTTTCAAATACACACACTAGTACAGACATCACAGTGACACAGGTTATCAGAAATTCTACACACACACAAGTAAGTTACATGCGGCTACATGACCATGATGTCGCAATGCTCCTAAAACAATCAAAAACACGATAGTATAGCGCACTTCGATGGTTGTGTCGTTATAATTAATGTTGTTTAATTATGTTAACCTGTGATCTATTGAATTATCATTGTGACTAACTTCTGCACTATTTTGTCATTTATGTTCTAAATCAACCGTTCCTATTTAAACTGGCAACCCACTGTAATGTGGTTATAATGTCGGTTGGTTGGTTTCTCAGTTTTGGGGCTGCGATAACGCGGTCATGTAGCCCCGTGTGCTTTGGGTGTGTGTAGAAGATATCTGATAATCGGTGTTAATTGTGATGGCTGTATTAGTGTGTGTTATCTATTTTTAATTCAGGCAATAACTGTAAACATTCGATTTTCAAGTAGTTCCTACTTTTGCCACCAAACGCCACCGTCAACGGCTACTAGTTCAGAACTTGGTAACTAGACCCCACCACAGTCAGTTCCTGGCGACGCACGTTGGAACCTAAGAGCGTTAGTCAAATTTAACCTATAATTTAGCTTCACCGAAGTGTAATTAGTGGAAGGTTCTTTGACATGCCATAAATCTATGACATGGGACCGCCAGCTTTACTTGCCCTCTGAAGGAGGGCATACTGAGGGATTTTTAACGCTCTTAAAAATCCCGACGACTTCGGCTGGGTTTGAACCCGCATCTTGGCTTAGAAGCTCAGAATGCTACCAACTACGCCACCGAAGCCGCCTGTTATAATATCAATGTGGCGAATACACAAATGATGCACTGCACTAGAATACAAGAAGATCATCCAAACTTAGCTGGTATTTGAAACCTGAGTCCCATACGGCGTGCGTTCTCATTTACAGCTCACCTCGGACGCAACATTCAATTATGATATATGAATCGCAGCCAATGGCCATAACGCCCGAAGGCTCCTAACAAGTTCAATTTCAAGTAGTTCCAACTTTTGCTACCAAATGCTACTGTCACTAACACTAGTGGCGAACATTAGAACTTGATAGAGCATTGTGTACTAGGCAAATGTAACCTTCGGTGACATAGTCGGTAGTATGGTAAAATGCTCTGCCCAAGATGGTGGGTTCAAACCCGGCCGAAGTCGTCGGTTTCTTAAGAGTGTTAAAGTCCTTCAGTATGCCTTCATTCGAGGGTAAGTAAAGCCAGCGGGCCCATGTCATAGATTTATGGCACGTAAAAGAACCTACCACTGCAATTGGTGGTGTGTGGAAAAAATGTGTAGGTTATATTTGGCTGGTATACAACGCTCTATCAAGTTACAATGTTCGATGCTAATGTTACCTGGTAGGCAAAGTTGGAACTACTAGAAATTGAACTTGTGAGCCCTCGGGCGTTCAATCAGGCTATATTCTCTTTGCTGAAACATCTTGTTTAGGCTTGTTATATTAACTTTTTTTAGATATACTGTACCTAAATACTGGAAGTCATAGCATTACGTTGGTTGGTTCCTTACTTTAGAGGCTGCGACAACGCGGTCATTTAGCCCCGTGTACTTTGGGTGTGTGTAGAATTTGTCTAATAACCGGTGTTAATTGTGATGGCTGTATTAGTACGTGTTATCTGTGATTCAGGTAGAAGGACTGCAGATGATCAATTTTTCAAGTAGTTCCTACTTTTGCTACCAAAAGCTACCGTCCACGACACCTAGCTGCGGACTTGGTAACTAGATGCCATCGCAGCCAGCACTTGGCGACGAAGGTTGGAACTAATATAGCGTTATCAAAATAATCTAACTTACAAATTAAGGCTTCACATAAGTGTAATTAGTGGAAGCTCCTTTTTTCATGCCATAAATGTATGATATGGGCCCGCCGGCTTTACTTCCCCTCCGAGGGAAGGCCTACCGAGGGATTTTAAACGCTCTTAAAAATCCGACGATGTCGGCCGGATCTGAACCCGTGACCTTGGGCATAGAAGCTCAGCATGCTATCGACTACGCCACCGAAGCCGCCAGCATTACGTTACAGATATTGTTTCGGTGCAGCAGCTATCATTCTCGCTTGTAAGCCTAGAGAACTGGGTTCTGCAAAGAAATGTAGGAATTCTTGTCTAAGAGCTGGAATGGTTTCCACTCAGCCTCATAAAGTGGGTCCGATTCCCACCTCAGCTATCCTGAAAGTGGCTGTTGTTTCATTCAGGAGCTTAGAAATTGCTGACATTTCATCCCCGAGTACTTGGATGTGTGAGGAATTTCCTTTACTATTCTGAAGTCGGTACTATCGTATGTATTTGCAGCCTACTTGTTGTATGCTAAACTTACGAATGGACACAGTGCGCAGAGAGGACAGCGCAAAATGTACAAACATGCTCTGAAATCTAACATCCAGAAATGTATGATCAACACCAGAAACCGGGAGAACAAAGCTTCTAACCAACAAGCATGGAGTCAGCTTGTTCACCGAGGTCCACAACTCTTCGAACACGAACGTCGAAGACATGCAGTGGATATGTGACAGGCAAGGAAAGAACGAATGACCGCTCAAGGGAACAATCCTCAGTGAGTTGTGGGTGAAATATGTGTTTGTGAACATTGTGGAAGAGTTCCGGCTCCAGAAGTGGTCATCAGAGGACCCACAGACATTGATGTCATCAATAGTGGCTATCGTCATCATCATCATCATCAATAGTGGCTTCCGTGGTGTAGTTGGTAGCATGCTGAATTGCTGTGCCCAGGATCGTGGGTTCAAACTCGTCCGAAGTCGTCGGATTTTTTAAGAGCGTTAAAATCCTTCAGTATGCCTTCCGTCGGAGGGGAAGCAAAGCTGGTGGTCCCATGTCATAGATTTATAGCATGTAAAAGATCCTCCCAATAACTAAACTTGTGTGAAGCTAAATTTCTAGGTTAGATTTCTTTGAAACGCTCTATCCAAGTTCCAACGTTCACCACTACTGTAGGTGTCAGTGACGTCTGGTAGAAAAAGTTTAAACTACTAGAAATTGAACGGAAATTGTAGCTCACCCCATGGGTGTCCGCTTGAAGCAGCTACAGCCTCTGGCGTGCCGAACATGTCCTCGGACACTCCCTGCACCAAAAGCCATACGCAAAATAAAATAAAATAAAATAAATAAATAAATCATCATTTGTACTTGAGACTAGGTTTGTGAAGGATGCGATCGTGACTTTAAGTTACGAATCCCCCCAGAATTTGCTAGGAGTAGAAGTGGTGAAACCACGGTTATAACTTCTAGGATGGCTCTTGTTAGTTTTGGCTCACGAGGCTGAATATACCCCATTCCAACCCTTGCCGAAGTTATCCAACATGTCGTACCTTACAATCACTATAACTCGTTGAAATTTAGCCCATCGTATTTTGTACAAATAGCTCAGCTATTGAGAGAGAAAAGAGTGAGATCATTGTACTGTTGAGCAAGGATGATGCACGGGTTCCTTGAATTTACTACTATGCTATTTGCACTATCCTGAGGAAATGGTGTAAAACATCCAATTGAATTGGCTGGTTGGCATGCAGGTTGAATGATGACTATGCCGAGTGTTCTAACTATGCCATAATTTAGTGAAGGTTTTTGCCAGTAGAATATGTGTTCAAAACAAGGATGATCAATATTTCGAGCTTCACAAAAACAACTCTTCGCATTCTTTCCCCTTGTATGACTCGCGCAGGAAGGGAAGGTTTGCAAACATCCTCCATTAATAGCACATTATACAACAAGCCTATAATGGCAATAATTAAGGCACGAGTATGTTTATAAAACAAGTGAAGCGAGTCTTATAATTTCCAGACCAGTGTCATAATTACCATTATACGCAAGTTGCATACGACTGTTTATGCTCGACTATAATTATAACTTTATTTTATCATCGAACATAAATATTCATAAATATCTGTCGAGGTTCCGTCAGTTGGGTTTACTGAACAGAGCGCATGCGCTGGGTTCCCAGTTAGGGATTAAAGACCTTGGCAATGTCAGGTACCTAGGTATTCAAAGCTTTAAAACATTGTTACATCGAAAAAATTCAATTTTGAATGTCTTGATCCATTTTCACTTTCGGAACTGAAATATATAATATTATTATAATAATTAATAATAACTATTTGTTTTAAATAATAATAAATAGTATTATTTATAATTAATATTAATACGCAAGAGACGTTTGAAAATCTTTGGACTTATCTACAGACTGGACAACAGCAGACTCTCTAAAAGGTTATTTAACATAATTGGTTGAAATGCTTCCAAGATAAGGTTGTTAGAATAAATGAAGGAAGACTTACCCGAAAAATATAACAATGAAGGGATTATAAACAAGTAGTTCCGTGAAGAACTATACAGCCTATTTTCATATATCCTGCTAATGTTAATTGCCTCTATCAACATACAAAATTTCAGTTTAATTGCTGTAACAGATTCGTAGATATTGAGAACCGTCTAAATATTTCAGATGGTTGCCAGGTTGGATTTTTATTTTTGTACTATTACATTAAGATTATTGTGTACGTGTGGCATTCAAACTTCAATCGCATGATTAGAACACAAGAAGTAAAAACGAGATTTTAAAATTACGCACAGCAGCCATCTTGTGATTATGCAAACAATTGAAATAAAATAGATGCCAGTGGATCAACATTTGTATAAGCATTTAACGTGCAACGTTTCACGGCACTCGGATAGTTAATTCGCGAGAAACCTCCATTTAAATATTTATACTTCGCGTCGCCGCCATGTTGGATTTGTGCTCACCAGGTTACTGAAAGTCCTTTAGGTGAACATATGTTCATAGTCTCTATGAACATTAAAAAATTCAGTTTGGTTGCTGTAAAAGATTCATAGATATTGAGAACTGTCTAAATATTTCGGAAGCTCGCCATTTAGGATTGTTATATGTATAGGCCATAGAGTTATGTACCATTCAAAGACAATTATTGCCTAGGTTCATTAATAAAACTTTCACCTCGATCGCATGATTACGACACAAGAAATAAAAAAATAATTTTAAAATTTCGCACAGCCGCCATCTTGAGGTTAAGTAAACAATTGAATTAAATTAGATGGCAGTACATTACAATCTGCAAAATCATTTACTGTACCTCATTTCACTGCGCTCAGAGAGTCAAATGACGAGAAAAGTCTATTAAAATATTTCAAATTCGCTTGGTCGCCATGTTCGTTTTGTACTTTACAGGCTTATGAAATATACATAGGTAAACTTATATCAGTACCCTTTATCACCGTACAAAATTGCAGGGTGATATCTGTAATAGTTTCGGAGATATAGAATGTCAGTGAAATATTTCGCACAGCCGCCATTTTGAGGTTATGTAAACAATTGAACTAAATTAGACTCCAGTGCATTACAATGTGTATAAACATTTGCTGTACCAAGTTTCATTACGTTTGGATAGTTAAATCGCGAGAAAAGTCTATTTAAAAGTCTCAATTTCGCTTGACCGCCATGTTGGTTTTGTAGTCACCAGGTTTTTGAAAGTCCCATAGGTGAACTTCTAGTAGTGCCCTTTATCACCGTACACAATTTCAGGGCGATATCGGTAATAGCTTCGGAGATATTGAATGCTAGTGAAATATTTCGCACAGCCGCCATGTTGGATTGGTGAGACGTAACAAAATTTGAAGGGCACGGTCGAGGTCGCCGGGAATAGTGCTATGAACTTACCGAGTTTCATTGAAATCGCTCCAGCCGTTTAGATTTTATTAGGGGGACCCACACACACACCTCACACACACACACACACACGCACACACACACGGACAAAAGGTGATCTCATAAGCCTATTTTTTCAAAATTGAAAATAGGCTAAAAATCTTGAACCGTATACAACATTAGTACCAAAATAAACACATTTTTACTGAATCCCTAGAAGAAAACTGGCAAGAAAAGGTCAAATGAATTTTCATTTGATGGGATAGCACATCGTGGTAGGTTTTTGCTGAGAATTAACACTACCTAAGGGAAGATGATAAGAGAGAAAAGGAGGTGGGTTTCGGCGTAGAGACAAGTACTGGTAGATAGGAAGAGAATCCAACACTAGGTTTTAAACAAATGTTTACATAAAGAAGAATTTCGCAGTGCTAAACCTAGGAGAGACCTAACTTTAGTGGGGGCCTGTTCAAGGCAAGCAGAGAGCGCAGCGGGAATTGATGTTGCCTGCAAGCGCTCGGTGATTGCCCTTTCCATCCCGAGCCGGTATTCTGGTGCTATGGGGACGGGTGGTACTCTGGCAAGACAAAGTAAGCCAAAAGGAAAGGATGTAATAACGTTCCCTTCACAAGGGTTAGATTTTATTATGCATTCAAGAATGCTGGAAAGATTTGAATTTGGAGTAATAATTTTATTTCCGGGCACTGTTGGATCTCTGGCAAACCAACCGAATGCTCCCAGAGAGGGAAGAGACAAAGTATCTTTGGTGATTTTAGTGATGTTGTTATTGTTTTTATGTGAAAATCTTATATGAATACCAATTGTTGCACTTGAGGAAAACTAAGCTTTTACCCAGCAGGATGCCGATTAAAAGTTTATAACAGAAGAAGACCTCAAACCTAACTCAAACAAAGCTGAAATTTTTGAAAACAAACCATAAGTCAGAGAGAAAATCTCTACAAGTAGGAAGCTGGTGGAGCTAGCTATACTTGCCTCTATGGCTTGCTATAATTGTCTGACAGCCAAGAGAAACTTTGAAAATGTTGTTACTTGAAGTTTTAGTTTAAATGCAATAAGTAGTAAAGACTTTATTATTCTAGAGATTGTTCCTTTTCGTAAAGAGAGCTTAAGCTTAGAGGAAGAATCAGGGAAGAGAAGGTCCTGCCTAATCGTGATTCTAGCGAGAAAGATAAAGCAAAAAGGAAAACAAGTGATTTATTTAACACATTTATAAATGTTTGAACTGATTAAGAATGCTTAGGTTGTGATTTTAATTTGAGTTAAGAATAACAATTGGTTATAAAATGCCAAGGTCTCAGACCTAATAATGAAAAAAATGAAAATCCACAGCCTGCTTCCAGTCTCCGACCGGGTCAGGAATGGAATGAATGAAGCCCCCATCTAGCGGCTAAGAGGTTTAAAATTTACAAACAATATTGATAGAGTACAAGTTTCGAACCTGATACAGCAATAAAATCTTACAAAGATTTTAAAAAGTGTGCTTACGATTAAGTAATTTGAAGTTTGTAACGACAATTGTAAAGCAATTTTAACTTTGAAAGTTTAATTAGATACGATCCAAGCACCTTTAGAATGCCTTTATGGCAATCGAAAAGGCTATGAACAAATATATTGGATTCCTGATTGTACCAGGAAAAGAAGAAAAAATTACAAGCGGAAATTACCGCTGTTTTATGCAGAAGTTAACAATTTGATAAATTCTAATAGGGCAGGTCACCTTGTGTGAAGCCATTAGCACAAAGATTAGACAACTCCTTAATTATTAGAAAAAGTACAATTCCCTAATTTTAGAAGGGAAGAACAATTAAAATGTGGACTAGCCACAAGTTGAAACAGAGTGAATATGTGATAAATCCGACAAGATGGGAGGGATCCTCTTTGGGCTAAGCCTCGTAGAAAAAAGAACCCAATAGTTAAATTTAATTTGGTCAGTAAAAGGTATTTTAGGAAATGGAGTTAGGAACTATAGGATAAAGTCCAGGCCAGATTTATTGCTCCTACGTACCCGGCGTGGTTGAGATTAGCACACGCGGATTCGAAGCACTGATAGTTTGCTGATAAGTTGAAAATGTTCACTATTGCAATGTATGTGAGTTCGTAGAACAAGAGAAAGTTATTGCAGCTATAATGAACACTTGGTAAAATTTGAACTTGAATATGTATTGCGTTGGAAAGTTTATGGGTTGCAGTTATTAGTTTTGTTTCACTTGAAGTTCCAGCAATTTGACGGTACTGAGCACAGTTTATTGCGGTTTGAAGCATACGTTGAGTGGAAAATTTCTAGAACTGTGATAACAGATAGGGCAATAGAGTTCCCACTGTGGAAAAAGCTAAGTTTATAGACAGCGGTTAATTTAACATGAATCCCTCGGTGTGGGAAGGTATTCCCATTTATTTTGTACAAGAAGTACTAAATTTCATGTTTTAAAGCCAGCTTAGATAACTAAAGCCTGACAAAGAAAGTGACACGAAGACGGTTATTACACAATAGTGAGCAATTCCCCACACTGTCTATAAAATGGTATTAAAAGCGTTAGGCGTATTAAAACCATTAAAACAAGTCTAAGATCATTGTACTTAGCTTTTTCATGGCTGAAGAAAGTAGATGATCCTGGCGACCGTTAACTTACATCCACAACATGGCGTCGATTTAAAAAATGTCTCATGATAACAGGAGACTGGCCCTTGGGAGGGCTCTGAACTGTACTTGACGACTGAACTAGGAGAAGTGAGGACGAGCGATTCCGCACACGACAGAGGTAGGTAGGCAAGGGGAGAGGGGAGGGAAACAAAAGAGTTTATAACAGAATGTACAACATACAAAAAATAAAAACCCTTTACAAATATACATTTTCTTCATGGAGCAGTCTTCGTAGAGATGTTAGCTGACGACGAGGACGACGCCTGGTTGATGGGTGAGGAAGTCCTCTTGAGCTTAGAAATATTGAGGAACTTCAGTGGTTTGCTGTAAGATGCCGTTAGGGTTTCCATAGAAGATATACATCTAGAACAGACTCAAAGACAAAATGAATCCCTGTGTAATGGAAAGAAGAAATAAATAATGGATCACTGTTGGTGTCTGCAAAGAAAGAAATTAAATAAAATAGATAAACCAAAGAGCAGCAAAAGCTAACTCTGACTGACCGTGTATTCTAAATAATACACCTCATCGTGGTCATTTATCTGCATGTACTTGTGTATCACTGTATAATATGTAAAATTTGTCCGATAACCTGTACTATTGTGGTGTCTGAGGTAGTTTATGCTACTTATTTTCAGACACCTGTATTGAAAATAAAACCTTCATCATGGAATTAATAAAAGTTCTGGCCCCATTACTTTTTCCACCACCTTATAAATTAGCGCATCACTTTCTACACTAAGATCATCTAATCTTCTGATAATTACTATAGGCTTAAATTAGACTATTTCCAATATTAATTGTCAAAATTAAATCAACATTATTTGAGTCTTATGAGATCTGTCCTTCTGGCTGTGTGTATCTCCCCCAACCCTATCAACTACTAAACGGCTGAAGCTATCGACACCAATTTGATATGAGTAAAGATCTATACTTGAATATCTCACGTCCATATATTAAAATGACGTCAATGCTACCAACTATTGAAAAATCACTAGTGACATTTCAGCTCTATGTTGGGTATCTCAGAAGTTATGCATGCGAACTGTTCCAAAATTGGCACACACATAGATAATATTACATCAGATAAATTTACAGGAACACATTCATGACAGTTTGGCAACATGATTGTACAGTAAGCCTGTTGATAGGTCCAATTCTTAAATGCTATACTATCAATTGGATTTCAACCAAATTTCATATGTGCTATTTGTACCATAACAGATATTACTATGCGTATTCTTTAGAGCAAGCAGAGCTGCCAGCTGTTAATAAATGCTCTCTATTTTTAGCCTACTTTCGATTTTTGCAAAAAATGAAAGTAGACTTATGAGATCAACACAGGGCGAAAAAAGTGTGTCTGTCTGTGTGTGTGTATGTGTGTGTGTGAGTCTGTGTGTGTGTATGTATGTGTGTGTGTGAGTCTGTGTGTGTGTGTGTCTGTGTGAGTGTGTGTACTCTGAATGTCTGTCCCCCCCCCTATCAATTCGAACACGGTGAATGCGAATTGAACGAAATTTGGTACAAAGGTAGCACTAGCAAAGGACACCTCAGTGTCATGTTTTATATCGCCGCCATCTTTACTAAAACTGAATGGCGGCCACTCAAACGTTCAAAACGTAAAATCAAATAACGACTAACCAAATCATCCGATCTCTACCAAATTTGGTAACAAAATACCTTCGTATAGGATGCGTCTTGTGACCAAACTACAAGGTCGTCCGCCATACCATTTCAGGATGGCGGCCGTGCGAATTATGCAAACTATATAATCCATATCATGGGACCCACCATTTCCGATTATCGAGCCGAGAATCGTTTTAACTGTTCTAAAGGAAGAGGCACGTTCGAAATTAAAAGTTTATTTTGTAATACTATAGCGCAGACGTGATTTTAAAAAGCTGAGCTGATTCAGTAATAAGACAAGATGGCAGCGGATATCTTGTGCCTGACTTATATTTCACTAATTTGAGTATTGCATGCAATATAGCGTATTGATACAAAATAAATAAACTTTGTATGAAATGCTTTATATATAAATAATATACTCCAGTGATGAAATCGTTTAGTATAAATCATTATTTGCTAACAAGTTCTATGTAAGTCATTTTATATAGAGCGATATTCGTTTACACAATTAGCTCAGTGGTAGAGCGTTAGCCTATCGCTCAAATGCCTATGGTTCAAACCCGATCGGAGCTAGGTTTTTTGCTTGAAATGTTATATGTTTATTGTTTTGTAATGACTCAGATGTTTTAAAATTAAGCGTTATATTGTGCATATTATGGTGTAAAATATATATTTAATTAAAACATAATTCACCAGCAGATTTACTCGAGACATCTAGCTGCCAAAAAGGTAGTTATTAACTTCCAGATTTTATTGAAAAGTTTCTTCTTCTGGCCGCTAGAATTCACTCGCTCTGTTAGGATTATATTGTTCGATATTTCACCACTAGATATCACGACTAGTCTACGTGGGGCTCCATTGATTACCATTGGCATTCTATGCGCATCGAATTTGAAGAATGACAAGATGATACTACGATACATTTTTACTTTTTATTTTAAAGGGTTTGTAACAGCCTATTTTGCGTTACTTGAAAATGTTATTTGAAGTTAAGAACAAAACGATTTCACATAGTAACTGAATTGAAGCCGTTGGTGTTAGTTTTATTTCAGGCAAATAGCAATCGAAAATATCCACATAGTTTGTATACACACGTCTCTGTAGGTTCATGGAAAGATTTGTTAATTCAATTAGGGTTGTGAAAGCCATGCACAACCAGACGTGTAAAGACATGCCTCAACTCAAATTTGGATGTTGCCCACGGCAGGTCGTATATGTAATAATAATAATAATAATAATAATAATAATAATAATAATAATAATGTTATTGGTTTTACATCCCTTTTAACTACTGCTGCTTTTAGAGACACCGGGGTGCCGGAATTTTGGCCCGAAGGGGATCTTTAACGTGCCAGTAAATGTACTGACACGGCTCCCTCGCATTTGTGCACCCTCAAATGCCAGCTGACTGCGCCGGAATTTTGGCCCGAAGGGGATCTTTAACGTGCCAGTAAATGTACTGACACGGCTCCCTCGCATTTGTGCACCCTCAAATGCCAGATGACTGCGCCAGGATACGAACCTGCAACCTAGGGCCCAGCAAGCGAGAACGTTACCGCTGAGCCACGCAGCCAGTCCGGTCGATTATGTCTCCAGTTCCATAACATTCTTGATATACTTCTTATCTTTCTTTCTTCAATGATGGTAGCAGTTTTTATCTAGGTTGTGGCGTTTGGTAGAGGTAAATCGTTTCTAAGGTCTTCAACAAAGAATAGTTCTATTATACTCTTTGATAATAACAACGAGTTATAACTATACTCATACATTTAGGAGAAAGTAGGCTATATGTTCTTTACTGAACATCTTGTTTACCCTAATTTCAATATACTGTATTAGAAACTATGCAAGCCAGTAGCTCTAAACTTAGCATGCATATAGTTCCTGAAATTCTAGATTAATTTAAAGTAAATAGCATTCGTCAGTGTAGTCAACATGATAGTAAGCCTGCTGATAGGTGCAATTCATAAATGCATGTAACTTCTATACTAAGAAATGGATTTCGACAAAAATTTCGTATTTGCTTTATATACCATAACAGATATGAATATGCGTATTCTTAAGAGCTATCAGGGCTGCCAACTGTTCATAAATGCTCTCTCTATTTTGTTATCCTTATATCAATATATCAGAAAGTATGCAATCCAACAGTTTTAAACTTTGCACACGTAGTACCTGACATTCTAGATTATTTTGGAGTAACCAATATACATCCGTGCTGCCAACATGATTCTAAGCCTGCTGATAGGTCCACTTTTTAAATGCATGTAACTTCTATACTAATAAATGGATTTCATCCTAAAATGGCACAATAATAGATCATAATACTTCAGAATAATCCCTGGCAATACATACATGACATTGTTGCCACCATGATTTTTCGCGCACTGATAGATCCAATGCCCAACTGCATGTAACGTACAGTGCATACTATCCAATGGACTTCAACAAAATTCTGTGTGTTCATTTTGTACCTTAAGAGAAGGAACTAAGAATATATTCAGTTAACGGGGCTGCCAACTGTAGTGCTCTATTTGGCTACACTATTTCAGGTATATTTCGAACTAATTAAAATGCCAGTATTAACAACTTAACTTCGTCATTATTCTAGATAGGTCTATATAGATAAATCATTGGCATAAATCTTAAATTTTAAGGAAAAGGGGCTCTTGTGTTCGTCACGGAACTAATTGTTATTCTAGATTTTGATTTAGATATTTTGTCATGTAAGTCATGAGACAGCATGAAAAGTTGGAAGTGTTCACGATTTTCTATTTTTAAAGTACGGATTAACCAATATGGACTGTGATATATCTCTTCATTTTATAACCTGCTAGCTGTACCCAGCATGCGTTTCAACGCCAGTTAAGGAAAGAAAGTGTTGGAGTTGTAATTTTATATATTGAAGGGTTTTTGGCTACACATTTATGTTTCTCTCTCTTGTATGGATTTTCCAAACATTATCCATACACTTGTACGGATTTTCCCCGTGCTTTGTTGATGGCCATCGCAAATGCGAGTCGTACTGGAAACTGTAAACGTTTGGAGACACAGAAATCGCCGCTAAACTGTAAGAAATACACTCATTTTCCTAACAACTTATGAGCCACCTATTGAAAAATGGATTTGCTAATTCAGAAACCTTCGTGAGCTTGATTAGCATCTTACCAAATGGCATTTGTTGAAACGACTCGCGCGCAATCTATTGTAAAATGGATTTTCTAATTCAGCATCCTTCGCGGGCGTGCTCACAACAACTTAATAAAGTTAATTTGTTTAAACGATTAGTGTTCCAATAATCATTTATTGAGACGACTCGCGCGCCACTCATTTTGAAATGGATTTACTACTTAACAAAATTTCGGGCGTGTGCACACGACAACTAACCAACGTTCATTTGCTGAAACAATTCGCGTGCCAACACTCATTTGTTGAAACGACTCTTCTGCCACTTATTATAAAAATGTATTTAATAATTCAGAAACCTTCGTAAGCTTGAACAACAGCTGACCAAAGGGCATTTGTTGGAATGACCCACGCGCCATCTATCTAAAAATGGATTATGTAATTCAGAAACCTTCGTGGGCGTGGGTACAACAACTCACCGAAGTTCATTCTTCGAAATTATTAGCGTGCCATCACTCATTTATTGAAAAGACGATAGAGTTTGTCGTTGTTATAAATTCATGATGTTATTATGACGATATATTGTATTTTTGCTGAGACCAACAGGCGAGCAAATAATCATATCTGCCATTTCATTTAGCGTTATTTCCATTTGTTTGCTCATCTTGACAGAAATGAGTTCATAAGTATGATACAACTCCATTGTAAAGTGAAAATATAGACAAGGAGCGTGTATTGTTGGTAAATTAAACGAGGGAAATCAAGAAATAGAAAAAGATTAAATAATCCTCAATAATGTAGTGTTATAGCCTAACTGACAAGTATTTTTTTCTAAAAGAAATTAATGAAATATTTATTCATTCATTCATTTATTTGTAATTGGGGGTGTGTCCCCCGGTGTCAGATTGGGTATGCATAACAAATAAGCAATTATACATAACAATTCAATAACAGTTAAACTGGTGTATTTACACAAATCGTTAGTCTTTTCTTAAACACACCACTACGTTTGGGGAAAGGCTCTAAGACTGCGGCAGGTAGAGTGTTCCAGTTGTCAATGGCACGATTTACGAAAGAATATTTGGCATATATATCATGCTGTGGTCGACCCTAAACTTTGAAAAAATGATCACTCCTACTTATGTAAGCGGGCTTTCCTATACGTTTGCTAAGCTCAACCCATGCTGGTTGATTTGTATACGTTTTGTACATATCGCAGAGTCTAAATTGTATCCTCCTAGCCTCAAGTGGTTCCCACCCAAGTTTCTTTAACATACGGGTCACACTGATCCTGTGATTAAAGTCACTGAGTACAAATCTAGCGGCCTCCCTTTGTGCCATCTCCAACTCAATAATGAGCCCTACTTGATATGGATCCCAAACCGCCAAGGCGTGTACCAGAATAGGTCTTACAAGTGGAAAATATCCTAATTCTTTAGCAGAGGTACTATTTCCATTCAATACCCTCATTACAAAGTGCAAAGATCTTTAGGCTATAAAAACTACACATCTTACCTGACTACTCCATTTCATATCATTTCTTACGCTCAAATACTTGCATGAATCTTCTTCTACAAGTATTTCCGAGCCAATGAAAATCTTGCTTTCGCCCTTTCCTTATATTTATGACACTGCATTTCCTTGTATTTATTTTCATTCTATATTGAATCACCCACTTATAGACCAGATGTAGGTCATCTTGAAGTACTGTGTTGTTTTGGGAGCCATGTACTGTATTTTTCGATATATTACATAATCATCCGCAAACAATCAACAGTCACTGCGAATCCCATTTGCTAAGCCATTTATAAACACCAAAAAACGAAGTGTTGATCACTCTGCCTTGAGGGATACCCGATGTTACGGTAATTTCATCCGAGTCATATGAGTAACATCAGGGTATAAAGTGGCTTGCATCCAGAAGTCGACGTCTATAAAAATAATACTAGCAGTATTATTTAAACTGATTGGTATCGTAAAGCCATAAAAATATTTCATCCCATTGTAATGATCCTAGAGAGTGTAGCCTATGTCACCTGATGTTAAATGTGAAGCGATATCCTCGGTGTGGTTATATAGATATTAACTCCAAAATTCTCCTGTCAGTTATATATCAATTTATCATGGAACACAACATGCGTCCGTCGTATAACTTTCAATAAAACAATGACTACTGCTATCATTCAAAATCAACATTGCTAAATCAGCAGGACGTGACAAACTAGCAGTACGGACTAATTGAGCGCATTATTTATAGGTGCACTCTATAAAGGGTGTCTACCGTGCTAAGGTGCACAGCCATGCAAATTCCTCGATCCCAGTTCGTGTAGTACAGAACATTAACATGACGGCGAATGACTGATGCCAGCGTAGGTACGGCCGATAAGCACTCATGTCTACAGATAGCGACGGGTGTTTTGGGATTCTCTCCACTGCATGATTCGGAGTTTTTTGACTTTGTAAGGAGAATCTGTAATGGGATCAAGGTTAGTGAAGGTAAACGTGAAAGTAAATAATTTGAATCGAACGTATTTATGTGTAAAATCTAAACCAGTTGATGCTAAAAGAATTGGTTCGTTAACCTTCCAATATGCGGAGCATATAATATTACTATTAAAATAATTAATTCACCCATTATTGATAATGAGCCCCAACGTAACCACTACCAAAGACATAAATAAATAAATAGTTAATACATTTCTAGATTGAGAATAGGCTACAAAAAAGCCTTTGCAGACGACCTTGCACTCCTAGCCTCCAGTGTGGAGGAAGCTAACCATCTCTGAATTACATAGCTGCTAAAGTAGGCTTAAAGATCGCCATCAACAAAACACTGTTTATCAGGAACATCAGAGATGCGCCCGAGTCAATCCCACTGAGAGACAAAGAAGAACTCAGGAGGCTAGGAATCACAGATGAAGACTGTTGACAGAAAACAATTCAGGGAAAGACTTTCTAACATGAAGATTCTTGTGGAAGAAAAGTGAGAGTGCAGGAGAGGAGGATGGACAGCAGAGATAAAGGCACAACACTCTGAAAGAAAGAAGGAAATGTGGAGGAAGAGGAAGGAAGAAAGAACTATGAGAAGGAAATTAAGTGATATTTGCGTGGTCTTTAGTTTGGCCGGTTCACAGAGAAAAAGAGTAAAAATAAATAAATAAATGAGCCCCGCGTGAAGCGTGGCAGTTCGAAAATCAAGGACAACCCATTCTTGTCCAGAAATATTGTTCAAGTTTAATGTTTATGTAGTAAAAATGTTGATTCTTTGTTGAATCGATTTAAGAAATGGCTGAAGTTAGGCGCATTTTATGTGACATTTAGTGGTGCAAATGCTGTATTTATTAACGATTAATTAGTGATATTTATTTTACTGCCACAAAAATTTCTCTTGATTTTGCATAAATAAATCTTTTCTTAGTAATGTGCCCATTTCAACAATGAAATATGCAAATCACAGTTTGCCAGCAATGCTCAATCGGGAGTATCGGGGTTCATGGTTTGTTCTCCCACTCAGTGAATTACACACTTTGGATTAAGCATAGGATACACTTCCAAAAATAAACAAAATCAAATCCTACTGACAAAATCTTTAATTATCCAAAATATGGCGCTAAAAAAATTAAACAAATGAAAATACTGACACTATAATTCACACTTGTCCAAAATTGAACAAGGAATTCAAATTAAACAATTACAAAATAATAATGACTGGTTTTCCAAAAACCAACAAAACTTCAACTATGTTTCACTTCCATATGGTGTCAATTCAATTTTTTTAAAATAATGAGCTCTAAATGACTCGGTAAAGTGTACATACACTGTGTTAGCAATTAAATACACAACAATTAATATTTACATTTTAATCATAATATCAAAATATGGCTAATCATTAATTAATTTTTGGGCTCTCACAATGCTCATCTGTACCATCACTCTCTCTCAAGCTACCAACTCACTACCGTGATTGGAAAAATTTGCGTATTCCCGAGCAATAGAAAACTACTGAGCAAGTCAAACTTAAGATTACTCCCGGAATCTAATGTCTTCAATAGAACTCGTGAATCACTGAATCATTAAATAATAAAGTTAGGGATTTATCATTTTGTCTTCACAGACAATTATATCTTAAGGGACACTAGGGCTGAGTTTTTAGGCAAAAATGACAAAATAACTGTTTCGTGTTTTTCCCATATATATGTCTCATGGACCCCTGTCGATCATTTCCGTAAAACAGTTTTCATGCACCGCCATTTTTAAAGGCTCAGCGACATTTTGAAATGTCCTCTGCCTAAAAAGAAGATGGAAGGCAAATCATAGAAAGTAGGCTATACGTTTCAAACTAGAAATCCTAAAAAGACGTAGGATAACTCAAACAAAAGGTCTCCATGCTCTTTATCTCTACAACAAAACATTGTATTTTTCACATTTTTTCCACAAAAGTTTCATTGGGTGAGCCAAACCGGTTAATATAGTATGCGATTTTATAAAAATGCATTTATCTCCAAACATCGTTTTCAGGTAATCAAAATGCTCCATGTGCATGAGGTATTCACCAATTTTACTAAACAAATTACTGGTTATTCAGAAACACATGTGTTGCAAGATAACATTGCAATATCTCCAGCCTTTTTGTAAATTACAGACCAAAAAATTAAAAAACTATGAAAAATTATCAAAATTCATAAGACATGATGGCACATAAAGAAACAAGTAGTTCCGTGAAGAACTATACAGCCTATTTTCATATATCCTACTTATGTTAATTGCCACTATCAACATACACAATTTCAGTTTGATTGCTGCAATAGATTCGTAGATATTGAGAACCGACTAAATATTTCGGATGGTCGCCATGTTAAATTTTATATATGTAGGTCCTAGAGTTATGTACTGTTACATGCAGATTATTGTGAACGTGTAGTATTCAAACTTCAAACGCATAATTAGGACACAAGAAAAAACAAAGAGATTGAAAAAATTTTCACAGCTGCCATCTTGAGGTTATGGAAACAATAGAAATAAATTAGATGCCAGTGGATTAACATTCGGATAAAGATTTACTGTACCAAGTTTCACTGCACGCGGATGGTTAAATTGCGAGAAACGTCCATGTGAATATTTATAATTCGCGTAACCGCCATGTTGGATTTGTGATCACCAGGTTATTTAAAGTCCTATAGGTGAACTTAAGTTCATAGCCCCTATGAACATTAAAAAATGCAGTTTGATTGCTAAAATAGATTCGTAGATATTCAGTATCGTCTAAATATTTCGGATGGTCGCCATGTTGGATTGTTAAATGTATAGGCCATAGAGTCATGTACCATTAAAGGAAAATTATTGCGTAGGTTCATTATTCAAACTTTCACTTCGATTGCATGACTACATCACAAGAAATAAAAACTTAATTTTAAAATTCGCACTGCCGCCATCTTGAGGTTATGTAAACAATTGAACTAAATTAGATACCAGTGGATTACAATGTGTATAAATATTTCCTGTACCAGGTTTCAGTGCGCTTGGAACATTAAATCGCGAGAAAGGTCTATTTAAAATGTTCAAATTCGCTTGGCCGCCATGTTCGTTTTGTAGTTAACCGGTTTTTGAAAATCTTATAGATGTACTTCCAGTAGTACCCTTTATCTCCGTACAAAATTTTAGGGAGATACCGCTAATAGTTTCAGAGATATAGAATGCCGGTGAAATATTTCGCACATCCGCCATCTTGTGATTATGTAAACAATTGAACGAAGTTAGATGTCGGTGCATTACAATGTATATAAACATATACTGTACCAAGTTTCATTGCGTTTGGTTGGTCAAATCGCGAGAAACGTCTATTTAAAAGTCGCAAATTCGCTTGGCCGCCATGTTGGTTTTGTAGTTACCAGGTTTTCAAAAGTCACATAAGTGAACTTATAGTAGTTCCCTCTATCACCATAGAAAATGTCAGGGTAATATCGGTAATAGTTTCGGAGATATTGAATGCTGGTGAAATATTTCGCACAGCCGCCATGTTGGATTGGTGAGTCTTAACAAAATTCGAAGGGCACGGTCGAGGTCGCCGGGAATAGTGCTATGAACTTTCCGAGTTTCATTGAAATCGCTCCTGCCGTTTAGATTTTATTAGGGGGGGACACACACACGAATCACACACACACACACACACACACACGCACACACACACACACGGACAAAAGGTGATCTCATAAGCCTATTTTTTCAAAATTGAAAATAGGCTAAAAATTAATCTAACAGCATACATGTGTCACTTTCCTGAAATGTCTCAATGTTATAATATTTAGAATAGTTTAAGGTATATGTAATAAAAATATCAAGCGTTTTACACAATTGCTAATGCGCATGGAGCATTTTGATCACACGGTATATTTTAATAATATAATTAGTAAAATATCAATTACATTTCTTCCAATTGTTTTCAAATTTGGTATGTGACTTAGTGTTTTTATTCTAAGTATGCAGTTTAAATTTCAACTCATTCTGATAATAAATGTGGAAGTTGAAAAACTCAGCCCTAGTGTCCCTTAAGAAAGCAATGATCTGAACTCTGCAAGCGATAATAATGGATGTAAAGGTACCTCGGTTCAAATACCGGGTCGTTTAAACAATCGTAAACACTTCCGTGTGTTGTGACTCAGACAGCCCGTTTCCTAACCTACCTCAATACAAGAGGGTAAGGGTCTGTCTTAACTACTTGGCTTGATTTATTGCATGGAGAGAAGAGCCCACAGTCTCGCCTTCATAAGGGACTGGTTATTCAGCTTTAACACACAGCTGTTTCAAATGCATTTCTCTGAATGGCAAGGCTTACGATACAAAATCACCACAAAACAACTATTTAGGTTCTACAGACCTTATTCCTTTTAGCTTCGGTAAAGTATAATTATGAAGTGTCCTCATTAGCGGGTAAGAAAATTCAATAAAACAACCAATATTAAGGGGCTTCAACACGGACGACTCTGAGTTCGATCCTTTACACTGCCTCGGGAGCAGTATCCCAAATTTGGAGGACTTATAACATTAGCGACTTAAGGAAGGCCTAGCCCATAACCAGCGCTCATAATACAACATAAATTGCACCCTTTTCAACACACAACATACAATGCCTCGTGATCAACATCACAACTTTGAGGGCTTACAACAGCTCATTACCGCAACTAACTGTCTCTCATAATTACTTTTACCGAGCATTTCAACGCATTCCTAGCGTGACAAATTACTTCAATGCGCGACATGGCGCTCATGCATGAATTAGCCAAGTTGCCTTCAAAGAACAAAATAAATTCAAAACAACGTTTGATCTACGTCTCAATATATATATTACTCAGCCTCAATTTACAATAATCATTTTTACCATAAAGAACATGTATTCACAACATTCATTAATTCATCTAAAGGAGCTCTGAAGCTACCACTTTTCAATATAAAACTCATCACATAATTCATTTATATAATTATTATTATTATTATTACGCTTGCTTTACCATATTTATATCATTTACCATTAAACTGATATTCCACTGAATATTTTCCACAAGGCATTCACTAATACTTCACATATTTATTATATTTCCATCAAATCAATCGTTCAGATCGCGCAATCTTTATTTCACCTGTTATCAAACATCCCCACTTCCACTCATGAGTATTATACGCAAATCTTCCCAAAACACATAATAATGAAATTGTTACTCACATGATTGTACGGTCAGCGACCGAATTCTCCAACGATGGAACATTTTCACCCACCACTTTCTTCTTAAGCCATATCCATGGTTATATTTACACTCAATGACACTTTCTTAACAGCACATAAAATATATACCCTAATCACTTTAAATATAAGGAATACCATTTTGTATTCGTTTTCACTTAAACACAGTACAATTTCACTAATACTATATTACACTCAAAAATTTCACTATATTTAAATTACATAAAAAATTTATCACTCTGGCGTTAATTATTCGCCTTACACACGTGATTTCTTTTCTCTTCTTTTCCCGTTTCCAAGGGTTGCACTATATGCACGTCGGCTTCCTACTCTGAAGAGATGATTGAAAGTCTCGATCGAACTAACCTCACTGGAATAGATGATCTTCTAATTCTGGGTTTGAATATCGGCTTCTTTAACTTTACTGCACGATGTCGTATCTTGCTAGACGCTAACTTGTTCGTCTAATAAAAGTCTGTCACTGCTATATTACTTTTATAATCGCTCGAACATATATAACGGCGACCTAGTAATTTCCTGGTTTTACTTTCTGTTACTTTGATTCGTGGCTTCCTGGAGTACTCCCCAATGTCTTACTGTTCATTTGTCCACCTAGACAAAGTCTGGAACTTCGATTTCTAATTTTTATCGTGCTTCGCTCTAGCCCCCTCGGTTCAGGAACACTAGGCGTTACTATTTCGTTCTACCCTGATTTGGTTACTTAACGTAGATAGAACTGTATATTTCACTGTCCTTGGGTACTTCGAAATCTTATGATGCGTCGGTTCTTTAACTGAACTATTATATTCGAGTACCTATCGCCGGTAATTTCTTAAGTCCACAGTCTAAACTTTGACTGTACTAGTGAACTTTATAAAGTCTGAAGCTTGATGATATTATTCCTATAACAGGATTCTGATGTGTCTTCACACGGCGATACTAATGACGATACTGAACGGCCAGTCCCCTACGGGGTGCTCGTCTGTGATACAGCGTAACACGACCTCTCACGGTCTGGTAAAGACTGCATGCTCTTCCTGGCACATCCAGGGTTTATATCCAAATCTGCGGCAAAAAGATCAAATCCGATTCTTCTCCAGCACTAACTTCTGAAGTAATTGTCGTATAATTTTGAAAAATATGTCTTTTGAAAGCTCATGTTTTAAACGTAAAATGGTTTATTTGATCATGAAAATCGATCACACAATTCCAAGATATTAAATAGTTTGGCTCCTCAGATATGTGAGTGGTGAGGTTTATTTTTCCCTCTCTTACATCTCTGGGCTCGGGGAATAACTACCGACGTAATGCCGCGTCTGCAGTTCTTTCCTGTGCAAATATTATAAACTTTTTCCCCACACAAAAATCTCTTTTCCAGAATGATCAACAATGATGTGTTCATTTCATTAATTAAATGCTTGTAAATGGCTTAATTCTAATTATTTCTCTTCTTGCGTCATTAAAAGGTTGCCATTTTATAGCTGAGTAAGGTCTATTTCCGAAACTCATTCTCCCTCACTCGTCGTGGAAAGTTTTTCTCGTTCTATTAATAATCATGCGCCAGCTTCTTATCGATGCGTCAAGCGTGATCTCATGCCCGCATGACTAGTGGTCACCCGTTCTTGCATCACATTATAACAGCCCACTTCCTAAAATCTTTCCAATACATTCTAAAGACTGCCTTATTTCCTCTCTTCTTTTGCATATAAAATATGGATTCGACGCTTGAACCAATTGCACATGGGTTCAGTAACCAGAGCAAAAAGGAGTACGATTAACATGGGTCTGACGTACCCTGCCTGATATTAATGTTTTAGAACATACTGTGGCAGGTCTGATATATTTTCTCCTATGGCTCACTCACAGATTGTGCGTCACGCAACCGTGAGAATCCCAGATCGCTCGTCTATTAACGCGTGGAACTGGATGTGATGTGAAAATACAGAGATGAATGTTGTATGATTATACAATTTCGTAGGTCAACGACTACTTTGAAATTGGTGTACGGGCTTAATAGTGAAGTAATTAAAGTATAGACTAATGAAATATTAATTCAGTGCACATCACCTGCTCATGTGCATTATTGCGCAATCAAATGTTCGAGTATTCTAAGTTGTTACAAAATATCGTCCAGTGATCTACTTTGCTAGGAGATTCGGGTGAATTCGAACACAATTTTAATTAACTTATTAAAATTTCACTCTCTTCCCAATCACTGTTTATTGTTTGATCACCGTTAAACAAATAGGAGTAAATTACGGGGATACACAGATGTTCTTTCATTTGCAGTGCTTAATTTATAATTTTCCATTGCCATTGCTCATTACGTGGAGTTCTATGGCTATAGATACCAACCATAAGCCGGCATTTCAACTCTTCCTGGTATATGAAGTAGGTTTGATGATTATGCTACATCCACGAGTCAATATACGAATGGGTACGAACCCCACCGTTGCACAGTGGCTCACAATCCAGAATTCTCGGCCAAAAATCGAAAACTATGTTCGATTTAATTTAATTTAATTGTTACTCTGCCCGAAGGCAGGTACGAGCCTCGGAAGAGGCTATCCCCAGCCGGAGTTTACTTGCGGTAGGGTGGCCAGGGCCTTTCCGCTCCTCCTCATGTTGGCCAACAGCACGCAGTGTCTAGAACCGGCATACCATCCAAGTTCCGACTGCGCCCAATGTTGCTTAACTGTGGAGTTCTCATGGGATCCGGTGTTTCAACACGGCTAGGCACATAAAGGATAAAATGTATACAATATGTAGAGAGTAGATTGTAAATACCGTAACAGTTTTGGCATTTACAGCGCAAAAGTCCAGGGTATTCAGGCAGTTGACAGCATCATCGGTAGCACTGTGTAGGTCATGGATAGTTCCTTCAAATCTCCTCCTTGGACACTCGAGGGCAACATGCTGAATGGTCTGAGGCACATTGGCAGAGTCACAGAATGGGCTTTGAGGTTTTCCCCACTTGTGCAGTCAGAAATTGCATCGTCCATGATATGTGCGGACCATGTTAAATGATGTCCATACCTTTCTTGGTAAATTGAAACCAGGCAATTCTCTCCAGGGATCAGTTATTAAACCCAGATGGACTGCTTTGTTGCAGCCCATATTCTACATGCCCGTCTTGTCAGCAGCAAAATGTGATGAAATTAGCGTCTCCCCCAGCTTCCATGGATTTCAATCTCCCCTTTTTCTGCGAATTACAGTCCAGGTGTATGGACAGTTGGGGATTACTGCGATATTTCAGCCATAGGTTTTGCAGAGCGAATAACGAATCAGAACTTTCAGATTTTACTTAAATACAATGGTGACTTCATTGTCTAACATTGTAAAAAAAAAGTCCATGTGTTCAGTAAATAACATATAGCCTACTTCATATCAATTTATGGTTATAGTTATATCTTTTATCTTTATGATAATATATAATTTTGGGGACTTAACGGTGCTCAACTATTAACTTATACAGAGAGCACACTGCGTAAAGTAATAGGTACCCTTCATGGTCCATATTTGTAAAAGATAGGCGTGCATAACACATGCAATCATAGGGATATTGGGTTTCATGTAGGAATTTGTCTTATAACCTATGTTTTGTGGTGTCTGTAGTATTGTATGTAATTTGTAATCGATGTAAGGATTGGGATGAAGGGGGCCGTTGCTTTCAGTTAAGAACCAACCCGAAGTTTTGCCGGGAATAGAAATTGAAAATTATGAAAATCCACTTGTAAGGTGGTTGAGGGGAGAATAGAACCGTCCTCTTCCCAGTTTTGCCTCACGAGGCTGAGTAGCCTATACCACATTTCAGCTGTCATACCAGAATTAAAGTAGCATGTATTGACCTCCGGGGCGACAGCCGAGAATGCTAGCCACTCCACCTTGAGGTGGTCCTATTGATTAGTATTGTTCGTTTAGATTTCTAGGAGTTTGAAAATGAGCAATGTTTCCTGAGGTCTGAGTTGTCAAGGTTCCCGTGCTCGAATCATCATACTCTCATTGTTAGCTCGCTAGTGCTCCAGCTCTTCCAGTCATCATCCACTCCTGAGTTCCCAGCACCACTTAACATAGCTCTTACGTTCCTCACTGGCAATTATGAATTATGCTGCTTAGCATTAGTGGTTTCATTGTTTTCTCCTTGAGTCTTCTGCTTCATTCAGTGAAGCATCATGCTGGAGTACTTACTCTACTATTGTTGTAGGTAGAGATTCTCTATTATCGCATTTATCGCAGTCGTCATTCATATATTTCTACAGGGTGTACGGATATTGCCGTAAACATTGACTTAATTACTTTAATTCCTAGGTGGAACATAGGGCCTCGACGAAATTTCTCCAGCGTCTTCTAACCCCTGCCAGTACCTTCACCTCTCTCCATGTACTGTTGACTGCAGCTATCTCCTCCATCGTTCTCTCCCATATGATCTTTGGTCTGCCTTGTCTGCGACCACGTTGTGGATTCCAATTCAATGCCTGCCTTGCTGTGCTTTCTTGAGGTCTTCTCGGATTGTGACCGATCCCCCTTCATTTTCTTCTTAGTATCTGTTGCTGTACATAACTCTCGCTTGTGGCCTCCCAAAGGTCTTTATTTGCGATGATCTTCGGCCGCCATATTCTCATTATGTACCCTCAAGCACCGGTTTATAAAATTCTGTAGCCTTCTGGTAATGTCTTTGGTAACTTTACAGGTCTCGCTTCCATACAGTAATACAGATTTGACATTTGAATTGAAGATTCTGAGCTTTGTTTTAATGCGGAAATGGGGGGATCTCCAAATTTGCCGTAAATGTTCAAACACTTTTTTTGCTTTATTTATACGACTCGCCACATCTCTAAGAGCAGTCCCATCTTGGCTCACCATACTTCTCATGTAGCAGAATTCATCTACCCTTTCTATGTTCATTCCTTCTAGAGTCAGGCTAAAATTATTACGATGGTTAATGAGCATTTCCTTTGTCTTTTTGCTATTTATCTAGCCTACTTCAGTTGCTTCCACTTTCAGGTAATTCAGTTTGATTTTCATTATTGTTGTACAGTAATATTTCATTTATTAATGCAACCAATGGCCATTTACAGTATTTCATTTTCAGGACGGGTCGAGGAAGGGATTTTGGAAGGAAATCGGCCGTGGACCTGTTGAAAGGAACCGCCCCGGCATTTGCCTGGTGGTGAAAGTGGGGAAACCATGAAAACTATTTTCAGAACGGCCGTGGGGAATTCAAACCCACGCTCTCCGAATGTCAGCGTGGAACGAGATAGCACGTTAGCGCTCTCGGCCTCCGGGGACGGTTTAATCGTCATATTTGTAACAAGGTTAAAAAATTAAAAATCCCTCAGTATGCCTACCTTCGGAGGGGAAGTAAAGCCGGCGGTCCCTTGTCATAGATGTATGGCATGAAAAAGACCCTTCCACTAACTGCACTTGTGGAAGCTAAAATTTGTAGGTTAGTTTGATAACGCTATATTAGTTCCAACGTTCGCCGCCAGGAGCTGACTGCGATGACATTTAGTAGCCACGTCCAAAGCTAGGTGTCGTGGATGGTAGCATTTGGTAGCAAAAGTAGGAACTACTTGAAAAAATAATCGTCTGCAGTCCTTCTACCTGAATCACAGATAACACACAATAATACAGCCATTTTATTAGTGTTTGTATTTCCCTATTATTTTCTTACTTTAGCAATAATTAACTAATTAAAATAATTTTTCCTACGCCATGCTTACCTGCCATTATATGTATTGTGATCGGATCTGAAATGTATTCCTGTTAGATTCAAGTACCATTGTTAAGTTCTGCAAATAATGTAATAATGTACTAATTGTAAAATCTGGTTAGATCGAAGAGAGGGCCTAATGGCCCTAATCTTTCCAGACAAAATAAAGCTATCTATCTATCTATCTATCTATCTATCTATCTATCTATCACTATTAACACCGGTTATCAGACAAATTCTACACACACCCAAAGTACACGGGGCTACATGACCGCGTTGTTGCAGCCTCTAAACTAAGGAACCAACCAAGGTTTAAAAATTTCAACAATAATCAAGCTTTATATTTGTCACATCTACTTTAATACCAAATGATTCTTTTCATCGTTTGCTGATGATCATTTTAGGGACTGCAACATCGTGGTCATATAGCCCCGTGTATTTGTTTGTGTCTGGAATTTGTGTGATAACCTGAGTTATTGTGATGGTGGTACGTGTGTGTGTAATTTGTAAATTCGGGTTGAATTGGGAAGGAGGCGGCCATGGTCTCAAGTTAGAAAAAAATCCCAGGATTTCCTTGGAGTATAAGTAGGGAAACCACAGAAAACCACTTCCAGAATGGCAGAGGTGGGAATCGAATTCTCCTCTTCCCAGTTTTATCCCCGTTCTAGCCCTCGCACCAGAATTACATTTTCTTGGTTGAGCCGGGAATTAAACCCGGTTCTCTGTGGTGACAGCCAAGAACACTAACCGCTACATCACGAAGTGGTCTACTTTTTTCATCTGTTAGGTAAGCTGCTTCGGTGGCGTAGTCTGTATCTTGCTGAACTGCTATGCCCAAGATCGCGGGCTCAAATCCGGCCGAAGTTGTGGAATTTTTTAAGAGCGTTAAAATCTTTCAGTATGCCTTCCTTCGGAGGGGAAGTAAAGCCGGTGGGCTCTTGTCATAGATTTATGGCATGAAACAAAACCTACCACTACAATTGGTAGAGTGGAGCTAAATTTGTAGGTTATTTGGTTAGAAACGTTCGACACTAGGTGTCAGTGACAGTGGCGTCTGGTTGCCAAATGTCGGAACTACTTGAAATTGAACTTTCCAGTTTAATTCATCTTCAATCAGTTCATCTCATCCACAAGTAACGGTACCGGTACTTATAGCTCACCCCATGAGTGTCCGCAGCTACAAACTCTACCGAGTCAAAACTATCCCGGCACTGAAAGTTATAGGCTAAATATATAAATCTGTTAGGTCATGTTGTATACAAGAATTGCAAGCAATAAGGATGTTAGAGAGTTAATAACCTGGCAGGGCTAGGACTCGAAACTGAAACCGTCGTATTTCAAACCCATATCCAACTTTGCTACAACCTTCAGCACCTGTACCTTTGCTAAGTAGAGGGGAATTGTCTGAAAGCGATAGATGAATTGGCCAAAACATTTGGCCTGGAAATTGGAGGTTGCAGGTTCGAGTCCCGGTAGTGCCAAGACATTTTACCTCTCAGGTTACGGATTGTATCCTTGTTCACAACATGACCAAATAGCCGAACACCTCATTTGGAAATAAGCAAGCTTTCAGTTTTAAGTGTCTTTATATTACAACTCGTGATAAGCCACGGGAACTCCATTTCAATTCGAATCCGAACCAAACCATTACTTCTACCAAACCCGGTCTGCCTTCGTGAGAAAAATAGCAGCTATCCTACTGCGTTATTCTGATCCCGGGCTAAAAAGAAAAACACAAACAAAACTAATCCAGGCATTTCGATGCATCGAAAGTACTTATTAAGATTGAGGGTTTTCCAACAGGCCTTAGCAAGTCTGTCACTTTCCTTTTCCTACCACCTCCTCGTGTAGCGGCTAGTGTTCTTCACTGTCGCCCCGGAGGTACGTGTTCGATCCCTAGCTCTGCCAAGAAATTTATTTCAGGTCAGAGGGCTGCAACGGGGTACATAAAGCCTCGCAAGGCAAAAGTGAGTATAGGAGAGTTCGATGTCCACCTCAGCCATCCTGGGAGTGGTCTTCCGTGATTTTCCACTTCAACTCCAGGCAAATGCCAGGATGGTACCTAACTTAAAGCCACGGAGGCTTCCTACCCAAATCCTACCTGATTTACAAATACACACACTAGAACAGACATCACAGTGACACACCTTTTCAGACAAATTGTACACACACACACACAAGTAACTGGGGGTACATAACCACGTTGTCACAAAGCCCCTACAAAACAACAACAACAAAACAGAACAGCAATATTACAGATTAGTTACATAGTCCGTAAGTCTCTTTCATTGTATATCTTTTGGATGAAGTATATTCATCCTTGACTAATATCTTGTATGTAGTCAGTTCGCATGCTAATTGATGTATGAAAATAAATAAATAAATAAATAAATAAATAAATAAATAAATATATGAATAAATAATGGAACGAACGAAAGAAATATAGACGAATGAAGGAGTTAGAAAACCTTATTTTAAAAATATTTCATTTTCAATTAAATTACTGTTAACTTCAAGTTTTCAAATTATACTATTGGCATAAAAAGAATTAATAATATTAATAATGAGAAAAATAATTATAATTATAACAATAGTAATAATAATAATAAAATTAGAAGTCTAGAGTAAAATAGAAATGATTACAGAACACTCCGATAAGGGTGGATACGATTCTATGGAGTCGTCAAGCGAATGGACGACAACAGGTTGACGAATAAGATCCTTCACTTTTTTGATTCCAACCACGATAGTTTGGTTTAGAAACACCAAGGAAGGCCTCTAAATACTCCAAATCAATCCCTATGACGCATTGGACAGGGATTCTTTTCCACCAAAATAATAGTGATGAACAGGATCAACCGAGTCTTGCCTCCTAAACGAATTTATGGTGCCCCTTGGACAGATGAACGTAAGCAGACTCATTCGCAAAGGATGAGGGAATTCTGAGTGCAAAAGAAGTCCAAATGTAACAAATGTAACGTGGTCCTAGATGTCTTGGGAATTATCCCTATATAAGCCAATTTTTCTGAATTTCTACGGAAATTTGCGTTATTAACGCGTTTCAGACTGTTTTATGACGGATGTACGCCTACTTTTCACATTTTGCAAAAATAAGGAAAAAGTAGTCTTATGAGATCGATCCGGGAAAATGTGTGTCTGTCTGTCTGTCTGTCCTTCTGTCTGTCTGTCTGTCTGGCTGTGTGTCTGTCCCCCCCCCTATCAACTCCTAAACGGCTGCAGCAATCAAAACCAAATTTAGTATGAGTAAAGATGTGCACCGGAATAGCTCACGTCCATATTTGAAAATGATGTCAGTGCGACCAACTGCTGAAAATACGCACTAGAAATTTGAGCTCCATGTTGGATATCTTGCAAGGTATGCATGGAAGCTATTCCAAAATTGGCACACATGTAGATAATACTATTTCAGTTTAATTTCCAGGAGGCCAACCATGACAGTGTTGCCAAAATAATTTTAAGCCTTCTGATAGGTCCAATGCTTAAATGCATATAACTTCTACACTATAAACTGGATTTCAACCAAATTTTGTATGTAATATCTGTACATAAACAGATATGACTGAGCGTATTCTTAAGAGCCACCAGGGCTGCCAACTGTTAATAATTGCTCTCTCTATTTTTTTAAATCCAAATACCAATATATCAGAAAGTATGCAAGCCAACAGCTTTAAACTATGCACACGTATATTCTGACATTTTAGATTAATTTGGAGTAACTTATATACGTCAGTTCTACCAACATGATTATAAGCCTGCTGATAGTACCAATTTTTAAATACATGTAACTTCTATACTATCAGTTGGATTTCAACCAAATTTCGTATGTGCAATGGGTACCATAACAGATATGACTATACGTATTGTTAAGAGCAATCAGGGCTGCCAACTGTTAATAAATGTTGTCTATATTCTTTTTACCCTAATATCAATAGATCAGAAAGTATGCAAGCCAACAGCTCTATACTTTGCACACGTATAGCACCTGACATTCTAGATTAATTTGGAGTAATTAATTCAAGGCGGTGCTGCCAACATGATTCTATGCCTGCTGATATGTCCAATTTTAAAATACATGTAACTTCTATACTAATAAATGGATTTCATCCAAAATTGGCACAACAAAATGTCATAATAATTCAGATTATTTCTGACCAGCACACGCATGGTATTGTTGGCAACATGCTTTTACGCGTGCTGATAGATCCAGTGTCTAACTGCATGTAACGTCCATTGGACTTCAACCAAATTTTGTATTCTGTACCTTAAGAGGTGGAACTAAGAATATATTCAGTCACCAGGGCTGCCAACTGTAGTGCTCTATTAGGCTACATTATACCATGTATATTTTAAATAATTAGATATTTCGATATTACCAAGTTAATTTCGTCATTATTCTAGATAGGTTCATATACTGTAGAATAATCATTGGGATGAAAAGTAGGCTGTATAGTTCTTCACGGAACTTCTTGTTGTCTGTGCGTTTATCTGTCTGTGGACAATTTTTAGCCTACTTTCGATTTTTGCAAAAAATGAAAGTAGACTTATGAGATCAACACAGGGCGAAAAAAGTGTGTCTGTCTGTGTGTGTGTATGTGTGTGTGTGAGTCTGTGTGTGTGTGAGTCTCTGTGTGTGTGTGTGTGTGTGTGTCTGTGTGTGTGTGAGTGTGTGTACTCTGAATGTCTGTCCCCCCCCCCATCAATTCGAACACGGTGAATGCGAATTGAACGAAATTTGGTACAAAGGTAGCACTAGCAAAGGACACCTCAGTGTCATGTTTTATATCGCCGCCATCTTTACTAAAACTGAATGGCGGCCACTCAAACGTTCAAAGCGTAAAATCAAATAACGACTAACCAAATCATCCGATCTCTACCAAATTTGGTAACAACATACCTTCGTATAGGATGCGTCTTGTGACCAAACTACAAGGTCGTCCGCCATACCATTTCAGGATGGCGGCCGTGCGAATTATGCAAACTTTATAATCCATATCATGGGACCCACCAGTTCCGATTATCGAGCCGAGAATCGTTTTAACTGTTCTAAAGGAAGAGGCACGTTCGAAATTAAAAGTTTATTTTGTAATACTATAGTGCAGACGTGATTTTAAAAAGCTGAGCCGATTCAGTAATAAGACAAGATGGCAGCGGATATCTTGTGCCTGACTTATATTTCACTAATTTGAGTATTGCATGCAATATAGCGTACTGATACAAAATAAATAAACTTTGTATGAAATGCTTTATATATAAATAATATACTCCTGTGATGAAATCGTTTAGTATAAATCATTATTTGCTAACAAGTTCTATGTAAGTCATTTTATATAGAACGAAGTTTCGTTGACACAATTAGCTCAGTGGTAGAGCGTTAGCCTATCGCTCAAATGCCTATGGTTCAAACCCGATCAGAGCTAGGTTTTTTGCTTGAAATGTTATATGTTTATTGTTTTGTAATGACTCAGATGTTTTAAAATTAAGCGTTATATTGTGCATATTATGGTGTAAAATATATATTTAATTAAAACATAATTCGCCAGCAGATTTACTCGAGACATCTAGCTGCCAAAAAGGTAACTGCACGCCGACCTAATAACTTCCAGATTTTATTGAAAAGTTTCTTCTTCTGGCCGCTAGAATGCACTCGCTCTGTTAGGATTATATTGTTCGATATTTCACCACAAGAGGTCACGACTAGTCTACGTGGGGCTCCATTGATTACTATACCATTGGCATTCTATGCGCATCGAATTTGAAGAATGACAAGATGATACTACGATACATTTTTACTTTTTATTTTAAAGGGTTTGTAACAGCCTATTGTGCGTTATTTGAAAATGTTAATTGAAGTAAAGAACAAAACGATTTCACATAGTATCTGAACTCTACCGTTGGTGCTAGTTCAGGATATGAATTAATACTTTTATTTCAGCCAAATAGCAATCGAAAATATCCACATAGTTGGTATACACACGTCTCTGTAGGGTCATGGAAAGATTTGTTAATTCAATTAGGGTTGTGAAAGTCATACGCAGCCAGACGTGTAAAGACATGCCTCAACTCAAAGTTGGATGTTGCCCGCGTCAGGCCGATTATGTAATAATAATAATAATAATAATAATAATGTTATTGGTTTTACGTCCCTTTTAACTACTGTTGCTTTTAGAGACGCCGGGGTGCCAGAATTTTGTCCCGAAGGGGATCTTTAACGTGCCAGTAAATCTACTAACACGGCTCCCTCGCATTTGTGCACCCTCAAATGCCAGCTGACTGCGCCAGGATACGAACCTGAAACATACGGTCCAGCAAGCGGGAACGTTACCGCTGAGCCACGCCGCCAGTCCGGTCGATTATGTCTCCAGATCCATATCATTCTTTAGATACTTCTTATCTTTCTTTCTTCAATGATGGTAGCAGTTTTTATCTAGGTTGTGGCGTTTGGTAGAGGTAAATCGTTTCTAAGGTCTTCAACAAAGAATAGTTCTATTATACTCTTTGATAATAACAACGAGTTATAACTATACTCATACATTTAGGAGAAAGTAGGCTGTATGCTCTTTACTGAACATCTTGTTTGTTCCCTTATAACTCGAGAAAGGCTGGGTGGATTAACGTAATATTTGGTACACATATCCATCAGAGGCACAAAACTGTTTATTGACTAACCCTTCTCCGTACCTCTCATAAAAGGGGGCCTACTCCCTTAAAATACATGCTGAAATAGGAGTAGAAGGGTGAGACAAAGCTCATCTTCAGCCCCTCGATGTCAAAAACGAAACTCGGGGGCCCTTTAACCACATTTTAAGGCCCTAAAACCAACAGTTTTTTGAGATATTCCCAGAGAACTAATTTCATTTAATAAACTAATGAAAGAATGAAAGCCGGTAACCATGGCAACAGAATCTCAGAGGTCTATTTATTTCTGTAAAAAGCAATGCAGTTCCATTTATTACATTACTGTGAAAGTTTGCAAATGGCTATAAGGTTATCACGGAACCAAATTAAGCTGTAAATTTTATCAATATATATAATCCGCTTAAGGAGGTCAAGGGGTAGCCTAATGTTTTTTCACGCAATTTACACGTGCGATATGTCGTACAGAAGGTCTAATATATCTCTAAACAGTAACATTATTTTCAAAAATTCCTGAATTGAAATAATATTTTATGGCTTTTAGGAATTTGGGCCATTGGAGGATTAAAAAAAACTGAAATTGCATGCACCTGTCTGTCTGTTAGGTAGTCAGCCTGAAGGCTGGTTGGATCCTCAAAAAGCACCGCCATAGGTTATGTAGTTGAAACCCACAAAACTGAGGCAGCACTATAATGAGGCGTACTAGGCAAGGTGAGGAGTGAGGTAGTTTGCCATTGCATTCCTCACTGAGTCAGTACAACAGTACTAACCTTATGAGCAGAACCTTTCACAACACCTACAGGCACTAGCTGTGTCCCAAATCCATTACTCAGCACCACCCATACCTCAGTAGCTTCCATATAATCACAGCCATGAGTGAGACTGAGACATTGGTGAAAAGCCACATTTTACTCTAGCCTGTGCCAACAGACAAATGCAAATGTACTGCATCCATCAAAAGATGGTAAACAGGCATTTTCATGCACCACAAGCCTTTATAATTTTTTAAAGAGGTCTTTCTGTGGACTTGACATAACGGTGAGGGTCAGTTTTTATGTGACATGTATTGCGTTTCGTCTACGAGGTTTTCATTTTTATTTTCACGCCAGGAAGTATACGGCAGGTAAATTTAGTTTGAGAGCACATTTTAACTAACAATTTTTCTTTGTCGGTAAACAGGTTCCAAGCCCATAACCATTGCAACATTCGTACTGTTATTAATACCGAAGACCGTTCGAAGAATGGGTACTTCTGCTGGTATACAGTATATAATTAAATCATCTAGTATCTGGTGACCTGATCTTCAAATTTGAACATTCTGTTTGCAGTGCCATCGAGCAGTGAAACTGTACCTGCAACCTGGGAGTGAGATTTAATTAACTTTGTATTACCACTAAACTGACACTTTAGCTGTTTTACGAGCCGACACAGGAAGACACGGACTGTCATGTATTTTTATTCTCCTTCCTTAAACACCGGTATAATGCGTTAATGGGGGCAGGCAGACTAGCGCGCCTACGTTCTCCACAGGTTGAGAGCGGTTCTCTGGCAATAATAACAATTAGTCGCCCGCTGGTTTTTATAACTAACGCACATATTTTGTTATTATGTGCAACGGGATGTAATCGGACATAAAGCCAGAAACCTATAAACACTATCCAATAATTGTATTATTATAGACGGTAAAGCACTGTACACAAAGGCAGTGTAACCCCGCTATGTGCACATATGTGCACAGTACAGAACAATAAATACATAGCAGCTTTTTATAATAAGATACAATGAATGGAATATCAGTCTTGTTTGATAATTAATTACATTTAATTGTAGCGTGGAATTTACAAAGGTGTCAAATGTCAAAACCAGTGAAGAGTGATAATCAAGAATAACGAATGAAATATGTCACTAACACACGACACATGGCCTGAGGGCAGATGTTAATGAAATGTCACCTTGCTTCTCTTCGTATTCAAATAATGTCTATTTCAGTGTAAACTAATCCCAGGTTACGATGATAATGATAATAGTAATATTAATATGGCAAGATCAATAGTCACCCACTTCAATTACCTAGGAAAAGAGAAAATCGTGCAGAACACTAGGTTAATGAAAATGGAGAGAGCCTTATACAAGACACAGGGTGTCGACAACAAATAATGTCTGTCGACATTCACAAAAATTCGCCATTACAACACGGATATTAAACCTGAGGTGCTTTATGCCAGTGGGACATTGACGTTACACACTAAGGGCGACTTAGAAAAAATCCTCACAGAGGAAGGAAAAATAATAAGGAAAATTATTGGACCAAGGCACACAAATGAAGGATACAGGCTTCACTCCAAAGACACCACAGATAAATTGTCCAACCTCGCAGCAGGCATCAGAAAGAGGTGACTAAAATTTTACGGCCACATCAGTGGACTCTCACAAACCAGACTCACCAACAAAATGTATATATCAGGGCCATCCAATCATTGCGCTCCGGGAGCGCGGCCGCACTCGGGGAGCACTGGGCAGTCAGACTAGCGCTCCTTCCCCTACCACCACTACACTGTGGCAGCGAGGAGACGGACGATGTTTGGACCACGCTGACTACATAGGTACGTACAGTCGTGTGGTCGACGGCTTTTGTGGGTTTGTTGACATATTAATAGGGCGGTTTTGCAATAACAAATATACCGCATAACTTATACAAATTCAATTGTACTCCGATGTATAAAAAGTGCTGGAAACGAACACAAGTGTTAAGTAAAGAATATTGTGATTTATTCCAAACTGAAATGTGAACATATTAGAGAGGAAAATTCAACTACAAATTGTTTTCTTTTTAACACATTACATCTCTGTTACACACTAAACATTTGGCATGCCCTTTATAAGCTGTACAGAAAAATTAAATTTTCCATTCTGTCCAGACTGCTGCTTCACCACCCCTTTTTTGTAAGCTGTTCAGTCATGGCCATTGCGAAACTGATTTACTTAGACGCTGTCAACAAAACGCATTGGACTAGACTATAGCTACTGATGGATCCTCTGCACACTTCAGCGTGCTCAGCCAGCCAAGCTCCTCCCACCACTTCTGAAACTACCTTCCACCAAAGCGCGGCCAGAGCGCTAGCGCTGTCTGGATGTCCCTGGCATAGATACACACAGCGGCTCAAGACTACTACACCCTGGATGATGCAAGTCAAAATTGTTCTGGAAAAAGCACATATCGACCCAGAAGACGTCATAGTCAAAAGCGTCTTTCGACACAAGGTATACAAGTGTGAAGTGATGTCAGAGAAAGCAGCACCTACAGCCCAAAGACCCAAGTGGACCGAAGAAAGGAAGAGGGCCTTTAGTGCGCGAATGAAAGAGTACTGGAAAAAGAGGAAGAAAAAGTAGTCAGGATTGCTTCACGTGGTCTAATAGGCCTGTACTACCCTACCAGGGAATTGTTACCGCTAGACATGGAGCAGTACTGTTGTGTATACATTACGTCATCTCGCCTCGTTGTGGCTACAGCGAGCGTTTGCGGAGCAAGAGGGGGAACGCATGTACAGTCATACAATGAGAACACACCACATAGCGCACGACTCAGCATGAATCATGCACACAAATGACATGCGATGAGGTTTCGCTGGCGACAACTGTACGTCTATCGCAGGCGTGTGGCTGCGCAGAGCGCATTAGTTCTGATTTCCGCCACTGGTAATAATTCGCTGGTAGGGTAGTAACGTGTAAAATAAAATAATAAATAATAATAATGATATTCTCCTTCTTGATTGACAGAAGAAAGAAGCTGTGATAATCGATATATCCGTACCACTCAACCACAACCTTAAAACAGCCTATACCCAAAAGATCAACAAATACACCGAACTGACCATTGAAGTAAAACAAATGTGGAAGCTAAAGCAGGTGTAAATCTGGCATGTCATTCTGTCTGCAACTGGAATTGTACCGTCAAGACTGGTGGACCAACTAGAGGCTCTCGGAATGGCTCACAAGCTGGGACAGATCCAAAAGTCGGTGATCTTGGATACTTGGCATACAGTGCGACGATTCTTAAATGGAGAATGAACTCAGAAAGTGCTTGACATTAGTCCGTATTTTCATTCATTGTACCATTACCATTGTAAAATGAGGAATTTATGAATCTGTACAATAATAATAATAATAATAATTTCAAAGAGAGAGGTCTGGAAGCAAAGGGGGCTCTTGTGGTAACTGCTAATAGCGGATCATGGAGACAGTTGTTCACAAACAGAGGCTTGCAGACTATACTGTACTCCGAATGGCAAAACAGTCCCAAGAATAAGCATAATCATAATAATAACAACGAAAAACTGGACGAAATGTAGAAAACTAAAAGGCCAAAATGTAACATGAGAAAATGAACACTATGAAACAATACTCGTATATTACACAGGCCATTCTTCCTCTTCTTCTCTCGCCAGGGGCTCACATCTAGTGGGATGTGGTTGGTTACCAAGAGACCCCAGCTGAGTCCCGCATTGCTTCCACTTACTTGTGCCGGGCTCCTCTCCGTCTTGTTTCCTGTTGACCTCTCTTGGTAAACTCTTGTTCTTTTCCGACCCCGACGGTATTAGGGTATCTGAGACCTAGCGAGTCTCTGGCCCTTCTCTCATATTTCCTGATGCCTCATTCTCCTAGGGATCAGTCTTATTCTTTTCATTATAGTTCCTTTTCTCATTAAGATTCCTGCCCTGTTTTTATGAATTGGCTCCCCGTGTCTCCAAATTACATTTTGTGAGTACTTTGAATCTCAACCACATTTTGTAGAATTTTCAATCTACATTGCATTGAATTTTGTAAGTATTTTGAACCTAAATACTATTTTTACTGCGTATTTTTAATCTAAATTCCTTTTGTGAGTATTTTCCTTCTAAATAACCTTTTGTAAGTATTTCCACTCTACATTTTGTGAGTCATTAGCCTACTTTCGATTTTTGCAAAAAATGAAAGTAGACTTATGAGATCAACACGGGGCGAAAAAAAGTGTGTCTGTCTGTGTGTGTGTATGTGTGTGTGTGAGTCTGTGTGTGTGTGTGTGAGAGAGAGAGTGTGTGTACTATGAATGTCTGCCCCCCCCCCCCTATCAATTCGAACACGGTGAATGCGAATTGAACGAAATTTGGTACAAAGGTAGCAATAGCAAAGGGCATCTCAGTGTCATGTTTTATATCGCCACCATATTGACAGAAACGTAATGGCGGCCACACAAATGTTCAAAGCTTAAGTTAAATTACGACTAACATAACCATCCGATCTCTACCAAACTTTGCAACAACATACCATTATGGAGGGAGCATCCTTTGACCAATCTAATAGGTCATCAGCCTAATAGTTTGTGGATGGCGGCCATCTTTATGTCAAAATTGATTCCCCCTATTAATTCAAACACGGTGGAACCGAATGGAACGAAATTTGGTACAGAGGTAGCACTAGCAAATGGCACCTCAGTGTCATGTTTCATATCGCCGCCATCTTGACTGAAACGTAATGGCGGCCACACGAATGTTCAAAGCGTAAAACAAATTACGATTAACCTAATCATCCGATCTCTACCAAATTTTGCAACTACATACCTTTATAGAGGGAGCATCCTTTGACCAATCTAATAGGTCATTCGCCTAATAGTTTGCGGATGGTGGCCATCTTTGTGTCAAAATCGATTCCCCTATTAATTCAAACACGGTGAAACCGAATGGAACGAAATTTGGTACAGAGATAGCACTAGCAAAGGGCATCTCAGTGTCATGATTTATATCGCCGCCATATTGACAGAAAAGTAATGGCGGCCACACAAATGTTTAAATCTTAAATCAAATTACGACTAACATAACCATCCGATCTCTACCAAACTTTGAAACAACATACCTTTATGGAGGGAGCATCCTTTGACCAATCTATTAGGTCATTAGCCTAATAGTTTGCGGATGGCGGCCATCTTTATATCAAAATTGATTCCCCCTATTAATTCGAACACGGTGGAGCCGAATGAACGAAATTTGGTACATAGGTAGCACTAGCAAAGGGCACCTCAGTGTCATGTTTTATATCGCCGCCATCTTGACGGAAACGTAATGGCGGCCACACAAATGTTCAAAGCTTAAATCAAATTACGATTAGCCTAATCATCCGATCTCTAGCAAATTTAGCAACAACATACCTTTATGGAGGGAGCATCCTTTGACCAAACTAATAGGTCATTAGCCTAATATTTTGCGGATGGCGGCCATCTTTGTGTGAAAATCGATTCCCCTTATCAATTCGAACACGGTGAAACTGAATGGTACGAAATTTGGTGCAGAGGTAGCACTAGCAAAGGGCACCTCAGTGTCATGTTTTATATAACCGCTATCTTGACGGAAACGTAAACGCGGCCACCCAAATGTTAAAAGCTAAAATGTAATTACGACCAACCTAATAATCTAGTCTCTACCAAATTTTGCAACACCATATCTTTATGTGGGAAACATATTCTGACCAAACTGCAAGAACTTCAGCCCAATAGTTTGCAGATGGTGGCCAAGTATGTGTGCAAATCGATTCCCCCTATCAATTCAAACACGGTGAAACCGAATTGAACGAAATTTGGTACAGAGGTAGCACTAGCAAAGGGCACCTCATATTCATGTTAATATCCCTATAGCACGTTGTATTTCAACAAGCTACTACAACCAACATTCAACTATACTCCTTGAAAAGGACAAAGAGTTATAACAATACCCATGCATTTAGGAGAAAGTAGGCTATATGTTCTTTCCTGAACATCTTGTTTCAATTTGAGTTCCATTTTTGTTGTAAGTATTTTCAGTCTAACTTAATTTTCGTTATGGTTTCCATTTCATTGTCATTTTCGGTATCACCCAGTCCATTAGGGGCCGATAACCTAGATGTTAGGCTCCTTAAAGCAACAATTATCATCATCATCAACACCATCATCATCAACATCATTTTCTTCATCCTCCTCCTTCTTCTTCTTCCTCTTCTTCTTCCTTATGTGCATGTGAGATTTTCGAAGTGAAATGCCATGTCCTGTGGTTCGGATTCCACGTAAAAAGGAGGTCCCGTGGCACATGATCTCAAGATTAACGGTCACGTTAAACTACAAGCTTCCTTTCCTTCCTTCTTCCTTATGTCCATTCAAAGAGAGCATTTCAACGTGTTTGTTGCCCTGATGGATATCACCTTCTTATTCTCCCCAAATCTCTTCATGAATGCACTGTGTTGTATCATGCGTTCTGTGGACCATTTCCTACCAGTTTTCTTTTTCGTTTTTTCCACGAATTTGTGCTTGTCTACTATTGTACTAAAGGCTTCACGATTTTCTATGATGTCGTCTGTTGTATTTATTTCTGGGAGGACAACCTTAGTTTCTTCTAGACAGCATATTTTTACCTTCTTTATGACAATTACTTACAATAATCTTTTGGTTAGTTTGTCACTGTCCTTTGTGTAGGTATGCCCATACAATTTCAGACGTCTCATCAGTGAACCTGTCAGCTAAGGAATAGGGGTCCGCTGTTCTCCTTTAATACACATTCCATTTACTCTCGTGGGACCAGAAATTTTCCGGAGAATTTTCTGTTCTTGCTTTTCAATTTATATAGTTTTAGAGTGACCACCAAGGGATACGGTTTCTGAGGCGTATAAAGCTTCCGACTAAACAACTGTCGTGTAGTGTCGAAATTTGACATTACTCAGTCTATTGTTATTGAGACCAATAGTTTTTTTCTTTTTTATATCATTATCCCCTACTCATGAGCACGATTCAACCTGCATAGCTAGTGTGTTGGCCTTCTTTTCCTCAAAACATCTCTTTATTCAACTAATGTAAGCTTCTTCCTTCTTTCTTCTGTCCAAATTATAGTGGCTCTGATGTTGGGGTTGTCTCCAAATTGGTCATTGTCGATTTTGGTTCTGATTTTATATCTGTCCCATACAATGCCTTTGTTTTTAATGACAGGGCCAGATTGAGAATTCTTTTATTTAGTCTGTTACTGTTCACTCTAATAATATGTCCATAAAATTTCAATCGTCTTTTTCGAAAAGTGCGAGAGATTTTTTCAGATTGACAATATATTCCGGGGATGATTTTTTCCTCCATATTATCTCTATACAAACTTGGCCAAAATCCACTCATTAAGTACTGCAAGCGGAGACTTATTATTATTATGCCAACTGTATTGTTAAAGAAGGCGGGAGACGCTCACCAACGGGATTTTAGTGCAAGCTATTTTGAAGAAAGGTTTAGATACTAACTATTGTACAAGTCTTACGAATGAAAGGTTTTTGGACATATGTCACTATACTGATTGTAATATTGAAGATCTAGCGATTATGGGTCAAGGTACGTCCATTTTTACGTGGAATCTGAACCACAGGACGTGATATTTCTCTTCGAAAATCTAACCTTGAATGGAACCCAGTCCGTCTTGTTGACAGGTCAGCAGCTTGGCAACTGCACCACCACACTCCCACTATGCATTTCTATCATCCTCATCGTTAGAGACTGATAACCTAGATATTTACCCCCTTATTATTATTGAACAACAGTTACTTCCGTAAATTAATTTTCGAAGCGTAACCCTGATAAGAAAGTGCAGTGGCCTCCTTCCTTTTTACCTGGGCTCTTCCGGGAATTGGCGCAAGATAAATATTTGAGCAGGTTTCCATACAGTCTCGTCCCTGTTCCGCCTTGTCATCTACCACAAGTATACAGACGAATGAAGACCCTCGAGGGCAAATATCAAAATAGTGGACACAGCTGAGTCAGTGAGCTGTCTGTCTCCTAACCCCAACTACAGAGCAATTACTGAGCATTGTCCTAGCAACAGCCTGCCCCACAAGTGTGTGGCACTGGCCTTAAGTTAGCTTCCTCTCAATTGTAATCGTTACCGGTATATTGTTTCTCCGGGACATTTACAGTTTCTTAATTCTGACACATTTTTCTTTCATTTCATAAGTGTTCCATATGTGCTTCCCTAATGATTCTGCAGATATCAAGTCTATAGTCAAGTTCACCCCACCTCAATATAACGTGTTCCTATCAATCTGTTGCAGAGCATTAGAGTTCGCAGTACTGAATCTTTCACATAATCCCACACAAAGAAATAACACGGAGTTAGGTCAGGGAAGCATGGAGGCCATGCCAGGAAGTTCTGATCAAACCGGTCCTTGGTTATCCAGTAGACCTACTTTTCATCCGAGATGCAAATATTCCCAGTAGCCTGTAAGTCTGAGGCTTTTTCCCTATTCTAGGCAAGACCACCTCGTGGCGCAGTAGCTATTTTTCTTGGGTGTCACCCTTGTAGTCCGGGTTCGATTTCCAGATCTGCCAAAAAAAATCTGGTCTGAGGACTGGAATTGGGGACGGTCAGTATTGTGAGGCAAAACAGGTGAGATGGATTGGATTCCCACCTCAGCCATCCTAGACGTAGTTTCTCCACTTCTGCTCCTGGTAAATGCTGGGATGGCTCATAAATATGGCCCCATCTTATTCTCTATTATACGAGTAAATACTGTTGGGAGCTCACTTGAATACTAGGCAGAGGAATGTAGCCACCAAGAACGTGGCCCTGTATCAGCGAAAACATTGCACCGTAACTTCTGAACAGTGCCTACTCGTCCTACTGAGTGTGCAACGGGCCAATATATTCTGCAGAGTAAGCTGTAAGCAGGTTTCTATAGCAACGTAAAGAAGGTCGAATGTTGGGAACCCCTTCCACTCGTCCTCTACCTCTCCCCACACTAGCAAATATTGTGTTCCGGTTAGGTAGCAGGATTTTAAGCCAAAGATAAGTAACCTTGAAAAGAAAACGGAGATCACATAGGAATGAAACACAGAATACCCTGTTATTATCAATAATGTGTCCTTTTGTCACCGCATTCCGATGGATGGCTCAACTACATTTAATGGTACAATGGCGCTGTGTGTGCGTGTAATGAAATGTCCAACATTGAGCATGAACGGAACACTCCCATGCTATAACATTGAAAGAGCAGCGGTTCACATGGACCCACATTCATAGTCTCACAGAGCCATCTACCAAAAAATGCAGTAGAGCCATTCCGACTAAAATAGGTAAAATAACAATATCTTCTGGTTCACGAAATTTGCTAAAAATGAAATGGCCAACATTTCTTTTCACCTCGACTTAAATTTATTGATAAACAATAATTTGTTCCATTTTCATTACTTCTCCTGCCTTTCAAGTTTAATTCATGCTAATGTCCTAATAGATTGATATTACTAAATAACTAGCTTCTTGCCCTAATATTACTAAATAACTAGCATTATTCAATATCTGATTCTTAGTATGCAGTGAAGGGATCTCGAGAGCTGGCGTTGTCATGGATACGATTGGGTTAGATATTGAGTTTTTAAGGGGCGAAACAGCAAGGTTATCTGCCCCTGATACGATTGAATATCCCTCCATCAATTTCGCAGATCGGAAATGTATATTAGGCAAAAGAGACTTAATGAAATAAATAATATTTTTTTACCAATCCTGAAATGGAGACCTTTATTTTGAGGCATAACACATTGACATTAGTATTGCGGTTTTCTCACAATGTTGCGTTACACGTTCAAATTATACGAGGAAAATCAGCTACCCCTGCTAATATTATGCAGAACAACTAACGCGTGTTATCAGGAAGGTTGATACGTATTACTCTGCTTGCATGCCGTATGGTACTAATGCACTGCAAGCATTTAGTTTAGGGGCTGCGACAACGCGGTCATGTAGCCCCGTGTACTTTGGGTGTGTGTAGAATCTGTCTGATAACCGGTGTTAATTGTGATGGCTGTATTAGTGTGTGTATCTGTTTTTTTTTAAATTTAGGTACAGACTGCAACTTAGAATTTTTCAAATAGTTCCTACTTTTGCCGCCAAGCGCCACCGTCAACGACTACTAGGCCAAGTTCAGTACTTAGCTACTAGACGCCACCGCAATCGGCTCTTGGCAATGAGTGGAGAAACCTAAGAGGGATGTTTACATTCTTAACCTATCCAATTTAGCTTCACACAGGGGTAATTAGTGGAAGGTTCTTTAACATGCCATAAATCTATGACATGGGACCGCCGGCTTTACTTCCCCTCCGAAGGAAGGCATACTGAGGGAATTTTAACGCTCTTAAAAAATCCGACGGCTTCGCAAACTATACTGTGCGCTATTCATTTTCTCTCGTATTAGCCTGCAATCACAGCGAGGGAAAAGTTAAAGGGTCCAGTATCGTTTGCAGGATATGCTCGCAGTGCATTAGTACCATACGGCATCCAGGCCGAGAAATGTCGACCTTCCTGATAGCAACGCTAGTTGGGTTGCATAGAACAATATTATTAGGGGCAGTTGATTCACCGGATTTATGAATAGACTAGCAGTTTGCCCGGCTTCGCCCGGTGGATTTGTTTGTTTTATGGATGATAATGAATACTACTACAGAACTGGCACATAATACGTAAACTAACATAAAATAATATTTTAATAATATAACTTTTTGTGGTGGTGGTGGTGGTGGGGGTAATAAGTAGTAGAGTATAATGGACGTAACATTCAGGTCATGTTCCCGTAATGATAATGACAATAATGAATAGGGAAGCTGCCATTTACTAACTACAGTACTGACACATGTAATTTACAAACGAATTGAAAAATATGATTAAAAAGAGGAGTATGTGACATAAAAGACACTGCCTAGGGCCTATATCTCATTGGCTGTTAGAAAAGTAGGGATCAATAGTGTCGTATTTTGTCACATAGTGCCATAGGAAAATAATCAGAGCACTTTGGAAAAATTTAGCTGTCCCGAGCTCCTGAAGTAGCAATAGTGGCATTTATCGCCACATACCGCTCAAGGATAAGGATCTGAATAAAAGAAAGTAAATTTGAAAGCACCAACGCTTATTGCAGCTGATTACCTCAATGTACTGCACCAACACCAAGCCACTTATACAGAGGCATAATATTTTCATGATGATAACTGTTTTAAGGGGCCTAAGAAATCCAATTTATAAGCAGCGCAATTTGTAACTATTTTCGCAATTCTGGTAGGGGTGACGTGTTGGAGCTCGTATTGCCAGCCAACAATTGACTTATTAAAATATTCTTACAGTTACACTATACGGGCATGAATGGTTCTAGGACCTTAAAACGTAGTTTTCAAGTTCATTTTGTCTGTTGTTCTAAATGTAGGGAATGGAGAGAGTTGTCCAAAATATCAAATGGACAGTGTTACCCGCAGGGCTCCAAAGGGGAAGTACATTAAATTTGGTTAAGATCGGTGAAACGATGTAGATTTGTGCCAAAGGACCTAAATGCAGGGAATGGAGTGGTCTGTCCGAAATTTTACGTGGACTGTGTTACTCGTCGGCTTCCAAAGTGTAAGTATGTAAAATTTGGTTCAGATCGGTGAAACGGTGTAGATTTGTGCCAAAGGGCCTAAATGTAGGGAATGGAGGGGTCTGTCCGAAATTTCATGTAGACAGTGTTACTCGCAGGTTTCCAAAGGGTAAGAATACATATTTTGGTTCAGATCGGTGAAACGGTGTAGATTTGTGCCAAAAGGCCTAAATGCAGGGAATGGAGTGGTCTGTCCGAAATGTCATGTAATAAACAGTGTTACTCGCAGGGTTCGAAAGGGTAAGTATACAAATTTTGGTTCAGATCGGTGAAACGGTGTAGATTTGTATAAATAACAGACAGACAAAGCAACATTGAGCTTTATACCGTATTTACACATGCTAGTGCATCAATCACAATAACGCAGGTTATCACAAAAATTCTACACACACACCCATGTACACGGGACAACATGACCACGATGTCTAAGCCCCGCAAATGAAATATTAACTGTGCATACGATAGCATAGAGAATACTACATTCCAATACAATCCTTGATTTTCAATCGGTCAGTTTTCCCATGTGTCCTTAAGCAAATTTTACCGGACTATCATGATACAGAGTAAATCGTTGTTGCCTATTGACTGCCTGTCCATCAATGGTCCGTCCGTCAAGTTATTAGATCGGTGAAACGGTGTAGATTTGTGCAAAAGGGCCTTAATGCAGGAAATGGAGTGGTCTGTCCGAAATGTAACATAGCCTTAACTATTCCTCTTGAATCTGGCTATCGTATACAAAAAGAATTTTTCGAATCCGACTGGTAGTTCCAGAGATTAGCGCGTTTAAACACATAAACACACAAACACACAAACTTTTCAGCTTTCTTCTTCTTTCCGATGAGGCCTGCTAGGGACCACGTGCCAATTTCAATTCTTCATACTTTGTTGTTTTCTCTTCCGTTCCCTCCAGTACTCCTTCATCCGTTCACTATGCTTCTTCTTTCTGTCCTCGGACCACTTCTCACCAGGTTTCTTTGGCAATCTTCCTTGGAATCCTTTCATACTTAATACCCTTTTTCTAAAGATCTCTCTGTTCACCGTTTCTTTTTCACTTATATTATTTATTTCTAAATCTTTATTTACTTCTTGAATCCAGCTAGTTGTTGCCCTTTTCTCCCAAAGGTACTTGAATATCCTTTTTGTTAATCTGGAATCATCCATTCTGTAAATATGTCCAAAAAATTGCAATCTCCTTTTTCTTATCGTTTCTGTTATATTTTCTATGTTCCTGTATATTTCATCATTAGATCTTAATTTCCATACTCCTGCTGTTTTCACCGGGCCTAAAATTTTCCTCATGATTCTCCTTTCTAGTACTTCAAGTTTATCTAATCTACAGTTTAGTACCAGACATTCACTTGCGTATAGGCATTTCGGTTTCACCACTGTAGTGTAGTGCCTTATTTTAAGATTTTTAGATAAGCACTTTTTGTTATAAAAATTCTTAGTGATACCATATGCTCTTTCCATCTTGTGTACCCTTTCTTCTACCGAAGATTTTTCTAAACCATTTTCTTGAATTATTTCTCCCAGATATTTGAATTTCTTTACTTTTTCCACTGGGCCAATATCTGTTGCCAAATATTTTGAAGCGTTCTTGATGTTTGTAATAAATTTAGTTTTTTCTACGGAGATTCTCAAACCTGTTTTGTTGGCTATTTCTTCCAAGAGATTGATTTGTGTTGTTGCACTTGTTAGGTTTTCTGACAATATAGCAAAATCGTCTGTAAATGCTAGGCAACTTATTTCAATGCCTTTGTTTCTTCTCCCCAAAGTTACTGGCGAAATGTTATGTTCTTTTAGCTTTAAATTCCAAATTCTTACAATTTTCTCTAAAACACAGTTGAACAGAAGGGGTGATAAACCATCACCCTGCCATACACCTGTATTTATCTTAACAGATTTTGATATCTCACCCATAAATTTTACTTTTGAAATCGTGTCAGTAAGGGTTTCACGTATTAGGTTTGCCAATTTAGTTTTCACTCCAAATTCACGAATTGTTTTATCTATGGTTTCTCTATCAACCGAGTCAAAGACCTTTTTAAAATCTACAAAAGTCACAACTATGTCCTTTGAATTCAGTATCCTATGGCGAATTATGGATTTTAAGTTAAATATTTGTTCTGAACAAGATCTACCTTTTCGAAACCCAGCTTGATACTCGCCCAGTTGCTTTTCAAGTGATGTTTCTACTCTATTCAGCAATATTTTTGAAAATACCTTGTATGCAATTTGAAGAAGAGAGATGCCTCTATAGTTAACAACGTTTTGTTTGTACCCTTTTTTATGCAATGGGTGTATTAGAGCCACTTTCCATTCCTCTGGAATCCTCTCTGTTCTCCAAATATCTTCAAAGATTAACTGCAGCTCTTCAATGATTTTTGATTGAGACCATTTCAAAAGTTCAGCTGTTATAGAGTCCTCTCCGCTAGCTTTATTATTTTTAGATCGTTAATTGCTTCTTTAATTCCTTCAGCATTGGGTGGTATATCTTCTTCCAGATTTTCTGTTGCTTGTGAGAATTCCAGCTTATGATCTGGTTCAGGGATGTTTAAAAGTTGATCAAAGTGCTTCGCAAGTATTTCACAGTTCTCAACATTGCTTAGGCCAAGTCTACCATTTTCATCTTTAAAGCATATGCTAGGCGCTTGATACCCCTTTAATTGACTCTTAAAAGTCTGATAGAAGTTTCGAGAGTTATTTTTAACAAAGCTGTCTTGCAGGTCAGTAAGTTGTGATTTTTCGAATGATCTTTTAACTCCCCTTATTATTCTAGCAGAGTCTTTCCTTTGCTGTTTGTATTGGTCATAATGTTCCGTCTTTCCAGAGCATTTCCACTTTTTCCATTGTTTTGTTCTCTCTTGTAACGTATCCTCACATATTTGATTCCACCAAGGTTTCTTCTTAGGTTTGGCTAGCCCAAACGTCTTCTGAGCTGCGTTGGTTATTTCTTTAGATACATCTTGCCACTTCCCATGATGAGTTACTTTTATTTCTTCCTGAAATGTTTCCAATGTTTCTTGTGTACAGATTATCTGCGAGACATATAAATTATTATATTGGTATAGATGTTACCGCATAATATATTTGTTGGAATAATTAAATGGCCCTCTACTTTATGAAAGTTATATGTAGAAAAATACGAACATTGTTGACCAAACAATGATTACACCACTTCAAATATTAGCATAGATGTTCGCATTCCTGAGCATAACATTGTTAGAAATCATCTTATTATATAATACGCTAAGGTGTAAAATTCACAAAACTCAAGCTCCTAATCCAGAGGGAGTTAGAAGGTGTGGTTTGTACCAAAATCTTCCAAATCGTCTCAATAGTACAGGAAAAATCCTGCATTTCTTGAAAAGTCAACGGAAATATATTTATTCGTTTATAAAGTGCTTGTAAACAAATAAACAAGACGATAGCCCATGGCAGAACTGTGTCGCGTCCAGCCCGCATAGAGCTAGTGCCGGGCGGGTAGTCTGTACACATGGGCGCACACAACCCATTATGCGAGAGTTCTCGCACGGGTCCGCTAGTTCTTTATAAAAACGTATTTTAATGTTTAATTTTAATTTATTTATTAAAATACTATTGATATTACATTAATGTGATATGTCTCACGAATGTGACGGCAAATCCAGTACAGATTATCTGCGAGACATATAAATTATTATTTACAACATATACACACATCAAAAAAAGTTTTGCATCACCTCGGTTCCCAGATCTCCGGCATATAGACGTTGACTGTGTATATTGTATCCAAGATACAGTCCCTTTGACTGTTCATAGATGTCACTAAAACTGCTCAAAGATGTAAACAACCATGCATGAGCAGGGCCTATTAGACGGAGGGGGTACGACAGCCGATCACTTCCAGTCATTCCACCAGGACGAAGGTACGCTGCTCATGTTGTCTGTAGTTCTACCATGCCTAGAAGGTCAATACCGCAGTTCGATCGCGTCCGCATTGTTACTTTGTGTCAAGAAGGGCTCTCAACAAGGGAAGTTTCCAGGCGTCTCAGAGTGAACCAAAGCGATGTTGTTCGGACATGGAGGAGGTACAGAGATACAGGAACTGTCGATGACAGGCCTCGCTCAGGCCGCCCAAGGGCTACTACTGTAGTGGATGACCGCTACTTACGGATTGCCGCTCGGAGGAACCCTGACAGCAATGCCACCATGTTGAATAATGCGTTTCGTTCAGCCACAGGACGTCGTGTTTCAACTCTAACTGTGCGCAATAGGCTGCATGATGCGCAACTTCACTCCCGACGTCCATGGCGAGGTCCAGCTTTGCAACCCCGACACCATGCAGCGCGGTACAGATGGGCCCAACAACATGCTGAATGGACCCCACGGAATTGGCATCACGTTCTCTTCACCGATGAGTGTCGCATATGCCTTCAACCAGACAATCGTCGGAGACGTGTTTGGAGGCACCCTGGTCAGGCTGAACGTCTTAGACACACTGTCCAGCGAGTGCAGCAAGGTGGTGGTTCCCTGATGTTTTGGGGTGGCATTATGTGGGGCCGACGTACGCCACTGGTGGTCATGGAAGGCTCCGAAACGGCTTTACGATACCTGAATGACATCCTCCGACCCATAGTGCAACCATATCGGCAGAATATTGGAGAGGCATTTGTCTTCATGGACGACAATTCTCGACCTCATCGTGCACATCTTGTGAATGCGTTCCTTCAAGATAACGACATCGCTCGACTACAGTGGCCAGCATGTTCGCCAGACATGAACCCTATCGAACATGCCTGGGATATGTTGAAAAGGGCTGTTTATGGACGTCTTGACCCACCAACCACTCTGAGAGATTTACGCCGAATTGTCGTTGAGGAGTGGGACAATTTGGACCAACAGTGTCTTGATGAACTTGTGGATAGTATGCCACGGCGAATACAGGCATGCATCAATGCAAGAGGACGTGCTACTGGGTATTAGAGGTAGTGGTGTGTACTGCAATCTGGACCACAAATGCTGAAAGTCTAGCTGTATGATGGTACAACATGCAATGTGTGGGTCTCATGAGCAATAAAACGAGCTGAAATGTTGTTTGTGTTGATCTCTATTCCCTTTGTATTTAACGGTTCCGGAACTCTTGGAACCGAGGTGATGCAAAACTTTTTTTGATGTGTGTATACAGACTGTATTTCAATACAAGAGTGCATGCAATAAATATGTTCTTTTTTAGCCTACTTTCGATTTTTGCAAAAAATGAAAGTAGACTTATGAGATCAACACAGGGCGAAAAAAGTGTGTCTGTCTGTGTGTGTGTATGTGTGTGTGTGAGTCTGTGTGTGTGTGTGTATGTGTGTGTGTGAGTCTGTGTGTGTGTGTGTGTGTGTGTGTGTGTGTCTCTGTGTGTGTGAGTGTGTGTACTCTGAATGTCTGTCCCCCCCTATCAATTCGAACACGGTGAATGCATTGAACGAAATTTGGTACAAAGGTAGCACTAGCAAAGGACACCTCAGTGTCATGTTTTATATCGCCGCCATCTTGACGGAAACGTAATGGCGGCCACACAAATGTTCAAAGCTTAAATCAAATTACGACTAACCTAATCATCCGATCTCTACCAAATTTTGCAACAACATACCTTTATGAGGGAAGCATCCTTTGACAAAACCAATAGGTCATCAGCGTAATAGTTTGCGGATGGCGGCCATCTTTGTGTGAAAATCGATTCCCCCTATTAATTCGAACACGGTGCAACCGAATGGAACGAAATTTGGTACAGAGGTAGTACTAACAAAAGGCACCTCAGTGTCATGTTATATATCGCCGCCATCTTGACGGAGACGTAATGGCGGCCACACAAATGTTCAAAGCTTAAATCAAATTACGATTAACCTAATCATCCGATCTCTACCAAATTTTACAACTACATACCTTTATAGAGGTAGCATCCTTTGACCAATCTAATAGGTCATTCGCCTAATAGTTTGCGGATGGCGACCATCTTTATGTCAAAATTGATTCCCCCTATTAATTCGAACACGGTGGAACCGAATGAAACGAAATTTGGTACAGAGGTAGTACTAACAAAAGGCACCTCGGTGTCATGTTTTATATCGCCGCCATATTGACAGAAACGTAATGGCGGCCACACAAATGTTCAAAGCTTACGTTAAATTACGACTAACATAGCCATCCGATCTCTACCGAACTTTGCAACAACATTCCTTTATGGAGGGAGCATCCTTTGACCAATCAAATGGGTTATTAGCCTAATAGTTTGCGGATGACGGCCATCTTTATGACAAAATCGATTCCCCCTATTAATTCGAACACGGTGGAACCGAATGGAACGAAATTTCGTACAGAGGTAGCACTAGCAAAGGGCGTCTAAGAGTCATGTTTTATATCGCCGCCATCTTGACTGAAACGTAATGGCGGCCACACGAATGTTCAAAGCTTAAATCAAATTACGATTAACCTAATCATCCGATCTCTACCAGATTTTGCAACTACATACCTTTATTTAGGTAACATCCTTTGACCAATCTAATAGGTCATTCGCCTAATAGATTGCGGATGGCGGCCATCTTTATGTCAAAATTGATTCCCGCTATTAATTCGAACACGGTGGAACCGAATGGAACGAAATTTGGTACAGAGGTAGCACTGGCAAAGGGCACCTCAGTGTCATGTTTTATATCGCCGCCATCTTGACTGAAACGTAATGGCGGCCACACGAATGTTCAAAGCTTAAATCAAATTACGATTAACCTAATCATCCGATCTCTACCAGATTTTGCAACTACATACCTTTATTTAGGTAACATCCTTTGACCAATCTAATAGGTCATTCGCCTAATAGTTTGCGGATGGCGGCCATTTTTATGTCAAAATTGATTCCCCCTATTAATTCGAACACGGTGGAACCGAATGAACGAAATTTGGTACAGAGGTAGCACTACCAAAGGACACCTCAGTGTCATGTTTATATCACCGCTATCTTGACGGAAACGTAATCGCGGCCACCCAAATGTTAAAAGCTAAAGTGTAATTACGACCAACCTAATAATCTAGTCTCCACCAAATGTTGCAACACCATATCTTTATGTGGGAAACATATTCTGACCAAACTGCTAGAACATCAGCCCAATAGTTTGCAGATGGTGGCCAAGTATGTGTGCAAATGGATTCCCCCTATCAATTCAAACACGGTGAAACCGAATTGAACGAAATTTGGTACAGAGGTAGCACTAGCAAAGGGCACCTCATATTCATGTTTAATATCCCTATAGCACGTTGTATTTCATCAAGCTACTACAACCAACATTCAATCATACTCCTTGAAAAGGACAAAGAGTTATAACAATACCCATGCATTTAGGAGAAAGTAGGCTATATGTTCTTTACTGAACATCTTGTTTTTCAATGTCTTTAATTTATATATTTTAATCATAATGATAGATTTTTTAAATTTTGTCTTGTTTTAATATATTTTTTTTTCGTTTTACACCTAATTTGAATTACCATGTTAGGTGATAATGAGAAAAATATTAATGTAAAAAGACACAAATTGTTACACTTCTTCTCTATTTGTTTCACCGAACTTTGGGGTACATGAAACCAATCACTTTTTATTGTTTTGAGCTTTCCTTTTGGCCCAGTATTGCCTCATCCTTTGAGATCTTGCTTCCCTTCCTTCGGCATAGATGTGGATCGTACGCTTTTGTTTGAGTTTCACTTGGAACCGTTGTTACTTACCCTTGGTGACGGTTTTGGCTGTTTTGTCCATGAGCATGGTGTCTGCAATTTGGAGTTCCACTAGGTCTTTCTCAGTTTCCTTAAACCAAAGAGGTTTTGTTTTGTTATTACGGAAGTGGTCGAAGATCTCTTTAGTTAATCTATTTGAATTCATCCGGAGGATGTGCCCATAAAAATCAATTCTCCGTTTTCTTATTGTTCCTGACATGCACTAATTTGTTGTTATGAAAATTGGGGCCAAAGATTTTGCGTATTATCTTTCTCTCCTTGACCTCCAGCCTTTCAAGCGGTCCATGGGTGGTGAGAGACAATGTTTCGGCTGCATATTGTACCCGTTCGTCCTGGGGATGCGATGACCCATCTGCTATTACATCGCATTCCTGGAGTTCCAGGACAGAGCGGAGTTAAATGAACCTCTAGTCAAATAAGGAATGTGTCGGAAATTCAGCTGAGTTATCGAAAAAGCAGTGGGTAACACGAGACAAAGTATCTCTAGGGTCGTTACGGGCTTAAGTTTAATAAAAAATGCAAATATAAATGGGCGCCATCAACTGAATTCCTAGCAAACCACCTCCTTTCCGGTTAAGCCTTACTCAAGACAAGGAAAGAAAAAGGAAAATCACATCATCATCAGATCACAACTAAGATAAAAACAAATTTATTTCACTTTGATAGTCAGACAGACATTTTAAATATACCTCCTACCTGAGAGTATGGTCGAATGCCAACGTTAAATTGTCATTGTCCAAAAATCGAACCATCTCTTTTCTAATCAAAAATATTCCATCCACATAAAACAGAAAAATCTCTAAAGTTCTCTTGGGTTCTCAGGATCACTGTAGCACTATGTCTTTCGTCACTGACATTTGTGAAACCTGAGACCTAATTTCTCTTTAATTTAACATCATAAATGTGGATTTGAAAAAGTTATTAATCTGTCTAAACATACACACATTATAATCACATATTTTAAATATCACGCAATTTATGGCTTGCATGGCATAATTTAAATGTTGAACATGTTAGTCAAATGCTCCTAAACATCGAATAATTAATTTACACTATTTACATTGTCATTCATAATTACTTGTTTGTGAATTACAGAAAATTCACTTCTCATTGGTCATCATTATCATCATCATCATCAAAATTAAATATTTCTCACATTAATTCTCATTTCAAAATTCAACATATTCCTGTCAGAATCATTAACTCATCACCATTAAATCATTTAAATGAAAAATATTATCATCACTTCATTATGCTTTCTAATTATTCACACACTCTTAAATCATCAATACAAATTGTTTAATTCCTCAATTCAAGTTGCAATTCCTCAAATTATATCTCAATTAAATTTATTTTAATTCCATATAAATTCATTAATCATCAGCTTCTTTAATTAATTATCACCTTCTAATTCAGTTATTCATCATCTATCCAATCATCTATTAATTTATTTAAATCAGTTTATTCATCCAATCTTTAATTCATCCATTTATTTAATTCGTTGATTTATTCCAAAATTTAATTTATCAATTTATTTAAATTTCATTCTTCTGGTTATTTAGATTCTTATTATTTCATCTAGTCATTCTGTTTTTTATTTCATTAGGTCAGATCATTAATATGCTTAAATTTCAGATTATTATTTCATTAATTATTATTCTCAGAAAATCTTGTATTATCAACTTTATTTATTTGTTTAATTTCCTAACAAATTGTTTAATATGGGTTATAGAACGTTGTCTTACAGTTTTATTACTTCCAAGTTATATCTCGTATTTAATTATCATGCCAAAAATATTATTGCCTTCACGACATCACGTTGGATCTGACTATCCACAACTACATTATATATCCTCAATTCTTCAAATATCACATTTGAATACAACAATTATTCCACAAAACTCCATAAATATTCAGCACATACAGCATGAATCTCAACAAATACGCTAGACTGGGTTCAACAACCTCATGTCTGCTTCAAAATGCATTAGCAACATTGCAACTTCCACTTGGCAACTTCCACAAAATGCCTATCACAAACTTCACTTAACCATGTTGCATGATCTACAAAAAATATATAACTGGCTTCAAATTATCAACGCGCATAATCTCCAATAACTGTAATTAATATGGTCACATCTAGACAACTTCTTAAACGATTGGAAAAATATTACCTTAGTAATTCAAGATTTGCTTTCAATTAGCATAAATTCTCTTACAATTCTCATAATTCACATCACAGAAAAACACCAATGTGCTATAATCTCTCATATCAAAATCTGCAATACTGATCTGCCTTAAAATAAATCTGACCATTAATGATTCATCTTACAAGATTCAATTACTTTAAATCCTTCTCAAAGGTATCCAACACAATTATAAAAAGCATCAAAAGCACCAGCTGTACCAGCTGTTAAACTGAAATTACTCTCAAAAGAGTATAGCAACAAAATATTGGATTGGCAAACAAGAATTACAAATGTAACCCTGTTGACATTTATCGTTACTTTATTTAACAAAAGTTCGACTGATATGTGACTAGTAGTTCCTTGTTTGATTCACTTACAATCTCATGTACACTCGGATGATAAAAATGAGTCCCTCAATGGCAAGTAAGATGAGTAACCACCGTACAATCGTATAAATACGAAAGACCTCGCCCCGTCGACTAAGATGATAGTGCCCTAAACGATGGGTAAGATGAGTAACCACCATACAATCGTATAAATACGAAAGACCCCATCTCGAAGACTATATGAGTGAATGTACCAGATAGGAATCAACAAGTCTCTAGTTGTCATATAAAAGCGATATTCATTCACTAAAGTGAACAACATCTTAATATCTCCAAACAATCCAATGGAAAAAAATCCCTACTGATGAATAATACACACTCGCTAGTATGCAATGAACTGACGAAGTAATTTTAGATAATCAATTGCAGATCACGAGTTCGAAATACTCGTTACACAAAAAAAAACTATTCATGAAAACTATCCTTGCTGGAAAAATGTCTAAAAGACCCAACATCTGCTTAATAAAGCCAACCAATGGTGAGAATTTCGTATAATGATGCCTGCCATATCATATGGTCACGCCATATTCTAGCAAAAATTTCGAAGCATATAAAGTCAAAGCCATGTCTTAAACAATCGTATCACTCCTATTAGAAAAATATACATGTGTGCCCAGTATTCATGAAAATAATCGTATCAGGTAGTTATAACTCTTACAGTACCTTTTCATAATCAGCTGTTATTAAATTTCAAAGATCGTCGATTTTCCCTATGTAATGAATTTCTGAAAGATCGGCGTGAATATCATTCCATCCATGCAATGACGATTGCCTTCGAATCCCAAGCGAATCAGCTGGTAGACCTCCTTCTCGTCAGGAATCGAATCCATCGCTCCGTGGTGCCATCGCGTCTCTGTCTGCGTTTACTCCGACATGATAAACTTCTGGTTATCCATAGCGGATATTGTCCAAATCCTCACGAAAAAGTTCATAGAAACAGCGGACCCCCTATTCCTCTTCTACGTTACGCCACTGTTCTATACAATGTTCAGTTTAAGTGTTGAAAGTTCAATTTCCACAGCGGTTTAGTTTTACTTGTAGAAAATAAAATTGTTTTATCAGAGTGTCTAAGTTTATGAAACACCCTGTAGCTGTGTTCATACTCGGTAATTCATAACACTTCTTAAGACTGACTTGCATTAATGCACGAGCTAATGTTCCTAAGAGCATTTGCTTACAACATTCCGTTTGCTTAAAATTGTTAATGTTACTTGGAATGCGCTATGAAATGCATAGTCGTAATGTCATTTAAGAAAAACTATGTTCTTTCGAAGTTCAAAGTTGCAGTATCACGTAACTATTTGTCTTTATAATTCAAGTGCTGAATAAACGTTCCAACTCAACGTAGTAATGAAGTTCAGCTTCTGTTATAATGCTTGCGTATAATAATGGGAATTAACCCGCACGGCCCTACTGCTATGCCATAATAATCTCCGCATAAAGCTAGCCTCGCCATGTCGTTCTACGTTGAAATTCAGCTTGGAATAAAGTTCTCCAACTACTCGCAATGCTGTTTTAGAATATCCCGGCCGTCTATGCTTGCTTGCTCCGCAAGTCCGCCTGGCCCACTGACCTACTTGTCGCTCGCTGCTCGGAGAAGCCGAAACTGTCCCCTGCACTTTCCGTGACAGTTTCTGTTCGCTGCTCGGTGAAGCTGAAACTGTCGCCTGCACTTTCCGTGACAGTTTCTGTTCGCTGCTCGGTGAAGCTGAAACTGTCGCCTGCACTTTCCGTGACAGTTTCTGTTCGCTGCACGATCTATACCATGCGCCTGGCGTGTGTTACTCAGCTTGACTTCCTTGCTTGGTTCACAAAGCTAGACTGACAGTGTCTGCACCGCCTCGACCCTTACCTGCCTGATGCGGTCACGTGACGTCCTCCCCACCACCGTGGTCTTGCGTCACAAATATAATCTCGAACCCCCATCATCTCGGCTGTTAAGTTATAAAATAACTTAAGGGTTATCTGACTTCCTTCAAATTATTACCACATATAATGCATGTTATATCTTCTCTACTGAGATGTTTAAATACCATGTTCCATATAGATCTTAATAAAGCTTCATAAATCCATCCATAATTCCATCTGCTTAACTGCGGTCAGCGCCTTCTTGATCCTAGACCTACTACGTCATCCTGGCATTCCTCTTGACTCGATCTGAGCGCTATCTTTCCTTAACTCTTCCCAAAACCTCAACTACGGCTAATGTCTGCTGGCGTAGCCGATATCCTCAACTAGGTATCGGGTACAATATAAGGCTTCTGGTTTAATTACTGTGTTATAATATTTTATCTTGGTATTCCAGGAGGGAGACTTCTTGTTATAAGTGTCCTTCGTAAATTGGAAGGCCAATTCAACTTTATTTTTCCTAGATTCCATTGCCTTTTTCTCTAGTGCATTCCAGCCGATCCATTCCCCAAGATATTAAAATTCTTTGATGATGTCTATGTATTGTTTGCCCACTTGAAGCTTTTTTTGGTGAGTTTTTTATGTTCGTCATTATTTTGGTCTTTCAACTGAGAGTTTGAGACCCATTTTTAACGCTTGCCTCTGGAGTTCGAGGATCTGTCCTTGGCTTCTTCCCATGTCTCAGCTAATAAGGCCATGTCATCAGCAAAAGCTAAACAATTGACCTTAATGCCTTTCTTTTAGGTTCCTATTCTGATCCACTGTGGGTCTTCACATTCCACTCTCTGACTACTTTTCGAGGGCACAGTTAAATAGCAGTGGAGAAAGACCATTTCCTTGCCGTATACCTGTTTTAATATCAAAAGTGGTGGAGAGTTCCCCCATGAATTTAACTTTGGAGAATGTATTAGTTAGTGTTTCTCGGATTAGGTTCGTGGTTTTGTTATCGAGGTCTAGTTCTTTCAGGACCGAGAATAAGGATTCCCTATCTATAGAGTCGTATGCCTTTTGGAAGTCAATGAAAGGGATAACATACGATTTAGCCCGTGATTTTTGGTAGTTCATGATGTGTTTGAGGTTGATAATTTGTTCCGGACAGGATCTCCCTTTCCTGAAACCCGCCTGGTATTCCCCAAGTTGATGGTCTAGATGAGGTTCTGCCCTGTGTAGTAGGACTGTGGAGAATATCTTGTATGTGACGTCAAGGAGAGATATCCCTCTGTAGTTGTTAGGGTCTGTTTTGGATCCTTTCTTATGAAGTGGATGTATAAGGGCTGTTTTCCAGTCATCTGGGATTCTTTCATGTATCCAAATTCCTTGAAAGATATTTCTGAGAGACTGTATAGCATTTTCGTTAACATTCTTCCAAAGTTCAGCTGTAATATGATTTTCTCCCGAAGCCTTATAATTCTTAAGATTCGATATTATTGAATGGAGTTCTTCAATGGTTGGAGGTTCTGAGTCAGGATTGGTTGATGGGGATATATAAAAGTCCATCTTTTCTATGGGTTCCTCACAATTAAGGAGATTTTCGAAATATTCTGCTAATACTTTGCAGTTGCCTTTGTTGTTATGAGCAGCATTTCCTTCTTCATCCTTGAGTTGTAGAGTTGGGGGACTGTACTTAGTCAATTTCTTCTTAAAATTCCTATAAAAGTTTCGTACATTGTTTCTGTGAAAGTCTTCATTAATTTGCATAAGTATGTGATCATCTCGAGTTTCTTTTATTCTCTTAAGATTTTTAGTCACTAATTTTCTAACATTTAAGAAATTTTGTCTTTTATGGTCGTTTTTCTGTGATTGCCACTGTTGCCATGCTTTCCTTGTTAGTTCAATGAGACTGTCACACTCTTGCGTCCACCACGCATGTTTTTTGAGTTTAGTTAGTGGAGCAAGTTGTTCTGCTTTAATTATTAGACTTTCTTTTATTTGATCCCAGCCTTGATTTTGTAAATCTGCAGTGGCGATTGAAAACTCTTTTGAGTTCTTTATCTTTTCAGGATCGTATTTCCTATGTTTTAGTCTGTTAGAGCGGATTTTCCTATTGGGGATGATTCTGAGTTTTATTTTTGAAAGATAGTGATCAGAATTTAAGTTAGCACCCCTGAGTACTTCGACATTTTGTATTTCTTTATTAAATTTTCTTTTAACCGCTACATGATCTAATTGAAATTCTCCTAAGAGCGGGTTGGGTGAGATCCATGTTTTCTGTTTCCTTGGTAATTTCTTAAAAGCTGTGGATTTTAAGATCATGTCATGTGCTTGGCAAAGTTCTATTAGTCTAATACCATTTAGGTTCGTCCTATTATGTACTGGGTACTTCTCGACAATGCTTATGTACTTATTTTCTTTCCCTACACTATAGTAGTTATATATTTTTTATTTTTTTAGCGTATGGCTTTTTAGTGCCGGGAGAGTCCAAGGACATGTGCGGATCGCCAGAGTTTGTAGCTGCTTCTATGCGGTCACTCATGGGGTGAGCTACAAGTACCGTCGCGTGTGGAGTGTTGTCTAGGGAGGAAAGTGTGGGTGTAAGGACGAGGAATTGGAAGGTAGCGGCTGTGGCCTATAGTTGGGAACCAACCCCGGTATTTGTCTGGAAGGAAGATGGGAAACAACAGAAGACCATATTCAATGTTACCGGCGGGGGAATTCGAACCTCCTCGCCTTCCGGATGTGAGCGACTGCCTGCAGCCGCGCCGTAACGACTACGACTAACTCACCCGGTAGTTATAATAATAAGTTTATGTTATGAGTTAATGTTTATTTAGGTATTAGTTTTTATGCTATGTATAACTAGTTGTTTGCTGTTCATGTTCGACAATCCAGGTGGAGGTTCATGGTATATTACTATGGTATAATACGATGGTATACTACTACTAATAATAATATTAAAGTCATAACCCTTAATTCAATGTTTCTTAATACATAGGAGGAATTTAAACATTTTAGAAAGTGTCTTGGATCCACATTCATCTACAATTATAGCTGAATTTTCATTTTTTTTCAAAATCTTACTGTAGGCCCTACATTAACAAGTCACAGAATATTTACTTACAAACTTGAATATGTCGCGATTAAAACGTTATGAGAAACTTGTATTACTTCTTGCATCCTACTTGACGATTACAAAATACAATCAAAATTACAACTTCATTTCACTCACTATATATATCGTATGGCCTCGGGTGCCTGGTGCAAGCTTTGTTAATTGACACCCAGATGGTAGCTTGCATGTCGAATTTCGTCATTCCTTTGAACGCTATGAAAGTCAAGGAGGTTAGATATCTAAACTCCTTGACACTACAGCGCTTTCAAGTAGAGAATGGAGGAACTTTGTGTTGGCGGAAAATCCCGAGATTAATTTTGCCATTGAACACGGCCTACTGAATTCAAATGGGTTCTTTAACTTGCCAACAACGTATGACATGAGTGTCGTGATTTTTGTCGCCTTACAAAAATCACTCACCATGGCCAGGAGCGAACCTGCAATCTTGTGGTTGGTAGTCCGACACTATAACCACTCACTCACCGTGGCAAGTATTTCACTCACTAGTGTTATTATTTACTTTCCAAAAGGCATCACACCAAAATAGGTGAGCAGATTGACAAGATGACACAAGTTAAAAGTAACAAATATTATTAATAATGTGTTCCGTTAGTACTTCATAGATAACACCGGTGTTACAACCGGGATCAGTTTCATTCTGTTGTTCAGCAATGACTTTATATTGCCTCTGACGAGTGAGTCTCTGGCACTCGGTCATTGTCTTACTTTGGCGGGCTGATCTATTTTAAAGATTCTTTCTCCTACTTCATTCGCATTTGTCTCATTACGCTGGAAATGTACCCTCCTTGTGAGTCAGTCCATGCTAATATATAATGCGCCTCGACCGACAAACGCGCCGAAAGATATATGGCCGAGTGAGAAGCCAAATTGTCAGAGGAATCCCACCAGTGGAGCTTATAACGCAAGTGCCAGCAAAGCTTAAACATTAATATTTAAGTATTTTATTTGCAGGGTAAAATTTACCACTTAATAGTAGACTCATGTTTTAGTTCAGGCTACATATTCTTGATCAGTTCAGGATTAAGGAATTGATAAATACGCTATTAACACGGTCCTTAAATCCTCGAGTTTCTAAGTGGATTCTCACACCGCTCAAAGCCATCTCCGCATTGCTATGTTTCAAAACTCTCTACCTTCGTTGTTTTTCAATGTGTCTTTCTGTCAATTTGTCTGACTGTTTGGTAGTCAACCTGGAGGCTGGTTGGATCCTCAAAAAGCACCGCCATAGGTTATGTGGTAGAAACCCACAAAATCGAGGCAGCACTATAATGGGGCGTACTAGGCAAGGTGAGGAATGAGGTAGTTTGCCATTGCTTTCCTCACTGAGTCAGTACAACAGTACTAACCCTATGAGCAGAACCTTTCACAACACCCATAGGCACTGGCTGCGCCCTGAGTTCATTACTCAGCACCACTCATACCTCAGTAGCTTCCATATAATCACAGCCATGAGTGAGACTGAGACATTGCTGAAAAGCCACATTTTACTTTAGCCTGTGCCAACAGACAAATGCAAAAGTACTGTATTCATCAAGTAATGGTAAACAGGCCTAGGTTTTCAGGTAAACTGCATGTAATTATGTAAAACAAGAAGGAGTAGAAGTGGGAATCCACAGAAAGCCACTTCCAGGATGGATGAGATGGGAATCGAACCACCTGTTCTCAGTTTTGCCTCACGAAGCTGAGTGTAGCCTGTTCCATCCCTCAAACCAGAATTAACCCTCCGTCGGGCACACCTGATCTTTGATATTAAGAGGAAACTAACGGACCCGTGCGACAACTCTCGCATAATGGGTTGTGTGCGCCCCATGTGTTCAGACTACCCGTCAGTCACTAGTGCCATGCGGGCTGTAAGCGATTCAGTTCCGCCAGGGTCTATCGTCTGGTTTATTTGTTTAAAAGCACTTTATTAACTACACCTTCTAACTCCCTCTGGTTTAGGAACTTGAGTTTTGTGAAACATACACCTTAGCGTATTATAATTATAATAAGATAATTAAATACTTTTTCCCTCCCAGACTTGGTTTTTTCCATGAACGGTACGCCCGTCACAATAGCTTCTGCTCTCCCCCACCATTTGGGTTCGTCCTTGATTCAGTGCCCTTCACTACTCCGTGGTGAGCCAATTCGCCCAGGAGATTAAGTGCGCCCGATTGCGTAAGTATTAAGTTTAGTAAGTTATGCTTTTGTTTACCCATGTGTATCAATTTTGTTGGTTAATATCGATGAAAATATTATTTTATTTTAGTAAATTCAATTTGTGGCTTGTTTAAATCTCAGTAGAGAAGCTTGAGTGGCTTCGGTGGCGTAGTCGGTAGTATGTTGAACTGCTGTGCCCAAGGTCACCGGTTCAAACCCGGCCGAATTCATCGGATTTTTAAGATCGTTAAAATCCTTCAGTGTGTCTTCCTTCGGAGAGGAAGTAACGCCGGCGGGCCCATGTCATAGATTTATGGCATGAAAAGAACCTTCCACTAATTACAATTGAGTGAAGATAAATTTGTAGGTTAGATTTGATTAGCGCTCTATTATGTTCCAACGTTCACCGTCAGGTGCTGGTTGCGGTGGCATCTAGTAGCCAAGATCACAGCTAGGTGTCGTTAACGGTAGCATTTGGTAGCAAAAGTAGGAACTACTTGAAATTGATCGTCTGCAGTCCTTTCCTAAATTACAGATAACACACACTAATACAGCCATCACAATTAACACCGATTACCAGACAGATTTTACACACACCCAAAGTACACGGGGCTACATGACCGCGCTGTCCCAGCCCCTAAACTGAGGAACCAACCAACCAGTCTATAACAGTTTAGGCTTTCACGGCCAGTATTAATTTCTATGAACATGTACGGCCTGGTATACCAGGTAATTCAGCAGCCCCTATTACTCGTAATATTCTTGTACGCTGCCCGAACTAACGTATGTTATCAGAAAGGTCTATATTTCCCTGCTTGCATCCCAAATGTTACGAGTACACTGCAAACATAAAAGGGTAATTAAATACAGAGAAATAAATACCGTCAACTCTTGAAGAATCCAGACTGAGGTATTGTGAGGAAGTAAAGCCATGAAAGGAAGACACGAGGGAAAGGGGAGAGTCTCAATATATCAAACAAGTCCTTCCTTTGATATTCCGTTCCTTATTTATCGAGCCCATTATATTACGGGCAGCACTTTGTTTTAATATTTTTTAGCGTATGGCTTTTAGTGCCGGGAGTGTCCGAGGACATGTTCGGCTCGCCATTTTTTGTAGTTGCTTCGACGCGGACACCCAATGGGTGAGCTACAAGTACCGTCGCGTGTGGAGTGTTGTCTGGGGAGGAAAGTTTGAATGTAAAGACGAGGAGTTGAAGGTAGCGGCAGTGGCCTATAGTTAGGGACCAACCCCGGCATTTGCCTGGAAGGAAGATGGGAAACCACAGAAGACCAGCTTCAAGGTTGCCGGCGGGGAGTTTCGATCCTCCTAGCCTCCCGGATGTGAGCGACTGCCAGCAGTCATGCCGTAACGACCACGGCTAACTCACCCGTCATGGGCAGCACTGATCTGATTTGGATTTGACCATGCAACACAGAATGATAAGTCTTGATGGCATTCACTACTCATTCATGATAACTGAAAAGAGTCAGTTCTATGGAAATATGTGCATTGTTTGTTCACCCCTGCTAAAAGGACTTTTATCATTTGACCCTGAAAGATGAAGCTTCAAGGTATTCAGTTCATTCACGCTTGCTGCAAAGAGTTTCAATTCTATGGAATTAAGTGCACAGTTTTTTACATACCTACTAGTAGAATTTTGCCATGTAGACCTGAAAGATAATGCTTAAAGGCACTTGCTATTCATTCATCCATGATTACTGAAAAGAGTTTCAGTTCTATCAAAACAAATGGATAATTTTGTACAGTTCTGTAGGTGGGATTTTTTCATGTAGTCCTGAAAGATGAGGCTTAAAAGGCATTTACTATTGATTCACGATTATTGAAGGTTTTAGATCTATCAAAACGAGTGGATAGTTTGTACAACCCTGTAGGTGAGATTTTTTATGTAGTCCTGACAGATCAGGCTTACAAGGCATTTACTATTCATTCACGGTTACTGAAAGGAGTTTCAGTTCTGTAAAAGGCGGCAACGGTGGAGTAGTTGGTAGTATGTTGAGCTTCTATACCCAAGATCGTGGATTCGAATCCGGCCGAAGCCGTCGGATTTTTAAGAGCGTTACAAATCCCTCAGTATGCATTCTTTTGGAGGGGAAGTAAAGCCGGCGGGCCCATGTCTTAGATTTATGGCATATAAAAGAACCTTTCACAAACTACAATTGCGTGAAGCTAAATTTGTAGGTAAATTTGATTAACGCTCTATTATCCAAACGTTCGCCGCCAGATGCCGGTCGCGGTGGCATCTACCCTAGTTCGCGGCTAAGTATCGTTGACGGTAGCATTTGGTAGCAAAAATTGGAACTACTTGATGATCGAATGTATGGAGTCCTTACCTGAATTTCAGATAACACACACCAATACAGCCACCACAATTAACACCGGATATCAGACAGATTCTTCACACACCCAAAGTACACGGGGCAACATGACCGCGTTGTCTCAGCCCTTAAACTGAGGGACCAACCAACCAACAGTTCTATCGAACAATCCTCTTGGTGGGATTTGTCATCTAGTCCTAAAAGATAACGTTTGAAGACATTCACGGTTTCAGAAAGGAGTATCGAAGTAAGTGCATAGTTTTGTACACCCCTGCTGTGTGTACTGAATGTAAACGCCCACGTCTTTGCAGCCTTGTGGGAATTCAAAGATAGCAATTACTCATGAGTAGGCGTCTCGCTATCTGAAGCACATTACAACGTTGTATAGCCCACTATCGCCAAGTGCGGTGTGGCGTGCTCAGTTCTCTCATACAATGTTCCTTCATTGAATTAAATAGTGAAGAGTGAATGAAACACCAATTAAATGTGAGAGAATAATCAGAGAATCCAGTTTAATCTATCCGAGGTAACATTCGTCCTTCCTCTGCTTTGTATAAATACCAGAGGGAGCAATTACAATCTCCTTCTATTTCCCAGTCCCGTCATTAATTAAATTAGTTGCAATAACCTCCAACCTTGTCTTCATGTAATGAACCATCATACATGGCGTAATTCAATCAAATAACGACGAAGGCTCTTACAGTATAAAACAAGTAGTTCCGTGACGAACTAAAGAGCCTACTTTTCTTACAATTTAAGATTCATGCCAATCCATATATTGTAGACCTATCTAGAATAATGACGAAATTCAGTTGGTAATATCGACATTTCTAATTAGTTCGAAATATGCCTGGTATAATGTAGCCTAATATTGCACTACAGTTGGCAGCCCTAGTGACTGAATATATTGTTAGTTCCATCTCTTAAGGTACAGAATACAAAATTTGGTTGAAGACCAATGGATAGCATGGGCGTTACATGCAGTTAGACATTGGATCTCTCAGCGCGCGTAAAATCATGTTGGCAACAATGTCATGCATGCGTTGGTCAGGAATAATCTAAAATCTCTTGTTGTGCCAATTTTGGATGAAATCCATTTGTTCGTATAGAAGTTACATGTATTTTAAAATTGGACCTATCAGCAGGTTTAGAGTCATGTTGGCAGCACTGACGTATATTAGTTTCTCCAAATTAATCTAGAAAGTCAGGTGCTATACGTGTGCAAAGTTTAAATCAGTTGGCTTACATAATTTCCGATATATTTTAGGGTAAATAATATAGACAGCATTTATTAACTGTTGGCAGCCCTGGTTGCTCTTAAAATAAGCATAGTCATATCTGAGGGGTACACATAGCACATACGAAATGTGGTTGAAATCCAATTGATAGTGTAGAAGTTATATGCATTTAAAAATTGGACCTATCAGCAGGCTTAGAATAATTTTGGCAACACTGCAATGCGTGGCCTCCTGGAAATTAAACTGAAATATTATTTTCTACATGTGTGCCAATTTTGGAATAGCTCCGATGCATACCTTCCAAGATATCCAATATGGAGCACAATTTCAATTGCGGTTTTCAGCAGTTGTTAGCACTGACATCAATTTCAAATATGGGCTTGAGATATTCAGGTTATCTTTACTCATACCAAATTTGGATTCGATTGCTGCAGCCGTTTAGGACTTGATAGGGGGAGACACACACACACAGCCAGACAGACAGACAGACATTTACCCAGATCGACCTCATAAGTCTACTTTTTCCTCATTTTTGCAAAATGTGAAAAGTAGGCTAAAAATAATTAACTTATCCGTCTACAGCGCTACCAAAACTGCTGAAAGTAGGGAATCCTGGGCTAACTTAAGCTGTTGCGCTTAGCAGACGTTTTTCACCAGCACCCGTGGTCCGATGAAGTAAATAATTTATTATCCAGTACATTCAAAGGCGCTCTGCTGTTTATATCTATGCTAGGAAGGTGTGTTGGACAACATGTGGTCAAGCATTATTTTGTTGGAATATTGATTGATATAATTATTTAGCCTACTTTCGATTTTTGCAAAAAATTCAAGTAGACTTATGAGATCAACACAGGGCGAAAAATTGTGTGTCTTTCTGTGTGTGTGAGTCTGTGTGTGTGTGTGTGTGTGTGTGTGTGTGAGAGAGAGAGAGAGAGAGAGAGAGAGAGAGAGAGAGTGTGAACTCTGAATGTATGTCCGCCCCTATCAATTCAAACACGGTGAGACCGAATTTAACGAAATTTGGTACAGAGGTAGCACTAGCAAAGGGCACCTCAGTGTCATGTTTTATATCGCCGCCATCGTGACAAAACCGTAATGGCGGCCACCAATGTGTTAAAAGCTTAAATTCAAATTACGACCAACCTAATCATCTCTACCAAATGTTGCAATAACATTCCTTTGTTTGGGAAGCCTATTTTGAATAAACTGCAAGATCATCAGCCCAATAGTTGCAGATGGCGGCCACGTATGTGTGCAAATCGATTCCCCCTATCTATTCAAACACGGTGAAACCGAATGGAACAAAATTTGGTACAGAGGTAGCACTAGCAAAGGGCACATCAGTGTCATGTTTTGAATCGCCGCCATCTTGACGAAAACGTAATGGCGGCCACCCAAATGTTAAAAGCTTGTATCAAATTACGACCAACCTAATCATCTGATCTCTACTAAATTTTGCAACAACATACCTTTATGTGGTAAGCATCTATTGACCCAACCACAAGGTCATCTGCCCAATAGTGTGCAGATAGAGGCCATGCATGTGTGCAAATGGATTCCTCCTGTCAATTCAAACACGGTGAAACCGAATTGGAACGAAATTTTTTACAGAGGTAACAATTGCAAAAGGCAACTCAGTATCATGTTTTATATCGCCGCCATCTTGACAGAAATGTAATGGCGGCCAGCCAAATATTAAGAGCTTAAATTAAATTACGACCAACCTAATCATTTGATCTCTACCAAATTTTTCCTCAACATACCTTTGTGTGGGAAGCGTTCTTTGACCAAGCTAGCTTGCCATGGTGGGTGAGTGGATAGCGTGTCGGTCTACTAACCCCAAGATTTCAGGTTCGCTCCTGGCCGTGGTAAGTGATTTTTGAAAGGCGGCAAAAATACGATACGCATGTCATACGTAGTTGTCATGTCAAAGAACCCATTTAAATTCAGTAGGCCGAGTTCATAATGGCAAAGTTAATCTCGGGAGTTTCCGCCAACACAAAGTTCCTCATTTCTTTACTGGAAAGCGCTATAGTGTTCAAGGAGCTTAGATATCTAACATCTAACCTCCTTGACTTTCATAGTCAAGGAACAACGAAATTCGACATGCAAGCTACCCTCTGGGTGTCAAATAACAAAGCTTGCACCCGGCATCCGAGGCCATACGATTTTTTTTTTTTTTACCAAGCTACAAGGTCATCTGTCCAAATGTTTGCATATGGCGGCCATGTATGTGTGCAAATCGATTCCCCCTATCAATTCAATCACGGTAAAACCGAATTGAACGGAATTTGGTACAGAGGTAGCACTGACAAAGGGCACCTCAGTGTCATGTTTTATAATGCCGCCATCTTGTCGGAAACGGATTGGCGGCCACCCGAATGTTAAGAGCTTAAATCAAATTACGACCAACCTAATTATTTGATCTCTACTAAATTTTGCAACAACATACCTTTTAGTGGGACGCATCTTTTGACTGAACTACAAGGTCATCAGCCCAATAGTTTGCAGATAGCGGCCATGTATGTGTGCAAATCAATTCACCATATCAATTCAAGCACGGTGAAACCGAATTGACTGAAATTTTTTACAGAGGTAGCACTAGCAAAGGGCACCTCATATTCATGTTTATATCCGTATAACACGTTGTATTTCAACAAGCTACTACAACCAACATTCAAGTAGGTATACTCCTTGAAAAGGACAAAGAGTTATAACAATACCCATGCATTTAGGAGAAAGTAGGCTATATGTTCTTTACTGAACATCTTGTTTTAAATTTATTTATGTATTTATTTATTTATTTATTTATTTATTTATTTATTTGGGCAAAATTAATGCCCAATAGCATTTTCTTACATCTAACCAATGATCTTGTAAAATATATACTGTAAGGGGCAGTCAAATGAAAACGTGACAGATGCAGTCAAATGAAAATGAGACTGATGAAAAAAAAGCAAGCACACTGTTTGTTATTTTAAAAGTATTTGCCATAACTGTGAATACATATTGTATCCCACTGTGGGACAAGACGGTCAATGTCTTCTTGGAAAAAATGTTTGTGGTCGCTTCCGGAACCATGATTGTACCCAGGCGTGCACCTCTGCATCCGTAGTAAATCGACAACCACGAATGTCTTTCTTCAGGGCACAACAGACATTCGGGCATGGATTTCACACTCCTTCCGCAGTCAAAAACTGCACTACACCTCGCTGTTCCTCTTTCCCGGCCTCCATAGTGACGTCGGACACATACGCGAATCACTGACCTCACATCGGGCACGTCTTACAGACAAATGACACAGCGGTGAACGTTCGTGCGGTCCCTTCCTGATTCCCAATATAGGACACTACTATACACTCACTTAACTGGGTTACCACCGTTCACGCGATGCTCGTTATATCGGCTGTCTCGTTTTCATTTGGCTGCCCCTGGTACAATTTATATTATAGAACTAATGGGAATGCGTAACTAAGAGTTATATAATACAATCAAGTTATAATTTAGTTATTGTTATAGTTAAGGGATGGAACTGCGAGGTCATCTGCCCCTAATGCAATGAAAACAAGTAGTTCCGTGAAGAACTATACAGCCTATTTTCATATATCCTATGTTAATTGCCACTATCAACATACAAAATTTCAGTTTGATTGCTGTAATAGATTCGTAGATATTGAGAACCGACTAAATATTTCGGATGGTCGCCATGTTGGATTTTATATATGTAGGTCCTAGAGTTATGTACTGTTACATGCAGATTATTGTGAACGTGTAGTATTCAAACTTCAATCGCATAATTAGGACACAAGAAAAAACAAGGAGATTTTAAAATTTTTCACAGCTGCCATCTTGAGGTTATGGAAACAATTGAAATAAATTAGATGCCAATGGATTAACATTCGTATAAGGATTTACTGTACCAAGTTTCACTGCACGCGGTTGGTTAAATTGCGAGAAACGTCCATGTGAATATTTATAATTCGCGTCACCGCCATGTTGGATTTGTGATCACCAGGTTATTTAAAGTCCTATAGATGAACTTAAGTTCATAGCCCCTATGAACATTAAAAAATGCAGTTTGATTGCTAAAATAGATTCGTAGATATTCAGTATCGTCTAAATATTTCGGATGTTCGCCATGTTGGATTGTTAAATGTATAGGCCATAGAGTCATGTACCATTAAAGGAAAATTATTGCGTAGGTTCATTATTCAAACTTTCACTTCGATCGCATGACTACATCACAATAAATAAAATCTTAATTTTAAAATTCGCACTGCCGCCATCTTGAGATTATGTAAAGAATTGAACTAAATTAGATACCAGTGGATTACAATGTGTATAAATATTTCCTGTTCCAGGTTTCAGTGCACTTGGAACATTAAAGCGCGAGAAAGGTCTATTTGAAATTTTCAAATTCGCTTGGCCGCCATGTTCGTTTTGTAGTTAAACGGTTTTTGAAAGTCTTATAGATGGACTTTCAGTAGTGCCCTTTATCTCCGTACAAAATTTCAGGGTTTTACCGCTAATAGTTTCAGAGATATAGAATGCCGGTGAAATATTTCGCAGTATCCGCCATCTTGTGATTATGTAAACAATTGAACGAAGTTAGATGTCGGTGCATTACAATGTATATAAACATATACTGTACCAAGTTTCATTGCGTTTGGTTGGTCAAATCGCGAGAAACGTCTATTTAAAAGTCGCAAATTCGCTTGGCCGCCATGTTGGTTTTGTAGTTACCAGATTTTCAAAAGTCACATAAGTGAACTTATAGTAGTTCCCTATATCACCATAGAAAATGTCAGGGTAATATCGGTAATAGTTTCGGAGATATAGAATGCTGGTGAAATATTTCGCACAGCCGCCATGTTTGATTGGTGAGTCGTAACAAAATTTGAAGGGCACGGTCGAGGTCGCCGGGAATAGTGCTATGAACTTTCCGAGTTTCATTGAAATCGCTCCAGCCGTTTAGATTTTATTAGGGGGGGACACACACACGAATCACACACACACACACACACACACGCACACACACACGGACAAAAGGTGATCTCATAAGCCTATTTTTTCAAAATTGAAAATAGGCTAAAAACGATTATTAAAATATGAAATTCTTCAGATTAAGTTGTGATGTTCAAATATAATCAGTTATCAATTAACAGAAAATTGCTAAGAACTAAATAGATTTCATTTAAATAACTAAGGAATGTAATTATTTACACAACAATTTTATTGAAAAATAAAAACAAGTGGCAATATATGAAATTCGATTTTGGTTACAAAACAAACGTAAACTACAGTGAATCCAACAGTTGTCGGTGAGTTTGTAAAGTATCGAACAGCTATAATCTAATTATACAGGTCGCGTTTTGTATATGATAGCAGCCTTAGGGAAAGGCTTTAGTGCACAGGAAATCTATAAAAGCTGAAAAGGGGTCCAATGTAGCTGTAATATTTTCGGGGATCCGACTTTACTCTCGACAAGCAGATACAGTAAGAGTTACTGAACATCACCGTTCTGTGGGTAGGTGGTGGTATTACGAGCTAGAGTATTTCGGTCATGATGTGAAGAGAAATAAATATATGAAGTGACAATGTTGATAACTGGGTTGTGACGAGTGTAGTATCACGAAGCCATATATTTGAGAGAGGCCACGATCCACAAGTGAATGGTGTTACATGATCAAAATATCGCATGTGGAAGGGAGAGAGAAAGAAAGAAAGAAAGAAAGAAAGATAGGAAGACAGGAAGGAAGGAAGGTAGGAAGGAAGGGAAAAAGGGAGGCAGGAAGGGAGAAAAGAAGGTAGGAAGGAAGGAAGGAAGGGAGAAAGGAAGGCAGAAAGGAAGGCAGAAAGGGAGAAAGGAAGGCAGGAAAAAGGAAGGAAGGCTGGAAGGAAGGAAGAAAGGAAGGCAGGAAGGGAGAAAGGAAGGCAGGAAAGAAGGAAGGCAGGAAGGGAGAAAGGAAGGCAGGAAGGGAGAAAGGAAGGAAGGAAAGGAGAAAGGAAGGAAGGGAGAAAGGAAGGTAAGAAGGGAGAAAGGAAGGAAGGCAGGAAGGAAGGTAGGAAGGGAGAAAGGAAGGCAGGAAGGAGGGAAGGAAGGGAGAAAGGAAGGTAGGAAGGGAGAAAGGCAGGAAGGAGGAAGGCAGGAAGGAAGGAAGGCAGGAAGGAAGGAAGGGAGAAAGGAAGGAAGGGAGAAAGGAAGGAAAGAAGGGAGAAAGGAAGGAAGGGAGGAAGGCAGGAAGGAAGGTAGGAAGGGAGAAAGGAAGACAGGAAGGAGGGAAGGAAGGGAGAAAGGAAGGTAAGAAGGGAGAAAGGAAGGAAGGGAGAAAGGGGGGCAGGAAGGAAGGAAGGGAGAAAGGAAGGTAGGAAGGGATAAAGGGAGAAAGGCAGGAAGGAAGGGAGAAAGGAAGGTAGGAAGGAGGGAAGGAAGGGAGAAAGGAAAGTAGGAAGGGAGAAAGGCTGGAAGGAAGGAAGGCAGGAAGGAAGGAAGGGAGAAAGAAAGGAAGGGAGAAAGGAAGGTAAGAAGGGAGAAAGGAAAGAAGGGAGGAAGGCAGGAAGGGAGAAAGGAAGGCAGAAAGGGAGAAAGGAAGGCAGGAAAAAGGAAGGAAGGCTGGAAGGAAGGCAGGAAGGAAGAAAGGAAGGCAGGAAGGGAGAAAGGAAGGCAGGAAAGAAGGAAGGCAGGAAGGGAGAAAGGAAGGAAGGAAAGGAGAAAGGAAGGAAGGGAGAAAGGAAGGTAAGAAGGGAGAAAGGAAGGAAGGCAGGAAGGAAGGTAGGAAGGGTGAAAGGAAGGCAGGAAGGAGGGAAGGAAGGGAGGAAGGTAGGAAGGGAGAAAGGCAGGAAGGAAGGCAGGAAGGGAGAAAGGAAGGAAGGGAGAAAGGAAGGAAAGAAGGGAGAAAGGAAGGAAGGGAGGAAGGCAGGAAGGAAGGTAGGAAGGGAGAAAGGAAGACAGGAAGGGGGGAAGGAAGGGAGAAAGGAAGGTAAGAAGGGAGAAAGGAAGGAAGGGAGAAAGGGGGGCAGGAAGGAAGGAAGGGAGAAAGGAAGGTAGGAAGGGATAAAGGTAGAAAGGCAGGAAGGAAGGGAGAAAGGAAGGTAGGAAGGAGGGAAGGAAGGGAGAAAGGAAAGTAGGAAGGGAGAAAGGCTGGAAGGAAGGAAGGCAGGAAGGAAGGAAGGGAGAAAGGAAGGTAAGAAGGGAGAAAGGAAAGAAGGGAGGAAGGCAGGAAGGAAGGTAGGAAGGGAGAAAGGAAGGGAGGAAGGAGGGAAGGAAGGGAGGAAGGAAGGAAGGAAGGGAGAAAGGCAGGAAGGAAGGAAGGCAGGAAGGGAGAAAGGAATGTAGGAAGGGAGAAAAGTTGGCAGGAAGGAAGGCAGGAAGGAGGGAAGGAAGGGAGAAAGGAGGGTAGGAAGGGAGGCAGGAAGGGAGAATTGAAGGAAGGAAGGAAGGGAGAAAGGAAGGCAGGAAGGAGGGAAGGAAGGAAGGAGGAAGGAAGAAAGGAAGGGAGCAAGGAAGATAGGAACGGAGACAGGCTGGAAGGAAGGAAGAAAGGAAGGTAGGAAGGGAGAAAGGAAGGAAGGAAGGAAGGGAGAAAGGAAGGTAGGAAGGGAGAAAGGAAGGTAGGAAGGAGGGAAGGAAGGGAGAAAGGAAGGTAGGAAGGGAGAAAGGCAGGTAGGAAGGTAGGGAGAAAGGAAGGAAGGAAGGGAGAAAGGAAGGCAGGAAGGAGGGAAGGATGGGAGAAAGGAAGGGAGAAAGGCAGGAAGGAAGGCAAGAAGGGAGACAGGAAGGAGGGAAGGAAGGGAGAAAGGAAGGTAGGAAGGGAGAATGGAAGGAATGCAGGGAGAGAGGAAGGTAGGAAGTGAGAAAGGAAGGTAGGAATGGAGAAAGGCAGGAAGGAAGGAAGGCGGGCAGGAAGAAAGGAAGGGAGAAAGGAAGTGATAAAGGAAGGTTAGGAAGGGAGAATGGCTGGAAGGAAGGAAGGCAGGATGGAAGGAAGGGAGAAAGGAAGGCAGGAAGGAAGGGAGAAAGGAAGGTAGGACGGGAGAAAGGAAGGTAGGAAGGGAGAAAGGAAGGTAGGAAGGGAGAAATGCAGGAAGGAAGGAAGAAAGGAAGGCAGAAAGGAAGGTGAAAGGAAGGGAGAAAGGAAGGAATGAAGGAAGGGAGAAGGAAGGCAGGAAGGAGGGAAGGAAGGGAGAAAGGGAGGTAGGAAGGGAGAAATGCTGGAAGGAAGAAAGGCAGGAAGGAAGGAAGGAAGGGAGAAAGGAAGGCAGGAAAGAAGGCAGGCAGGAAATAATTAATTTTGTATACACCTGCAAAGGAGAGTGGGTTGAAAGGATTTTTGAGCTCCCGAGAAAATTAGAGCCAGCTGACTTCTCAAGGCATGTATCCGATAATAACCAGGCCTAAGTATATGCCTGCAAATATTTTCTGCTTGCATCCTGAGCTCATGTGTTGGTAGTAACACACTACCACCAAGTACCATACGCCGTTTCACTAAAGACAGTCTCGTTTTTGTTTTCATTCTCATTTTGGCGGGGGGTTTAATTAGTGCGTGGTCGGAGAAGATAATGTGAACTCAGAGTGCACACCCACCAGGGCCGTTCAAACCAAGTCTCGCGTTATGCCCATTGCTCACGGTAAAATGTTTCTTAAAATTTATTTTACAACTAATTTTATAAAAATTTGACGAAAACAAGCTGTGTTGTTCACGGTAAAATTATTTTATAAAATCCGTGGATGTATCAGGATCGCCATCTACCGATAAACATCGGAACCAAGAATCAGCTGTACAACACACATTGGTTTGAGAGTATGGCTCCAACAAACAAAGTAAAAATTGCTGATTTAGCTACAATTATATGTCGTACAGTGGTAAAAAGGATGAAAAGAAATGCTAGGAAGACCTGGACTCGGGAATGGATAAAAAGAAGATAAGAGTTGAAGTTAGAAGATCAGAATTCATATAGGAATTTTCTAAGAATGGAGGAAAGCAGTTTTAAAAAACTCCTAGATCTTGTTGGTCCCAAAATTATTCGACAGGACACTAACATGAGGCAAGCCATTTCTCCTGAAATGAGACTGCAAGTGAGTTCGAAGCCCGTTTCCTTCGCCTTAACATCAGCCTGGTCGAATTTGTGAAACATATTGGGCGATTGAGATTTCTGCCTTCCTTCTTACATTTCTATTGTGGTATATGGGCGTTTTAACCTCATACAAACACTGATATTTCTGGTACTCGTCCAGTAAAACACCAACAGCTTCCTTAGTCCAGCCGGAGCCTGCCATTTTCGAAGTGTTGGTTTACAAGCGAGCTTCACAATCTTCTCACCACGTGGCGCCAGCATCATCTTCATGTCAGCTTCCCTGATTGGTTCGTTTCGTAAAATTAATTTTACGGAATAGAACATGTCCTATTTTATGGGAAGTTTTATCAAAGGGTTTATAAAACTTGAATTTGACCGTGAGCAACATAAATTTTTTAAAATTAAATTATTGTACAATAAATTTGAAGGAAAATTTTATCATGAGCAACGTGCATTAGTATTGAAACATTTACAAGTTTGCCCTCTGTATGGGTGACTGTTATAAACTTGGGGATGTACTGTACTGTACTCTATTATCCGTCTGACGAATATTTGCTCTACTAAAGTGAGTGCGCTCTCAACTCTGTCTATCTGCGCATCCAGGAAAATCCAAGGATGATTCCTAACTTATTGCCACGGCCACCTCTTTTCCAATCTTCACCTGCATTACAAATTAACACTTCAATACAACCATAATAATTAGTCGGGTCATCAGATGAAATATTCTCACACACCCAAGTACACGAGACTAAATGAATACTATGTCCAAATCCCTCAAATGAAACAACAATGACTTCTATACGTTATTCCCGCAGCGTACCCGTGCTCGTTAAAACGTGAACCTCAGCCGCGAGGGCAGCTTCAGCAAGTCAGGAGGTCGTAGGTTTGTATCCCGGTGCTGATAGTGGATATCCTCAGTGTTATTTTTACTCGGGTTTTTCCAAACTCCCTCCAGGAAAATGCCAGGATAGTACCTCATTGCAAGTCCATGGGCACCTGCCTCATCCCTGTCCCTAATACAGTTACAGACACTACTACACACTAATACAGGTTATCAACAAAGTTCAACAAACACCCAACCACATGGGACTGATGACCATGATGTCCCAAGCCCCTAAAATGAATTAACAACTTCAATTAACAATAGGCTACTAGATCTACGGCGTAGCAGCGAGAATTCACCCTGGTGGTCCAGGTTTGAATCACGACTGCCAAGAATGTAATTCTGGTGGAGGGCTAGAAATGGGTACACCCACCTCAGACAACTTAGAAGTTTCTTCTTCCCGTGGTTTCCCGCTTCTACTCAAGGCAAATCCCGGGATGATTTCTAAGTAAAAACCTCGGCTGCCTCCTTCCCAATCCTCACCTGAATTGCAAATTCACACAATTATACAACTATCATAATAACACAGGTTATCAGACAAATGTAACAGACATTCTAGTACACGGGGCTAAATAATAACGATGTCAAATTCCTCAAATGAAACAACAACATTAATGACATTTACAATATTCGATTTCTGCAGGACGCTCTGAGATAAAGCTGAGGCTAGGTTTATCATTGTACTCTACAGTACAGTCCTAAAATCTTGACATACCGTTGTTACAATTTGTATATGATTTTTACGAATGCTTCCAGACAAATTGCTTTCTCTGTAAACAGCGCGATATCAAAGCAATAATACAAAGCGTTGATTCTGCTTGTTTACCTGAAGTTGTAATAACGGAATCAATTGCGAACTGACAGAGGCGTGATACAGCAGGTAGATATGCGAAGAAATGAATTTACCCACGGGCTGGATTCGGATAAAAATACAATGCGATCTGAAAATGAATTAGGGTACTATGACACTGTGCAATATTACGGTACGTTTCTGTTTTAGAAACCAATTCTTAACTTTTTACGTGTTATCTAATTTGAAAATAACTAGGGGACCCGTGCAAGAAATCTCGCATGTTCATAAACCACACATTCCCCAATAGGTTTATAATGAGAGACTTAATGAGAAAGGTTGTTATGTTTTTATTTCAACCAAATGATTATAGAACACTTTACATTTCAGTTAGAATTCCAAGTTCTACGTTCCTTAACTTAAGAAGGCAATCACTGAAAATCGGATCATCATAACATTCACCGGTTATTCGATATTTATGAAATTATACGATTTGAGTAGACTACTCATTCCTTTAATTTACCATTTCTGAAATCCATGCAAAATGATGATGAAAAGACCTCAGAATGTTAAAATGACACGGAACAGGCGTCACAGTGGCCAAAATGTGAAGTGAACAGCAATTATGGAGCGTATTTTCCTACAGCAATAGTATCTGCAAATCGCACACTTCGTACATTTTTTTAAAGTAATTTCTAAAGAAATTATAGATATTTATGAAGTTAGAGTGCAATAAGTCACTGCTAATGTCTATTCTATTTCATTTGAATGCTCATTTTTTACGATCGGTTGCTTGTGGGGGCCGCAGGAGGGATTTATACTACTGAAATCATACTAATATATAAAAATGAGATGGTGTGTGTCTGTCTTTCTGTCTGTCTGTCTGTTACCTAATAACTAAAGAACCACTGGTCCGATTTAAATGAAATTTTGCATGGATGTAGCTGAAATACCAGGTTAACACATAGGATACTTTTAATTTCGATATTTTGCACTATTAAGAAATGGCGACCATTTTAGTGACGTCACTACACCCTTTGGTTTCAAAATTTCATATTTCCATATCAAATAAAAAGAAAACGGTAGGAAATAGTGTGCCCTTTTAGCAAGAAATATGCCAATCACAGTATACCAGCGTAGTTCAATTCGGAATTTTCGGGGCAGCGGTAAGTTCCCCCACTCTGTGACTCACATATTTTGGATTAATTAGAGGATACACTTGCAAAAATAACAACAAAATCAACTCCTATTTAAACACATTTAATTAATAAAATTAATGGCGCTACAAACACTTTAACAATTTAATTACTGACCCATAATCATCTACTTGTTCCAAATGAACAAGGAATCACAAATATAATAAAACAAATATTGTATTTAAACTTATGGTTTCCACATAAACCAACAATTCTTACTTAGTCTTACTTCCATAAAGCATTAACTGTAAGTTTTATATAACTCCGAGCTCTTTTGGCTCCATGCTTTACATAATAATGGTGTCATTCTTGTACACCTCAAATACTATCCTTTATATTTTCTTAATTCTCAAAAACAAATTTATAATTACATTTAAAATTTATGTTAATTATCTAACTCAATATTTTGGGCATGTCCACACATTCAGTTGTTATCATCTCTCTTTATTTCACAAATATATTAAGGTAATCAGGAAATCAATTGTGTACTCCAGAGCGTGAAGATACTTGACACAGTCAAAAAACTATAGTTACTCCCGAAACTTAGTTGCCTTCAATTAACTCGTGGAATCCTACGTCTATCCAACACTACAATAGGGATTGTTATTTATCTCTTATGTCTTATAAGACCATTATCATATAAGAAACTACGATCTGAACAGGCAAACGAAAATATCAATCTACAAGGACCTCGGTTCAACGCCCGGGTCGTTAACAACTTTAAACACTCCTGGTGTATTCATTTCTCTTTACAACATCTTACGAGACGGTTTCCTGCCCACTCTCGCTCTAAGAGAGCTAGACCCTTCTACTCGGGCGCGATTTATGACACGGAGGGTGACGGCGACTCCCTGTCTAACCCACGTTAGTAGCTTATTTCCAAGGCTTTCAAAACAAACCTTCACATTATATTCAGTTCTGGGGAGAGACCGGGCTTTTACTGTACCGTATACATTCAAACAACTATTCTTTGGTTCAAAGACCACTTTCGTAACCTTGGCATTTATTAATTATGAGAGGGTCCTCATTGATTGGGAAGATTAATACACATTCGACGACGAAGAATTAAGGGGCTTTTATCATTAGAAGATTCTGCGTTCGAATCTCTTCATATGCCTCGGGAACCATTCCCTTACAGAGGACTTATACAAAATGCGATTTAAAGTCGGCCGTGGCCCATATGACATACGCTCAATAATACCATATATTAGCTCCCTTTCAAATACATACACAATGCCTCGTGATACTACGACACAAATAGAGGACTTATACAATTATCAATTCACTGCAATCAACTACCCTCCATAAGTAATTTACCAAGTATTTAATCACTACGCGTTCCTAGCGTGACATTTTAATATTATTTGCGCTCTTTTGCGCTATGCATTATTTTAAGCCGAAATGTCTTCCCAAGAACTGATCGATCTCATTAGTAACAATTCATATTATTTTAATTCTTATATTAATCTTTTCCGTTGCCGATAAATCGCTCCCTTTTAAAATATTCCCTTGAACCTCATATCTTACACATATGTTAAGGCTTTAACGCTCTTATGTTCACACCAATTTATTTGATCTTTATTTAATATTTCCATATTTAATTATTATTATTACCTTTATTCTTTACACAAGCTCAAAAGCTATTTCTTTCATATTTCAACTTTACTTTATTTGAATATCTTTCATGATAATTACTGATATTTCGCTTGCTCTTATGACATTTGTTAAATACATTAACATTTTATTCACTTATTTCCTCTACGGGATTTATTCTTTACATAATTATCGATAATTTCTCAAATTTCTATTATTGTTCAGACCGCGTTCTTGCTTATTCAGTATTTATTTCTTAAAACACATCCCTTTTACTCAAAAACTCCGGTGGATTTGTACACAGTCAATTCCTGACACCAAAATAGAATGAAATTCAGTACTCACATGTTTTTAAGATCGTCCCATGATCTTTATTCTTGTGCGGTGCTTCATTTTGGGCCCACTTTGAACTTTTTACTCCATATTAAAGGAATTCATCTTATGTATAAACACTTCTTGACATATGTTTAAGACACTTAACATTGACGACATTTTTATACACTGATGTGTCCATATTGAACACATAATAAACACTAAAAATATTAATTTAACACACAATCTTGATAAATTTACACTTCACAATTCTTGTTCACTAGGCCGTATTTCTGAGCCTATTACACGTGACCTTCTTAATTTCCCGTTTCCAAGGGTGAAATTTATTCGATGTTAGCTTCCTATCCTGCAGAATACGAAAGTCTCGAAACATCTACTGTTCCCTGGAATCCAAATTCTTCTACTCCTATCCTGGATGACCGGCTATTTATCTAGCTTGAACGGCTTCTTTGTAGATCTGTTTATCGATCCTAGCGAAAGTCTATTCGGATCGAGGTCTCCTCAATGACCTATAGATTTAGTCTATAGCAGCTAGTACTTCTCGATTCTGGTACTTTTAGAATAGTTCGCCTACTTCCTGGAGATAATGTTTATAGTCTCCTATCTTCTTTATTTGATCGGTTCTAGCACTCCTACGTTTCTGATGTACGTTCCGAACCTTATTCTGTTCTTCCCCTTTTGGTTCCTTTAATTTAAATAACAGTTTATCTTTCTGGTACGGTACTTCCGTACGTTATGATCTATTCGTTCGTCTATTTAACGACCTATCGCCTTTAAGTCCGACGTTCGCAGCCTGCTCTGACTATATCTTACGAACTTTCACTATAACTTGTATACAGTCGGGCCTAAATCCTGTAACTAGGATTTTCCTAATCTTTCAATACGGCGATACTTTAAATTTCTTCTTGACCACTCCTTATGGAGGCAAGCAAGTCGTTAATACTGCGACGCCTATGGCTATCGGATATTACTTCTGCGGTGTAACACAGCGTTTCTCCCCTCAAGGAGTACTGGTAACTGTCTTCGGTGTTTGATGTAGCCTAGTGACGTGCCCTCAGGCCGTTTGAAACTGCATGATTGGCTTGGTGAAGCCCGAAGCTTTATACTATTTTACTACAAAAAAAATAAGACTCTAGCCTTTTCTGTGGCCAACTTCTAAAATAATGGTGCCACAAATATAAAAATTATACCTTCCTAAAGCTCGTCTTCTCAATGTCAAATAATCTCATTGCACCTAAGAATCGATCGTGCAATTCGGAGATATTAATTAATTTCTCGTCCTCAATTGTGTGGGTGTTGCATTTCTTTTGCTTTCTCCCCTCCACACAGGCTTCGGTAATTCCCCAATGACGTCGTCTTGCGTTATCAGTTTTCTCCTGCGCAATTATTAAATGGTTTCTCTTTACTGAAAAATCTCTCATTCAAAATGATTCACTGTACTGTCCTTGTTTACTCATTATTATACTTGTAAACGGGTTAATTTTAATGATTCCTCTTCTGGCGCATAAGCGGTGTTGTCATTTTCCAGCAACGTCAGCTCGAATTCCGATTCAGGCCTCCTTGTCTAATCCTGGGAAATTTCCACTCGGTTATTAATACTCGTGACTCGCTCCCTTCAGAATGTCAAGAGGGATGATATCATCCTCTCGAACACCTGGTCCTCGTTGGTTGCACAACCTTATACTAGCCTCCTAGTTGGATCTTTCTTTAAGTTACATTAGAAACTGTACGCTTCTTTGATTTCTTCCTCAAATGCATGGATTCGACCATCCATGGACCTGATGGCACATGGGTTCATCTCTCCCCTCCTTAGGTAAATAAATTTTCGAAAAATTTTGATTAAATTTATTTCAATTAATCATATTTGTCTTTATTCGTCGAAGCCATCATAACGATGTCCGTACCTTCCGTTGTTTTTACTTCTTTAAAGTCGTATCCGGTAATTGTGTAGGTCGGGTATGCTCTGTCCCTACCCTTTCTTTCTTTATTTGTCTGGTCTTTAAGTCCCCAGAACCTCATTCTTCCTTACGGGTTTGGTCTATCCCTACCCGTTTCCTTATTTCATCATTCTCTTTTCTTAAATTGGAATTTTCTTCTTCAATAAATTCAATTATTTCTTTAATTTCCCAATATAATTTCTCCAATTCGCATTCGCACTCGAATGCTTGAGCTCTATTTTCTATTTCTTCCTTATTCTTGTTTATGTCAAAAGCGGATTCATCTCTAAATGTTTCCATAACCAGGGCGTGTTCATTCTCTTCATCAAAATCTTCGGGAGGGTAATATAATTTCAAATTTGCTGAATTCATGGTCACTTCGTGATCCGTTTCACAGTGCCGAATTCTGTATGCGTTATTCCTCAAATCTCTGATTATTTGATATGGTCCGTGGTACATTTTCTGGAATTTCTTGTACACACGGTTCCCTGGATCCGAAATGGCTGGTCTTTTTACTAACACCATTTCTCCTGCTAATTATGGTCGATGATACCTCTTATGCCTATTTCTTCTCTGCCTCCTGTCGGCTTGAGCATTTAGATGCTCAAAGGCTCTTCTAATTCGTACATCTCTTCCAGGCTGAGCGTCTGCTGGCCTAGGAATTACCTGACTCCAAGGTCTTTCTGGTCGCTCATTCCAATGTAACGTTATGGGTATCTCTCCTGTGGATTCATGGATTGTATTATTTATACAAAATTCGATAATATCCAAGATATCTATCCACTTCCAATTTTCTTCGGCACAGTATATTCTACAATACTTGGCCGTCTCTCTCATCACTCTTTCTACAGGGTTTGCCTCAGGATGGCGAATACTTGACAAAATCTGACGTATTCCAAGTCTTTCTAATTCTCGTCTGAACTCTACACTGGTGAAACAACTGCCGTGATCCGACAACAAATTCTCAGGTTTCCCCAGAATCGGTATCACTTTTTCTTTAAGTCGTTTTAACACCTGTTTGGTACTAGTCTTCTGTATGGGAGCAAGGACAACCATTTTAGTGAAGACATCCATAGCCACCATTATGTGTCGATTTCCTCTTCTTGCCTTTGGCAAAGGTCCAAAATTATCAATAGATATGATTTGGCCCGGCCTTTCAGGCAACAATGGTATAGGCTTCTGTCTCATCAGAAATGCATTAGGTTTGATCCTTTGACATAGATCACATGTCTTTAGCGTGTCCCTTACAGTTTCTCTCAGTCTCGGCCATACAAACGCTTCTTTCAGCATCGAGACTGTTTTGTCGACTCCCATATGTCCGAACGATCTATGGGCTAACCATACTACTTTCCTCTGCAAAATTGCAGGAACAACAATCCTTAATTTTGTATGGTCAGAGTCCACAAACTTATATAATAACCCATTATAAAACGTGTAGTCTTGTGCTATCTTATCAGCTTCCGTATACGCTGGTGTTCCTCTTATCAAGCTTCCCTCAAGGAAAGATATGAGCATGTTCATCCATGGATCCTCACGTTGTCTTTGACTAATGCTTCTTAACTCATTAAGAGTACGCTGATCCCTGTCTTCCAAATCTATAGCCATTACTTCCTCTTCTATGGACTCTGGCTGTCTACTTAAGTAGTCTGGAACTATATTTTCTTTTCCTGGGCAGTACTCTATCTTGACATCAAATTGTTGAATGTATAAATCCCAACGCATCAACCTTTGACTGGATAAATCAGTCTTCATCAAAAAGGTTAAGGCTTTATGATCCGTCCTTAGAATGACCTGAAACCCATATACGATCTTCCGCCAATATTGCAACGCGTGCAATATCGCTAACAGCTCGATCTCGCTGATCGTATAATTTTTCTCGTGTGGTTTCAGTCTCCTACTTGTGAAAGCTAGATAGTTCTTCTTATCAGGGTTTTCCGGGTTCTCCTGATATAGCATTGCCCCTATTCCAATCTGGGATGCGTCTGTTTGGATGATAAATCTCTGATTAAAATCAGGATATCCTAGCTTCACGTAATTTAAGAGCATTTCCTTGGCCTCCACAAATGCTTTTTCTGCTTCCTCCGTCCATTTCCACTTGCCCCCCTTCTTCAGAAGGTCCTGTAGTGGTGCAACAGTTTTGGTGTATGATGGACAATGTCCTGAGAAGAACCCAATCAATCCCAAAAACTGGCGAACGTTCTTTACCTTCAACGGCCTTGGAAAATCCCTTATCAATTCCAATTTGCATGGATTTGGTTTAACACCATCCTTGTCAATCACATGCCCTAAAAATGTCACTTGCCTTTGACAAAAATTCGACTTCTTTAAATTTATTTTAAAATTTGCCCTTCTTAAGTCTTCCAATAATTTCTTCAAATTTTCTAAATGTTCATCAATGTTCTCCGAGGTAAGCAAAATGTCGTCCACGTATCGGATAGTGCAATCTTTCACTTCCTCTGACAGGTTTCGATCAAGCGCTCTTATTAATGCAGATCCTGCAGTCTTTAATCCAAACGGACATCTTCTAATGCAGTATGTTTGTTGGTCGAACTGAAATCCAGTCAACAAGCTGGTTTTCTCTTCCAGTTCGAGATGATGATACGAAGAAGTCATGTCAATATTTGTAAAAATCTTCTTGCCTTTGAACTTCCTCAGTATTTCTTTTAAGGGTGGTGCCGAATCGTTTTCTGGTATGATTTTTGCATTTAAATTTCTGGCATCTAAACACACCCTTACTGAGCCATCCGGTTTACTCACAATCACTAATGGACTAACATATGGTGTCGCCATCTTTTCTATAACACCTGCATTCATCATTTCCTGCAGTGTTTTCTTAGTTTGTGGGTAATGTTTTTCCGCAACCGGGTATGGTTTTTGTTTGAACGGTGCCCAATCATTGACTTGGAACGCGTATTTAAAATTTTCAATCTTCCCTGGCTTGGAATCAAATACGTCCCTATAATCCAATAATAATTTCTTTAACTGTTCCTTAATTTCGAAGCTGACTTTAGCTTCCTCCACTTTTCCTGACAGGTTGGTCTCGAACTCATTTTCCACATTATCTTCGAGTTCTATGTTGAGGACTTCAAATATCTTTTCTATGTCCTTATAATCTTCCTCACTCACTTCTTCCATATGCCATACCTGTTCTTCTATTTTCGCATCCTGTTCTTGTAGGTTAATGTTTTGTTCATCCACATCCTCTCTTTGAATTCTAATGCAGTTTTGCGCTAGGTCTATAATGACCTTGTTCTCACGGATAAAATCAATACCTAATATGACATTATACGGTAATTGATTTACCAGCAAAAAGCACTGCGAAATTTCAGCGTTACCCATGATCAGATCAATGTATACCTGAAATTTACATGTCAAAGATTTTTCAGGGATAATTCCCTTAATCTTTACACTTGATGTGGGAATCTTTAGTACTCGGCCCCTTGTTTCCAATTCATTTAAAAGGGTTTGTGTAATTAGACTTATTGTGGATCCAGTATCAATCAATGCTCTGACCAGTAATCCTTCTATCCTAAGCATAATTATAGGTAATTCTCTTTTAACAGGTGGGATTCCTTCCACATCCTCGTTAATTAGCTCATCTGGTCTAGCTATCCAATTTACAATTTCTACCTCCTCCCAGCTCCTGGTATGTTTCCACTTTTGACAATTTAAATTTGGAGTTTTTTTTATCCTGAGGGCTCCCTTTTCCCTCATTCTTTAACTGAGCTTGTAATTCCAAGCTTTGAGCTCCGTCTAATCGGTCGGGTGATTTCCGGTTCTTAATTGCCTCACTCCAACGGACTTTTTGCCTATCAGGTTCATCTGGTCTTTCGTTCATATAACGAAGACTTTCCTGATATCTTTCTTCTATTTCGGCCCGATATTCATCATCCCTATCGTCTGGCCTTACATTCCTTCTGGGATAATTCTCCCATTTCTTTCTGTTTTCTTGCCTTTGATGGTTATTGTTATAGGGTCGGCTTTCTTGTTGCCTATAACCCGTAGTTCTAGGATTTCTTCCTCGATATCCTCCTCTGTAATATGGCTGTATCCTTCTAGGCTCCTGGTGCCCATACTCTCGATCTAGTCCTTGAGTATCCGTGCTTGTGGACTGATTCCTTGATATACTTTTGTTTATCTTTCTTCCCATAATCGGCCTTCCACCATCTATCATCCCATTTATTTCTTATTTCCCATAATTGCTTCATTATTTCACGTACATCATCCCTGAAACGTCTTACCTGTTCCTCCGGAGCTATTTCAATTTTCCCTTCTTTCTCCATGCGTCTCGCAAATCTCTTCTTTGTTTCTCTTAATGACTCTTTAACCTTAGGGATTTCTTTGTGTAATTCCTCTAATTCCTGTTTGGATATTTTATACCCATTTATACTTATCCTATCCCTAAGTTCACCTATCTTCTTTATTTCTTTAGAAATACTTTCTCTCTGTTCCTCAATGCCTTCCTTCTTTCTTGAGTCGAAATCCTTTAACTTCCAAAGTTCATTTTTCATCCTATAATTCTCGTCTCGTATTTCCCCAATTATATTCACAAATTCTTTTACTTCGTCCCATTTCGCCATTTCTACCTTTTCCTGATCCTGAACGTCAGTACTATCGCTCTTTTCCCCTTCGTTTTCCGAGCCTACCTGAACCGGCATTACTACGTGAGACTTCGAATTATCTTTACTCTTATTATCCTTGGTATTAATTACATTTTCCCTTGGAATCGGTGTACAATTTTCTTTTTCCTTTTCGAGCTCTGAAAGCTCAACATTTACCCTTTTGTCTGCAGACATGTTACCTTCTCTTCGTGTAACTATGTCTCCAGGTGCACGCATGCTTTCTACAGAAACATTTATAATTTCTTTACTTGGGTACTCTTTCTCACCTGTAGTTTTACCTTTATCTGGGCTCTCGGCCCTTACATTCTCAGAGAGCCTCCGCCTCTCTTCACTTAACAACATCATATTAAAATACAGTGGGCCACTAATGCCACCACACTAGTACATGTTTGAGAGATGATACTCTGAATCATTGTGTCCCAATTTCTTTAAAAACTTTACTTTGGTACGGGTATTCACTTACAACGTACCCTTTTACTACTTTATTCAATTTCATAAACCTTTATGGAAGTATTTAAAATTAAAAATTTCGAAAAACCATTTTTTTTTCAAAAAATGAAAATTTTGATTTTTCGAGAAAAACTCAGGTTTTCCCTAGGAAAACTCATCCCTGCGTACTGGGCGCCATGAAATGTTTGCTAGGGGGTTGATAATAATATAATACAGGGCTGCTCGGTATGAGTTTCTAGGGACCCATGCGGTCAGTTAATATTTTACGTTGTAGCTACACCTATCATTATTTTACTTTACATGAAATGACCGTCTTAAGTGTTCCTCTAGTAATTAATCCAGCACATTACTTATACGACCCCCATGTGCCCTTTTAGCAAGAAATATGCCAATCACAGTATACCAGCGTAGCTCAATTCGGAATTTTCGGGGCAGCGGTAAGTTCCCCCACTCTGTGACTCACATATTTTGGATTAATTAGAGGATACACTTGCAAAAATAACAACAAAATCAACTCCTATTTAAACACATTTAATTAATAAAATTAATGGCGCTACAAACACTTTAACAATTTAATTACTGACCCATAATCATCTACTTGTTCCAAATGAACAAGGAATCACAAATATAATAAAACAAATATTGTATTTAAACTTATGGTTTCCACATAAACCAACAATTCTTACTTAGTCTTACTTCCATAAAGCATTAACTGTAAGTTTTATATAACTCCGAGCTCTTTTGGCTCCATGCTTTACATAATAATGGTGTCATTCTTGTACACCTCAAATACTATCCTTTATATTTTCTTAATTCTCAAAAACAAATTTATAATTACATTTAAAATTTATGTTAATTATCTAACTCAATATTTTGGGCATGTCCACACATTCAGTTGTTATCATCTCTCTTTATTTCACAAATATATTAAGGTAATCAGGAAATCAATTGTGTACTCCAGAGCGTGAAGATACTTGACACAGTCAAAAAACTATAGTTACTCCCGAAACTTAGTTGCCTTCAATTAACTCGTGGAATCCTACGTCTATCCAACACTACAATAGGGATTGTTATTTACATCTTATGTCTTATAAGACCATTATCATATAAGAAACTACGATCTGAACAGGCAAACGAAAATATCAATCTACAAGGACCTCGGTTCAACGCCCGGGTCGTTAACAACTTTAAACACTCCTGGTGTATTCATTTCTCTTTACAACATCTTACGAGACGGTTTCCTGGCCACTCTCGCTCTAAGAGAGCTAGACCCTTCTACTCGGGCGCGATTTATGACACGGAGGGTGACGGCGACTCCCTGTCTAACCCACGTTAGTAGCTTATTTCCAAGGCTTTCAGAACAAACCTTCACATTATATTCAGTTCTGGGGAGAGACCGGGCTTTTACTGTACCGTATACATTCAAACAACTATTCTTTGGTTCAAAGACCACTTTCGTAACCTTGGCATTTATTAATTATGAGAGGGTCCTCATTGATTGGGAAGATTAATACACATTCGACGACGAAGAATTAAGGGGCTTTTATCATTAGAAGATTCTGCGTTCGAATCTCTTCATATGCCTCGGGAACCATTCCCTTACAGAGGACTTATACAAAATGCGATTTAAAGTCGGCCGTGGCCCATATGACATACGCTCAATAATACCATATATTAGCTCCCTTTCAAATACATACACAATGCCTCGTGATACTACGTCACAAATAGAGGACTTATACAATTATCAATTCACTGCAATCAACTACCCTCCATAAGTAATTTACCAAGTATTTAACCACTACGCGTTCCTAGCGTGACATTTTAATATTATTTGCGCTCTTTTGCGCTATGCATTATTTTAAGCCGAAATGTCTTCCCAAGAACTGATAAATCTCATTAGTAACAATTCATATTATTTTAATTCTTATATTAATCTTTTCCGTTGCCGATAAATCGCTCCCTTTTAAAATATTCCCTTGAACCTCATATCTTACACATATGTTAAGGCTTTAACGCTCTTATGTTCACATCAATTTATTTGATCTTTATTTAATATTTCCATATTTAATTATTATTATTACCTTTATTCTTTACACAAGCTCAAAAGCTATTTCTTTCATATTTCAACTTTACTTTATTTGAATATCTTTCATGATAATTACTGATATTTCGCTTGCTCTTATGACATTTGTTAAATACATTAACATTTTATTCACTTATTTCCTCTACGGGATTTATTCTTTACATAATTATTGATAATTTCTCAAATTTCTATTATTGTTCAGACCGCGTTCTTGCTTATTCAGTATTTATTTCTTAAAACACATCCCTTTTACTCAAAAACTCCGGTGGATTTGTACACAGTCAATTCCTGACACCAAAATAGAATGAAATTCAGTACTCACATGTTTTTAAGATCGTCCCATGATCTTTATTCTTGTGCGGTGTTTCATTTTGGGCCCACTTTGAACTTTTTACTCCATATTAAAGGAATTCATCTTATGTATAAACACTTCTTGACATATGTTTAAGACACTTAACATTGACGACATTTTTATACACTGATGTGTCCCTATTGAACACATAATAAACACTAAAAATATTAATTTAACACACAATCTTGATAAATTTACACTTCACAATTCTTGTTCACTAGGCCGTATTTCTGAGCCTATTACACGTGACCTTCTTAATTTCCCGTTTCCAAGGGTGAAATTTATTCGATGTTAGCTTCCTATCCTGCAGAATACGAAAGTCTCGAAACATCTACTGTTCCCTGGAATCCAAATTCTTCTACTCCTATCCTGGATGACCGGCTATTTATCTAGCTTGAACGGCTTCTTTGTAGATCTGTTTATCGATCCTAGCGAAAGTCTATTCGGATCGAGGTCTCCTCAATGACCTATAGATTTAGTCTATAGCAGCTAGTACTTCTCGATTCTAGTACTTTTAGAATAGTTCGCCTACTTCCTGGAGATAATGTTTATAGTCTCCTATCTTCTTTATTTGATCGGTTCTAGCACTCCTACGTTTCTGATGTACGTTCCGAACCTTATTCTGTTCTTCCCCTTTTGGTTCCTTTAATTTAAATAACAGTTTATCTTTCTGGTACGGTACTTCCGTACGTTATGATCTATTCGTTCGTCTATTTAACGACCTATCGCCTTTAGGTCCGACGTTCGCAGCCTGCTCTGACTATATCTTACGAACTTTCACTATAACTTGTATACAGTCGGGCCTAAATCCTGTAACTAGGATTTTCCTAATCTTTCAATACGGCGATACTTTAAATTTCTTCTTGACCACTCCTTATGGAGGCAAGCAAGTCGTTAATACTGCGACGCCTATGGCTATCGGATATTACTTCTGCGGTGTAACACAGCGTTTCTCCCCTCAAGGAGTACTGGTAACTGTCTTCGGTGTTTGATGTAGCCTAGTGACGTGCCCTCAGGCCGTTTGAAACTGCATGATTGGCTTGGTGAAGCCCGAAGCTTTATACTATTTTACTACAAAAAAATAAGACTCTAGCCTTTTCTGTGGCCAACTTCTAAAATAATGGTGCCACAAATATAAAAATTATACCTTCCTAAAGCTCGTCTTCTCAATGTCAAATAATCTCATTGCACCTAAGAATCGATCGTGCAATTCGGAGATATTAATTAATTTCTCGTCCTCAATTGTGTGGGTGTTGCATTTCTTTTGCTTTCTCCCCTCCACACAGGCTTCGGTAATTCCCCAATGACGTCGTCTTGCGTTATCAGTTTTCTCCTGCGCAATTATTAAATGGTTTCTCTTTACTGAAAAATCTCTCATTCAAAATGATTCACTGTACTGTCCTTGTTTACTCATTATTATACTTGTAAACGGGTTAATTTTAATGATTCCTCTTCTGGCGCATAAGCGGTGTTGTCATTTTCCAGCAACGTCAGCTCGAATTCCGATTCAGGCCTCCTTGTCTAATCCTGGGAAATTTCCACTCGGTTATTAATACTCGTGACTCGCTCCCTTCAGAATGTCAAGAGGGATGATATCATCCTCTCGAACACCTGGTCCTCGTTGGTTGCACAACCTTATACTAGCCTCCTAGTTGGATCTTTCTTTAAGTTACATTAGAAACTGTACGCTTCTTTGATTTCTTCCTCAAATGCATGGATTCGACCATCCATGGACCTGATGGCACATGGGTTCAATAGCAAACTTTTGATGGCACATACGAGCTTCAAAATTAAATTTTCTATCTGAAAGGTCCTTATCACTTTTTGTGTATCTCCAACAGTTAGCGAGTAAAACCTACTTTTGTGACGTCACTACACCCTTTGGTTTCAAAATTTCATATTTCCATTTCAAATAAAAAGAGAACGCTAAGAAATAGCAAACTTTTGATGGCATACACGAGCTTTCGCATTTAATTTTCTATCCAAAAGGTTCTTATCACTTTTCGTGTATCTTCGACGGTTAGCGAGTAAAACCTAAATTTGTGCAATAAAACACGGTCACATCGAGCGGTGCAGTATATCTCTACATATATAAAAAAGAAAATTTGTCTGTTTTTTTCTGAATTTCTACGGAAATTTGAGTTATTTACACGTTTCAGACTGGTTTATGATAGATGCGCACGAAAATAATGTTTTGGTCTGTCTGTCTGTTTGCTTGATTGTCTGTGGACAACTTTGTTCCCTTATAACTCGAGAACGGCTGGGTGTATCAACGTAAAATTTGGTACAGATATCCATCAGAGGCACGACACTAATCATTGATGTAACTCTTCTCTATACCTCTCATAAAAGGGGGCATACCCCCTTAAAATACATGCTGAAATAGGACGAGACAAAGCTCATTTTCAGCCCCTCAATGTGAGAGACAAAACTCGGGGGCCCTAAAAGCACATTTTACGGTCCTACGTCCAACCGTTTTTGAGATATTCCCAGAAAACTAATTTAATTTAATAAACTATGAACGAATGCAATCAGATAACCATGGCAACAGATTCTCAGAGATCCATCTATTGCTGTAAGACGCAATACAATTCCATTAATTACATTAGTGTGAAAGTTTGCAAACGGTTAGATGGTTATTATGGAACCAAATTAAGCTGTAAATTTCATCAATACGTAAAATGCGCTTAAGGGGGTCAAGGGGTAGTCTAGATTTTTTTCCACGCGATTTACATCTGCGGGTGTGGTATGGCAGGTCTATTATATTCCTATCCCTATGTTATATTATTATTATTATTAGTATTATATAATGGCGTACAACGACGAGACAAAGCCCCTCGGTGCCAGAAATAAAACTCTAGGGTCCTCGAAAACGACATTATAAGGCTCTAAAACCAACAGTTTCTGAAACATTCCCAGAAAACTAATTAAGTTTAATTTAACATACTAATGAAGGAATGCAAATCGGTAACCATGACAACATTATCTCAAGGGGTGGCATCCAACTTTCCATCTATTTCAGTAAGAAGCAATTTATTACCTTTATTACATTTCTGTGAAAGTTTGCAAATATAAGGTTATCACAGAACCAACGTAGACTGTATAATTCATCAATGCAATTAAGGGGGTCAAGGGGTAACCTAGGATTTTTTCATGCAATTTTCACGTGCGACATATAGTGCAGAAGGTCTATTATATCTCCAAACAACAACATTATTTTCAAAATTCCTGAATTGAATCAGCATTTTTTGCGGCTTTTAGGAATTTGGGCCATTTGAGACTAAAGAACCTGAATTTTCATGCACCACAAGCTTTTATAATTTATGAAAGAGGTCTTCCTGTGTATGGGGACCCAACACAGCGTAGAGGGTCAGTTTTTATGTGACGTGTATTGCGTTTCATCTACAAGGCATTCAATTCTATTTCATGTCAGGAAGTACACGTCAGGTGAATTTAGTTTGCGAGCACATTTCAACTAATCTTTTTTTCTTTTTTGTCGACATACGGGTTCATTGTAAGGATGATTTTCTTTGATACTGTGTGGTAGATATACCCATATTTGGATTTCTGGGTGATATGTTGTAGACAATAGTATTGTCTGTCTGTCTGTCTTTCTGTGTATCCTTATGTACGCCTATAACTCATGTTCGGATGCTTGGTGCATCGTAAAATTAGGTATGGTAAACATGAGTCAATACACAAATCATTTATTAAACTCTTCACCGTTCATTTCATACAGTAGAAGGGTGGATATAGGGAAAAACTTCTCAAAATACATGCTAAAATAGGCGAAATATAAAAATTATCCTAGAAGGACGACCTAAGCATATGTTGCACTTCTCAATGTGACACACAAAATTCGCGAGTCTATAAAGGGTCTCCGAAAACCACATTATAAGGCCCTTAAATTAACAGTGTGTGTGATATTCCCAGAAAACTAACTTCGTTTTGATAAAGTTATGAAGGAATGACAAGCCGCTAACCATTGCAACAGTAGCTCAATTGATAATGTCTGGTGCGTCTCTAAAAGCAACAGTACTTAAAAGGAACGTAACACCAATAACATTATTATTATTATTATTATTATTATTATTATTATTATAATGTCTGGTGTTAACACCGAACACCGTTCGAAGAACGGGTACTTCTGCTAGTAATATATATGATAATGATGATGTGTTATAGTCGGTCAATATATTGATGTGCCCATTCAAATTAGGTGGGGAATAATAATTATTTAACACACTTAACCAACGTGGAAAAATATTTAATGGATTAAACTGACTTGTTGATGTTGTCTCATTTGAGGGGCTTGGACATCGTGGTCATTGAGCCTCGTGTTCTTGGGTGTGTGTGGAAATTTTTCTGATAGCCTGTGTTATACTAACGGCTGTATTGGTGTGTGTGTAATTGAAATGATGGTAAGGATTGGGAAGGAGGTAGCCGTGGCCTTAAACTAGGAAGCATTCAGGAATTTGCTCGGGGTAGAAGTGAGAAACCACCAAAAAACCACTTCCAGGATGGCTGAGGTGGGAATCGAGACCAGAATTAAATATGCGAAAAATCGCACAAGGTTTGCAAAAATTGTTTAAGCACTTATTTTGACTTCAGCACTCTTGGCTGCCATCCCTAAGGTCCGGGTTCGATCCTCGGATCACACAAGAAATTTAATTCTGGTCTGAGGGCTGGAAAGGGGTACACTCAGCTTCGTGAGGCAAAACTGAGAGGAGGTAGATTCGATTCCTACCTGAGCCATCCTGGAAGTGCTTTTCCGTGGTTTCCCTTCAGGCAAGTCACTCAATGTTGAAAACATCCTTTAGTATCATAGAATAGCGGCAAGTTGGTATTATGCTGAACTGCTGTGCCCAAGTTAGCGGATTGAAACCTGGCCAAAGTCGTTGGAGCCTTAAAATCCTTTAATATGTCTTCCTTCGGAGAGTAAGTAAAGCCGGCGGGCCCATGTCATTTATTTATGGCATGTAAAAGATCCTTCCATAGACTTAACTTGTGTGAAGCAAACTTTCTAGGTTGGATTTCGTTGGAACACTCTATCAAAGTTCCAATGTTCACCACTAGGTAGCATTGACATCTGGTAGCGAAACTGGAATTACTTGAAATTGAACGTAACTTGTAGCCCACCCTATGGGTGTCCACTAGAAGCAGCTACAGCCTCTGGCGAGCACGACCATGTCCTCGGACACTCCCGGCACTAAAGGCATACGATAAATGAATGAATGAATGAATAAATGAATGAATGAATGAATAAATAAATGAATAAATGAATAAATAAATACATAAATACATAAATACATAAATACATAAATACATAAATACATAAATACATAAATACATAAATACATACATAAATACATCAATAAATACATAAAACATAAATACATAAATAAATGCATAAATACATAACTACATAAATACATAAATAAATACAAAATACATAAATGCACAAACACATAAATAAATACATAAATACATAAATAAATACATACTTGAATGAATGAATGAATGAATGAATGAATGAATAAAGTGTTATAGATTAAACCTACCATGAACACTATTCCTTTAGGGGATATGGACTTGGGAATTTCCGTATCATTTCGTGGGAGCTTCCTCTTCGTTCGTGACACTATCTTCTCGTTGTCTGTCGATCATTATTACATTTTCGTCCGATTGCCGACTTAAACCTGGTTCACCACTGGATCCTTTTGTTGGTACATTAGTAATCAATTTTCGTTGTTTTCTCCACTTTTCTAAACGTAAAGGACATGCTAAACCAGGGGTGAACAACCTTTCTATAAGTGGGGGCCAAGTTTATTTTTACATAATAAGTGGCGGGCCGCAAGTTACCTTTCCACATAGGCATTTGTCAAACCCTACCGCTAAAGCTAATTTTACTATTCTCTGAATAACCTATTTTACCATCAGACAAAAAATGTGTTTCAATACCATTTTTGTGTCCTCTAAATGGTTTAAATGTATTTTTGAAGTTTTTTGGCAAATTCCGTTATTGAGTTATCAAATTACTGATTTTCAATCAACTTACTCCTAATTAGAAAAGGTTTAGGGGTATATCAAATAAAATAACACTACCACAAGGTTGTGATTTTTTATTTTTACAAAAAGTAATGAATTCGTAACATCAAAGTAGGCTATATAAAAAATTAAAATCAATATATAGTCAAACTGACCATTAAATCCTAATGTGATGCGTGGCATTGTTTATTTTTCAATAATCTGTCACAATATATATATTCACGTCTTCAATAGTATAACATATTTAACCGCGGGCGCATTAACTGACTTTGAGGGACGCAAGCGGCCCGCGGGCTGCGCGTTGTTTACCCCTGCACTAAACGTTTCCTACGGGGTGCCGGCATGATGACACGTGGTAGACTGATGCACAGATTACCTACTACTACAGATAGCCGACAGCCATGCTAATTCTTGGCACCTAAGACTTCAGCGCTGTCTGGTGTTTGGCCGTGGTACTAGTTGACGTGTAGCACGGCCGTGCGGGTAGCCTACCCCACCCCTTCCCCTCGTTCCACTAAATATTCTCGTCCTAAATTCTCTATCCACTTCAATGTTCCGAAAATCACAATCTTCCCAATACTTATAGCACGTTTTTAAGTGAGGAGATAATCATATGATCAACAAGAAATAAATCACAATCAAAATACCAATAACATTTTTTTTTAATAATACCTAAGTGGGAAATTGTGAATTCCTGAACTCTGAAATGAACAATCACAGCATTTAGGACATGTTAGTTAGTTATTGTTGTTTAAGGGGCGGAACTACGACGTCATCTGCCCCTATTTTAGGACATGACCTCATCAATAATTTACATGTTTACATTTCTTTCAGTTGCAATTGGAGCATATTGCATTGGTGACAAGAATTAGGCTACTAAAAGGCCTGCAGCATATTACTACTCACCTTAAAAATAGGGTCCCTTCCAATTAACCACATTAGGCCTAATTAGGCCTATAACCAATCAGTTATTAGAATAAACTGCAAAGGAAAAGTACTGGGAAGGGAGAATATTCATATCTTAAAATGCTTGATGCTGTTAACAATAACAGTAAAATGTTAAGAGAGAATGCCAAGTAAACAGGTGGTGTAACCAGATCACACTAAAATTGTTAGTGCACTTAGTGCGAAATTCATTGGGAGACTGAAATTTCAGAAAAATAATTGGATATTACAAAATGTCTATACAGTAGTTCATTTCATATTCCCTTTTAAAATATATCCAGTTCACCAATTTTTACAGGGTGAAATACAGTAAGTACATCAAAAAAAATCATCGCACACTAATACAGTAAATTCTATGACATCCTGTGAAGGGGAAAGGAGAAATAGGACTTTCAATGAAAAACAAGAAAAACCTCAATACTGCTAGAAATCATCATTTTATTTAAAAAGTTGTCAACGAAGAAAAATAACAGCGAGAGCCAAGATCACACTTAGCAAAAATACAGAAATCAAATCTGGTCCTCCTAAAAGTACGTGTTGAGGCATGTTCCTTTCTTCTTTCTTGCCAAGGCATAACAGTAGGCTATAGCACAGGATAATGAACCTCTTCCCTCCTTTATGCCATGGCTAACACTGATGAACAGCAAATTCCTACAACACATGCAAGTTTGTATGTTGAAGCAGTAAACTTAATAAAATATGTAATGCTTCAAATGGAGAACTTGAATTTGCTGATATGTGTATAGTTGCACCTACTATAACTACATTTTAAAAGAATCACTTATTGTAGAATCATTGTGTTGTTGATATTAATTTATTTAGCCCCATGTATTTGGAAGTATGTAGGATTTGTATAATAATCTGTGTTATTGTAGTACCTGTAGTAGTGTGTACTGCTCGGGTCTAAGCTGCGTGAACCTGAGAGAAATGTGCATCGCAGTGGTGTTGACGAGTGATGAGGTTCCTTGGTCCGTGCATAGTACAGAACCAAATACATTGGTCGGTGGCTCACTCACTCATTCGTAACACCACAGTGTTTTGAGCAACAGCCCTAAGTTAGCATTATTGGAATAGAAAGGAATACCAGATATCACGGCGGGCAGTTGACAGGCCCTTCTCTTCTCGCCTGACCCTCCCCTGTTCTTTCTCCTCACCCCGCAAGTTCACAGAACATGGAAAATGAACCCGAGCAGTATAGCCTACTTTTTGTAATTCAGGTGACGAGTGGAAAGGAGGCAGCCATTGCCTTAAGTTAGGATCAATTCCAGCGTTAGCCTGGAGTGGAAGTGGGGAAACCACGGAAAACCACTTCTTGGATGGCCGAGGTGAGAATCGAACCTACCTCTTCTCAGTTCTGGCTCACGAAGCTGATTGTGAGTCGTTCCAACCCTCAGACCAGAATTAAATTACTTGGAAACTAGCCCAGGACCTTAGGAGTGGCAGCTACCACACCACAAGGTGGTATTATGGTAGCACTGAATGAAAGTAGCACGAGTGATAACATTCTCCATAAGGGGCAGATGACCTCGTAGTTCCGCCCCTTGAAAGAACAATAACTCACTACCTATAGGTGTATTTTCCAGAGTTGGAATCTGACAATTCAGCACCACTGGGCAAAAACAGCTGACGACTAGATCGCCCGCATGGCTTGTTGCCATGGAAACTATACAGCGCTGTCAATTTGAATGATGCTATTTCACCACTTGCTTGTCGCCGATCAGTCGCTTGTTTGGTTGCCTCCAGTGCACACTCACCTTGCTGCGTTTCATAATCTGTTGTTTTAATGAGTTATAATTGTTTGAGTTATACTTATTTATACTTTATACTTATATTTATACTTATGATTCATTAGAGACCGTTATTTATGTATGTAGCAGTGTTAGTGTCAGTTCTGAGCATCAGGCGAACCATTAATTCCATTCAGTCGCGCGCAGGAACGTAGGCTACCGCCTCTGCTCTTGTAATTAGTAAGACTACTGTGATTAGCTTCTGTCTTCTAAAGGGTGACTTAATAGTCTACACAATGAGCCTATATTTTGTAATACAATTGTGTGTTACTTGTGACTTGAAACTTATTCTACAGGAAATATAAATAACTAAAAATCACGGAAACAATCACGTGTTGTCGTTTCGCTTTGATCATTTTTGCTTTATGATAGTATTCGTAATATTGTTATTGCTATTCATTACAATAATTTAGGTCTCTCCTCAATTTGACGGGCTAATATTTTGTTTTACAGTTTGCACCGAACAGATTTAAGCATTGGTTTGTTTAAGATTTTGAAAACCATCTGAATAAAAAAGTAATAAATGTAATAACGGTGCTAATGATATTATGAGCATGAGGAAAAGAGCGGGAGGATGGAAGTATGCGCGTGGTGGACAGCAGCATTCGTGGCACCGCTGCCTTTAGTTCAACAGTTCTCCGCCGAACTGTCAGATCCCAACTCTGGATAATACACCTATAACATTCTCTATAGTACATAAATTAGCCAAAATACCTTATGAAACGACGAGAAATAAATCAGGGAATGAAGTTTAAATAGATGCTTCCTCCTCCGCTCTCTGTGACCCACCCAACCATCCCAAAAAGAATCACGACTTATATAGGCAAAATTACAGCTGTGGCTGCCATTGTTCACATCAACTATCATCAAAACAGTACTACCAACCTCGCCAACACCTGACCATTCTAACCTTCGTTTCGTCCATTCCAATGGTTTTTGAGAATGGTTACAGCCTAACGCGTCCAGATCAATGATTATTTTATCAACAGTGATTTTGTATGCCACTTTTTATTATCAACAGTGATTTTGTATCCCACATGTTGGCAACAATTTGTGCGCCTCAGTGTGTGCCGCTAGAGTGGACTTTGTTGACAGTTGAATGAGATGCAAGTGCTGTCGGAACATGGCAGCCGTTTTTAAAAGAGCAAAATATAGAAACACATATTTACATACTGGGCGCCAAGGAATGTTGTCCGCAGTGCCTACAAGCTGCTGCGAGAGATTAAGTCACCAGTTACGTTGGTAGCACGGCTGTCGCTTGTATCATAACAAACAGTAAACTTTATACTCACCCAGCCATTCATAACATACTGTTGCACTCTTCCAATAATCTAACTATACGCACTGACGATTTCGACAGCTCACAGCCCACACACGTGGCCTTCGCCCTATCAGGGACACCGTGCTGCGAACTAAACTGATGACGCAACCTCTCGCATCTGCAGAGAACATTTCCTGGCGCCCCGTACTTTAGCACATATATGATGTGCAGTAGTGACCAGGGTTCCTAATTTCAATAGGCCTACGTAATATCGCCCAGAAGATGAAACAAGGAGACAAGGTATGTAAAAGTCACATTCATGTCTGATGCAAGTGTATAAGCTGCGTTCTACTTTCATTCAGAATTAATACCTAGGTAAAGTAACATGTGGGAATAAATATACTAGCTAGCCTATATCAACCATTACTTTGGCATACAATAAACCAATTATATTTGTCTTGTATCCATCTCGCTGTTACAGAAAATCATCGACACTAATTACCAAGAATATAATCGGCCCCTTATAGAGAATGTTATCGCTCGTTCTACTTTCATTCAGTGCTACCTTAATTCTGAATGTAAGTGGAATGCGGATTATACTTGCAGCAGACATGAATGTAACTTTTACATACCTTGTGTCCTTGTTTCATCTTCTGGGCGATATTACATATTAAAATTAGGAACCCTGATCACTACCAAACCTCATGATGTGCTAAAGTACGTAAATATGTTTTTCTATTCATTGATATTTTAAAAACGGCTGCCATGTTTCGACAGCGCTTGCATCTCGTTCAACTGTCATCATCGCTCACTCTAGCAGCACGCACCAAGGCGCACACATTCCTGCCAACATGCGAGATACCAAATCACTGTTGATAAAAAGAACTGGGATACAAAATCACTGTTGATCAAAAAAAGAAGTTCATCGGGATGCGTTAGGCTGTAACCATTATCAAAACCAATGTTGTACGAAAAAATTAATACATATTTATTACAGCGGAGCGATATACTGCATAATAATTACAGAGCATATAACAAAAATAACTCATTTCAGCCATGGGGGAAAAAAATCATTACAGAGAAGTGAAAATATTGCACACACTAGCCTAATTAAGAGCAGTGAACCGAGTGCTGCGCACTAGAGACTAAACTGGGCACTTCTTTGTTTGGCAGTACTGTTATGGTCCTGTTTTGAAGATGATTGATTTGAACAATGGCACCCACAGCTGTAATTTTCGCTAGCCTATAGCCTATATGCTGTGATCCTATTTGGGATGGCTGGGTGGGTCACTGACGGCAGAGGAGGAAACATCTATTAAAACATCGCTCCTTGATTTATTTCTCATCGTTTCATAAGGTATTTTGGCTAATTCATCTATTATAGAGAATGTTATCGCTCGTTCTATGTTCATTTAGCGCTACCTTTATTTTAGTAAAACACAGAAGCTATTTATTAATGTAATGGACATCTATGATTGATCCAACCCATAGGACTGCCACCCTCACCTTTCAATAAATAACTAAAATTTTAAGCCTATGATTAATGTAACTAATCCACATGTGAGTCCACATGGGTCATTAATACCCAAAATTCCTCCAGCTTGATATTTGGGGAGTGGGTGTAGGTGGGAGGTATACCTCACCCCACACAAAAAACAAAATTGACCACATGTCTTATGCCTCTTCCGATTTACTCTTTCTCGTTTGGTTTATGAACTCGCAAGTGAGCTTCCCTTTGTTGAAGAACTGAGACTGCAGATGCTTTTGCCAACAACACATGGTTTTGAGACACTAGTTCAGGAAATGAAGTCTAAGAAAGATAGCATCTGGCAAGAATTTTACGCGACTGATGCGATGACATCACGGGACTGGACAGAGAGCTCCTACGAGCTGAGGCACCTGGTAACGAGATTCTCGGTACATGGTTTCCACTTCAAAGTGTGTAATACCGTAACAGAAGATTTCATCAGCCAGACTTAAATTGTGTATGTGCCCTATGTGGTAGAAGATGTGATCGATACCACGTGATGTGGTGTGGGCAGAGGAGGTTATCTCTGTCTCAGTTCTGTTCAAACTAGTTGTAATTTCATACTGCATATTTTGTGCTTTAATAAATTTATGATTATAAAAATAGCTTCATTAAGTCAGGTTTTGGATCAAGAGATCTTACTGAAAAAAAAAAACTTAAACATGGCAGTTTTCAGATTGGCCGAGTGAGTAGACCTAATTAGACAGTAATTACAAGTTTCGAACACTTCAAGTCGCTTACAAATTGATTAGGTTATGTTAGTCGCATCGTAGTCATTGTAGGCCTACATGTTACAGCCCACATGCTGTACGATTAATTCAAGTGTACAAAATTAATGAATGAATTAATAAAACAGTGCATTCTACTCTGGGCGGTGAAGGTCACACTTCACCCATCTAGGGCTGAGATGTAGAACTACTGTAGTTACAAGTACTGCCAGTGACAGCGAGACAGAGGTTATCGAGAGGGCGGGCAAGGTAGTCCCAAAGACTATTTTACAAAACAATTAATTTTCTTTTTAAACAGTTACAGCTGAGAGCTGACTGTAGGATGATCACAGCATTGCAGACTGTTTCTGAACACACAACAGCGGTATAGTGCTCAGAGCGAGGGGCAGAACAAGATGCGTCACATTTTCAAGCTTTAGCACGCTTCCTTTTCAAGATCGTATTGTTTGTGGAGTTTTCATGTGGACACTGCCATGAGTATAGAAATGTGGGAACTCTAAACCAAGATATAAACTGGGAGCATAGCGCCCCCAATGGGGGGCTGCAGCAACTCTGGAGGTTGGAGATTTGATTCCCCGCACTGACAGAAGCTGTCCTGAGCGTTGTTGTTCCATACTCCCTCCCAGTGGCGATTACTCCATGTAGGACGTGAGGATCATCACTTTAAATTTAATTTAAAAAGTGCCATCAAAGGAATCTGACTAAATAATTACAGAATAGCCTAATTATTGATACATACCTTGAGTCATCGACTGAGAAGCGATGAAAGGAGCGTATCTCCAACCTCTACTTTTGCAGCCAAGAACACAAGATTCTGAGTGATGTTTTCCCATAACCTACATACAAAATATACAGAATGAGGTACAGAAAACATGAAATACAAAATCTAACAAAAAAATAATTAAATTAGGCTAAAGTCATTAAATCTAGCTTTCTACGACTACGGAAGTCCACAAATAATAATGCATGGCTCTCATAAGAATCCTATCGATAATATCAGCACTCTCTTAAGAAATCAATTTAATAATACATAATGCATTATCGGTACTTACAACAGAAATGGAAATACCGGTACTGGTTTACAGGTTACATCCAATTGAAAACGCCAAGATTATGGCACTTCTTTTTCACAGAACACCAAGAAACACATGTATTTAAGGTGATTGATATTGATAATTGTTGCTGTAAGGGGCCTAACATCTACGTTATCGGCCCCTATTTAAGGCGAAATCAATCGAAAACTCTGGGGAAGAAATATTGCTGTAATGTACAGGAAATGTAAATACACCGCCATGTTTGAACAGAACAGAAGTAGTGTGCGGAAAGGCAATGCCGCCAACCGACAAAAATAATGTTTATTTAATGATAAGTGCCGTAATTATCGTCTGTGAGCAAGATAATTGCAAGGAAATGTCAATTAGGAATTATGTGTATATTTATTGACTAAATATAGTGATATGTTTGCAATTTAATTACAACGTTGTATCATGCATATGTTGGCAACACGATATACACGATATACAGCGCTCCATACGACTGGCACGTGCTACTACACCGATGGTGCCAAATGATCCCTATCTGGTTGACACCCCCTGGACTGATGGTTGTTAACCGGAAACTCAACCATATCCGGTCAGTTATTTTATCATTTTGCCTTTACTACCACTAGAGCGCTAGTGAGAGTCATTGCAGAGTTTCACTTAAGCCCTTATAACTACTTCAGGTGTGAAGATTTTTCTAAAAATCTAAAATAGGATTCGATAATACATGAATCGTAGCAAATGGCCATAAGCTGGGCATTTTTTATTGAACGCCAGAGGGCTCCCAACAAGTTCTATTTCAAGTCAAGTAGTTCCAACTTTGGCTACCAAATGCTACTGTTACTAACACTAGCGGCGAACGTTGGAACCTATAGGGCATTTCTTGCTAGCCACATTTAACCTACAAATTTTGCTACACACCACTAATTGCAGTGGTAGGTTCCTTTGTTGGCCGCACTCTACGTCATAATGAGTTCCTGACCACCATACTGCAAGGAAAAGTTCTGGGGAAGAAAGGGAGAGGAAGACCGCGGAAGGCTCTGTGATGCATGGACTTCAATTTGAACAGTATGCTGACTTAAAACGTTCAGCAAGTGAGAGACAAATGTGGTTGGAGAGACAAGGTCTTTAGATGATGATGAAATCTATGACATGGGCCCACCGGCTTTACTTCCCCTCCGAAGAAAGGCATAGCCTATTGAAGGATTTTAATGCTCTTGAAAATTCCGACGACTTCGGCCGAGTTTGAACCCGCCATCTTGGGCATAGCAGTTCAGCATGCTGCCGACTACGCCATCAAAGTCGCTGTTTTGGCTAAGTTTTGAATCAAACAGAAAACGAGTAAAGAAACATGCGATTTTAGACTCTTTTCCCAGACTTGTATTTAGGCTGGAAGTGATATTCGAAATTTGGTTTCTTAGTTTAGTTTTTGATAGATCTCTCCAAGACACACAATAGGAAACCTTTTTGGGCCATTTACCCCTTCAACCTTAGGCACAATTGAAGAATTTGATTAATTATACGTTTTTCCTTAGATAAGGAACTTTGTCTGCTTAGATATTTTCATTAACATTAAAACAGCAGCATATAAGTATCACGTTAGTGGATTATTATCACGTTATTTGATCTCTTTCGATTACGACACGTTATATGGATTATCCCTTCGCAGTAGCAGTTCCAATAATTTAATAGTGATGGGTGTTGTGATAGGCTACTTAATGCATTTTATCGCTACACTAAACAAAATATTGCACGAAGTAATAGTCTCCTATTTCAGCGCGTTTCACGCTCCACAACATCGTGGTGGGTGCTGCTATCTGGCGTACTTCTGCGGCACTACTTGAACAGAGTCTGATCTTCCCTCTCTGTTCTGCTTCGCTCGGTGCTCATTTGTTTTTATCACGCTGCTTTTGAAATTACAGGCGGTGATTTCTACCACAGTTCTTATTGTTGTTGATTCATTTCCGAGCTTTAGGACACAGCTGTCATGTTACCCCGTGATCTTGTGTGTGTGTGTGTGTCATTTGTCCGCTAACCCGCGTTACTTCGATGCCTGTATTCGTGTGTGAATTTGTGTTTGAGACTAGGATTGGAGATGGAAGCGGCTGTGGCCTTAATTTAGGTATAATCCCGGCATTTGCCTGATCTCTCAAATATTGGAATATTGAAATATTGAATATTGAAATATTTGATTAGATCGACTTCTTCGAATATTCGCCAATTTGAAATTTGAATAAATTATTCGAACATTCGAATGTTTGAAGAATTCAAAACTTCGAACAATTCGGGTGCGCCAATACTTTGATTGTTCGAAGTACTCGAGTATAACGAATAGTCGATTATTAAAATAAATCGAACGATTCAAATCTATGAACTATTCGATGATGATAAGTACCCGAAAATTACAACAATTTGTGTTAAGAAATATGTTCAGTGGACGAGTTGTTCAAAGCAGAGGCGAATCCAAGGGGGGTTGGATGGAGGTTAACCCCTTCCTTATACAGTCGGATAGATTCTTATCAATAAATATAATTCAAAACAAGCATCACTTGTTATCTGTTTCAATCTTTCTTTCTCTTTGTTTCTATGTTTATCATAATGTTTTGAATATTTGAATGACTCAACTTGTTCATCGAATCATTCGATTATTGACTGAATAGTCGGGTTACAACTTTATAGAGAGACTAAGGACTTGAGTTGTAAGCCTCCGTGGTTTAGGCGGCAGCACGCCGGCCTCTCACCGCTGGGTGCGTGGTTCAAATCCCGGTCACTCCATTTGAGATTTGTGCTGGACAAAGCGGTGGCAGACAGCTTTTTCTCCGGGTACTCCGGTTTTCCCTGTCACAAATTTAATTCCAGCATTACTCTCGACTATCATTTCATCTGTCATTCATTTAATCATTGCCCCAGGGGAGTGCGAGAGACTTCGGCACAGTTCATATCCTCGCCGCTAGATGGGGGCTTCAATCATTCCATCCCTGACCCCGTCGGTCGACTGGAAGCAGGCTGTGGGTTTTCAAGGACTTAAGTTCGAGTCCCAGCGATGCCGATATTTTCACGATTTTCATTGATTTGTCTTTTAATTACAATTAATTTCAATGTTGTTTAAATTAGATTTGCATAATTATTATTATATATTTTTCATCTTTGTCACTGGTTTAATTTTATCTGTTTTTCCATTGCTTTCTTTCAGACACCATATGCTTTAAACTAACCTATGATCACTTTCCATCACGTCGGGTTTCTTAAAGCCACTTTGTTTTGAAGGGCTATATTTGGATATAAGCATACAGGCTCTTCATTGGTTATAGAGCTACACGGATTGGTGAAGTATTGGTGTTACATATTTACCATTTCAAGGAACTACTATTTGTCATGAGCAGCTGATCACCGTCACCATCTGTTTCTCTTCATTTTATTATATTCTTATACCCTAAATTTTATGGTGCACCATATTAGGTTTTAAACACGTATATTATTACTGTGCTACGCTTTGTTTTTTTGTTTCTTCAACAGCTGATGAAGGGGATAAAATATAATTAATCCCCGAAACATGTACTGTAAACAAGTTCAATAATTAATTTTATCTGTATAGTATTGATTCAGGCAGATGTTCATTTCTTGTTAATAACTATTGTCTTTTAATGGAATGTATTAGGACCAAACAGTAGCTTTAGTAATACTATGACTCTGGTACTCGCTAAAAACTAATTAATTAAAATGCTCCCCCAGTCAAATATCATTCTAATTAATTATCTATTAATCAATAAGGCAATTTTCTTACATTTTCCCAAAATGGCAAATGTTTTAATGTTGAAAACATATGTTAGCAGACAAAGTAGGGGTTCCCATCTTAGCAGAAACTTAAAATTAAGCAATATGTGCCAAACGTTGAACGGCTAAAGCGCCCGGAAAGGTTTCAAAATGTGAATCTTGGAGAGCTCTATCAAACGAAAACATCAAATCTTGAAAATCTCTTCCGGGCTAAATGCAGTTCCGGAAAAACAGCCTAAAATCGCTCGTATCTTTACTTGTTGTCTTTTTGATTCAAATCCTAGCTAAATTAACCTATTTTCATATCTCTTTCTGCAATGTATTCCTTGATTCAATACCCTCAGGCGTTTAATTAGTGTTTGAAAAATCTTTACACCGGAAGTAGTTATAAGGGCCTAAGTGAAACTCAGCAATGACTCTCGCTAGCGCTCGTAGTGGTAGAAAAGGAAAACTGCTAATCTAATCGACCGGATATTGTTGAGATTCCGGTGAAAAATCATCAGTCGACCGCCTGTCGTAAGAAATGTTCATTGTGTCCTTTATGTTTGTAAAATTGGAGGAAACAACGAAAATTGATAATAAATGCACCAAAAATGGAATAGTTTCATGAAAGGTCTAGTCTTTGACATTAATGGCTGTTCTCTACATCGAGTACTTTGCCTGAAGAACTGTGGATTTTTGCTTTTTACGCTAAATACTAATCTAAAACTTCTTTGTTTTTGTTGCAGAGGGATTCCCGGAGCACGACTTCCTTCAAGCTATCAAGATCCCGTTTGTAGACCCGAAGACTCAGTTCTTTGAAAGTGGTTTCGATGGTTTTCCTGCTTTTGGTCTCCTTCCGGGTTCCGATATCAAATCTCCATACCGATTGTTCCTTCCCGAAAAACTATACGGTGAGTTCTCCATAGTCACTACTCTTCGACCGAGCAAACCCGAGGGTGGATTCCTGTTCGCAGTGGTCAACCCTCTAGACACGGTGGTCGAGCTAGGTGTACAAATAACTCCTGCTGGAAGCTCGCATACCAATATCAGTTTGATGTACACTGACGTCGCGCATCATACAGTAACTCAGAATATCGCGAGTTTCGTGTTGCCCTCCTTTGTGAAGAAGTGGACTCAGTTTGCTCTCAAAGTGACATCGGAGAACGTCACTTTGTTCTTTAACTGTGAGGAATACGGTACTGTTGTCGTCAAGAGAGAACCAAAGGAACTCGTCTTCGATTCTGCATCAACACTCTACATTGGTCAAGCTGGTCCACTCATCAAAGGAGCTTTCGAAGTGAGTATTCTTCATTTCTTATTAGTGTTACAAAATATGAATACACAAAAAGAAAAATAACTTTTCATGAAAAGAGATTAGTTTTAAAATTTTCCCCCGCAAGAATAGAAGATTTTCATTTCATTTCATTCACTTTCATTAGTGACTGATTCAGTGGCGCTACTAGGATTTGCTTCTGGAGGGGGATGAGCTGAGTCAAATCTGAACTAATTACGTTTTTGGTTTGTGTTTGTTGTTTTCTACTTTAATTTTTGCTTTGTGTTTTATGGTTTTTGGTTTTGTGTTTGTTTTCTGCTTTTGCTTATGTTTTTGAATTTTGCTTTTTGCTTTGTGTTTTTTGTGTTCGTTTTCTGCTTTTGTTTTTGCTTTTTGCTTTGTGCGGGGGGCAAAATAAGACTATGAATGGAAGCAAACCTACACGTTTACATTTTTGATCTTGAAAGCATTTGATACGTATTATGTTTACCTCCTAATGTGTAAAAGCTCGGGAATTTTACAAAAGTAAACAGAAATGTCCTCAAATTATTGAGTAAAAAGGTACATAATCCAGTCGTTTGTCATAAATCCAAAAATTGGCTTTATTCGAAATCAAAATTTCATCTCATTTTTTAATTTTTTATTTTAATTTTTGCTCTGGGGAGGGATTGATCCCCCTAATCACTCCCCGAAGTTACGCCACTGGACTGACTTACCTTTCAGCGTCCAGTCTAGTCTGCAAGCCTCTGTTTTTAAAGAAGTTGCTTCCAAGATGTCCGATTAGCAGTTAGCACTGAATCTAACCACCACCTCCAAGGTCTACCTCTGCTTCTCTTACCCTCTACAACCGAACTAATTAACCTCTTAGGTAATCTCTCCTCCCCCATTCTCATCACATGACCCCACCATCTGAGTCGGCTCAAACGAACAGCTTCATCTAGCGTGTTCATTCCTAACTTAGTCTTTATCTCATTACAAGCACCCTCCTGCCATTGCTCCCATCTATCTTTCCCAACAGCCATTCGTGCTATCTTCATATCAGTTACCTCTAGCTTATATATCAGATACCCTGAATCTACCCAGCTCTCACTTCCATAAAGCAAGGTCGATCTAAATACTGAGTGATATAGGCAGTGTTTCGAGGCTACACTAACTTCTTTCTTGCAGAATACTGTAGATTTGTATTGGCTATTCTACACCTCGACTGTATTTCCTCTCCCATACTACCATCCTGAGAGAATATACAGCCTAAGTATTTAAAATGCTCCACCTGCTCCAATATAGCTCATCCTACTTGACATTCTAAAGATTTTCATTTCATGTAATTGCTAGGCTTGTTTTGGATTTTAACCCATGGCCTTGAGTCTGGCTGCGTGGTGCAGTGGTAACTTTCTTGGTTGCTGTGGCCAAAGTTGCAGGATTGAATCCTGGTGCACTCAGACATCGCAAATACGAGGGAGCAATGTCAATAGATTTATTTGCACTTCCGCTTCACTATTCCTGTGGGGGTCGGTGCACTGACCAATTTGTGAGGATGAGCCAATTTTGGTGTTCCTAGGCAAAACTCGAAACAAGACAGGGCATAAACCGAGAATAATTGCTAAGTTTTATATTTGTAATGTTTTTGAAGGAGATTTAAAATATCATTATTATGCTGCGAATATCTTACCTTTTTGAAGAAAAGAGAAGCGAAAGATATTTTAGTAAAATAATCTAGTAACAATATAATTTCTTATTCTTAACACTGTCCCTTTTACAACAATGGTGTCCTACGCTGCAGGTGATATTTTGAAAATACTTGTTCCATTACTGCTGAGGGTGAGTTTTAAACTAATCTCTTTAACATGTAGGGCTATTACAATATTTACTGTCGTAGACTAGTATTTTGAAATAATTCAGTAGTCTATGTCTAAACATTTATGTTATGTTTATGTTTATACTTGTTGTACAAATTGACTATGTTTTCTGATGAATATCTGTAGTGTTTTCTCTCCACAGTATGGTATGTTAGTCCAAAATCCTCTTCATGTGTCTTATTGATGTTACTTGTTTTATTGTGAATTGTTTTTTGTTGTTCATACAGGATCGGCATTGGGATATTTTTATTGTACTGACATTTACTGATATCATGTTATACGTGCAATGAAAACCAACTCACTCTCATAGATAGATATACTAGGTACATGTTATATATATGTTATACCGGTATGTTATATATTTCAGCTGAAATTGTTTAACATCACTCTTCCAAAAAATCATATTTTCTTTATTTCCAAAAGCCGACATCTGTTTATTTCTTTAAATCGAAATCGTATATTGAGTGGTTATTGACTTATCTTAAAACCCGTATTAAGTACCAATATGCCCTATAAAATTACATTAAATTTTCAGGTTATTCCGAAAGCCCAACGAATATTTTGATGAGTCCAATCCAGAGGACTACATAAGTGGTTCTTTTCAAATATAATGACTTAAAATAGTTTCAATAGCACCCCGATACTTTCTGAAACCCTGAGGAGCGTTTGAAAATTACGGTTTCGTAATGAATCTATAAATTGAGATCTCCACTATCATACAGGATCATTATCTTTATGCGCCCCGGTAAACACAGCAAGCTAAGCCGACGTTGACTGGCGCTGATCGCGGGAGCGCGTACACGGTTCAGTGGGTTGTGGCGCGCACTTTTACATTTTAAGCAAACATGTTCAATACTGTGTACTTACAGTGCTCATAGTCGATGCTGAAAATATCCTCCCTCTATTGTTACACACACCTGACATCTTCTGATGAAAGACTGGACAACATTCTCATGTAATTTTTGTTCTCTAAAACACAACGTTGTCTTTTAACTTTTTTATATTATTTACGGAGCCTGTTTTCTTGAATCGTTTAGCGAGCCACCTAATTGTACTGGCATTAGGCATAGGTCTTCCTGGATACTTGATTCAAATTTTTCGTCTTGTTTCAGAACAAGACTTTCTGCTTTTCATGTACGAATTATGGATATACACACGTTCGCGCAATGTGAATTGGTGTCTAGGCATGACCAACAATCACAGTAATCACAATACTCACTAAACGTGCAACACTAACGTATAAGCTTTACAGATTCACGTCCATACGAATGACAAAATACGTGTGAACTAACGATATGAGTCATCGGAGCGGGGTATTACGAGGTCCACTCGCTCCGCACTCGGCCAGCCAAATGACGCTATAGTGTGACGCGATAAGCGGGGCGCACAAAGATAATGACCCTGTATAACATCAAAAGAAGACAAGCTATAAGTGCCAAAAAGAAGACTATCCCATCCATAAACTGCCTTATTAAGTACAACGTTATCCAAGACAACGGCCACGGTATTAGAGAGTGCTAACATGCTCACTCGTGCTTCACTGGCATCGAGAGAGCGTGGATTTGATCCCATCTCAGCCGTCCCGAATTTTTTTTTCGTTGTCTCCCATTTTCACCGCCAGGAAAATGCTGGGACGGTTCCTTTCAATAGGTCCACGGCTGACTTCCAAATCCCCTTCCCTGACCCTTCTTTAATTGGACCCAAGTTATCGGTAACCTGAGCGATCGGCCTGTCACTATCCCCAGTTGTATCTGCTGACAAAGTGTGTTCAGGTACCTGACACCGTCCTTGCGACGGTAGAGGAATGATCTCTCGCATAGTCCGTAGGCGAAGCCGAGCTGGGATGATAAACGATTAAAACAAATTATCCTAAACGCTGCTGTAGTTTTGAATGACTGATAGGCCTACTAAATCATATCTTAGTGAGTGAGTACATGATAGCTGAACAAAGTGAATATTCAATGCAGTTAGATTGGTTTAAGAGAAGTCGAGATTTATATGCACGATGCTGTATGTTGATCAACGAAAATTCTAAGATTACTACTACGGTACATTCAACAGTAGCCTACTTCTTTCAGGATTATTGTTTGTAGGGGTATTTTGAGTCTTTTGGAGGGAGAAGAGCTTTCTCTTTTAGGAGGTTGAACATATCATGGCACATAACACGGCCAGGAATCAATTACAACTGGTCTAGCAAAGAAACTTCGTGAACATCAAGCTCTCAATCACGGTGAAACTTGGCATAGGCTACATGATAGCCACTTGACATGGAAAACCTATGGAATTATATTTGATCCCAAATTTATTTCTTATAAAGAGCGAAATGGTACGAATCTGAATACTGATGCGATTCTTGGAACGGCCCTGATGTGTGGACGCGATAAGTTCTTATATCCTTTCCGACCAATCGTACTATCCTCCCCCCTAACGTCCATGGTGAGAGGGTCTATGGCATTTGTTGGAAGGAGTAATTGCTGCTGTGTGAATGGTCGGACAGGACAGGAAAACCCAGTGCGCACAATCATCTGTACTGTTCCAACTCTCACGACCATATCCAAATGTAGCCCTGATAAAATTTTTGGTTGACATACTATTATAGATGTTTTCCATGTGATCTAACCAACTTGAATGCACAATTTTAGCGAGATCGGTATCTTGACATTAGCGATATTCCATTGTATGTGTTCTGCTTCATATTTCCAACCAACGTTGGAGTATAACGTTACGCCGCCAACGCATAAATAGTGTTCCAACACGCTTCACTCCGTCATTCCATCCATTTCTTCTTTCTTCATGCCAGTGATCATAATGCACCCCTTAATATATCACACATCACGTATAGGTATTGCAACGTTCTGACAGTGATGGGTCGTTAGCAGTCGGGAGTGGTCGCAACTGATCGGACAGGACAGGCTGGATTTCAAGATGTCGGCGCAAGTATTATATGGATACGTTATTATTATTATTATTATTGTTACGTGCAAGAGCCCGTCCCATCGTTTTTAAAATCCATCTCCCCTATATACTTGTGTTCCCTGCCATTTAAAGCGCTCGCCTGATAGCTTGGTTCCGCTTATGAACACGAGATGGCAGTATCTATCGGACTTCGGCGCCTCTAGCCGTGGTTGTTTCTTCCACCGCTAGAGTGTGTTTGTGGTGTCTTCTGATCTCATCCAAATCGAGACATATTTGAAGGGTATTGTATTCTACGTCATTGAACAAAAGACTATATATACATCATACCGCCAAAAATAATTACATAATATGCACATTGTTACTTGATGTGTCAAGCTGTGATTGGTCAGTTACTATTAACATGAATGCAGTGCGGTATTTCACTTTGGATTCTCCGCCATCTTGTGATCTTCATAGTCTGGCGTCAAGAAAACAACAAGCCGGCTGCTGGTCAAAGATCTCTCTCCGTGTGCTGGGGGCTTGGGCCCCTAGCCGCTACGAAATGTGGATAAATGCTAAAAGAAATTGCCTGCGCTCTTAAAGATGTATTTTCGCCATTTCGCATTGAAGATGAAGAAAGGAAAAATAAGAATCGCAACTAGCTGCAAACAGGAGTGCTTGTTTCCAAAACGGCGCATGTGCGTGTTAGCCATTTTAAGGCCATATAGTGCCGTATAATATATTTTTTTAAATTGTGTGTTAATTATTTTATTATTATTGTGTCTCCACAGAGAAGTTTTCAGGTACGTAAATTATTTAAAATTTTATATATTGTTATGGAGCTCCGATATTGGCCTGATATTAATGTTTTAATTCTGTATTTTGTTTCGCCTGGTAGGCCTAATTTTTCTGTTTTGCTAATGTTACCAGTTATGTAAATTTTATTGTTTTCCTTCGTTCCTTCTGGAGACACGTTTCTAGTTTATTTTACGTTGTAAATTTTTATTTATTTTGTTTTTGGTAATCCTTAGAATTTCCCTATTATTAATTTATTTTACGATCCGTTGCAGTCTGAAAAGCCTCATGTCAATAGTGTTAAGGCGTAATTCTTTCCTCCCTTTCTGTTCTCTCTGGTGATTTTAAATTTAATTGTATGCTAATTGTTTGCCGTAATTCGATTGGACATGCGGTCGTCTATTTGGTGGCCATGTTTGTTTTTGTTTTGCCCGAGTGCATTCTGGTCTTGGGAGTGCATTCTCTAGGCGTCGAGCGGGAGACTCAAACGTGTTGTGGTGCTCGCTTAGTATGTTTTTGTTAATCTTGGTGGTTTAACTTTGTGTTTTTGTGAGTGTTCCCGAGTTTTCTCCGTCATGTAAATTGTGGATTTGTTATCTGATCCTATTTTTATTTTATTAATGTAATTTTAATTTTTTGTTGTTTCATCGCGGCCTTGATGTCTGCATGTCGGGTCGGTATTGCATACCTTAGTTAATTATCTAGTCCTTTCTCATTTGGTAATACCTGTATTCTTTTTTTTTATCTTTTGGGCGTTCTTATTTTAATTTTAAATTCAATGTTTTTCTTTTCGCTCAGCAAGCATGTTAAACCGTCTCTTGCCTACTTTTGTAAATAACTTATGTTGGCCTTAAGCCATATGCATCACCAGAGAGAGGGTGTTGTGGCCATAGAGTTTCTTCTTTTTTTAATGATTTTGTTAAATTTTTATTTTTCCTTGCCCCTTTTGGTAATTAAATTTTCTTTTAAAATTTTAAGCAACTGGTGTGGCATTATTTCGTCGGCGACAATTATATTAGTTATCGGGGGTTGTCTGTAGACGAGCCTGTGCGCTTCCCCCTCTTCTCCACCTTCCTTCCTCCCTTTAGGTGTTCTTCTGTTGGGGCATATCATCTGGCGGTGATTTTGCTGAAAGCGATGCGGACCTCTCAGAGAGGTAAGTAGGCATCCACCCTGGCCATCCCCGTGTCAATTATTATTATTATTTATTTACCAAAAATTGTGTCTACAATTTATGGACGGTAGATACAGAAAGGGCAAGCAAGCCCCACATACACAGCAGTGTCTCCATCTCCGTTCATTAAATCTGTACTAATCTGATAGGTTACATATATACAATTTACAACTTTACATTGCTATATACACATAATCTGCTGAACACGACGTCTATATCATACAATTAATAAATAAAAGGGAAGATACAGGCACGCACACATATATATATACACACACTCACGCACGCACACATGCATACATACCTACACGCACGCACACACTCCCACTCACTCACAAAGTTTCATTATATAAATTTAATTTACATGGGGTTTTAGCCCCTTTAGAGCCTTCCTTTGCGGCAACATTGTCGTGGAGGAAGGTCTTTTATTGCATGAGGCAGGTCATTCCAAAGTCGAGCAGAGCGATTGTAGAACCCAGATTGATAATCTGTTGTCCTAGCGAATGGAGGAACGAGGATGACACCCTGTGCTCTACGGTCTGAGCGATATGACAGCTGAAGGCGGTGAAATGGGGACAGTTTAATGGTGCCAGCTAGAGATTTTCGGAGAAAGGTGAGATCTATTTGGCTACATATGTCATTGATTGATGTTAGTGGTTTTGTCAAAACTTTGTTTCCCTGTTTGTAAATGAGTCGCTCTGCTCGACATTGGACTGCACTTAACTTCCTCATGTTTTCCTCGGTAGTGGGATGCCAGGCAGGAAGTCCATACAGAAGAATGGGCCGTATAGTGGAGAGATGCACCGTTCGGAGTGCACGGCTTCTGTATCCCAGAAGATTGCGTCTTGCAAATCCTAGACTGTTAAATGCCTTACACCTAGATTCCTCAACGTGTACATTCCACTTCAAATTGCTGGAAATGTGTATTCCAAGCATTCGCAGTGAATTGCACAAGGGAAGAATTTTGCCGTTCAGTGAAAGGCTATGTTCAACAGGCTGTCTGGCCCTACTTAGCCGAATATATTTACATTTGTTTACATTCAATGTCATCTTATTTACATCACACCACAGTGCCGCACTGTCCAGATCTTCCTGTAGTGCTTTGACGTCATCATTATTCTTTATGGCTCTGTAAATTATTGAATCGTCTGCATACTGCGCCATCGCAGACGTCACACAGCTTGGAGGTCGAGGGTAAAAGCCATGTACAACAAAGGCCCAATCACCGACCCCTGTGATACTCCCGAAGTTACCACTATGTTCAGCGACTTGGCCCCGCCAAACACGACACACTGCGTTCGACCTACCAGGAATGACGTCAACCATGTAATCAGTTTGCCTCCGATGCCATATTTGCTAAGCTTTAACAAGAGTCTTTAATAATAATGTTATTGGTTTTACGTCCCTTTTAACAACTGCGGCTTTTAGAGACGCCGGGGTGCCGGAATTTTGCCCCGAAGGGGATCTTTAAAGTGCCAGTAAATCTACGGACATTGCTCCCTCGCATTTGCGCACCCTCAAATGCCAGCTGACTGCGCCAGGATACGAACCTGCAAGCTCGGACCCAGCAAGCGAGAACGTTACCCCTGAGCCACGCAGCCAGCTAACAAGGGTCTTTGATGAGGCACCTGATCAAAAGCTTCGCTTAAGTCCAGGGCCACACAGTCTACTTGGGAGACGTTAGTCTGATCCAAGGAGTTCTGCCAGTCATCAATCACTTTTGTCAAAAGAGTTGTACAAGATTTCCCCGGAACGAAGCCATGTTGGCTTGGATTTAACAGGTCTCGTTCGCTCAGGAATTCCAGTATGTTCCTAGCAACCAGGCGCTCCATACATTTACAGATACCAGACGTTAGAGAAATAGGGCGGTAGTTGTCCATGTCTTCCTTGTCACCATCTTTGAACACAGGGACCACGTTGGCATGTTTCCACTCTTGTGGTAGAGTCCCGGTGTTAATGGACTGGTTGAAGAGAGCGCACAATGAGGGCGCCAGGACATCTGCACAGTAATGAAGGATCCGAGCAGGGATTAAGTCTGAACCTGTCGCAGCATGGGGGCGAGTTCTCCGTAGGCTGTCTCGAACTTCCTGTTGTGAGAAATATAGACTGGCTAGCGGAAAGAGAGGGGATGATGTCCTTGGTAGGAACATTCCTTCACTGGTGTCAGGTGGAGAGAAGTTAGTTTTGAATTTACAGTTGAACGAGTTGGCTATGTCTAGCGGGTTGGAAATTGAAAGTCCGTTATGTTTAAAGCTCTGTGGTGCGGTGTTGCCACGTTTGCTCCGAATGAATGTCCACATTGCCTTGGGATTAAAGCTTAATTTGTCCATATACGCACTGTAGGCTTCACGAATTGCAGATTTGGTACTATTTCTAGCCAGCCTATACTTTTCCCATCTGCTGTCACTTGGGCACTGTTTCCACTTGTTATAGAGCTGATTTCTCTTTCTTATTTTGGTTATTATGTCCTTTGAGATCCAAGGTGCTTTTTTCTTATTTTTAAGTGTAATCTTAAGGATCACTTCATCAACGCACTGAAAAAAGATTTCCTTCCAAGTATTCCAGGTACCATCTATATGTACACTGTTGGTGAGTTCAGGAGTAATGACCGGTAATCTGTCCAGTATGATATCAGAAAGAAGTTTCCAGTTGGTACGGGAGTAATTGTAAACTGTTCTGGTTTGTAATTTTGGACTGTTTTTTTTTGGGGGGGGGGGGGGTAAATATAGCTAGGAGGGCTTGGTGATCACAGAACGCAGGGATGACTTGTAAAGACTGAATTGAGGACGGAGAGTTTGTTAGAAGATCGAGGGTCGAACGGGAGGTCTCAGTGATACGGGTAGCTTCAAATATGAGTTGATGGAGGAAAAGATCATAGAATGCTGTAAGGAAGCTGTTAGATATAGGATTATTTGGGATAGGAGCGGCATTTCTATTCCATGTGATTGTAGGTTGAAATCACCAAAAATGTTGAACGTTTTGCACCCGTTTGAGGGAGAGAATCAGCTCATCATTCATCAGCTGGGACGATTTCGGAGAGCGATAGACTGAACCGATCAGATATTTGCCGTTACTGCATTGAACCTCCACCCACACGGCTTCTGCGTCAGTTTCCAGCTGATGGACGCGAGTTGCATTGTACTCAGGCTTCACAGCAATAAGGACCCCGCCCCCTGAAGTCCGTGGTCGATCTTTCCGGAACAGCTGGTATGTGTCTGGTAACGCCTCCCGATCTCACGCCACCCCAGAGAGCCACGTTTCACTGCAACACACGATACTTGGATCTAGGGCGGTCACTGTAGCATGAATGTTTTGTTTCCGTCCCGGCCGCGTGATGCTGCGGGCATTGAAGGCGAATAGTGATAAGTGTTTATTTACAAGTGAACTATTCATGTTATTTATACTATTTACAGAGTCACTGGGAATATCACTGGTATTGCTGCACAATGAGTCGGTAAACGGCGACATAGCACATTGTCAACATGTCCACGTTCGCGTGCCTTTTTTAATGCACCGGAACTCAGAGGTACTGATTTTAGCACATGTTCTGTGACTCGACGTGTTACAATTACTGCACTGAATATAAAGCTGAATTTTTTCGGCCGATTTTTTCACATATTGCGCATTGCAAAGGTCCAGGGTTGAGTTCTATGTCGCCGCTTAGAGCTAGCGCTAGGCAGCAGAGTAAGAACCCGGCAGCAGGTAGCCTTGCGACACCTACCTCTCCCGCTCGGCGTGGCCGGCTAATGGTGGCCAGCCCCAGACCTTCGCTGCGAAAAAGAAAAAAAAAAAAAAAAAAAAATCCAATCCGTGATTTGCTGCACATTCATCGTGATATCACTATAAACGTCGATTCGGTAATCACAAGGTTTACTAAACAAAATAGACGAGTTGATTTTGTTATATAAATAATCGTTTTCTTATAACAGGTATGAATTTGTAAATATGTACAGTTTTAATAGAAATAATAATTGCAATAAAGATATTTTCAGTAATGAATAAAATGGAAAAAAACTGTTTTTCAGTTAAAATTCGTTAAGTTTTATTTGTCTGGTTAATGTGTTTTCGTTTCTTAAGTTTGCAAAAAATGTGGTCTCCGTTTGAGGGGGGGGGGGGGGGGGGTCGTGACCCTCGTGACCCCCCCCCCCATTGAATCCGCGCCTGCATTTATCACTCACCAGAAGCTTTTCCAGAAGGGGTTGATTCTTCAGATCCTGCTCATCATTAACGGCCACAGAATGAACACATCTTGCCACTGTCACTGCACATTTAACCAATAAAAATACTAAAATTACAGAGAGCACACTTCCCTTCATGCAGGCACGCGCCGCCATCTTGGGATAGATTAAGACGGAAGACTGTGCTGTTTGTTGTGTGGTTGTTCAAGGGCCGAGCTCCCTGTAGCTATTTCTCTAGCCAAACTCCTAACTTTCCTACCTCACAGAGAAATTTTATCGTTAACAAAGTGTCACTCTCAAGTCAGGTACTTTAAAAATGTGGTACACTAGCAGACTTTCTTGGAAGGGGTGAATTATTCTGAAATTAAAATATCTTTTTAACCATTAGAAATGGGTTTCTTAAAGTGACAGTTACAAAGAGAAAAGCTTGTAAGTATCTTGCCTACCCTCCGTAGCCATGCCTACTGAACGGTATCGGGTTGTGCTTGTGGGTCAAGTGCAGCTATCTCTCCGACTAAAGCGCCCATCCGTAGAGCTGTCCCTACAGCACGTCAATACACAAAACCATCCCTGTTGGGTTTTCACCGAGTGGTTCGATGAACACGCTATGGATTTACCAATCCTACCCTGGCCCCCAAGATAGCCGGACCTCAATCCTTTGTATACATCTGGAATGGTGTCGATAGAGAAGTGAGTACGATGGATCCTGTTCCAAACCACTGATGTGGATGATGTGTAGCGGTCACGAATTGGTATATGAACCCAATATTTACGGTATCTTGAGGAGTCCATGGCATGTCGAATGAGTACAGTCAGAGCAAGAGGGGTGTTACAAGCTGCTAGACAGTGGCGTAATAGTTCAGTGGTAAAGCAAAAAAATGCCTTCACACACATTCGTATTTACATTAATTCCGTCCTGAGGAAATTACATGCAGTTAAACATTATCCTATACAGTACATTGAACAAGCAATGAAGGAAATTAGAGAAACATTTAGAGTTGGAGTAAAGATTCAAGAAGAAATAATCTCAACTCTGAGATTTGCTCATGACATTGTCATCTTAGCCGATTCACCAGATAATTTGAATTAGTTTTAAACGGTATGGACTCCGTCTTGAGGAAGGAATTCATAGTGAAAATCAATAAAAATAAAAGAAAAATAATAGAATATAGCCGATGGAAAGCAAACTCCTATTAACGTCGGATTGGCAGTTAAAGGATTAGGAGACGTTTGCTACTTAGGAAGAAAAATAACCAGTGTTGTACGAAGCAAAGGGGATATAAAAAGTAGGTTCGCTCAGGCAAGGAAAGTATTTATACAGAAGTAAAATTTTTGACATCAAAAATAGATTTTGGTACTAGAAAGTCATTTTTGAAAGCCTTTGTCTGGAGCGTGGCACTCTATGGAAGTGAAACTTGGACTGTTGGCGCAGCAGAAAAGAACAGAATAGAAACATTTGGAATGTGGTGTTACAGGAGTTTGATGAAGATCAGATGGGTAGGTAGGGTTACAGATGAAGAGATATTAAGACTACTGGGAAAGGAGAGATGTTTATGGCGACTGCTAATGAAGAGAAGAGATAGGTTGGTAGGACAGAAAATATGACACCCAGGAATAGCAATCTTAGTTATGGAAGGACGAGTTGAGGATAAGAACTGTAGGGGTAGACCAAGGTTAACAGATTGCCTAGGATGTAGTATGGTAGCTATGTAGAGATGAAACGATTAGCTCAGGACAGGTAGGCATAGAGGGCTGCATCAAACCAGTCAAAAGACTGTAGACACCTGCGTTGTCCATGTACGTCTCTATCAAACCCATTGTCGGCATAGAATTGTGTATATCGTACCGAGATGTTCCTCGTATACCTTCGCTAACTGCTAATTGACGACCCTCTTCTTCACGAATGAACGATCCATTTCTTACTTCAGTGACGTTATTAACGTTATCTTATGAGCATTTCATTTGTTGTTGCCTTGGTAACAGCACTCGTAAGTGTCCACGTCACTGCACACACTACTCTGGACAGCCCGACCCTTAATGAAGTGAGCCTCGAGTTGAGTGTTTAATTACATTCTTCAATTAAACTTATACTCAGTCTTTCTAATGGAGGTGAGCTAGGGTGGGTGGGCGGTGAGGCGCCTCTTGCCCCATCACAAACATGTATTTACACCATTCATTAATTTGAAGAGATCTTATGGCAACACTTTGTGCCCATGTATCCATTCTTGAACGTATCCTCCCAATTAATTCCTAAACGTCTGTACTGAATTGAAAAATAATATACGGGGGTTTTCCTCCTAATGGATACCTCAACTAAATTTAATTTGAATTTTCTTCCATATCAACATAAACGAAGTTTCATTGCCCAGGTCATACACCGGCTGAACCAATAATTGGATCACTATTAAATTTGACCGAAATATACAGTATACTCCAGTGAAATTTTTGGAAATCTCAGGTCGTGTTATTCTTGCGCTTACCAGGATTTTGAAAGTCACATAGTCTACGCAATCTTACATAAGTGGCCTATATCAGAATACGAGTACAACATTTCAGTGTGACCACCTAGCTTGGCTAGATTGTTTGGCAGTCAGCCCGGAGGTCAGGGTTTGATTCTCAGCTCTGCCAAAAAAGTTTCAATTCTAGTCTGATGGTCGGCTCCGCGGCTTATAGGTTAGCGTGCTATATTTTGGACCGATAGGTCCTGGGTTTGATTCCCGGCCGGGCCATGGGGAATTTAATCTCCTGTGGTTAATTCCTCTGACTCGGGGAATGGATGTTTGTGACGTCTTCATGTACTTCATGTACAAAGAACCCCAAAACGGAAAAAAATACAATAAACAGGAAAAATACGAGCCTTACAGTAGTCGCACAAGATGTGTAACACCTGACATAGAAGAAACCTTACGTGAAATTGTTGATACACCAGTATTTTATACTATTATTGGCACAAATATTAATCTATTGTAAAAGGGAGTGTTTACAGATATTGTAGTTTATAATACGGAACTCATTCTATTAGATGATTTGTAGCTTCCACCAGCACTAGCCTAAATAAAGAATACGATATGGATCAACTAGATTAATAGACGGGACACCGCTCATAACCTTAAATTCCTTATAAATAGGCCAACTTGCGAGTAAATGCAATGTGCACAGCAGTGGATCATGAAAGGCTTGCCCAGTTCCCGGACCTCTTGATTCACAGACGAACACGTAATTTCATATGGATTCTGTTAAAATGAGTCATATTGAAATGATTAGCAGCAGAGTATCAAGAAGGCAGTGCGAGAACAATTAAGAAGGCAGTGCGAGAGTAGAAATATCAAGTAGGCAGTGAAGAAAAAAAAAGAGTCTTGGAATTGTTATGTATTATTAGTGTGTAAATAAAAAATATTTTTGTGTGTTGATGAATGTCCAGGAGGGATACGATCCAGCTGGCAGTGCGTCTTACACACTTCCGTCCGATCCACTTCCGTCCCATTTTTCAAAATCATTCCCACAAATATATCCAGCAACCGAGTGGAAAGATGTTACACATCAATAAGTTAAAAACAAGTAGTTCCGTGAAGAACTATACAGCCTATTTTCATATATCCTAGTTATGTTTTTTGCCTACATCAACCTTCAAAATTTCAATTTGATTTCTATCATAGATTAATAGATATTGAGAACCGTCTAAATATTTCGGTTGGTCGCCATTTTGGATTTTTATGTATGTAGCCCATAGATGACGATTTTTGAGAAGGTTCATTATTCAAACGTGCACTTCGATCGCATGATTAATACACGAGAAATAAAAACTTAATTTTAAAAATGCGCACAGCCGCCATCTTTAGGTGTGTGAACAATTCAAGTAAATTAGATGCCAGTGCTTTAAAATGTGTATAAATATTTACTGTATCATATTTCACTGCGCTCAGATCGTTAAATCGCGAGAAACGTCAGTTAAAATGTTTCACATTCGCTTGGCCGCCATGTTCGTTTTGTACTATACAGGTTTTTGAAAGTCTCATAGCTGAACTGTTAGTAATACCCTTTATCACCGTACAAATTTTCATGGAGATATCAGTAATAGTTTCGGAGATATAGAATGCCAGTTACATATTTCACACAGCCGCCATCTTGAGGTTTGGTATACAATTGAAGTAATTTAGATGCCAATGCATTGCAATGTATTTAAACATTTGCTGTACTAAGTTCATTGCGTTTGGATGGTTAAATCGCGAGAAAAGTCTCTCTAATAGTTTCAACTTCGCTTGGCCATGTTCGTTTTGTAGTTAACAGGTTTTTGAAGGCGCCATAGTCAAACGTCGTGTAGTTCCCTTTATCACCGTAAATAATTTCTGGGTGATATCAGTGACAGTTTCGGAGATATGGAATGCCGGTGAAATATTTCTCACAGCCACCATGTTGGATAGGTGAGACGTAATACAATTTGAAGGGCATGGTCGGGGTCGGCCAATTGTTGCTATGACCTTGCTGAGTTTCATTGAAATAGCTTGAGCCGTTTAGAAGTTATTAGGGGGACACATACAGACAGACAGACAGACAAACATACGTACGCACACACACGGGCAAAAGGTGATCTCATCAGGCTATTTTTTTTTCATAAAATGAAAAAAGGCTAAATAGGGCTGGAAAGGGGTACAGTCAGCCTTGTGAGGCAAAAATGAAAAAAGGAGAGTTCGATTCGCATGGTTTCCAAGGTTTTCCACCTGGAATGGTTCCTAATTTAAGACCATGGCTACCTCCTCCCCAATCTTTATCTGAATTAGAAATACAAACAGAAATAGTCATCACAATAACACAGGTTATCAGACAAAATCCACACACACACACACACACACACACACACACTCAAGTAGGCTACATGGAGCTACATGACCACATTGTCACAAGGCCCCTAAATCAACCAATCAATAACAAAAATTTCAGTATGATTGCATCAGTAGTTTCGGAGATATTGAATGTCAGTGAAATACTACGCGCGACCGCCATGTTGGATTGGTAACACTTACTGAAATTTGAGTGGCACGGTTGGGGTACCAAATTTCATTGAAATAGCTCCAGCCAATTAAAATGTGACCTCAAACGTTTATAGGCTATTTCATAAAATGTTAAAAATATGATACAACATAATGTCGCCCCCATACTCTTACCCCACAACCCATACCAATTGAGCCACCTGGAGGTAAATCCACCACTGCATAGCTGATGTGTAACAAGGTAAAAAATCATATTCGTTTTCTAGGATAAGATCATGGCTCTTCTAGTCGCAAGAGTAGACTACTTTTATCATTATGAAATGGGTAAATGTATCGCCTTAAACACATTAGAAAGGTTGTGTTGTTGATTAAACCATTTTAGAACTAAGTGGACGAGGAAAACTGTGTGTAATTTTGCATCCCGTTATCTCTCGAGTGTTATGGAAATGAGGCTAAAAGTGCAATTGACTGAACCGTGTTTCATTCCCCTTCCTTGGCGTTGCATCTTGAATAATTCATTCGCATTCACAGAACTACAAACTAAAAGTTTGTATTTTAAGTTATTTCCTCTTCTGTGGAAGATTTTATTCGTGAGTGAAGGTCTGAGCTTGGCTAAAGCTTTCAGTCAGGTAGCAAAGTGCTCGTAACAGGTGAATCGTCCTTAAAATACTAAAAAGTTGTTGTTATTGTAGATTTTTAGCGGCTATGTGACATCGTGATCATAAAGCCTCGTATACTTGGATGAGTGTAGAATTTGTCCGATAATCTGTGTCACTATGATGTTACTACTAGAGTGTGTGAAATTGTAATTGAGGAAGGATTTTGTGTAGGAAGCGACCGAGGCCATTAGGTAGCTACCATCCCGGCATTTACCTGGAGTAGATGTGGAAAACCACGGAAACCCACTTCCAGTTTGGCTCGTATGAGGTGAATGATCCTTAAATTCAAAAATTGTTGTTGTTAATTAATTACGGGCTTTGCAACATCGTGGCCATGTAGCCCCGTGTACTTGGATATGTGTAGAATTTATCTGGTAACCTCTGTCACTGTGATGTCTATACTACTGTGTGTGTATTATTTTGTAATCGAGGTAGGATTTTGGGTAGGAAGTGGCCGAGTCCTTAAGGTAGATATCATCCCGGCATTTACTTGGAATTGAAGTGGAATACCACGGAAAACCACTCCCTGGTTGGCTGCGGTTTTGATTCGAGCCCATCTCATCTCATTTTTGCCCCACGAGGCTGACTTACCCCGTTCCAGCCCTCAGACCAGAATTGAATTTCTTCCCCTAAGGTTGGTAACCAACAGTGTTAGGCAGTATGACACTAGCTGATGACCATTGAGGTTGTAATACTGGAATAATATGCAATAGCTGGAGTGACTCAACATTAGTTTCATCTTTCATTACACTGAAGAGATGGTTGGTTCCTCAGTTTAGGGGCTGCGACAACGCGGTCATGTAGCCCCGTGTACTTTGGGTGTGTGTAGAATCTCTCTGATAACCGGTGTGAATTGTGATGACTGTATTAGTGTGTGTATCTGTTTTAATTCAAGTAAGGACTGCAGACATTTTTTTTCAAGTAGTTCCTACTTTTGCCGCCAAACGCCACCGTCAACGACCAACTAGTTCAGAACTTAGTTACCAGATGCTACCGCAGTCTGCTCTTGACGACGAACGTAGGAACCTAAGAACGTTAGTCAAATGTTTAACCTATATATAATTTAGCTTCACACAGATGTAATTAGTGGAAGGTTCTTTAAGCTGCCATAAATCTATGACATGGGACCGCCGGCTTTATTTCCTCTCCGAAGGAAGGCATACTGAGGGATTTTTAACGTTCGTAAAAATTCCGACGACTTCGGCCGGGTTTGAACCCGCGATCTTGGGCATAGAAGCTCAGCATGCTACCGACTACGCCACCGAAGTCGCTACACCATTGCGAATCGTGGATAATTGAGACCAAGGATTTCGAGTTCTGTTCTGCTTAGCCGTAAGTTAGTTTCTGCTGTCAAGTTCAGATACCTCTTGGACTCAAGATGGCCTTCTGTCAAGCTTGTATATAATAGGAGGCTATACACTCATCGAACCCTATGCCCAGTAAACTGAGAGCGATAAGGGGAAATACTCGCGTGGGGTGGAGCTCTTTCCGGTCACGGAGGGAGTCAGTCATTTTGTGTAGGCCATGGATAGGTCATGTAAGATCCACTCACTCGTACCTAATGAGAAGGGAAGACCCTCCACTTTGTACCTGTGGAGCCGTATTCACCGTGGTCCAGAAAACCAGATATGTTACACATTTTAATTAAAGGTGGAAGATATAGCTCTAGAAATAAAATAGCTTGATGTGTAATGTATCAGGGATGTGGATGTTCATTCATTCAATTTCGCTAATCGGCCAACAAGGGACCATGATAAGTCTCATTTTACATTCTGGCATTTGTTCATTTTTCGCTTGATCCACATTGTCTTTATGAGCTCACTGTGTTTAGCACGACGTTCGTCTGTCCATTTCGCACCAGTTGTCCGTTTTTCGTCACGGAATGTCCCAAACGTCTCGATAATTGCTCTATAAAGATTTCGGTATTGTGCATCTTCTGCTCGTATCCCCATTTCTTTAAGATCTTTCTGGACGTTAACCTACCATAGCATTGTCGTTTTTGGTTTTGATTCAAAGATACTGAAGATACGCTTCGTCCATTGGGAGTCGATCATCCGTCGTATATGACCACAGAAGCAAACTCTGCGTTTTCGCATTGTGTCTGTGATCTTCTCTATCTTTGAGTATATTTCTTGCCTGGATTTTCTAATGTAGATGCCATTTTTGTAGTCCGCGCCAAGTGGATATAATATATTCATGCATAGAAATTTTGAGGTTGGGAATGATTTTATGATCATGTGTTTACGTGAGAATAAATATCTTTATGATGATGTTGTGAAGAAATACAATCCAGAAAAATTGATTGTTCATAAGTTAATGTTTGATCTAGGAATAAATGTTTAATGCATTTAATGTATTTTTAGCTTTTTAGATAATAGGTAATTTTAGAAATAGGCTATTTTTGAAAACAACCTTGCAACTCTACTTGTATTATCTATTTCTGCTGAGGAAGGTCACAAGGTGGCCGAAACCGGTATACTATAATTATTATTATTATTATTCTCGTATCAGAAACATGTTACACAATACAAAACATTTCACTAAATACAATTAGACCAGAACTTGGCGACTTGTAGTGCATTCTCTGAGGCTAGGTATACTATAATTAAAAGTAGGCTACATTTTATTGTATTAAGGTAATAATTTTTATAATATACTAGCAGAAGTACCCGTTCTTCGAACGGTGTTCGTTGTTAACACCAGACATTATCAATTGAACTACTGTTGCAATGGTTAGCGGTTTGTCATTCCTTCAAGTTTATCAGAACTAAGTTAGTTTACTGGGAATATCATACACACAGTTAATTTAAGGCCCTTAAAATGTAGTTTTCGGAGACCCTTTATAGATTCCCGAATTTTGTGTCGCACATTGAGAAGCGCAACATATGCTTTGGTCGTCCTTCTAGGATAATTTTTATATTTCGCCTATTTTAGCATATATTGAGATGTTTTTCTCTATATCCACCCTTCTACTGTATGAAAAGTACGGTGAAGAGTTTTATAAATGATTGGTGTATTGACTCTAATACCTAATTTTACGATGCACCAAGCATCCGAACACGAGGTATAGGCGTACATAGAGATACACAGAAATACAGACAGACAATTCTATTGTCTACAACATATTACCCAGATATCCAAACATGGGTATATCAACCACACAGTATCAAATAAAATCATCCTTACGATGAACCCGTATCATCATCATCATTTCCCCTTATCCAGCTCCTGCCGGGTCGGGGTATTTATGGCACTTCTCCACTTTCCTCTTTCCTTCCACCATTCTTCTTCCACGATCTTGTCCCAGTCCAGATTTCTTTTTCTTACGCCGTTCTTCACTGAATCCATCCACCTTGTTCTAGGTCTTCCTCTTGGTCTCTTACCCTTGCACTTCGCCTCCAGCATCTGTCTTGGTATTCTATTTTCCTCCATCCTCTTTACATGTCCAAACCACCTTAGTTTATTCTTCTCAATTCTCTCATTTAGTTTTCCCATCCCAACTTCCTTCCTAACATCTTCATTCCTCACTCTGTCTTTCCTTGTCTTTCCTATCATACTTCTTAGGAATTTCATTTCACTGGCTTGGATTCTACTCTCTTGCCTGCTTGTCAGGGTCCAAGTCTCAGCTGCATAAGTTAATATGGGTACATAATACACTTTATACATTACCTCCTTGCTTTTCCTTGGTACTTCCTTATCCCAAACAAGTTTTCTTACACTTTGATAGAATGCATTGCTCTGCTGTACCCTCCTGCCAATCTCCATGTCCAACCTACCAGTTTGCATCAATTCACTTCCTAGGTATTTGAACGTGGCCACAATTTCCAAACTCTGACTTCCAATTTTCACAGTGCCCTTTCCTTGTCTTTCCCCTCTTGTCATCACCATGGTCTTGCTTTTCTCTATACTGATTTTCAGGCCATACTTCTGAATATTGTCGTTCAGTGCATCTAGTTGTTTTTGCACTTCTTCGGTGTTCCTTCCCCAGACCACAATATCATCTGCAAATAACAGTAACTTCATTTCTTTATGTTCATATGCTTCCTTTGTTTCCTTTACTATTTCATCCATCACCATTATGAACAAGAGAGGTGACAGCCCTGTCTTAGTCCAGTCTTGTTCGTAAACCAATCTGTCTTTCCAACTGGGGTCAGTACCCTGCTAACACAGTTGTTGTACATTGCTTGCACCATTTCCAACATTTCTCTTCCCAGTCCCTTCTTAACCATGGTTTCCCATACCTTCTCTCTGGGGACACTATTATATGCCTTTTCTAGATCTATGAAAGTCATGATCAAATCCTCTCCATATTCCCAGTTCTTTTCCATCACCTGCCTCAAGCTAAAGATTGGGTCCACTGTGGATCTTCCACTCCTGAAGCCATACTGTTCCTCTTGCAACTCTCCTTCCACCTTTCTTCTCATTCTTCTTTCTAATATCCTTTCCAGTATTTTTACTATCTGTGATATGAGGGTGATCCCTCTATAGTTATCACACACCTTCTTGTCCCCCTTCTTAAACACTGGTATTATTAGCCCTTTCTTCCAGTCTTCTGGTACACATTTCCATTTCCACACACACTTTAGCAGTCGATACAGCCATTGCATACCAACAGGTCCAGCAGCCTTTATCATTTCTACACTGACTTCATCCACCCCTGTTGCTTTTCCCATCTTCATTTTCTGTACTGCTAATTCCACCTCCAGCATTGTTATATCATCTTCTGTTATAGAGTCGTCAGGTTGTGTCACTTCCATCTCACCAGTACCATTGCTCACATTCAAAAGCTTATCGAAATACTCCTTCCATCGTCCCTTTATCTCTTCTGGGTGTGTTAACAACTCTCCATCTTCCTTTTTCACTAGCTTTGTAGTAACTCTTTCTTTCCTCTTACTTCTTAGAAGCCCATACAGCATCCTTTTACTGCCACTTACATCTGTTTCCATTCTTCGTGTAAATTCTTCCCAACTTTTCTTCTTTTCTTCTCCTACCACTTTCTTACACCTCCGTTTGCTGTCGTGATACTTCCTTTTGCTTTCTTCTGTTTGATCTCGGTTCCATTCTTTCCATGCAGACTTCTTTTCTTTCACTGCTTTCCTCACTTCCTCATTCCACCATGGTGTCTCCTTCTCTTTCACTCTTGTTGACGTCCTACCACAAGCACTCTCTGCTGCACCAACAAATGCCTTTTTAAAGTGAGACCATTCCTCTTCTATGTTTTCCACTTCAGTAACTGGGATTTGTTGCTTCAATCTCTCCTGAAAATTTTCCTGTACGGTTTTGTCTTTCAATTTCCATACTTTTATTTTACTTTATCTGATCTCCTTTAGGTTTTCCAATTTTTCCCATCTAAATTTTGCCACCACAACTCTATGGTCCCCATCAAATGCTTCTCCTGGTAAAGCTGTCTCATCTATCAGCTTTCTGCGATTAGTCCTTTCCACCAGAAAGTAGTCAATTACTGATTTTGTTCTTCTATCGCCCCAACCATATCTCGTAATTTTCCTGCTGTTTTTCTTCCGAAACCATGAATTACCCACTATCAGTCCATTCCTTTCACAAAAGTTTACAAGTTCCTCTCCTTCCCGGTTCTTTTTCCCATATCCATATGGTCCAATGACTTCTTCCTTTCCTTGTCTCTCGTTTCCGACTTGTGCATTCATATCTCCCATGATCACCACTTCTACATCTGAAATTACTCTTTCTACATCCTCCAGGAATACTTCAATATCTTCTTCTCTGTTTCCAGTCTGTGGTGCATACACTTGTATGAAGTCCATCACGTCATTTTTCATCTTCATTCTAATTTTCATTATTCTGTCACTCACACACTCGACCACTTCAACATACTCCTCCAGTTGTTTCGAGGTTATCAGTCCCACGCCATTTTTGGCCTCTTGGCCACCACTCCAGTATAATGTATATCCTTTCCTCAATTTCTTCCTTCCTTTACCTTTCCATTTCACTTCACTCAGCCCCATCAATCCAACATTCTCCCTCTCCATGAAGTCTACCACCTCCTCCACCTTGCCTGTCAGGGTCATGACATTCATGATTCCCACTTTCATTTCGGTTACTGGTCGCCCATTTCTCACAGTTCCCCCAGTACCAAAAGAACTGCGCGTCGCCTGCAGGGTACGCCCTAACCTTTTCCGATTCATTCGAAGTGCCATTTCCATTTTAGGCTATTATTACGATGGGGTCGCCACTCCCAAAGGCATTTTATGAAGCTACTGCCAGCTATTATACAGGCCGCCCCTAACATGGGAAACAGACGCCCTTGCAGCCGCCCCTAACCTGGGAAACAGACGCTGCCGATTGATGCTGTACTCTTACTATTCCCTGAGTACTGGGTTGCCTCTTCCGCAATCTCCACCGTTCCGAAGTCCCGTATGTCGACAAAAAATAGTTAAAATGTGCTCTCAGACTAAATTCACCTAACGTGTACTTCCTGACGTGAAATACAATTGAAAGCCTTGTAGACGAAACGCAATACACGTCACATAAAAGCTGACCCTCTACGTTGTGCTAGGTGCCCATACACAGGAAGACCCTTTTCATAAATTATAAAGGCTTGTGGTGCATGAAAATGCAGGTTCTTTAGCCTCAAATTGCCCAAATTCCTAAAAGCCGCAAAAATGCTGGTTCAATTCAGGAATGTTTGAAAATAATGTTTCTGTTTGGAGATATAATAGACCTTCTGTACTATATGTCGAACGTGAAAATTGCATGAAAAAATTCTAGGGTACCCCTTCACCCCTTAATTGCATTGATGAATTATACGGTCTACGTTAGTTCCGTGATAACCTTATAGCCATTTGCAAACTTTCACAGAAATGTAATAAATGGAGTGACATTGCTTCTTACAGAAATAGATGGAAAGTTGTATGCCACCCCTTGAGATACTGTTCTCATGGTTACCGATTTGCATTCCTTCATTAGTTTGTTAAATTAAATTAAATTAAATTAGTTTTCTGGGAATATTTCAGAAACTGTTGGATTTAGAGCCTTATAATGTAGTTTTCGAGGATCCTTTAGGGCCCCCGAGTTTTGTTGCTGGCACCGAGGGGATTTGTCTCGTCGTTGTACGCCATAATATAATACTAATAATAATATAATATAGGGGGAAATTATAACACCTATTTTTATTTTATTTTTAATTCAGCCAATGGCCATGTACTTTTCTTTTCAGGACGGGTCAGGGAAGGGATATTATCATAGAAAGAAGCATTCACATCACGCATGAGCAAAATGGAAATGGCCTACCATTTAACTAAGGGCATCTATAAGAAAAGGTCAATATCCTTCAACGCAAAACTAAAACATTACTGCAGTGTCATCCGTCCGGAGGTCTTGCGTGCTTCTGAATGCCTCGCGATGAACAAAAAAGGCTTGGTCGAGAAACTGGAGACCAAAGAAAGGAAAATTTTGAGAAAGATATTGGGTTCCATCAAAGACAATGGGGAATACAGAAGACGGCATAACCATGACCTATATACTCATGTGGAGAAGATAAGCAACGTCATCCGGAAGAGAAGGTTACCATTTTTTGGGCATGTGAAACGAATGAGCCCAGCGAGACTGACCAACCGCAACAAAACTTCCTTTCAGGAGAGGAAAACAAAATGGGCCTGGTGCATTGAACTGGATAAAGATCTGAAAGAAGTGTGGATTACACCAACAGATATTCAGGAGCGCGCCCCACTCAAAGGGAATCTTCAAGCTTGTAAAGGTTTCCAAGAAAAACCGAAGCTGAAAACGGGAAAGATTTGGACCCAGGAACGGAAGGAAGTCCACCGAGAACGAATGCGGGCGTACAGGGCAAACATCAAAGCCAGTAGGAGACGGCTGTAATGACGCGGTCCATAGATGGCCTATACGAAATGAATGAATGAATGAATAATAAGGGTATAGGAATATAATAGACCTGCCGTACCACACCTGCAGGTGTAAATCGCGTGAAAATGTTCTAGAGTACTCCTTGATCCCCTTAAGCGCATTATACGTATTGATGAATTTTACGGCTTAATTTGGTTCCGTGATAACCTTCTAGCCGTTTGCAAACTTTCACACTAATGTAATTAATGGAATTGCATTGCGTCTTACAGCAATAGATGGACCTCTGAGAATCCGTTGGCATGGTTACTGGCTTGCATTCGTTCAGTAGTTTATTAAATTAAATTAGTTTTCTGGGAGTATCTCAGAAACGGTTGGTTTTCGGTCCTTTAAATGTGGTTTTCGGGGACCCGGGTTTTGTCTCTCACATTGAGGGGCTGAAAATGAGTTTTGTCTCGTCCTTCTACGCCTATTTCAGCATATATTTTAAGGGGGTAGGCCCCCTTTTATGAGAGGTACGGAGAAGAGTTACATCAATGATTAGTGTCGTGCCTCTGATGGATATCTGTACCAAATTTTACGTTGATACACCCAGCCGTTCTCGAGTTATAAGGGAACAAATTTGTCCACAGACAAACAAATTATTTTCTCGCGCATCCATCATAAAACAGTCTGAAACGTGTAAAAAACTCAAATTTCCGCAGAAATTCAGAGAAAAACACACACATTTTCATTTTTAGCCTATTTTCAATTTTGAAAAAATAGGCTTATGAGATCACCTTTCGTCCGTGTGTGTGTGTGCGTGTGTGTGTGATTCGTGTGTGTGTGTGTCCCTAATAAAATCTAAACAGCTGGAGCGATTTCAATGAAACTCGGTAAGTTCATAACACTATTCCGGGCGACACCGACCGTGCCCTTCAAATTTTGTTACGTCTCACCAATCCAACATGGCGACTGTGCGAAAAATTTCACCAGCATTCAATAACTCCGAAACTATTAGCGATATCACCCTGGAATTTCGTATGGTCATAAAGGAAACTACTAGAAGTTCACTTATGTGACTTTTGAGAACCTGATAACTATAAAACCAACATGGCGGCCAAGCGAAGTTGAAACTTTTAAATAGAATTTCTCGCGATTTAACCATCCAAACGCAATGAAGCTTGGTACAGTATATGTTTATATACATTGTAATACACCGACATATCACTTCGTTCAATTGTTTGCATAACCTCAATATGGCGGCTGTGCGAAATATTTCACCGGCATTCTATATCTCTGAAAATATTACCGGTATCACCCTGAAATTTTACACAGAGGTAAAGGGCAATACTGGAAGTTCATATATGAGACTTTAAAAAACCGTTTAACTACAAAACGAACATGGCGGCCAAGCGAATTTGAAAGTTTTAAATAGACTTTTCTCGCTATTTAATGATCCAAACGCAATGAAACTTGGTACAGCAAATGTTTATGCACATTGTAATGTACTGGTATGTAATTTAGTTCAATATTTTACATAACCTCAAGATGGCGGCTGTGCGAATTTTTAAATTAAGTTTTTATTTCTTGTCACGTAATCATGCGATCGAAGTGAAAGTTTGAATAATGAACCTACGCTATAATTTTCCTTTAAAGGTACATGACTCTATGGCCTATACATATAACAATCCCACATGGCGACCATCCGGAATATTTAGAATCTACTAAAGCAATCAAACTGATTTTTTTTACGTTCATAGGGGTTACGAACATAAGTTCACCTATAGGACTTTCAATAACCTGATGATCACAAATCCAACATGTTGGCGACGCGAAGTATAAATATTCTCATGGTCGTTTCTCGTAATTTAACCATCCAAGTGCAGTGAAACTTGGTACAGTAAATCCTTATACAAATGTTAATCCACTGGCATCTAATTTATTTCAATAGTTTCCATACAACAAGATGGCAGCTGTGCAAAATTTTAAAATCTCTTTTTTACTTCTTGTGTCCTAATCATGTGATTGAAGTTTGAGTACTACACGTACGAAATAATCTTCATGTAACAGTACATAACTCTAAGCCCTACATAATTATATAAAAGTTCAACATGGCGACCATCCGAAATATTTAGACGGTTCTCAATATCTACGAACCTATTAAAGCAATCAAACTGAAATTTAGTATGTTGATAGAGGCAATTAACATTAGTGGGATATGTGAAAATAGGCTCTATGGTTCTTCACGGAACTACTTGTTATATATAGAGATATATACTGCACCGCTCGGTGTTGACCGTGTTTTATTGCACAGATTCTGGTTTTACTCGCTAACCGTTGGATATATACGAAAAGTGATAAGGACCTTTCGGATAGAAAATTAAATGTTAAAGCTCATGTATACCATCAAAAGTTCGCTATTTCTTAGCGTTATCTTTTTATTTGAAAAGGAAATATGTAATTTTGAAACCAAAGGGTGTAGTGACGTCACAAATGTCGGTTTTACTCGCTAACTGTTGGAGATACACGAAAAGTGATACGGACCTTCCGGATAGGAAATTAAATTTCAAAGCTCGTATGTGCCATCAAAAGTTTGCTATTTCCTACCGTTCTCTTTTTATTTGATATGGAATTATGAAATTTTGAAACCAAAGGGTCTAATGACGTCACTAAAATGCTAAATTTCATTTAAATCGGACCAGTGGTTCTTGAGTTATTGAGTAACAGACAGACAGACACACACCATCTCATTTTTAGCCTATTTTCAATTTTGAAAAAAATAGGCTTATGAGATCACCTTTTGTCCGTGTGTGTGCGTGTGTGTGTGTGAGGTGTGTGTGAGGTGTGTGTGTGTGTGTCCCTAATAAATTCTAAACGGCTTGAGCGATTAAAATGAAACTCGGTAAGTTCATAGCACTATTCCGGGCGACCTCGACCGTGCCCTTCAAATTTCGTTATGTCTCACCAATCCAACATGACGGTTGTGCGAAATATTTCACCAGCATTCAATATCTCCGAAACTATTACCGACATCTCCCTGGAATTTATTACGTTGATAAAGGGAACTACTAGAAGTTCACCTATGTGACTTTTGAAAAACCGGTAACTACAAAACCAACATGGCGGCCACGCGAATTTGCGACATTTAAATAGATGTTTCTCGCGATATAACCAACCAAACGCAATAAAACATGGTACAGTATATGTTTATACACATTGTAATGCACCGACATCTAACTTGGTTCAATTGTTTACATAACCACAAGATGGCGGTTGAGCGAAATATTTCACCGGCATTCTATATCTCTGAAACTATTAGCTGCATCAACCTGAAGTTTTGTACGGAGATAAAGGGCACTACTGGAAGTCCATCTATAAGACTTTCAAAAACCGGTTAACTACAAAACGAACATGGCGGCCAAGCGAATTTGAAAATTTTAAATAGACCTTTCTCGCGATTTAATGTTCCAAACGCAATAAAATCTGGTACAGGAAATGTTTATACACATTGTAATGTACTGGTATCTAATTTAGTTCAATTGTTTACATAACCTCCAGATGGCGGCTGTGCGAATTTAAAAATTAAGTTTTTATTTCTTGTGTCGTAATCATGCGATCGATGTGAAAGTTTGAATAATGAACCTACGAAATAATTTTCCTTTAATGGTACATGACTCTATGGCCTATACATTTAACAATCCAACATGGCGACCATCCGAAATATTCAGACGACTCTGAATATCTGCGAATCTATTATAGCAATCAAACTGATTTTTTTATGTTCATAGGGGCTATGAACTTAAGTTCACCTATAGGACTTTAAATAACCTGGTGATCACAAATCCAAAATGGCGGCGACGCGAAGTATAAATATTCACATGGACGTTTCTTGCAATTTAACCATCCGAGTGCAGTGAAACTCGGTACAGTAAATCCTTTTACGAATGTTAATCCACTGGCATCTAATTTATATCAATTGTTTCCATAACCACAAGATGGCAGCTGTGCGAAATTTTAAAATCTCCTTGTTACTTCATGTGTCCTAATCATGCGATTGAAGTTTGAATGCTACACGTACACAATAATCTTCATGTAACAGTATATAACTCTAGGACCTACATATATAAAATCCAACATGGCGACCATCCGAAATATTTAGTCGGTACTCAATATCTACAGACTGGAAAGCATCAACCTTTCGTATACTAAGGCAATACTGAAAATGGCTTCAAACAACATAATATTTTAAAAGAAATTGCCCAAAATAAAATAAACATTTTACTTATGATTAACAAAACAAGCACGTGGTAAACATCCAAGTGAATGCTTCTTCTAGCTAGAATATAAGGTTCCTAAACTATAACCCTGAGTAAACCGCAGCGTTTAGTTGGCCGGCAGTAGCGGCAGGTTGTAGCTTCGCTATGAGTCAAAAGTAAGAGTGGTATGTATTATTGTAGAATCGGAATAGCTGCGGGGTTGGGGGTCCACGAAGGTGGGGGTCCGTGGTGTCAAGGACTTTGAGAAACTCTGCATTAGGTGACCACCTCATAGTACAGTGGCTAGCATTCTTGGCTGCCAACCCCCGCGTTCGATTCCCTGCTCTGCCAAGAAACCTAATTCTGACCTGAGGGATCGAACGGAATGCACTCAGCATTGTGACACAATACCAGAACGACCTGAACCATCCTGGAAGTCTTTCTCCGTAGTTTCCCACTCATACTCTAGGAAATTCCCGGGATGGTTCCTAACTTTCCCCCAGCGGATCACATCTAGTGGGACGTGGGTTGGCGACCACGGGACCCCAGCTGAGTCCGGCATTGCTTCCACTTACTTGTGATGGGCTCCTCTCCGTATTCTTTCCTGTCGACCTCCCTTATTCAAATCTTGTTCTTTTCCGACCCCGACGGTATTAGGGTATCCGAGGCCTAGGGTGTCTTTCGCTTTCCCGCCTTAATTGGCCCTTGTCTCATCTTTCCTGATCCCTCCTTCTTCGAGGTGTCAGCCCTCTTGTTTTCTTTTTATTATATTTTCTTTTCTCTTTAAGATTCCCGCACTGTTTTGGTTAATTGGCTCCCCGTGTATCTAAATTCCCTTTAGCAATTTTTTTGCATCTACACTCCATTTTGTAGGTATTTTCAATATACGTTGCATTTTGTAAGGCTTTTCGACCTATATTGCATTTTGCGAAAGTTTTCAACCTAAATTGCATTTTTTAAGGATTGGCAATCTAAATTGCGTTTTAGTAAGTCTTTCAATATAGGGGATGGGACTATTGTGAATATTTTGAATTTCAATTGCATTTTATATTTTCAACCTAAACTGCTTTTTTGCAAGTATTTTCAATCTAAATTGCATTTTGTATGATGGGCATTTTGCAAGTATTTTGATTCTCAATTGCATTTTGTGGGTATTTTGAATCTAAATTACATTTTGTAAGTATTTTCAATCTAAATTGCATTTTTTAAGTATTGTCCATCCAATTGAGTATTTTGAATCTACCGTACATTTTGTAAGCATTTTCAATTTCAATTGCATTTTGTAAGTATTTTGAATTTCAATTGCATTTTGTTAGTATTTCAACTCTACATTGCATTTTGTACGTATTTTGAACGTAGACTGCATTTTGTGCGTATTTTTCAATCTATTACTTTGTGACTATCTTCCTTCTAAATTCCCTTTTGTAAGTATTACCACTCTCCATTTTGTGAGTCCTTTCAATCTGAGTTATGCCTTCCTTCGGAAGGGAAGTAAAGCCTGCGGTCCCATGTCATAGATTTATGGCATGTTAAAGAACCTTCCACTAATTACACCTGTGTGAAGCTAAATTGTGTAGGTTAGGAATGTAAACAACGCTCTTAGGTTGCTACGTTCGTTGCCAAGAGCCGACTGCGGCGACGTCTGGTAGATAAGTTCTGAACTAGTAGTCGTTGACGGTGGCGTTTGGCGGCGAAAGTGGGACTACATGAAAATTGATCGTCTGCAGTCCTTACTTGAATGAAAACAGATACACACACTGATACAGTCATCACAATTTACACCGGTTATCAGACAGATTCTACACACACCCAAAGTACACGGGGCTACATGACAGCGTTGTCGCAGCCCCTAAAATTAAGAACAAACCAATCTGAGTAACATTTTGTAAGTATTTTCAGTCACACATAATTTTCGTTCTGGTTTCCATTTCATTGTCAGTTTCGCTATCACCCAGACCATTAGGGGCTGATAACCTAGATGTTAGGCCCCTTAAAACAACAGCAAAATCTCAACTCCCAGCATCCTGCCACATCAACAAATTGTCCAATCTACCAGAAAATACTTAATATTATAAAATATAAAATTAATTATGGCTGAACTATTAATCTACCAACAACATTTACAAACAATCAATTATGTCCACGCAGGAACTTCTCCTCAATTTTGACCATGACGAAAACTCAATCATTTGCATACAAGAGCCGAACTACAGATAAATGGTTTCGAACATGGCTTTAACATCTTTGCACTAAGGGAAACTCCACCCGTGGAAATTATTAGAGCGGATATTGTCACAAAATCCAAAAATGTTATGTTATTAAAACAATACTGTTCTGCAGGCAGGGTTGTCATCTGCACATCATTAAACCGACAGGAACTTTATGTGTGCAACGTTTACCTTGACTCTAAACGTGACATCACTTGGACCTGAATGTCATTCAGGAAATATGCGACGTTCTGAGAGGGAAACCACTAATTATTACTGGTGATATTAATGGCAAGCATGGCTCCAGGGGTTGCCTTATTCAGGATGCCCGAGGGAAACTCTTCTATGATCTCTGCAGTGCCTGCAATTTAAGTATACTCAATAATGGCATCAAGCCGACATATGCGTAGTAACTCTCAAAGTTTTGTAGATATGCTGTAACTACATGCTACTCCACACTCTTTCCGTTTTTATAAGCAGTTTTTAACTTTTATTCTTGTAACTTTTCAAATTAATCTCATAATTTATAGTGTATTTTTTTTTTTAAATTTTGTAACAAACCACAACCCTAATGTACTTTGTGTAATAGGGTTCCATTTACTGTGATGGATATTTAATAATAATAATAAAACAACAAACATCATGATCATCATCGGTTCCTAACATAACACCACAGCCTTCTCCTTCCCAATCTTCACCTGATTTACAAATCCACACAGTAACACAGCCATCACTAAAAACACACGTTATCAGACGAATTTTACGCTCACACCTAAGTAAATTTCCATGATGTCACAAGCACTTAAAATGAAACAACAACTTATAGCTTCACCACTACGACGTGAAAAACTTGTAACGTTAAAATGGCTTGGTCTGGAGAATATACTCGTATGAGATCCACGCTTTATTCTCGCCATATAATGCTTCTCTCTCCACCACATGTGGCCCATTCCCTAACTGTTATGTTCGCTGCTCATCGTAATGCTTTTATGGAGTACTGCAGTCTTCATTGTACAGCAACGTCTTCACTACAGGGTGGGTGAGTATGGCTAGGCAGCTGAGAACATATCAGTAGCTGGGAGGAGAAAGGCCGAATCTGCAAATCATGGTTTTGGGAAATCACATCTAAACGAGGAATAAGTTAGTATATTAAAGGCGAATATGCAATAAGATTACATACAATTATACCCCCCTAAACACTATTTAATACGTACTTAACAAAATAAGAGAATCTTCAACTACATACGTAATATAAATTGGTATAAGAATAGTATTGAACAAGATGTTCAGTAAAGAACATATAGCCTACTTTCTCCTAAATGCATGGGTATTGTTATAACTCTTTGTCCTTTCCAAGGAGTATAATTGAATGTTGGTTGTAGTAGCTTGTTGAAATAAGTGACATACGGATATTAAACATGAATATGAAGTGCCCTTTGCTAGTGCTATCTCTGTACCAAATTTCGTTCAATTCGGTTTCACCGTGTTTGAATAGATAGGGGGAATCGATTGGCACACTTACATGGCCGCCAGCCACAAATAATTGGGCAGATGACCTAGTAGGTTGGTCAAGAGATTCTTCGTACATAAAGGTATAATGTTACAAAATTTGGTAGAGATCAGATAAAAAGGTTGGTCGTAGTTTGATTTAAGCTTTGAACATTTGGGTGGCCGCCATTACGTTTCCGTCAAGATTGCGGCGATATAAAACATGACACTGAGGTGCTCTTTGCTTGTGCTACCTCCTTACCAAATTTCGTTCAATTCGGTTTCACCGTGTTTGAATAGGTAGGGGGAATCAATTGGCACACATACATGGCCGCCATCCGCAAATTATTGGGCAGATGACCTCGTAGTTTGGTCAAAGGATTTTTCATACATAAAGGTATAACATTGCAAAATTTGGTAGAGATCAGATGATTAGTTTGGTCGTAATATTATTTAAGCTTTTAACATTTGGGTGACCGCCATTACGTTTTCGTCAAGATGGCGGCGATATAAAACATGACACTGAGATGCCCTTTGCTAGTGTTACCTCTGTACCATATTTCGTTCAATTCGGATTCACCGTGTTTGAAAAGATAGGGGGGATCAATTTTCACACAAACATGGCCGCCATCCGCAAATTTTTGGGCAGATGACCTCGTAGTTTGGTCAAAAGATTCCTCATACATAAAGGTATAACATTGCAAAATTTGGTAGAGATCAGATGATTAGTTTGGTCGTAATATTATTTAAGCTTTTAACATTTGGGTGACCGCCATTACGTTTTCGTCAAGATGGCGGCGATATAAAACATGACACTGAGATGCCCTTTGCTAGTGTTACCTCTGTACCATATTTCGTTCAATTCGGATTCACCGTGTTTGAAAAGATAGGGGGGATCAATTTTCACACAAACATGGCTGCCATCCGCAAATTTTTGGGCAGATGACCTCGTAGTTTGGTCAAAAGATTCCTCATACATAAAGGTATAATGTTACAAAATTTGGTAGAGATCAGATAAATAGGTTGGTCGTAATTTGATTTAAGCTTTGAATATTTGGGTGGCCGCCATTACGTTTCCGTCAAGATGGCAGCGATACAAAACATGACACTGAGGTGCCCTTTGCTAGTGCTACCTCTGTACCAAATTTCGTTCATTTTGGTTTCACCGTGTTTGAAAAGATAGGGGGAATCGATTTGCACACAGATATGGCCACCATCCGCAAATTATTGGGCAGATGACCTCGTAGTTTAGTCAAAGGATTTTTCTTACTTAAAGGTATAATGTTACAAAATTTGGTAGAGATCAGATGAATAGGTTGGTCGTAATTTGATTTAAGCTTTGAACATTTGGGTGGCCGCCATTACGTTTACGTCAAGATGGCGGTGATATAAAACATGACACTGAGGTGCCCTTTGCCATTGCTACCTCTGTACCAAATGTTGTTCAATTCGGATTCACCGTGTTCGAATTGATAGGGGGGGACAGACATTCAGAGTACACACACTCACACACACAGACAGATACACAATTTTTGGCCCTGTAGTGATCTCATAAGTGTAGACTACTTTCATTTTTTGCAAAATCGCAAGTAGGCTAAAAATATAGACTGCCTCCAATAATGGATATACCTGCCATGGGATGCTCTGTTACACAATGTACTATATATTTGGAGATCTATAAACATTGGTTCACGGTAATCATAAACACAATATTAATCTAGCAACTAATATAAAATAACTAAGCAGTGTTTTTTATGTCTTTTGTGATTCCTAGCATAAACTTAAACTGAATAATGTTGCATGACACAATTGTATGTAATAGATATTGTCAATTAAAGTCATTGGTGTTATCTTCTTAGCCGCTTCTTCACTCGGTCAGACGCAGTGTCACTGTGTATTCGCCCTTTCACTTCTATCGAACACAGCGATAAGTGCATTGGAAACACTGTACAGCCTAGCCACGTCGACACAATGTGTAAGATACTTGGACGAATATCAACCAAAGTCGGTTACCATTGTATCACCCATACTGTAATTAGGCGTGAAAAAAATGAAATGAATTTCTTACATTCGCCCTTGCTCCTCACAGCTCCTGATAAGCTCATTTGCTGAAAGAGTGAGATAACTAGAAATATGCACTTTTTCAGTTTTACCTCGACTGATTAAATAGATACTATTTTATCGTTATTCTTGGCAACATGAGACTACATAATTCGTTATGCCAGTGTCCGAAAATATTGCAAATACATCAAGAACACTGACAACTTCTTAATTGTGGTGTTGTGTTGTCTGTTGCACTCATCTGAAGCAAAGTTATAACTCCCATTCAATATGTCGTCAAAATATAGCCAATAATTAAACTTTTAGGTGCTGAGTTACCCAATTAGCTATTTGCTACCTCAGTGCTGAGTTTTTTTTATTTATCAGGGAGAGTTGCAGGGGGTTGATAGGCTTAAAATGTCTATAGATTTTGTTTCTTAATTACATGTGAATTCAAAATCCTACGTTTACATTTTATTTATTTTGAGAGGAATCAAAATTAAAATGTTTATGTCCATTCTTGCATCAGCTCCTTACTAGTGCAAAAATTGATAGTCTTTGGTTCTAAATCACAACAGGGCGTGATGACTTTGCTTCATATTCCGCCATGCCAGTTTCCAGTTACATCATGAAGCAAAAATCCAAACTCAAGTAGTACTAAATAATGCCCAGTAGATGGCAGAACTTGTTAGATATCGACTCAGCTCTCGAACGCGAATGAGGAATATGAAAGAAAGTTAATTTACAACTTTAATTGACGACGAAGCACTCAGCGGGTTAAGGACGCACATACACCACTCATAGCCATCTTTGCATAGTTAGGATTCAGAACCCTCTACGTAACTGCATACAATTTTGTAAATTAGGAAAGGAGAACCTCTAATTGCGTCTAATGCCCAAAATTCTTATTTTTGTAGGGGTATGATGAAAATATTTCCAACAAATCATATTATCTAATATCTTATGGAAGTATTCCACAAACAAGACATGATAACTTGCCCATTTACTGTTCAAATTCCATGACACTTTTCAAATGCACTAATTTGTACAGGTTTTAGAGGATTTACTAAATTACAAACATTTAGAAAATCAGTGATCTATTGATATATATCTGAAGTAAAAATCGGAAATTCTACCATACCGAAACTTAAAAAAAATATAGAAAGTTGAGTAATAGTCCCACAGCATTTGTACTAGTTCATCCTCGGCTACAAGCCGTGATGCCCAAAATATGAGTTTAACTTCAGAAAACCAGTTCTAGGACAGTTGAGTCGGAAATAGACCCCATTTATTCTCAGTTTCACTTCATAAGGTTGCGTTTACCCCGTTCGAACCCTCGGGCCATAATTAAATTTATTGACAAACCCGTGAGTCGAACTCAGGATGTTTTGGACCCGGTACCCCTTGAAACAGAAGGCTGCCTTCCAAGAAGCTCCTAAACGTATTACGACAACTCTATTTTTAATAGCGCTCAAAATCTTCCTTGTCTGGTTTCTATTGTGGTATGTGATCATTTGGCATATTGTTCAGATAAGTATTAGGACACTTCAGTCAACTTCTGATTCACCCTGTGTGAAGGGAGTAATCCAGTCCCCGAGGAATGTATGACAGAAGCATATCGTTGTTTTTAACAAGTTGTTTAGGATAAAGGGATTAGCTCCTGTAACAGCAGTAAGCACATGTTTGCCCCACTTTAAGGCGCCACTGTGCTGCAGTAATACTTCTGAAACTTGGATACGGAGCAGCAGCTCTCCAGGGCAAGACTTTTATTTACTTCTACAGATACAACTACAATACACAACACATCCTTGATTTAATACTAATTTACCCATATTCATCACGTCTATTCTAACATATGGGATGGAAATCATTTGGCCGTACCTCACAGAGAAGAACCTATCCTCTCTAGAAAGAATAAAAGCCCTATACATGAAGAGAGCCATCGGAGTATCCAAGACAACATTATTTGAATCTAATATCTTGCAAACCTTTTTAAGGGTCACCCTGTATTTGAATTGAATCTAACATACTGTACACCTCGTTAAGTGTCACCCTGTATTTTGCTCTGACATCCTGCACACCACTTTAGGAGGCACCCTGTATTCTTATCTGGCATCTTGTATATCTCTTTAGAAGTCACCCTGTATCCTTGTGTGACATCTTGTATACCTCTTTAGGAGTCACCCTGTATTCTTGTCTGACATCTTTTGCACCTCTTTAGGAGTCACCCTGTAATCTTCTCTGCCATCTTGTACACCAGTCTACCTTCTAGCGCGAGAATCCTTCCTCATTGAAGACTTCAGAACACACCTGAACCTGACCAACACCAGAACATCAGAAAATCTCCTAGTAACACTAAAAACAAAAACAAAAAAAATTACAGTCAGTCTGAAAGACTAGACGTTATATCATTTCAAATTACGCATGCTACAAATGCTACACATGTTAAAAAGGCTCAGGAGGGCTTCTCGCTTCGCTCAAAGCCCCAGGACTCTTTCAATAGACTCCATTACCCATTAACTTAGGCTTCCCGCGCGGGCACCTCTTTAAGGGTCACCCTGTATTCTTGTCTGACATCTTTTGCACCTCTTTAGGAGTCACCCTGTAATCTTCTCTGCCATCTTGTACACCTCTTTAAGAGTCACCTTGTATTCTTATCTGGCATCTTTTATCTCTCTTTAAGAGTCACCCTATATTCTTAGCTTGCATCTTGTACTGTATTTTGCTCTGCCATCCTGCACACCTCTTTAGGAGGCACCCTGAATTCTTATCTGGCATCTTGTATATCTCTGTGGATGATGATGATGATGATAATTGTTGTTTTAAGGGGCCTAACTTCTAGGTTATCGGCCCATATCTATTTAGAAGTCACCCTGTATTCTTGTGTGACATCTTGTACACCTCTTTATGAGTCACCCTGTATTCTTGTCTGACATCTTGTGCACCTCTTTAGGAGTCACCCTGTATTCTTCTCTGCCATCTTGTACACCTCTTTAAGAGTCACCTTGTATTCTTATCTGGCATCTTGTATATATCTTTAGGAGTCACCCTGTATTCTTATCTGGCATCTTGTATATATCTTTAGGAGTCACCCTGTATTCTTATCTGGCATCTTGTACACCTCTTTAGGAGTCACCCTGTATTCATTTCGCTTCGCTCGAAGCCCCAGGTCGCTCGACGCCCCAGGACTCTTTCAACAGGCTCCATTAACCATTAACTTAGGCTTCCCGCGTGGCTGCATGACGTCACCGTCTCCGTCTCCGTAACGCATAACTTTTGACTCAAGCATAACGATGAAGTCGACAAGATCATTTGAAATGATAAAAAGAGAAGACACCCCTTCAGAATTCTTTGGAACTGGAGCCATGATTGACCGGACATGGACAACATCCAGCTTCGAGATGAGGCACGTGTTCACAAGACTGGCAGTACATGGTTTCCACCAACTAATTTGTAACAACACCTCATACCATGAACCGACAGAAACATGAAAGTGCGAACTATGTGGATACATGTGTGAACTTGACCACGTAGAACTCTGCACCAAAAGAACAAAAACAATTAAAGAATATGCAACCCAAGGCGCAAGCGCGCGAGTACAGTGTATATGAATGTAGTATTCAATTTCTTTGTGTATGGCTATTTGGATGCAGTAAATATTATTTATTTATTTAGTATGTTTTGACCCATACAGGATCACATAAAGCAAGTTATGATCTGTTGCTGTTATTTTTCTTGTTTTTCCAGAATTCTTTCATCATGTCGCTATGTTTAGCTCGACGTTCGTCAGTCCATTTTCCCCTAGATCTGCTGGGCTTATCTTCTGATGCAGCTTCCCAAGTGTAGATCTTATGTCTGAAAGTTTTGCGGTCTTCGATATCTGTGGATGTGATGTTGGCGTTATTGAGATCAGTTTGGACTTGTTTAATCCAAACCGTTTTCGTCTTTAATTTTTGTGAGTACATCAATATTTTCTTTGTTAATCGGTTGTCATCTAGCCTCATAATGTGTCCATAAAATTTCAAGCGTCGTTTACGGAAATCGGTTTGAATATTTGAATATTTTTCTGTGATCGTGTGCGATTGTAAACGATATCTTTCATCTGTAAGTCTTGGGCCAAGAATTTTTGGATGATTTTCCTTTCAGCTTTCTTGATGTTTTCAAGATCCCCTTTATAATTGAGGTTTAAGGTCTCACTGGCGTAGAGTGTTTCGGGTCTGATGACCGTCGCGTAATTATTATTATTATTATTATTATTATTATTATTATTATTATTATTATTATTATTATTATTATTATATGTTTTACAAGAAACCAACACCGTAGTCACCTTATGTGCGCACCTTGTGGTACAGTGGCTCGCATTGTTGGTTGTCAGTCCTGAGATGCTCAACGTTCTATTCTCAGCTCTTCCAAGAAATTTAATCCTGGTCTGAAGGTTGGGACAGGGTACACTCAGCTGTATGAGGCAGAACTGTGAAATGCCGGGTTCCATTCTCACCTCTGTCATCCTAGAAGTAATTTTTCGTGGGTTTCCTACTTCTACTCCAGGCAAATGCCAGGACGGTAACTATCTTAATGCCACAGTCTTCTCCTGTCCAATCCTAGCCCCACTTACAAATTCACTCATACAGCCTTCACAACAACACAAGTTATCAGACAGATTCCTCTCTCTCTCTCTCTCACACACACACACACTCACACTCACAAGTACAAAGGGATACATGACCCCGATGTCTAAAAGTTATCAATCTCTTCAAAACTACCGGTACTTGATTTGTCAGCAAGTATTTTCTTACTTAATACCACTCATGGTCTGTTATCGATATTCTTCTTTCTCCTGTGGGCATAGCAGCGTAGTGGTCTAGCTAACTGATTCTAATCGACATTGATCGCGTTCGATTCGAGGTATATTATCTGTTATGCCCACTGGAGAAAGAAGTCGACAAGAGATCATGAATGGTACTAAGTAAGAAAGTACTTGCTGCCTAATCAAGAACCGGTAGTTGGCAAAAGAATGATAACTTTTGTAAAAACGTGTGCAGTTCATCAACGTTTACGCTCAGGAGGAAGAGAAAGAGAAAAAGAGGAGGGGAAAGGAGAATTGGAAGAGGAAGGAAAGATAAAAAGATGGAAGAATGAGAGTAGAAAGACGAAGAGGAGAAGAACTAGTAGTTGGAGGAAGGAGAATAAGAACAGGAAGGGGAGGAGAAATAGGTGAAAGAAGGTGAGGACAAAGAGGAGAAAGAGGAGACGGGAGCAGAGTAATAGGGCGAGAGTAGGAAAGATAAAGAGGAGGATGAGGAAGTAACAAGGTAGAAAGTGAAAGGGAATGGTTAGGAGGAGGAGGAAAGTGGAGTATAGCAAGATGAAGGGAAGATCAAGGGAAGGAAGAAGGAGAAATGGAAAAGAAAGGAGAAGAGTAAGAGGAGAGGAGGAGGAAGCTGTATAGGAAAAGGAGTGAGATACATTGACCCAAACTTACGCATCAATACTGAACCATTAATAATGTCACTTCATGATGATGATTATATCCAGCCCTACACTGATGTACTAAGTGATACGATATTGATCTGCAACGCACCATACTTTTATTCTCTTGAGTGATAAAGAAAGAACTCTCCGATGAAACCCGTGTTAAAATGAATATCTTTAAATTTCCCTTTCAGCACAGCTTTAGTATATTTTTCATCCGGTAGGTAATATCATTTAATTTAGATAAGCCTTTGTAGTTATAAATTCATTCGTCGGCTACAGATTAAGGACACAGTGAAATTAGAACGAAGTTTAATTTTCTACCACGTTGTGCGTGAGGAGAGAAAGCAAACCTCTTCAAATGGAGCGAGACAAATGAAACATTAACATTTCTAAAATGTAATATTCGTGAAATGAGGAATTAATTGCTTTATGAAACACAGACTGTAAAGGGTGTATGTATAATACAGGGCAGGTGCGGTGAGAGCATGCAGGTTGAAACATATAAAGAGTCAACGGAAAAAGTACTTGATGTCATTTGGAATCAGTTTTTCAGAGAAGCAAATGAGTGTGTGTAACGCATCGTGGTCAAAATTTGACTGCGTAGTGCGAAAGTATGTTACTAGTAACTGAAGTATTACCGTACTTGGTCTGTATATTATAATCACTTATGCGTTTGCGATGATGTCTGCTTCCCTTTCCAGCCCACAGACCGGAGTTAAATTTCTTTGTAGAGCCGGGAATCCAGCCCAGATCTCCGTGGTGACAGCCAAGAATATTAGTCATTTCGCCACTACATGTGAGGACAATTGAATAGGTGTCTAAATCATAGAAGCAATACGGTTCTGTGGCGTAGTCGGTAGCATGCTCAACTGCTATTCCCAAGATCGCGGGTTAAAACCCGGCCGAAGTCGACGGAATTTTTAGAGCGTTAAAATCCTTCAGTATGCCTTCCTTCGGAGGGGAAGTAACACCGGCGGCCCACGTCATAGATTTATGGCATGTAAAAGAACCTACTACTACAATTTGTTTAGAAAGTTCCAACGTTCTCCGCTAGGTGTCGGCGACAGTGACATCTCTGATAGACAAAGTTGGAACTACTTGAAATTGAACTTGATGGGGAGCTTTCAGGCGTTCAATTAAAATACCCTACTATGGCCATTGGCTGCAATTCATAGTACTGTATGTAGGCTACTGTAAGTCTTGAAACACTCGATTTTCCCACACCAACAACAGAGGCAATGTCTCTTCAGTCATAAATGTGTGTTCATGAAGAGCGACTATTTTCCCCCGCTTCTTAGGTGAAATGTCCATTTTAACACAAACAGGTAGTTTCCCTGTCGAGAACACAGAAATAACACACACGCTTTTGCTACACATACAAGCACTTAACTAATCTGGAGGGAACCTAAAAGGGTTCATAGTCAAGGCAACAATAGTCCGCCAAGATTCCTAGAATTGGGTGAATTAAATTGGTTACAGCAAACCAACTGCAATTCCTTGTAAAATATGAGCTAGTCCCAATGAATTTGCACACTACTGTATAATCATTGAAGCAGCGCCCTGGGCAAGAAAGTGAAGATTAACGGCAGATTTTGTTCACCACACGTCAGTCCGAAATATGCAGGACAAATAACTGATTTGCAGTCGCTTGTTGGCTTATTGGCTATAGAACACGGTTTTCTTCTTTCTTCTTCTTATTCTCCTCCTTCTTCTTCTTCTTCTTCTTCTTCTTCTTCTACTTCTTCTTCTTCTTCTTCTTCTTCTCCTCCTTCAAATGCCTCTTCCTCCAAGAACAATAATAATCAAAAGTTTGGTGTTTTCAGACGGTCAACACGACATTGACTGAAAAGCACCAAACTTTTGTTTACTAAGGCAACACTAAAAATAGCTTCAAACACCATAATAATAGTACATTATGCAACGAGCCTCTAATGGCTATAATTAAGACACGAGTATTTTTATAAAACGAGCGTATGCGAGTTTTATAATTTCCATTCGAGTGTCTTAATTACCATTATAGGCGAGTTGCATACGACTGTTTATGTTCGACGATAATTATAACTTTATTATATGTTTTAACATAAATATTCATAAATATCTGTTCAGTCACTAGAATGTTGTGATCGGGTGCTGCGGTGGGTAGTATATCTCTGTTTTCCAAGCTCTCTGGACAACCGACGCATGCGCTCTGTGTGCTTCAATACCATATTTTCAGATTGTGCACCAGTATTCAGTAAAACTGTCACCGAAGTCGTTTCAAAACCACGCGCTGTGTAGAAATTGGTTTTGGTGATAGTAAGGTACAGTGCTATTTCTTGTCTCATATTCACCAGTTTATTTACGCGAACATATGGACGGTGCACTTTCGGTAATTTATATAGACATGTTGGATTTTGAGCGCATGCGCGAAGGTATCCTTATCTAATTGGTCACACAACTGTTTCTTGAGCTCTGATTGGTGGGAGAAACTGTTTCATAATGAAAAATAGTGTTATAATGAGCCTCATTATGATACAGTTTTCTGACACGTAATAGTTAGGGACGAACATAAACAATAATAATGTTATTGGTTTTACGTCCTTTTAACTATTCTGGCTTTTAGAATATTGTCCCAAATCTACTGACATGGCTCCCTCGCATTTGCGTACCCTCAAATGTCAGCTGACTGCGACAGGATTCAATCCCGCAACCTAGGGAACAGCAGGCGAGTACTTTACCATTGAGCCACGCAGCCAGTCCCTCCAAGAACGCTGGCGATCAGTAGCATGATATGCTGTTCGTCCACAGCTTTTCGAAACAGTGACATTGTATTCAGTTCAAACCACTGGCTTAGGTATTTTAGCCAGGATTCTTCTACGTCCAGGACCCCTAATTCCATCAATCTTCCCTTGAAGGTTGTACTTGTTATTGCGCATGGAATGATCAGCATATTCTAGTTTTCTTCTGTTAATGACGTTGAGAATTCCTAAATCCCTGTTCATACGCCGCAGTACTTCCACATGTGATTTTAGCTGTCCATGGTATCCTTAATATTCTGCAATACGTCCACATTTCAATCGCCACAAGTTTCGTACTACCTTGATAAGTGTCCATGATTCAACTCCATAGATCAGAATACTAAATACGAGCATCGAAGCAGTCAGGTGCGTAATGCGAGACTTAAAACATAGCTCAGCAAAACTTTCCTCAAGAACTTCTGGCCTGCTCAATTCTGCAGCGAATTTCTTGACTCAAGGCCCAATTATCAATAATAAATTTGACATCCTAAATATTTATATGATGAAAACTTTCCAATCCTTTCATTACCAAGTGCAAGAATATCCTGAATTTTATCTATACTTCTACTAACAACCGTCTACTTTGTTTTCCTTACATTTGAATGCAATGTATTCTCTTCAGTAATAGAATCCATTAGTTTTTGTAGATCATCCATACTTTTTGCAAAGATGACAGTGTCAGTAGCATATCGGATGTTATTATTGACAACTCCATTGACCTCTACTCCTTGAGACTTTCCATCAAGATCATCTCGTAGATGTTGAAGAAGAGTGGAGAAAGAATGCAACCTTGGCGAACTCCCTTCATAATCGATACCTCTTCAGACAGTCGATCATCAACACATACAGCAGCACGTTGGTTCCAATACAGATAAATCGGATGTCGCATCCATCTAGTCCCAGGTAATATAAAAGTTCCATCAATTTGTCATGTTGAACAGTGTCAAAGGCTTTTTCATGATCTATGAAACACATCGATATGAACGTCACGACATCGTTGAATTAATACCCGAAGACTGAGTTCCAAAACCACTCTTGAATCCTAACTGTGAGTCTCCATTATTCTCTTTAAATAACCCCTGGCACTACAGCCCGTGAAGGGCCTAGGCCTACCAAGCGACCGCTGCCCAGCCATTTGACCTGCAGATATTGGGGTGAAGCGTGATCAGCACATCGGGTCCCCGTGGTTTTCGTGATCGGGGCGCTGCCTCACTGTCAGGCAGCTACTCAATTGTCCTCTCGAGGCTGAGTGTACCCCGTTCCAGCCCTTACATCAGTTTCTAAAATCCCTGACGGAGCCGAGAATCTAACCCGGGGCCTCTGGGTGAGAGGCTGGCGTGCTACCCCAACACCACGAGGCCGGCTGATGTTCTCCTTAGTATGATATACAGAGAGTTTAGTTTGGATGTATCGGAGAGCCTCGCTAGCCCGCTCGCCCGCGGCGCGAGCCTGTCTCCCGCCACGCACTTGGCCGTAATCCGCTTCTTGGCGCCACAAGTTTCCCTCCTTTGCAGTCTGCTGAGAGCTTTAACAGTGTGAGGTTCAGTTTAGCAAATTGTTCACGTGTTTAGTGCTCAGCGTGCTGTTCCAATGCGATTTTCATTACGTGAACGTGTGTATATGTATAATACCTTCATAAAGTACAGGAAATCTTGTGCGAAAACACGACGAAAATTCCGTCAGAAATTTCCAAACAGACCCGTGCCTAGCGTCAAAACAATAAAAGATCTAGAAAAAAAAGTAAAAACAGACAAGTTCAATAAATGATGGTAAAATACGTAGGAGACATGTTCTTACAGAAGAACAAGATGTTCAGTAAAGAACATATAGCCTACTTTCTCCTAAATGCATGGGTATTGTTATAACTCTTTGTCCTTTTCAAGGAGTATAATTGAATGTTGGTTGTAGTAGCTTGTTGAAACACAACGTGCTATAGGGATATTAAACATGAATATGAGGTGCCCTTTGCTAGTGCTACCTCTGTAAAAAAATCATTCAATTCGGTTTCACCGTGTTTGAATTGATCTGGGGAATGGATTTGCACACATACATGGCCGCTATTTGCAAACTATAGGGCTGATGACCTTGTAGTCAGTCATAAGATGCTTTCCACAAAAAGGCATGTTGTTGCAAAATCCGGTAGAGATCAAATTATTAGGATGGTCGAAATTTGATTTAAGCTTTTAACATTTGGGTGGCCGTCATTCCGTTTCCGTCAAGATGGCGGCGATATAAAACATGACACTGAGGTGCCTTTTGCTAGTGCTACCTCTGTACCAAATTTCGTTCAATTCGGTTTCACCGTGTTTGAATTGATAGGGGGAATCGATTTGCACACATACTTGGCCACCATCTGCAAACTATTGGGCTGATGATCTAGCAGTTTGGTCAGAATATGCTTCCCACATAACGATTTGTTGTTGCAAAATTTGGTAGAGATTAGATTATTAGGTTGGTCGTAATTACATTTTAGCCTTTAACATTTGGGTGGCCGCGATTACGTTTCCGTCAAGATGGCGGTGATATAAAACATGACACTGAGGTGGCCTTTTTTAGTGCTACCTCTGTACCAAATTTCGTTCCATTCGGTTTCACCGTGTTCGAATTAATAGGGGGAATCGATTTTCACACAAAGATGGCCGCCATCCGCAAAATATTAGGCTAATGACCTATTAGATTGGTCAAAGGATGCTACCTCCCTAATGGTATGTTCGTGCAAAATTTGGTAGAGATCGGATGATTAGGTTAATCGTAATTTGATTTAAGCTTTGAATATTTGTGTGGCCGCCATTACGTTACCGTCAAGATGGCGGCGATATAAAACATGAAACTGAAGTGCCCTTTGTTAGTGCTACCTCTGTACCAAATTTCATTCCATTCGGTTTCACCGTGTTCAAATTAATAGGGGTAATCAATTTTGACACAAAGATGGCCGCCATCCGCAAACTGTTAGGCTAATGACCTATTAGATTTGTCAAAGCATGCTTCCTCCATAAAGGTATGTTGTTGCAAAATTTGGTAGAGATCGGATGATTAGGTTAGTCGTAATTTGATTTAAGCTTTGAACATTTGTGTGGCCGCCATTATGTTTCCGTCAAGATGGCGGTGATATAAAACATGACACTGAGGTGCCCTTTGCTAGTGCTACCTCTGTAGCAAACTTCATTCCATTCGGTTTCACCGTGTTCGAATTAATAGGGGTAATCGATTTTGACACAAAGATGGCCGCCATCCGCAAACTATTAGGTTAATGACCTATTAGATTGGTCAAAGGATGCTACCTCCCTAATGGTATGTTCGTGCAAAATTTGGTAGAGATCGGATGATTAGGTTAGTCGTAATTTGATTTAAGCTTTGAACATTTGGGTGGCCGCCATTACGTTTCCGTCAAGATGGCGGCGATATAAAACATGACACTGGGGTGCCCTTTGCTAGTGCTGCCTCTGCACCAAATTTCATTCCATTCGGTTTCACCGTGTTCGAATTAATAGGGGTAATCTATTTTGACACAAAGATGGCCGCCATCCGCAAACTATTAGGCTAATGACCTATTAGATTTGTCAAAGGATGCTCCCTCCATAAAGGTATGTTGTTGCAAAATTTGGTAGAGATCGGATGATTAGGTTAGTCGTAATTTGATTTAAGCTTTGAACATTTGGGTGGCCGCCATTACGTTTCCGTCAAGATGGCGGTGATATAAAACATGACACTGGGGTGCCCTTTGCTAGTGCTACCTCTGCACCAAATTTCATTCCATTCGGTTTCACCGTGTTCGAATTAATAGGGGTAATCGATTTTGGCACAAAGATGGCCGCCATCCGCAAACTATTAGGCTAATAACCTATTAGATTTGTCAAAGGATGCTCCCTCCATAATGGTATGTTGTTGCAAAATTTGCTAGAGATCTGATGATTAGGTTAGTCGTAATTTGATTTAAGCTTTGAGCATTTGTGTGGCCGCCATTACGTTTCCGTCAAGATGGCGGCGATATAAAACATGACACTGGGGTGCCCTTTGCTTGTACTACCTCTGAACCAAATTTCGTTCCATTCGGTTTCACCGTGTTCGAATTAATAGGGGCAATCGATTTTCACACAAAGATGGCCGCCATCCGCAAACTATTAGGCTGATGACCTATTAGTTTGGTCAAAGGATGCTCCCCCCATAAAGGTATGTTGTTGCAAAATTTGGTAGAGATCGGATGATTAGGTTAGTCGTAATTTGATTTAAGCTTTGAACATTTGTGTGGCCGCCATTACGTTTCCGTCAAGATGGCGGCGATATAAAACATGACACTGAGGAGTCCTTTGCTAGTGCTACCTTTGTACCAAATTTCGTTCAATTTGCGCTCACCGTGTTCGAATTGATAGGGGGGGACGGACATTCAGAGTCCACACACTCACACACACACACACACACACACACACACAGACTCACACACATACACACACACAGACAGACACACTTTTTTCGCCCTGTAGTGATCTCATAAGTCTACTTTCATTTTTTGCAAAAATCGAAAGTAGGCTAAAAATTAGATGAGATTGGAGAGAGACTAGAACACACCCCGCATAAAAGTCTTAGACGTTTGGCGCAGGAAACTGGAGTGAGTAAGAGTTCCACTAATAAAGCAGTAAAATTACTTAAATTAAAGCCATACAGAATTCCGACAGTACAAGAGTTAAGGGAATATGACCCCAATAAGAGGTTAGATTTTTGTAATTGGATTTTGGAGAAAGTTAATTCTGGGGAAATCGATCCAAAATTGATTTTTTTTTACCGATGAAGCGTGGTTTCATCTACACGGGCATGTATGTTCTCAGAGTAATTGGTATTCCAGTCAGGAGAAACCAGATTTTGTACTCGAAACTCCTTTGCATAGTGAAAAAATTGGGGTCTGGTGTGCACTTAATGGACACAGAATTATCGGGCCAATTTTTTTATGAGGGCCCAATTAACAGTGAGCTTTACGTGAATGTGATCCTTGACCAATTTTTTGACGAACTGACGTAAGGAGAGCGATTGTCAAATTACTTTCAACAAGATTCTGCCACTGCTCACACTGCCGAAGCATCCATGACAGAATTGCGTCGCATTTTCGGTACGAAGATTATAAGTCGGAACGTGTGGCCCCCTCGAAGCCCAGACTTATCACCATGTGACTTTTATTTGTGGGGGACGCTTAAAAATAGAGTGTATGCGAGAAACCCTCACACTATAAATGAGCTTAAAGACTATATTACAGCTGAAATACAGTCAATCGGTGCTGAGGAACTTCAGAGAGTAAATGCCAGTTTCATAAAAGGGTGCCAGCGATGTGTAGCAGTGAATGGCGAACATTTTCAGCACCAGCTGTGAACTAGGTAAGTACAAATTCCTATGATCAATGACTCAGTGCAGCGCGGGCGCCGCATAACGGCAAAGTGCGTGGCGGGAGACAGGCTCGTGCCGCGGGCGAGTGGGCTAGCGAGGCTCTCCGATACATCCAAACTAAACTCTCCGTATAACAGTTATGGAAATCACTTGTCATCATCGTATCCTAAAGGGAAGGCCTTGTCGCTCTTACCACATTTGCGTCTCCTCTGCTCAACGTTTCAAATCAGCATATTCCTGGATATTTAGTTTGTCCATCACAGAATCCAGATACCTCTTCCTTGGTCTTCCCCTTCCCTTCTTCCCCAAAACCTTTCCTTCCAACACGACTCTTAGGAAATTATGGCGTAGTGACTGGCCAATGAATTTTGTTTTCCTCTTTTCTATAGTGTTGATCATCTCGCTTGTTTCATCTACTTCCTAAAGGACATTTTGGTTTGACCTTTCCTCTATCCAGCTTATTTTCGGCATCCTACTTCATATCAACAATTCCATTGCTTCCAGGCGTTTTATATCATAAGGTAATAAATGTTCGAATATACCCTTTTTCATTTGACTGCCCTTCGTGCATAACGACATCTTTTAGTCAAATTTCATTTGGGTGTGCAAGTAGCAGACAATGATATTACTTCTTGTATTTGAATAAGTATAGTGTAATTAGAACATATGTAATGCGATGTTGAGTGAATACTGCAGTGGAGAACGAGTGTAAATATTTAATGTAGCATAACACAGGTTATGTGGTGGTCATTTAGCAGTGGAGCAAGTTGGCTACAAGCCCGAGTATCGTGTAAATACGAATAGAATCAGGAGGGTTTCTAACCACAGAGAACAATTTACAGCACAGCACAGCACAGTAGTGACTCGTTTACTACATGTTCAGGCTTTAGATTAATTATTCAAACTTCGTATTGTTATAACTCTCTCTTTTTCCTTCAAATATGAAGTAGGTGGGGTTATTCCGTCTAAAATAAGCGGAAGTTGTACAGGGCTGCAATTCCACGTAACTGACATTTCCCTTTATGTACAACAGTTGTTGTTCTTACATTTAGAGGGTCGGGCACCGTTGTCCTTTTAGCCGTGTGGAGTATTTGACTAATAACCTGTGTTATTGTGGTGAATTATTATTGTAACGTTCAGACGGTCAACACAAAAATCATTGTAATTGAAAATAACTTGAAATAAATTACAGTATATGTGATTAATATTTATATATATTGTTACGGAATATTGAAGAAGGAGAAAATCGAAGGATTAATAATAATGTTATTGGTTTTGCATCCCTTTTAACTACTGTGGCCTTTAAAGACGCTGGGGAGCCAGACTTTTTTCCCGAAGGGGATCTTTAACGTGCCAGTAAATGTACTGACACGGCTCCCACGCATTTCAGTAGATTACTGACACGTTAATGATTCCCTACGGGGCAAAATTCCGGCTCACTCCAGCGTCTCTAAACGCCGCGGTAGTTAAAAGGGTCGTACAGACAATAATATTATTATTGATCCCTTAATTTTCTTCTTCTACTCCTCCTTCTTCGTCTTCTTCTTCAATGGCCCGTAACAATATATATATATATATACATCTAATCACATGAAATTTATTTCAGGTTATTAGCCTACTTTTCACATTTTGAAAAAATGAGGAAAAAGTAGTCTTATGAGATCGATCCGGGTAAATGTGTGTCTGTCTGTCCTTCTGTCTGTGTGTGTGTGTGTGTCCCCTATCAACTCCTAAACGGCTGGAGCAATCGAAATAAAATTTGGAAGGAGTAAAGATCTACACCTGAATATCTCACGGCTATATTTGAAAATGATGTCAGTGCTACCAACTGCTGAAAAATCGCAATTGAAATTTGAGCTCCATGTTGGATATTTTGGAAGGTATGAATGGGAGCTATTTGAAAATCGGCACACATATAGATAATAATATTGCAGTTTAATTTCCAGAAGGCCATACATGGCAGTGTTGCCAAAATGATTATAAGCCTACTGATATGTCCAATATTTAAATGCATATAACTTCTACACTATCAATTGGAATTCAACCAAATTCCGTATGTTGTATGTGTACATAACCAGATATGACTGAACGTATTCTTATGAACCACCAGTGCTGCCAACTGTTAAAAATGCTGTTAATTTCTTTTATCCAAATACCAATATATATGAGAAAGTATGCAAGCCGACAGCTTTAAACTATGCACACGTATAGTACATGACATTCTATATTAATTTGGAGTACCTTATATACGTCAGTGCTACCAACATGATTCTAAGCCTGCTGAGAGGTCCAAATTTAAATACATGTAACTTCCATACTATCATTTGGATTTCAACCAAATTTCGTATGTGCTATGTGTACCATAACAGCTATGACTATGCGTATTCGTAAGAGCAACCAGGGCTGCCAACTGTTAATAAATGCTGTCTCTTTTTTTGTTACCCTAATATCAATATATCAGAAAGAATGCAAGGCAATAGCTCTAAACTTTGCACACGTATAGTACCTGGCATTCTAGATTACTTTGGAGTAACTAATATAAGTCAGTGCTGCCAACATGATTCTAAGCCTGCTGATAGGTCCAATTTTAAAATGCATGTAACTTCTATAGTAACTAATGGATTTCATTCAAAATTGGCACAACAATAGATCATATTATTTCAGATTATTTCTGACCAATACATGCATGACACTGTTTCCAACATGATTTTACCCGCGCTGTTAAATCCAATGTTTAACTGCATGTAACGTCCATGCTATTCATTGGACTCCAACCAAATTCTGTACCTTAAGAGATGGAACTAAGAATATATTCAGTCACCAGGGCTGCCAACTGTAGTGCTCTATTAGGCTACATTATGCCAGGTATACAGTATTTCGAACTAATTAGAAATTTCGATATTACCAACTTAATTTCGTCATTATTCTAGATAGATCCATATCGATTAATCATTGGCATGAATCTTAAATTTTAAGAAAAGTAGGCTCTTTAGTTCGTCACGGAACTTCTTGTTTTTAATTGGAATCATTTTTGTGTTGACTGACTGAAAGGTACAATATTATTATTATTATAATTATTATTATTATTATTATTAGGTCTATTATTATTTTTAGCGTATGGCTGTTAGTGCCTGGAGTGTCCGAGGACATGTTTGGCTCGCCAGAGTTTGTAGCTGTTTCTATGCGGACACCCATGGGGTGAGCTGCAAGTACCGTCGCGTGTGGAGTGTTGTCTGCGGTGGAAAGTGTGAATGTAAGGGCGAGGAATTGGAAGGTACAAGGAACATGGGAAACTACAGAAGACAATCTTCAAGGTTGCCGGTGGGGGGATTCGAAACTCCTCGCCTCCCAGATGTGAGCTACTGTCTGCAGCCACGCCGTAACGACCACGGCTAGCTCACCAGGTATATTATTGTTAATAAAGCAACACTCAAAATTTTTTTCAAAGGTATCCTTATTGTGGTGTGTAATTTATAACTCAGCTAAAGTTTAGGATGGAGGTGACCGTCGCCTTAAATTAGGAACCATCCTGTCGTCTGCCTGGAGTAGACATTAGAAACCACGGAAAACAATTTATATGTTGACTGAGGTAAACATCACACCTGCTTTTACTCAGTTTTGCTTCACGAGGATGAGTAAACCACGTCAAGCCTGAGACAAGATTTATATATCTTGGAAGAACCGGGAATCAAACCTGAACCTCCGAGATGATGATCAATAATGCTAGCCCCTCAAATGAAACAGGAACAACAACAATAGCAATTAAAATTAGATACTGTAGTTCTATACGGTCATTTTTTTTAAATTTGGCTCTCATGTAAGCTTGACATCCCTCCCCTACGAGGAGAAAATTTTCAACAAGTTAAGGGCTCAGATAAAATGTTACATGTGTCTCGTTTCCGACAGAATCCCACTTCCTAAACATAATTCTGATAGTCTGGAGCACTTCAGCAAATTGTGTAGCATCAGCTAACACCTTCATGATGGAAGGAAATGTATTGCAGTGTAACGCAGTTGCCTTTAGAGCGTGGTAGTCCGATGGTCACCGTAATCACTTACTGCAATAAAGAGCTGTAGAATGGTTGCAAGGTGAAAGGATTTTAGTTGACACTACACAACATTACTGTCCGCTGTAAACTGTGGGAATCTGGGCTTAAAGTAGAGTGGTATTGCGCAAGGATTCTGCAGTAACGCAACAACATCTGTCTGGAGATCAAACTCATTGCTGCAGATAATAAACCCCTCCCTCCTCGAGCCTAAGACTCAGGTTGACACCTCCATGTGACCTTGGGTGGACATGAGCCACTCTAGATTAAGGTTTAGTCTGTCTCGTAGCATAGTGGCTAGCATTCTTTACTGTCACCGCAGAGGCCCGGGTTTGATTTCCAGCTCTGCCAAGAAATTTTATTCTGGTCTGAGAGCTAGAACGGGGTTCGTGAGACTAATATGAGAAGAGGTGGGTTCGATTCAATCCTAGAAGTGGTTTTCCGTGGTTTCCCACTTCTACACCAGGCAAATGCCGGAATGTTTCTTAACTTAAAGCCACGGCCGCCTCCTTTGCAATTGTTACCTGCATTACAATATACACACTACTACTACAAACACCACAATAACACATGTTATCAGACAAATTTTACACACACACAAGTACACGGGGATAAATGACCGTGATCTCGCAAAGCCTCTAAATGAATTAACAACATACTATAAAGTGCTTTTCACAGTCCTCTTCGTGCATTAGGCCTAATGGCTAACATTCTTGCCTGTCCCTATGGTTGTTCGAGTTTGATTCCCGGCTCTGTCAAGAATTTTAATTCTGGTCCTGAGGACAGGAATGGGGCTCACGCAGCCTCGTGAGGCAAAACTGAGAAGAGATTCGATTCCCACCTCAGCTATCCAGGAAGTCGTTTTCCATGGTTTTCCACTTCTGTTCCAGGCGAAAGCTGAGATGGTTCCTAATTTAAGGCCACATTCGCTCCATTCCCAATTCTCAACTGAATTACAAATACACACACTACTACAGACATTACAACAAAACAGGTTATCAGACTAATTCTAAACATACCCAAGTACACCGGGTTAATCTCGTTTTTCTAGAGTTGAGGATGAGATAGAGTGAATCTTCCTTTTTGTGGGATGAGTGGTTTTCACGTCCAGACTCCCCTTTTGGTACCAACCTCATCATATCTCGGCTCATTTGTTGATTGACTGATGGATTGACTGATTGTTGTGGTTTTAAGGGGCAGAACAGCGAGGTCATCTGCCCCTTGGCTAATTCCCATGGCATTCAAAGGTCTTCAAATTCGACAACCCTCCTATCATAGATTCACTGGCACTTCTAACTACCCATCCAGGACAAAATTTCGGCATTCGTGCGAAGGCCACAGCAGTTCAAAGGTAGGCCTATGGTCAACACACAACAATATTATTATTATTATTATTATTATTATTATTATTATTATTATTATTGCGTTACGGCCTTCTAAGGGCCACGTTATGAAATGTCCTCCTTAGTTGTTCTTTCCTTTTCTTCCAGTATTCCGTCATTGTTCCACGATGCTTCTTTTCCCTGACAGTCCACTTTGCGCCTGTTAGCCTACTTTCGATTTTTGCAAAAAATGAAAGTAGACTTATGAGATCAACACAGGGCGAAAAAAGTGTGTCTATCTGTGTGTGTGTATGTGTGTGTGTGAGTCTGTGTGTGTGTGTGTGTGTATGTGTGTGTGTGAGTCTGTGAGTGTGTGTGTGTCTGTGTGTGTGTGAGTGTGTGTACTCTGAATGTCTGTCCCCCCCCTATCAATTCGAACACGGTGAATGCGAATGGAACGAAATTTGGTACAAAGGTAGCACTAGCAAAGGACACCTCAGTGTCATGTTTTATATCGCCGCCATCTTGACGGAAACGTAATGGCGGCCACACAAATGTTCAAAGCTTAAATCAAATTACGACTAACCTAATCATCCGATCTCTACCAAATATTGTAACAACATACCTTTATGGGGGGAGCATCCTTTGACCAAACCAATAGGCCATCAGCGTAATTGTTTGCGGATGGCGGCCATCTTTGTGTGAAAATCGATTCCCCCTATTAATTCGAACACGGTGCAACCGAATGGAACGAAATTTGGTACAGAGGTAGTACTAACAAAAGGCACCTCAGTGTCATGTTTTATATCGCCGCCATCTTGACGGAAACGTAATGGCGGCCACACAAATGTTCAAAGCTTAAATCAAATTACGACTAACCTAATCATCCGATCTCTACCAAATTTTGCAACAACATACCTTTATGTGGGGAGCATACTTTGACCAAACCAATAGGCCATCAGCGTAATAGTTTGCGGATGGCGGCCATCTTTGTGTGAAAATCGATTCCCCCTATTAATTCGAACACGGTGCAACCGAATGAAACGAAATTTGGTACAGAGGTAGTACTAACTAAAGGTACCTCAGTGTCATGTTTTATATCGCCGCCATCTTGACGGAAACGTAATGGCGGCCACACAAATGTTCAAAGCTTAAATCAAATTACGATTAACCTAATCATCCGATCTCTACCAAATTTTGCAACAACATACCTTTATAGAGGAAGCATTTCTTGACCAAATGACTAGGTCATTAGCCTAATAGTTTGCGGATGGCGGCCATCATTAGTAGTAAGCGTTTGCTACACTCCAAATATTGCATCATCATGACCAGAAATTGCGTAATCCTGATGACGTCATGGGATGACGTCATGGGTCCTTAGAGCGAGCACGTGGTCCAGGAGCGAGCATGTGCGGTGCACGTGTTAGCGTGGGAAGGGGGTGACCTCTTGGCTTGTTTATGTGAAGCTGATAAAAAGTTAATGGGTGTTGACGTCATGGGGGTTGTTTATTTGGATGCTAACTGTCATCTGACACCCGTGTCAGTGCCAGCGATCCGCACATGTGGTGTGCTGCTGTTATGTTTTTGTTTATGCCCGCGATGGGTGGGCTGAGCGGGGAGGCGGTTCCCATCCACACATGTGGTGTGCTGCTGTTATTGTTTTTCTTTTTTTTTGCTTTGGATGCTAACCATCATTTGACACCCGTGCAAGTTTGACCATGTGCAGCAGTGTGATTGATCTCGTCTGCTGTGTTCGCGTGAGACAGAGTTGACCTTTAACGTCATTGGCTAAGAATGTAATCTTTGACTTCTTTAAGCAATAGTGGAAAAAAAGAAATGATTGCGTTAGAAGCTAGTTTGCAGCATATGGTTTCTGGAGTGTGGGTGGGGGTGAAGGATATATAAATGGATGAGTGCATGGAAGAGTTTAACTTTTACTTTTGCGCGAAGAGTGTGTGTGTGTGTGAAAGAAATAAAGAAAGTCAACGACGAGGAACAAATTGTGTGATGGAAGCTCTAACGAAGTTCAATAACTTATCATCTTGTACTGAGTATTCTAATAAGAAACTAGCTGAACTAGTCATTGATTTACCATATGTGGTCCAAATTATTCGCCCCGTACAGACGAGGTTTGGAAGAAAAATAGTTGTGGATATTAACATTGAAGATGAAGTAACAAGTGTATTTCTACCAGCAGTATTTTCAAAATTAAGCACATCAGAGATCGATGAACTAAACTCAATGGGAGGCACACTGATGCTGGTGTATTTAGGGGTGAAGAACCGCTCACATCAAGTCATTTTGAAACAGTACTCGAAGGCAAACTGATGACGGTGTATTTTGGGTTGAAGAACCGCTCACATCGACATGTTTTGGTGAGTATTGGATTATATATATTATGTATTGATTGATATAACGATTGATATATTTAGTTGCTAATTATTTCTTAATTTGTTTAATTTTTCAGATTATCTAAAAAACTAATAAAACAACCAGCATAATGAAGTGGAAAACTGTTAATTTCCTGAGTGGAACTGATCATCGATCGCACCCGCTAATAGAGTATCATCGTGTATGCTTTCAACAACCGGAAGAAGAGGAAGAAGATGATAACGAGGTGAGTCGTAATGAGAAAGAAGCTTGTTTTAACAAATGGACATCTTCGAGTGGAATTTCAACATTTTCAGTCTACGTTACCAATGTTAGCAAATCAGAGGATAGTCAGCGAGAGGTGACAGAAACAGTTCTAAGATATCTATTGAAAGAATTATGTGAAGATGAACATTTTATTTGTTTCTTCGGATACAATACATTTGATGAAGTTTTCAAAATCGAATTTTCCATGACGTGTTACGATGTAACAAAATTGAATGTGTATAGAAACAATTTGCTTGGTAAACTTCAGGATGAATTTCCTTTTGAGGCTGTTCATTGTTCATTGGAGATTACAGGCAGTAATTTATCACAATGGCTTGAATATACTTTAAAAGATTATAGGTTTATGGTAAACCGATGTTACAGCAACTGCTGGTGGTGTATTAACAATAGTGCAAATTGGACGTACGCTTAGACATCAGTGATGGTACACCAAGTGTTGGTGGTGTATTAACTTTAGTGCAAATTGGACATTTGCTTAGACAACAGCAACAATGACCTCGCCTCCTAGCAAACGTAGAAAGGTCGATATTGTAATACATAATAATAACAGTGAAAATATAAGAAACCAATTGGACAATGCATTTGAAAGTGTTTCTAATTTTCGAAGTGAACTAAACGGTGCTATTTCAGTATCATACCAAATCGGGGAAAACACTCAAACCGAGTTGATTGAGAACAGTGATGAGTTGATTGAATGTTGGAGAGTTATTAGTGAGCATATATTGCAACAAGCTGTGAATTTCAAAGAAATTACAATTCAAATAAAGGATGAATCTTTCTTGAGCTGTGAGTTAATTGAAACGGCATTCAATTCTAGAGTGTACACACTTGCAGTATCAAATGTTAAGAATGAGTTTTTGGATCCTCGCGAATTTTTAGCGAATGCTAATTGGGTAGCTTTCAGTAAACATGGTAAATATGTGCATTATTTTGATAGTATTGGTAATTTAAGACCACCATTTGAAATTTTAACATATCTTAAAAATTGCTATCTACAATATAATTTTCATTCATATCAATCGATTACTTCTTCGATTTGTGGACATTTATGTTTAGTCTTCTTGTATTGTATAAATAAGGGAAACACAGACCGTCTTTAAACATTTCAAAGATGGCTTTCGAAAGACGGATAACTCTTGAAGGTAAAGGCTCGAAGATTGATGTTACATTGGAGAACCCGATTCATCTTGTAGGAGCAGAGTTTTTTGAAATAGGACTTGCAGGATTGTATACATCTAATTCTATTCGAAATGTTACCAACAGAAATAATAAATTTCGCATTCATTTTACTAATTTTTTATCAATTGATTTAGTGGTACCACCGGGTATTTATGAATTTGAAGATCTAGCCTCAGCTTTTGATGATTTACTTAGTTATCACTCATTGTCGAAACTTATACCAGAACATTTAGAAAAAACAAAATTGTATGTGGAAGAGGATATAGATGGAAAAAGAGACAACCGTCTCGTTTTGTCTTCCCCGTTTAATATTGATTTCACTGTAGCCAACAGTGTAGCAGGGCCTTTAGGTATTGAAAAGAAAGTTTACCCTAAAGAGAATAAAAGAGAAATTGAAATTCATCGAAAAATAGAATCGATAATGAAGTTTGCAATTAACGAGAATAATAACATTTTGGCTATAAAGTTGAACGAAGCGGATAGAGCGATTTTAATAATACCCAATGCTAGCTATACGTTAAAACAATTAAGTGAAAAGATTGATGATTTATTAGTTGAACATTTATTAGGCGACAAAGACAAATTCCCATCATTTTATATTAATTATGATAAAGTCTTTTATCATTGTAAACTACATTCGAAAGTGTTTGCTATAGATTTTGGTGTTGCAGATTCTATTGCAGATTTGTTAGGCTTTTCTCATAGAAAGTTCAAGGCAAACACAACTCATCATTCTGAATATATGATTAAAATTAACACTGTTAATAGTATTCGAGTATGTTGCAACCTTGTGCTTGGTACGAGTTCTTATTTGAACCATAAACCAACACACTCTTTATATAATTTTAAAGCTCATGTTCCTGCTGGTTACCCGATTGTTGTACAACCAACAACGATTAATTTTTTGCCCATGAACACCAAGCTTATTCAACATGTATCTGTGCAACTTGAAGATCATCTTCAACAGCTCATTGATTTGCAAGATGAAGATTTAACTGTAGAATTAATTATTCGTCCAGCACGATATCTTGCTATATAAAGTAATGAAATACTGTTATGTTTTCATTCTACTTGAGTAAGCATACTAGAAAACAATCACAAATATGGTTATACTATATAATACTCAAAGTTTGAAAAAAAAGAAGTCGACTCTGATTCGAAAAAATAATATAAATCAATCAGCTAAAATTTGTAAAAAAAACAAACAACGACATCGCACCTTGAAATCTAAGAAACAGTTATCGAGTAACAACAAACAATTCTTACAGTCTTTAGGCTATCGCGTACTTTAATTTCAATATAAATATATATGCAATTGTTAATCTTACTTAGTTTCTATCTATAGTTGAAGCTGTTAACATGTTTAACATAACAGATAAAAGAGAGGTTGACAACAGAGTTGTGCGACGAGAAGAAAGAGTTTATCAACCTTATTCAGCTAATAAATTCGAAAATAATGATGAAATTCGAATACCGATTCAAAATGAAGAAAACATAGTTTTATTATCAGAAGGTGTTCTTCACTTAGAAGGTCAAATTATTACTTCTAACATAAATCCAGCTGCTTCTACTACAGCGCATCCTGACCAAAATTTTGGGGCTAATCTTTTTAGCGAAATTCGCATCACGTTAAATGGCAAAGAAATTGATCGTACACGCCATCTAGGTATAACAAGTTCTATAAAAACCTTTGCATCATATTCAAAAAACGAATATACAGCTTTACAAAATGCCGGTTATTTTCCCTCTTTAACAACGCCAGCAAGTGAAGCAAATATTGTTGATAGTAACACAAAACGTTTTCATATAATACTTCCTTTAAGCAACCTGTTAGGAATAGCAGAGGATTACAGAAAGCCGATTTTAAACTGCAAGCATGAGGTAATACTTCTCCGATCGTCAAGTGACGCACGTGCGTTGCAATCGACAACCGAAAACGATCTTTCTAAGGTCAAGTTATTTAAAGTTTATCTAAAAATTCCCGTTTTATTATTATCAGACGAAGAACAAATTAAAAGATTAAAACTAATGCAGAAAAATATTCCCATTCAGGTTGGTTATCGATCGTGGGATGTTCACGTCTTGCCTTCTCTTCCTAGAACAACTAAATATAGTTGGACTGTAATGACAACTTCTGAAACTCAAAAACCGCGTCAATTTTTATTAGGTTTTCAAACTAGAAGAAATTTACTAAACACATGCTCTTCCTATTTCGACCATTGTAACATTAAATCTATAAGAGTTTTTTTAAATTCAATTTTTTATCCCTATGAAATGCCAACTTCTGAAATTGCCATAAATGACTACAGCGAGTTGTATGACATGTTTGTTAAATTTCGTAATGTATATTATCAGATCGATGATGTTCGTTCAGAGACTCTGGTTTCACGAGATGAATTTAAGTCTCTTTGTCCTATTATTGTAATTAATTGTCTCGAACAAGTGGAAGCAGTGAAGACATCTTCAGTCGATGTGCGAATTGAAATCGAGACAAGTGAGAATATACCTGAAGATACAACTCTTTATTGTGTTCTTATTCATGATCGTCAAATATCTTACAGACCATTAACGAATGAAGTAATTATCTAAACCAATATTTGCTAAGTTATAAGCAAGCAAGTAAACAAGTATTCTCACTTTAGTTGCAATCATGGAATTGACAACAACAAACTCTCCTTCTACTGATGCTGGCACGTGGAATAAGAAGCAACCAATAGTTGCAGACATTCGCAAGCTACCAAACGGCAGTTTGGAACTTGCTTACTGTATGTTAAATAACGGCAATATACCTTCATTCAGCCCCGTGATCACATGGGTTGCAGCATATTGTGAAAAAACTCTTTCTTCTTTTTTTGAGTCTATTAAGAATAAATATGATTATTTAGTTGTATATAATTTGCCACAGGAATTTTCTTTGTTTGCACTAAAAGCACTTTCCCCAGACTCATTATTCGATCTTAATACGATTGATGGAATGTCAGACCTAATGTTGAGGCATAGCCATCGTTTACCTACAGATTGTCCAAAACATTTACCATCTCTAGCAATGGGAAGCAATAGTTGTGCTAAATTCAACGTCAATGCTGTTCAACATTGGTTAAATTCTTCTGATGGCATCATGAAAATCGTGTGTTCGATAATAAACAAGTTTCGAAACAGTGGACTTCGAGGTTTTAATAAGTTTGATTGGAACTACTTTCCTATAAACGTGCTGACTATATATGAACCACAACGAATTCGTCTAGAGTGGGAACATCTACCAGATCATCTAAAGAGGAAATTTCAACTGTTTCATCTTCGCTGCAAATGTGACAACTGTAATCGCTATCTATAAAAGGTGAATAATTTAGATCTACTACTGTAGTTGACAGCTATACATATTTTGTTTTTAGTTTGCTTTTTAACACAGTGTATCTTTTTTTTGTCTACAGAAAATAATCATCTGGACAACTAAAAAGAAGAAGATCATCTCAACACAGCCACACTCATCTGGACAACTAAAAAAAGAATGAGATTACTTCAAGAGAAATAAAATTGTATTAATTGTAATTCTAAATGAATAAAGAAGAAAAAAAAATGTCTTTTGTACCATTTCATATGAAAGTTCTTATTAATGATCAATTACCTCCTCACTCTACATGTAAATAAAATAATAATAATAATAATAATAATAATAATAATAATAATAATAATAATAATAATAATAATATTGTCAGGTGAGGGATTCGAACCCTCGCTTTCAATTTCTGAAAATTAGATCTTAAGTCTAACGCCTTAGACCGCTCGGCCAACCCAACACGTGCATATTAGCCAACGTGTTTTGTTGATTCATGTCAGTTCGCATTTAGCTTTGTGTGGTGAACATCTTTTCTTTGTGAAGTAAACCAGCATCATGAAGTATTTTAATTGTGTAAAGTATTCCAAAAAACAGTTAATGCAAATGATATTGAGTCAAAAAGAAATGAATTTAAAATCTGAAAGAGATCGGCTAAAAACATTTAAGACCTGGTCTTCAGACAGTTTTACGAACACTGCATGGTTAGCAGCTGCAGGATTTTTCTATTTTGGATATAAGGATATGGTTAGGTGTGCTTTCTGTAATCTGCAACTTAGTTATTGGGAAGAAGATGATGATCCGTTTGAAGAACATAAGAAATGGGCTTTTTCTTGCCCCTACGTAAACAATATTTCTCCTAGCATAGAATTGAAATGCGAATATGAAAGACTTAAAACTTTTCAAAATTGGCCTCTTCCCTGTCCAAACGAATTTTGTTTAGCACCAGCAGGGTTTTATTATACTGGACATGGTGATAAGGTGAAATGTATATTCTGTAAGATTGAAATTGAAAATTGGAGGGAAAACGATAATCCTTTAAATGATCATGAAAAATGGGCGCCATATTGTCCATATATAAGAGGGTTTTACGTCGGCAACGTTGATTTAAATCCTGAAAATCCTACTATTATTCCACATAATACAAGTTATGATACGTGTGGAAGCAATATATGTTGATGTGATGTGATTTTTTGTGCAGTGTGCATTCTCAGACGTAAACGTAGACATGTTGAAGTTTGTTAAGCAGTCAAACACTCTACCAGTAATTTCATTTACTAATGCTGAAAACCAGAGTAAAAGTGAAAAAAGAAAGCATGGTGTTTTACTACCGAACACAATTCGATGTATCATTTGCGGTCCATCGAACTGCGGTAAAACAAACGTAATGCTAAATTTATTATGCCACAAAAATGGAGTTCGTTTTGAAAACGTTTATATTTATTCTAAATCACTTGCTCAAAGTAAATATGTTGAATTAAAAAAGTTTTTGGACTCCATAAAAGAAATAAAAAGTGATTTTTTTTCCGATAATGATGAAGTAATGCCTCCAGAAATGGCTAGAAAAAACTCTATATTTGTTTTTGATGATGTAGCCAGCAATAAACAACAACACATGAAAGATTATTTCAGTAGAGGTCGTCATCACGACGTTGACGTATTTTATCTTTGTCAAACATATTCTTGTATACCTAAACATCTAATTAGAGATAACGCTAATTTTTTAATTCTTTTTAAACAAGACGGAACAAACTTGCGTCACGTATATAACGATCATGTAAATACAGATATGAGCTATGAACAGTTCTTTGATATTTGTTCGTATTGTTGGCAAAACTCTAAGTTTGGTTTTTTGGTTATCGATAAAGATAGCGATTTACAAAATGGTCGATATCGCAATGGATTTGATGTTTATTTTCAGTTATAAATATGACTTCAAAAAGAGGTAAATGGCCATTCGTGTTATAGCTTTTGCGTGGTTAACAACTTAACTATGACATCGTTTAACAAAACCAATAATGTGTCTATCGGACGACCGACTTCACGACATGATATTGCAACTAAATCATATGTTGATGATAAGCTAGTGCAATATGAAAATCAACTAACAACAACAACAAGCGACGGACATCTAAGTATTAACGGCAAACGGTTAAAAAATGTTGGAATGCCAATACATGTTGAAGATGCATGCAACAAAGGTTATGTAGTGAAGTTATTAAATGAGCTAAATAAAATCGAGTCTAAAGAAGACATACAACGAAACTTTAACGAGCTTAAAGGTTTAATTTTTTCAATTTGTAAAATAGAGAAAAAAGAACTTGACTTTCAAAACAAACGTCTCGCGGGCTTAGCTTTACCATCATCTGCAAATGATGCAGTAAACCTTATTGCAATGCAGCAACATACATCGAATATAAAAAAATATCTTGAGACCCGAATAACAGAAGTGTTACAACGAGTAGAATTCATTCATGGTTTAGTGCGAGAATTTTCAGAAGATCACTTTCCGTATGATCAAGATACTCTCGACTTGGGTAACAAAAGAATAAGAAATGTTAAAGATCCAATTCAAAATCAAGATGCGGTAACGTATTCTTTTCTTAAAACTCATGTAACAAATGAACTCGATGAAATTAAAAAATCTCTTTTGAATATAAACAGAGATGATGAAACTGTAGATATGTTAAATAGAAGAATAACAAACATATCTCAACCAATCGATTCGTTAGATGCAATAAACAAATATTACTTAGAAAACTTTGCTGCCTCTCGAAAAGATCTAGAAGACTTAATCGCTAAATTTAATAAACAAAACGTTTTAAACGTAGACGATGGTGGAACTTTAAATATGATGAGTAGACGAATTACTCACGTAAACAACCCCATATACGATAACGATGTTGCAAATAAGACGTTTGTTGAGCAATATGCCGCTTCCCAACATGAATTTGATCAAATGAAACAAACTGTAAACAATCTACAACATCAAAAACAAACAAATGTTGAGTTCCCTGTTAACGACCAAGACGTGACAAATAAACGGTTTGTAGAACACTATGCTGCGTCACGAACTGAAGTTAATCAACTAAAAGAAATTTTAAGCAATTTACAAACTCGTATTGAGGGTGTTGCTAACAATCTCAATATTGTTAAAAAAGAAGATCTTGAAAGTTATGCTGCTGAATCCAAAGAAGAATATAACAAGTTAAAAACTGAACTGGAAAAAATTGAGCAAATGGTTAACAAAGAACCACTCGAAAGTTTTACTGCATCCAAAGAAGAATATGGTATATTAAAAGATGAAGTAAAGAAAAAGAACTTATCGAAATTTATTCTGAAATTCTCCAACACACCATCAATCCATTCACCAGTATACACGCTTCATAATCATAACATACAGTACCAACTTCCCTACAAAGGTGTATTAAAACCAATTTTTGTTTCACCAAGATCTCCAATTGTGTATGCAATTTTAAATATACGTCAAGAGATTGAACTGGATGGCAGTGATATTGTCGTTGAAGAGCAAGATGAAATTCAGTTTCGACTTAGAGACCCGAAAAAACATAAAACTGATGATCTTCCTCTTCAAATCGATTTTGAATATACTATAAATAAGTAAAACAACCACAATTTCCGTTTAGTCATGGAGAAGAGCTCAAAGATTAAAGCTGAAAGTCGAGTAAAGGATAAACTTTCTCGCTTAAAAAAAGATGTTAAAGACAAGTATCTTTCACTTCAAGATGATGTTAGACGAAAAGAATTAGATATAGAGACTAACTTTAAACCAGTAACAAGTTCATTAAATCAACTTGTAGCTATTGCTAATACGTCGACTCAAAATAAAGAAAATCGAAAAAGAAAAGGAAAATATGACGATTCTGAATCCACTGCTACTTCAGACGAAGAAGATGGAGATAGCATCAAAATAATTTCACTACTTAACCGCTACTTTGATCCGTTCATTAAACAAAACGTGGATAGAACATTTGGTATAACGATAAGAAATGATAAACAATACTTGGGACGCGAACGAGTTTTCTTCGATAAAAAGTGGATAAAAGTTGGCGGTGAAAAATTTCCTATTACAGAAGGTCTACTTGAATTGATTCAAAGGAAAGTACCAGACCCCACTCTAATAGATAGGAGTGATTTAAGTTCATATTTGAAATTATTAAATGTTTCAAACGTGCACAAAAGAAATTATACAAGCAATGCAGCTCCAAGAGGAACGCAATCTTATAAGTATAGACATATAATTGAACCCCTTCTCACTGAAGACATAGATAGAATTATAAAAACAGCAGATGAAAATGAAGAAGCAAATACTACAATGCATACTGGATATGGTCAAAAAAAACACATCGCGCCACAAGCCATTTGGAAATTTGAAGGCGGAAACAATATTGAATTCGTTCACTGGAATGAACCAAACAAATTGGTATCAAGACTTAAAACATTAATTGCATCGAAAGCTGCAGGTCACACAGGACTAGACAGCGAAATCTTTGCAATAGAAGAAGAACTAAGAAATGCTGGATATATTGAATAAAAATTCCAACGTTTGTAAAACAATGCACAGTATGTTATAAAACATTGTTTGGAAAATAACTATGAACGAAATCAGACGAGAAATTGCAAAAGAACTTCACGCACCGCTTAGAAAAAAGTTTAAAAGACGACGTGTTATTAGCAAAAGAATCGATGACCTCCATGAAGCTGACCTTGTGGACATGTCCAAACTTGCAAAATGGAATAATGGATTTAAATATTTATTAACCATTATTGACGTTTACTCGAAATATGCATGGGCAATTCCTCTTAAAACCAAAAAAGGAAGTGAGATTGTGAAAAGCTTAAAATTTGTTTATTCTCAAAGTAAAAGATTGCCCAATTATTTTCACACCGATCGAGGAACGGAATTTTATAACAGTGAATTCAAAACATGGTCTCAGAAACAAAATCTAAAGCATTATTCCACTGGCAGCTCCATTAAAGCGAGTGTGATAGAAAGATTTAATCGAACTCTTAAGGAATCGATGTGGAAAGAATTCACAACACGAGGTTCTTACCGATGGGTACATATTTTGCCTGAGTTACTAGTAAAGTATAATCACAAAATACATCGCAGCATTGGCATGAAACCTAATGATGTGAAAAGAAACAATCCACCCCGCTTGCCAACACAATATAATGAAACTTTAAGAAAACCAAAATATAAAATCGGCGACATTGTAAGAATATCAAAAATCAAGAAACACTTCAGTAAAGGGTACGAAGGTAATTGGACAACAGAATTATTTACAATTTATAAAGTTCAAAATACTAATCCACGAACATATCTTTTAAAAGATAATAAAAATATCCCAATATTTGGTGCGTTCTACGAAGCAGAGTTACAACGAACAAAACATCCTAATATTTACTTAGTCGACAAAGTACTACGTAGAAAAGGAACCCGAGCCTTCGTATCTTGGCTTGGATTCGATTCAACTCACAACTCTTGGATCCCCAACAAAAATATCTTATAATTAGAACAGTGTAAGTTTTTTTATTTTTATTTTTTATTCCTCACAAAAGATATTATTATTATTATTATTATTATTATTATTATTATTATTATTATTATTATTATTATTATTATTATTATTATTATTAATGTGTCTCTATATATATATTTTTCAGCTCACTAAAACCAACACACGCAAGAAAGAAAAGAATGATTGTACTTACCCCGTGCACAAGACCAGCATATTCCACTCTGCAAACAACACAGCATCTTCAATTCTCTCTGCCGCTTGTTGGAAAAAGAACTACTTACCACTTTAAGAACGAAGATCATATCATTTTTCACTAATTCATATTATATAATTAATGTAAACCACAAATGATCAAATAAATATATTTTTAAAAAAGATTTACACCACACAAATTATTATTATTATTATTATTATTTTTTTTTTATTTTTTTTTTTATTTTTTTTTTTTAACACCCACTGTCCAACGTCCATTTAATTAATCATTTGGACTTCTTCTTCTTCTTCTTCTTCTTCTTCTTCTCCACCTTCTTCGGCATCCATACGATCTTCACCCCCCACACTCTCTTCCTCCAGCGGTGGAAAATCGAGCAGCTCGATACTGTCGGAGTCGATTGATTCCAGCCGCTGAATGATCACCCCCAATATGTGGGGGGTTACGCCATCCGCCGTCAACTCTCTACAATGCTGGCGGTCTCGAATTATTTCCAATAACTCGCAATTATACATGTCCTGCTGAAGATTGCTAAGCCCGTTGAACCAAACGTCCTCTTCCACTTTGAACGCGCTCACTGCGAAGTTTAGCCCCAGCCTCTCTGATTGTTCTCTCAGAGATTTTATCTCATAGAGCTGCTGGAGCTTAACTAAAAGATTTCCATACATGGTCATGTTGATTGTTAACTGAGTTGCTTTGAAACTAAGTGTTACTTCATAGCTATGTGCTCTTATATATTGCGAATATCAAACTGCAAAAAGCTATTTTAAACATTTTCACATGGAGCTCTGGGAACCGACATCCAATCTCGTTCTCGCATTAAAAATTACAGACTTGACTAATGACATCTGGGATACTAAAAACAAACAGATCGAAATTCATTTCACACACTCAAAGTTATACATGTCATATAAAACACTTTAACCAGATTGAGATCATGAAGCAAGCCAGAACACAAAAAATGTTAACATCATTTAAATTAAACAGACATAACATAGCGAGAAGGAGTAACACAACTCCACTCCCACGCTGTGGTAATATATGTCGTACTTAAACAGAGTGTCGCATTACAACATCTGATTACTTATTTAGCTTGCGCGAGCAAAAACTTTAACGACAACCATGCACTACATGCGCTGGCTACTCTCATGGCTTGCCGCACGGCGCGAGCAAAAACGGAACAGCTGCACACCACATGTCTGGTAGCGATCCGGCTATGTCGAGTGCCTCACCGTACACTCTCATTCAAAAGTTATGACACACAAGACTCTCTACACTTCCTTGGGAAATTACCAAAATATAATTCAATAATCAATCAATACTTAATAACCATGATACACAGGCTGCCCCGGGAATTAAATAACAAAACACAGAATCGAACCAAGAAACTCCCCTGTAGGAGTGGAAGAGGAGTCTGAATTTCGAGTTACCATCCTAATAAACAACCCCCATGCCGTCAACACCCATTAACTTTTTATCACAATCACATAAACAAGCCAAAAGGTCAACCCCTTCCCACGCTAACACGTGCAGTGCACATGCCCCGCTCCTGGACCACGTGGTCGCTCTAAGGACCCATGACGTCATCAGGATTACGCAATTTCTGGTCATGATGATGCAATATTTGGAGTGTAGCAAACGCTTACTACTATCATTGTGTGAAAATCAATTCCCCCTATTAATTCAAACACGGTGAAACCGAATGGAACGAAATTTGGTACAGAGGTAGTACTAACAAAAGGCACCTCAGTGTCATGTTTTATATCGCCGTCATCTTGACGGAAACGTAATGGCGGCCACACAAATGTTCAAAACTTAAATCAAATTACGATTAACCTAATCATCCGATCTCTACCAAATTTTGCAACAACATACCTTTATAGAGGAAGCATTTTTGACCAAATGACTAGGTCATTAGCCTAATAGTTTGCGGATGGCGGCCATCTTTGTGTGAAAATTAATTCCCCCTATTAATTCAAACACGGTGAAACCGAATGGAACGAAATTGGGTACAGAGGTAGCACTAGCAAAGGGCATCTCAGTGTCATGTTTTATATCGCCGCCATATTGACAGAAACGTAATGGCGGCCACACAAATGTTCAAAGCTTAAGTTATATTACGACTAACATAACCATCCGATCTCTACCGAACTTTGCAACAACATTCCTTTATGGAGGGAGCATCCTTTGACCAATCTAATAGGTTATTAGCCTAATAGTTTGCGGGTGGCGGCCATCTTTATGTCAAAATTGATTCCCCCTATTAATTCGAACACGGTGGAACCGAATGGAACGAAATTTATGTACAGAGGTAGCACTAGCAAAGGGCACCTCAGTGTCATGTTTTATATCGCCGCCATCTTGACTGAAACGTAATGGCGGCCACACGAATGTTCAAAGCTTAAATCAAATTACGATTAACCTAATCATCCGATCTCTACCAAATTTTGCAACTGCATACCTTTATGGAGGGAGCATCCTTTGACCAATCTAATGGGTCATTCGCCTAATAGTTTGCGGATGGCAGCCATCTTTGTGTCAAAATCGATTCCCTCTATTAATTCATACACGGTGAAACCGAATGGAACGAAATTTGGTACAGAGATAGCACTAGCAAAGGGCATCTCAGTTTCATGATTTATATCGCCGCCATATTGACAGAAACGTAATGGCGGCCACACAAATATTTACAGCTTAAATCAAATTACGACTAACATAACCATCCGATCTCTACCAAACTTTGCAACAACATACATTTATGGAGGGAGCAAGCATGTGGTTTAACGTGACTGTTAATCTCGCGATCATGAGCCACGGGACCTCCTTTTTACGTGGAATCCGAACCACAGGACATGGCATTTCACGTGGAAAATCTCACATGCATTGACCGGGAATCGAACCCGGTCGGCCTTGGAAGGGAGCATCCTTTGACCAATCTAATAGGCCATTAGCCTAATAGTTTGCGGTTGGCGGCCATCTTTATGTCAAAATTGATTCCCCCTATTAATTCGAACACGGTGGAACCGAATGAACGAAATTTGGTACAGAGGTAGCACTAGCAAAGGGCACCTCAGTGTCATGTTTTATATCGCCGCCATCTTGACGGAAACGTAATGGCGGCCACACAAATGTTCAAAGCTTAAATCAAATTACGATTAGCCTAATCACCCGATCTCTAGCAAATTTAGCAACAACATACCTTTATGGAGGGAGCATCCTTTGACCAAACTAATAGGTCATCAGCCTAATATTTTGCGGATGGCGGCCATCTTTGTGTGGAAATCGATTCCCCTTATCAATTCGAACACGGTGAAACCGAATGGAACGACATTTGGTACTAGCAAAGGGCACCTCAGTGTCATGTTTTATATCACCGCTATCTTGACGGAAACGTAATCGCGGCCACCCAAATGTTAAAAGCTAAAATGTAATTACGACCAACCTAATAATCTAGTCTCGACCAAATTTTGCAACACCATATGTTTATGTGGGAAACATATTCAGACCAAACTGCAAAAACATCAGCCCAATAGTTTGCAGATGGTGGCCAAGTATGTGTGCAAATCTATTCCCCCTATCAATTCAAACACGGTGAAACCGAATTGAACGAAATTTGGTACAGAGGTAGCACTAGCAAAGGGCACCTCATATTCATGTTTAATATCCCTATAGCACGTTGTATTTCAACAAGCTACTACAACCAACATTCAATCATACTCCTTGAAAAGGACAAAGAGTTATAACAATACCCATGCATTTAGGAGAAAGTAAGCTATATGTTCTTTACTGAACATCTTGTTTTCTTTTCCTTCCTTCCTTCCTTGGAATCATTCGAGTTGCAAGACTTTCGTCCTTAAAACATCCCTTTTCAATAATTATTCTTCTCTTATGTTGTTCCTTTCCAGATCTTTCTTGACTCCTTGAATCCAGGTGGTGGTTGATTTATTTTCCCATATATATTTGAAAATTTGTTTAGTTAGTCTAGTGTCATATATTCTGTAAATTACATATATTATTATTGCCAACCTGGGTTGATACTCTACCACCGGACTCTACAGACGAGTTATCTCGAACTCTGCCATCGGCCGTCTTTAAAATGATTATCCGTAACTTTTATTTCTATCACCAGGGAAATGCTCCAACGGTAGACGTACTTTCTAATGGATGATGTCTGGTTCCATCGAACGCCTTGGCCAGTATATCTTCTTTAATTTAATCTATCATTAACTCTACCGATGAATTTGATGTCAGGTAGGGCATACGGCCAGAAATCATCCGCAACAAAGAGAATCTCTTCCCACCTGATATTGTTATTACCTCCTCAAAATGTATGTATTTATTTATTTACTTATTCATTTACTTATTTATTTACTTATTTATAATTCGTTAACCGGTTAATTAAAGGGCGAAATAAATTATATTATTATTATAATTTTTATCTTGTTTTTGTAAATTATTTTTTTATGATCTCTGCTCTTTCTGTGCACTATTCTAGACTGGAACTAAACAACGAGGCACCGTAAATCAATATATTAGGTTAGTTAGCCAACTAGTTAGTGAGATTAGTTTAAATATGTAAATCCAGTATATTAGCAAGCAGTATTATGTATGTGTTATAATTATGTGGATTCACTTTACAGTCCCATAATGTTAAGTCCGTAAATCGAACTTCAACTATTATAATGTTGGCAGTTACGGCACGCGGCACTATGGGTCAAGAGACACTGCATAATTTGTATGCAAAACGGCACATAATATATTGCACATTCTCGCGTTAGGCTATATGGCCCTAGAGAGAGAGAGAGAGGCACATTAACGTGAAATAATTATTATATTTTATCGGATTACACATTTTGTTTTAGAAATTGCAATATTTTATTATTTATCTTTATTATGATAAACACGTCTCATTGATTACAACATGTTCACAAACTAACTTTGAAATGTATTTAGTTTAACGTGCAGAGTATTGGTTTAACGCACGCACACCGCAGCTCTTCGATATTATGCCCTTATTCTAAAACTTGTTTTATAAAACTTAGTTGAAGGCCAGAATTACCTCCTTGTAACTTATCTATTAGAATATGATAAAAGAAAATATAATGCTCGTTATGTGAATTGATATGAAATGAATCATATTTAATTCAATATTAGTCCTTATTGACTAACAATCTAATAAATACACAATGGTATTAAGAGTGATCCACTAAAAGTCAATACATTAAGTACTAGAATTTGTTTGATGCACTAGTTTGTCACATTGTGGTCGTCTTCAGTATAATAAATATATATGGTATATATATCTATAGCCAATGTATGAAACAATCCAACATGGCGTCCATAAAATATATTCCACCGATTCACAATATCTCCGAAACAATTTAACCAATCAAACTGAATTTATGTTTTGTGATAGAGAACCATTAACTAAGTACATATATGTGAATTTCCAAATCCTTAAAAACACAAAAGCAACATGGCGGCCAAGTGATTTTCAAATATTTCAAATGATTTTTCTGGTGATTTAATTACCCGAGAGCAGTGATGCTAAGATCAGCGAATCTTTATTCAGAGCATAGTGTAGATACATTTCATGGACAATCGTTTTCAAAAATTGAAGATGGCATCAGTTTAAACTTTTAACCTTATTCTCTTTTATTTCACGTGACCTACTCAAGCGATTCAAAGAGAAGATTTGTAAGTTAGGTTATCATAATGATCATAAATTAATGGCATTAAATTCTGTAGCTTACCTTTCGTAAATCATAGAAGCCGTGCATTTGACTTTTCTTAAATTAAACTCCCGTGATGCGTTACAGAATGATGCCATTTCGCGGGAGGAGTCTTATTCACTGATACGGAATGTTATGCATGCATATTCTAGCATATACTTTATCAATGCAATGGTGTTGGTGGGGACATAGATAGTGCATCAAAAGCTATTTAATATAAATCACATGGGAAATTGATAGCTTTTAATGGAAAAGACCTGTAGGAATATGAAAAAGGCTATTTAGTTCTTCGCGGAACTAGCCTATTTGTCATTTCCCGTATTCTTTTTCTTTTGTTTTCCATTTCTTCTTCTAGTATGTACTGTGCCCGTTTAGACCGAAGTCCGCCCGACCACATATGCATTTTACCAATAATCAGTCAGCACGAGAATCAAAATATCCCGGAGCGCCAGATGGGTTAAAGCAAATCGCAAAAACGACATCAAATTTATAAAAATGCTTTGCTGATTTTTGGCTCAATGCAACAATAAGGATAGAAGGAGATTTAATTGGGTGAAACACATCTGGTAAAATTATCTCAGTTTATTTAAAGTTAAAATCTGACTGAAAGAATAATGCTCAAAGCAGCATCATCCACGTGTGGCGATCCACACTCTTATTTACACACAATATACAGAAATCTTCCAAACACATTTGACAATCTTTTTGAAAACACAAGTCTGATTGTTAGTCCTGTGGACTGTGTTCCAAAATTATTACATTTTAACTCCAGTGCAAAATGAATTGTCCATACTGGAAATAACGTAGATCACTGTTTGACTATTTACATGATATTAACACTCGTAGAATAAATGTTTATAGAATTTCTTAGACTTTCATTTGTTTTCCAGTTTTCCAAAATATATCGTTGAAACTATTATTATCATCGTAGCAACACAAATTATTAACACATATTAACAACATCTGAAAAGTATTTGACCATTGAGCATAGCATCGAAGAACTGTGCGAAGCACAACAACAATTAATTGTTCTTCTGACATTAAACATTCGAGAAGTGACTCGATTATGAACTTCAAGTTCCAAACAAAACATATGATTTCTGAATCATCAACTTGATCAATAAATGGTTGAACCATTCAACTATTAGATTTTCCACTTGGAATTATTATGAAAATATTTATATTTATGGCCATTTCTAGCAACTTTTACAACTTGCAATTCTTCGACAGAATGCGGAAATTAGAATTGTAGTCTTATAATGAATTCATTTAGTTCATGGCACTAGGATTGAAAATATCCTTCAAATTATTCGTGGTTAAAGAATTATTTTTAATTGGCAGTGGCCCATTCTACTATTTGTGTAAGGACACAATATTATAACAACAACAACAACGGCAAAGGTCTTCCTCTGAAGAAGAATAAACTACTATCATGACAAATCCGGGTTCTAGCAAAATCAAATTCTAAATGGAATTCGTAAACAAGGTTGAAATAAGAACTGATGGTTTCAAAGAAATAACCTTCGGGTTATTCATACGACGAAACGTGTGGATCCAATACTCCTACTATAAACCTGAGCCATCGAACCTGCTATTTGATTGATGCTCGAAAAAACCTTCATTCCTGCGACTTAACATGCGCACCTGGGAATGGCATTACAACTATTCCACACACATAAATTATCTTCCCAAAATTTATACAATAAATCAAGCCTCTGCTTGTTATCAACACTGGAAGATTAATAAACTGACAAGTTTATTTTATTTTACCATTCAGTTCAACCCGTGAATTTACCATACATATGAAAAGCTTCATTTCACTTTCGAGTGTATTTACGTCATGATTTTATATAAATACAAAAATATCCTATTTGATACAAATATCATTTGCTTCCCGTTTCATGCCTCTCCGTGTTATATGAAACATATGCTTTGCTCATAGCAAATATCAACTGTTCAACCAGAACTGAACTGTAGGTTGAATGCGGGCTTGCGCTAACCACTCTCCTTCGGAAAATCTCCTGTTCCAAACTAGAAATGTTTCAACTACTTCATAGGCCCTTTCTCAATACATATGATTATTATAAAATATAATATCCAAGAATTATTTAGAAAAATTATGAAAATTATTATTATTATTATTAGTGGATTATTATTATTATTATTATTTCAAATATGTTGAATTATCATCTCATTATGTGAGAATCCACATGTTCGAACCTTCGAATATGGAAAAAATATCCATTCCTCAACAAAAATAAATTTAACTTTTACAGTTACATCGGCTGATTACCGTGATTTCCCAAAAATATGAAAAATTCAAATAAATGCTCAAAATGCTCGGTCATCGATCCTAAACTGTTCTGAGTGCTGAAAATGCTCAGAATAAATCTAACAAGTCTTGCGTAAATCATTACAAGCTTTAAATACGATGAAAAAAATGTGTTGGTCATCTGCAGAAAAATAGTTTGTTCCAATTAGCTAAGCATAAAATAATTCAAATGTGGCTTACATTTCTTGATGTTCTTGAAGTGTAGTAAACCTGGTCTATACCAGATTTATCCGCAGACATGCCCTATCGGACAAGCACGTATAATCCTTGTATCGGCCGCCATTGTAGACCCACAAATCGTCTAGTCAGACATAGTGGTAGTATCTTTCGACGTTTTAAATGACTGTGGTTCCATTTTAATATGGGCTTCTAACAAAGCCATAACAGTTTGTTTGAAAAGGGTCAGATCTAAGCGATCTCTTCTTAAATGTGTCAGTTGTAACCTAACTCACTGTAATCTCATCAGTACAAGAAAAACGTTGACAGTCTAAGCAGTTAACGGCTGTTCTGAAGATCGTTCCCTGGGCATGGTTTGTATATCACCATCTGCCATGCGCTAGACAACTTGCAGTTTCCCTTGCGTAGACTAATGAACGCCACCGTTATAGACTATTCTTCAATGTACTGACGGATTGAAGTGGTTAAATAGTTACAAAATATGAAAACTGACTTTAAATGGATTTAAACATCCAAGTATTAATTTACTTTTGGACTGTGACAATATACTATTTTCTAGACCAAGTCTAGCATATGTCCGTTTGGAAATATAAATATTTCCACCAATGTCTGTAGAAAAACAATCACCTCAGTGATTCTCCTCACCAGAAACTTACTAAGTTCCAACTCGTTTGCGCAGCACTTCTCGTGACTATCACGATATGAAAAGTACTTCTTCGTAGAGGCGGCAACCATGTGCCTTGGCTCAGCGTAGACGCAACTTGTTCGCCAAGTGCTTGTGATGAATTGAGCTAACTAAGCCTGCTCCAGCTTGCTTTTATACAAAAACGGTCAGGGTCACGCGTCATCGCCTGATATCTAAAAATCCTCATATCTCTTGAATCCCTGGTCCGATTTACTTGATACTAATTGCATTCTCTTTCATTTGGCCGTGCCAGTAATCTGATCCCAGTCTCAAGTCTCTGCTCCATAGTTAACTATTTAATCAATAAATAGTCTCCATCTCTGCTGTTACTCGCTACGTCATTTACCATCCAACTATCGGTAATTTCCTTCGAAAGGCTTCGAGAAGCAATGTAGCGCGATATTCAAATATCCGAACTTTCAAAAGCTGCTACAGCCTTTCCCTTGATATCTAGGTGTCTGAAACTTGGAATACCCATTCCTAGATTTGGGCACATCCACCCCACACCTAGCAAAAAATAAAAATTGAAAAATTTTTATTTTTCCTATCTACACATTAAATTATCTGGTTCTTGAATAATAGATCTTCAGATTCGATGCATTATAAGTTCCCACGATGTTACCAGTTCGTGTATTAGCTACTTCATAGCTTCCATTATTGTTTACTTCCACAATATTCAAAATCTTCAATTTCACCAGGTCTAATGTCAAAAATATCTTGATACTCTTTCCAAAATCTTCCCTAACTCTGGGGACTCCTTCTCAGTGTAGACTTCTCTTCCTTCGGCTTCATGAAAAATCAGAGACCATTGAGCATCTCCCTCGATGTCTTCCTCTTCTTTTCCCTCGAAGTTTATCTCTTCGGTATTCTTGAATTTAATCGTCTCTGTCTTCATATCTATCACTGCTTGATATTTCTGAATGAAATCTGCTCCCAATATCATGTCAAAAGCCATGTCCTTCATTACAACAAATACATGTCGGAAATCATGTCCTCCAATCGTAATACATAAGTATAATTGTGTTTTACACAGAGATATTTTATTGGGTATTATTCCTTGGATCTTAATTCCTGATACTGGAATTTCCTCTAAGTTCTCTTTGAGCTTCCACAGAATATAAATCTTCTCACTCACCAGACAAAGCATAGCCCCAGTATCGATCAAAGTATCGACAGGCATACCAAATACTTTGCATGAAATGATTGGCATTCTAATTCTGGTACCCATTTCTTTTCGTTCGTCATTCTGTTGAATTAAGTCATCATCCTCTGCTTGCCATTTAATTATTCTGGAAGTGAAAGTATTCAAAATTCTATCTTCTACTGTGAATTCGAAGTTGTTTTTTTTTCATTACCATTCCCCCGGGATTGTTGTGTTCCCGATGGACCTGGATCATTGGGCCTCTGCTCCACAAATTGTAAGTTATCTTGGTGTCTTGCTTCCAAGTTTTTCCTCGTGTCCTTGTTAAACTCTTCATTGGACTGACGAGTATCTACATTCCCTCTGTTATTATAGTTATTACCATAGGATCTTCTTTCCTGGTACCTTCCTTGAGTATCTCGTGGTCTTCTCCATCGAGTGTTGTATCGATTACCACCATCCGGTCTTGCATATGGTTTGTAACTGTATCTGTTACGGTATTGGTTCCATCCTCTCGTGTTGGAATCTTCCCTCGGCGATTTCTCTTCTCGCTCCTCTCGAATCTCTCGAGGTGTCTGAGAATAACTGTCAGCCATAACAGCATACACAGCGTTATTACTCTTTACTCCCTTCTGATGGAAGAATTGAGCGTTTGTATGATCCAGCTTCTGCAATACTTCATCAAACTGTTCCATATTGTAGATATCAGCAGCGATCAAAGTCCTCTGGACGTCTGCTGGAAATTGTCGTATCAAAGCAGTAATCAACTCGTTATCTGGCATTGGCGGATCTAAATGTTGGAGTTTAGACAGCTGTCCAGAAAAGTATGTAGAGTATCGAGTAGGTTGTGACGTCGAGAATCTCTTCGAATACAACTCTGCTCTAACTTGCTGTTGGGTTTCAGGGGACCAAAACTTCTTCAATAGCCCACGAGAAAACTCCTCAAAAGTATTTAGAGTGGATCTAAATGCTCTAAACCACAAAAGTGCGGGACCTTCCAAGAACTTCCCTATTACCCTGATCTGTCTTTCTTTAGGGATCTTAGAATCTTTCAGGTAATCACCTGCTTCTCTCAGAAATTCCACGGGTGTTACAGAATCTCGCCCTGAAAATTTAGAAGGCTTGTCTTCTATATTCTTAAATACAGTTATGGGGTTGGATTGAAATACTGTCCTGACCTCATCCTGTCTATCAGTCTCTCTATCTCCTCCTAGATTTATCTGTATCTGTTCCTTTCCCCTTACATTCGGCATTTTCAAAAGATGATTAGACTGTTTCTCATCCTTTATTTGAGTCTTCATAGCCTCAAGTTCCTTCTGGTTTTCCTCTGCCATCTTCTTGATTGCTTCAGTCTCCTTACAATTGTCTTTAACATCAATGGATATCTGGTTCATAACAGCCTCATGACTTTTCAATGACCCTGTCATATCTGATATGTCCTTCTGAGTTGCTTGAATATCCTTGGCAATTACTTCAATGTGGGATGACAAAGATTCCCTAATCTCCTTGATTCCCTCTTGATTCTCCAGCTTGAGTGTGTCTTTTATTTCATTGACAACTGTGGTTTTAATCTCAGTTTGCAATTCATGAATCACTCCTTCTCTTATTTCTCCCATGACAAGTTCCTTGAATTGTTCCGTTAAACGTTGAACAACTAGAATTCCCATCTCGTTACTCTCCTTCTTCACTCTGACTTCCAGGTTGACCATGTCTTCACCAACTTTCCTAAGACCATGTTCTATCCTATCAGCTAAGCTTTGGGATCGAAGATCGGCATCGCGAAATTTATCGTCCATTAAACTAGCGTTAGTAGCTAACGAAGTTTCGAGCTCATGTGTTTTATCGCATAATTTATTCATTTTACTTTCAAGTGTCATTTTCAAAATTTCAGAATTCTCTTTAAATTTACTTTCCATTGAATTAAATTTACTGTTTAAATTTTCCTTCAAGTTATCTTTTAACCTGCTTTCTAACAAGTCGGAATTTTCTTTGAGTTTATCAGAACTTTCTTTAAGTTTATTTTCCAAAGACTCAGAATTTTCTTTAAGTTTATCATTCAAATTTTCTCTAAGTTTATTCTCTAAAGAATCAGAATTTTCTTTAAGTTTATCATTCAAATTTTCTCTAAGTTTATCCTCTAAAGAATCAGAATTTTCTTTAAGTTTATTTTCTAAAGAATCACAATTTTCTTTAAGTTTATCATCTAAACTTTCTTTCAAATTATCAGAATTTTCTTTAAGTTTCTTTTCTAAAGCCTCAGTATTCTCTTTCATAATGGCTGCTACACGCAGTCCAGCCTGTTTTGAACTCTCCTCCAAACTCCTCATCATTCTCATCATTTCTTCCATAATTTCAATTATTCAAAACTTAGGGGTATACAACAGTGGCAAACACAAGCTTATAACTAGAACAAGAAATATGAATAGCTAATTGGAACACTATAATAAAATGAGATTTGTCCTAATATCGACGTGATGGAAAAACAAAATTCTTTACTTTTACGAATTACATTTACCATAATATCACAAGAAAAATATGCTAGTTCTCAAATATCCTCCACCTGGATTCTAATAATGTGTATCTCCAGTCATCGAACGTTTACTACTGAATTTACTTGACGCCCTAATGGTTAAGCCATTATCAAAAATAATCAAACCCATTCTAATTATTAACCAAGTTAAATTTTTAATTTTCCCATTAATTGGGTTTCCTACTAATTTATTCATCCAAACCAGACATCTCTCAACTCCCAAAATATTTCTATAAAAATTATCACAATTTCAAATCGGCATGCGATTGACCATGTCTAAATCGGGACCCACGTTCGAAGCCATTTCTCTCTCTATCTTATTTTATGTGCCCGTTTAGACCGAAGTCCGCCCGACCACATATGCATTTTACCAATAATCAGTCAGCACGAGAATCAAAATATCCCGGAGCGCCAGATGGGTTAAAGCAAATCGCAAAAACGACATCAAATTTATAAAAATGCTTTGCTGATTTTTGGCTCAATGCAACAATAAGGATAGAAGGAGATTTAATTGGGTGAAACACATCTGGTAAAATTATCTCAGTTTATTTAAAGTTAAAATCTGACTGCAAGAATAATGCTCAAAGCAGCATCATCCACGTGTGGCGATCCACACTCTTATTTACACACAATATACAGAAATCTTCCAAACACATTTGACAATCTTTTTGAAAACACAAGTCCGATTGTTAGTCCTGTGGACTGTGTTCCAAAATTATTACATTTTAACTCCAGTGCAAAATGAATTGTCCATACTGGAAATAACGTAGATCACTGTTTGACTATTTACATGATATTAACACTCGTAGAATAAATGTTTATAGAATTTCTTAGACTTTCATTTGTTTTCCAGTTTTCCAAAATATATCGTTGAAACTATTATTATCATCGTAGCAACACAAATTATTAACACATATTAACAACATCTGAAAAGTATTTGACCATTGAGCATAGCATCGAAGAACTGTGCGAAGCACAACAACAATTAATTGTTCTTCTGACATTAAACATTCGAGAAGTGACTCGATTATGAACTTCAAGTTCCAAACAAAACATATGATTTCTGAATCATCAACTTGATCAATAAATGGTTGAACCATTCAACTATTAGATTTTCCACTTGGAATTATTATGAAAATATTTATATTTATGGCCATTTCTAGCAACTTTTACAACTTGCAATTCTTCGACAGAATGCGGAAATTAGAATTGTAGTCTTATAATGAATTCATTTAGTTCATGGCACTAGGATTGAAAATATCCTTCAAATTATTCGTGGTTAAAGAATTATTTTTAATTGGCAGTGGCCCATTCTACTATTTGTGTAAGGACACAATATTATAACAACAACAACAACGGCAAAGGTCTTCCTCTGAAGAAGAATAAACTACTATCATGACAAATCCGGGTTCTAGCAAAATCAAATTCTAAATGGAATTCGTAAACAAGGTTGAAATAAGAACTGATGGTTTCAAAGAAATAACCTTCGGGTTATTCATACGACGAAACGTGTGGATCCAATACTCCTACTATAAACCTGAGCCATCGAACCTGCTATTTGATTGATGCTCGAAAAAACCTTCATTCCTGCGACTTAACATGCGCACCTGGGAATGGCATTACAACTATTCCACACACATAAATTATCTTCCCAAAATTTATACAATAAATCAAGCCTCTGCTTGTTATCAACACTGGAAGATTAATAAACTGACAAGTTTATTTTATTTTACCATTCAGTTCAACCCGTGAATTTACCATACATATGAAAAGCTTCATTTCACTTTCGAGTGTATTTACGTCATGATTTTATATAAATACAAAAATATCCTATTTGATACAAATATCATTTGCTTCCCGTTTCATGCCTCTCCGTGTTATATGAAACATATGCTTTGCTCATAGCAAATATCAACTGTTCAACCAGAACTGAACTGTAGGTTGAATGCGGGCTTGCGCTAACCACTCTCCTTCGGAAAATCTCCTGTTCCAAACTAGAAATGTTTCAACTACTTCATAGGCTCTTTCTCAATACATATGATTATTATAAAATATAATATCCAAGAATTATTTAGAAAAATTATGAAAATTATTATTATTATTATTAGTGGATTATTATTATTATTATTATTTCAAATATGTTGAATTATCATCTCATTATGTGAGAATCCACATGTTCGAACCTTCGAATATGGAAAAAATATCCATTCCTCAACAAAAATAAATTTAACTTTTACAGTTACATCGGCTGATTACCGTGATTTCCCAAAAATATGAAAAATTCAAATAAATGCTCAAAATGCTCGGTCATCGATCCTAAACTGTTCTGAGTGCTGAAAATGCTCAGAATAAATCTAACAAGTCTTGCGTAAATCATTACAAGCTTTAAATACGATGAAAAAAATGTGTTGGTCATCTGCAGAAAAATAGTTTGTTCCAATTAGCTAAGCATAAAATAATTCAAATGTGGCTTACATTTCTTGATGTTCTTGAAGTGTAGTAAACCTGGTCTATACCAGATTTATCCGCAGACATGCCCTATCGGACAAGCACGTATAATCCTTGTATCGGCCGCCATTGTAGACCCACAAATCGTCTAGTCAGACATAGTGGTAGTATCTTTCGACGTTTTAAATGACTGTGGTTCCATTTTAATATGGGCTTCTAACAAAGCCATAACAGTTTGTTTGAAAAGGGTCAGATCTAAGCGATCTCTTCTTAAATGTGTCAGTTGTAACCTAACTCACTGTAATCTCATCAGTACAAGAAAAACGTTGACAGTCTAAGCAGTTAACGGCTGTTCTGAAGATCGTTCCCTGGGCATGGTTTGTATATCACCATCTGCCATGCGCTAGACAACTTGCAGTTTCCCTTGCGTAGACTAATGAACGCCACCGTTATAGACTATTCTTCAATGTACTGACGGATTGAAGTGGTTAAATAGTTACAAAATATGAAAACTGACTTTAAATGGATTTAAACATCCAAGTATTAATTTACTTTTGGACTGTGACAATATACTATTTTCTAGACCAAGTCTAGCATATGTCCTTTTGGAAATATAAATATTTCCACCAATGTCTGTAGAAAAACAATCACCTCAGTGATTCTCCTCACCAGAAACTTACTAAGTTCCAACTCGTTTGCGCAGCACTTCTCGTGACTATCACGATATGAAAAGTACTTCTTCGTAGAGGCGGCAACCATGTGCCTTGGCTCAGCGTAGACGCAACTTGTTCGCCAAGTGCTTGTGATGAATTGAGCTAACTAAGCCTGCTCCAGCTTGCTTTTATACAAAAACGGTCAGGGTCACGCGTCATCGCCTGATATCTAAAAATCCTCATATCTCTTGAATCCCTGGTCCGATTTACTTGATACTAATTGCATTCTCTTTCATTTGGCCGTGCCAGTAATCTGATCCCAGTCTCAAGTCTCTGCTCCATAGTTAACTATTTAATCAATAAATAGTCTCCATCTCTGCTGTTACTCGCTACGTCATTTACCATCCAACTATCGGTAATTTCCTTCGAAAGGCTTCGAGAAGCAATGTAGCGCGATATTCAAATATCCGAACTTTCAAAAGCTGCTACAGCCTTTCCCTTGATATCTAGGTGTCTGAAACTTGGAATACCCATTCCTAGATTTGGGCACATCCACCCCACACCTAGCAAAAAATAAAAATTGAAAAATTTTTATTTTTCCTATCTACACATTAAATTATCTGGTTCTTGAATAATAGATCTTCAGATTCGATGCATTATAAGTTCCCACGATGTTACCAGTTCGTGTATTAGCTACTTCATAGCTTCCATTATTGTTTACTTCCACAATATTCAAAATCTTCAATTTCACCAGGTCTAATGTCAAAAATATCTTGATACTCTTTCCAAAATCTTCCCTAACTCTGGGGACTCCTTCTCAGTGTAGACTTCTCTTCCTTCGGCTTCATGAAAAATCAGAGACCATTGAGCATCTCCCTCGATGTCTTCCTCTTCTTTTCCCTCGAAGTTTATCTCTTCGGTATTCTTGAATTTAATCGTCTCTGTCTTCATATCTATCACTGCTTGATATTTCTGAATGAAATCTGCTCCCAATATCATGTCAAAAGCCATGTCCTTCATTACAACAAATACATGTCGGAAATCATGTCCTCCAATCGTAATACATAAGTATAATTGTGTTTTACACAGAGATATTTTATTGGGTATTATTCCTTGGATCTTAATTCCTGATACTGGAATTTCCTCTAAGTTCTCTTTGAGCTTCCACAGAATATAAAGCTTCTCACTCACCAGACAAAGCATAGCCCCAGTATCGATCAAAGTATCGACAGGCATACCAAATACTTTGCATGAAATGATTGGCATTCTAATTCTGGTACCCATTTCTTTTCGTTCGTCATTCTGTTGAATTAAGTCATCATCCTCTGCTTGCCATTTAATTATTCTGGAAGTGAAAGTATTCAAAATTCTATCTTCTACTGTGAATTCGAAGTTGTTTTTTTTTCATTACCATTCCCCCGGGATTGTTGTGTTCCCGATGGACCTGGATCATTGGGCCTCTGCTCCACAAATTGTAAGTTATCTTGGTGTCTTGCTTCCAAGTTTTTCCTCGTGTCCTTGTTAAACTCTTCATTGGACTGACGAGTATCTACATTCCCTCTGTTATTATAGTTATTACCATAGGATCTTCTTTCCTGGTACCTTCCTTGAGTATCTCGTGGTCTTCTCCATCGAGTGTTGTATCGATTACCACCATCCGGTCTTGCATATGGTTTGTAACTGTATCTGTTACGGTATTGGTTCCATCCTCTCGTGTTGGAATCTTCCCTCGGCGATTTCTCTTCTCGCTCCTCTCGAATCTCTCGAGGTGTCTGAGAATAACTGTCAGCCATAACAGCATACACAGCGTTATTACTCTTTACTCCCTTCTGATGGAAGAATTGAGCGTTTGTATGATCCAGCTTCTGCAATACTTCATCAAACTGTTCCATATTGTAGATATCAGCAGCGATCAAAGTCCTCTGGACGTCTGCTGGAAATTGTCGTATCAAAGCAGTAATCAACTCGTTATCTGGCATTGGCGGATCTAAATGTTGGAGTTTAGACAGCTGTCCAGAAAAGTATGTAGAGTATCGAGTAGGTTGTGACGTCGAGAATCTCTTCGAATACAACTCTGCTCTAACTTGCTGTTGGGTTTCAGGGGACCAAAACTTCTTCAATAGCCCACGAGAAAACTCCTCAAAAGTATTTAGAGTGGATCTAAATGCTCTAAACCACAAAAGTGCGGGACCTTCCAAGAACTTCCCTATTACCCTGATCTGTCTTTCTTTAGGGATCTTAGAATCTTTCAGGTAATCACCTGCTTCTCTCAGAAATTCCACGGGTGTTACAGAATCTCGCCCTGAAAATTTAGAAGGCTTGTCTTCTATATTCTTAAATACAGTTATGGGGTTGGATTGAAATACTGTCCTGACCTCATCCTGTCTATCAGTCTCTCTATCTCCTCCTAGATTTATCTGTATCTGTTCCTTTCCCCTTACATTCGGCATTTTCAAAAGATGATTAGACTGTTTCTCATCCTTTATTTGAGTCTTCATAGCCTCAAGTTCCTTCTGGTTTTCCTCTGCCATCTTCTTGATTGCTTCAGTCTCCTTACAATTGTCTTTAACATCAATGGATATCTGGTTCATAACAGCCTCATGACTTTTCAATGACCCTGTCATATCTGATATGTCCTTCTGAGTTGCTTGAATATCCTTGGCAATTACTTCAATGTGGGATGACAAAGATTCCCTAATCTCCTTGATTCCCTCTTGATTCTCCAGCTTGAGTGTGTCTTTTATTTCATTGACAACTGTGGTTTTAATCTCAGTTTGCAATTCATGAATCACTCCTTCTCTTATTTCTCCCATGACAAGTTCCTTGAATTGTTCCGTTAAACGTTGAACAACTAGAATTCCCATCTCGTTACTCTCCTTCTTCACTCTGACTTCCAGGTTGACCATGTCTTCACCAACTTTCCTAAGACCATGTTCTATCCTATCAGCTAAGCTTTGGGATCGAAGATCGGCATCGCGAAATTTATCGTCCATTAAACTAGCGTTAGTAGCTAACGAAGTTTCGAGCTCATGTGTTTTATCGCATAATTTATTCATTTTACTTTCAAGTGTCATTTTCAAAATTTCAGAATTCTCTTTAAATTTACTTTCCATTGAATTAAATTTACTGTTTAAATTTTCCTTCAAGTTATCTTTTAACCTGCTTTCTAACAAGTCGGAATTTTCTTTGAGTTTATCAGAACTTTCTTTAAGTTTATTTTCCAAAGACTCAGAATTTTCTTTAAGTTTATCATTCAAATTTTCTCTAAGTTTATTCTCTAAAGAATCAGAATTTTCTTTAAGTTTATCATTCAAATTTTCTCTAAGTTTATCCTCTAAAGAATCAGAATTTTCTTTAAGTTTATTTTCTAAAGAATCAGAATTTTCTTTAAGTTTATCATCTAAACTTTCTTTCAAATTATCAGAATTTTCTTTAAGTTTCTTTTCTAAAGCCTCAGTATTCTCTTTCATAATGGCTGCTACACGCAGTCCAGCCTGTTTTGAACTCTCCTCCAAACTCCTCATCATTCTCATCATTTCTTCCATAATTTCAATTATTCAAAACTTAGGGGTATACAACAGTGGCAAACACAAGCTTATAACTAGAACAAGAAATATGAATAGCTAATTGGAACACTATAATAAAATGAGATTTGTCCTAATATCGACGTGATGGAAAAACAAAATTCTTTACTTTTACGAATTACATTTACCATAATATCACAAGAAAAATATGCTAGTTCTCAAATATCCTCCACCTGGATTCTAATAATGTGTATCTCCAGTCATTGAACGTTTACTACTGAATTTACTTGACGCCCTAATGGTTAAGCCATTATCAAAAATAATCAAACCCATTCTAATTATTAACCAAGTTAAATTTTTAATTTTCCCATTAATTGGGTTTCCTACTAATTTATTCATCCAAACCAGACATCTCTCAACTCCCAAAATATTTCTATAAAAATTATCACAATTTCAAATCGGCATGCGATTGACCATGTCTAAATCGGGACCCACGTTCGAAGCCATTTCTCTCTCTATCTTATTTTATGTGCCCGTTTAGACCGAAGTCCGCCCGACCACATATGCATTTTACCAATAATCAGTCAGCACGAGAATCAAAATATCCCGGAGCGCCAGATGGGTTAAAGCAAATCGCAAAAACGACATCAAATTTATAAAAATGCTTTGCTGATTTTTGGCTCAATGCAACAATAAGGATAGAAGGAGATTTAATTGGGTGAAACACATCTGGTAAAATTATCTCAGTTTATTTAAAGTTAAAATCTGACTGCAAGAATAATGCTCAAAGCAGCATCATCCACGTGTGGCGATCCACACTCTTATTTACACACAATATACAGAAATCTTCCAAACACATTTGACAATCTTTTTGAAAACACAAGTCCGATTGTTAGTCCTGTGGACTGTGTTCCAAAATTATTACATTTTAACTCCAGTGCAAAATGAATTGTCCATACTGGAAATAACGTAGATCACTGTTTGACTATTTACATGATATTAACACTCGTAGAATAAATGTTTATAGAATTTCTTAGACTTTCATTTGTTTTCCAGTTTTCCAAAATATATCGTTGAAACTATTATTATCATCGTAGCAACACAAATTATTAACACATATTAACAACATTTGAAAAGTATTTGACCATTGAGCATAGCATCGAAGAACTGTGCGAAGCACAACAACAATTAATTGTTCTTCTGACATTAAACATTCGAGAAGTGACTCGATTATGAACTTCAAGTTCCAAACAAAACATATGATTTCTGAATCATCAACTTGATCAATAAATGGTTGAACCATTCAACTATTAGATTTTCCACTTGGAATTATTATGAAAATATTTATATTTATGGCCATTTCTAGCAACTTTTACAACTTGCAATTCTTCGACAGAATGCGGAAATTAGAATTGTAGTCTTATAATGAATTCATTTAGTTCATGGCACTAGGATTGAAAATATCCTTCAAATTATTCGTGGTTAAAGAATTATTTTTAATTGGCAGTGGCCCATTCTACTATTTGTGTAAGGACACAATATTATAACAACAACAACAACGGCAAAGGTCTTCCTCTGAAGAAGAATAAACTACTATCATGACAAATCCGGGTTCTAGCAAAATCAAATTCTAAATGGAATTCGTAAACAAGGTTGAAATAAGAACTGATGGTTTCAAAGAAATAACCTTCGGGTTATTCATACGACGAAACGTGTGGATCCAATACTCCTACTATAAACCTGAGCCATCGAACCTGCTATTTGATTGATGCTCGAAAAAACCTTCATTCCTGCGACTTAACATGTGCACCTGGGAATGGCATTACAACTATTCCACACACATAAATTATCTTCCCAAAATTTATACAATAAATCAAGCCTCTGCTTGTTATCAACACTGGAAGATTAATAAACTGACAAGTTTATTTTATTTTACCATTCAGTTCAACCCGTGAATTTACCATACATATGAAAAGCTTCATTTCACTTTCGAGTGTATTTACGTCATGATTTTATATAAATACAAAAATATCCTATTTGATACAAATATCATTTGCTTCCCGTTTCATGCCTCTCCGTGTTATATGAAACATATGCTTTGCTCATAGCAAATATCAACTGTTCAACCAGAACTGAACTGTAGGTTGAATGCGGGCTTGCGCTAACCACTCTCCTTCGGAAAATCTCCTGTTCCAAACTAGAAATGTTTCAACTACTTCATAGGCTCTTTCTCAATACATATGATTATTATAAAATATAATATCCAAGAATTATTTAGAAAAATTATGAAAATTATTATTATTATTATTAGTGGATTATTATTATTATTTCAAATATGTTGAATTATCATCTCATTATGTGAGAATCCACATGTTCGAACCTTCGAATATGGAAAAAATATCCATTCCTCAACAAAAATAAATTTAACTTTTACAGTTACATCGGCTGATTACCGTGATTTCCCAAAAATATGAAAAATTCAAATAAATGCTCAAAATGCTCGGTCATCGATCCTAAACTGTTCTGAGTGCTGAAAATGCTCAGAATAAATCTAACAAGTCTTGCGTAAATCATTACAAGCTTTAAATACGATGAAAAAAATGTGTTGGTCATCTGCAGAAAAATAGTTTGTTCCAATTAGCTAAGCATAAAATAATTCAAATGTGGCTTACATTTCTTGATGTTCTTGAAGTGTAGTAAACCTGGTCTATACCAGATTTATCCGCAGACATGCCCTATCGGACAAGCACGTATAATCCTTGTATCGGCCGCCATTGTAGACCCACAAATCGTCTAGTCAGACATAGTGGTAGTATCTTTCGACGTTTTAAATGACTGTGGTTCCATTTTAATATGGGCTTCTAACAAAGCCATAACAGTTTGTTTGAAAAGGGTCAGATCTAAGCGATCTCTTCTTAAATGTGTCAGTTGTAACCTAACTCACTGTAATCTCATCAGTACAAGAAAAACGTTGACAGTCTAAGCAGTTAACGGCTGTTCTGAAGATCGTTCCCTGGGCATGGTTTGTATATCACCATCTGCCATGCGCTAGACAACTTGCAGTTTCCCTTGCGTAGACTAATGAACGCCACCGTTATAGACTATTCTTCAATGTACTGACGGATTGAAGTGGTTAAATAGTTACAAAATATGAAAACTGACTTTAAATGGATTTAAACATCCAAGTATTAATTTACTTTTGGACTGTGACAATATACTATTTTCTAGACCAAGTCTAGCATATGTCCTTTTGGAAATATAAATATTTCCACCAATGTCTGTAGAAAAACAATCACCTCAGTGATTCTCCTCACCAGAAACTTACTAAGTTCCAACTCGTTTGCGCAGCACTTCTCGTGACTATCACGATATGAAAAGTACTTCTTCGTAGAGGCGGCAACCATGTGCCTTGGCTCAGCGTAGACGCAACTTGTTCGCCAAGTGCTTGTGATGAATTGAGCTAACTAAGCCTGCTCCAGCTTGCTTTTATACAAAAACGGTCAGGGTCACGCGTCATCGCCTGATATCTAAAAATCCTCATATCTCTTGAATCCCTGGTCCGATTTACTTGATACTAATTGCATTCTCTTTCATTTGGCCGTGCCAGTAATCTGATCTCAGTCTCAAGTCTCTGCTCCATAGTTAACTATTTAATCAATAAATAGTCTCCACCTCTGCTGTTACTCGCTACGTCATTTACCATCCAACTATCGGTAATTTCCTTCGAAAGGCTTCGAGAAGCAATGTAGCGCGATATTCAAATATCCGAACTTTCAAAAGCTGCTACAGCCTTTCCCTTGATATCTAGGTGTCTGAAACTTGGAATACCCATTCCTAGATTTGGGCACAGTACGTCAGGAATTAGTTTTAGTTATAGTTTCCAATTAATTTTCACTCTCACCCAAACCACTAGGGGCCGATAACCTAGATGTGTTTACTGTCTTGCCGGCATCGCACCTCCAAATATTCGTCGAGAAGTTGCCACTGATCATGAACGACTGAAGGTTGCGAACGTTGAAGCTCACCCACTATTTGGCCATGTAGTACCTCAGCCTACTGTCGACCAAAGTATTATGTGTACTCGAGTTTGAAGGTTGTTTGTTAAGTAACCAATAGACCTACATAAAATCCAATACCATCAACATTTTCGTCGTTCTATTTTACGTTAGTTCATGTAGGTTTGGATTTTTTAATTTATATTTTATATTTTTTATCGCAGTTGGAACACAAAAAGTGCACGTTTTTAAGCGTGTTTCAACCATGCGTCACATTTAAGATTTATTATCTCAAAAGCCCGTCATCAGATCGAATCCAAATTTTAACACAATATACATTGGAATGTTGTATAACTGGTTTATTAATTTCACAATTTTGTGTGTCCAAGAAACAAAGTTGTTATCATTGTTGTAAGGTAACTTTTTCTCGGCTCGGGGTGGTTGGAAAATGTAGTTCTTGGTTGCGTTGTAATCGTTATACATCAAATAGTTATGCTGTATGACTGTGAAATACGTAAATTAATTCACTTATTTTATATCGGTTTGTATTTGTACGAGGAAATAACACATGGTTCTCCCGCTAGCCGCTCCAAGAAAAGCTGTACAGCGTTGCTGAGATGGAGCCCATCACTTCCGAGCGAGACGTGCCATGATGCGTTTGGGCACCATTTCGGCAACGCTGTATAGCTTTTGCCGGAGCAGTTAGCTGGTGAAACATGTGTTATTTCCCCGTAGAAATACAAACCGATATAAAATAAGTTAATGAATTTACGTATTTCACAGTCATACAGCATAACTTTTCGATTTATAAGGATTACAATGCAACCAAGAACTCCATTTTCCAACCACCCCGAGCCGAGAAAAAGTTACCTTACAAAAATGATAACAACTTTGTTTCTTGGACAAACACAATTTTGAAATTAATAAACCAGTTATACAACATTCCAATGTATATTGTGTTAACACTTGGGTTCGATCTGATGTCGCGTTTTTGATATAATAATTCTTAAATGTGACGCATGGATGAAACACGCTTAAAAACGTGCACTTTTTGTGTTCCAACTGCGATAAAAATATTAGAATATAAATTAAAAATTCCAAACCTACATGACCTAACGTAAAATAGAACGACGAAAATGATGATGTTATTGAATTTTATGTAGGTCTATTGGTTACTTCACAAACAACCTTCAAACTCGAGTGCACATAATACTTTGGTCGACAGTAGGCTAAAATCAAGAAAAAGTTTCCTTCGAACAGCAAAAACTTTTAAAGTCTTTCCAGACAAGGCAAGACTTCTTCGATGGAAATCGGTACAACAAGATTGCATAGAACCCCAAGAACATCTTCTGGCAGGTCACAACGAGGATTGGGGTATTTGGAGGTCCCTTAACCGCTTAAGAACTGCCATTGGTAGGGTGAAGTCCTCTCTTGAACTATGGGGTTTCACAGAGGATAGCAAGTGTGAGTGCGGGGAAGAATAAACGGTGGAACACCTGTGCCAGTGCCCTCTTTGTCCATTTACCTGTTACACGCAGGACCTTATGCTTGCAATCGATAGTGCTATAGGTATGGCTCAAGTGTGGATAAATGCCATCTGGTTTGCAATGTTGGCCAATGATATTTCCTAGTGTATTTTGTTTATGTAAATATGTATACTGTATACAACACTGTGTATTGTAGAGTTAGATTTGTAACACGAGTAAGTAAATAAACCTAGATGTTGGCCACATAAACAACAATCGTCATGACCATCATTGTTATTATGTCTTGCTTTCTTGCCACTAGTCCACTATTAAAATAAGAGGAAGCAATATTGCCCTGAACATTTTAATAACGATGTTTCCGGGACAAAGAAGAAAGATACATGAACCAAGAGGTGAAGCAGGAAGAAGATAGAGTAGAGGGTTCTCACTAAATGCACTGCAAAAACATAAAATTACCTGATCAGAATTAAATTTCATAGCAGGGACGGGAATCAAACGTAATGCCGGAATTTTCACTATAGAAACCCAAGTTTAGGCCTTAATTTCAAACAAACCAATAGACCTATTGAAAACTGAGTTATACCAAAATGTTCTTTGTTTGTACGTTTGCAGTAGTTGTAGTTTCAGATAATCACGAATGAGAACTTCAAAATGATGCAAAGTTTCCTGCTGTATGTTTATCCTAGGCTGAGAAGGAGTTAGTTTAGAAAAAATATAAAAACTTCTTATTGGGTAGTTGAATGGTTGGTTGGTTCCTTAGTTTAGGGGCTGCGACAACGCGGTCATGTAGCCCCGTGCACTTTGGGTGTATGTAGAATCTGTCTGATAACCGGTGTTAATTGTGATGGCTGTATTAGTGTGTGTATCTGTTTTTTAAATTCAAGTAGGGACTGCAACTTTGAATTTTCAAATAGTTCCTACTTTTGCCGCCAAACGCCACCGTCAACGACTACTAGGCCTAGTTCAGAACTAGCTACTAGACGCCACCGCAGTCGGCTCTTGGCAACGAACGTAGCAACCTAAGAGCGTTGTTTACATTCTTAACCTATCCAATTTAGTTTCACACAGGTGTAATTAGTGGAAAGATCTTTAACATGCCATAAATCTATGACATGGGACCGCCGGCTTTACTTCCCCTCCGAAGGAAGGCATACTAAGGGATTTTTAACGCTCTTAAAAAATCCGACGGCTTCGGCCGGGTTTGAACCCGCTATCTTGGGCATAGAAGCTCAGCATGCTACCAACTACGCCACCGAAGCCGCTGGGTAGTTGAATGAAATTGAAAGTTGAGACACTATCAATACCTGTGGCTAGAACATGTAAAACTTTCATTCCCTTCAGACAAGTGAGCGGTTTCTAGTTCAGACTCCAAACCCCCAGATAATATTTCATACATCCACAAATAAAACAAGTAGTTCCATGAAGAAGTAATAACGTATTTTCAAATATCCTACTTATGTTAATTGCCTCTATCATAGATTCGTAGATATTGAGAACCGTGTAAATATTTCAGATGGTGTGGACATGTTGGATTTTTTTATACTGTATGTAGGCCATAGAGTTATGTACTATTAGATGATGATTATTGCGTAGGTTTATTATTCAAACGTTGACTTCGATCACATGATCAGGACATAAGAAATAAAAACTTAATTTTAAAATTTCGCACAGCCACCATCTTGATGTTATGTAAACAATTGAATCAAATTAGATGTCAGTGCTTTACAATGTGTACAAACATTTTCTGTACCATGTTTTACTGCGTTCGGATGGTTAAATCGCGAGAAAAGTCTATTTACATGTTCCAATTTCGCTTGGCCACCATGTTCGTTTTGTACCCAACAGGCTTTTGAAAGTCATATAGATGAACTTCTATTAGTGCCCTTTATCACTGTACAAAATATCAGGGTAATATCAGTAATAGTTTCGGAGATATAGAATGCGGATGAAATACTTCGCCCAGCCACCATGTTGGAAAGTGAGACGTAATAAAATGTTAAAGGCATGGTCGGGCTCGGACAAAAAAGTACAATGTCCGTACCGAGTTTCACTGAAATCGCTCCAACCCTTTAGATTTTATTTGGGGGTTCACACTCACACACATTCATAGATATTGAGAACCGTGTAAATATTTTGGATGGTCGCCATGTTGGATTTATATATATATATAGGTCGTATGGAGTTATAAGAAGGAAGCTTGTAGTTTAACGTGACCGGTAATCTCGCGATCATAAGCCACGGGACCTTCTTTTTACGTGGAATACGAACCACAGGGCATGGCATTTCACTTCGAAAATCTCACATGCATTGGCCGGGAAACGACCCGGTCCACTTTGGTGAGAGGCATACAGCTTGACCGCTGCGCCACCACACACACATACACACACACAGACAAAAGGTGATCTCATAAGCCTATATGTTTCATAAATGAAAATAAACTAAAAATCCAACAGTAGTCCTCAGGGTTGACGCAATCAGATATAATATACGTACTGTATCGCAGGAAATTGCTGCTTTACTTGTGCGTACTGAAACATAATGAAGACATTTCTCCCTCTCCATAGTGACCTCTGATATATTTCTTGTAACATTGCTGATATCTGCGAAGTTAATTTGTTCATTACTCGTGCCAATTACAAGAGCAGTCATTTCGCTGGAATGACGTCACTTCTCACGCCTAGGAGCATCTCGAGTGACATAACGGGGTCGGCGCCTTCTTTGGCCGCTCTGTATCCACTAATTGTGCTGTTCATCACCCCCAAAGTCTGTCATTCCCGTCTATCTGTCTGGAAGAAGCGATGCGAATTATATGGACCGATTGTGCGAGATCTTACCACTAGTAATTAAGGAACTACTTCACTCACTGTCCATTTGGTCATTAAAAAAGAATTGGGTCACAAGACGGTTTAAGTGAAGATAGCAATAAATGGCCTGTTATGTAGCTTGCTTAAATGAGAAGTCGTGAAATTTAAAGTTCAAATTCTGTGAACCAAGACCTAGAATGAAACATTACAAGGCATCAAATTCCTGTGTTTTAACTATAACTACAGGCCACGTGCGAGAAACCCCCTACCGAGCTTTGCTGTTGTGCGGGCTGAACGCGATACAGTTCAGGCAGTGGCTATGGCCCTACTTATTTCTTAAAACGCATATTTGAAACAAAATTGTCCATACTTATGAAATCACAGTGCAATTCGTCATTGTCGCGGGTAATTCTGTCTCTTGAATGGCAATTTGTTATGATTGGTTACTTGTACGCGCTCCATTTGTATAGACCGATCGCCTGGTTGAACTGTTATGCGGGCTCAACGTGATACAATTCAGGCAGGGGTTACTGCCATATTTATTAAACGTCCTTTATAAGCAAATAAATATTCTGTATTAACTTTGACTTTTCAAGAAATGCAAGAATCTTTCTGTACTATTGAGACGATTTGGAAGATTTTGGCACAAACCGCAACTTCTAACCCCCTCTGGTTTAAGAGCATGAGTTTTGTGAAGCATAAACCTTAGCGTTATATATACACAACGAGTCCAATGTGCCCCGTTCGAGCCCTCAGACCAGGATTAAATTACCTGGCAGAACCATGAATCGAACCCGGACTTCCGGGGCGACAGCCAAGATTGCTAGCCACTACAACACGAGGTGGACAAGCCCTTAATTTTAAATAATAATAATAACTGAACTACAACTTTTACTTCCTTTGCAATCTAGGACTAACAATACACACACTAATACAACCATCACAATATCAGACGAAAATTATACTCTCTCCCAAGCACAGAGCTGTGCAAATTATTTGACTCATATACAAGTTGTTATGATTGCTCCCCAAATGGGACGAAAACGGTACATTTCATAGATATAGGGATACGCAGCGTAAAGCGTAATATTCCATCGAGTTAGTATAGGAATCTATGTTTAGAAAAGAAGCAGCCGAATCTGATCCATCAATGCTAGAGAGGTAGCATTATTATCACTTTCCGTATGAGGACACAACACTTTCATTATTATTATTATTATTATTATTATTATTATTATTATCACTATTTATACTATCACGGGATAACCTTAAGATCACATAGAACGCCGCTAGGTGATACCAGCGGGAAAGCAATGAATGAATGAATTCAGGCAGTTACTAAGTAGGCAGAGAGCATGCGACGTTACAGCTCAAAAGCAGGCCTACAGAACAGACTGGGCCACGACCCAAGAGGCGCCACATTAACAGTGCGGTAAGTAAAAAATACCCTTCCCTTCCATAAATAGGGCATCCCCACAAACATCGACACCCGGCATAAAGACGAGTGGCGAAGCTGCACGATTACACGCATAAGACCTGCGTTAAAAAAAACCGCGTGGAACTAAAGCCGCTAAATACAGGCATAATGGTTCACTCCACTAATATGCCTTATCTAACAAAATAACGTACCAATTATTAAATTAACATGACCTGCATGTGAAACCCAATAACCAGCCTTAATCCTCCCACGAGCACATAACATTCGCTCAATTCCTAACCTAAATAGGAGTACTAACAAAACCTCATTTCATAGAGCTAATAGAACATGTCTTAACCTAAATAAGAACGGCTATAGTAGAAGCTCAGTAAGCTACCTTCCTCCCATGCATGATAATCCCCATAATTAACAACAAGAAGTTCCGTGACGAACTAAAGAGCCTACTTTTCTTAAAATTTAATATTCATGCCAATGATTAATCTATATGGATCTATCTAGATTAATGACGAAATTAAGTTGGTAATATCGAATTTTCGAATTAGTTCGAAATACTGTATTGTATGTCTACCCCTTATTATTCCCGTTTTCCAACGGGGTCGGGGATGAGATGCGATGGAAGTCTTTGTGGCGATGATTTTCACGGCCGGATGCCCTTCCTGACGCCAACCTCATGAGAGGAGTTAATGAGAGATGAAATGAATGATGGTGAATGAAACTGGGCAAGGATGTGGAAGGAAGCGGCCGTGGCCTGTCAAAAGGTACCGTCCCAGCATTTGCCTGGTGTTGAAAATTGGAAACCACGGAAAACCATTTCAAGGACGGCCGACGGTGGGGCTCGAACCCACGCGTCTACCGAGTCAGCAGAGAGCTTGGCCCCATGACCTAATGCGGAGCTTTAGCCAGCGTAGCCACTACTGTCGGTTAGTTCGAAATACTGTATACCTGGCATAATGTAGCCAAATAGAGCACTACAGTTGGCAGCCCTGTTGACTGAATATATTCTTAGTTCCATCTCTTAAGGTACAGAATACAAAATTTGGTTGGAGTCCAATGGATAGCATGGAAGTTACATGCAGTTAAACATTGTATCTAACAGCGTACGTAAAATCATGTTGGCAACAATGTCAAGCATGTATTGGTCAGAAATAATCTGAAATAATATGATCTATTGTTGTGCGAATTTTGAATGAAATCCATTAGTTAGTACAGAAGTTACATGCATTTTAAAATTGGACCTATCAGCAGGCTTAGAATCATGTTGGCAGCACTGACGTATATTAGTTACTCCAAATTCATCTAGAATGCCAGGTACTATAGGTGTGCAATGTTTAGAGCTATTGGCTTGCATACTTTCTGATATATTGATATTAGGGTAACAAAAATAGAGACAGCACATATTAACAGTTGGCAGCCCTGGTTGCTCTTAAGATTACGCATAGTCATATCTGTTATGGTACAAATAGCACATACGAAATTTGGTTGAAATCCTAATGATAGTATGGAAGTTACATGTATTTAAAGTTGGACCTCTCAGCAGGCTTAGGATCATGTTGGTAGCACTGACGTATATAAGTTACTCCAAATTAATATAGAATGTCAGGTAATATACGTGTGCATAGGTGAAAGCTGTTGGCTTTCATACTTTCTGATATATTGGTATTTGGATAAAATAAATTAAGAGCATTTTTTAACAGTTGGTAGCCCTGGTGGTTCTTAAGAATACGATCAGTCATATCTGGTTATGTACGCATACAACATACGAAATTTGGTTGAATTCCAATTGATAGTGTAGAAGTTACATGCATTTAAAAATTGGACCTATCAGCAGGCTTTTAATCATTTTGGCAACACTGCTATGTATGGCCTCCTGGAAATTAAACTGCAATATTATTATCTATACGTGTGCTAATTTTGAAATAGCTCCCATTCATACCTTCCAAGATATCCAACATGGAGCTCAAATTTCAGTTGCGATTTTTTAGCAGTTGGTAGCACTGACATCATTTACAAATATGGCAGTGAGATATTCAGGTATAGATCTTTACTCCTACCAAATTTCGTTTCGATTGCTCCAGCCGTTTAGGAGTTGATAGGGGGGGGGACACACACACAGCCAGAGAGACAGACAGACACACATTTGCCCGATCTCATAAGTCTACTTTTTCCTCATTTTTGTAAAATGTGAAAAGTAGGCTAAAAAATACTAACATACCACTTTACTTATTAACAGACCTCAAGCATGCATCCAAGCAACCAATTAACATTCAGAACATTGTGAAATTGTATAAGTGTGGGAATCCGCTAGGTCAGCGTAAAGCAGCACATGCTGATATATTTCCTAATAAACTGAAATAAGGTATATCAATATATTGCAACTTCGTAATAAACGATCTAGTGACATCATTCCACAATGTGAATTCCTAAGAGAAACACATGCATTTCTCGGCCAGCAATATTGCCCTAAATTGCAATGTTTTGCGACCAATGCATCTGTTTCTATCTTTCATGTTACCGTATGTACCCGAATGTAAGAAGAGGTTTTTTCCCACTTTTTGTGATATAAAAATTTGGGGTCGTCTTATATTCAAGGAATAAAAAATTTTTGATCAAGATTTTTAAAAATTATTATTATTCATCATCATCAAATTCTAGCTCCAGTCGCCCGGGTGCTGTTAACGAGCCCTCGCCACCTATTCCTGTCCATGAATAGTTGGTCTTCATGGGTCCTTCTCCAGTCTAGCCCTTTGCCTTCAATATCATCATTGATTTGGTCCAACCATTTCTTCTTTGGTCTTCCTACTGGTCTTTTTCCTGGGATAATATTTTTGAAATAAGCTTTTGGTGTCCTCTAATCTCCCATTCTTTGAAGATGCCCATACCATCCTAATGGTTGCTTCTGCAAATATTTTGTAGCACTGATATCTATGCCAGACTCTGTCCTGTTAGTTTCGTTCCTTACTTTGTCTCTCCTTGTCCTTTGAAGCATTGTTCTTATAAACTTCATTTCGGATGCCTGAATCCTACTTTCTTCTCTTTTGGACAGGGTGCATGTTTCTACTCCGTAAGTTAGAATTGGGATGTAGTATGTCTTAACCCTATCCCGCCCGAAAGCGCCCGTCTCTTGACTTATCCTTCCGGTCCTTAGCGCCCGAAAGCGCCCGGTTGCTTTATCTGCACACATCTGCCATCTATGCGTCAGGTTTGTAGTTTTCTCAACTCTAAAGTGTTTATAAAGCATTTACGAATGTGCAGTACAATCCACAAGGCAGTGAAAACAAAACAATAGCGTAAATCTATCATGAACTTCCGTGCTCACTGATCAGGTGTTTTGTTCGTAAACATGGCGGGATTGAGTAATGCAGATAATGAAACAGAGCTCAATATAGGCGAAGAAAGTGACGCAGAATCATTTAGTAGTGGTGAAAGTGAGTTTTTAGTCAGTGAAGAATGATGATAATTTCAATGATAACAGTGAAGTAAGTGAAAACGGAGACCAAGAAATCGGTCCTGACGGCGATGCTCCGGCATTTCAGGTATCAGAAACATTTCGTTTTTTTACTACGAATGAGTTTTTGGAGAAATTATTTCGTAGATTATCATTTTAAATTTTGTAAAAAATTGTAAATATTAGTTTTAGTTGTAAGTATGAAGTTAATTTGTTTATTAGATATATGTCATTGTTCTATTAGACTGTGGTGTGTGAGTGTGTCTGGTGAGGGTGCATGTGAGTGGGCCTGGTGACAGACTGTTTTAGTGGTAGTATTTGTTGTTGGTGAAACTTTAGTATTTTTTTCGTTAGTAGAATTTTGGTATTTAATTGTTAGTAGAAGGTTAGTATTTTGTAGTAGAATTGCTCTTTACTTATTCTGAAAGGGAGTAGCAGCCTTTCAGAATAAATCAATTCTTTACTAGTCTAATAGACGGTTAAGATATTGATAATATAAGCCAACTAATGGCTACACTGCGTTCTGCTGCACGGCTGAAAGCAACGGGAAACTACAGCCGTAATGCTATTCCCGAGGATATGCACCTCTCTATGCATAATTACATGTGATGATGGCCTCCTCCCTTGTAAAAATTCAATCCGGAGGTAAACTAGTCCCCCGTTCGGATCTCCGGGTGGGGACTACTCGAGAGCGGGTTAACATCACAGAAGTGACAAAGAGGAAATCTGACATTCTACGGATCGGAGCGTGGAATGTTAGAAGTCTGCTAGGAAGTGGAAAGTTAGAAAACTTAGAACGGGAAATGAATAGGTTGAGGTTGGATTTGGTTGGGATTAGTGAAATGCGCTGGCAGGAAGAACAGGACGTTTGGTCAGGAGACTATAGGGTCATTAGCACTAAATCAAACAATGGCCAAGCAGGAGTTGGTCTCATATTGAGTAGGAAACTTGGACAGCGGGTCGAATATTATGAGCAATACAGTGAACGGATTATTGTAGCAAAAATCAATACTAAACCTACGTGCACCACAGTGGTACAAGTCTATATGCCTACCAGTCAAGCTGATGATGAGGATGTTGAAAAGGTCTACGAAGAAATAGATGACATTCTGAGGTATATCAAAGGTGATGAAAATGTTATAGTAATGGGAGATTGGAATGCTGTGGTAGGAAAAGGGAGAGAAGGGAAGATAGTAGAAGATTTCGGATTAGGTGAAAGGAAAGATCGAGGAAGCAGGCTGATGGAATTCTGCACCGAACATGAGTTGGTCATAGCTAACACCTTATTCAATAACCACAATAGAAGAATATACACATGGATGAGACCAGGAGATACAGGGCGTTACCAAATCGACTTCATTATGGTCAAGCAGAGGTTTCGAAACCAGATTTTGGATTGTAAAACATATCCTGGTGCTGACATAAACTCTGACCACAATCTGGTTGTAATGAAATGCAGATTAAAGTTGAAGAAACTGAAGAAAAGTCAAAAGCCAAAAAGGTGGGCAATAGACGGACTGAAAGTAAAGGATGTAAACTAAAGATTCAAGAAGAGTATAACGGAAGGACTAATGAAAAATCCTAAACGGACTTCAATTGCAGACGAATGGGCACTTTTGAAGAATGAAATAACAAAATCCGCAGAAGAAAACATTGGTAGGAAGGAAAGAATAGGTAGAAAACCGTGGATCACTCAGGATATACTAGAATTGATGGATGAAAGGCGGAAACACAAGAATCTAAGAGATGAAAAGGGGAAAGCAGAATACAGCCGTCTGAGAAATGAGGTTAATAAGAAGTGCAAGGAAGCGAAAGAAGAATGGTTGAAAGAGAAATGTGCAGGTATAGAAAATTGTCTGAAATTAGGAAAAGTAGACACAGATTATCGAAGGATTAAGAATACTTTTGGGGAAAAGAAGACTAAGTGCTGTAATATTAAGGACACAAATGGAAAGCCTCTAACAGATAGGGAAGAAAAGGTTGAGAGATGGAAAGCTTACATAGAGTGCTTGTATAAGGGAAAGGAGATTGAGAATCATGTAATGGAAAGGGAGGAGGAAATTGATGAGGATGCAAAAGGAGATTTAATATTGAGATCAGAATTTGACAGAGCATTAGAGGACTTAGGCAGGAACAAAGCACCAGGCATAGATGATATACCGATTGAGTTGCTACGCTGCATAGGAGATGAAGGTCTGATCAGGTTATTTCACTTGGTGTGTAGGATTTATGTGACAGGTGAGGTACCCCCTGATTTCAAGAAGAATGTTATCATCCCTATACCAAAGAAAGTGGGAGCTGACAGATGTGAAGATTACCGTACAATCAGCTTGATTACTCATGCTTCAAAGATCCTGTCTAGAATAATTTACAAGAGGATTGAAAGCCAGATAGAAACGGAGTTGGGTGAAGACCAGTTTGGTTTCAGGAGAAATGTAGGAACAAGGGAAGCTGTACTAAGTCTTAGGCTGATTTTGGAAGGTAGAATAAGGAAAGGTAAGAGAACGTTCATGGCATTTGTAGACTTAGAAAAGGCTTTTGATAACGTAGATTGGACTAAATTGTTTGACATTTTGAAATCTATTGGAATAAAGTACAGGGTTAGGAGGGTGATATACAATCTATACAGAAACCAGACAGCAGTCATTCGAGCTGAAGGACATGAGAGAGAAGCTGGTATTCAGAAAGGTGTAAGGCAAGGCTGCAACTTATCACCCATACTTTTCAATCTTTACATTGAACAAGCAATGAAGGAAATTGGAGAAAAATTTAAAGTGGGAGTGAAGATTCAAGGAGAAATAATTTCAACTCTGAGATTTGCTGATGACATCGTCATCTTGGCCGACACGCCTGAGGATTTGAATCAGTTTTTGAATGGTATGGACTCCGTCTTACAGAATGAATACATGATGAAAATTAATAAATGTAAAACAAAAATACTGGAATGCAGCCGAAATAAATCAGAAACTTCTATGGAGATCAAATTGGCAGGTGAAAAGCTGAAGGAAGTAGGCGACTTCTGTTACTTAGGAAGCAGAATAACCAGTGATGGACGAAGCAAAGAGGATATAAAAAGTAGGTTGGCTCAGGCAAGGAAAGCCTTCCTACAAAAAAGGAATCTGTTGACATCGAATATAGATTTAGGTATTAGGAAGTCATTTTTGAAAGCCTTTGTCTGGAGCGTGGCACTCTATGGAAGTGAAACTTGGACTATTGGTGCAGCAGAAAAGAGGAGAATTGAAGCATTTGAAATGTGGTGTTACAGGAGAATGATGAAGATCAGATGGGTAGATAGGGTTACAAACGAAGAGGTATTAAGGCGAGTGGGAGAGGAGAGATGTTTCTGGCGACTGCTAATGAAGAGAAGAGATAGGTTGGTAGGACACATACTAAGACACCCAGGAATAGCAAGCTTAGTTATGGAAGGAAGGGTCGAGGACAAGAACTGTAGGGGTAGACCAAGGTTAGAATATGTTAAACAGATTGCCTCGGATGTAGGGTGTGGTAGCTATGTAGAGATGAAACGATTAGCTCAGGACAGGGAGGCATGGAGGGCTGCATCAAACCAGTCAAAAGACTGAAGACTCAAACAACAACACAACATATACACAATTTAAATCAGTAACAATATTTTATTAAAGAAACATTTTATTTTATGTTTATTTCCCCACTTAGTGCTTGCCATGGTGGTGAGTGGTTATCGTGTCGGTCTACCAACCCCAAGCTTGCAGGTTCGCTCCTGGCAGTGGTAAGTGATTTTTGAAAGGCAGCAAAAAGGCAGCAAACAATACGATGTTGGCATGTTAAAGAACCCACTTGACATTAGTAGGCCGTGTTCATAATGGCAAAATGAATCTCGGGATTTTCCGCCAACACAAAGTTCCTCATTTCTAAACTAGAAAGCGCTATAGTATCAAAGAGCTTAGATATCTAACCTCCTTGACTTTCATAGTGCTTCAAGAAAAAAAAATCGACAAGCTACCCTCTGAGTGTCATGACACTCGAGGCCATACGATATTATTAATATTATTATTATTATTATTATTACCCCACTTAGTAATGTTTTGTCCCCAATGGACTTACAACTTTTCCTGTAAGGAACTGCGTATGGAAGTTTTGGAAATTGGAGATTTTGAGGGATACCTAAGCTGGTTTCAGTTCCTCTTTTTTCATCGACTTTGGAATGTATCCTCTAAATCAGGTGTTTTGAATTCAGGCTCCTCGAATCTCTGAATAGTTTAAGAGTCGATCATCAGTAATGAAAAACGTCCAATCCCTCTTCTCAAAATACACACGAAAACTAGAATAAGGTGATCAAACAAAAACGTATGACATTCTGCATTAGCAAGATTCTTCTTTTAGCGAAAGTTCTAAAACATCATTATTGACTAAACGTTTCAGGAAAATGTCATTGCAACTCTTGGTTAAACATTTTTTAATAATTTCAGGGGCCTTATGACAATTTTTACTGTTATATGGTATATTGGCTTTCAAGGCCAGTGAATTAGAACTCAGCATTTTTTCTAGGTATATGCCGTGTCTTGTGTGGGGTTTCACCTAAGTACACCAAGCTGGCTCATCAGCGAGCTCTTGGTGTCCTTGTCCGGACCCCCACAGGAGTAGCGAACTGTGCACTACCTCCCTTCTAATGAGGCGCACCTGCGCTTCTTACCTGGGAGAGCTAAAAGCTCAAGCAGCCCTTAACCTCCCTGTAAAGGCTTCCGAAAAGATGGTATATGGGCTTTCAATACCAGTTAATTAAAACTCAGAAAATTTTCTAGGTTTATGCCGTGTATTTATTTATCCGGCTTGACCTTCAGCCACATGAGGCCAGATAGCCGAGAGTCTACTGTATTCTCAAGTGAAATTAGTATAAGAATAAATAACGTTAAGCATGCTAGGTCATTTATTTATTTATCGTATAGCATACATGAAAATTATTTACAATTTGACATCAAGTTTCGAAACGTAATGAAGTGCCTGTGGTGTCCCTAGGAAGAAGTCGCTGAAGTCATCACTGTATGATGTGTGAGGGCATTTCTGAACTAGGTGCCGAACAGTCTGTCTTTCAGAACCGCACCCGCAACATGACGAAGACTTTTTCCTCCACTTGTACAGGAGATCGCCGCATACACCGTGATTGGTCCGGATATTATTTAATTTTGACCAGGTCTTTCTAGGCCGAGTGAGCCCTGGCACCTGCTCAGTTATGCATGGCATTACTGTACTCTCTGGAGGGGCAAACGAATTACAATCAGAAGACCATCTCTCAGTCAGGTTGAATTTGTTACTTGCAAGATTCTCCGCTGTGCAGATTGGTGGATGTCTTGAACGTAATCGTTTCACATGTAGATCACCAGTGTCTCCATGGATTGGTAGTTGTTTGTTGGTCTGGATCTTTCTATATTCTCTTACCAAAATGTTGCATCGCCGCAAATGAGGTGGTGGGATGTGGCTGAGAATAGGAAGCCATTGTGTAGAAGTAGACATAATTGTTCCTGTTATCATGCGCATGGTGTTATTCAATTCTACATCTATTAATCTTTCATGAGGACTACTTATTCACACAGGAGCACAATACTCAGTTGAATGTATGATATTTATCGCATTGATCAATAGATAACTCCTAATAACACTAAGACAATCAATATACATTAAGAATCAACTATTCAATTCTTGTACATGTTTCGGCTTAAATATGAAGCCTTCTTCAGCTAAAATTGAACTTTCAGCTGAAGAAGAATTCATTGTAAAAATTATACATTTAGCTGAAGAAGGCTTCATAGTCAAAGTTGAACTTTTAGCTGAAGAAGGCTTCATAGTCAAAGTTGAGCTTTCAGCTAAAGAAGGCTTTATTGTCAAAATTGAACATTTAGATAAAGAAGGCATCATAGTCAAACATGAACTTTTAGCTGACGAAGGCTTCATAGTTAAAATTGAACTTTCAGCTGAAGAAGGCATCATAGTCAAAATTGAACCTTTAGCTGACGAAGGCTTCATTGTTAAATGTGAACGTTTAGCTGAAGAACGCCTCATAGTCAAATTTGAGCTTTTAGCTGAAGAAGGCTTCATAGTAAAAAGTGAGCTTTTAGCTGAAGAAGGCTTCATAGTTAAAATTGAACTTTTAGCTGAAGAAGGCTTCATAGTCAAAATTGAGCTTTTAGCTGAAGAAGGCTTCATAGTCAAAGTTGAGCTTTTACCTGAAGAAGGTTTCATAGTCAAAGTTGAACTTTTAGCTGAAGAAGGCTTCATAGTCGAAGTTGAACTTTTAGCTGAAGAAGGCTTCATAGTCAAAGTAGAACTTTTAGCTGAAGAAGGCTTCAGAGTGAAAGTTGAACTTTTAGCTGAAGAAGGCTTCATAGTCAAAGTTGAACTTATAGCTGAAGAAGGCTTCATAGTCAAAGTTGAACTTTAAGCTGACGAAGGCTTCATTGTTAAAATTGAACGTTTAGCGCACGAAGGCTTCATAATTAAAATTGAACTTTCAGCTGAAGAAGATTTCATTGTAAAAATTGTACTTTTAGCTGAAGAAGGCTTTATTGTCAAAATTGAACATTTAGATAATGAAGGCATCAAAGTCAAAAATGAACTTTTAGCTGACGAAGGCTTCATAGTTAAAATTGAACTTTCAGCTGAAGAAGTCATCATAGTCAAAATTGAACTTTTAGCTGACGAAGGCTTCATTGTTAAAATTTAACGTTTAGCTGACGAGGGCTTCATAATTAAAATTGAACTTTCAGCTGAAGAAGATTTCATTGTAAAAAATGTACTTTTAGCTGAAGAAGGCTGCATAGTCAATGTTGAACTTTTAGCTGAAGAAGGATTCATAGTCATAGTTGAGATTTTTGCTGTAGAAGGCTTCATAGTCAAAGTTGAACTTTTAGCTGAAGAAGGCTTCATAGTCGAAGTTGAACTTTTAGCTGAAGAAGGTTTCATGGTCAAAGTTGAGCTTTCAGCTGAAGAAGGCTTCATAGTCAATGTTGAACTTTCAGCTGAAGAAGGCTTCATAGTCAAAGTTGAACTTTTAGCTGAAGAAGGCTTCATAGTCAAAGTAGAACTTTTAGCTGAAGAAGGCTTCATAGTGAAAGTTGAACTTTTAGCTGAAGAAGGCTTCATAGTCAAAGTTGAACTTATAGCTGATGAAGGCTTCATAGTCAAAGTTTAACTTTTAGCTGAAGAAGGCTTCATAGTCAAAGTTGAGCTTTTTGCTGAAGAAGGCTTCATAGTCAAAGTTGAACTTTTAGCTGAAGAAGGCTTCATAGTCAAAGTTGAACTTTTAGCTGAAGAAGGCTTCATAGTCAAAGTAGAACTTTTAGCTGAAGAAGGCTTCCCAGTGAAAGTTGAACTTTTAGCTGAAGAAGGCTTCATAGTCAAAGTAGAACTTTTAGCTGAAGAAGGCTTCATAGTGAAAGTTGAACTTTTAGCTGAAGAAGGCTTCATAGTCGAAGTTGAACTTATAGCTGAAGAAGGCTTCATAGTCAAAGTTGAACTTTTAGCTGAAGAAGGCTTCATAGTCGAAGTTGAACTTTTAGCTGAAGAAGGCTTCATAGTCAAAGTTGAGCTTTTTGCTGAAGAAGGCTTCATAGTCAAAGTTGAACTTTTAGCTGAAGAAGGCTTCATAGTCAAAGTTGAACTTTTAGCTGAAGAAGGCTTCATAGTCGAAGTTGAACTTTTAGCTGAAGAAGGCTTCATAGTCAAAGTAGAACTTTTAGCTTAAGAAGGCTTCATAGTGAAAGTTGAACTTTTATCTGAAGAAGGCTTCATAGTCAAAGTTGAACTTTTAGCTGAAGAAGGCTTCATAGTCAAAGTTGAACTTTCAGCTGAAGAAGATTTCATTGTAAAAATTGTACTTTTAGCTGAAGAAGGCTTCATAGTCAAAGTTGAACTTTTAGCTGAAGAAGGCTTCATAGTCAAATTTGAGCTTTTAGCTGAAGAACGCCTTATAGTCAAAGTAGAAATTTTAGCTGAAGAAGGCTTCATAGTCAAAGTTGAACTTTTAGCTGAAGAAGGCTTCATAGTCATAATTGAACTTTTAGCTGAAGTAGGCTTCGTAGTCAAAATTGAACTTTTAGCTGAAGAAGGCTTCATAGACATAGTTGAACTTTTAGCTGAAGAAGGCTTTATAGTCAAAATGGAACTTTCAGCTGAAGAAGGCTTCATAGTCCAAATGGAACTTTTAGCTGAAGAAGGCTTCATAGTCAAATTTGAGCTTTTAGCTGAAGAAGGCTTCATAGTCAAATTTGAGCTTTTAGCTGAAGAAGGCTTCATAGTCAAATTTGAGCTTTTAGCTGAAGAAGGCATCATAGTCAAAATGGAACTTTTGGCCTAAGAAGGCTTCATAGTCAAATTTGAGCTTTTAGCTGAAGAAGGCTTCATAGTCAAATTTAAGCTTTTAGCTGAAGAAGGCTTTATGGTCGAAATTGAACCTTTCGCTGAAGAAGGCTTCATAGTGAAAATGGAACTTTTAGCTGAAGAAGGCTTTATAGTCAAAATTGAACCTTTAGCTGAAGAAGGCTTCATAGTGAAAATGGAACTTTTAGCTAAAGAAGGCTTCATTGTCCAGTTGAAAGATGTAGGCCTACAAAATTTGAACAATTGAATAGATATTCAGCAACTGAATAGTTAAATCTCAACAACATTTCTAGGTTTATGCCGTGTTTTGTGCGGGGATTCGCCTAGGAACACCAAGATAGGCTCATCGGCAGATTTTTGGTGTCAGTGCCCAGACCCCCACAGGAATAGCGATCTTTGCACCACCTCTTCTCTTATGAAGTGCGCTTCAATACTGCGAGAGATAAAACCTCAAGCAGCCTTTCACCTCCTTATAAAGGGTTCCAATAAGATGGTATATTAGCTTTCACGGCCGTAAATAAGTTAAGAAGTGCTGGTACGCTTCATAAGAAGGGAGGTAGTGCACAGTTCGCAACTCCTGTGGGGGTCCGGGCACGGGCACCAAGAGCCCACTGATGAGCTTAACCATGTGTTCCTAGATGAAACCCCGCACAAGACACGGCATGAACCTAGAAAAAATGCTGAGTTGTAATTCCTTGACCGTGAAAGTCAATATACCATCCAATTGAATAGTTGTAATAGTTATGATACTTATTCAGAATTAAAATTAGTTTCCTGTTGTTGTAAACAAACGTTTGGTGCTTTTCAGTCGGTCAACACCAATGTACCCAAAGAGAGCTGGGTTATGCCCTAATGCTGAAATAAATTACATGAGATTAATAAGTATTTAAGTATTTAAGTATTTAAGTATTTAAGTATTTACGTATTTACGTATTTACATATTTAAGTATTTAAGTATTTACGTATTTAAGTATTTAAGAGTTTAAGTATTTAAGTATTTAAGTATTTACGTATTTAAGTATTTATGTATTTATTAATCTCGTGTAATTTATTTCAGGATCAGGGCATAACCCAGCTCTTTTTAGGTACATTCGTGTTGACCGACTGAAAAGCACCAAACTTTTGTTTACTTAGGCAACACTGAAAAATGGCTTCAAACCTCACAATGTTGTTGTAAATTTATTTGTGGCGCTTGGAATGTCGTGGTGATTAGCCCCATGTAGTTGGGTGTGAGTTGAACTTGTCTGATAACCTGGACTCCAGTGATGACTGTAGTAGTGCGTGTAACTGTATTCAGGACAAGGAAGGTGTAGGCGCTTCGGGACTTTAAGTACGGTACTATCCCGGCATTTCCCTTGGGGAACTGTGGAAAAAACCGGTGAAAATCCACACTCAGAATAGCCGCTGTCAGCGCCGGGATTCGAAAATCCTTGGACTTGCTGCAGCTGCTCTTGTGGCCGTTGTTACCGATTTAACAGGCACAGCTACGCCACGAGGTGGAATTAGTAATTTGTGTTTTGTTGACATGAGCCAATAAAATGAAATGCAATAAAAATTACTCTACTGTAATATGCATGACGTTATTCAAAATCCTCACAAATCCTGTAATCCTAATAACCATGCTGCACAATTAGAATCCAATTATGGTGCAACAGTTAATCAGGTAACCATATTACAAATGATCCCTCGCTGATCCACTATTATTTGTCATGGAGATATTTGCATACGTAGCTCAAGCTATTAGTGTTGACGGAAACTGGAGTGACATTCTGTATCCTGCTTTATGTAGTAACAAATTTCAACATATTCACTGAGTCCAGGATGGAATTTCGTAATAGTACATTATGCAACGAGCCTATAATGGGAATAATTAAGACAAGCGTACGTTTATAAAACGAGCTAAGAGAGTTATATAAGGTGCGTTCAAAAAGTAACGAGCCGGAGGCTGCAATGCGCAAACCGGTGATGACATCGGCTAATCGTGGCGTGTGTAACGAGGTGTGGTTTCGACCAGAGCGTGAAAGGTCACAGCCTGTCGCTACAGGGCACGCGTGACGATACAAAGCGAGCAGCAGCATGCATCAAACGTCCAACGCTGCCAGTCGCATTGCAAACAGTGACATGCAGGCGTCAAACGAATAGCAAAGAGGTGTTGTTCGGTTTCTGACAGCGAAAGAAGTAGGGGAACGGACATTCATCTCCGAATGTCACAAGTGTACGGCGAACACTGCATGTTCCTTGCAAGGATCAAGGCGTGGCACAAGCGCTTCAGGGAAGGACGGGTGTCGTTAGCCGATGATGCCCGGTCTGGGGCACCCCCCTGCATAAGCGATGACAACGTGCAGCTGGTTGATGCACTCATTACCCAGGACCGCCGAGTGACAGTGAACGCAATAGCCGCCGTGGTCGGATTGAGTGTCGGAAGTGTGCACACCATCATGAAGGAACGACTGCACTTGCGCAAAGTGTGTGCCGAATGGGTGCCCCACAGTCTTCAACCACACCAGGAAGCATGTCGAATGGCCTACTGTCTTGGTCTTGGTTGGACGATTGATGCATGCTGCTGTTCGCTTCATATCGTCACGTGACGTGCACGCGTGCCCTCTAGCGACAGGCTGTGACCTTCCACGCTCTGGTTGGAACCACACCTCGTTACACACACCACGATTAGCCGATGTCGTCACCAGTTTGCGCATTACAGCCTCTGGCTCGTGACGTTTTAAACGCACCTTATATAATTTCCATACGAGTGTCATAATTACCATTATAGGCTTGTGACATACGACTATTTTGTTCGACGATAATTTTATTATATGTTCTAACATAAATATTTATAAATATCTGTCGAGATTCTGTCGGTTGACTTCTTCTTCTTCTGCTTGGGAGTTATGTGGGCTCAGCATTTTCCCTCTACCCAATAATGAATTCCAATGCTTTGAGACATTGTTTATTCTGAAGTAGCACCATCTGATAGCGCACAGGTACTATGTTGTATCATTTTGCTATTTTGGCCAAATAACACAAAATAGGCTGTCGCAAACTCTTTAAAATTAATATGCATCGTATTACCAACTAGTTATTCTGCAAATTCGATGTGTATAGAATGCCAACGGAAGGCAAATCAGTGGAGTCCCAAATAGAAAAGTTATGACATCTGGTGGAAATGTGTCGCATAAGAAATCTCTTTACTGAACAGAGAGCTGGATTATAATTTCCATTGATCTAATGTTATACTTAAGGGGCAGATGACCTCGTAGTTCCGCCCCTTAAAACAACAATAACTAACTAACTAACTAACTAATGTCATACGCCTGCTTTCTCCATGACGTTCTGGTGTGTTTATGTCAACAACAGCATTTACTAAAATTGTCGGCGAAATCTTACGAATGTAAGAAATGTGTAGAAATGTGTAGAAATCGGAGTTGAGGATATTAAGGTACAGTAAGTTACTATTTGTTTTGCAATATTGCCCAGTTTGTCTATGCAAACATTACGGGCGGTGCACACTTTCCATGTCGGTAAGGGCTAGGGTAGGAGGGTGTGTTGCAAACGTCTGGACGTAGACTCCTAAATGCCATGCATATTCCATAGTATTTTCTTGTTACCGTAAAGGTTTGTGCTGATTTTGTCTTTGTGTTTGGGATTGTAACTACAATGGTTGATCCAATATAGGCTACATTGTCAACTTTCAAATCATGTAATTCATGTCCGATATGTTGGAATTTGAGTGCATGTGTGAAGCTATCCTTACTTAATTGGTCAATGAATGAAAATATTGAGCTCTGATTGGCTGGAGAAACTGTTTCATAATGAAAAGCAGTACTGCAATCACCCCCATTATGATACAGTTTTCTGACATATAATTATTTACATTTCGACATATTTTTATGTTCGACCCTGCCGAAATATAATTATTTTATGCCAGAAAACGACATCTTAATGAGGGTCATTATAGTTCATGTTTCATTATGATACAGGTTCTCCACCAATCAGAGGTTAATATTTTCATTAGGATTCAGCTGTTCGACCAATTAGGTAAGGATAGCATCTCACCTGCGCTCAACACACTCAAAATCCAACATGTCAGACATGAATTACATGATTTGAAAGTTAACAATGTAGAGGATATCGGATCAACCAATCCACAATCAACAATCCCAAACACAAAGACAAAATCTGCACGAACTTTTACGGTAAATGGAAAATACAGTACAATGAAATATGCAATAAATTTATGAATCTGAAGTCCAAAAGATTACAAACCTACATCCTTCATTATAAATTACCGACATGGAAAGTGCACAGACCAAAGTGTTGGCATAAATAAACTGGGAAATATCGGAAAAGAAATAGCACTGTACCTTAATCTCCCCGACTCCAATTTGTCCACAGGGCATTGCTGTCGTAGGAGTTCGGCGAAAATTTTAGTGAATACTGGTGGTGATATAACGACACTAAAACGTCATGGAGGCTGGAAATCCAGAACTGTGGCCGGAGGAAACATTGAAGAATCAAACAAAAATAAAATTGAAGTCTCCAACGCATTACTAATAATATCTATAATTCAGGGTATAATTGGGAAGGATGCAGCCATGGCCTTAAGTTAGCAACCATCTCGGCATTTGCCTGGAGTATACGTGGAAAACTACGAAAAACCATTTCCAGGATGGCTGAGATGGAAATTGAACGCACCTTTTCTCTGTTTTGCCTCACAAGGCTGAGTGGATCCCATTACAGCCCTCAGACCAGAATTAAATTTCTTGGCAGAGCCGGGATTGAACCTGGACTTCCGGGGCGGCAGCCAAGAATTCTATCACCTCCTATGCAATACTCATTTTCATTACAAATATACTGAGTAATATAGCCATCACACTAACACAGGTTACACAGGTCTGCGATGAAAAAATGTTTGATTTTTATATAGATTCTTATTGTATTTTTTGTGCTGAATACAGAAAAAAACAAGATGTTCGGGAAAGAACATATAGCCTACTTTCTCCGAAATGTATGGGTATAGTTATAACTCTCTGTCCTTATCATCTCCTAATTTCTTCTTATTTGAAGTGCAAATTGGCACACAGGATTTGAACAGTGGCGTTCAAACCATAGTTTATAATTTACCCCAGCATTTTGCAATTTCATCAGCAAACACTCCAAACACCGACTACTTACAATAATTGAAACTTCGTTGCTCTAATAAGGCCCATCTACAATGCGCAGTCGGCAGTCCGTAGTTGGTAGTCCTCAGTCGGCAGTCGTGATCGACTCCGTGTATACTATAGGCACCATACACAACATGAAGTTGCAGTTGGTAACTGGCAGTTGGCAGTCGCGAATTTTATCCTTGACTGCCAACTACCCGACTGCAGCAATGTAATAGCCATTCAGAGCAGATCAGAAACTGACGTCACGTTGTTGTTCTGTGTCGTGTACGAATGATATAGGACTAAGTGAAATAACTTCGCAACCCGTTAATTTATAGGCTAATCTTAAATACACGGTATAACAAAATAATCCATCTCCAAATCATCCATATTGCAAGTTTTGAGGTTATCAACAACGCCTCTGTGCACAAGGAATAAACGAATGTTACTGTATTATTACTCCTAGCAGTCGTTAAGACTGGGTTCACTAACTGGCCGGTATAGAGCGCTGCTCGAATCTATAGTTTCTGCATAGTACAACTGAAGGCTGGTAGATGTCACTCCGGTGGAGAATGTAGGTTTTTTTTAATATATAATTCCCATTGCAAAAAGCACCATATAACGCTTTATTTTATAACGTCTCAGTACTCAAGAAACAATAAATATAAAAAAATCAAGCAAAAAAGTTCTACTTTGATAGGATTTGAACCCCGGCCAGCCACATGAGAGACGGGAGCTCTAACCAGACAGCCAATCGTACACTCATAATTAACGCGTTATCGATCAAATACATATAACGTACTGTATTAGCAAATAATCATTTGGACTGAAGATTTCTTCACTGGAGTATATTTCAAACCGAGTTCATTTCATATTAAGTTCATATAATTTTTATCAGTAGGTTATATTGCATGCAACATACTGAAATTAGTAAAATATAGGTCAGAACGAGAGATCAGCTGCCATCTTGTCAAATAGCCTAGACGATTCAGATTTTTAAAGTCACTTCTAGATTATAATATTACAATATAAACTTTTAATTTCGAACGAACCACGTCGCTTAGAACAGATTAAACGATTCTTGGTTCGATAATCGGAACTGGTGGGTCCCATGTTATGGATTATAAATTTTGCATAATTCACACGGCCGCCGTTAATTTATAGGCTAATCTTAAATACACGGTATAACAAAATAATCCAGCTCCAAATCATCCATATGCAAGTTTTGAAGTTATCAACAACGCCTCTGTGCACAAGGAATAAAAGAATGTTACTGTATTAATACTCCAAGCAGTCGTTAAGACTGGGTTCACTAACTGGCCGGTATAGAGCGCTGCTCGAATCTATAGTTTCTGCATAGTATAACTGAAGGCTGGTAGATGTCACTCCGGTGGAGAATGTAGTTTTTTTTAATATATAATTTCCATTGCAAAAAGCACCATATAACGCTTTATTTTATAACGTCTCAGTACTCAAGAAACAATAAATATAAAAAAAATCAAGCAAAAAAGTTCTACTTTGATAGGATTTGAACCCGGCCAGCCACATGAGAGACGGGAGCTCTAACCACACAGCCAATCGTACAGTCATAATTAACGCGTTATCGATCAAATACATATAACGTACTGTATTAGCAAATAATCACTTGGACTGAAGATTTCTTCACTGGAGTATATTTCAAACCGAGTTCATTTCATATTAAGTTCATATAGTTTTTATCAGTATTTACACAGCGGTATGTTTGGAACAATATTACCCACATAACCCACAAGAGGACAGCACCGTACAGAGACATTAAGAAGGCTGTGGTTGATGACAACGTGTATCTAGTTCTTCTATTCTCCTTTTCCTAATGTCTTCTGTTTATGTGCAATGGTGGGACTGTGATTTTATTAATAAACGAGTGTATACATTAGCCCCCCCTTAGAGCTAAATGACATTTTATTCAGAATCTGTGGTAAGAGCTTGTGCACATCATTTGTAAAAGAATTCAAGAAAAAAAAATAAGGTTAACTGTAGCAGTATTCGATCCCCAGTCTACTGCGTGACAGGCTAACACGCTAGCCCAGAGCTAAACATATCCTTAACATCATCGTGTTCTTAACTGATATATTAGATACAACCTGTTGGAAATAATGACTTGAAATAAACGATTTCTTCACTGCAGTACATCTTCATTATAGATCATTTCATACAAAGTTTATATTATTGTATCAGTAGGGTATATCACATATAACATACTAAAACTACTGAAATATAAGACAGGCTCATGAGGACAGCTGCCATCTTGTCGTGTGGCAGAGACGGCTCAGCTCTTTTAAGCCACTCATACAGTATAATATTATAATATTAAATTAAAATAAATAACGGATCACGAACTTCAGGATAGCTTAAACCACCCTAGGCTCGATAATCGGAATTGGTAGGTCTTAAGCTATTGTTTATAATGGTTGCATAATTCACACGGCCGCCATCCTGAAATAGCAAGGCCGATGACCTTGAAGTTTGGGCGAAAGACGCGTCCTATATAAAGGTATGTTGTCACCAAATTTGGTAGAGATCGGATGATTAGTTTAGCCGTAATTTGAGTTTACGTTTTGAACGTTTGAGTGGCCGCCATTCAGTTTTGGTAAATATGGCGGCGATATAAAGTATGACACTGAGGTGCCCTTTGCTAGTGCTACCTCTGTACCAAATTTCGTTCAATTCGGTTTCACCGTGTTCGAATTGATTAGGGGGGGACAGACATTCAGAGTACACACACACACTCACACACACACACACACACACACACACACTCACCCACACATATACACACACACAGACAGACACACAATTTTTCGCCCTGCGTTGATCTCATAAGTCTACTTTCATTTTTTGCAAAAATCGAAAGTAGGCTAATATTGAAAGGATTCCATCTCCCTTTGCTTACCCACAATTCACAAATTGAAGTTTTTACGTTAAAGTTTATTTTAACGTATGTACAAATTATAACGAAGATATCAAGGACGCTGGGACGTTAACAAGATATTTGACTACTGTTAGATGTTAAAAAAGAGAAAATCCTCAACTCCACAGCAGGAAACGTACAATAAGAAGTTTTGAAGGAAAAAGAGAACGTTACTACAAAGACTTGTAATAGTGTTGTAATATAGCATTATCAACATTTCTTACTCTATGTTTAAGATTAACCTATGTTTAATGTTATTTAATAACATTGTACATAAATAATACTGATATAAAATGGCCTTCTTGGGATTTTTCTTAAACCTTTTAGCTCACTTTGTAGACAAACCTTACGTGATAGAAAAAAAAACCTATATCATTTCTGAAATATGTGCCAAAAACTACATACAAATTAGTTATCATAACTAAAATAATTTTCAAAAATATTCTTTTGCCGACCTGTGATATCAGACAATCCATACACACCCAAGTACATGGGGCTAAATGGCCACGTTACACAAGCGTCTCGAATGAATCAACAATAAATATATTACACTCTTGTAATCTTTTGAAATATTAGAATCAGAATGGACTTGAGAATTTCAAACAACATGTACTGTACATGAAAATAAGTGAAAACGTTTGACACTCGAGCGAACATCCTTAACTTTCCTATTAGGATGAAATGTAACATGTGTTGGTTTGATTTAAAAAAAACTGTATGAGTTTTGGATGTGATAACTTTTGAAGGCGCGCAATTTCATCCTATCTTTGGATGATCCCGGTAAATTTGGGAACACAATTTCGCCACATATGTTCTTGTTGATGTCGTCGTTTGATGTCATAGAGATCGGGGAGTTGACGTTCACGAGGATCTACCGCAACTTGAACCGGTAGAGTGACCCATGATGCACTAGTTATGAGTCCATCAGGCACGGGGTTGATTTAGTTTGACATGTATGAATGATGTAGAATAATGTCAGGGTAATTCCCACCCGCCAACATTCACATGTCGCTAATATCTGAATGTTTATTCAATGCACAGTTTAAGTACGCCAAATGTGAATGTCACTTGACTCATACCATGTTGCAGTTTGGTCATTAGTCCATTGATTTCCCATCAGTATGGTCTGTAACACATCCTTTAACTGACGATAACCTGGGTTGACAAAACAAGAGTGACCAGGAATGCACTTTCTCACCTAGTAGACTAAGACCGGTTATACCGCAATAATTACCTAATGACTCACATGCGTAAGTAACGGGTTCCGTGTGCGGGCGAGTCAATTTGCTGCAGCATGGTCCGATATATCGGATGAAGGAGCTTCTGCTAAAAGTGCCGATCCGTCGAACTCGTTTATTATATTTGCTTTTCATTTTATTCCCAGCCACACTGGAATCATTCTCTCTTTGGATATGTTATGTTTTGTGAATAACTGGATTCATTATAAATGTTCTTTGAACATGCTACTGTCAACTGACCTTCCGCTCGTATTTTGGTTTGAAGCCATGTATGTAGAAACTGATCGTACACGAAACCCATTTTATAGAATTACTCTAAACTTGACGTTTATACGAAATTCAAAAGTATTAACACCCAAATATCAAACTATATTATTTAGAATGAGAAGGATGCCAAAATGACACTAACATTTCTTAATTAAAGAATGAAAGTGTTTTAATGAAACAAAATATTAATTTTTGAGCATCTAATCATCATCATCATCATCATCATCATTTATTGCATGTGACAGGCCATTAAGACCCATAGCAGAAAAACAAGGGTATACAATTCTTGATTACAATATAAATAGCAAGCATAACATAATATAGGCTATAACATTGTACTTCATAACAGGAAGAATGATTTCAGCTTCTCAAATAATGGTTGCATATATTAGACCAACGATTTCTATCCCTGGCATCTTCCATACTTGCATATGGATCTACCTGGTTCAGTGCCAACATAACTCGATCTTTCCATCTCGTTCTTGGTCGACCTCTTGGACGTTTTCCCGTTGGCTGAAAATTGAACACACGGTTCGGGAGAGTACCTTCTGCTCTGATAATGTGTCCTAACCATTGTAATCGTCTTCTCTCTATCTCTCTACTGATGTCTGCCTTTTTATAACGTCGATATAACTCCTCTTTACTCCGTCTTTCCCAACTGTCAGTTTCTGGGCAGTATTTTGGGCCATAGATTTTCCGCAGCATTTTTCTTTCAAATGCACGTATACGTTCTTCAAAAGTTCTTGGAGTCGCCCACGTTTCACAACCATACATTAAAACAGGTCGTACTAGGGTCATGTATAGGTGGATCTTGTTTTCCTGACATATTAGACGTGACGTGAAAATTCGATTCATGCTATAGGAAACATGAGTAGCGTTGGTGATTCTTTGTCTTATTTCCTTTTCTATTTCACTTTTGTTTGACAATATTGATCCTAAATATTTGAATGATTCAACTGTCTCAAATTTGTGTATTCCAACGTCGATAGCGATAGGAATATTCTGTCGACGTGATATAATCATGTATTTTGTTTTCGATTCATTAACCACCAACCCCATTTTCTTTGCTTCCAGTAGGAATCTTGATGTATCAGTCGTTACCTGATCCAAAGTGTTCCCCATGATCACCTCATCATCAGCAAATGCAAGAATTATGTCGGATCCGACCATCTCCATTTCCCTATTCCAACCAGTTAAACGTTTAATCTTTTCCAATGCTATATTGAAAAGAACTGGGGCTAGAGGATCTCCTTGTCTTAGTCCACTTTGAACGCTAAAGGATTCTGATTCTTGATTTGCAAACCGCACCTGGCATCTAGAGTCAGAGTAACAGGTCTTGATCAACCTTATGTACTTCATTGGAATGCCCATCTCGTGCATAGCCGTCCATAATACTATACGGTTTATACTGTCATAGGCCTGACGAAAATCAATAAAGATCAAATGCAATCCCTTGTCAAATTCGTAGAATTTCTCCATGAGTTGCCTCAATGTAAAGATGTGGTCGATAGTAGACCGACCAGATACAAAACCACATTGGTATGAGCCTATAATGTCTCCCAAAAATGGCTTAAGTCGATTCATAAGCAGTGAGGTAAAATTTTTATATCCTATCTCGAGTAACGCAATCCCTCGGTAGTTAGAAGGTTGAGTGGCATCACCTTTCTTAAAAATGGGGCATATCACGGCTCTTTTCCACTCACTTGGAATAACTTCTTTCCTCCAAATATTAACAATTAATTGTTGCAGATTTTCCATTAACACTGCTCCACCATACCTAATCAACTCGGCAGTAATTCCACTTCCTCCCGGAGCTTTGTTGTGCTTTAGAGATTCCACAATATGTCTTATCTCATCAATAGTTGGCTCAGGTACTTGCATTTCCGCCGTCATCATTGGCACCTGTGCATTTATAGCATCCATCTCAACATGAACATTTAGTAACTGATCAAAATGTTTTCCTAATAGATCTGCCTGTTCTTCAGGAGGTACAATTTCTCCATCTTCGTCCTTTAGTATTAGTGTATGTTGCTTGTAGATTCCCCTCGCAGGGTTAACCATTCTTAAGAAGGATCTCGATGCTTTCATGGATTCCTCTATTGCTGTCAGTAGTGCCTTACCATGATCCCGTTTTTTTCTGTCGGATGAGTCAATATGTCATACGTCTCACTTCCATATACGCTGCATTATTATCTTCCGATGGATATTTCACCCATTGCAATCTATTTATTGTTCTGTTTTTCACTGCGACTTGACACTCATTATCAAACCAGGGTTTGTTTTTGGTCTTTGGTCGCTGTCCCAAAACGTAATTTGCACTTTGCAGAACTGCCCTCCGCAAAACAGACCACTGCCCTTCCACATCTTCTAATGTATTTGATGTAGATATGCACTCCTTGATTCTATCTTGATATTCTTCCCTCACAGACGTAAGGGCCATTTTATCTTTGTCCGGGATGACCATTTCTTGCTTCCGCTTTCGCCATTTGGTAGACAGCTTGAGGCGCAATTTCATTACTACTAGAAGATGATCTGAATTCATATCCGCACCACGGATAAAATATAACTTATTTAAGTTACCTGCAATGGAAAAAATTATCAACCTTATATCTTTAACAAGTAGTTCTGTGAAGAACTAAATAGCCTATTTTCATATATCCTACTAATATTAATTGCCTCTATCAACATACAGATTGCCAGTTTGATTGGTGTAACAGATTTGTAGATATTGAGAACCGTCTAAATATTTTGGATGGTCACCATGTTGGATTTTTAGCCTATTTTCAATTATAAAAAAATAGGCTTATGAGATCACCTTTTGTCCGTGTGTGTGTGCGCATGTGTGTGTGTGTGTGTGTGTGAGGTGTGTGTGTGTGTGTGCCCCCCCCCTAATAAATTCTAAACGGCTGGAGCGATTTCAATGAAACTCGGTAAGTTCATAGCACTATTCCGGGCGACCTCGACCGTGCCCTTCAAATTTTGTTACGTCTCACCAATCCAACATGGCGACTGTGCGAATTATTACACCAGCATTCAATATCTCCGAAACTATTACCTATATTACCCTGGAATTTTTTACGGTAATAAAGGGAACTACTAGAAGTTCATCTATGTGACTCTTGAAATACTGGTAACTACAAAACCAACATGGCGGTCAAGCGAACTTGCGACGTTTAAATAGACGTTTCTCGCGATTTAACCAACCAAACGCAATGAAACTTGGTACAGTATATGTTTATACACATTGTAATGCACCGACATCTAACTTCGTTCAATTGTTTTCTTAACCACAAGATGGCGGCTGTGCGAAATATTTCACCGGCATTCTATATCTCTGAAACTATTAGCGGTATCACCCTGACATTTTGTACGGAGATAAAGGGCACTACTGGAAGTTCATCTATAAGATTTTCAAAAGCCGGTTAACTACAAAACGAACCTGGCGGCCAAGCGAATTTGAACATTTAAATAGACCTTTCTCGTGATTTAATGTTCCAAACGCAATGAAACGTGGTACAGGAAATGTTTATACACATTGTAATGCACTGGTATCTAATTTATTTCAATTGTTTACATAACCTCAATATGGCGGCTGTGCGAATTTTTAAATTAAGTTTTTATTTCTTGTGTCGTAATCATGCGATCAAAGTGAAAGTTTGAATAATGAACCTACGCAATAATTTTCCTTTTATGGTACATGACTCTATGGCCTATACATTTAACAATCCAACATGGCGACCATCCGAAATATTTAGACGGCTCTGAATATCTACGAATCTATTATAGCAATCAATCTGAATATTTTTATGTTCATAGGGGCTATGAACATAAGTTCACCTATAGGACTTTCAATAACCAGGTGATCACAAATCCAACATGGCGGAAACGCGAAGTATAAATATTCACATGGTCGTTTCTCGCAATTTAACCATCCGAGTGCAGTGAAACTTGGTACAGTAAATCCTTATACGAATGTTACTCCACTGGCATGTAATTTATTTCAATTGTTTCCATAACCACAAGATGGCAGCTGTCCGAAATTTAAAAATCTCGTTGTTAATTCTTGGGTCCTAATCACGCGATTGAAGTTTGAATGCTACACGTACACAATAATCTTCGTGTAACAGTACATAACTCTAGGACCTACATAAATATATATAGTCCAACATGGCGACCATCCGAAATATTTAGTCGGTTCTCAATATCTACGAATATATTACAGCGATCAAGCTGAAATGTTGTATATAGATAGTGGCAATTAACTTGAGTAGAATATATGAAAATAGGCTGTGTAGTTCTTCACGGAAGTACTTGTTATATTATAGGCCTTATGTTTATGTACTATTACATGAAGATTATTGTGTAGGTGTTTTATTCAAACTTCAATCGCATAATTTAAAAGCGGGATTTTAAAATTTCACTCAGCCGCCATCTTGTGGTTATGAAAATAATTTAAATGAATTAGATGCCAGTCGATTAAAATTTGTATAAGCATATACCGTATAAAGTTTCACTACGCTCGGATGGGTAAAACGCAAGAAATGTCCATTTGAATATTTAAATTTCGCGTCGCCGCCATGTTGGATTTGTGCTCGCCAGGTTATTGAACGTCCCATAGGTGAACTTATGCTTATAGCCTCTATACACTTCCAAAATTTCAGTTTGATTGCTGTAGTAAATTAATAGATATTGAGAACCGCCTAAATATTTCGGATGGTCGCCATGTTGGATTTTAATATATGTAGGCCATAGAGTTATTTACTATTAGATGGTGATCATTGTGTACCTTCGTTATGCAAATGTTGATTTCGATCGCATGATTAGAACACAAGAAATAAAAACTTAATTTTCGAAATTCGCACAGCCGCCATCTTGAAGTTACGTAAACAATTGAAGTAAATTAGATACCAGTGCATTACAATGTGTATACACTTTTGCTGTACGAAATTTCATTGTGTATGGATTATTAAATCGCGAGAAAAGTCTATTTCAAACTTTCAACTTCGCTTGGCCGCCGTGTTCGTTTTGTAGTTAACCGGCTTTTGAAAGTCTCATAGATGAACTTCAAGTAGTGACCTTTATCTCCGTACAAATTTTCATGGTGATACCGGTAATGAGACAGCTGATGAGTGTGGTTGGGACATAGGCTTCGACATAGGAATGTCATGTCGGAAATATTGGAAGGTAAAATACCAGGTAAACGCTTTCGTGGAAGACCAAGAAAGACATTCATGATGACATTCCTTATTAACTGGTGATGCAGGAGCTATGCAGACGCCAAACGCATAGCACAGGATCGACCCAGTTGGAGAAGACTCGTTGAAGGGGAAAGCTAGTCACCAGACTGAATTACTCTAAGAAGAGGAGAAGAAGAGGGCTCAGGGAGGGGGGAGGGGTTTGATCCCCATGATCACCCCCATAGTTACGCCACTGCACCTTAGCATTTTCTGTATATGATGTTAGTTATGTTTTAAGTGGTATAATACTGTTAAGTGGCTATTTCTTTGTTCAATCACATGATCAATATTCAAAGCGCAGCTGTGCCACGACAGGTTAACTAGGAATTTATCTCGCACTGCTTGAAATGCATGACAGTGTATAGCAGAATTTCCAAGTGTATTGATGTTCTTTTTCCCAGTTGGCAGGTCTGCATGTTTGCTCGACTGGTGCTGTGGATTTATATATAATTGACTTACTCCGTGACAGCTTTCAGTTGAATACCCAAGCGCCAGTCAGATGTTTTAACTGCCGGTATTGTTCAATGAAACTGTGTGACAGTTGGTTGTATTCCAGACGTGGCATGGTGTAAGCTACTAATAGCCTGATAGATGGTGAGAGAACAGTTGGGTTTTTCAGAATTATCAAAAAGGATTCAATTAAATATTTTGATGGGCATCGAAGGGATCCAGTGGTAATAGGCGCGAGTTGTACTATACTGCAAAATATTAAGGGACTCCTGTATATTGCCCATACTTTTTATTTCCCTTTTACTCAGAAACTATTAACAGGAAATAATCGAATTTTTCAGGGATATTCTTCAAAACTCTCTCCTTACTGTATTTTCACACAGGGGTTTGGAAAATAAATGCATGTTTTGAAATTTCATCAATATTTCTAAAATTGCATATTATTAACAGCACTTTCATGAACATTTACACCTGGAAAAGAATATTAATATATAAAAAGAACATAGACAGCTATAGAAACTAGAGTGCACAAGTTGGAAAGGATGTTTCATATGACAAAAAAAACATATTTAACAAAAGAAACCTACCCTGAAACACGAAATTAAGACACCACCAAACGGTGGTCAGACCCTAAACTCTGTATGTGGCAGAAATACTTAAACTAGCAATAATTGCAGATCAAAAAAAAAATAGGGAAGGGCGAAAGAAGAATTTTGAGAAAAATACTGGGAGCTAAAAAAAATAATAATGCAGAATATTGGTTAAGACCAAACAGAGAGCTATATTTGAAAATTGAAAAACTAACTGACGTAATGAGGAAGAGGAGACTACAGGTTATTGGGTACATTTACGGAATGGACAACAATAGACTAACTAACGAGATCTTCAACTTACTGAACAGTTAACAATCCAAACCCATATGATTTCTTCGAAATTGAAAAAGATATGAACAAGATGTTCCGTGACGAACTAAAGAGCCTACTTTTCATAAAATTTAAGATTCATGCCAATGATTAATCTATATGGATCTATCTAGAATAATGACGAAATTAAGTTGGTAATATCGAAATTCTAATTAGTTCGAAATCCTCTCTACCTGGTATAATGTAGCCTAATAGAGCACTAGAGTTAGCAGCCCTGGTGATTGAATATATTCTCAGTTCCATCTCTTAAGGTACAGAATACAAAATTTGGTTGAAGTCCAATGGATAGCATGGACGTTACATGCAGTTAAACATTGGATATAACAATGCGCGTAAAATCATGTTGGCAACAATGTCATGAATGTGTTGGTCAGAAATAATCTGAAATAATATGACCTATTGTTGTGTCAATTTTGAATGAAATCCATTAGTTAGTATATAAATTATATGCATTTTAAATTTGGACCTATCAGCAGGCTTAGAATCATGTTGGCAGCAGTGACGTATGTTTGTTACTCCAAATTCATCTAGAATGCCAGGTACTATACGTGTGCAAAGTTTAGAGCTATTGGCTTGCATGCTTTCTGATATATTGATATTAGGGTAACAAAAATAGAGACAGCACATATTAACAGTTGGCAGCCCTGGTTGCTCTTAAGAATAAGGATAGTCATATCTGTTATGATACACATAGCACATACGAAATTTGGTTGAAATCCAAATGATAGTATGGAAGTCACATGTATTTAAAGTTGGACCTCTCAGCAGGCTTAGAATCATGTTGGAAGCACTGACGTATATAAGTTACTCCAAATTAATATAGAATGCCAGGTACTATACGTGTGCATAGTTGAAAGCTGTCGGCTTGCAAACTTTCTTATATATTGGTATTTGGATAGTGGAAATTAAGAGCATTTATTAACAATTGGCAGCCCTGGTGGTTCTTATGAATACGCTCAGTCATATCTGGTTATGTAAACATACAACATACGAAATTTGGTTGAATTCCGATTGATAGTGTAGAAGTTATATGCATTTAAAAATTGGACATATCAGCAGGCTTATAATCATTTTGGCAACACTGCCATGTATGGCCTCCTGGAAATTAAATTGCAATATTATTATCTATACGTATACCAATTTTGAAATAGCTCCTATTGATACCTGCCATGATATCCAACATGGAGCTCAAATTTCAATTGCGATTTCTCAGCAGTTGGTAGCACTGACATCATTTTCAAATATGGCCGTGAGATATTCAGGTATAGATCTTTACTTCTACCAAATTTTGTTTCGATTGCTTCAGCCGTTTAGGAGTTGATGGGGGGGACGGACACACACACACACAGCCAGCCAGACAGACAGACAGAAGGACAGACAGACAGACAGACAGACAGAAGGACAGACAGACAGACACACATTTGCCCGATCTCATAAGTCTACTTTTTCCTCATTTTTGCAAAATGTGAAAAGTAGGCTAAAAATGCTGGAATTAAAACATACAAAATACAATACGGAACGCACTTTCGAGAAATTACTCAAATGACTGGATTTCTGGATAGAAAGAAATTATCAACTTTATGAAAGTGGACTCAAGAAGAGAAGGAACAATACTCTGGTTGGTTGGTTGGTTCTTATGTTTAGGGGCTGCGACAACGCGGTCATGTAGCCCCGTGTACTTAGGGTGTGTGTAGAATCTGTCTGATAACTGGTGTTAATTGTGATGACTGTATTAGTGTGTGTTATCTGTTTTTAGCCTATTTTTCACATTTTGCAAAAATGAGGAAAAAGTAGACTTATGAGATCGGGCAAATGTGTGTCTGTCTGTCTGTCTGTCCTTCTGCCTGTCTGTCTGTCTGTCCTTCTGTCTGTCTGTCTGGCTGTGTGTGTGTGTCCCCTTTCAACTCCTAAACGGCTGCAGCAATCGTAACAAAATTTCGTAGGAGTAAAGATCTATACCTGAATACTGCACGGCCATTTTTGAAAATGATATCAGTGCTACCAACTGCTGAAAAATCGCAATTGAAATTTGAGCTCCATGTTTGATATCTTGGAGGGTATGAATGGGAGCTATTTCAAAATTGGCGCACGTATAGATAATAATATTGCAGTTTAATTTCCAGGAGGCCATATAGCAGTGTTGCCAAAATGATTATAAGCCTGCTGATAAGTCCAAATTTCAAATGTATATAACTTCTACACTATCGTTGGATTTCAACCAAATTTCGTATGTGCAATGTATACATAAACAGATATGACTGAGCGTATTCTTAACATGCACCAGGGCTGCCAACTGTTAATAAATGCTCTCAATATTTTTTACCCAAATACCCATATATCAGAAATATGCAAGCCGACAGCTTTAAACTATGCACACGGATATAACCTGACATTCTATATTAATTTGGAGTAACTTATATACGTCAGTGCTACCAACATGATTCTAAGCCTGCTGTGAGGTCCAACTTTAAATACATGTGACTTCCATACTATCATTTGGATTTCAACCAAATTTCGTATGTGCGATGTGTATCATAACAGATATGACTATCCGTATTCTTAAGAGCAACCAGGGCTGCCAACTGTTAATATGTGCTGTCTCTATTTTTGTTACCCTAATATCAATATATCAGAAAGCATGCAAGCCAATAGCTCTAAACTTTGCACACGTATAATACCTGGCGTTCTAGATGAATTTGGAGTAACAAACATACGTCAGTGCTGCCAACATGATTCTAAGCCTGCTGATAGGTCCAATTTTAAAATGCATATAATTTCTATACTAACTAATGGATTTCATTCAAAACTGACACAACAATAGGTCATATTATTTCAGATTATTTCTGACCAACACATTCATGACATTGTTGCCAACATGATTTTACGCGCACTGTTATATCCAATGTTTAACTGCATGTAACGTCCATGCTATCCATTGGACTTCAACCAAATTTTGTATTCTGTACCTTAAGAGATGGAACTAAGAATGTATTCAGTCACCAGGGCTGCCAACTGTAGTTCTCTATTAGGCTACATTATGCCAGGTATACAGTATTTTGAACTAATTAGAAATTTCGATATTACCAACTTAATTTCGTCATTATTCTAGATAGATCCTTATACATTAATCATTGACATGAATCTTCCATTTTTAGAAAAGTAGGCTCTTTATTTCGTCACGGAACTTCTTGTTTAATTCATGTAAGAACAGCAGGCTTTTGAATTTTTCAAATAGTTCCTACTTTTGCTGCCAAACGCCACCGTCAACGACTACTAGTTCAGAACTTAGCTACCAGACGCCACCGCAGTCGGCTCTTGACAACGAACGTAGGAACCTAAGAGCGTTGTTTACATTCTTAACCTATACAATTTAGCTTCACACAAGTGTAATTAGTGGAAGGTTCTTTAACATGCCATAAATCTATGACATGGGACCGGCGGCTTTACTTCCCCTCCGAAGGAAGGCATACTGAGGGATTTTTAACGCTCTTAAAGAATCCGACTACTTCGGCCAGATTTGAACCCGCGCTCTTGGGCATAGAAGCTCAGCATGCTACCGACTGCGTCACCGAAGCCGCCAAAAACAATACTCTAGAAGGATGAAGGAAATTTGGAAGCAAAGGAAATCGAATACAATGAAAAATGCCTAAACTGATTCATCGTACCCTTAAAATGGGTCATTCGAAAGAAGAAGAAAAGAACAAGAATGCACAAAGTGCACATAAGGCGTGTTGACCTGATTTCACTGGTCTTTGGCAAAATAGGCGAGTGTAAGAGTCCTTTCGGAGCAGTTACTGGGGTCGTAGCGAGTACATTTCATTCCACACACTTGGCATTTGCGGTGTGCGGTGGCCGTCAGTCGTGCAGATCTTCCCAAGGAGTAATAAGGAGACGCCATAACGGCCAGAGAGTGAAGCCAGTGGGCACTCCCTCTGAGATGCTCAAAACATTGCTGGCAAGTGTTAGGAATAGGACTGTTATCCGACCAAAACCTGCCTACTTTTGACGCACAAAGTATTGTAAGCACATGCCTAAATCTCTTAATTCATAATGTACTACTTCTATTTGATTTTGTACTTTGTTTTAGCCTAATCAAGCTGAAACGGATGAAAATGCATATACATTGTGAACCCGCTATGGGTATTGTTCTCTTATTAGTTAGTGTTCATTATTTCTCAGCAGGTTACTGAAATATACAAATATAGTATGACGGAATATTTAGGCCTACAGCGAAAATTCACCCCCATGTAGGTAAATGATCACTCATATTGCTTAGTCTATCGTCCAAGGAAATGCATAATTTTAATGGCCTTATCTGTAAATTAAGCATTACAATAACTCAAATATACCGTATTATTTGCTATTGAAGACAGAGGTACGAGCAGCTAGAGCTTTTACGGGGGCGTGGTCCGTGCTTCAACTCACAGCGTTTAAAGAGCTGACAGGGCGTTTCCCTATACTCCTTGCATCTTCCTGTGAAAGTCGTGGGTGGAGAATCTTGTGTAGACATGTCTAAGCTCGAAGTCTGAACCATTCTCTTTGGCTGTGGTGCTTCCGTGGAGTGGATATCCACTGGAATCTGTCGTGCTTTTTCTCGTCTTTCTTCGAGAACGGGCCCTAGGTGGAGGCAGGTTTGTCCTGTAGGTTGAAGGTGGATTTGATATCATCCAGGAAGAATGATTCGTTGGTTATTATGAATGCTATTCGATTTTTGGGGAATTTAGAGATCTGAAGGATGCGTGTAAAGTATTTGGCTTTTAGGTTTTCAAGTTTCTTCATGTTGGGTATGCTAAGCGTTTTCCATATTAGTTGGATGCCGAGAATGGGAAAATTAAACTAAAGTAACACTCGAAAAACGAACGTCTTAAAATACGAGTATAACACATTTAAGGAGGAATTACACCTAACAATTTTCACTCTGTATGTTGAAAAGTTCTGAAAAAAGGGGAAATTATATAGAAAACCATTTTAACTAAATATTGGAATCAACGATTTGTCCGGTTTTTAAAACATGCCAGTAGTCTATCATAGGATTCCCCTTCTTCCATTTGAAACACTAGCATCCATTTTGCTGTCCCTTCGCCCTCACTTCTAACGCAGCCTCTTTCATAGAAGTTTGTTTTTGTATCTATCGTCCAATAGAAAACCATTTTCTCTGGTAGGTTAAGACGCAAGATTGTGGGAATGTATAAGGGAAGTAGCCTCATGAATGAGGTATGACAAAATAAATGTAGAATACCTTTGGAAAGCTTAACGCCCGTAGATTAATATGTATTGAATACAAAATTTTGAAAACGTTGCATATACTGAACATTCCGATGCTCCTTATCCCAAAATACGATTCTACTTTGCTAAATGATTACAAGATATTGTTATCAACTCCCCCTAAATATGCGGTTAGATTTTAGAGCTTAAGATTTATTTCTGAAATTCGCAAAAAAAATCATGAAAGTTGTAATATGGTCCACATTTGAAATAAACAGAACGCCATACTCCTCAACGACCTATTGACCTCCATTTCGTCCTGTTTGTCCTTCCAAAGGGCATGTCCTTTGTCACGCCTAAGACGTCTTCTTATGAAACATTTGGTGACTGTAAGACAAAATGATGACTCTGATAAACTAACAAATTAGCTTGATCTCATGGTGCAATATTAGTATTAGTAATAGTAATAATAATTATAATAATAATAATAATAATAATATTTTTTATTGATTTATTCATGCAGCCAATGGCCATGTATATTCTTTTCAGGAAGGGTCAGGGAAGGAATTATGAAAGGAAAGGCCGTGGACCTATTGAAAGGAACCGTCCCGGCATTTGCCTGGTGGTGAGAAATGGGAAACCACGAAAACCATTTTCAGGACGGCCGAGGTGGGATTCGAACCCACGCTCTCCCGTTGCCAACGAGGCACGAGGTAGCGCGTTTCTACGTGTCGCGTAGTAAGGCTGTTCTTGGGAAATCAGACCTGAAGCAGTGAGGGAAATATGAAGCTACTACTCAATGCAGTCAACAAGAATTCCTTGTGATATGTACGGTATCTGGGATTGTAAATGTTTTCTTCCACAAAATGCTGAGAATGTGTAAGCGCATGCGCAAAATAAATAATAATAATAATAATAATAATAATAATAATAATAATAATAATAATAATACCTGACACCGTCCGGAAAAGAAGAATGAACTCTTATGAACGTGTGAAGCAATACGTCCAGCGAGACATGAAGGGTCCACATGTTACATAAACAGAGCACCATACTCATCAACGACCTGTTGACTCCATTTCATCCTGTTTGTCCTTCCAATGGTCATGTTCTTCGTCTTCGTATAGCACATTTTGTGACTTCAAGACAAAATGATACCTCAGTTAAACTAAACGAAGGCAAGTAACTCCGATGATGCAATAGTTGTAGTAGTAGCATCAGCTGTAGTAGTAGTACTAGTATTATGATTATAATAATAAACCTGACACCATACGGAAAATATGGATGAACCCTTATGGACATGTGAAGAAAGTGTGAGCGGCTTCGGTGGCGTAGTCGGTAGCATGCTGAGCTTCTATGCCCAAGATCGTGGGTACAAACCCGGCCGAAGTCGTTGGATTTTTTAAGAACGTTAAATATCCCTCAGTATGTCTTCCTTCGCAGGGGAAGTAAAGCCGGCGGTCCCATGTCATAGATTTATGGCATGTTAAAGAACCTTCCACTAATTGCACCTGTGTGAAGCTAAATTATGTATAGGTTAAACATTTGACTAACGTTCTTAGGTTCCTACGTTTGCGGTCAAGAGCCGACTGCGGTTGCATTTGGTAGCTAAGTTCTGAACTAGTTGGTCGTTGACGGTGGCGTTTGGCGGCAAAAGTAGGAACTACTTGAAAAAATTCAATGTCTGCAGTCCTCACTTGAATTAAAACAGATACACACACTAACACAGTTATCACAATTAACACCGGTTATCAGACAGATTCTCCACACACCCAAAGTACACGGGGTTACATGACCGCGTTGTCGCAGCCCCTAAACAGAGGAACCAACCAACCAACCAACCAACCAAGAAAGTGTGCCCAGCGAGACTGATAAACCACATCATTACTCACATTCAGGACCTGGGAATTACATCAACTAACATTCAGAAGAAAGGACACTCGAGAGAAAGCCTCAAGATACCAAGGTTTACAAGAAAAGCCAAAGCAGTAAACGGCAAATTTATGGACCCGGCAAAGGAAGAAAACCCACCGAGAAGGAATTCCGGCCTACTGGACAAACATCAAAGCCTTAAGAACGAGTCAGTCAGAAAGATGCAGTCCGTAGTTGGCCGATACGAAATGATGAATTGATAATAATAATAATGATAACACTAATAGTAATAAAGAAAGCTGAGTCAATCGTCATTACATTTTGAAGGCAACTTCATAATTGAGGCTTTTAGAAGCAATCTGATGCAATTGATGGCTGAAATGCATGGGAATATGATCCTTAAACATACCTCCAAAATAAGGGAGATTTAAAAACTCAAACAAAATGTCAACCCTATGATTTGACTGCCTCAGTTTTCCCTTCTATGGCCCATAACCTCTGTTATTTATGGGTTGGCAGTTCTGCAATCTGCCAACGTTTATGCTTTCTGATTGATACCAATACTGCATGCCCTCACCGATTTCATTAAAAGTTTATTGTGATTCATAATGATCCAGAGTATATGACTTGTGTTTTACGGCCGATATAATGTAGCTGCTCTGAGAACATTAAGGTTAATTAGGCATGTTATTAATTTCAGTTTGTTACCAAAATTATGTCGCAACAAGCAACCTGATATAGGACATAAATGGTGGTAACAAACTGCGAAAATACACATTACTAAGGATCACGATATGGTATCCGACGGTTCGCCTAGCAGGTAGGCAAGCAAACTAACCAGTTCGTTAGCAAGCTGCTGATTTCACATTTGCAGAGCATATTTCCAAAGCGACGTAAATCCTTGAAATGTACAAAAATTCAGAAATCTCGTTTTTGCTTCTTCGTATAACTAACAAAAGTTTGGTGCTTTTCAGTCGGTCAACACAAATGTACCCAAAAATGCTGGGTTATGCCCTAATCCTGGAAAAATTACATGAGATTAATAAATTAATTAATAAATGTATTAATCTCATGTAATAAATTTATTAATCTCGTGTAATTTTTGATGTGTAACATCTTTCCACTCGGTTGCTGGATATTTTTGTGGGAGTGATTTTGAAAAATGGGACGGAAGTGGATTGGAACGATCCAGCTGGTAGTGGTGGATCGAACGGAAGTGTGTAACACGCACTGCCAGCTGGATCGATCGATCCATTTGGCAGTGATAAGAGGAAGCAATGAGCGCCCGGTGTCGGAAATTGATACCATGACGTACTCTCGGCCATGTGGAATGCATATGGCATTCTGAATGGTAAACGCTCATGCGATCTCTGGTGTCAAGTGATTGAAACACATAGAGACCTGTTTATTATGGAGGTGAGTGATCTAGATCCAGCCTCTGCTTCCTTGAAATTGAGGAAATATCCCTGACCCAATTGTAGATTTCCGACGAAAGACTCAGCATTTGCTCTTTGATATTCTTGTATTTATATCAGTGTCATTCGGTACTGACTTTGGCCGTCTTAGTAGAGCAAACGTGTATGTCAGCGCCGGAATATCCCAGGTATTAAAATCTTTCATACTATTCCTACAGAACTGTTTTGATATCAGTATTTTTTGTAAGTTCCCATTACATTCTCCTTTATACTTTTGCTGTGGAATGCTTCGAGCATACAATAGGATAGAGAGTGCGCCCGCTATGCTTCTACCGACCGATGGTGGGGCCAAAATAAAATCAGCTGATGTTGGGCAAAACAAAGTGGTCTCCCATAAGAATAGCATTATGAAGTGATTACTGTATCATTTTAAACGATATTTATCATATCAATATGATTCATTCAAACAGAATCCATATGAAATTACGTGTTGGTCTGTGAATCAAGAGGTCCGGGAACTGGGCAAGCCTTTCATGATCTACTGCTGTGCACATTCCATTTACTCGCAAGTTGGCCTATTTATAAGGAATTTAAGGTTATGAGTGGAGTCGAGTCTATTAATCTAGTTGATCTATATCGTATTCTTTATTAAGGCTAGTGCTGGTGGAAGCTACAAATCATCAAATAAAATGAGTTCCGTATTATAAACTACAATATCTGTGAAACACTCCCTTTTACAATAGATTAATAGTTGTGCCAATAATATTATAAAATACCGGTGTATCAACAATTTGACGTGAGGTTTCTTCTATGTCAGATGTTACACATCATATGCGACTACTGTAAGGCTCGCCATTCTTTTTTTCAGGATTAGGGAATAACCCAGCTCTTTTGGGTATATTCGTGTTGACCGACTGAAAAGCACCAAACTTTTGTTTACTAAGGCAACACTGAACAAGATGTTCAATAAAGAACATATAGCCTACTTTCTCCTAAATGTATGAGTATAGTTATAACTCGTTGTTATTATCAAAGAGTGTAATAGAATAATTTCTTGGTTGAAGACCTTAGAAACTATTTACCTCTACCAAACGCCACAACCTAGAAAAAAAAACTGCTACCATCATTGAAGAAAGAAAGAAAGATAAGAAGTATCTCAGGAATGTTATGGATCTGGAGTCATAATCGACCAGACTGGCTGCTTGGCTCAGCGGTAACCTTCTCGCTTGCTGGGCCCTAGGTTGCAGGTTCGTATCCTGGCGCAGTCAGCTGGCATTTGAGGGTGCACAAATGCGAGGGAACCGTGTCAGTACATTTACTGGCACGTTAAAGATCCCCTTCGGGCCAAAATTTCGGCACCCCGGCGTCTCTAAAAGCAGCAGTGGTTAAAAGGAACGTAAAACCAATAACATTATTATTATTATTACATAATCGACCTGCCGTGGGAAACATCCAACTTTGAGTTGAGGCATGTCTTTACACGTCTGGTTGAGCATGGCTTTCACAACCCTAATTCAATTAACAAATCTTTCCATGACCCTACAGAGACGTGTGTATACAAACTATGTGGATATTTTCGATTGCTATTTGCCTGAAATAAAAGAATTAATAACCTGAACTAGCACCAACGGCTAGAATTCAGTTACTATGTGAAATCGCTTTGTTCTTTACTTCAAATAACATTTTCAAATAACGCACAATAGGCTGTTACAAACCCTTTAAAATAAGAAGTAAAAATGTATCATAGTATCATCTTGTCATTCTTCAAATTCGATGCGCATAGAATGCCAATGGTATACTATCAATGGAGTCCCATGTAGACCATTCGTGAAATCTAGTGGAGAAGTATTGAACAATATAATCCTAACAGGGCGAGTGCATTCTAGCGGCCATAATAAGAAACTTTTCAATAAAATCTGGAAGTTAATAAGTAGGCCGGAGTGCAGTTACCTTTTTGGCTGCTAGATGTCTCGAGCAAAACTGCTGGCGAATTATGTTTTAATTAAATATATATTTTCCACCGTAATAAGCACAATATAACGCTTAGTTTTAAAACGTCTGAGTCATTACAAAGCAATAAATATGTAAAATTTCAAGCAAAAAACCTAACACTGATGGGGTTTGAACCATAGGCATATGAATGTAGACCAACGCTTTATCACGGAGCCATTTGTGCCAACGAACATTGATCTATATAAAATGACTTACATAGAACTTGTTAGCAAATAATGACTTAGACCTAACGATTTCATCAGTGGAGTATATTATTTATATTTAAAGCATTTCATACAAAGTTTATTTATTTTGTATCAGTACGCTATATTGCATGCAATACTCAAATTAGTGAAATATAAGTCAGGCACAAGATATCCGCTGCCATCTTGTCTTTTTACTGAGACGCCTCAGCTTTTTAAAACCACTTCTGCACTATAGTATTACAAAATAAACTTTTAATTTCGAACGTGCCTCTTCCTTTAGCACAGTTAAAACGATTCTCGGCTCGATAATCGGAACTGGTGGGTCCCATGATATTTATTATAAGGTTTGCATAATTCGCACGGCCACCATCCTGAAATGGTACGGCGGATGACCTTGTAGTTTGGTCACAAGACGCGTCCTATACGAAGGTATGTTGTTACCAAATTTGGAAGAGATCGGATAATTTGGTTAGTCGTTATTTGATTTTACGTTTTGAACGTTTGAGTGGCCGCCATTCAGTTTTGGTAAAGATGGCGGCGATATAAAACATGACACTGAGGTGTCCTTTGCTTGTTCTACCTCTGTACCAAATTTCGTTCAATTCGGTTTCACCGTGTTCGAATTGATAGGGGAGGACAGACATTCAGAGTACACACACTCACACACACACACACACTCACACACACAGACAGACACAGACTCACACACACACATACACACACGCAGACACACAATTTTTGGCGTAGATCTCATAAGTCTACTTTCATTTTTTTCAAAAATCGAAAGTAGGCTAAAAATGGCTTCAAACCCCACAATGTCGTATAATTAAATTCAGGTATGATTATATGAATATAATATAATTGCATTCATTGCTTTTATGCATATCCTGACAAAGTGTTTTAAAAATCTTCTATCAATGAAAATGGAGGTAATCGTCTCCTGTAAGTTGGAGTTAGGACGTTTTGGAAATATAGCAAATATTGACATATGCTTTGAGTGACATTTATGAACATTTAAATTGTTTAAACACAACACAGCTGATGATCTACATATTCTTCAAAGTTAGCCATGGACTTGATTTATCATGTGATATCACGTGATGTCCAGAGAGCCATCGGATTGGTCAACATGGATATAAGTGACATTGGAAATAAATACACGTTGGAGTTACGTTACTTTGGAAAGAAACTTAGTTTTTAGATCTCTGTTAATATGGGATGTACGACGTATTGTGACTTAAACCCTTTGCTATACGTTGCGAGTACCTATAAACTTGCTTATGAAAGAATAATCTGAAAAACCGTCCCTTTTGGATTTACGTCACTTCAGAAATAAACTCTTCATTTACCTTCTTTGGAGTAAACGAGCCATTTCCCCAAAATTGTTGACGTTCCAAAAGATTGGTCTGTATCGGCAGATCCACAGATGCTCGCATACAGAACATGTAATCCAAATATGTTTTTGCTATTTCCTTAAGACATATTTATATTCGCATACGCATATTGTATATATTTAGTTTTTCATCCAATTTAGGGGGTACAGTTAATCCAATTAAGTATCCCCCCTTTTTGTGCCTACAAGCGTGTTATTTTGTAATAAATATCTCACGTTAGGCTATGTTTCTTTCAAGTTAGGGTGTTTAAATACTTGTTTACCCGCTTAATGTAATTGGGCACAATTTATGTTTACCGACTGGAAATATTCCTTTAACAGCCTTCTTCTTTTTCTAAATAATTTGTAACCCAGTTTTATTGTGGAGATGTTTTCTACTTAAATATGGGCTTGACGTCAGTCCACTTTACACTTTACTAAGGATATACAGTGCCTTTGTTTCAAGTGGTGGCCACTGACTTACAGCCAGACCACTTCGCGGCCAACAGCACGCTGCTTGTCGGCTAAGTGGAATATTCACAGACGTTAAATTCAAGCGCATAGATTTATCATGCAAATCATAATATGATTACAAAAAAGTGACAGTCAGCCTGAAAGACTAGACTTTGTATCATTTTAAATGCTACAAATGCTGAAAAATGCTAGAAAGGCTTGAGCCTTCTCGCTTCGCTCGAAGTCAAACACTCTTGACATGTTAGAAAAGTATCTGCATTAAAAACTTATCTTGCTCATCTTGTTTCAAATTACTCGCGATCGGCAAGTGCAAACCAAGGGCAAAGCATGGTCGAGGGCGCGGGATGCTGCACGGTCACCAGAGCGCGCGGGGACGTGCCCCTTCCATCCAGTCTAAAAACACTTATAGTGGGCGCTGTATTGAAGATAGAGATATGCTCTCCCGGACTTTTTTGTAGAACTTTTCATGCTGATCAATTCTTACCCTCATAGTATATTGATATTTTTAACGGTTTGCCCAGCGTAAGCTTAAGAAGCGCACGGACGCCTAGTTTGTTTTCGACTTTTTCACTGAAATTGTTACTGCGTGGTTTCCTTTGATCATACATAAATTATTTTCTACAGAACCTTTCCTCGAGATATCCTTTACAGAATGGTGAAAACCGCATCAAAATCCATCCGGTTTTTCTCGAGATTACCCGTGACATCCAAGAATCGGAGATTTTTGTCTTATACTAACGAAGTAGAGATTGTCGGGGAATACATGCCCCAAGCGGTCTGTCTGTTAGGTAGTCAGCCCGAAGGCTGGTTGGATCCTCAAACAGTACCGCCGTTAGGTTATATGGGTAAATACCCACAAAAACTCAAGGCAGCGCTATATTGAGGCGTACCAGGCAAGGTGAGGAGTGAGGTAGTTTGCCATTGCTTTCCTCACCGAGTCAGAACAGCAGTACTAACTCTATGAGTAGAACCTTTCACAACATCCACAGGCACTGATTGTGCCCTGAATGTCATTACTAAGCCACCACCCATACCTCAGCTTCCATATAATCACAGCCATAAGTGAGACTGAGACATCGGTGAAAAGCCACATTTTACTCTAGCCTGTGCCAACAGACAAATGCAAATGTACTGCATTCATCAAGAGATGGCAAACAGGCCACACCAAGCGGTACTATAACGTTACACACCTCAGTGCAGCTGGGTACATTTCGTCCCGTCACCCTAACGTAACGCCAGACCCCAGCGTAACGACGAAGTCTACAAGATAATTTAAAACAAGATGTTCAGTAAAGAACATATAGCCTACTTTCTCCTAAATGTATGAGTATAGTTATAACTCGTTGTTATTATCAAAGAGTATAATAGAACTATTCTTTGTTGAAGACCTTAGAAACGATTTACCTCTACCAAACGCCACGACCTAGATAAAAACTGCTACCATCATTGAAGAAAGAAAGAAAGATAAGAAGTATATCAAGAATGTTATGGATCTGGAGACATAATCGACCGGACTGGCGGCGTGGCTCAGCGGTAACGTTCTCGCTTGCTGGGCCCTAGGTTGCAGGTTCGTATCCTGGCGCAGTCAGCTGGCATTTGAGGGTGCACAAATGCGAGGGAGCCGTGTCAGTACATTTACTGGCACGTTAAAGATCCCCTTCGGGCCAAAATTCCGGCACCCCGGTGTCTCTAAAAGCAGCAGTAGTTAAAAGGGATGTAAAACCAATAACATTATTATTATTATTATTACGACCTGCCGTGGGCAACATCCAACTTTGAGTTGAGGCATGTCTTTACACGTCTGGTTGTGCATGGCTTTCACAACCCTAATTGAATTAACAAATCTTTCCATGACCCTACAGAGACGTGTGTATACAAACTATGTGGATATTTTCGATAATATAATCCTAACAGAGCGAGTGCATTCTAGCGGCCAGAATAAGAAACTTTTCAATAAAATCTGGAAGTTACCTTTTTGGCAGCTAGATGTCTCGAGTAAATCTGCTGGCGAATTATGTTTTAATTAAATATATATTTCACACCATAATGTGGACAATATAACGCTTAATAACATTTTCAAGTAACGCAAAATAGGCTGTTACAAACCCTTTAAAATAAAAAGTTAAAATGTATCGTAGTATCAACTTGTCATTCTTCAAATTCGATGCGCATAGAATGATAATGGTATAGTAATCAATGGATCCCCACGTAGACTAGTCGGGACATCTAGTGGTGAAATATCGAACAATATAATCCTAACAGAGCGAGTGCATTCTAGCGGCCAGAAGAAGAAACTTTTCAATAAAATCTGGAAGTTACCTTTTTGGCAGCTAGATGTCTCGAGTAAATCTGCTGGCGAATTATGTTTTAATTAAATATATATTTTACACCATAATTTGCACAATATAACGCTTAATTTTACAACATCTGAGTCATTACAAAACAATAAACATATAACATTTCAAGCAAAAAACCTAGCTCTGATCGGGTTTGAACCATAGGCATCTGAGCGACAGGCTATCGCTCTACCACTGAGCTAATTGTGTCAACGAATATCGTTCTATTTAAAATGACTTACATAGAACTTGTTAGCAAATAATGATTTATATTAAACGATTTCATCACTGGAGTATATTATTTATATATAAAGCATTTCATACAAAGTTTTTTTTTTTTTTTTCAGTACGCTATATTGCATTCAATACTCAAATTAGTGAAATATAAGTCAGGCACAAGATATCCGCTGCCATCTTGTCTTATTACTGAATCAGTTCAGCTTTTTAAAATCACGTCTGCACTATAGTATTACAAAATAAACTTTTAATTTCGAACGTGCCTCTTCCTTTAGAACAGTTAAAACGATTCTCGGCTCGATAATCGGAACTGGTGGGTCCCATGATATGGATTATAAAGTTTGCATAATTCGCACGGCCGCCATCCTGAAATGGTATGGCGGACGACCTTGTAGTTTGGTCACAAGACGCATCCTATACGAAGGTATGTTATTACCAAATTTGGTAGAGATCGGATGATTTGGTTAGTCGTTATTTGATTTTACGTTTTGAACGTTTGAGTGGCCGCCATTCAGTTTTAGTAAAGATAGCGGCGATATAAAACATGACATTGAGGTGTCCTTTGCTAGTGCTACCTTTGTACCAAATTTCGTTCAATTCGCATCCCCCGTGTTCGAATTGATAGGGGGGGACAGACATTCAGAGTACACACACTCACACACACACATACACACACAGACTCACACACACACATACACACACACAGACAGACACACTTTTTTCGCCCTGTGTTGATCTCATAAGTCTACTTTCATTTTTTGCAAAAATCGAAAGTAGGCTAATGATAATAACCACATACCTTTGTCACAGAATGTGTTGGAAATGATGTCCTTGTGCCACCACACACCTTTCACACCTTTTAAGAAAATTTGCATTAACATGCATTAATTATTCTTCAAAAATTGCGGTAATGTCCTCTCTTATATTGTCTTTCAGTTCTTCCAACGTATGTGGGTTGTTCCTATACACTTCATTTTTAGCCTACTTTCGATTTTTGCAAAAAATGATAGTACACTTATGAGATCAACACAGGGCGAAAAAAAAGTGTGTCTGGCTGTGTGTGTGTGTGTGTGTGTGTGTGTGTGTGTGTGTGAGTGTGTGAACTCTGAATGTCTGTCCCTCCCCCCCTATCAATTCAAACACAGTGAACGCGAATTGAACGAAATTTTGTGCAAAGGTAGCACTAGCAAAGGACACCTCAGTGTCATGTTTTATATCGCCGCCATCTTGACGGAAACGTAATGGCGGCCACACAAATGTTCAAAACTTAAATCAAATTACGACTAACATAATCATCCGATCTCTACCAAATTTTGCAACAACATACCTTTATGGAGGAAGCATCCTTTGACCAAACTAATAGGTCATCAGCTTAATAGTTTGCGGATGGCGGCAACCTTTGTGTGAAAATCGATTCCCCCTATTAATTCAAACACGGTGAAACCGAATGGAACGAAATTTGGTACAGAGGTAGTACTAGAAAAGGGCACCTCAGTGTCATGTTTTATATCGCCGCCATCTTGACAAAAACGTAATGGCGGCCCCACGAATGTTCAAAGCTTAAATCAAATTACGACTACCCTAATCATCCGATCTCTACCAAATTTTGCAACAACATACCTTTATGGAGGGAGCATCCTTTGACCAAACTAATAGGTCATCAACCTAATGGTTTGTGGACGGTGGCCATCTTTGTGTAAAAATCGATTCCCCCTATTAATTCGAACACGGTGAAACCGAATGAAACGAAATTTGGTACAGAGGTAGCACTAGCAAAGGGCACCTCAGTGTCATGTTTTATATCACCGCCATCCTGACGGAAACATAATCGCGGCCACCCAAATGTTAAAAGCTAAAATGTAATTACGACCAACCTAATAATCTAGTCTCTACCAAATTTTGCAACAACAAATCTTTATGTGGGAAGCATATTCTGACCAAACTGCAAGATCATCAGCCCAATAGTTTGCAGATGGTAGCCAGTATGTGTGCAAATCGATTCCTCCTATCAATTCAAACACGGTGAAACCGAATTGAACGAAATTTGGAACAGAGGTATCACTAGCAAAGGGCACCTCAGTGTCATGTTTTATATCGCCGCCATCTTGACGGAAACGGAATGACGGCCACCCAAATTTTAAAAGCTTACATCAAATTACGACCATCCTAATAATTTGATCTATACCAGATTTTGCAACAACATGCCTTTTTGTAGAAAGCAGTTTATGACTGACTACAAGGTCATCAGCCCAATAGTTTGCAAATAGCGGCCATGTAGGTGTGCAAATCCATTCCCCATATCAATTCAAACACGGTGTAACCGAATTGAATGATTTTTTTTTACAGAGGTAGCACTAGCAAAGGGCACCTCATATTCATGTTTAATATCCCTATAGTACGTTGTTTTTCAACAAGCTACTACAACCAACATTCAATTATACTCCTTGAAAAGGACAAAGAGTTATAACAATACCCATGCATTTAGGAGAAAGTAGGCTATATGTTCTTTATTGAACAACTTGTTTATCACATGAAGATTCTGTGATCTAAAGTAAACTCACAGTTCGGCATTATAACGGCCCTATAACACGAACACGAACACAAACACGTTGTCTCTCTTTGTATCAAGTCCCTCCAACTGTCTAATAAGCACATGGATTACATGCAGCTGTGTGGACAGATCCGGTTGGAAGCAGTATTGCCCGCCGCAGGTGGCCCCGCTGTCAGAAGCTTTCTGGCCGGCCACCACTTGAAACAAAGGCACTGTATTTGCTCATTACACACCTCATCTGTAAAAATCCACAGTTCTAACCCTTGAGGCAAGCAACTCAATGTTAAAAGCACCTTTTAAAGTCATAGACTAGACCTTCCATGATCACTATTCCTTTAGGGGATATGAACCTGGGAATATACGTACACTACATTGTACCTTTAGGAGATGTAGACTTGGTAATTTACGTTCCATCAACCTGTAAGGATATGAACTAGGATATTTTGGTAAATAAATTATAATTAAGTATGAGAATACGTTCTTTATTCCTAAAAATTACAATCCTCTTCTTAATCATCGAATGCGTATTTAGGCATTTTGATTTCGGTCAATTAGATTAGCAGTTTACCTTTTCTACCACTTCAAACGCTAGTGTGAGTCAATGCAGAGTTTCACTCAAGCCCTTATAATCACTTCCGGTGTGAAGATTTTTCACCAAAAAAAAAAAAAACTCAGAGATTATTAAACCAAGGAACACATTAAAAGAATGATCATGCAAATAGGTCAATTTCGCTAGGATTTGAGTCAAAAATGAAACGAGTAAAGAAACAAGCGATTTTAGGCTGTATTTTTTTTTTACTGAATTTGGGCCGTAAGTTATTTTCGAAATTTGGAATTTTAGTTTGATAGAGCTCTCCAAGACTCACAATTTGAAACCTTTTCGGGCCCCTTAGCCCTTCATCCTTGGGCACAATTGAGAGAAAATCCTTAATTTTACGTTTTTACTATGATGGGCACGCCTTTTTTGTCTGCTAAGAAATGTATTCAACATTAAAAAGGAGAGAGGTACATTATTAGCCTATTTTCAATTTTGAAAAAATAGGCTTATGAGATCACCTTTTGTTCGTGTGTGTGCGTGTGTGTGAGTGTGTGTGTGTGTGATTCGTGTGTGTGTCCCCCCCTAATAAAATCTAAACGGCAGGAGCGATTTCAAGGAAACTCGGAAAGTTCATAGCACTATTCCCGGCGACCTCGACCGTGCCCTTCAAATTTTGTTACGACTCACCAATCCAACATGGCGGCTGTGCGAAATATTTCACCAGCATTCAATATCTCCGAAACTATTACCGATATTACCCTGACATTTTCTATGGAGATAGAGGGAACTACTATAAGTTCACTTATGTGACTTTTGAAAACCTGGTAACTACAAAACGAACATGGCGGCCAAGCGAATTTGCGACTTTTAAATAGACGTTTCTCGCGATTTGACCAACCAAACGCAATGAAACTTGGTACAGTATATGTATATATACATTGTAAGGCACCGACATCTAACTTCGTTCAATTGTTTACAAAATCACAAGATGGCGGATGTGCGAAATATTTCACCGGCATTCTATATCTCTGAAACTATTAGCGGTATCTCACTAAAATTTTGTACTGAGATAAAGGGCACTACTGGAAGTCCATCTATAAGATTTTCAAAAACCGGTTAACTACAAAATGAACATGGCGGCCAAGCGAATTTGAACATTTTAAATAGACCTTTCTCGCGATTTAATGTTCCAAGCGCACTGAAACCTGGTACAGGAAATATTTATACACATTGTAATCCACTGGTATCTAATTTAGTTCAATTGTTTACATAACCTCAAGATGGCGGCAGTGCGAATTTTAAAATTAAGTTTTTATTTCTTGTGATGTAGTCATGCGATCGAAGTGAAAGTTTGAATAATGAACCTACGCAATAATTTTCCTTTAGGGGTACATGACTCAATGGCCTATACATTTAACAATCCAACATGGCGACCATCCGAAATATTTAGACGATACTGAATATCCACGAATCTATTTTAGCAAACAAACTGCATTTTTTAATGTTCATAGGGGCTATGAACTTTAGTTCACCTATAGGACTTTAAATAACCTGGTGATCACAAATCCAACATGGCGGTGACGTGAATTATAAATATTCACATGGACGTTTCTCGCAATTTAACCATCCGCGTGCAGTGAAACTTGGTACAGTAAATCTTTATCCGAATGTTAATCCACTGGCATCTAATTTATTTCAATTGTTTCCATAACCACAAGATGGCAGCAGTGAAAAATTTTTAAATCTCCTTGTTTTTTCTTGTGTCCTAATTATGCGATTGAAGTTTGAATACTACACGTTCACAATAATCTGCATGTAACAGTACATAACTCTAGGACCTACATATATAAAATCCAACATGGCGACTATCCGAAATATTTAGTCGGTTCTCAATATCTACGAATCTATTGCAGCAATCAAACTGAAATTGTGTATGTTAAATAGTGGCAATTAACATAAGTAGGATATATGAAAATAGGCTGTATATTTCTTCACGGAACTACTTGTTTTTTACATTCGTTTTCATTTGAAACTGTTTTGCCTATCAGCGTCTAGTCTACTCTGCAAGCCTCTGTTCGCGAACAATTCGTTTCCGTGATCCACTATTGACAGTTACTACTGCGGCTTCCTCTTCTTCAACACCTCTCATTTTGAAATATTTCCAAACTGAATCCAACCATCGCCTCCTATGTAGCCTATAACTCTGCTTCTCTTAACTCTTCCAGTGCCATTGAAACATGTTGTAAAATATTCTTTGAGTGATTAATTTTACAAAGAACATATTTTAAGGCTTTCACATTTTTATACTTTTTATTTTGTTTAGATAAACATATAAAAAGAAAAAAAAATATTACAAAAATATGAATCAGTTCAGGGAATCCATAGAATTTACATCGCGGAAAACAGGCAAACCTTGCAATACTACACGTCTTGTATCTGAATCGCCACTGCTATCATCTCCATCAGTTTCATTGTCACATCATAAACCCTCAATCTCTTAAACACTCCCCCCAGGGGCTCACATGTAGTGGGACGTGGGTTGGCGACCGCGGGACCCCAGTTGAGACCGGCATTGCTTCCACGTACTTGTGCCGAGCTCCTCTCTGTCTTCTTTCCTGTCGACCTCACTTGGTCAACTCTTGTTCTCTTCCGACCCCGGAAGAGAAGCAGAGTTATAGGCTACATAGGAGGCGATGTTTGGATTCAGTTTGGATATATTTCAAAATGAGAGGTGTTGAAGCAGAGGAAGCCGCAGTAGTAACTGTCAATAGTGGATCCCGCCTTAATTGGCCCTTGTCTCATCTTTTCTGATACCCTCCTTCTGGGAGCAGTCAGCCTTCTTTTTCTTTTCGTGTTATCTCCTTCCTTCTGCTCAAGGCCCTCAAAGAGGCCGGGTATATGTAGCCCCACCCCTTCTGGTGCACCCTGGATATTTCCACCCTCAGGGGCTCACGGATGGTGAGTTCGGGAGTTGGTGACCCCGAAGGATTCCTGAGCTTGGTCCGGTTTTCCCCCTTTTATCCATTACCTCTGTGGCGCCCCCTCTCCTCGTTTACTTTCCTATCTGCCTTTCATGGCTCTCCTTCCTTCCAAGTCCCTCAATCTGAATTCATCGAGGGTTGAGGGCCTTTCTTTTCCTCCTGTCCTTTATGTGCCTTATTTTGTTTTCCATTTCTTCTTCTAGTATATAAGTTAGTAGGCCTAGTAAGTTTTAGGTATAGTTTACATTTCATTATCATCTTCACGATCACCCAAACCATTAGGGGCCGTTAACCTAGATGTTAGGCCCCTTAAAACAACAATTATCATCATCATCATCTTAAACACTGAATTCAAATTCACCATTACCAATTTCCGATTCATCCAAATTCCTTCAAATCATAGTCGCATATTAGTCTACTTTCGATTTTTGCAAAAAATGTAAGTAGACTTATGAGATCAACACAGGGCGAAAAAAAGTGTGTCTGTCTGTGTGTGTGTATGTGTGTGTGTGTGTGTGAGTGTGTGTACTTTGAATGTCTGCCCCCCCCCCTATCAATTCGAACACGGTGAACGCGAATTGAACGAAATTTGGTACAAAGTTAGCACTAGCAAAGGACACCTCAGTATCATGATTTTTATCACTGCCATCTTGACGGAAACGTAATGGCGGCCACACAAATGTTCAAAGCTTAAATCAAATTACGACTAACCTAATCATCCGATCCCTACCAAATTTTTCAATAACATACCTTTGTGGAGGAAGCATCCTTTGACCAAATTAATAGGTCATTAGCTTATTAGTTTGCGGATGGCGGCCATCTTTGTGTCAAAATAGATTCCCCCTATTAATTCAAACACGGTGAAACCGAATGGAACTAAATTCGGTACAGAGTTAGCACTAGCAACGGGCACCTCAGTGTCATGTTTTATATCGCCGCCATCTTGACAGAAACGTAATGGCGGCCACACAAATGTTCAAAGCTGGAATCAAATTACGACTAACATAATCATCCGATCTCTACCAAATTTTGCAACAACATACCTTTATCGAGGGAGCATTCTTTTGACCAATCTAATAGGTCCTTAGCCTAATAGTTCGCGGATGGCGGCCATCTTTGTATCAAAATCGATTCCCCCTATTAATTCAAACACGGTGAAACCGAATGGAACGAAATTCGGTACAGAGGTAGCAATAGCAAAGGGCACCTCAGTGTCTTGTTTTATATCGCCGCCATCTTGACGAAAACGAAATGGCGGCCACACAAATGTTCAAAGCTTAAATCAAATTACGATTAACCTAATCATCCGATCTCTACCAAATTTTCACAACATACCTTTATGGAGGGAGCATCATTTGACCAAACTATTAGGTTGTTAGATTAATATTTTGTGGATGGCGGCCATATTTGTGTTAAAATCGATTCCCCCTATTAATTCGAACACGGTGAAACCGAATGGAACGAAATTTGATACAGAGGTAGCACTAGCAAAGGGCACCTCAGTGTCATGTTTTATATCACCTCCATCTTGACGGAAACGTAATCGCGGCCACCCAAATGTTAAAAGCTAAAATGTAATTACGACCAACCTAATAATCTAGTCTCTACCAAATTTTGCAACAACATATCTTTATGTGGGAAGCATATTCAGACCAAACTGCAAGATCATCAGACCAATTGTTTGCAGATGGTGGCCAAGTATGTGTGCAAATCGATTCCCCCAATCAATTCAAACACGGTAAAACCGAATTGAACGAAATTTGGTACAGAGGTAGCACTAGCAAAGGGCACCTCAGTGTCATGTTTTATATCGCCGCCATCTTGACGGAAACGGAATGACGGCCACCCAAATGTTAAAAGCTTAAATCAAATTACGACCATCCTAATAATTTGATTTCTACCAGATTTTGCAACAACATGCTTTTTTTGTGGAAAGCATCTTATGACTGATTACGAGGTCATCAGCTCAATAGTTTGCAATTAGCGGCCATGTATGTTTGCAGATCCATTCCCCATATCAATTCAAACACGGTGAAACCGAATTGAATTAAAAATTTTACAGAGGTAGCACTAGCAAAGGGCACCTCTTATTCATGTTTAATATCCCTATAGCACGTTGTATTTCAACAAGCTACTACAACCAACATTCAATTATACTCCTTGAAAAGGACAAAGAGTTGTAACAGTACCCATGCATTAAGGAGAAAGTAGGCTATATGTTCTTTACTGAACATCTTGTTTTTCGAATGAGCTCCTCCCCAATTTCACTGTTAACATCGTACAACTCTCAAACTCAAGTATTTATCTAACCAATCCTGAAAAATATAGATGCAATTATTTCTGGTTCCAGGTGAATTTGTTAAGGTTGCATATTACTTTGCTGCCACCTACCGTAATGTTAGCCTGCGGATATTCCGTATGTGACCCGCAAGAGTGGGAATTATGTGGCGGATTATATCGTATATAACACGCAAGTCAAAAATGTTTGCGCGGAATATTCCGGAAATTACACGGGAAGGGTAAGGGTAATCTCTCCCCCACAATTCTCAACACATGACCCCACCAACTGAGTTGGCTCATACGAACAGCTTCATCTAACTTAGCCTTTATCTCTTCATTACAAGTACCTTCCTGCCATTGCTTCCATCTATCTGTCCCAGCAATCATTCGTACTAGCCTCATATTAGTTACATCTAGCCCAGGGGTGCCCAATTTTTTTATGAGGAAAAACTTTCCGTTGCTGGATAGTTTTGTGGGAGTGATTTTGAAAATTGGGGACGGAGCTGGCAGTGGTGGATCGAACTGAAGTATGCACTGCCCGCTCAATCGATCGAACGGAAGTGTACTAGCTGGCAGTGGTGGAAAACGGAAGTAAGCACTGCCCACTCGATCGATCGAACGGAAGTGTACTAGCAGGCAGTGGTACGAGAAACAATGAGCGTGGTGTCGGAAATTGATACCATGACGTACTCTCGGCCATGTGGAATGTATATGACATACTGAACGGAAAACGCTCATGCGGACTCTGGTGTCAAGTGATTGAAACAAATGACATGGTACATTCATTCATTCGTTAATTTGCAATTGGGGGTGTGTCCTCCGGTGGCAAATTAGATATACATAACAAATAAATAATTGTACATAACAATTCACTAACAATTAAACTGGAGTATTTACACAAATAGTCAGTATTTTCTTAAACACACCTATATGTTTGGGAAAAGGCTCTAAGACTGCGGCAGGTAGAGAGTTCCAAGTATCAATGGCACGGTTTACGAGAGAATATTTACCATAATTTGTTCGCTGTGGTCGGCCCTTAACTTTGAAAGGATGGTTGCTCCTACCCATGTAAGTAGGCTTTTCCATACGTTTGCTAAGCTCACTCCATGCTGGTTGTTTTGTATACGCGTTGTACATAGCGCAGAGTCTAGATTTCATCCTCCTAGCCTCAAGTGATTCCCACCCAAGTTTCTTTAACATACGGCTCACACTGCTCCTGGGATTAAAGTCACTGAGCACAAATCTAGCGGCCTTTCTTTGTACCATTTCCAACTCATTTATGAGCCCTACCTGATATGGATCCCAAACCGACGAGGCGTATTCCAGAATAGGTCTTACAAGTGACAAATATCCTAATTCTTTAGCAGAGGTACTACATCCTTTTAATACCCTCATTACAAAGTGCAGGGATTTGTAAGCTTTAGAAACTGCACATCCTATATGACTACTCCATTTCATATCATTTCTTACGTGAACGCCCAAATATTTGCAAGAATCTTCTTCTACAAGTATTTCCGAGCCAATGTTATATTGAAAATCTTGCCTTCGCACTGTCCCTATTTTTATTAGACTACATTTTCTTGTATTTATTTTCATTTTATTTTCAATCGCCCTCTTATAGACCTGGTTCAGGTCATCTTGAAGTACTGCATTGTCTTGTGAGTCATGTATCTTTCGATATATTTCACAATCATCCGCAAACAATCGACAGTCACTGCGAATCCCATTTGGTAAGTCATTTATAAACGCCAAAAATAACAAAGTTCCGATTACGCTACCCCGTGGGATACCCGACGTTACGGTAATTTCATCCGAGAATCGGCCTTCAACTTTCACTTTCTGGGAACGGCCCGTCAAAAATTCTTGGATCCATAAAATTACTCTTCTATCAATCTTCGTCGAAGCTAATTTATGGAGTAGCATGTCATGCGGCACGACATCAAATGCCTTCGCAAAATCTATAACTACGGCGTCGACTGAAACTCCATCGTCTAACGATTCGCTAATATCTTGAAAAAGTGATAGCATCTGACTCTCGCATGAGTAACCTTTCCGAAATCCATGTTGCCTATCATTAAACCATGATAATGTTTCCCACTGTTCCCTCAAGTAGTCGCAAATGAGATGCTCAATCTGTTTACAAACGATGGACGTAAGACTAACTGGCCTGTAGTTGCCCAATTCAAGTCTGCTCCCTCCCTTAAATATTGGGACTACCGCATTGTTTATGGACACATTAAACATCACCTCTAAGTATCGTGCCACGGCCCTACCTCCTAGTTTAAGTACTTCACTAACAATATTATCAGGACCCTTCGATATATTGTAACGTAATTTTTGTATTAGCTTTACAATTGCAGACTGGTTTATTTGGAGAAGTGGAGTCCCTGATTCACCGTTAAGGTCCAACACACAGCTATTGGATTTATTGAACACACTACCATAAAAGACATGTAATTCATTAGCAATGGCCTGCTTCTCAGTAATTAATTTACCGTCCCCGGACATTATCATCGACAAATTATTTGAATTTCCCTTTCTTCTCCTAAAATAACTGTTAAATTTTTTCCACCCATCGCCTCGAGAGCCAAGTAAAACTTGCATATAATTGTCTTGAGCAGCCCTCTTTTCTAAGACGAGCTCTCTTGATAAGGACTTAAATTTCAACATATACTTGTCACTATCATGTCTTTTATTGTATAATTTCCTAATTGTCCGTTTAAGACTCCTGATTTCCCGTGTGTAATACTCAGGATCTGGGTTTTGTTTCAGTAATTTAAATGGAACAAATTTATCAATAGCGCTATTTAAAATTTTCAAAAAGTTAGTCCACAGGATATTAATGTGATTTCCTTCCGATGCCCATCCTACAAATAGCTCATTCAAATACCCCTGAAATTTTCCCTGATCCGCCCTGCGATACTGGAATATGATATTATTTGCTACGGTACATCAGATACTAATTTTGTAATATCACCGTATCTAATATTTAATTCAACACCAGAATGGTCACTAATTCCTGGTACTTTCAGACAGTTAATATACAGCTCTACAGGCCTTACGAGATAACCATCTAAGGTATTATTGCCTCTAGTTGGGAAGTCAACTACTTGGGAAAATCCCCCCTCCCTTAAGAATTTGTTTGCAGCGCCCTGAGCTTGACCACAGCTAGCTGACTCACCAGACCAGTCTACTTTGGGGAGGTTTAAATCTCCGGCAATTATTATGCTCTTTATCATAGCATTACCCGTACAAGTTTTATCATATAGTGTGTCGAGAAGCGAAAAGTTATCTTTCGGTGCTCTATACGCCCCTATCACCTGAAGAGGGAATTTATTCCCTTTATCCGAAATTTGTACACATAACATTTCAGGATCCGTATCAGCCCACTTGAAGAAACTAGCTAAATTTTTGCGCACACAAATAAATAGCCCACCACCTTGCTTCCCCCGATCCCTTCTGTACATTTCGTAGGTCCATTGACTTATTTCATTACTATTTATATCCTAATATAACCAAGATTCAGTAGCAATGACAATGTCCGGAGAATACGTCTCTACAAGATTCCAAAATTCAATTAATTTATTTCCTAAACTCTGACAATTAACCTGCAGTAATCTTTGAGTCTTACCTCCGCAGCAAATACCCCGAAGTTGCTCCTTCTGTTCCCGTCGGCTGGCAACCTCTGGACCTGGTCCTCCTCACAATGGCCGGCACGAACCGATGACCCTGTCATGTAGGCTCCCTAGGTTGAAAGCGCCCCGTCGATTTAAATGCAGCCCGTCTCGGGCGAAGTCACGGCCACCAATCCAGCAGTCAGCATCTACGTACACTAATCCCAGTTGTGCACAAACCCAGTCCATGCGGTCATTTACAGTCTTAACTCGCCTTAACGGAACATCTCCCCGCCGAACAATGCCACTCATTATAATTTTTGCATTTCTAAACTTGCTTTTAGCTTTTCTGCCTAGTTCGTAGAGATCCCCCATGATGTAGTCAGCTGTAGCCCTCTTCTTCAAATCGTTCGTCCCAACATGGAACAACAACACTTCAACTTTGTTACAGTCCTCTACAATTGCTTCTTCCACTTCTTGGGCAAGCTGGTTAATTTTAATCCCCGGATAACACCGCAATTTCGCACCTGATTTTCTCGAGATTTTCGCACTCCATCGTATCATAGAATCACCCATTATGATAACGTCATCCTCAGTTTGCTCCTGCACGCCCTCTTCCTCACTGATCCCAGTAGAAAGCCGTTCAGTCACATCCTTCTCCGTTTCCTCTGATTCACGAAGCTTTGTTCTAAGTTCCTGTGTTATTTGATCCCTTGCTTTGATTTGCACCCTCAAACAGTCCGGCGTATCACATACTTTACAAAACCAATTCCCGACATCACAATCCTCCTTCTTGACCTTAATACAGCTGAAGTGAAACCATTTCTCACATAGCCCACACTGAACACCGTTCTTCAATGTTTTACTGCACGTCGAACACTTTAATGCTGCCACTGGATCATCTGCCTGATTCACATTTGAAGTAACAGGGCCTGGACTCACTTCCACTCCACCAATAACTAACAACGCAGCTATCACTAGGGCTATAAACCACAAGTTACTAGGTCCCGTACGCACACACAAACACCGGAAATCCCGACTACCCTTCGCATACCACAGTCCGATCCTCGCACGATAACACTCCAGAGAACAACCCATTTCAGCACACCTGAGAGCTCGGGAAAAACATGACCTTTCACTTTGACTGCCAACTGCCAACATGTTCGAAGTCTTCGTATCAGTATTTAAATGGTAATATGCCTTAATATCAAACATTGTAAGTAGTCGGCATTGCACAATGGCTATTCAAATATTAACCCACATAACGGTAATGTAGTCATCAATATAATATAATCGTTGTGGTTATACGAGAATTGAGCAAGCCTTCATGAACTATTACTGAATACATTCTCTCTACTCACAAGAGGGCCTATTCATAAGGCATTTTAAACTCAATTTCTCGCAGGAACATTATCGAAACAAGCAAAATATAAATGAAACTTAATTCCGTAATGCAGTATTGTTGGAACGTGGAAATAAGTCACCATCTTGTGCACAAAATTTGCGTAGTCGAAATAGCCGTGGGGTTAGTGCTTATGACTGTGAATCTATAGATCTTGGGTTCAAATTCCAGACGGGGTGGATATTTTTGCTACCAGATTATCATTTTAAACGATATTTATCATATCAATATGACTCATTTTAACAGAACCCATATGAAATTACGTGTTGGTCTGTGAATGCAGAATTAACAGAAAAGATAAAGGTCAGTTCCGGAGTGAGACAGGGGTGTGTCCTTTCCCCCACTCTGTTCCTGTTGGTCCTAGATAGTGTGATGAAGAAGGTAATGGGAGGACGGAAGAGGGGTATTCAATGGGGTATAAATGACAGGCTTGAAGATCTGGATTTCGCAGACGACATTTGTCTTATGGCACAACGGTACCGAGACATAGAAGATAAGCTGGGGAGGTTGCAGAGAGAAGCAGAACGTGCAGGACTGATGATCAACACCAACAAGACCAAAGAGATGAGGATAAATTCTGACATCACGACTAGTTTGACAGTCAACGGAAAGGACATTGAGCGAGTTGAGGCCTTCCTCTACCTTGGAAGTATAGTCACAAATGATGGGGGACAGAGGAAGATGTTCGAAGCCGTATCAGGAAGGCAAATGGTGCCTTTGTCCAGCTCTACCCCATCTGGAGAAATAGAAACATTTCCAGGAAGACCAAGCTCCGCCTTTTCAATAGCAACGTAAAGTCGATTCTTCTCTGCGGCTGTGAAACATGGAAAGTCACAAAACCGATCAACAACCAGCTAAAGGTGTTCATTAACAGATGTCTGCGTCGCATCATGAATGTGAGGTGGCCGGACATAATCTCAAATGATGATCTTTGGACCATCACCAATCAACAACCGATTAGCATCCAGATCAAGGAGAGGAAATGGCGCTGGATTGGTCACACACTAAGGAAGCCGGACGGAGCTATTGAGAGGGCGGCGCTAGACTGGAATCCTCAAGGCACCAGGAAGCGAGGTCGACCTAAGAAGACCTGGAAGAGGACGATCGAAAATGAAATTGCAGAGGTGGACAAGAACTGGAGTCAAGTGAAGAGAATGGCCAGGAACCGTACTGCGTGGAGAAATTTCGCCAAGGCCCTATGTTCCGGAAGGAGCGGCAGGAATTAAGCATAAGCTGTGAATGCAGAGGACCTGTTTATAAGGAATTTAAGGTTATGAGCGGTGTCGCGTCTATTAATCTAGTTGATCCATATCGTATTCTTTATTTTTGCTAGTGCTGGTGGAAGCTACAAATCATCTAATAAAATGAGTTCCGTATTATAAACTACAATATCTGTAAAACACTCCCTTTTACAATAGATTAATATTTGTGCCAATAATAGTATAAAATACCGGTGTATCAACAATTTCACGTGAGGTTTCTTCTATGTCAGATGTTACACATCATATGCGACTACTGTAAGGCTCGTATTTTTTTTAAACTAAGGCCACATTGTAAATAGCTGGGGGACCTTGCGGGCCAATGCCACTCCGGGGGGGGGGGGGGGGGCGGGGGGTTGAGGATTATGGATTTTTTTAAATAAATATAGATGCAATATGGTGAGTTTTGTGGCTGACTGAGCTTAGTTTTCTTTGTATTGTTGGCATTTTCTATATTTATTTGTAGTGGATAAAACGATAAAACACTAAAAATATATCTATATATTTTAAATAACTCCCTTTAAAATAGAAGTATGATGATATTCAATACACATACAGCATGAAAGACAAAAAGTGAGTATTTAGGTTCATTTGACACAATTAATAATGAAATTAAGTTCATTACAATTTAGTTTAGTGCGACGACTGGAACTTGTTTTAGCGACACGGCGCGGGCCGGACAAAGTAGTCTCGCGGGCCGTAGGTTGGTCAGTTCTGCAGCCTATGTATCAGATATCCTGAATCTACCCAGCTCTCACTTCCATACAGCAAGGTCAGTCTAAATACTGAGTGATGTAGGGAGAAATTAGCCGGCTCCGTAGTGTTGGTGTAGAGCGCCTGCCTCTCACCCGGAAGTCCCAGGTTCGATTCCCATGATGGCTGTAACGGGGAGTACTCAGCCTCGTGAGGACAATTGAGTAGCTGTCTGACAGTGAGGCATTTCCCTGGTCAGGTAAACCAATATTAGTGGCCAAGCGAACCTGAAGCGCTGACCACGTGCCACCACGTAAACTGTACGATAAAATGACTGGGGAGTGGTTTCCGTGGTAGGCCAAGACCCTTCATGGGCTTTGGAGACACGGAATTTGGGTCTGTGCAGAAAGTTTCGTCGCTACACAAACTTCTCTCAACTGTAGATCGCAACTGCATTGGCTTTGCTGCACCTCGATGCTATTTCTTGACCCACACTACATACTGAAAGAATGCACGGCCTAAGTACTTAAAATTGTCCACCAGATGAAATTTAATTCCTCCTATATGACATTCTTTTCTTGTGTTTCTTTGCTACCGATATCAGCTTCGTTTTCGAAATATCGATTTACATACCATAATTGCTACATTTATTTACAAAGCTTGTAAAGATTTTGACGGAGTCTGTCATTACAAGTAGGTCATCAAGATAATCCAATGTACTTATCTGATTTCCAGCTAACTAGTTTATGCCCTTCGGGAAATGGTCCATATATACAATAAGCAAAGTTATAGCCGAAAATTTAAATTGTACTTCATATAAATTATAGAGATGATTCATGTGAGTGAAACTTCAAATAATAATATACTGTACACAGAGCTCGGAACGATGTTGAGAAAATTCATGTTAGAGCCCTGTTAATTACTTTTAGATTTAGTTCCAGTAACGTTTGAGATCATTAAATGTTTTGTAGCAATTCATATACGTCTACTTCCACCTGTTTTGATCTCATCTTTCCCAACACGGCACTGCTGATGAGGCTCTTGTAGCAAGCTCACAGACCCTTCTTGTGGCAATATTCAAAGGAATGTAAATTACAGGGAAGCGAAAATTCCACACTAATGCTATTAGAAATTAATGAATGTTTAAGACCTCACTCCACGCAAAGAAACTGTTACCGATAGTTAGACATGAGCGGTGGTGGTGGTGGGAACGAAATATACAGGTTATATCTACCCCTAAACGTTGGTTGGTTGGTTGGTTTGTTCCTCAATTTAGGGGCTGCGACTTTGGGTGTGTACTTTGGGTGTGTGTAGAATCTGTCTGATAACTGGTGTTAATTGTGACGGCTGCATTAGTGTGTGTTATCGTTAATTCATGATAGGACTGCAGACGATCAATTTCAAGTAGTACCTACTTTTGCGACCGTCAATGACACCTAGCTGTGAACTTGACTACTAGATGCCAACGCAACCGGCACCTGACGACAAACCTTGGAACTAATAGAGCGTTTATCAAATCTAACCTACAAATTTAGCTTCACACAATTGTAGTTAGTGAAAGGTTCATTTACATGTCATAAATCTCTTTCAAAATTATTTCTAAATCTGACTTTTCATAAAGTTTTGTGTCCATCTTGCCACTTATTTATCTATTTATCGTATGGCTTTTAGTTCCCTGAGTGTCCGAGGACATGTTCGGCTCGCCTGAGTCTGTAGTTGCTTCCAGCGGACACCCTAAAGGGTGAGCTACATGTTCCGTTCAATTTCAAGTAGTTCCAACTTTCGCCACCAGATATCAATGATACCTAGTGGGGAACGGTGGAACTTTGATAGAGCGTTCTGACGAAATCTAACCTGACAATCTTGCTTTACACAAGTTTAGTCTGTGAAAGGATCTTTTACATGCCATAAATCTATGACATGGGACCGCCGGCTTTGCTTCCCCTCTGAAGGAAGTCATACTGAAGGATTTTTAACGCTCTTAAAAAATCCGATGACTTCGGCCGGGTTTGAACCCGCTATCTTGGGCACAGCAGTTCAGCATGCTACCGGCTATGTCACCGAAGCCGATATCTTGCCACTTCATTTGTATCAACTACTGTTCGCCGAAGAAGGTTATAATATAACCGAAACCGGTGCACTGTACTGAAGAATTACAATATATTGGCTTACGGTATTATGTTCGTATTTCATAGGGATTTTGAGCAGACATGGTATCCTTCATGTCTTTTCGTACCAATGGATATTTTAAAAATGTATTACATCTTAGTAAAAAAATATATATACACTAATATTAATTAAATGTACCAGTTTCGGCCATCTTCTTCAGCGATGTTGTTAAAAGAGAAAATAAACTAATATAATTACGAGCAAATATTTGTTAATAATATTTTACTTGGGTTTTCTATGATATTGTTTTTTTAAAAAATAGTTAAAAACCAATCTGAAACAAATGTGGGCTTTAGTTTGATTAATTAATTTGATAAAAATAATTTTCCGAAAATGACATATATTCAAATAGTTGGTTTTTGTTTTCCATTACATAGATGGCAGGTTTTACACCCTGTTGAGCATCTCACGATCATTTTAAAGAAATATATCTTTATAGAAATTATTTATAGGAATACTAGCAACCCATACAGCTTCGTCGGGTGTCATTAACGGTTTATCTATCGTAAGCTTAAAAGACGCACGGACGGCAGGTCCCAGATGCAATTCAGAAAAGCCCAGGTGAACAGCGAAACTCCAAAGACATACAGTCTTCTTTGAAGTCTTAACTCGACACGACTCAACAGTTTGATGCTGGCCGAAGCTGGGGTCATAGGCTCGCTAGCACGTAAACTCGCCCCGAAGCTAGTAATTTAAATTTTCACTGGATGAAGTTTGTTAGAAGAAAATAAAACGTATAAACACTTATACTGGGCGATGTATTAAAGACAGAGATATGCTGTCGCGGACCCTTGGTAGAACTTTTCATGGTGATCAATTCTCACACTCGTAGTGTATAGATAATTTTTTTAACGGTTTATCTAGCGTAAGCTTCAAAGGCGTACGGACGGCAGGTTTTTCTTCGACTCAATTCACTGAAATACACCCTCAGGGGCTCACGGCTGGTGAGTTAGGGAGTTGGCGACCCCGAGGGATTCCTGAGCTGGGTCCGTTTTCCCCTTTTGTCCCTTACCTTTGGGGCGGACCCTCTCCTCTTTCACTTTCCTATCTACCTTTCATGGCTCTCCTTCCTTCCAAGTCCCTCAATGCGCATTCTTCGAGGGTCGAGGGCATTTCTTTTCCTCCTGTCCTTTATTTGCCTTACTCTCCTTTAGTTTACCATATCTTCTTCTAGTATGTTCAATCTCCGTTGCATGTTGTGAGTCTTTTCGATCTACGTTGCATTTTGTAGGTGTTTTTCAACCTCGATTCCATTTTGTAAGGATTGACAATCTAAATTGCTTTTTAGTAAGTTTTTCAAATAAGGGGGGGGGGGGGTCCTTTTGTGAGTATTTTGAATTTCAATTGCATTTTGTATTTTCAACCTAAACCGCTTTATTTGCAAGTAGTTAATTCTCAATTGCATTTTTGTGGGTATTTTGAATCCCAATTTCATTTTGTAGGTATTTTCAATCTGAATTGCATTTTGTAAGTATTGTACATCCAAATGAGAAGTTTGAATCTACCATACATTTTGTAAGCAATTTCAATTACATTTTGTATTTTGAACCGAAACGCCTTTTTGCAAGTAGTTAATTCTCAATTGCTTTTGTGGGTATTTTGAATCTACATTACATGTTGTATGTATTTTCAATCTCATTTGCATTTTGTAAGTATTTTGATTTCACTTGCATTTTGTAAGTATTTCGACTATACGTTGCATTTTGTACGTATTTTGAACTTAACCTACATTTTGTGCGTATTTATCACTCTCTTCCTTTTGTGAGTATTTTCGTTCGAAATTCCCTTTTGTAACTATTACCGCGCTCCGTTTTGTGAGTAGTTTCAATCTGAGTTCCTTTTTGTAAGTATTTTCCTGCTCACCTAATTTTCGTTCTAGTTTCCACTTCAACATCATTTTCGCTTTCACACAGACCATTAGGGGCCGATAATCTGGATGTTAGGCCCCTTAAAACAACAATTATCATCATCATCATCAATTCACTGAAATCGTTACTGCTCGGCTTCCTTTGGTCATAAATGAATGTTTTTCTATAGAAAATTTGCTCGATAAATCCTATACAGAATTGTGAAAACCGCATCGAAATCCATCCAGTGGTTCTCGAGATTACCCGCTACATCCAAGAATTGGGTACTTTGTTTTATACTATGTAGAGATTATGATCATATTAAAGCTCTCATTTGTTACCGATCTGCTTTAGCTACTGTTATTTTTAAACAAGATGTTCAGCAAAGAACATATAGCCTACTTTCTCCTAAATGTATGGGTATATGTATGACTCTTTGTCCTCATCCCTAACACAATCACCTCTACCACAATGTATTGTTTGTTTTCTTTTATATTGATAATTAGCCAGTAAGTGTCAAAATCAATATTGTATACTTTATGATGATTGAATAACAAAACTACTAACTTATTGTAATGCATTCACGTCCGTTAATCTCTATATTAAGTCAGCCTGCAAAGTTAAGTATCTTCCGTTTTTGGGTATCTTCCCCTTTAAAAATCCGCGCCGATCACAGTAGGTTGGTGCTGCGACCTATCCGTGAATTAATCTTTATGTTGTACGCCTATGCACTGCCATCGTAATGTACTACGATGGCAGTGGCCCAAGGGTGTTGAATGAGTAGACAGTTTAAAGTAGCCAAGAGGGAGGCGATCCAGCTGGCAGTGTTTAAAGGTAATCGGGGCGCGATCGTGGCTAATAGTTGAACTACCAGTATTACAAAATTGCCATACTTCAGGAGGCCAGGTATTTACACAGCGGTAAGTTTGGAACAATATTACCCACATAATCCACAAGAGGACAGCAGCGTACAGAGGCATTAAGAAGGCTGTGGTTAATGACAACGTGTATCTAGTTCTTCTATTCTCCTTTTCCTAATGTCTCCTGTTTATGTGCGATGCTGGGGCTGTGATTTTATTAATAAACGAGTGTATACATTAGCCTCTCCTTTGAGCTAAATGACATCTTATTCAGTATCTGTGGAAAGAGCTCGTGCACATCATTTGTAAAAGAATTCAAGAAAAAAAAAGTTAACTGTAGCAGTACTCGATCCCTAGTCATCTGCGTGACAGACCAACACGCTAGCCCAGAGCTAATCCTATCCTTAACATTATGGTGTTCTTAACTGACATATTAGATACAACCTGTTGGCAAATAATGACTTTAAATAAACGATTTCTTCACAGCAGTACATCTTCATTAAAGATAATTTCATACTATTTATATTATTGTATCAGTAGTGTATATCACATAAAACATACTAAAACTATTGAAATATAAGACAGGCACATGAGGACAGCTTCCATCTTGTCGTGTGACACAGACAGCTCAGCTCTTTTAAGCCACTCATACAGTATAATATTATAATATTAAATTATAATAAATAACGGATCACGACCTTCAGGATAGCTTAAACCACCCTAGGCTCGATAATCGGAATTGGTGGGTCTTAAGCTATTGATTAAAATGGTTGAATAATTCACACGGCCGCCATCCTAAAATAGCACGGCCGATGACCTTGAACGTTGGGTGAAAGACGCGTCCTATATAAAGGTATGTTGTCACCAAATTTGGTAGAGATCGGATGATTAGTTTAGCCGTAATTTGATTTTACGTTTTGAACGTTTGAGTGGCCGACATTCTGTTTTGGTAAAGATGGCGGCGATATAAAGTATGACACTGAGGTGTCCTTTGCTAGTGCTACCTCTGTACCAAATTTCGTTCAATTCGGTTTCACCGTGTTCGAATTGATAGGGGGGGGGGGGGGGGGACAGACATTCAGAGTACACACACTCACATACACACAGACTCACACACACACATACACACACACAGACAGACACACAATTTTTCGCCCTGTGTTGATCTCATAAGTCTACTTTCATTTTTTGCAAAAATCGAAAGTAGGCTAAAAATCATAGAAATCCCAAGTTAAATATGTATTATTAACAAAGCTTTGCTCTTAATTACATTAGTTTCATTTCTTTCTAACAACATCGCATAATGTCGCCAAAACTGGTACATTACATTAATTAATGTATATTAATTTATTTTTATTGACTAATGTGCAATAAATGTATTTAATGCGCATTGATATTTAATTTATTTCACAGTAAGCTTCTAACTTGAGACCAATGACACTATGAAGTTCCCTTCACGCAAATAAAAGAACGTTTCTTCTCCTAACAACAATTCCCTCTCTTTGATAGTTTCATTATACTTGTTCTTTAACAGTAATCAACGAATGATACTGTGATGGTAGATAAAACGAAGGGGAAAAATAATCGTATGCATTTCATTATTATTTTTTTTTTTTTTTGCTAATTCACATTAAAGTAGATAGGCCTACTCCTGAAATAGAAATAATGGAAAAGGTAGAATTATAGAAGTATTTAATGATGAGGAAGGAAGGAAGGAAGGAATTAATGTTTTGATAGCTATCGGGGCGTGCGCAAGGTGGCATATTGATGCGCATGTGTGGCAAGGCTGAGGGAATATCGCGCGCTAGGTACCTCTCCGACCAGCTGGCATCACAAGTTCCCCATGTTGTGCGCGTTGCCTAGATAGCGGCGCTGAAAACACATCGACCACGTTACTCCATGTGACTAAAGCCAGTTCATAATAATAACATAGCAATCATCCTTTTAGAAAAGTAGTTCTTCGTTAAGTGTCATTTACCAAAACAGTCCATTAAACCCTCTGCAATAAGAATTATAAGTGTGTGTGTTTTATTCACCACGTTAAAGAATGTCATCGTTACTGTTTTTAAACTCTCAGGTTAAACATGCTATGTATTGTCACGTGAGAGAGTGTCTTCATTATTCGATACATAACTAATAATTTTCACGTTAAAGATTTATTTAACCTGCACGATGAAGGATGCTTTCATGATGTGTAATTGACTGTTTTCTTAAATCATGTCTCCATCACATGACAATCAATGTCACGTTTCACAGTAGTTTTTCCTCGTTAAGTGTTAAAGTGTTAAGTGTTAAACAACTGATAAATCATTTACAAAAAATGCACAATGCGGTAAACTATAATTTCAACATGTTTCCTCGATACGTGATGTTCCACTGACCTTCAATCCAATTTTCATTTTTTGTGTAAAATGGTATAGGCTACATTCGCGTGTTAAGTGATGTTCATTCCATTGTATTTTACAGAAAATTTGCATTACGTTTTGCGATAGTAATAAATAATTTTTGAATGATACTTCTTTTGGAAATACTCGTGTATAAATTGTAATATTTCTCTAAAAGTATTGCGTGACAGTTTGTTTATCGCCTGATAATATCAACAGAAAGTTCCGTAATCTGAAAAGTATGTGTTCATTCGCAAAGCACTATTTAAATATTCATTGAGTTCATTTAAATAATTAGTAACCCCCCCCCCCCCCCCCCCAACGGTCAATTATTATATGTTTTCTTATCGTATCAAATAATGTCCATGTTATATCACGGTGTTTGAGTATGTGAAGTTCAGCCAATGAAGTAGCAATACCGCTAAACATTACTACGGTACTGAACTGCATTCTACTCGTATGTAAATTACAGGTCATTTTATCTATCTGGACTGCTATTATAGCAAGGGAGTGAGGGGGTTTGAAGTGAAGGATGTAAAGGAGGGGTGCTTGCGAGTGTCTTGTGGAACTTTTCATGTTGTTTCTGTTATTGCCTTTTTGTTGTAGGTCAGAGTGGAGGAGAATGGGAGCTTGCGGCTGGGAGTGGGATGGTGGGTTGGAAGGGGTTGGGGGTGGGTATTTGGGGTGGGGATGGGGGTGAGTGTTCGGGTCATCAGACAATGTAGTCAGTATGTATCAGAACCTCCCCAAATAGCCTCTAGAACAGTTCAAAAATACCAATGCATCTGAGAACAATTCTCATACCGTGACTGTTCCCAAAGATGATCGTGTCATAAAGATACGAATAATAATAAACTTTCTGCGGGATGAAACTAGTAACACCGAGAATTCTGTTAAAGCATCCGATATATTCTATGATTAGAAATCAATAACATATTGAAGTGATTGACTTTAATGGAATAGTCAATTACATATTTTAACTCGTTTGTGTTGGTGGTATTGTTGATCACGTGGCCGCGGTAACAATAAAGGTGATTCAAGATGGCGATGGTAATTTCGGCGCGGTCTAAGGTGTTGTCGGGAGTTTTGGTTGCGTTGTTCGGTGGTGCTCTTGTTCTGATAATTGGCAGTGCTCTGGGATGGTTCGACTCACAACTTGCAGATTTCACCGGACCGGCTTATGGGCAACAGCTTCAGCAGTTTGGGAATATCTCTAATGAGGTAGGAAACACTAATACATTGTTGGGCATTGTTTGCTAACTAAGTGTTTTTTTTTTCGTGTTTTCCATTATTTTTTATTGCTTTTGCATGATAGAATTTCAATGAAGCAGTGGATTTCATAAAGTACTTCTTTGTAACTAGATGCCTAACTATTAAGTCTACATGAATGAGTCTTCTTTTTTCTTTTGCTAAAGTTTGTTTAATAATAATAATAACAACGAGAAATACAATTGCCCGTCACACCCAAGAGTTCCTTCGTTGTATAGTTTCCCAAATGCTCTTACAACACCATGTTTGTAGTATTTTGTACAGAAATTGCTCAGTAATACTTTATTCAATACTATTTCATCCAGGAATGTGTAATATTTTCCTCGGAATAAACCTCAAAATGTTTAATGATTTTTTTTATAATGAAAAATATTTCTTTAACTATTTTATTGTATTTATTACAGCTCATTACTATTATTACTATTAGTTGCTTGTGTCCACCTCGAAGCAATGTTGTTGGTATTTTGGCTGTCGCTCCTGATATCCTGTTTCGATTATCGGATTTATCAAAAAATCCAATTCTGATCTCAGAGTTACCAAACGAATTCTACATTCACGTCCAGGTACACGAGGCTACATGACCACGATGTCGCAAAGCCCCTAAAATAATCAACAATATTAAGATAATTATATTCCTAATAACATTCTTGATCTCACTGGATCGAGAATAATATGGGGTAAATAAACATACATTCCGAAGGCAAATATTTATAGTGGGAAAATCTTCCTAATCGTGCTCTTGTGTGTGCATGAAATGTGTCTAAAGATGTGGTATTGTGATAATGTACTGCTCGGGTCCAAGCTCTGTGAACTTGCGGGGTGAGGGGAAGGGCAGACGGGAAGAGAAGGGTCTGTCAACAGCCTGCTGTGTTATCTGGAATTCATGTCCATTCCAATATTGCTAACATAGGGCCGTTGATGAAACCACTGTGGTGTTGCGAATGAGTGAGTGAGTCATCGACCAATGTATATAGTTCTGTTACTACGCACGGACCGGCAACCTTCATCAATCGTCACCATCACTCCTCATTCCACATTCCTCTCAGGTTCACGGAGCTTGGACCCGAGCAGTAGTAGTGTAGAATGTCAACGATCAATCTTTAAGATTGGGACAAGGTACCCCGAGACGTAAAACGTGAACGTGGAAGAACCTAGGATAAATCCCTACTCCAGGTGGCCTCCACTAACACCAGAAATTTAACCTGAAATTTACCAACGTACAACAAACCATTCAAGTCACGATGTGTACCGTAACCTGATCAGCCATGGTAATGATTTTATTTATTTATCGTATGGCTTTTAGTGCCGGGGGTGTCCGAGGACATGTTCGGCTCACCAGAATCTGTAGCTGCTTCCAGCGGTCACCCAGAGGGTGAGCTACACGTTCCATTCAATTTAAAGTAGTTCCAATTTTCACCACCAGATGTCAATGATACCTAGTGGTGAACGTTGGAACTTTGATAGAGCGTTCCAACGAAATCTAACCTAGAAATGTAGCTCCACACAAGTTTAGTCTGTGGGAGGATCTTTTACATGCCATAAATCTATGACATGGGACTGCCGGCTTTACTTCCCTTACGAAGGAAGGCATACTGAAGGATTTTTAACGCTTTTATAAAATCCGATGACTTTGGCCGAGTTTGAACTCGCTATCTTGGGCACAGCAGTTCAGCATGCTACCAACTACGCCACCGAAACCGCTATGGTAAAGATATTTTATTTCTATTCTCATGTGAAGTTTCGTCGAATGTTTGTGAATGTAAATATTTATGTTCGCCACCAAATGGCGAGACGTTACCTCTCCTCAGCCTGCCATACGAAGTTAGCCTTCCACTCACATCACAGGGTAGAGTAGCGGCAACAGGCGAGGAGTCGCGCGCCAACATTCAAATAATTTGTATCTGAATGAAATGAAAATCCACAGCCTGTTCCAGTCGTCTGACCGGGTCAGGGGTGGAATGAATGAAGCCCCCCATCTAGCGGCGAGGATATGGACTGTGCCGGCTGCCGAAGCCTGTCGCACTCCTCAGGGGCAATAAATATATGAATGACAGATTAAATGAAATGATAGTGGAGTGTGTTGCTGGAATGAAAGTTATGACAGGGAAACCCGGAGTATCCGGAGGAAAACCTTTCTGCCTCCACTTTGTCCAGCACAAATCCCACATGGAGTGACCGGGATTTGAACCACAAACAAGCGGTGAGAGGTCGGCATGCTGCCGCATAAGCCACGGAGGCGATTTGTATCTGAATGAGAGCATCAAATGTTTTGGGTCAGTCTTCTCCTAATCCCATTCATCAGTTTCGTAAAAAAAAAAAAAAAAAAAAAAGTGGGATGAATTTGGTACGTGACTTTCTCAGTTAATGTACGCATCTCCTATCGCAGCGTAGCCTACTTCACTCCCACTGGCGTGACTATCTATTTTATAAATTTCATAACACATTTACAACCACGCATTACTTCGAAAAAATAGTATTTCCCAGCCGTTCCACTTGTACATTATTTCAATTATTCCATAGATGTCCATCCTAATATTCTTTTACAGGTCCAAGTGCGATTCGCAGTCCTGCCAAGAAATTTAGTTCTGATCAGAGGGCTGGAACGGAGTCCACTCAGCCTCGTGAGGAAAAACTAAGAAAGAGTTGGTTCTAGTTCCAACTCAGCCAGCCAAAAAGTGGTTTTCCGTAGTTTTCCACTTCTTTACTGTTTGTCTACCGCTTATTAGCCTACTTTCGATTTTTGCAAAAAATGAAAGTAGACTTATGAGATCACTACAGGGCGAAAAAAAGTGTGTCTGTCTGTGTGTGTGTATGTGTGTGTGTGAGTCTGTGTGTGTGTGTGTGTGTGTGTGTGTGAGTGTGTGTACTCTGAATGTCTGTCCCCCCCTATCAATTCGAACACGGTGAGCGCAAATTAAACGAAATTTGGTACAAAGGTAGCACTAGCAAAGGACACCTCAGTGTCATGTTTAATATCGCCGCCATCTTGACGGAAACGTAATGGCGGCCACACAAATGTTCAAAGCTTAAATCAAATTACGACTAACCTAATCATCCGATCTCTACCAAATTTTGCAACAACATACCTTTATGGGGGCAGCATCCTTTGACCAAACTAATAGGTCATCAGCCTAATAGTTTGCGGTTGGCGGCCATCTTTGTGTCAAAATCGATTGCCCCTATTAATTCGAACACCGTAAAACAGAATGAAACGAAATTTGGTACGGAGGTAGTACTAGCAAAGGGCACCCCAGTGTCATGTTTTATATCGCCGCCATCTTGACGGAAACGTAATGGCGGCCACACAAATGTTCAAAGCTTAAATCAAATTACGACTAACCTAATCATCCGATCTCTACCAAATTTTGCAACAACATACCTTTATGAAGGGAGCATCCTTTGACAAATCTAATAGGTCATTAGCCTAATAGTTTGCGGATGGCGGCCATCTTTGTGTCAAATTCGATTACCCCTATTAATTCGTACACGGTGAAACCGAATGGAATGAAATTTGGTACAGATGTAGCACTAGCAAAGGGCACCTCAGTGTCATGTTTTATATCGCCGCCATCTTGACGGAAACGTAATGGCGGCCACACAAATATTCAAAGCTTAAATCAAATTTCGATAAACCTCATCATCCGATCTCTACCAAATTTTGCATCAACATACCATTATGGAGGGAGCATCCTTTGACCAAACTAATAGGTCATTAGCCTAATATTTTGCGGATGGCGGCCATCTTTGTGTGAAAATCGATTCCCCCTATTAATTCGAACACGGTGAAACCAAATGGAACGAAATTTGGTACAGAGGTAGCACTAGAAAAGGCCACCTCAGTGTCATGTTTTATATCACCGCCATCTTGACGGAAACGTAATCGCGGCCACCCAAATGTTAAAGGCTAAAATGTAATTACGACCAACCTAATAATCTAGTCTCTACCAAATTTTGCAACAACAAATCTTTATGTGGGAAGCATATTCTGACCAATCTGCTAGATCATCAGCCCAATAGTTTGCAGATGGTGGCCAAGTATGTGTGCAAATCGATTGCCCCTATCACTTCAAACACGTTGAAACCGAATTGAACGAAATTTGGTACAGAGGTAGCACTAGCAAAAGGCACCTCAGTGTCATGCTTTATATCGCCGCCATCTTGACGGAAACGGAATGACGGCCACCCAAATGTTTAAAGCTTAAATCAAATTTCGACCATCCTAATAATTTGATCTCTACCAGATTTTGCAACAACATGCCTTTTTGTGGAAAGCATCTTATGACTGACTACAAGGTCATCAGCCCAATAGTTTGCAAATAGCGGCCATGTAGGTCTATGTGTGCAAATCCATTCCCCAGATCAATTCGAACACGGTGAAACCGAATTGAATGATTTTTTTTACAGAGGTAGCACTAACAAAGGGCTCCTCATATTCATGTTTAATATCCCTATAGCACGTTGTATTTCAACAAGCTACTACAACCAACATTCAATTACACTCCTTGAAAAGGACAAAGAGTTATAACAATACCCATGCATTTAGGAGAAAGTAGGCTATATGTTCTTTACTGAACATCTTGTTATTCCTCTTTTTAACGGGTTTGGGGATGAGATGCGATGGAATTCTATGTGACTGATGGTTTTTACGGCCAGATGCCTTTTCTGATGCCAACCTCATGAGAGGGGTTAATGTGATATGAAATGAAAATCCACAGCCTGCTTCCAGTCTCCGACCGGGTCAGGAATGGAATGAATGAAGCCCCCATCTAGTGGCGAGGAAATGCACTGTGCCGGCTGCCGAGGCCTGACGCACTCTTCTGGGGCAATGATTAAATGCATGACAGATGAAATGAAATGATAGTGGAGAGTGTTGCTGGAATGAAATATTGACAGGGAAAACCGGAGTACCCGGAGAAAAACCTGCCTGCCTCCGTTTTGTCCAGCACAGATCTCACATGGAGTGACCGGGATTTGAACCACGGACCCAGCGGTGAGAGGCCGGCATGCTGCCGCCTAAGCCACGGAGGCTTCTGATATGAAATGAATGAAGAAAAATAAACTGGCCTAGGATGTGGAAGGAAGCGGCCTCTCCGAAGGTACTGTCCCAGCATTTGCCTGGAGTTGAAAATGGAAAATCACGGAAAACCATTTCAGGTCGGCCAACGATGGGGCTTGAACCCACGTCTACAGAGTCCGCAGAGAGATTCGCTCCACGCCCTAGCACTGCGCTTTAGTGAGCGTAGCTACCGCTGTCGTAGTTTTCCACTTCGACTCCTGACAAATGCGGGATGGTACCTAATTAGGTAGATTTCATTAGAAAGCTAACTATTGCAATGGGTCCCATGTTTCGACTTCCGGAAAATTTCGACATATCTTCGCGTTTCACATCCCCCAGACCCCAAAACCACCGTCAGTTCAAAAGTTTATATATAATTTATGTATATATATATGTATATATATATGTATATCAGTTTCTTGTGGACACGATAACTGCCGTAATTTTGCACCAATTACTTCGAATTTTTTACCGAAGATGTATACCTATAAAATCTCGGTCGAGTTCGTTACTGGGCTAAATCGGTCGAAGGGGGTGAAAATGGGGGGCTTTTTTTCGAAAAAGTGACATTTCGCTATAACTCTCTTAATACGTGCAATATCGAATCCATTCAAAGTTCATAATATGTGTCGGATAAGTGCCAAAAATTTATGTCAAATAAGATTTTTGATAGCACCAACCATTGACCAAAGGGGTGGAAAAAAGTGGGTTTTTCGGGAAACATTAATCATATCTCTCTTAATAGGCACAATATCAAAACCGTACAAAATGGACAATATTCCCCTAATAATTACCTAAAACTTTTGTCTGAAAGAATTTTTGATATGACCCACCATTACGCCAAGGGACGAGAAAAATGATTTCGGAATTATAAGAAAATGCCAAGAGCTATCAGTGGTTGCCATGGCAACACTACTAAATTGATGAGGCATGGACCATCAGAAGTTGCCATGACAACGCACTTACACGAGATCAGATTCAGTATTTCCATCTGATTAAGTGGTTGGTTGATTGGTTCTTAAGTTTAGGGGCTGCGACAACGCGGTCATGTAGCCCCGTGTACTTTGGGTGTGTGTAGAATCTGTCTGATAACCGGTGTTAATTGTGATGACTGTATTAGTGTGTGTTATCTGTTTGTTAATTTAAGTACTGCAACTAACAATTTTTCAGATAGTTCCTACTTTTGCCGCCAAGCGCCACTGTCAACGACTACGAGGCCAAGTTCAGAACTGAGCTACTAGACGCCGCCGCAGTCGGCTCTTGGCAACGAACATAGAAACCTAAGAGCGTTGTATACATTCTTAACCTATCCAATTTAGCTTCACACAGGTGCAATTAGTGGAAGGATCTTTAACATGCCATAAATCTATGACATGGGACCGCCGGCTTTACTTCCCCTCCGAAGGAAGGCATACTGAGGGATATTTAACGCTCTTAAAAAATCCGACGGCTTCGTCCGGGTTTGAACCCGGTATCTTGGGCATAGAAGCTCAGCATGTTACCGACTACGCCACCAAAGCCGCCTGATAAAGTGGGAAGCGGCTTCGGTGACGTAACTGGTAGCATGCTGAATGTCTATGCCCAATGTCGCGGTTTCAAAGCCGGCCGAAGTCGTCGGATTTTCTAAGAGCACTAGAATCCCTCAGTATGCTTTCCTTTGGAGGGGAAGTTCCAACGTTCGTTGCGAGTTGATGGTTGGGGTGGCATCTAGTAGCCAAGTTCACAGCTAGGTGTCGTTGACGGATGTACCTGGTAGCAACATTAGGAACTACTGCTTGAAATTGACCGTCTGCAGTACTTACATGAATTAAGACTAATACAGCCATTACAATTCACACCGTGTATCAGACAGATTCTACACTCACCCAAAGTACACGGGGTTAGATGACCGCGTTGTCGCAGCCCCTAAACTGAGGAACCAACCAGAGGTAGATTTCGTTAGAAAGCTAACTATTGCAATGGGTACCATGTTTCGACTTCCGGAAAATTTCGACATATCTTCGCGTTTCACATCCCCAGGCCCCAAAACCACCGTCAGTTCAAAAGTTATATATAATTTATGTATGTATATGTATATCAGTTTATTGTGGACACGATAACTGCCGTAATTTTGTACCAATCACTTTGAATTAGGTAGATTTCATTAGAAAGCTAACTATTGCAATGGGTCCCATGTTTCGACTTCCGGAAAATTTCGACATATCTTCGCGTTTCACATCCCCCAGACCCCAAAACCACCGTCAGTTCAAAAGTTTATATATAATTTATGTATATATATATATATATATATATATGTATATCAGTTTCTTGTGGACACGATAACTGCCGTAATTTTGCACCAATTACTTCGAATTTTTTACCGAAGATGTATACCTATAAAATCTCGGTCGAGTTCGTTACTGGGCTAAATCGGTCGAAGGGGGTGAAAATGGGGGGCTTTTTTCGAAAAAGTGAAATTTCGCTATAACTCTCTTAATACGTGCAATATCGAATCCATTCAAAGTTCATAATATGTGTCGGATAAGTGCCAAAAATTTATGTCAAATAAGATTTTTGATAGCACCAACCATTGACCAAAGGGGTGGAAAAAAGTGGGTTTTTCGGGAAACATTAATCATATCTCTCTTAATAGGCACAATATCAAAACCGTACAAAATGGACAATATTCCCCTAATAATTACCTAAAACTTTTGTCTGAAAGAATTTTTGATATGACCCACCATTACGCCAAGGGACGAGAAAAATGATTTCGGAATTATAAGAAAATGTTAAGAGCTATCAGTGGTTGCCATGGCAACACTACTAAATTGATGAGGCATGGACCATCAGACGTTGCCATGACAACGCACTTGCACGAGATCAGATTCAGTATTTCCATGTGATTAAGTGGTTGGTTGGTTGGTTCTTAAGTTTAGGGGCTGCGACAACGCGGTCATGTAGCCCCGTGTACTTTGGGTGTGTGTAGAATCTGTCTGATAACCGGTGTTAATTGTGATGACTGTATTAGTGTGTGTTATCTGTTTGTTAATTTAAGTACTGCAACTAACAATTTTTCAGATATTTCCTACTTTTGCCGCCAAGCGCCACTGTCAACGACTACGAGGCCAAGTTCAGAACTGAGCTACTAGACGCCGCCGCAGTCGGCTCTTGGCAACGAACATAGAAACCTAAGAGCGTTGTATACATTCTTAACCTATCCAATTTAGCTTCACACAGGTGCAATTAGTGGAAGGATCTTTAACATGCCATAAATCTATGACATGGGACCGCCGGCTTTACTTCCCCTCCGAAGGAAGGCATACTGAGGGATATTTAACGCTCTTAAAAAATCCGACGGCTTCGGCCGGGTTTGAGCCCGGTATCTTGGGCATAGAAGCTCAGCATGTTACCGACTACGCCACCAAAGCCGCCTGATAAAGTGGGAAGCGGCTTCGGTGACGTAACTGGTAGCATGCTGTATGTCTATGCCCAATGTCGCGGTTTCAAAGCCGACCGAAGTCGTCGGATTTTCTAAGAGCACTAGAATCCCTCAGTATGCTTTCCTTTGGAGGGGAAGTTCCATCGTTCGTTGCGAGTTGATGGTTGGGGTGGCATCTAGTAGCCAAGTTCACAGCTAGGTGTCGTTGACGGTTGTACCTGGTAGCAACATTAGGAACTACTGCTTGAAATTGACCGTCTGCAGTACTTACATGAATTAAGACTAATACAGCCATTACAATTCACACCGTGTATCAGACAGATTCTACACTCACCCAAAGTACACGGGGTTAGATGACCGCGTTGTCGCAGCCCCTAAACTGAGGAACCAACCAGAGGTAGATTTCGTTAGAAAGCTAACTATTGCAATGGGTACCATGTTTCGACTTCCGGAAAATTTCGACATATCTTCGCGTTTCACATCCCCAGGCCCCAAAACCACCGTCAGTTCAAAAGTTATATATAATTTATGTATGTATATGTATATCAGTTTATTGTGGACACGATAACTGCCGTAATTTTGTACCAATCACTTTGAATTTTTTACCGAATACGTATACCTATAAAATCTCGGTCGAGTTCGTTACTGGGCTACATCGGTCGTTGGGGGGTGAAAATGGGGGGCTTTTTTTTCGAAAAAGTGAAATATTGCTATAACTCTCTTAATATGTGAAATATCGAATCCGTTCAACATTCATACTATGTGTCGGATAAAGCCCAAAAATGTATGTTTGAAGAGTTTTTTTTATAGCACCAACCATTGACCAAAGGGGTGGGAAAAAGTGGGTTTTTCGGGAAACATTAATCATATCTCTCTTAATAGGCACAATATCAAAACCGTACAAAATGGACAATATTCCCATAATAATTACCTAAAACTTTTGTCTGAATGAATTTTTGATATAACCCACCATTATGCCAAGGGATGAGAAAAATAATTTCGGAATTATAAGAAAATGCCAAGACCTATCAGTGGTTGCCATGGCAACACTACTAAATTGATGAGGGATGAGCCATCAGACGTTGCCAAGATAACGCACTTGCACGAGATCAGATTCAGATTTCCATCTAAGTGTGAAGCGTCTTCGGTGACGTAACTGGTAGCATGCTGAATGTTTATGCCCAAGGTCGCGAGTTCAAAGCCGGCCGAAGTCGTCGGATTTTCTAAGAGCGCCAAAAATCCCTCAGTATGCTTTCCTTTGGAGGGGAAGTTCCAACGTTCGTTGCGAGTTGCTGGTTGCGGTGGCATCTAGTAGCCAAGTTCACAGCTAGGTGTCGTTGACGGTAGTACCTGGTAGCAACATTAGTAACTACTGCTTGAAATTGACCGTCTGCAGTCCTTACCTGAATTACAGACTAATACAGCCATCCCAAAGTACACGGGGTTACATGACCGCGTTGTCGCAGCCCCTAAACTGAGGAACCAACCAAAATCTCTGCGGTAGATATAATTTTGCGTGAAGAAGTAACAGACCGTTACATAGTTGCACATCAGTGTCGAAACCTAGCATAAGGACAGTGTGACCACAAGTATAAAAATGGACCCCAAATGACAAGAAGGTTACCGTTCCCATAAGACAATAAAATGTTTAAAATAAGCATAAAATGACGAAAAACAAAGTTAATTAAGCTCCAATTATAAAATACCTTCTCGCATTAAATGAGGTCTGATCCTTCTACGAAAATCTGCATATTCTGCCTATTTTCGCCTATCCCCAAGTTTGTCCGGTGAAATCTACCTCCGCCTTCCGGCGTGCCGAGAGGACTTTTTTTTGTTTTTGTTGTTCCATTTCAGGGGCTTTTGGACATCATGGTCATTTTGTCCTGCATGCGTGTGTGTGTGTGTGTGTGTGAGAGAGAGAGAGAGAGAGAGAGAGAGAGAGAGAGAGAGAAAGTCTGACAACATGATTTCTTGTGTTGTCCGTAGTAGTATGTGTATTTTTAATTCAGGTGAGGATTGGGAAGAAGGCGGCCGTGGCCTTAAGTTACTAACCATCCTGGCATTTGCCTGTAGTAAAAGTGGGAAACCATGGAAAACCACTTCAAAGATGGCAGACGTTGGAATCAAACCCACCTCTGCTCTGTTTCCTCACGATGCTTCGTGTAATCAGTTCCAACCTGCAGACCAACGGGAACCGAACTCAGACCTCAAAGTTGACAGCCAAGGAAACGTGACACTGCGTCACGGGGCGATTAGGTGCATAAATTAAGACCATGGCTGTTTCTTAGCCAATCCTTGCTACAATTACAAATACACACACTAATATGGTCACCGCAATAAGACAGGTTATCAGACAAATAACACACACACCCAAGTGCACGTGGCTATATAACCACCATGTTGCAAAGCTTCTAATGAATCAACAACTGCTAATAATAACCTTTAAAAACGTGTCCCTATTCCGTTAATGAAATTAATAGCAACTAGAGCAAATTGTATCCATTGAGTTGAATATACTGTGCTGCTCTATGGCTCGCAAATGAGCTTTATTCTTCTGAAATGCGAGACTGTCTACAGAGGAATCACTTGGTCAAAGCTTTCGACCACATATAGAGAGCTGAGTTCTAGGGATCGCATTCGACTGTTCGTGGCCAAGCCAGCATTAATCTCTGGTTCTAATGCAGGCTTTCAAACTACTGTAAGTAGCAGGGATAGATTCCATAGCTACGGGGAGAATTATTTATTGACAAACTACCAGATTACAAATTGTATTTGTTGGCTGCATGAGAGATGGAATGGATCAAGACGAATGAAATTGGACATGGATGTGGAAGGAAGCGGCCGTGGCCAGTCAGAAGATACCGTTCCAGTATTTGCCTGGGGTTGAAAATTGCAAACCATGGAAAACCATTTCAAGGACGGCCGACGATGCTGCTTGATCCCTCGCGTCTACCATGTCGGCAGAGTGCTTGGCCCCGTGGCCTAAATCTGCACTTTAGCGAGCGTAGCTACCGCTGTCGGTGAGATCCATATCAATGTTGAAATGATACCAAGGATGTAAGAACGTGCGTTCAGGGGTGAGACATTTTACAGAAGGTAGAACGCCATGTGTGAACGATCCCAAACAGTCTCGTGCACACATCAGCCGCCATGTTCAAGTGATCTAAACAGACTGTCAATTCTTTATTGTACAGAAATATTTTCATTTTTTTCAATTTTGTTTTTGTTTTATCTTACATATTTTCTGATTTTGGTTCTGTGTCTGTTTTTGGTAATGTTTACGGTTTTTCTCTTGTTCCTTGTTCATTGTGCTTTGAAATTTGATTTTGCTCTTGATTTCGCTTTTGCTTTTGTCCCTGATTTTATTTTGTGTTCTTGATATTGGTTTGATCTTCAATTTTCCTTTAATTGTTTTAAAATTTGATTTTTCCTTTAATGATTTTAGTTTTTTTTATTTTATTTTGATTTTTGCTTTCATTTTCTTTTTTTCTTTTTTTGTATTTAGCATTGGTTTTTGGTTTGTTTTCACTTGTATTTTATAGCTATGCTTTTGCTTTTATCCAAATTTTGTACGCCTCAGTGTGCAGTCAATTAGGCAATTTAGAGATCCAGGGAAATATATTTAGATTTCGGAAAACTCAAAAAATTGCTATAATAAGGTTGAATGATTCAAACTTCAGCACCTTTGGTAAAATAAATTATCCTTGTTGTTCGTACACAGACCACTATTGAATTAAAGGTTGATGAAGCAATGTTACAAAACTATGTGCATCTATACAGAGAATGTTATGTGTAACTCTTTAGTCGGTCAACACAAATTTGCTCAATGACTGGGCGGGGTAAAATGTTTAAAATACCGTATGTAAATAACACTCCGGGAAAAATCACATGTAGGCCTACTGTATTAGTTTATTATCAGTATTGTAATGAGGACTCAGCGTAGCCAATTGGGTGATTTAGTGACTTACACAATTATTTTGTTGTTAATTCTTTTTAGGGGAATGGGATATCCTGACCATCAGCTCCTTGGATTCAGTGTAGATAATACAACTTTAACACGATATTTTACATTCCATTTTCTTCTTCCGTTTATTGTAGCCACTGCCATTATAATTCATTTACTATTTCTTCATCAAAGCGGATCTAATAATTCCTTGGGATTAAAGACAGATGTTGATGAAATTAACACGATATTTTACATTCCATTTTGTTCTTCCCTTTATTGTAGCCGCTGCCATTCATTTATTATTTCTTCATCAAAGCGGATCTAATAATTACTTGGGATTAAAGACAGATGTTGATGAAATTCCTCCTCATCCATAGGCCTATTTCTCATTTAAGGATATCTAGCGATGTAAGTCACCTACCAACCTATCTCTTCTTCTCATTAACTATCGCCAGAAACATTTTTCCTCTCGCACTCGTCTTAATACCTCTACATTGGATACTCTATCAACCCCTATGACCTTCATAATTCTCCTGTAACACCATATTTGAAATGCTTCTATTCTTCTTTTTTCTGCTGCACCAACAGTCTAAGTTTTCTAATACCTAATGCCTGAATCTATATTTGATGTCAACGGATTTCTTTTTCGTAGAAATGATTTCCTTGCCTGAGCCATCGTATGTTTTTATATCTTCTTTGCTTCGTCCATCACTGGTAATTGTGATTTCTGAGTAGCATAAGTCTCGTACTCCCTTCAGCTTTTCACCCGCCAATTTGATGTCCAAAGGGGTTTCTGTTTTCTTTCGGCTGCGTTCCATTATTTTTATTTATATTTATTGATTTTCATCATGAATTCTTTCCACAATACGGAGTCCATACCATTCAAATCCTCTGGTGAATCGGCTAAGATGACAATGTCATCAGCAAATCTCATATTTAAAATGATTTCTCCTTGAATCTTTACTCCTACTTTAAGTTATTCTCTAATTGCCTTCATTGCTTGTTCAATGTATAGATAGAAAAGCATTGGTGATAAGTAGGGGCTGCAGTTTTAGGTTTTTAAAATTTCCATTTAAGGTTTTCAAAAACGTAACATTTTTAGGTAGATTTCATTAGAAAGCTAACTATTGCAATGGGTCCCATGTTTCGACTTCCGGAAAATTTCGACATATCTTCGCGTTTCACATCCCCCAGACCCCAAAACCACCGTCAGTTCAAAAGTTTATATATAATTTATGTATATATATATATGTATATATATATATATGTATATCAGTTTCTTGTGGACACGATAACTGCCGTAATTTTGCACCAATTACTTCGAATTTTTTACCGAAGATGTATACCTATAAAATCTCGGTCGAGTTCGTTACTGGGCTAAATCGGTCGAAGGGGGTGAAAATGGGGGGCTTTTTTCGAAAAAGTGAAATTTCGCTATAACTCTCTTAATACGTGCAATATCGAATCCATTCAAAGTTCATAATATGTGTCGGATAAGTGCCAAAAATTTATGTCAAATAAGATTTTTGATAGCACCAACCATTGACCAAAGGGGTGGAAAAAAGTGGGTTTTTCGGGAAACATTAATCATATCTCTCTTAATAGGCACAATATCAAAACCGTACAAAATGGACAATATTCCCCTAATAATTACCTAAGACTTTTGTCTGAAAGAATTTTTGATATGACCCACCATTACGCCAAGGGACGAGAAAAATGATTTCGGAATTATAAGAAAATGCCAAGAGCTATCAGTGGTTGCCATGGCAACACTACTAAATTGATGAGGCATGGACCATCAGACGTTGCCATGACAACGCACTTGCACGAGATCAGATTCATTATTTCCATCTGATTAAGTGGTTGGTTGGTTGGTTCTTAAGTTTAGGGGCTGCGACAACGCGGTCATGTAGCCCCGTGTACTTTGGGTGTGTGTAGAATCTGTCTGATAACCGGTGTTAATTGTGATGACTGTATTAGTGTGTGTTATCTGTTTGTTAATTTAAGTACTGCAACTAACAATTTTTCAGATAGTTCCTACTTTTGCCGCCAAGCGCCACTGTCAACGACTACGAGGCCAAGTTCAGAACTGAGCTACTAGACGCCGCCGCAGTCGGCTCTTGGCAACGAACATAGAAACCTAAGAGCGTTGTATACATTCTTAACCTATCCAATTTAGCTTCACACAGGTGCAATTAGTGGAAGGATCTTTAACATGCCATAAATCTATGACATGGGACCGCCGGCTTTACTTCCCCTCCGAAGGAAGGCATACTGAGGGATATTTAACGCTCTTAAAAAATCCGACGGCTTCGGCCGGGTTTGAACCCGGTATCTTGGGCATAGAAGCTCAGCATGTTACCGACTACGCCACCAAAGCCGCCTGATAAAGTGGGAAGCGCCTTCGGTGACGTAACTGGTAGCATGCTGAATGTCTATGCCCAATGTCGCGGTTTCAAAGCCGGCCGAAGTCGTCGGATTTTCTAAGAGCACTAGAATCCCTCAGTATGCTTTCCTTTGGAGGGGAAGTTCCAACGTTCGTTGCGAGTTGATGGTTGGGGTGGCATCTAGTAGCCAAGTTCACAGCTAGGTGTCGTTGACGGTTGTACCTGGTAGCAACATTAGGAACTACTGCTTGAAATTGACCGTCTGCAGTACTTACATGAATTAAGACTAATACAGCCATTACAATTCACACCGTGTATCAGACAGATTCTACACTCACCCAAAGTACACGGGGTTAGATGACCGCGTTGTCGCAGCCCCTAAACTGAGGAACCAACCAGAGGTAGATTTCGTTAGAAAGCTAACTATTGCAATGGGTACCATGTTTCGACTTCCGGAAAATTTCGACATATCTTCGCGTTTCACATCCCCAGGCCCCAAAACCACCGTCAGTTCAAAAGTTATATATAATTTATGTATGTATATGTATATCAGTTTATTGTGGACACGATAACTGCCGTAATTTTGTACCAATCACTTTGAATTTTTTACCGAATACGTATACCTATAAAATCTCGGTCGAGTTCGTTACTGGGCTAAATCGGTCGTTGGGGGGTGAAAATGGGGGGCTTTTTTTTTTCGAAAAAGTGAAATATTGCTATAACTCTCTTAATATGTGAAATATCGAATCCGTTCAACATTCATACTATGTGTCGGATAAAGCCCAAAAATGTATGTTTGAAGAGTTTTTTTATAGCACCAACCATTGACCAAAGGGGTGGGAAAAAGTGGGTTTTTCGGGAAACATTAATCATATCTCTCTTAATAGGCACAATATCAAAACCGTACAAAATGGACAATATTCCCATAATAATTACCTAAAACTTTTGTCTGAAAGAATTTTTGATATAACCCACCATTATGCCAAGGGATGAGAAAAATAATTTCGGAATTATAAGAAAATGCCAAGACCTATCAGTGGTTGCCATGGCAACACTACTAAATTGATGAGGGATGAGCCATCAGACGTTGCCAAGATAACGCACTTGCACGAGATCAGATTCAGATTTCCATCTAAGTGTGAAGCGGCTTCGGTGACGTAACTGGTAGCATGCTGAATGTTTATGCCCAAGGTCGCGAGTTCAAAGCCGGCCGAAGTCGTCGGATTTTCTAAGAGCGCCAAAAATCCCTCAGTATGCTTTCCTTTGGAGGGGAAGTTCCAACGTTCGTTGCGAGTTGCTGGTTGCGGTGGCATCTAGTAGCCAAGTTCACAGCTAGGTGTCGTTGACGGTAGTACCTGGTAGCAACATTAGTAACTACTGCTTGAAATTGACCGTCTGCAGTCCTTACCTGAATTACAGACTAATACAGCCATCCCAAAGTACACGGGGTTACATGACCGCGTTGTCGCAGCCCCTAAACTGAGGAACCAACCAAAATCTCTGCGGTAGATATAATTTTGCGTGAAGAAGTAACAGACCGTTACATAGTTGCACATCAGTGTCGAAACCTAGCATAAGGACAGTGTGACCACAAGTATAAAAATGGACCCCAAATGACAAGAAGGTTACCGTTCCCATAAGACAATAAAATGTTTAAAATAAGCATAAAATGACGAAAAACAAAGTTAATTAAGCTCCAATTATAAAATACCTTCTCGCATTAAATGAGGTCTGAGCCTTCTACGAAAATCTGCATATTCTGCCTATTTTCGCCTATCCCCAAGTTTGTCCGGTGAAATCTACCTCCGCCTTCCGGCGTGCCGAGAGGACTTTTTATTTTTATTTTTGGGTTTTCAATAGGTATTATTGGAATGCCTCCGTGGCTTAGGCGGCAGCACGCCGGCCTCTCACCGCTGGGTCCGTGGTTCAAATCCCGGTCACTCCATGTGGGATCTGTGCTGGACAAAACGGAGGCAGACAGGTTTTTCTCCGGGTACTCCGGTTTTCCCTGTCAAAATTTCATTCCAGCAACACTCTCCATTATCATTTCATTTGTCATTCATTTAATCATTTCCCCAGAGGAGTGCGTCAGGCCTCGGCAGCCGGCACAGTTCATATCCTCGCCGCTAGATGGGGGCTTCATTCATTCCATTCCTGACCCGGTCGGAGACTGGAAGCAGGCTGTGGATTTTCATTTTCAATAGGTATTATTACCTAGGTAATAATAATAATAATAATAATATCGTATGGCCTCGGTGCCGGGTGCAAGCTTTGTAATTTGAAACCCAGAGGGCAGCTTGCATGTCGAATTTTTGTTGTTTCTTGAGGCACTATGAAAGTCAAGGAGGTTAGATATCTAAGCTCCTTGACACTATAGCGCTTTCTAGTAGTGAAATGATGAACTTTGTGTTGGCGAAAAATCCCGAGATCAATTTTGCCATTATGGACACGGCCTACTGAATTCAAATGGGTTCTTTAACATGCCAACATCGTATGGCATGCGTATCGTGATTTTGCCGCCTTTCAAAAATCACTTACTACGGCCAGAAGCGAACCTGCAAAATTGGGGTTAGTAATCCGACACGATAACCACTCACCACCGTGGCAAGCTCTTCAATAGATAGAATAGGTTTGTAAATAGGTGTTTTTGTTTAAAGTTTAGCAAAAGTTGACTTAGCTTAAAATTGATACCAAATTGTTAGTAGAAAATCTCATTGCAAATAGAGTGTAAATATATTACATACGTCTCTTTTCAAATTATCATCCAGAACGTCACCTTTTAGGCAATATTTGCTCTCCTTAAATATGCTAATTATCCACATTCAATAAAACCAGGGATTTCAGAAGTGACTTTCACACTTTAGCCTGTTTATTTTACTTTGTGTATTTAGAATATAGGAAACTTGGAAACGATAACAGATTTTTTCTTGATGGTAAATAACCAAACAATAAGATATAAGCTGAAAAGTGCTGAAAGTATTTGAATTTTCTGGCAGGTAGGATTTCTCTTAACCAACTAGAGCTAGGAATAAACACTGTCTTGAGGTTAACGATTAAATATTATGGACTACAAATTCAAATATAGCCTACTACAATAAATGGAACAAAACTGCAATTAGGTATTTTTAGGTACTTTCATATCATTTGTTTAAGGTACTACATAATTCATTGATTGTGATTCGGAAATGTGTGAAAGTGTTTTTTATTTAGAAGTAAGGTATAAAATAGGTAAAAACCTGTTCCTAGTTATAAGTTGCAGACTTGCCTTGCACCTTTCTGAATAGCAGCTTCTCCCTCATGTGCTTCGGCTCGAAGAACTGCCGTCTGGTTTCTGCATAGATTGTAGACCACCCTTGTATCCTTGCATGCTACGTATTGAAACATAATATTGCCACTACTTTACAATCAAGCCACATTTGGCTAACTTCTGTACGCTGGTATTCCAAGGAGAAGTCTCTCTTCCACCATCAGCACTTACCAGCACACATAAATGTGTTAATCTCAGTGTTTAAAACCTCGAGAGTCCCGAGATCAAGGTGGAACAAGCATTCCCTCTAAACTCAGCCCCCAAATCTGTCTGCAAAGTTCCAGAACCATTACTACACTAGAAATGCATCCCATGTTAAACGAGATCCCCTAATTCTTTATCCATTAAGACTCAGCTCTCGTTTCAGACTGGGCTAACGGTGAACCCTCCACCCATGAGCAAAGGCTTGACTTTAGTTAGTGACCCACTTGGCGTCGACGTGCGTGTTAAATAGCTCCCCACGCCCACAACGGTGGGCTGCAGCAAATTCGGATATTCAAGGTTCAAATCCCGGCAATGGTAACAGCTATCTTGAGTGTGGGTTTTCCCCGGGGTTAGCCCTCTCACTCCAGATAAATGCCGGGTTAGTACCTTATTTTGTCCGTCTAGTAGTGTGGTGGCTAGCATTGTTGACTGTCATCCTTGAGGCCTGAGTTCGATGCCCAGCTCTGTCATGACATTTAATTCTGGTCTAAGGGCTGAAACGGGGAATCCTGAGCCTCGTAAGGTGCCTAACTGAGGAATGGAGGGTTCGTTTACCTCCTCAGCCATTCTGGAAGTGGTTTTCTGTTGTATCCCACTTCTACAAGGCAAATGCGGGGATAGTTTATAGCTTAAGGCCATGGCTATCTCCTTCCCAATCCCCACCTGAATTGCAAACACACACTACTACTACTACCACTACTACAACTTCCAACTCCCACACAGAGTGGTGTGTTTGTAAGATTTTTTCCCCTGCCGAAACGAAAAACTACTACTACTACTACTACTACTACTACTATTAAAGGCACCAAAAACACACATTTTACACGCAGCAAGTACACGGGGCTAAATGACCACGATGCCCAAGCCCATCAATTGTAACGACAATAATAACAGTACCTTAATTCTAGTCTCGAGAAACCTACCACTTTCCCGACTCAATTTATTACAGTTACTCACACTACTACAGCCACCCTAGAAACACAGGTTATCACACACCTAAGTACATGGGGCTGATGAACATTGTGTCCCAAGCTCATAAAACTATTCAACAAGAAATGTAGTTAGTGAGCATATGGTGGTCATGTAGCCTCGTGCACTTTGGTGTACATGGAATAGGTCTATGTCTAATAACCTGTGTCATTATGATTACTGAACTAGTGTGTGTATTTTGAGCCTATTTTCAATTTTGAAAAAATAGGCTTATGAGATCACCTTTTGTCCGTGTGTGTGTGCGCGCGTGTGTGTGTGTGTGTGTGTGAGGTGTGTGTGTGTGTCCCTAATGAAATCTAAACGGCTGGAGCGATTTCAATGAAACTCGGTAAGTTCAAAGCACTATTCCCGGTGACCTCGACCGTGCCCTTCAAATTTTGTTACGTCTCACCAATCCAACATGGCGGCTGTGCGAAATGTTTCACTAGCATTCAATATCTCCGAAACTATTACCGATATCGCCCTGAAATTGTGTACGGTGATAAAGGGCACTACTAGAAGTTCACCTATGAGACTTTCAAAAACCTGGTGACTACAAAACCAACATGGCGGTCAAGCGAAATTGAGATATTTAAATAGACTTTTCTCGCGATTTAACTATCCAAACGTAATGAAACTTGGTACAGCAAATGTTTATACACATTGTAAAGCACTGGAGTCCAATTTAGTTCAATTGTTTACATAACCTCAAAATGGCGGCAGTGCGAAATATTTCACTGACATTCTATATCTCCGAAACTATTACAGAAATCACCCTGCAATTTTGTACGGTGATAAAGGGTACTGATACAAGTTTACCTATGTATATTTCATAAACCTGTATAGTACAAAACGAGCATGGCGGCCAAGCGAATTTGAGATATTTTAATAGACTTTTGTCGTGATTTAACTCTCCGAGCGCAGTGAAATGTGGTACAGTAAATGATTTTGCAGATTGTAATGCACTGCCATCTAATTTAATTCAATTGTTTACATAACCTCAAGATGGCGGCTGTGCGAAATTTTAAAATTAAGTTTTTATTTCTTGTGTCGTAATCATGCGATCGAAGTGAAAGTTTGAATAATGAACCTAGGCAATAATTGTCCTCGAATGGTACATAACTCTATGGCCTATACATATAACAATCCTAAATGGCGAGCTTCAGAAATATTTAGACGGTTCTCAATATCTATGAATCTTTTACAGTAACCAAACTGAATTTTTTTATGTTCATAGAGACTATGAACATTTGTTCACCTATAGGACTTTCAGTAACCTGGTGAGCACAAATCCAACATGGCGGCGATGGTATAAATATTTAAATGGACGTTTCTCGCGAATTAACTATCCGAGTGCCGTGAAACGTTGCACGTTAAATGCTTATACAAATGTTGATCCACTGGCATCTAATTTGTTTCAATTGTTTGCATAATCACAAGATGGCTGCTGTGCGTAATTTTAAATTCTCGTTTCTACTTCTTGTGTTCTAATCATGCGATTGAAGCTTGAATACCACACGTGCACAATAATCTTAATGTAATAGTACAAAAATAAAAATCCAACCTGGCGACAATCTGAAATATTTAGACGGTTCTCAATGTCTAAGAATCTGTTACAGCAATTAAACTGAAATTTTGTATGTTGATGGAGGCAATTAACATGAGCAGGATATATGAAAATAGGCTGTATAGTTCTTCACGGAACTACTTGTTAATTAGTGCTAGGATTTGGGAAGGAGGTGGTCGTGGTCTTAGTTTACGTAGAGGTGGAATGTGTGTGCTAATTGAGTTTTTCTAGTAATTGCACAAGTTTGGGTGTGTGTGTAAACTCTTAATTGGGGCTATAATTGGAATGGAGGCGGCTGTGGCCTTACGTTATGAACGATCCCAGCATTTGCCATGAGTAGAAGTTGGGAAATCACTTATAGAATAGTAGAGTAGGAAACAAACTCATCTTACCTTATTTATCTTCACGGCACTGAGTAAAGCCTGTTCCAGCACCTAGAACGGAATTGCATTTCTTGGTGGAGTCAGGAATCAAACCTTTGTGACAAGGATATCAATATATCACCATAAGTCACAATATATGACTGCATATAATAGGAAAACAATACATTCTTCAACGAATCAAAAGTATATGAGCTATGCCACAAACGAGTATACCACACTTTTGAATTACTACGTGCTTCTTATGGAGCAAAATAATTAATATAGACTATAAATTCCTAATCTTATCAGAAAATGAAAATATGCATGCTCAATACAGTACAAAGCTTTTAGATGATACTGCACTTTGAGCAGGAAGCGAACCCAGTCTACAAAGAGCCGTAAAAGGTACGGGAAATATATTACGACATACGCACAATATGAGCATGAACAAGAGGGAATCTGTAGTCATGATAGGAAGTAGTGTACCCTAAGATAAGGATATATTGATGTTTTCAGTTATTCAATTATTCTCAGCTCTGTTATGAGAGCTGGTACAGTGTTCACTCATCCTTGTGGGGAGAAGGAGGAAAGGTTAATTCCTCTCTCAGATCATCTACTAGTATTCCAACCGACCTATAAGACCGTGAGTACCAATTGGCGTACCGGGTGAGTTAGCCATGGTCGTTACGGCGTGGCTGCAGGCAGTCACTCACATCCGGGAAGCGAGGAGGTTCGAATCACCCCGCCGGCAACCTTAAAGATTGTCTTCCGTGGTTTCCCATCTTCCTTCCTGGCAAATGCCGGGGTTGGTCCCTAACTATAGGCCAAAGCCGCTACCTTCCAATTCCTCGTCCTTACACTCACACTTACCTCCCCAGACAACAATCGACACGCGACTGTACTTGTAGCTCACCCCATGGGTGTCCGCATAGAAGCAGCTACAGCCTCTGGCGAGCCGATCATGTCCTCGGACACTCCCGGCACTAAACGCCACATGCTAAAAAGAAATAATAAAAAAAACAATTGACGTACCACGAGATGCGTTCAAATTCAAGGCTGCGAAGCTAATTTCTGATCTCTCTGTGGCGTAGGTAGATACGTTTAATGTTGTTTTACAAAATGGAGCCTTAAAGTGTATCGTCGTAGCCTATTTCCAATCATGTTGCAGCCTTCTGGTGGAAATTCGGAGAACCATGGAGAGCTTCATATAGTGTCGTCTATTTGTGTTCTAGTTGTAGTTGAATTATGATTGACTTAAGGTGGAATAAATCGATACATACCATTTGGTATTCACGAGAATATTGTTTGGAAAACGTAACCTTCAATTTGGAATGATATATCCATTCTTCATAAATTCCTGTTGATTTGATTTACCTTTGGTGTCCTGGTAGGCGCCCTACGTGGAGAAATTCATATTATCTGTTTTAAAGTATTCAAAACAGTCATGTTACCAAGAATTAAAGGATTGTTTACTGATCCAAAACCGTCATGATACGAAAAATTAAAGGATTGTTTACTGATCCAAATCCGTCATGTTAGCAAGAATTCAAGGAATTTTTACTGATCCAAAATAGTCTTGTTAGCAAGAATTCAAGTATTATTTACGGATCCAAACCCGTCATGTTACCAAGAATTAAAGGATTGTTTACTGATCCAAAACCGTCATGTTACCAATAATCCAAACATTGTTTACTGATACAAAATCGCCATGTTACCAAGAATTAAAGGATTGTTAACTGATCCAAATCCGTCATGTTACCAAGAAATAAAGGATTGTTTACTGATGTAAAATTCTTCCGTTTTGACAAACCTCAACTATCAAGTTAACAGGATTCAAGGTTATTTCTTGATATAAATTATTTACTTTTTTTTTTAAATTTATTTGAATTTATTTTGAATTGTTTCCCTTATACAGGCCCCTGAGACTACAAAGCCTCTTTATGCAGCTCTCTTCATTCAGAGGGCGGTTAAATACAATAGAATAAATGAAGAAAGAAAAAAACTTAACCTAAACATACAGTTGACAATAGAAGTTCTTGTTATTACATCCGTTCACCTTGAACATGATAATTGTATAGCTGATAGATTACAATGAAGGGAGTGTTTTATCGCTCTGATAGAAAGTCCTGAATATTGGTGCAATTTATATTTATTCAAGAGAAACAAGATGTTCAGTAAAGAACATATAGCCTACTTTCTCCTAAATGCATGGGTATTGTTATAACTCTTTGTCCTTTTCAAGGAGTATGATTGAATGTTGGTTGTAGGAGCTTGTTGAAATACAACGTGCTATAGGGATATTAAACATGAATATGAGGTGCCCTTTGCTAGTGCTACCTCTGTACCAAATTTCGTTCAATTCGGTTTCACCGTGTTTGAATTGATAGGGGGAATCGATTTGCACAAATACTTGGCCACCATCTGCAAACAATTGGGCTGATGTTCTTGCAGTTTGGTCAGAATATGTTTCCCACATAAAGATATGGTGTTGCAAAATTTGGTAGAGACTAGATTATTAGGTTGGTCGTAATTACATTTTAGCTTTTAATATTTGGGTGGCCGCGATTACGTTTCCGTCAAGATAGCGGTGATATAAAACATCACACTGAGGTGCCCTTTGCTAGTGCTACCTCTGTACCAAATTTCGTTCATTCGGTTCCCCCGTGTTCGAATTAATAGGGGGAATCAATTTTGACATAAAGATGACCGCCATCCGCAAACTATTAGGCTAATGGCCTATTAGATTGGTCAAAGGATGCTCCCTCCATAAAGGCATGTCGTTGCAAAGTTTGGTAGAGATCGGATGGTTATGTTAGTCGTAATTTGATTTAAGCTTTAAACATTTGTGTGGCCGCCAATACGTTTCTGTCAATATGGCGGCGATATTAATCATGACACTGAGATGCCCTTTGCTAGTGCTATCTCTGTACCAAATTTCGTTCCATTCGGTTTCACCATGTTTGAATTAATAGGGGGAATCGATTCTGACACAAAGATGGCCGCCATCCGCAAACTATTAGGCGAATTACCTATTAGATTGGTCAAAGGATGCTCCCTCCATAAAGGTATGTAGTTGCAAAATTTGGTAGAGATCGGATGATTAGGTTAATCGTAATTTGATTTAAGCTTTAAACATTCGTGTGGCCGCCATTACGTTTCAGTCAAGATGGCGGCGATATAAAACATGACACTGAGGTGCCCTTTGCTAGTGCTACCTCTGTACCAAATTTCGTTCCATTCGGTTCCACCGTGTTCGAATTAATAGGGGGAATCAATTTTGACATAAAGATGGCCGCCATCCGCAAACAATTAGGCGAATGACCTATTAGATTGGTCAAAGGATGCTCCCTCCATAAAGGTATGTAGTTGCAAAATTTGGTAGAGATCGGATGATTAGGTTAATCGTAATTAGATTTAAGCTTTGAACATTCGTGTGGCCGCCATTACGTTTCAGTCAAGATGGCGGCGATATAATACATGACACTGAGGTGCCCTTTGCTAGTGCTACCTCTGTACCAAATTTCGTTCCATTCGGTTCCACCGTGTTCGAATTAATAGGGGGAATCAATTTCGACATAAAGATGGCCGCCATCCGCAAACTATTAGGCTAATAACCTATTAGATTGGTCAAAGGATGCTCCCTCCATAAGGGTATGTTGTTGCAAAGTTTGGAAGAGATCGGATGGTTATGTTAGTCGTAATTTAACTTAAGCTTTGAACATTTGTGTGGCCGCCATTACGTTTCTGTCGATATGGCGGCGATATAAAACATGACACTGAGATGCCCTTTGCTAGTGCTACCTCTGTACCAAATTTTGTTCCATTCGGTTTTACCGTGTTTGAATTAATAGGGGGAATTGATTTTCACACAAAGATGGCCGCCATCCGCAAACTATTAGGCTAATAACCTATTAGATTGGTCAATGGATGCTCCCTCCATAAGGGTATGTTGTTGCAAAGTTTGGTAGAGATCGGATGGTTATGTTAGTCGTAATTTAACTTAAGCTTTGAACATTTGTGTGGCCGCCATTACGTTTCTGTCGATATGGCGGCAATATAAAACATGACACTGAGATGCCCTTTGCTAGTGCTACCTCTGTACCAAATTTCGTTCCATTCGGTTTTACCGTGTTTGAATTAATAGGGGGAATTGATTTTCACACAAAGATGGCCGCCATCCGCAAACTATTAGGCTAATGACCCATTCATTTGGTCAAAGGATGCTTCCTCTATACGGGTATGTTGTTGCAAAATTTGGGAGAGATCGGATGATTAGGTTAATCGTAATTTGATTTAAGCTTTGAACATTTGTCTGGCCGCCATTACGTTTCCGTCAAGATGGCGGCGATATAAAACATGACACTGAGGTGCCCTTTGCTAGTGCTACCTCTGTACCAAATTTCATTCCATTCGGTTTCACCGTGTTCGAATTAATAGGGGGAATCGATTTTCACACAAAGATGGCCGCCATCCGCAAACTATTACGCTGATGACCTATTAGTTTGGTCAAAGGATGCTCCCCCCATAAAGGTATGTTGTTGCAAAATTTGGTAGAGATCGGATGATTAGGTTAGTCGTAATTTGATTTAAGCTTTGAACATTTGTGTGGCCGCCATTACGTTTCCGTCAAGATGGCGGTGATATAAAACATGACACTGAGGTGCCTTTTGTTGGTACTACCTCTGTACCAAATTTCGTTCCATTCGGTTGCACCGTGTTCGAATTAATAGGGGGAATCGATTTTCACACAAAGATGGCCGCCATCCGCAAACTATTACGCTGATGACCTATTGGTTTGGTCACAGGATGCTCCCCCCATAAAGGTATGTTGTTGCTAAATTTGGTAGAGATCGGATGATTAGGTTAGTCGTAATTTGATTTAAGCTTTGAACATTTGTGTGGCCGCCATTACGTTTCCGTCAAGATGGTGGCGATATAAAACATGACACTGAGGTGTCCTTTGCTAGTGCTACCTTTGTACCAAATTTCGTTCAATTCGCATTCACCGTGTTCGAATTGATAGGGGGGGACAGACATTCAGAGTACACACACTCACACACACACAGACACACACACACACACACAGACTCACACACACACATACACACACACACACAGACTCACACACACACATACACACACACAGACAGACACACTTTTTTCGCCCTGTGTTGATCTCATAAGTCTACTTTCATTTTTTGCAAAAATCGAAAGTAGGCTAAAAATATGTGTGTGAGTGTGTGTACTCTGAATGTCTGTCCCCCACCATATCAATTCGAACACTGTGAATCCGAATTGAACGAAATTTGGTACAGAGGTAGAACCAGCAACGGGCACCTCAGTGTCATGTTTAATATCACCGCCATCTTGACAGAAACGTAATAGCGGCCACCCAAATGTTCAAAGCTTAAATCAAGTTACGACTAACCTAATCATCCGATCTCTACCAAATTTTTCAACAACATATATTGTTATGGCGAGCGTCTTTTGACTAATCTACAAGGTCATCAGCCCAATAATTTGCGGATGGCGGCCATGTATGTGTGCAAATGGATTACCCATGTATATTCAAACACGGTGAAACCGAATTTAATATAATTTGGTACAGGCGTAGCAGTAGCAAAGGGCACCTCAGCGTCATGTTATATATTGCCGTCATCATGACGGAGACGTAATGGCGGCCAACCAAATGTTGAAAGCTTAAATCAAATTACGACCAACCTAATAATCTGATCTCTACCTAATTTTGCAACATTATACCCTTATGCATGAAGAATCATTTGACCAAACTACAAGGCCATCAGTCCAATAATTTGCGGATGGTGGCCATGTATGTGTGCAAATAGAATCCCCCTATCTATTCAAACACGGTGAAACTGAATTGAATAAAATTTGGTACAGACGTAGCACTAGCAAATGGCACCTCAGTGTCATGTTTTATATTGCCGCCGTCTTGACGGAAACGTAATGGCGTCCAACCAAATGTTGAAAGCTTAAATCAAATTACGACCAACCTAATCATCTGATCTCTACCAAATTTTGCAACATCATACCTTTATGTGAGAAGCGTTCTTTGACAAAGCTACAAGGTCATCAGTCCAATAGTTCTTATATGGTGGCCATATATGTGTGCAAATTGATTCCCCCTATCACTTCAAACACGGTAAAACCGAATTGAAAGAAATTTGGTACAGAGGTAGCACTAGCAACGGGCATCTCAGTGTCATGTTTTATATCGCCGCCATCTTGACGAAAACGGAATGGTGGCCACCGAAATGTTAAAAGCTTAAATCAAATTACGACCAACCTAATCATTTGATCTCTACCAAATTTTACAACAACACACCTTTTTGTGGGAAGCATCTTTTGCCTAAACTACAAGGTCATCAGCCCAATAGTTTGCAGATAGAGGCCATGTATGTGTGCAAATCGATTCCCCATATCAATTCAAACACGGTGAAACTGAATTGAATGAAATATTTTACAGAGGTAACACTAACAAAGGGCACCTCATATTCATGTTTAATATCCGTATAGCACGTTGTATTTCAACCAGCTATTACAACCAATATTCAATTATACTCGGAAAGGACAAAGAGTTATAACAATACCCGTGCATTTAGGAGAAAGTAGGCTATAAGTTCTTTACTGAACATCTTGTTTCCAATTGTAATTTTTCTGATTTTGAAAGGATATCATCTTATATCTTTCTATAGGTCAATTAGGCTATAAAATAGTCGTATTATAGGTTAGAACAATGCTATTTTAATTCGAATTTTCTGAAAATTACTTGAGTTAATGTACATCATGCTGGAAACCCTTAAACATACCTACAATATAAGGGTACAACTGAAACAAAATGACACTTTAAGTTACAACCCTTCGCTTTTGACTGGCTCAGTTTTCCCTTGTGTGATCCATGAACTCTGTTATTTATAGGTGGTCAGTTCTGCAATTCACCAACAGTTTTGCTTTCTGATTGATACCAATACTGCATGTCCTCACCGATTTCATTAAAAGTTTATGAAAATGAAAATCCACAGCCTGCTTCCAGTCGTCCGACCGGGTCAGGAATGGAATGAATGAAGCCACCATCTAGCGGCGACGATATGAACTGTGCCGGCTGCCGAGGCCTAACGCACTCCTCTGGGGCATTGATTAAACGATTGACAGATGAAATGAAATGATAGTGGAGAGTGTTGCTGGAATGAAATTTTACAGGGAAAACCGGAGTACCCGCAGAAAAACCTGTCTGCCTCCGTTTGGTCCAGCGCAGATCTCACATGGAGTGACCGGGATTTGAACCACGGACCCAGCGATGAGAGGCCGGCGTGCTGCCGTCAAAGCCACGGAGGCTTTAGATTAAAAGATTATAATGATTCATAATTTCTATAGTTTATTTAGGTTTTAAAATAGACGTATTATAGATTAGAGCAATGTTATTTAATTTGGAATTTCTGATAATTGCTTTTATTGTGTGTCTACCCCTTATCAATCCCGTTTCCAACGGGGGTCGGGGTTGAGATACGATGAAATTCCATTTGGCGGATGGTTATAACGGCTGGATGCCCTTCCTGTCGCCAACCTCATGAGAGGACTTAAGAAGAGATGAAATGAATGAAACTGGGCAAGTTAATTTTCAAGTAGTTCCAACTTTGGCTACCAGACACCACTGTCACAGACATCCAGCGACAAATGTTGGAACTTGACAGAGCGTTTCTAACCAAATAACTTACAAATTTAGCTGCACACTACCAATTGTAGTGGTAGGTTCTTTCTCATGACATAAATCAATGACATGGGCTCACTAGCTTTATTTCCCTGTGAAGGAAGGCATACTGAAGGATTTTAACGATCTCAAAAATCTGACGACTTTGGCCGGGTGTAAACCCACGATCTTGGGCATAGCCGTTCAGCATGCTACCAACTATGTATTTTATGCTGATGAAGACTACAACGAGAGTTCAAACACTTACATTCTCTAACTAGATCATGTTACAATATAGGTACGAAATACGGTATTGATCGGCGGTTGTCTCTATTACGGAAGTCATTGTAAGTTAATTTGGAAAACGTTCCTTTTTCTATTATGGTTGATGTTTTTGCTTTCTCTAGGACTAGCTTGTCATACTTCACCCACCCACTACATAAGCTGGTGGCGAAAGAAGAAACAATCGATATTGGAACAGTCTGATTGCGCCAGATCTAAAGGAGAGCTGTAATTTAAATGAAGAGACTGCTTTACATAAAACAGGAACGTGACCTATTTTCTAAGGTCAAACAAATAACATATCTCCGTCCCTCTCGCTCACATTAGCATGCGCAGACACCTGTAGCTTACTGTATCAGTGTAATTTGTTTCTACATATCGCAATAGCTCCTGGAAAACAAGACCTCCTCGTACAAGAAGGGAGGGAAACGGATCGATGCCAAGGTGAGCCATAAACAACACATCGGTAACCCGGTACAAAACATCACAAGCGGTGGAAAGTTACGCCGTAGAGTTCCAAAATTAGATATCTGCCAGTAGCAGTATATATCACTTACTCCGTATTTCTAAACCAAAATATTGATTTGTGTTTTGATTTATTCTTTGTGCACTGAACTGAGTTTATTCACAATGCCCTCCAGGGGCTCACACCTAGTGGGACGTGGATTGGCGACCACACGACCCCAGCTGCGTCCGACATTGCTTCCACTTAGTTGTGCCGGGCTCCTCTCCATCTTCTTTCCTGTCGACCATACGTGGTCAATTCTTGTTCTTTTCCGACTCCGACGGTAATAGGGTATCAGAGGCCTAGGGAGTCTTTCTCTTTCCCGCCTTAATTGGCCCTTCTCTCATCTTTCCTGATCCCTTCTTCTTCTAGGGATCAGCATTCTTTTTCTTTTCATTATAGTTCCTTTTCTCATTATTATTCCCGCACTGTTTTTGTGAATTAGCTTACCGTGTCTCTAAATTACATTTTGTGAGTTTTTTGAATCTCAACCACATTTTGTAAGGGTTTTCAATCTACATTGCATTTTGTGAGTATTTTAGATCTAAACTCCATTTTGAATTTTCAATCTAAATTGCATTTTGTCAGCACAGTATTTTGAATCGCTGGCTTCTACATATTTTTCAATTTCAATTGCATTTTATAAGTATTTTGGTTGGTTGGTTGGTTCTTAAGTTTAGGGGCTGCGACAACGTGGTCATGTAGCTCCGTGTACTTTGGGTGTGTGTAGAATCTGTCTGATAACCGGTGTTAACTGTGATGACTGTATTAGTGTGTGTTATCTGTTTGTTAATTTAAGTACTGCAACTAACAATTTTTCAGATAGTTCCTACTTTTGCCGCCAAGCGCCACTGTCAACGACTACTAGGCCAAGTTCAGAACTTAACTCCTAGACGCCACCGCAGTCGGCTCTTGGCAACGAACATAGAAACCCAAGAGCGTTGTTTGCATTCTTAACCTATACAATTTAGCTTCACACAGGTGCAATTAGTGGAAGGTTCTTTAACATGCCATAAATCTATGACATGGGACCGCCGGCTTTACTTCCCCTCCGAAGGAAGGCATACTGAGGGATTTTTAACGCTCTTAAAAATCCGACGGCTTCGGCCGGGTTTGAACCCGCTATCTTGGGCATAGAAGCTCAGCATGCTACCGACTACGCCACCGAAGCCACTTATAAGTATTTTGAATTCCAATTGTACTTTGTGAGTATTTTGAATCTGAACCGGCCTTTTTCAATCTAACTTGCATTTGTATTTTCAATTTCAATTGCATTTTGTAAGTATTTTGAACCTCAATTGCATTTTGTACGAATTTTCAATTTCAAATGCATTTTGTAAGTAATTTGAATTTCAATTGCACTTTGTAAATAGTTCTGATCTATATTGCATTTTGTAACTAATTTGAACCTACACTACATTTTGTGAGTCATTTAAATCTGAGTTCCATTTTGTAAGTATTTTCAGTCCAGCAACATTTTTGTTATGGTTTCCATTCCATTGTAATTTTCGCTATCACCCAGACCATTAGGGGCCGATAACCTAGATGTTAGGCCCCTTAAAACAACAATTATCATCATCAGCATCATTATTCACAATGAATATGAGTATATTTTTCCGCACCTGTGAATACAATGACCTTTTTGTTCTTTTAAAATTAATACATGTGTCCGGCTACTAGTTCTACATTAGTATAAAAATAAGTTTATTAATGGAGTCAATGGCCATTTATTTTATATTCATGGCATGTCAGGGAAGGAATTTCGGTAGGATATTGTCCAAGGACGTACTGAAAGGAACCGTCCCAGCATTTGCCTGGTGGTGAAAATGGGGAAACCACGAAAACTATTTTCAGGACGTGCCAAAGTGAGATTCAAACCCACGCTCTCCCGATGCCAGCGAGGCACGTGATAGTGAGTTGGAACTCTTGGCCACCGTGGCCAGTTACGTATTGTTTGAACGAAACCAAACGAGTATCGTCTGTCTCCGTCTTCTGTTGGCGAGGTTTACGTTTCTTTGAGGTAATTTAATTTGTAGTTGTTGATCGTTCAATGATTAAAATGTTTTCATCTTGTTGCAGACTCGTTCCAGGTTCGTCGCTGAATTTTACTACTTTGTGCTTTTTAATTATATTATTCCACTTTTGAATATGTTTTGTATTAACCATACGCCTCTTACGTTTTGGTGACATGGTGACACACACTGAACTGACAAGTCATGGACACCAAGCGTTAGGGCACATCCTTTGTCGTATGTAGTTCATAAAATCTAACACTAAGAGCGCTAGTGTTAACCCATACATGGTCAAAACAAAATCGAAACACCTACTTCCGTTTTGAGAGACAAGTCATGCACACCAACAGTTAAACCACATCCTTTGAGGCATAAATCTGTCACTAAGAGCGCTAGTGTCGACCCATATATGGACAAATCAAAATTGAAATGTCTACTTCCGTTTTGAGAAATTCACAAGTCTGCCTCCCACAATTTGAAGAAAAGGAATTAAAGAAATGAAAATCCACAGCCTGCTTCCAGTCTCCGACCGGGTCAGGAATGGAATGAATGAAGCCCCTATCTAGCGGCGAGGATATGAACTGTGCCGGCTGCCGAGGGCTGACGCACTCCTCTGGGGCAATGATTAAATGAATGACAGATGAAATGAAATGATAGTGGAGAGTGTTGCTGGAATGAAATTTTGACAGGGAAAACCGGAGTACCCGGAGAAAAACCTGTCTGCCCCCGTTTTGTCCAGCACAGATCTCACATGGAGTGACCGGGATTTGAACCACGGACCCAGCGGTGAGAGGCCAGCTTGCTGCCGCCTAAGCCACGGAGGCTCAAAAAGGAATTAAAGAATAGATTAAAACAATCAAACTTTAATTACATTTAAATCTTCAGAACAAGTTCTATTCCTAAAACAGGCAATTTTAGCATGTTTCTTCAAAATATAATTTCAACCGGAAATAATATGATAGATCCTTTCAAAACACGCATTTTGACACTTTTCAGGGTTTTCTAGCTTTTCAACTTTTGCCACGTTTTTGCTAAGCTGGACCTCTATAGTCTGAGTGTCATTCAAACTAGTAGCTCCGTGAAGAACTAAACAGCCTATTTTCATGTATCCTTCTTATGTTAATTGCCTTTATTAACATACAAAATGTCAGTTTAATTGCTGTAATAGATTCGTAGATATTGAGATCCGTCTAAATATTTAGGATGATCGCCATGTTGGATTTTTATATAAGTAGGCCAAAGAGTTAAATACTGTTAGATGACGATTTTATTGCGTAGGTACATTATGCAAACGTTCACTTCAATCCCATGATTAGGACACAAGAAATAAAATCTTAATTTAAAAATTTTTCACTGGCACCATTTTGAGGTTATGTAAACAATTGAACTAAATTAGTTGTCAGAGCATTTCGATGTGTATAAACATTTGCTGTGCCATGTTCTACTGCGCTCGCATGGAAAAATCGCGAGAAATGTCTATTTAAATGTTTCAACTTCGCTTGGCCACCATGTTCGTTTTGTACTTAACAAGTTTTTGAAAGTCACATAGGTGTACTTTAGTAGTGCCTCTTATCACTGTGCATAATTCCTGGGTGATATCGGTAATAGTTTCGGAAATGTAGAATAGCCTATCAGTGAAATATTTCGCACAGCCCCCATGTTGGATTGGTGCGACGTAATAAAATTTGAAGCGCACGGTCGGGGTCGGACAAATATTTCTATGTTTTTACCGAGTTTCCTTCAAATCGCTCCAGCTATTTAGATTTGATTAGGGGCACACACATGCACACACACGGCCGAAAGGTGATGTCATTAGCCTACTTTGTTCATAAATGAAAATAGGCTAATCATGATTTTAACATTTAAACGCCTGAAACTAATAACATGATCAGGTCCTGTATGTTCGTCAGCATAATATTAATCTTCGTCCGCTTGGAGTCCAATCAGATGGGCCATAACATTACAGTGGACGAACTGTCATAAAATTCGATGCTCCATATTAATATGTAAATGGGAAAGATTCTCATAAGAAAAGAATAAAGGGGTTCGCTGTAGATGAACGTTAGAAATGTTACATTTGTTTTCAGTGTTCGCTCGTTAAATCACATCTCGATCATCAATTCTTAAGTCTTCTCCACACCTTCCTTTACTCTAAGTCTTGAAGCCATAAATTTTATGGGTTATATAAAATTGATCATGATGAGGGAGAGGAGAGGTAGCACATCCAAACGACGCGACACGAATACTATCGACAGCTGAAATCCCTGGGGGGAAATTAGATTGACTCTCACCGATTTACATTCACTTTGGAAAGAGAGGAAAGAAGACAAAGAGCAACACGGAGCTGGACTGGAAATGATGCTCCCTTCGTAAGGTGAAAGAGAAAAGTAGAAAAAGAGGAATCCATCAGTCTGTTACGTTTAGTCACGCCTGCTTGGAGTTCCACGTTTCGAATCCCACCGCAGAGAGCGACCATTTTGAGTGATTGTCTCCCAAGTTTTCCCGTACTTACCTAGGCAAATGATGGATTGTGCTAAGTCCCGGGGCATCTACCCCAATTATCGACCTTATTAGAATTATTGCACGCTGCCGGAGTCAGTACAAACACACAGGTCGAGTGTTGACTTTCAGTAGGTCTACATGAATTTAAGCGCTATTACATTAGGTGTGAAATATGAGATTTTACTAAAACAATAGAATTTAAATGTGATGGTTATTTGCATGATTTGAAAGGGAGGGGTGCGGCTTCGGTGGCGTAGTAGGTAGAATGCTGAGCTTCTACGCCCAAGATCACGGATTCAAACTCAGCCTAAGTCGTTGGATTTTTAGAGCGTTAGAAATCCCTCAGTATGCCTTCCTTCCGAGGGGACGTAAAGCCGGCGGGCCCATGTCATTGATTTATGGCATATAAAGGAATCTTCCACTAACTTCAATTGTGTGAAGCTAAATTTGTAGGTTAGATTTGTTTATTGCTCTCTAATTTCCAACGTTTGTCGCCAGGTGCCGGTTGCGGTGGCATCTAGTAGCCAAGTTCACAGCTAGGTGTCGTTGATGGTAGTACTTGGTTGCAAATGTAGGAACTAGCCTACTTGAAATTGATCGTCTGGGGTTACATGACCGCGTTGTTGCAGCCCCTAAACTGAGGAACCAACCAAGCAACTCAAATGGAGGGTTTCGAGGATAAAAACACAGGTTGTCAATCGATATTAATAAATCCCAAATAAACTGGACTAATGATCAACACGTCCCGTGTCCCTCAATAAAGTAACAAAGGCAACTACTACTACTACTACTACTACTACTACAGAAAAGGAGGAAGCTGGCTCGCGTTAGAAGTAGAAATAGTGGGAATCCCTGGTGCACATGTCCTCGATCGGTTGTAAGTTTCTTTGCTTCTATGCCTTGTACAGAGAAGTACTATTCATTCATTATTGGCAGTCACTTAGTGTAGCTTTGACACGTTTGCCTCTTAGCTAGGAGGCCCATGTTCTCTTACCGACTCCACCAATGGTTTAATATTTTACCTGAGGTAGAACGGAGTGCACTCAGCCTCTTCAAGACAATTCAGTAAGTGCATTTCCATAAACTGAGGAAACTCCCCGAGGATGTCATCGCAGTGGATTGTCATCCTTGGATACGTGCAGCCTTCTTAGACCAATTTCCTGGGCTGGGCGGTTGGTTGGCATATCTAGGATACTAATGATACTAATGATTAATGAATAACAATACAAAGTTGATAACATATGTGAAAAGATAACTTATAATAGAAATATCAAGATGCAATATATAGGCCTATGGTAAAAAATAAAAGATACAACAAGGTGTAGTAATCATTGCAGCTGTTGTTTTTGTTGTTTTATTTGAGGGGCTTGTATATTGTGATTATTTATCCCCGTGTACTTGGGAGTGTGTAGAACACATCTCATAACCCATGTAATTGTGGCGTAGGTATTAGTGTGAGTTGTAGATCTGAATTTTGATGATGATGATGATGATGACGATAAGGAAGAAATATTAATCACTTTTCCCTGATAGTTCTAAATGCTATCCTTAGGTTAACTGAAAATATGTGGTATTTTCCTGTTGAAATCGATATCCTTATTATTAAAATTATTCATACTTTTAGAATATTACCGGGTGAAAATAGAAAATTTTAAAATTAAATTTAGGAATTTTAATTTTTTATCTTTTTTTTATTTTCACACGGCAAAAATCATAAAAGTAAAATTAGGAATTTTATATTCTTATTTTTTTTATTTTCACCCGGAAATATCCCAAAAGTATGAATAACTTTAACAATATTCCGGGCCGTGAAAGCCTTAATCTACACATATCCTGTTAATTTATTGTATATACAGTACCACAGAATCTATGAAATAGTGAGATTTTGCTAGATACCTTCTTCTTTTTCTGCTTCTTTGTTTGGGCCTACTGAGGACCACGCGGTTCGTATCTCCTCGTCGCTTTGTCTTTTCTCTTCTTCCATTACTTTTTCATCATCTGACTATGAGCCAGCTTTATTTCCTCCGTCCATGGTGGTCTGCTGATACCGGTGTTCTTCCTAGCTGTCAGTGATACAGGAAAAACACCCTGTCGGATGGCTTGCCGGAATTGTTGGCGGTCCTGTATGGAATTAAGTGGGATCCCTAGGTGGTCTAAATCCGTCCTGACCGTAGAGATCCACTTGGTCCTAGAGGCCTTCCCTCTTCCTGCCACTGTGAAGATCTTACTGGTGAGCCGGCAAGGGATCATGCGAGTCAAGTGTCCATAGAAGGCCAGGCGCCTCTTTCTTATACAAGTCACAATGTCTTCTTGATGGCTGTAAAGCTCATCATTGTGCCGAATTCTGTAGGTGCTTCCCTCTTCCCGTATAGGTCCTAGTATCCTTCGCAGGATCTTCCTCTCCTTGAGTTCAAGTTTCCTGAGTTGGCCTTTCCTGACCATCACGAGGCACTCAGAGGCGTACAGAACAGATGGTTTTACTACTGAATTGTAGTGTCTGAGTTTGAGGTTTTTGGAGAGTAACTTTGATGCGTAGATGCTGCGGCAGGAGCGCTAGGCCCTCCCGAACTTGGTGCACCTGGTGTCTATGGCCAGATTCTCACTCTGGTTTGCCGAGATCCACTCTCCTAGGTACTTGACCGCAGGGACTCTTCGGATGAAGACCCCCTCAAGTGGAATTGTGGACGGGGCTTCCTTGATGTTGGTCATGAATTCAGTCTTCCTGATGTTGATCTTTGCTAGATACCATTTTCACATACACGTAATACTTCTTTATGTTCGACGATGTCGAAATGTAAATATTATATGTCAGAAAACTGTATCATAATGCGGGTCATTATAACACTATTTTTCATTTTGAAACAGTTTCTCCCACCAATCAGAGCTCAAGAAACAGTTGTGTGACCAATTAGGTAAGGATAGCATCGCATCTGCACTGACTTCCACGGCCTCCTATTTTAAGTTTCACTGCGTGGCTAGTTTCATAGTGGGGTATTTGAGGAGGCCATGGTCAAATACAAGGTATTCTCTGCGTCCCATGCGCTCTGATCAGTACATAAAACTAGCGAAATCTCGACAGATATTTATGAATATTTATGTTCGAACATAAAATAGTTATAATTATCGTCGAACATAAACAGTCGTATGCAACTCGCCAATAATGGTAATTAAGACACGAGTATGTTTATAAAACGAGCGAAGCGATCATAGGCTCGTTGCATAATGTACTATTTTGGTCAAGGAACACTTCTTGTTCTAATAACAGTCCACATTGGTTGTCCATCCTCAAGATGCAGGTTGCATACAAGATGCGTGTAATCGATAAAGATTTCAAGGTAGGAATCGTATTAAGTGCACCCTGTGGCTTGCCTTTGAATTCCGCCAGTGCAGTCAGCTGTAGACCTCAGGCTACAGCCGGAATTTAATAGTGATGTCCGGCCCTCTGCGTTCAGATTGCTAATGGAACTTCTCGGAGGGCATTTTACCAAACTCATCTGCTTTCTGTTCCCTTGATGCCTCTGGGGGCCTATGTTGCCAATCGAATACGAGTGAACTTATATTTATTTTTAGTAATGCACCAAATTTCATTTAAGATAACAATGTTATACATATCTAATGAGTAAGACTAGAAAGCGTGTGCGCTCAGTTGGATATTCGAACCTGAATCTCCTGCTGTAAAGGCAGGTGCGTGAAATTGCATTCACCAATGTGGGCAAAGGTCCAAGGTCTCGGATGAAAGGTGCTCTTGCGGCGGTTTCTGGATTTATTTGTTGATACCCGTGAACTCACATGTAAGGGACTTCGGTGGCGTAGTCGGTAGCATGCTGAACTCCTATGCCCAAGATCGCGGGGTTCAAACCCGGCCGAAGTCGTCTGTATTTTAAGAGCGTTAAAATCCTTCATTATACCTTCCTTCGGAGGGGAAGTAAAGCCGGCGAGACCATTTCATAGATTTATGACATTGGTAGTGTCTAGCTAAATTTGGAGGATATTTGGTTTAGAAACGTTCTATCAAGTTCCAACTTTGACCGCTGGGTGATAGTGCTGTCGCCCCGGAGGTCCGGGTTGGATTTCTGGCTCTGCCAAGAAATGTAATTCTTGTCTGAGGGCTGGAACTGGGTAGGCCTATACTCAGCCTCATGAGGCAAAACTGAGAAGAGATGGGTTTGATTCCCCACTCAGCTATCTCGGAAGTGGTTTTCCATAGTTTCTCACTTCTACTACAGTCAAATGCCGAGATGGTACCTAACGTAAGGCCACGGCCGCCTTCTTTCAAATCCTCACTGTAATTATACTGTAAATTCGCACACGACTACAGCCACCACAATATCACAGGTCACCTGACAAATTGTGTACGCACACCTCCTTGTGTGTTTGTGTATGTCTACCCCTTATTATTCCCGTTTTCCAACGGCGTCGGGGATGAGATGCGATGGAAGTCTTTGTGGCAGATGTTTTTATGACCGGATGCCATTCCTGACGCCAACTACATGAGAGGAGTTAATGAGAGATGAAATGAATGATGGTGAATGGAACTGGGCAAGGATATAGAAGGAAGCGGCCGTGGCCTGTCAGAAGACACCGTCCCAGCATTTGCCTGGAGTTGAAAATGGGAAACCACGGAAAACCATTTCATGGACGGCTGACGGTGGGGCTCGAACTCACGCGTCTACCAAGTCAGCAGAGAGCTTGGCCCGAAGACCCAACGCTGCTCCTTAGCCAGCGTAGCCACCACTGTCGACGCATACCTGCTTGTACACGGGGCTAAATGACCATGATGTCCAAGCCCCTCTAATGAAACTAGTAACGGCTTTCTCGTGTCCTCACTATAACCCTTTGCCTTCCGCTACATTAAGTATTTCTTTATTTGAGGAACAGTACAGTTACTACCGGGTGAGTTAGCCGTGGTCGTTACGGCATGACTAATGGCAGTCGCTCACATCCGGGAGGCGAGGAGGTTCGAATCCCCCCGCCGGCAACCTTGAAGATGGTCTTCTGTGGTTTCCCATCTTCCTTCCAGGCAAATGCCGGGGTTGGTCCCTAACTATAGGCCACAGCCGCTACCTTCCAACTCCTCGCCCTTCCTTTCCAACTTTCCTCACCAACGGTACTTGTAGCTCATCCATTGGGTGTCCGTCTCGAAGCAGCTACAAAACTGGCGAGCCGAACATGTCCTCGGACACTCCCGGCACTGAAAAGCCATACGCTAAAAAAAAAAAAAAAAAAAAAAGAAGTTCAGTTACTGTACCAAAGGGTATATACAGCCTGCACCATATTGCACTGTGCTTGATAACCCTTACAAGGGGACCGCATCTACACGTCATCACCGATTTCGTCCACATTTATGGTATATGCAAGGTTTGGCCAGAAATGAAAGTGGCAGAATTGGGAGTTCCAAACTGCCAAGCGTTTAAAAAAAATAGTATTTTTTGGCGCAGGTTAGCTGAGGCGTAAGCCAGGTATGATTTTTGTTTTTCTGTATCAAATTTGAAACAACTATGTAATTCTATAAATGTGGCGTTTATAGCGTGTGAAAGATGCCGAGAAAATTACTGCTTCCCCTGTTTTTACGATAAATATCACCCCATCACGTGCAAATGATAAACTGTAATTCATAAATGTTTCTTATGATATACAACGTTCTCCTGTATGCCTTAATTGCAATCTCTTCTTGGAAATTTGTCTGTCATCCCAAATTTTCCTTTGTCTGTCTGTTTCATAAATTTTATTCAAATATTATTAAATACAATAGCCTATGTTGAGCATTATTTTGGTTTATTTGCAATGTAAGAGACTTACAAATTTAAAAAAGACAAAAATTTTCCGCATAGGGACTCGACTCCCAGACCCTTGGATTACCGCTCGGAACTCTTTCCACTGCGCCAACCACTTAACATAGGTTACGTGGCTCGTGCCTCGCCCGACCCGTGCCAAAAATGCTTTTTTTTTCTAAACGCTTTACCATCTGGAACTCAGCGGCTTCCGTGGCGTAGTTGGTAGCATGCTGAGCTTCTATGCCCAAGATCGCGGGTTCAAACCCGGCCGAAGTTGTCGGATTTTTAAGAGCGTTAAAAATCCCTCATTATGCCTTCCTTCGGAGGGGAAGTAAAGCCAGCAGTCCCATGTCATAGATTTATGGCATGAAAAAGAACTTTCCACTAACTACACTGTGGAAGCTAAAATTTGTAGGTTAGTTTTGATAACGCTTTATTAGTTCAAACGTTCGCCGCCAGGTGGTGACTGCGATGGCATTTAGTAGTTGCGTTTACGGCTAGGTGTCGTGGACGGTAGCATTTGGTGGCAAAAGTAGGAATTACTTGAAAAAAATAATCGTCTGCAGTCCTTCTACCTGAATCAAAGATAAAACACACTAATACAGTCATCACCATATTAACACCGGTTATCAGACAAATTCTACACACACCCAAAGTACACGCGGCTACATGACCGCGTTGTCGCAGCCCCTAAACTAAGGAATCAACCAACCATATAGAACTTCCACTTCTGTCACTTTCATTTCTGATCACGCACTGAATATACCAGAAATTTGGACGAAATCGGTGATGACGTAGGCGTGGTCTCCTAGTTAGTATTAGTAGACAATGAAGAATGATCAACACTCTCATTTTATTTTAGCGTTTCCTCGCTTGACACGATCCTGGAAAGTATCAAAACTGCATCAGCAACAAAATAGCAGTCTGCATACTCTGCAGTAAAAGTTGTTATCTGGTATCGACTGCAGCGAACTGGGAACCTCGCCGTATTGTGCTGACTCAGTACAAGACATACACCTGCAGTGCACAGCCAATTATCTTGACTGACTTCTCTTCAATGTGTTGTTAGTATTCATATCATCCACTTCCATTTCGTGGCATATGACCTAGAGTTATCACCCCTTAAAACAACAATCACTACCACTATCAGCGTCAAATTACATAACTGTGTTTGTAACAATTTTCGAGACTAAAAAGGAAGCTGGTAGTTATACGTGACCGTTAGTCTCGCGATATTAAGCCTAACAACCTTCTTTTAATGTGGAATCCTAACCACTGGATGTCACATTTTGCTTTAATCCTTTACAGGGCAGAATAGTACAGCAGTAAATATATTACATTTTTATTTACATTTAATTATTTTAGCCTAACTAAATTATTAATTTTATTTTTGTTTTCTTTAATATTTAAATGTTCATAATTACTTTTATAATCTTACAAATACGATGGAAACATTATTAGAAATTTCATTTTTATAAGCTTATTTATTTTTCAAATTTAGAGGCATCCTGAGCATTATTAAACAATTAACAAGTATTTCCGTGAAGAACTATACAGCCTATTTTCATATATCCTACTCATGTTAATTGAATCTATCAACATACAAAATTTCAGTTTGATTGTTTTAATAGATTCGTAGATATTGAGAACCGTCTAAACATTTCAGATGGTCACCATGTTGGATTTTTATTTATGTACTATTACATGAAGATCATTATGTACGTGTGGTTTTCAAAGTTCAATCACATGATTAGTACACAAGAAGTAAAAACGAGATTTTAAAATTTCACACAGCTGCCATCTTGTGGTTATGGAAACAATTGAAATAAATTAGATGCCAGTGGATTAACATTTGTATAAGCATTTAACGTACAAAGTTTTACTGCACTCGCATGGTTAAATCGCGAGAAACGTCCATTTAAATATTTATACTTCGCGTCGCCGCCATGTTGGATTTATGCTCACCAGGTTACTGAAAGTCCTATAGGTGAACGTACGTTCATAGCCTTTATGAACATAAAAAAATCAGTTTGATTGCTGTAATAGATTCGTCAATATTGAGAACCGTCTAAATATTTCGGATGGTCGCCATTTTCAATTGTTACATGTATAGTCCATAGAGTACAATTAAAGGAAAACTATTGGGTAGCTCATTATTCAAACTTTCCCTTCGATTGCATGATTACGACACACGAAATAGAAACTTTATTTTAAAATTTCGCACAGCTGCCTTCTTGAGGTTATGTAAACAATTGAACTAAATTAGATGCCAGTGCATTAAAATATGTAAAATAATTTACTGTACCACACTTCTCTGCACTCAGAGGGTTAAATCGCGAGAAGAATCTATTAAAATGTTTCCAATTCACTTGGCCTCCATGTTTGTTCTGAACTTTACAGGTTTTTTAAAATTACATGGATAAACTTATAGCAGTGCCCTTTATCACCGCACAAAATTTCAGGGTAATATCAGTAATCGTTTTGGAGATACAGAATGCCAGTGAAATATTTCGCACAGCCGCCATTTTGAGCTTATGTAAACAATTGAATTAAATTAGACGCTAGTGCATTACAATGTGTATAAACAATTTTTGTACCAAGTTTCATTACGTTTGGATGGTTAAATCACGAGAAAATTCTATTTAAAAATCTCAAATTCGCTTGGCCGCCATGTTGGTTTTGTAGTTACCAGGTTTTTGAAAGTCTCATAGGTAAACGTCCAGTAGTGCCCTTTATCACCGTACAAAATTTCAGGGTGATATCGGTAATAGTTTCGGAGATATTGCATGCTGGTGAAATATTTCGCTCAGCCGCCATGTTGGATTGGTGAGACGTAATAATATTTGAAGGGTACGGTCGAGGTCGACCAAAATGTTGCTATGACCTTACCGAGTTTCATTGATATCGCTCTAGCCGTTTAGAAGTTATTAGGGGGACACACACACGAATCACACAGACACACGGACAAAAGGTGATCTCATAAGCCTATTTTTTTTCAAAAAATGAAAATAGGCTAAAAATAGATGTGTAACATCTAACATGTTATCCTACTATGAAATTGAGATGAAATGTATGTGAAGTCATCTGACATGTTATCCTATTCGTATACTTTGTTGGGCCCCTTAAAACAACAATTATTATCATATTCGTATACTACACAGCTTGGACATTCTTAAAATGTTAATTTACGCTCCGTTTTCATACTGGTACCATGATGAATGTATAGATTGAATTGGAGATATGCTACTGTCACACTTGTTTGAACAAACATCACATATTTTATTGTAAATTAAGAGGAGGAATGAAACCATAGCCTATCTATAGACTACCGTAATAGAAATAATGTTCTACACAATCGAATTTCCCAACTCCTGCATGATGCAAACTATTGTAATTAAAATTAGTTAAATAGTAATTTCCTGTAGATTCTGTTAAAATGACGCATAATATTATGATAGATATCGTTTATATCGATAATCCGGTAGCAAAAATAATAAATTGCCGGGACTGGGGCTCGAGCCTGAGACCTCATGATTCGCAGACCAAGATGATGTCCACGCAGCCATTACAACCACAGACATTTAGAGTACAAGACAGGTACTCATTTTCACGTGCCGGTAATAATATGGAAGTATTTTTTATGATCAATTAATATTTAGCTTTTTTCGATAATGTTCCTGCGTCGCTAAAGCAGCCAGGAAGGATGCGATCCAGCTGGCAGTGCGTCTTACACACTTCCGTCCCATTTTTCAAAATCACTCCCACAAAAATATCCAGCAACCGAGTGGAAAGATGTTTACACATCAATTAGAAAGTAAAGAAAACTAGGCTGGTAAAAATAAAAATAAAAAATGCATTATTTTTATTAGCATTTTTTTTTTACTTTTTTTTTATTAAAACATGTATCTAGCACCCTAAGTCAAGGAGATAAACTAATAATATTTGGTTTACAGAAACATTAACACTTCCACAGGAATTAGTTGAAATATGAGTGAAGGATTCAACCATCTGCATCTTTGACCATATAAATTGTCCTGCTGGTAGGTGGTTAATATACTGACCACTAATCTATAAAGAGTTAAAAATCCCACAGACATTAAACTGGAATCGAACCCAGTCCGCATTGGTGGGGGTCAAGCTGCGTTCGGCTTGTCACCATTCCCAGCTGTCTCTGCTGACAAAATGTGTTCATCTCCCAAACACCGTCCTTGCGAGAGTAGAGGAATGATCCGCCAAGTATGATGATGATGATGATTGTTTTTAAAGGGCTTAACATTTAAGTGATTTTGGTGATTTGGGTGATCGTGAAAATGAATGATAATGACATGAAACCTACAAAAAAATTGACTACAGACTCAACAAATAACTTACCTCCTACTCTACCAGGGAGTTGTTACCGCTAGACGTGGAGCGGGACTGGTGTGTATACATTACGTCAGCTCGTCACGTTATGACTGCTGCGGACGGTTGCGGGGCAAGTGGGGGAACGCATGTACAGTCATACAATGAGAACACATCGCACAGCGCACGACTCAGCACGAACCATGCACACACACGGCATGTGATTAGGTTTCGCTGGCGACGACTGCGTGTGGCTAGGCGGAGCGCATTAGTTCCGTTTTCCGCCACCGGCAATAATTCGCTGGCTGGGTAGTACTAGAAGAAGACATGAATAAATAAAGAAGGAAAAAGAAAAATAATGGACAGGAGGAAAGTATAAATCCTCAATCCATGAAGAATGCGGATTGAGGGACTTGGAAGGAAGGAGAGCCATGACAGGGAGATAGTAAAGAGAAAGAAGAGAGGGTCCGTCCCGAAGTCAGTAGAAAAAGGGGGAAAATCGGATCCAGCTCAGGAATCCTTCAGGGTCGCCAACTCCCGAACTCACCAGCCGTGAGCCCTTCAGGGTGTAGCACTATCCAGGTGGGGCTACACACACCCTGCCCCCTTTAGGGCCTTGAGTAGAAGGAAGGAGATAACACGAATCACGGCATAGAGATGGCAATGATCAAACTGACGATAAATGACTTGGACAGAATAGAAAAAGAAAACTAGGTACATGAATAGAGAGCTAGGAGTGAAGATCCCGACCCCACCGAGAATGGCGTATGTGATGATGACAGAAACGTACTTCATAGAAGACATTGTTTTTCGTGTGGCCTCCTGAGAGGCCGAGTGCAGGTCTTTCTAGTTGACACACGTGGGCGTCCTGCGCATAGGGATGAGAGATGGAATGGATGAAGATGAATGTAACTGGGCAAGGATATGGAAGGAAGCGGCAGTGGCCTGTCAGAAGGTACCATCCCAGCATTTGTCTGGTGTTGAAAATGGGAAACCACGGAAAACCATTGCAAGGATGGCCGACGGTGTGTGTCGTACCCACGCGTCTACCGAGTCAGCAGAGAGCTTGGCCCCATGACTTAACACTGCGCTTTACCCAGCGTAGCCACTGTTGTCGGCATAGAAGACGTAAAACTAGGATTAATGCTGCAATCTACAAGAGGCAATCGATACAGAAATTTGTAGCACAGGTGCAATGCTAGATAGATCCTGGACAAAGGAAAATCAGTAACAACGGTACGTGATTATAAGACTACGATTCATGGTTACCACCACAAGATCTGCTGTAACAAAAAGTTCCACAAACCAAACGAGAACTCAAAATTATGTGAACTGTGTGACAAAATGTGTGCCTTTTACCACATAACAAAATGCACTAATTGGTACAAACTATTATTGAATAGAGTAGGGAGTAAGACGCTGTATCTCTTTTGTTCAATTTTGAGCGCTATTTTATTGGTAATAATAGTAACAACACAAACACAGGTGATCAGACAAATGTCAGACATACCCAAGTACACGGGGCTGATTACCAAAGATGTTCCAAGGTGTAAATTAACAACAACCTTCTTCTTCTTAGTTGTACATCAGCAGTTAGTTTCAGTTGTAGTTTTAATTTCATATTGTCTGTCAGTTAGGAAGTCAACTGGAAGGCTGGTCGGGTCTTCAAAAAACACCGCCATAGGTTAACGCATCGTTTCCCAAACTGTGGTTCACGAACCTCCAGGGGTTTCGCAAAATATTTCAAGGGGTTCGCCAAACACTTTTCCATAATGGCGGGTTTCGATGTTAGGCCTATAACTGTTTCCTCAATTTCTGCGGCATTGTCATATTATTATTATTATTATTTATTCATTAATTCCCCATAAGGAGAGCGTTATAACACAACCAATTTTCATTTTTACTCGGGACCTTCCTTCTTTTTTCCCAAAAACCTCTCATACACACACCATGCTTCCTCTTTCTCTCCTCCGTGCACTTATTTCCCGGGTGTCTCTCTTTGGGAGTTTGCTCAAACATCTGCTGTCTAAGTTTTTCTCTGTATGTGCTCCTGTCTGACATGCCTTCTGTAGAGATGTTTAGTTTCTTGAGGTCTTCCACGGTTTCCTTTACCCAATTGGTTTTTAGTGTGCTATTCGTAACTATATAAAAAAAAAATCTTGTTCAGTTTGTCTTCGGTCATCCTATGTATATGTCCATAAAATTTTCCCTCCTTTTCCTTATTATTATTATTATTATTATTATTATTATTATTATTATTTTAAAATTAACCATGTAATGTCGCTTACTACATATGGGTATTTTTTTTTAGTCGTTTACCCTCCAGGTTGGTGGAACCCACGGACTCAGCGAGGGAACTCACCACTACGGCCTCTACGGGAAGTGTCCTAGAGCTGGGAACATCGAATCGGAAGGGATACAACTGGAGAGGTGGGATTGGCACCTCGCCCAGGCGGCCTCACCTGCAAAGCGAACAGGGGCCTCATGAGGGAAGGTAAGGGATGGTTAGGATGGATAGACAAGGAAGAGGGAAGGAGGCGGCCGTGGCCTTGAAGAAGGGACCATCCCGGCATTTGCCCGAAGACGAAGTGGGAAACCACGGAAAACCACTTCGAGGATGGCTGAGGGGGAATCGAACCCCCTCTACTCATTTGGGCCACCCGAGGCTGAGTAGACCCCGTTCCAGTCCTCGTACCACTTTTCAAATTTCGTGGCAGAGCCGGGATTCGAACCCAGGACCTCCGGGGCGGCAGCTAACCATGCTGACCGCTACGCTACGGAGGCGACCATATGTGTAACATGGGGAATTATTTCCACAATAAATTAATATTTACCGCGAATGCCTGATTTACAGTTATATAACAACGTTAGGAATGCATTTTTATTTCGCTACAATGGAAATTTAGTCTGCCAGCTGCTTTGTGGGTTAACCCAATACGAACAGTACAACGACCCCAGTACATGTACATGACCGCGTTGTCGCAGTCCCTAAACTTAGGAACCAACATTGTATATTTAAAAGCCAGTACTTCACCCAAATCAGATCGTTGTAGAAGGGATTCGCGAGTCGATAAAGGTTGAGAACCGCTGGGTGAGCGTATGTGGGAGGAAATCACAAAAACCCAGGGCAGCACTATAATGAGGCGTACTAGGCAAGGTGAGGAGTGACGTAGTTTGCCATTGCTTTCCTCGCTGAGTCAGAACAATAGCACTAACCCTAGGAGTAGAACTTCACAATATCCTCCTAGCATATTAGTGTTATAGATCAACAATTACAAAATATTTACAACGAAATTATATTTTTTCATTCATTCATTCAATCATTCATTCATTCGTTTATTTGCAACTAGCTGAAGTACCCGTGCTCCGCTACGCGTTATAAATAAATTAAAATGTGAAGGTGACAGTTAAAACAGGGGGTAGGCGAGGTGCTGCGCAGAGGGAGATTAAGGATGGAACATTTTCTCCAACTACTCCGCTCGGCATTGACCGTGTTTTATAGCACAAATTTAGGTTTTACTCGCTAACCGTTGGAGATACCTTTCGGATAGAAAATTTAATTTTAAACCCCGTACATGCCATCAAAAGTTTGCTATTTCTTAGCGTTCTCTTTTTATTTGAAATGGAAATATGAAAGTTTGAAACCAAAGGGTGTAGTGACGTCACTAACATGGTCGCCATCTTTAAATAGTGCAAAGTGTTGAAATCAAAAGTAACCTATATGATAACCAGGTAAATCAGCTACTTCTATGTAAAATTCATGTAAATCGGACCAGTGATACTTGCGTGATTGAGTAATACACAGACACACACCATCTCATTTTTAGCCTCGCTAAGCTCGCGCCATAGTCGTGTCATATTCAATGAAATGCAGGTTTAACCCCGTTAACACCCCTTTAGAAACCGAATATCCAAAAATCCCGCCTTAGTAGACGTTTTCGACACACAACAAACATATCACCAAAATATCATTCTTCTAACTTTAATAGTTTTGGTTGGTCGATGAGAGTGAACATCCAAAAATACTTCCTTAGTGGACGCTTTTCTTCCAGAATTTCACCCCTTCCCATAGGCCCCTTAATTGTATTTATGGAAAAACGGTCGAACACCGATTTATTCTATTTACTTATTTACTTTTAAGCTGATTGATTTCCTCCGAGTTTCAAACTCCTCGCCTATGTCGTTTAAGAGATACACGCTCCGTTAGGAATCTTTCAACCCCCACTTTTCATCCCTTTCACCTCATAATATACACTACATCGAAAAACCATTAGACATGTGTCAGCTTATTTTTAATGATTAGTATATATGCCAAGTACCACATCCCCAAATGAAACCACTCGTGAGATATTGTTATTTAATGAAATGCACGTTTACTCCCTTAACTCCTCTTTAGAACCTGAATATCCAAAACTCTTTCCTTAGGGGACGTTTTCGACAAACAACGAACATATCCCCGAAATTTCATGTTTCTAACTTCAATAATTTTGGCTGGGCGATGATGAGTGAGTGTGTCAGTCAGGACATTTTCTTTCATTTATTTTGGATAATTTCACCCCTCCCCGTGAACCCCTTAAATTGGATTTATGAAGCAAAGGGTCGAACACCTATTTACTTATTTAAAGCTGTTTTCCCCCTGAGTTTGATGAGTGAGTAAGTGAGTCAATCAGTTAGGACACTTTATTTCCTGTTTTTTTTTCACAGAATTTCACCCCTCTCCAAGGGCCCCTTAAATTGGATTTATGAAAAAACTGTTGAACACCTATTTACTTGTATTTTATGCTGTTTTCTTTCGCCGAATTTCAAACTTCTCGCCTATGTCGTTTCAGAGATACACGCTCCGTTAAGAATCCCTCAACCCCCAATTTTCACCCCTTTCACCTCATAATATACACCACATCGATAAACCCTTAGACATATGTCTGATTATTTTTAATGATTAGTTTATATACCGAATATCACATCCCCAAAGAAACAACTCATGAGATATCGTTATTGAATGAAATGCACGTTTACCCCCTTAACACCTCTTTAAAACCCGTATAAACAAAAATCATTCCTTAGTTGACGTTTTCGACATACAGCGAACATTTTCCCAAAATTTCATGTTTCCAACTTTAATAGTTTTCGCTGGGCGTATGAGTGAGTGAGTCAGACAGAACATTTTCTTTCAATTATTTTTACCAGAATTTCACCCCTCCCCATGGGCCCCTTAAATTGGATTGATGAAAAAACGCTTGAACACCTATTAACTTATTTTTAAGCTGTCTTTTCCCCTGAGTTTGATGAGTGAGTGAGTTAGTCAGTCAGTTAGGACACTTTCTTTCCTTTTTCCCCCAGAATTTCACCCCACCCCATTGGCCACTTAAATTAATTTATGAAAAAACGGTCGAACACCGATTTACTTACTTTTAAGCTTTTTTGTCGCTGAGTTTCAAATTTCTCGCCTATGTCGTTTAAGAGATAGGCCTACACGCTCCGTTAGGAATCCTTCAACCTCCACTTTTCAACCCTTTCACCTCATAATAATACACCACATCGAAAAACACTTAGACACATGTCAGCTTATTAGCCTATTTTCAATTTTGAAAAAATAGGCTTATGAGATCACCTTTTGTCCGTGTGTGTGTGCGTGTGTGTGTGTGTGTGTGTGTGTGTGTGTGTGCGTGTGTGTGTGATTCGTGTGTGTGTCCCCCCCTAATAAAATCGAAACGGCTGGAGCGATTTCAATGAAACTCGGGAAGTTCATAGCACTATTCCCGGCGACCTCGACCGTGCCCTTCAAATTTTGTTACGTCTCTCCAATCCAACATGGCGGCTGTGCGAAATATTTCACTAGCATTCAATATCTCCGAAACTATTACCGATATCGCCCTGAAATTGTGTACGGTGATAAAGGGCACTACTAGAAGTTCACCTATGAGACTGTCAAAAACCTGGTGACTACAAAACCAACATGGCGGCCAAGCGAAGTTGAGATATTTAAATAGACTTTTCTCGCGATTTAACTATCTAAATGTAATGAAACTTGGTACAGCAAATGTTTGTACACATTGTAATGCACTGGAGTCTAATTTAGTTCAATTGTTTACATAACCTCAAAATGGCGGCTGTGCGAAGTATTTCACTGACATTCTATATCTCCGAAACTATTACAGATATCACCCTGCAATTTTGTACGGTGATAAAGGGTACTGATACAGGTATACCTATGTATATTTCATAAACCTGTAAAGTACGAAACTAACACGGCGACCAAGCGAATTTAAAATATTTTAATAGACTTTTCTCGTGATTTAACTCTCTGAGCGCAGTGAAATGTGGTACAGTAATTGATTTTGCAGATTGTAATGCACTGCCATCTAATTTAATTCAATTGCTTACATAACCTCAAGATGGCGGCTGTGCGAAATTTTAAAATTAAGTTTTAATTTCTTGAGTCGTAATCATGCGATCGAAGTGAAAGTTTGAATAATGAACCTAGGCAATAATTGTCCTTGAATGGTACATAACTCTATGGTCTATACACATAACACTCCTAAATGGTGAGCTCCCGAAATATTTAGACGGTTCTCAATATCTATGAATCTTTTACAGCAACCAAACTGAATTTTTTAATGTTCATAGAGACTATGAACATATGTTCACCTATAGGACTTTCAGGAACCTGGTGAGCACAAATCCAACATGGCGGCGACGCGAAGTATAAATATTTAAATGGACGTTTCTCGCGAATTATCTACCCGAGTGCCGTGAAACGTTGCACGTTAAATGCTTATACAAATGTTGATCCACTGGCATCTAATTTATTTCAATGGTTTGCATTATCACAAGATGGCTGCTTTGCGTAATTTTAAAATCTCGTTTTTACTTCTTGTTGTCTAATCATGCGATTGAAGTTTGAATACCACACGTACACAATAATCTTAATGTAATAGTACAAAAATAAAAATCCAACCTGGCGACCATCTGAAATATTTAGACGGTGCTCAATATCTACGAATCTGTTACAGCAATTAAACTGAAATTTTGTATGTTGATTGTGGCAGTTAACATAAGTAGGATATATGAAAATAGGCTGTATAGTTCTTCACGGAACTACTTGTTTTTAATGATTAGTTTATATGCCGAGTATCACATCCAGAAATGAAGACACTCGTGAGATATTGTTATTCAATGAAATGCAGGTTTAACCCCCTTAAGACCCCTTTAGAACCTGAATATCCGAAAATCCTCCCTTAGTAGATGGTTTTGACATACAATGAACATATCCCCAAACTGTCAAGTTTCTAACTTCAATAATTTTGGCTGGGCGATGATGAGTGAGTGAGTCAGGACATTTTCTTTCAATTTTCTTTTTTCAGAATTTCACCCCTCCCCATGAACCCCTTAAATTTGATTTATGAAAAAAACTGTCGAACAGCTATATACTTACTTTAAAGCAGTTTTCCCCCCTGAGTTTGATGAGTGAGTCAGTCAGTCAATCAGTCAGGACACTTTCTTTCCTGTCCCCCCCCCAACCCCCCACCCCCCCACCCCCAGAATTTCACCCCTCCTCATGGGCCCCTTAAATTGGATTTTTGAAAAAAACAGTCAAACACATATTTACATATTTTTTATGTTGATATTTTTTTCGCTGAGTTTCAAACTCCTGGCCTATGTCGTTTAAGAGATACACGCTCCGCTAGGAATCTTTCAATCCCCTCTTTTCACCCCTTTCACCTCAAAATATACGCCACATCGAAAAACCCTCAGACACGTGTCTTCTTATTTTTAGCCTACTTTTCACATTTTGCAAAAATGAGGAAAAAGTAGACTTATGAGATCGGGCAAATGTGTGTCTGTCTGTCTGTCTGTCTGTCTGTCCTTCTGTCTGTCTGTCTGGCTGTGTGTGTGTCCCCCCCTATCAACTCCTAAACGGCTGCAGCAATCGAAACAAAATTTGGTAGGAGTAAAGATCTATACCTGAATATCTCACGGCCATATTTGAAAATGATGTCAGTGCTACCAACTGCTAAAAAATCGCAATTGAAATTTGAGCTCAATGTTGGATATCTTGGAAAGTATGAATGGGAGCTATTTCAAAATTGGCACACGTACAGATCATAATATTTCAGTTTAATTTCCAGGAGGCCAAACATGGCAGTGTTGCCAAAATGATTATAAGCCTCCTGATAGGTCCAATTTTTAAATGCAAATAACTTCTACACTATCAAGTGGAATTCAACCAAATTTCGTATGTTGTATGTGTACATAACCAGATATGACCGAGCGTATTCTTAAGACCTACCAGGGCTGCCAACTGTTAATAAATGCTCCTAATTTATTTTATCCAACTACCAATATATCAGAAAGTATGCAAGCCGACAGCTTTAAACTATGCACACGTATAGTACCTGACATTCTATATTAATTTGGAGTAACTTATATACGTCAGTGCTACCAACATGACTCTAAGCCTGCTGACAGGTCCAACTTTAAATACATGTAACTTCCATACTATCATTTGGATTTCAACCAAATTTCGTATGTGCTATGTGTACCATAACAGATATGACTATGCGTGTTCTAAGGAGCAACCAGGGCTGCCAACTGTTAATATGTGCTGTCCCTATTTTTGTTACCCTAATATAAATATATCAGAAAGTATGCAAGCCAATAGCTCTAAACATTGCACACGTATAGTACCTGGCATTCTAGACGAATTTGGAGTAACTAATATACGTCAGTGCTGCCAACATGATTCTAAGCCTGCTGATAGGTCCAATTTTAAAATGCATGTAACTTCTATACTAACTAATGGATTTCATTCAAAATTGGCACAACAATAGATCATATTATTTCAGATTATTTCTGACCAATACATGCATGACATTGTTGCCAACATGATTTTACGCGCGCTGTTAGATCCAATGTTTAACTGCATGTAACGTCCATGCTATCCAGTGGACTTCAACCAAATTTTGTATTTAGTACCGTAAGAGACGGAACTAAGAATATATTCAGTCATCAGGGCTGCCAACTGTAGTGCTCTATTAGGATACATTATGCCAGGTATACAGTATTTCGAACTAATTGGAAATTTCGATATTAGCAACTTAATTTCGTCATTATTCTAGAGAGGTTCATATTCTGTAGAATAATCATTGGCATGAAAAGTAGGCTGTATAGTTCTTCACGGAACTTCTTGTTAATGATGAGTTTATATGCCGAGTATCACATACCCCAATGAAACCAATCGGGAGATATTGCTATTCAATGAAATGCAGGTCTACCCCCTTAACACCCCTTTAGAACCTGAATATCCAAAATTCCTCTCTTATTTGGCGTTTGCGGCCCTTGAGGAAGCTGCATACCAAACTTCATTCCAATCCGTTGGGTGGTTTCTGAGATTTCGTGATGAATGTGTGAGTGAGTGAGTGGTATTTGACAAATATCTAGTAGATAGTGTCAAGTGTTTGTTATGCTATATTCGGTTGACATTGCTGTGTGAGCAGTTGAGTAACTAACGGAATTTCAAGTAAAGATCCTCATTTTCTATACCGGTAGTGCAGAGCGCAACTCGTATCCAGTCGGCCGTGTCTCGACTTGAGCTATGTTGCCATCGAAACTATCTGCCTTGCCATTCACTCATGAGTATATTTTATTAGCCTACTTTTCACATTTTGCAAAAATGAGGAAAAAGTAGACTTATGAGATCGGGCAAATGTGTGTCTGTCTGTCTGTCCTTCTGTCTGTCTGTCTGGCTGTGTGTGTGTCCCCCCCTACCAACTCCTAAACGGCTGCAGCAATCGAAACAAAATTCGGTAGGAGTAAAGATCTACACCTGAATATCTCACGGCCATATTTGAAAATGATGTCAGTGCTACCAACTGCTAAAAAATCGCAATTGAAATTTGAGCTCCATGTTGGATATCTTGGAAAGTATGAATGGGAGCTATTTCAAAATTGGCACACGTACAGATCATAATATTTCAGTTTAATTTCCAGGAGGCTAAACATGGCAGTGTTGCCAAAATGATTATAAGCCTCCTGATAGGTCCAATTTTTAAATGCATATAACTTCTACACTATCAATTGGATTTCAACCAAATTTCGTATGTTGTATGTGTACATAACCAGATATGACTGAGCGTATTCTTAAGACCTACCAGGGCTGCCAACTGTTAATAAATGCTCCTAATTTATTTTATCCAAATACCAATATATCAGAAATTATGCAAGACGACAGCTTTAAACTATGCACACGTATAGTATCTGACATTCTATATTAATTTGGAGTAACTTATATACGTCAGTGCTACCAACATGATTCTAAGCCTGCTGATAGGTCCAACTTTAAATACATGCAACTTCCATACTATCATTTGGATTTCAACCAAATTTCGTACGTGTTATGTGTACCATAACAGATATGACTATGCGTATTCTAAGGAGCAACCAGGGCTGCCAACTGTTAATATGTGCTGTCCCTATGTTTAGCCTACTTTCGATTTTTGCAAAAAATGAAAGTAGACTTATGAGATCAACACATGGCGAAAAAAGTGTGTCTGTCTGTGTGTGTGTATGTGTGTGTGTGAGTCTGTGTGTGTGTCTGTGTGTGTGTGTGTGTGTGTGTGAGTGTGTGTACTCTGAATGTCTGTCCCCCCCTATCAATTCGAACACGGTGAATGCGAATTGAACGAAATTTGGTACAAAGGTAGCACTAGCATAGGACACCTCAGTGTCATGTTTTATATCGCCGCCATCTTGACGCAAACGTAATGGCGGCAACACAAATGTTCAAAGCTTAAATCAAATTACGATTAACCTAATCATCCGATCTCTACCAAATTTTGCAACAACATACCTTTATAGAGGAAGCATCCTTTGACCAAATAACTAGGTCATTAGCCTAATAGTTTGCGGATAGCGGCCATCTTTGTGTGAAAATCAATTCCCCCTATTAATTCAAACACGGTGAAACCAAATGGAACGAAATTTGGTACAGAGGTAGCACTAGCAAAGGGCACCTCAGTGTCATGTTTTATATCGCCGCCATCTTGAAAGAAACGTAATGGCGGCCACACGAATGTTCAAAGCTTAAATCAAATTACGATTAACCTAATCATCCGATCTCTACCAAATTTTGCAACTACATACCTTTATGGAGGGAGCATACTTTGACCAATATAATAGGTTATCAGCCTAATAGTTTGCGGGTGGCGGCCATCTTTATGTCAAAATTGATTCCCCCTATTAATTCGAACACGGTGGAACCGAATGGAATGAAATTTGGTACAGAGGTAGCACTAGCAAAGGGCACCTCAGTGTCATGTTTTATATCGCCACCATCTTGACTGAAACGTAATGGCGGCCACACGAATGTTCAAAGCTTAAATCAAATTACGATTAACCTAATCATCCGATCTCTACCAAATTTTGCTACTACATACCTTTATGGAGGGAGCATCCTTTGACCAATCTAATAGGTCATTAGCCTAATAGTTTGCGGATGGCGGCCATCTTTGTGTGAAAATCAATTCCCCCTATTAATTCAAACACGGTGAAACCGAATGGAACGAAATTTGGTACAGAGGTAGCACTAGCAAAGGGCACCTCAGTGTCATGTTTTATATCACCGCTATCTTGACGGAAACGTAATCGCGGCCACCAAAATGTTAAAAGCTAAAATGTAATTACGACCAACCTAATAATCTAGTCTCTACCAAATTTTGCAACACCATATCTTTATGTGGGAAACATATTCAGACCAAACAGCAAGAACATCAGCCCAATAGTTTGCAGATGGTGGCCAAGTATGTGTGCAAATCGATTCCCCCTATCAATTCAAACACGATGAAACCGAATTGAACGAAATTTGGTACAGAGGTAGCACTAGCAAAGGGCACCTCATATTCATGTTTAATATCCCTATAGCACGTTGTATTTCAACAAGCTACTACAACCAACATTCAATCATACTCCTTGAAAAGGACAAAGAGTTATAACAATACCCATGCATTTAGGAGAAAGTAGGCTATATGTTCTTTACTGAACATCTTGTTGTTACCCTAATATCAATATATCAGAAAGTATGCAAGCCAATAGCTCTAAAATTTGCACACGTATAATACCTGGCATTCTAGACGAATTTGGAGTAACTAATATACGTCAGTGCTGCCAACATGATTCTAAGCCTGCTGATAGGTCCAATTTTAAAATGCATGTAACTTCTATACTAACTAATGGATTTCATTCAAAATTGGCACAACAATAGATCATATTATTTCAGATTATTTCTGACCAATACATGCATGACATTGTTGCCAACATGATTTTACGTGCGCTGTTAGATCCAATGTTTAACTGCATGTAACGTCCATGCGATTCATTGGACTTCAACCAAATTTTGTATTTTGTACCTTAAGAGATGGATCTAAGAATATATTCAGTCATCAGGGCTGCCAACTGTAGTGCTCTATTAGGATACATTATGCCAGGTATACAGTATTTCGAACTAATTGGAAATTTCGATATTAGCAACTTAATTTCGTCATTATTCTAGATAGGTTCATATTCTGTAGAATAATCATTGGCATGAAAAGTAGGCTGTATAGTTCTTAACGGAACTTCTTGTTTTATGATTTGATTAGCCTGTGCTTGAGTACAAAAGGGCCGAAATCAGAAGAATGAGAAAGACTATCGAAAATTCATGTAGCCAGCGGTTTCTTCTGGGTCCTAAACTATGCGTATGCAAAATTTGGTTGAGATTGGTTGAACGGTGTAGATTTGTATACGGAACAGACCCACCCACATGCATACATACATACATACATACATACATACATACATACATACAGACTTTCACTTTTATATATAAGACTAGCTGAAGTACCCGTGCTTCGCTACGCGTCAAAAATAAATTAAAATGTGAAAGTGACAGTTAAAACAGGGGATAGGCGAGGTGCTGCGCAGAGGGAGATTAAGGATGGAACATTTTGTCCAACTACACCGTTCGGCGTTGACCGTGTTTCATAGCACAAATTTAGGTTTTACTCGCTAACCGTTGGAGATACCTTTCGGATAGAAAATGTAATTTTAAACCTCGTATATGCCATCAAAAGTTTGCTATTTCTTAGCGTTCACTTTTTATTTGAAATGGAAATATGAAAGTTTGAAACCAAAGGGTGTAGTGACGTCACTAAAATGGTCGCCATAGTGCAAAGTATTGAAATCAAAAGTAGCCTATATGTTAACCAGTTAAATCAGCTACTTTCATGTAAAATTCATGTAAGTCGGACCAGTGGTTCTTGCGTGATTGAGTAATACACAGACACACACCATCTCATTTTTAGCCTCGCTTCGCTCGCGTCATAGTCGAGTCATATTGTTATTCAATGACATGCAGGTTTAACCCCGTTAACACCCCTTTAGAACCTGAATATCCAAAAATCCCTCCTTAGTAGACATTTTCGACACACAACAAACATATCCCCTTCTTCTAACTTCAATATTTTTGATTGGTCGATGAGAGCGAACATCCAAAAATCCTTCCTTAGTGGACGTTTTTATTCCAGAATTTCACTCCTCCCCATATGCCCCTTAAATTGGATTTATGAAAAAAAAAACGGTCGAACATCTACTTATTTTAATTATTTATTCATTTATTAATTTTTAAGGTGATTGGAACTCGGAGAAAATCAAACTCCTCGTCTATGTCGTTTAGGAGATACACGCTCCGTTCGGAATCTTTCAACCCCCACTTGTCATCCCTTTCACCTCATAATATACACCACATCGAAAAACCATTAGACATGTGTCAGCTTATTTTAAATGATTAGTATATATGCCAAGTATCACATCCCCAAATGAAACCACTCATGAGATATTGTTATTCAATGAAATGCACGTTTACCCCCTTAACACCTCATTAGAACCTGAATATCCAAAACTCTTTCCTTAGTGGACGTTTTCAATATACCACGAACTTATCCCCAAAATTTCATGTTTCTAACTTCAATAATTTTGGCTGGGCGATGATGAGTGAGTGAGTCAGTCAGGACATTTTCTTTCATTAATATTTGAGAATTTCACCCCTCCCCAAGAACCCCTTAAATTGGATTTATGAAAAAAAACGGTCGAACACCTATTTACTTATTTAAAGCTGTTTTTCCCCCTGAGTTTGATAAGTGAGTAAGTAAGTCAATCAGTTAGGACACCTTCTTTCCTGTCCCCCCCGAATTTCACTCCTCCCCATGGGCCCCTTAAATTGGATTTATGAAGAAATGGTCGAACACCTATTTACTTATTTTTAAGCTGCTTTTTCCGCTGAATTTCAAACTTATCGCCTATGTTGAATAAGAGATACAGTACACGCTCCGTTAAGAATCCTTCAACCCCCAATTTTCTCCCCTTTCACCTCATAATATACACCATATCGATAAACCCTTAGACATATGTCTGCTTATTTTAAATGATTAGTTTGTATGCCGAATATCACATCCCCAAATGAAACAACTCGTGAGATATTGTTATTCAATGAAATGCAAGTTTAACCCCCTTAACACTCCTTCAGAACATGAATATCCAAAATTCCAACCTTAGTGGACTTTTTAGACAAACAACGAACATATCCCCAAAATTTCAAGTTTCTAACTGCAATAGGTTTGCTGGGGGATGTTGAGTGAATATCCAAAAATCCTTCCTTAGTGGACTTCTTTCCCCAGAATTTCATCCCTCTCCATGAGCCCCTTAAATTGGATTATGAAAAAACGATCGAACACCTATCTACTACTTTTTCAATCTGATTTTTCTCCCTGAGATTCTTACTTTTTGCCTCTGTCTTTTAAGAGATACTTGCTCCGATAAGAATCCTTCAACACTCACTTTTCACACATACACCTCATAATATACACCACATCGAAAAACCCTCAGACATGTGTCTTCTTATTCTTAATGATGAGTTTATATGCCTAGTATCCCATCCCAAAGGAAATCATTCGGGAGATATTGTTATTCAATTAAATGCAAGTCTACCCCCTTAACACCCCTTTAGAACCTGAATATCCAAAATTCCTTCCTTAGTGGACGTTTTCAACATACAACGAACATAGCCCCTTAATGTCATGTTTCTAACTTCAATAATTTTGGCTGGGGGATGATGAGTGAGTAAGTCAGGACATTTTCTTTCAATTATTTTTCAGAATTTCACCCCTCTCATGAACCCCTTAAATTGGATTTATGAAAAAAAAACGGTCGAACACCTATTTACTTATTTTTGAGCTGTTCTTCCCCCCTGAGTTTGATGAGTGAGTGAGTTAGGACACTTTCTTTCCTGTTTTCCCCCCAGAATTTCACCTCTCTCCAAGGGCCCCTTAAATTGGATTTATGAAAAAACGGTCGAACACCTATTTACTTATATTTTAAGCTGTTTTTTCCCGCCGAATTTCAAACTTCTCGCCTATGTCGTTTAAGAGATACACGCTCCGTTAAGAATCCCTCAACCCCCAATTTTCACCCCTTTCACCTCGTAATATACACCTCATGGATAAACCCTTAGACATATGTCTGATTCTTTTAATGATTAGCTTATATACCGAATATCACATCCCCAAAGAAACAACTCATGAGATATCGTTATTCAATGAAATGCACGTTTACCCCCTTAACACCTCTTTAAAACCCGAATAACAAAAATCATTCATTAGTTGACGTTTTCGATATACTGCGAACATATTCCCAAAATTTCATGTTTCTAACTTTAATAGTTTTCGCTGGGCGTGACGATCGAGTGAGTCAGACAGGACATTTTCTTTCAATTATTTTTACCAGAATATCACCCCTCCCCATGGGCCCCTTAAATTGGATTGATGAAAAAACGCTTGAACACCTATTAACTTATTTTTTAAGCTGTCTTTTTCCCCTGAGTTTGATGATTGGGTGAGTTAGTCAGTCAGTTAGGACACTTTCTCTCCTTTTTCCCCCCAGAATTTCACCCCACCCCATTGGCTCCTTAAATTAATTTATGAAAAAACGGTGGAACACCGACTTACTTATTTTTTAAGCTGATTTTTTTTCGCCGAGTTTCAAATTTCTTGCCTATGTCGTTTAGGAGATAGGCCTACACGCTTCGTTTGGAATCCTTCAACCCCCAATTTTCACCCCTTTCACCTCATAATAATACACCACATCGAAAAACCCTTAGACACATGTCTGCTTATTTTTAATGATTAGTTTATATGCCGAGTATCACATCCACAAATGAAACCACTCGTGAGATATTGTTATTCAATAAAATGCAGGTTTAACCCCCTTAAGACCCCTTTAGAGCCTGAATATTCAAAAATCCTCCCTTAGTGTATGGTTTTGACATACAACGAACATATCCCGAAAATGACATGTTTCCAACTTCAATATTTTTGGCTGGGCGATGATGAGTGGGTGAGTGAGTCAGGACATTTTCTTTCAATTTTTTTCTTCAGAATTTCACCCCTCCCGATGAACCCCTTAATTTGGTTTATCAAAAAAACTGTCGAACACATATAAGTTATACTTATTTTTAAGCAGTTTTTCCCCCTGAGTTTGAAGAGCGAGTGAGTCAATCGGTTAGGACACTTTCTTTCCTGTTTTTTTTTTTACACAGAATTTCACCCCTCGCCATAGGCCCCTTAAATTGGATTTATGAAAAAAAAATACGGTCAAACACCTATTTACTTATTTTTTATGCTGATTGTTTTCCGCTGAGTTTCAAACTCCTCGCCTATGTCGTTTATGAGATACAGGCTCCGTTAGGAATCTTTCAACCCCCACTTTTCACCCCTTTCACCTCATAATATACACCACATCGAAAAACCCTCAGACACATGTCTTCTTATTTTTAATGATGAGTTTATATGCCGAGTATCACATCCCCCAGTGAAACCAATCGGGAGATATTGCTATTCGATGAAATGCAGATCTACCCCCTTAACACCCCTTTAGAACCTGAATATCCAAAAATCCTTTCATAGTGGGCGTTTGCGGCCCTTGAGTAAGCTGCATACCAAATTTCATTCCAGTCCGTTGGGTGAGTTCTGAGATTTCGTGATGAATGTGTGAGTGAGTGAGTGGTATTTGACAAATATCTAGTTGATAGTGTCAAGTCGTTGTTATGCTATACTCGGTTGACAGTGCTGTGTGAGCAGTTGAGTAACTAACGGGATTTCATGTAAAGATCCTCATTTTCTATACCGGTAGTGCAGAGCGCAATTGGCATCCAGACGGCCGTGTCTCGACTTGAGCTATGTTGCCATGGAAACTATCTGCCTTGCCATTCCTTCATGAGTATATTTTATGATTTGATTAGCCTGTTTTTGAGTGAAAAAGGGCCGAAATCAGAAGAATGAGAAAGACTATCGAAAATTCATGTAGCCAGCGGTTCCTTCTGGGTCCTAAACTATGTGTATGCAAAATATGGTTGAGATTGGTGGAACGGTGTAGATTTGTATACGGAACCAACATATATACATACATACTGTACATACATACATACATACAGACTTTCACTTTTATATATTAGATAGGGGGTGTGTCCCTAGGTGACAAATTAGATATACATAAATAAATAATTATACATAACAATTCAATAACAATTCAACTGGAGTATTGCCACAAATAGTCAGTCTTTTCTTAAACACACCTATATGTTTGGGAAAAGGCTCGAAGACTGCGGCAGGTAGAGAGTTACAGTTATCAATGGCACGGTTTACGAAAGAATATTTACCATAATTTGTTCGCTGTGGTCGGGCCTTAACTTCAAAATGATGATCACTCCTACTCAAGTAAGTGGGCTTTCCCATACGTTTGCTAAGCTCACCCCATGCTGGTTGATTTGTATACGTGTTGTGCCCTGAAGGCCATTACTCAGCACCACTCATACCTCAGTAAGTCCCATATACAGTAGGCTAATCACAGGCATGAATGACACAGATACATCGGTAGAAAGCCATATTTCATATTTCTATCACTCAAATTATTAGGGGCACATGATCTAGATGTTTTGCGCACCACATTGTAGATTACGCGAGACATTTCCATCTCTGCAAGGGGCTCGTAGTGGAGTTAGAAGGGAGGGCATAGGAAAGTGGAATTAATGTCCCACCAGCCACAATAATCAATTCCAATTGTCCCAATTCTGATGGTCATGTTCCCTCCAAAGGGCTGTTATGAACCATTCATCATAACACTGCTGCTTGGTGATACGGTCTTGTTGTGCGGATTTGGTTAATCTTCTCTGTACAGTGCAATGGCTGACATTAGCGTTCATCCCAACTATTCCTACCTTAGGTTAGCTTATGCTCAGGTCACACACCTCCTCCAGTCTCGTAGTTATTACACGTCGTTTGCTTTTATGACCTCAATAATATCTATGGAAATTTCATGCTCAAATCGCAATTGTTTGTCTGATGGAATATGACTTCAATTTAAATATTCTTAAGGTAATGATGGTGGTGATGGTGATGATTAAGGTTCGGATGTTAAGGGAAAGTCATATTTTTAGCCTACTTTCGATTTTTGCAAAAAATGAAAGTAGACTTATGAGATCACTACAGGGCGAAAAAAAGTGTGTCTGTCTGTGTGTGTGTATGTGTGTGAGTCTGTGTGTGTGTGTGTGTGTGTGTGTGTGTGTGTGAGTGTGTGTACTCTGAAAGTGTGTCCCCCCCTATCAATTCGAACACGGTGAGCGCAAATTGAACGAAATTTGGTACAAAGGTAGCACTAGCAAAGGACACCTCAGTGTCATGTTTTATATCGCCGCCATCTTGACGGAAACGTAATGGCGGCCACACAAATGTTCAAAGCTTAAATCAAATTACGACTAACCTAATCATCCGATCTCTACCAAATTTTGCAACAACATACCTTTATGGGGCAGCATCCTTTGACCAAACTAATAGGTCATCAGCCTAATAGTTTGCGGATGGCGGCCATCTTTGTGTGAAAATCGATTCCCCCTATTAATTCGAACACGGTGAAACCGAATGGAACGAAATTTGGTACAGAGGTAGTACTAGCAAAGGGCACCCCAGTGTCATGTTTTATATCGCCGCCATCTGGACGGAAACGTAATGGCGGCCACACAAATGTTCAAAGCTTAAATCTAATTACGACTAACCTAATCATCCGATCTCTACCAAATTTTGCAACAACATACCTTTATGGAGGGAGCATCCTTTGACAAATCTAATAGGTCATTAGCCTAATAGTTTGCAGATGGCGGCCATCTTTGTGTCAAAATCGATTACCCCTATTAATAGCTTGCCACGGTGGGTGAGTGGATAGCGTGTCGGTCTACTAACCCCAAGATTGCAGGTTCGCCCCTGACCGTGGTAAGTGATTTTTGAAAGGCGGCAAAAATACGATACGCATGTCATACGATGTTGGCATGTTAAAGAACCCATTTGAATTCAGTAGACCGAGTTCATAATGGCAAAATTAATCTCGGGAGTTTCCGCCAGCACAAAGTTCCTCATTTCTCTACTAGAAAGCGCTATTGTGTTCAAGGAGATTAGATATCTAACATCTAACCTCCTTGACTTTCATAGTCAAGGAACTACGAAATTCGACATGCAAGCTACCCTCTGGGTGTCAAATAGCAAAGCTTGCACCAGGCACCCGAGGCCATACGATATAAAAAACCCTATTAATTCGAACACGGTAAAACCGAATGGAATGAAATTTGGTACAGAGGTAGCACTAGCAAAGGTCACCCCAGTGTCATGTTTTATATCGCCGCCATCTTGACGGAAACGTAATGGCGGCCACCCAAATGTTCAAAGCTTAAATCAAATTACGACTAACCTAATCATCCGATCTCTACCAAATTTTGCAACAACATACCTTCACGGGGGGAGCATCCTTTGACCAAACTAATAGGTCATCAGCGTAATAGTTTGCGGATGGCGGCCATCTTTGTGTGAAAATCAATTCCCCCTATTAATTCAAACACGGTGAAACCGAATGGAACGAAAAATATACAGTGGTAGCACTAGCAAAGGGTATCTCAGTGTCATGTTTTATATCGCCGCCATATTGACAGAAACGTAATGGTGGCCACACAAATGTTCAAAGCTTAAGTTAAATTACGACTAACATAACCATCCGATCTCTACCAAACTTTGCAACAACATTCCTTTATGGAGGGAGCATCGTTTGACCAATCTGATAGGTTATTAGCCTAATAGTTTGCGGATGGCGGCCATCTTTATGTCAAAATTGATTCCCCCTATTAATTCGAACACGGTGGAACCGAATGAACGACATTTGGTACAGAGGTAGCACTAGCAAAGGGCACCTCAGTGTCATGTTTTATATCGCCGCCATCTTGACAGAAACGTAATGGCGGCCACACAAATGTTCAAAGCTTAAGTTAAATTACGACTAACATAACCATCCGATCTCTACCAAATTTTGCAACAACATACCTTTATGGAGGGAGCATCCTTTGACCAATCTAATAGGCCATTAGCCTAATAGTTTGCGGATGGCGGCCATCTTTATGTCAAAATTGATTCCCCCTATTAATTCGAACACGGTGGAACCGAATGAACGAAATTTGGTACAAAGGTTGCACTAGCAAAGGGCACCTCAGTGTCATGTTTTATATCGCCGCCATCTTGACGGAAACGTAATGGCGGCCACACAATTGTTCAAAGCTTAAATCAAATTACGATTAGCCTAATCATCCGATCTCTAGCAAATTTAGCAACAACATACCTTTATGGAGGGAGCATCCTTTGACCAAACTAATAGGTCATCAGCCTAATTGTTTGCGGATGGCGGCCATCTTTGTGTGAAAATAGATTCCCCTTACAAATTCGAACACGGTGAAACCGAATGGAACGAAATTTGGTACAGAGGTACCCACTAGCAAAGGGCACCTCAGTGCCATGTTTTATATCACCGCTATCTTGACGGAAACGTAATCGCGGCCACCCAAATGTTGAAAGCTAAAATGTAATTACGACCAACCTAATAATCTAGTCTCTACCAAATTTTGCAACACCATATCTTTATGTGGGAAACATATTCAGACCAAACTGCAAGAACATCAGCCCAATAGTTTGCAGATGGTGGCCAAGTATGTGTGCAAATAGATTCCCCCTATCAATTCAAACACGGTGAAACCGAATTGAACGAAATTTGGTACAGAGGTTGCACTAGCAAAGGGCACCTCATATTCATGTTTAATATCCCTATAGCACGTTGTATTTCAACAAGCTACTACAACCAACATTCAATCATACTCCTTGAAAAGGACAAAGAGTTATAACAATACCAATGCATTTAGGAGAAAGTAGGCTATATGTTCTTTGCTGAACAAAATTTTGATTCTCAATTGCATTTTATGGGTATTTTGAATCTAAATTAGATTTTGTCAAGCATTTTCAATCTAAATTGTTTTGTGTAAGTATTGTCAATCCAAATGAGTAGATTGAATCTACCGCACATTTTGTAAGCCTTTTCAATTTCAATTGCAATGTCCACCACACAAAATGCAATTTAGATTTAAAATTCTTGCGAAATGCGGTTTTGGTTGAAAATACTTACAAAATGAAATTGAAATTCAAAATACTCACTAAATTGCCCTGCCTCTACATTGAAAGACTTACTAAAAAGCAATTTAGATTGTCAATCTTTACAAAATGCAATTGAGGTTGAAAACAATCGCAAAATGCATTTTAGATCAACTCTCGTTGACCAAGGGAGGTCGACAGGAAAGAAGACGGAGAGGAGCCCGGCACAAGCAAGTGGAAGCAATGTCGCTCTCCTGGGGTCCCCGACCCCCACGGTATTAGGGTATCCGAGGCCTAGGGAGTCTTTCACTTTCCCGCCTTAATTGGCTCTTGTCTCATCTATCCTGACCTCTCCTTCTTCGAGGGGTCGGACCTCTTGTTTTCTTTTCATTATATTTCCTTTTCTCTTTAAGATTCTCGCACTGTTTTTGTTACTTGGCTCCCCGTGTATCTAAATTCCCTTTAGCGAATTATTATTGTTATTATTATTATTATTATTATTATTATTATTATTATTATTATTATTATTATTATTTTCATGTACACTAAATTTTGTAGGTATTTTTTATCTACGTTATATTTTGTAAGTTTTTTCGATCTAAAATGCAATTGCATTTTGTAAGTATTTTGAATTTCAATTGCACTTTGTGAATATTTTGGATTGGAAATGGGATCTTTCAATCTGAATTGCATTGTGTATTTTCAATTTCAATTACGTTTTGTAAGTATTTTGAACCTCAATTGCAATTTGTACGTATTTTCGATCTCATTTGCCTTTTGTAAGTATTTCGACTCTACATTGGATTTTGTACGTATTTTGAACCTAGCCTACATTTTGTACGTATTTTTCAATCTATTCCTTTTGTGAATCTTTCGTTCTAAATTCCCTTTTGTAAGAACATTTTGTGTGTTGTTTCAATCTGAGTTTTTTTTGTAAGTATTTTCCGTCTCACTTAATTTCCGTTCTGGTTTCCATTTCATTGTCATTTTCGCTATCACCCAGACCATTAGGGGCCGATAACCTAGATGTTAGGCCCCTTAAAACAACAATTATCATCATCATCATCTATTTCTTTCTTTATTTCTTTCATCGGCCTTTCCCAATTAATTGGGTCGCCGGAGCCAACCAAGCTCATTTTGGAATTGGCTGGGGATTTAAGGCCGGTTGCCCTTCCTGACGCCACGTGATTTTTCAGGTGAAAATTCCACCCCGCTGTCACCGGGATTCGAAGTCCGACCGTCCGGGTGAAAGACGAGCAGCTAAGCCACTGCGCCATCACGCTCCGCTCCCAAGAATATTCTCTCTAATTCAGTTTTATTCTGTGTCCTATAATTATATGGTTGTACTTTGAATAGATGTATGTTGGCAGGCCATATTCTGCTGGTTTGTTGTGGTCACTGAGGTCGATAAACACGACATTTGACATAATTGAACTCAGCATTACTTGAAAATGGATAGTTTCAACGACAAGCCATGTTGTGATTCGATTCCAAAACACTAATTTAGTTTGAACCACAGAAACTCGTTGTTGATTTGTTGGACTAGATGCAGAGATGCGTACTTTGGGTTGACGAAGTGGTAGTCGAATTTCCAAATCTACAGAGCACGTAATTTAATACACTTCACTGGAGAAATATAATGTTAGGGGGGGGGGGGGGGGGTTGCAGAATAATGCGAACGCTCAAATGAAGGGTGCTTATCATCAATAAGCTATTGCTGGACAAGAAATTAATCATATCCTTCAATGAGCACACTGGTCACTTTGCAGCACTGTAAACGGGTTTGCATTGGTAAAACGTGGCCATGTGCCCCCATCATCACTGGTACCAGTATAACGCAACTCAAGAATTACCTAACGTCGAGATTCCTGAAGAATCGCAAAACATCTCTGATGTTGATCGTGGAAAATCATAGATCCATAATCAAACAAGTAGTTCCTTGAAAAACTATATAGCCTATTTTCATATAACCTATCAACATACAAAAATTCAGTTTGATTGTTGTATTAAATTCGTAGATATTGAGAACCGACTAAATATTTCGGATGGTCGCCATGCTGGATTTTTATGTAGGTCCTAGAGTTATGTACTGTAACTTGAAGATTATTGTGTACGTGTAGTATTCAAACTTCAATCGCATGATACCGACACGAAGTAAAAACAAGATTTTAAAATTTCGCGCAGCTGCCATTTTGTGGCTATGGAAACAATTGAAATAAATTTGATGCCAGTGGATTAACATTTGTATAAGGATTTACTGTACCAAGTTTCACTGCACTCTGAAGGTTAAATTGCGAAAAACGTCCATGAGAATATTTATATTTCGCGTCGCCGCCATGTTGGATTTGTGATACCAGGTTATTGAAAGTCCTATAGGTGAACTTATGTTCATAGCCCCTATGAACATAAAAAATTAGTTTGATTGGTATAATGGATTCGTAGATATTCAGAGCCGTCTAAATATTTCGGATGGTCGGCATGTTGGATTGTTATATGTATAGGCCATAGTTTCATGTACCATTAAATGAACATTATTGCGTAGGTTCATTATTCAAACGTTCACTTCAATCGCATGATTACGACACGAGAATAAAAACTTAATTTTAAAATTCGCACAGCCACCATCTTGAGGTTATGCAAACAATTGAACTAAATTAGATACCAGTGCATTACAATGTGTATAAACATTCCCTGTACCATGTTTCATTGAGTTTGGATCATTAAAACTCGAGAAAGTTCTATTTAAAATTTTCAAATTCGCTTGGCCGCCATGTTCGTTTTGTAGTTAAACGGTTCTTAAAAGTCTCATATAGATGAACGTCCAGTAGTGCCCTTTATCTCCTTACATAATTTCAGGGTGATACCGCTAATAGTTTCAGAGATATAGAATGCCGGTGAAATATTTCGCACATCCACCATCTTGAGGTTATGTAAACAATTGAACGAAGTTAGATGTCGGTGCCTTACAATGTGTATAAACATATACTGTACCAAGTGTTATTGGGTTTGGTTGGTTAAATCGCGAGAAACATCTATTTAAAAGTCACAAATTCGCTTGGCCGCCATGTTGATTTTGTAGTTACCAGGTTTTCAAAAGTCACATAGGTGAACTTCTAGTAGTTTCCTTTATCACCGTAAACAATTCCAGGTTGATATCGGTAATAGTTTCGGAGATATTGAATGCTGGTGAAAAATTTCGCACAGCCGCCATGTTGGATTGGTGAGACGTAACAAAATTTGAATGGCACGGTCGGGGTATTCCGGAATAGTGCTATGAACTTACCGAGTTTCATTTTTATTGCTCCAGCCGTTTAGAAGTTATTAGGGGGACACACACACGCACACACAGACACACGGACAAAAGGTTATCTCATAAGCCTATTTTTTTTTCATAAATGAAAATAGGCAAAAAATGGTAGTATCAAACACTGTATCCGTCTCTTCCGTACATTTTTCGGCAAATAAAAGCATATTCGCTTAATTAGATACAATGACGATGATGATCCTACCATGAAAATTGAGTGTCAAAAATAACTCCCAGATTCTTACTGCTGACTGATATGGTACCATTTGGCCTTCAAGCTAAAGAGGTGGTACTGGGTCAGCCAGAGAAATGAGTAATTTCGTATAGCTGATGATAGGGTGTGTTTTTTCGAATCTGTGAGATTATGATTTAGTGCGCACTGAAATAGGCTTTAAATGTCACTGTTAATCAGGGCTAGGTTCAAATGAATGGATTTCAGATCCGTATGTATATATAGCTGAATATCATCTGCGTACATATGATGTTGATAGAATTTAAGGGCAGAAGGCAGGTCATTTAAATACACGGAGAACAGGAGTGGACCAAGCACCGAACCCTGGGACACACTGTTGGTACTTCACACCAATCTGAAACATTGTCATCTGCTTGGACTACTCTCTGGTATCTACCGGTTAGGTATAATCTAAACCAGTTCGTTACTGACTTAGAAAGACCTAGATTTCTTAATTTCACTTACAGGATCTCATGGTGAACTCTGTCAGAAATTTTGATAACATCGAATAGAGATAAAATAGTTATTTCCTTCCGGTCCATTGCTTGCCGAATGTTGTCCGCGACTTTCATAAGAGCTGTCAGAGTACTGTGTTTTGATTTATATCCATATTGATTCGCGTAGAATTTATATATTCATAAAACTGGTCAAAACAATCCGTTCTAACGCCTTCCTAATTACACTAAGGATGATAGAAGTAGATAGTATACGAAATGTCACTGCTGTAGCTTTAATTCAAGCTAAATTAATGTCCTTTTTAGCTAGCTCGATAAAGATATCCCCTGCTTTGCAATTTTTTTAAGTTAGTTATTGTAGTTTTAAGTGGCGGAACAGCCCCGATGTCTCACACTTTGTTAGCAACATCAAATTTCGATTGCTAATGCAACACTGGAAATGACTTCAAACACCATAATTAATTTACATTTAAAATCCTCTCGGTTCATACGTGGGTCCCTCAGATGTTTCTTCTGTCATTCCTTCCTTATTTCTTTCTTTCTTTCTTTCTTACTTTCTTTCTTTCTTTCTTTCTTTCTTTTCTTCTTTCTTTCTTTCTTTCTTTCTTTCTTTCTTTCTTTCTTCATTTCTTCCACCACTTTGCGTAGCCAGACGTGCTAGGCACTACAGCACCAGGTGGTCATATGTAAGTATGTAATGGTGTGTCAAGGAATTGATCGTCTAGGAGTTCCTGTACTTGATGGATGGAGTAAGCTTAAGGCCAGTCAGTAGCTTCAAGTATCTTGGGTCAACCATGTCTGAAGATGGCAACATAAATACTGAGATTAACCACAGTGTTCAGTCAGCCTGGATGAACTGGAAAAGATTTTCTGTCATTCTGTGTGACAAAAGGCTCAATATAAGGGTGAAAGGAATGGCCTACAAGGCAGCTGTGAGGCCAGCCATGATGTATGGTGTGGAGACATGGGCAATAACTAAGTCACAATGTCATAAGCTGGATGTGACTGAGATGAAGATGCTGCGCTGGATGAGTGGCATCACTAGAATTGATCACATCGCAAATGAGAAATTCAGGGGCACAGTAAAAGTAACAGAAGTCTCCAGGAAAATCCAGGAGAGAAGATTGCTGTGGTATGGGCGTGTTATACGTCGGGATAATAACTATGTAGGAAGGAGAGCGATGTCTCTGGTTGTGGATGGCACGAGGAATAGAGGTAGACCTCGAAGAAGATGGACTGACACTATCTATGAAGACCTAATGGAGAAGCAGTTAAGGGACGACCCTGTGTGGCACATAATAAAATGGAAAAGACTTGCCAGAAACATGGACCCCACTTGAAGTGGGATAAGATGATGAAGAAGAGGAGTTCCTGTACTTGCAGTGGTGGATATATCATCGACCACTGCAAGACTGTTTAAAAACAGTGTGTTGTAAGGCAATTACTTTGCAACTCTAATCAGGTGGTTTGAAAATGCAAATGCGGGACATCGCGACTTGATGTGCGGCAATAAAGGAGTGGAATTAGGTTACTACAGCTCAGTAAGCCAATGCTATAACAACGTATCCTCCTATTCAAATGATTACTGCTTTGCCAGTTCATTTATGGACTGCGCGTACTATAAAAGACTCAAATAGTCTCTCACGTCTGTAACGAGAACAGATGAAGGGCGTGCTTGTTTATGTGGCCAGGCAGAGTAGAAGGCTACAGTGTATTCTGATATTCGAAGTCAGAACTCGAAATGTCTGCCGCGAGGCGTAATGGCCAGCATTCTTCGCTAGTTCCGAGTTCGATTCCCAGCTCTTACAAGATATGTAATTCTGGCCTGAGGACTGAAACGAGGTAAACCTCACCTTCTAGTTCTATTTCCTGTTCAGCTATCGTAGAAGTGGTTTCATAATTCTCGACGTGATAGAAGGCATTTGAAGTAATGGAAGTCGAAAGCTTGTACAAAGTGTGATGGGCATCAGCTGTTTTAATGCCCCCTATCGCAGCCCTCAGACCAGACTCAAATTTCTTGGCAGGACCAGGAATCAAATCTGAACCTCCAGGCGACACCACAAGATGGTCGGAAACGAGAATAACAGGGGTAGAAATTCACTCGTAGGTACAGTATACGATAAGGATCAGCATATTTTTAGCCTCTTTTCACATTTTGCAAAAATGAGGAAACTGTAGACTTATTAGATCGATCCGGGCAAATGTGTGTCTGTCTGTCTGTCTGACTGGCTGTGTGTGTGTCCACCCCTATCAACTCCTTAACGACTGCAGCAATCGAAACAAAATTTGGTAGGAATAAAGAACTATACCTGAATATCTCAATGCCGTATTTGAAAATGATGTCGGTGCTACCAACTGCTGAAAAATCACAATTGAAATTTGAGCTCCATGTTGGATATCATGGAAAGTATGAATGGGAGCTATTTCAAAATTGGCACACGTATAAATAATAATATTTCAGTTTAATTTCCGGGAGGCCATACATGGCAGTGTTGCCAAATTGATTATAAGCCTGCTGATATGTCCAATTTTTAAATGCATATAACGTCTACACTATCAATTGGAATTCAACCAAATTTCGTATGTGCTATGTGTACATAACCAGATATGACTGAGCGTATTCTTAAGAGCCACTAGGGCTACCAACTGTTAATAAATGCTCTCAATTTATTTTATCCAAATACCAATATATCAGAAAGTATGCAAGCCGACAGCTTTAAACTTTGCACACGCATAGTACCTGACATTCAATATTAATTTGGAGTGACTTACATACGTCAGTGCTACCAACATGATTCTAAGCCTGCTGAGAGGTCCAACTTTAAATCCATGTAACTTAAATACTATCATTTGGATTTCAACCAAATTTCCTATGTGCTATATGTACCATAACAGATATAACTATGCGTATTCTTAAGAGCAACCACGGCTGCCAACTGTTAACAAATGCTGTCTCTATTTTTCTTACCCTAATATCAATATATCAGATAGTATGCAAGCCAATAGCTCTAAACTTTTCACACGTATAGTACCTGGCAGATTAATTTGGAGTAACTAATATATGTCAGTGCTGCCAACATGATTTTAAGCCTGCTGATAGGTCCAATTTTAAAATGCATGTAACTTCTATACTAACTAATGGATTTCATTCAAAATTGGCACAACAATAGATCATATTATTTCAGATTATTTCTGACCAATACATGCATGACATTGTTGTCAACATGATTTTACGCTCGCTGTTAGATCCAATGTTTAATTGCATGTAACGTCCATGCTATCCATTGGACTTCAACCAAATGTTGTTTTGTGTACCTTACGATTTGGAACTAAGAATATATTCAGTAACCAGGGCTACCAACTGTAGTGTTCTATTAGGCTACATTATGCCAGGTATGCAGTATTTCAAACTAATTAGAAATTTCGATATTACCAACTTAATTTTGTCATTATTTGAGATAGATTCATATAGATTAATCATTGGCATGAATCTTAAATTTTAAGAAAAGTAGGCTCTTTAGTTCGGCACGGAACTTCTTGTTAGTCTCTGGATTTGCCCGGAGCCTGGTTCGGTGGCTTGGTCAGTAGCATGCTGAGCTTCTATTCGCAAATTCGCGGTTTCAAACCCGGCCGAAGTCGTTGGATTTTTTAATATCATTCAACTCCCTCAGTTTGCCTTCCTTCGGAGGGGAAGTAACGCCGGTGGGCCCATGTCATAGATTTATGACATGTAAGAAAATCTTCCAGTAACTACAATTGTGTGAAGCTAAATTTGTAGGTTAGATTTGATTAACGCTCTATTAAGTTCCAACGTTCGCCGCCAGGTGGCGGTTGCGTTAGCATCTAGTGGCCAAGTATGCAGCTAGGTAGCAAAAGTAGGAACTAATTGAAATTGATCGTCTGCAGTCCTTACCTGAATTACAGAAAACACACACTAATACAGCCATCACAATTAACACCGGTTATAAAACCGATTCTACACACACACACACAGTACACGGGGCTACATAACCACGTTGTCGCAGCTCCCAAACTGAGGAACCAACCAACGGATTTGTCCTGCACCATATCGAACCATTTGGAAATCAACTCTTAGTGGTTAGAGCCCCATTGAAGAATATGCCACCTGTCTCCTGGTCTAATGGAGGAGATTTAGTGGCCTCTATGTCAGAGGATATTCTCATAGCCTGTGGCTTCCTGAAGGAGTGATGGCCTACTAAATCAGCTAGTCACTCAACTGGACTCCTGAGGGAGGAGTAATGTCCAGCGGTGTGTGGCAGAAACAACGTAGCTAGAGTCACTACGTGTCTAATACTGCAGCCTTTCAAATTTACAAAGAAATTGATGTTATAGTTCTCTCACATTACTCATTAACGATCTGACTGGCTGCGTGGTGCAGCGGCAACGTTCTCGCCTGCTGTGTCAAAGGTTGCAGGATTGTATCCTGGTGCAGTCAGTCGGCATTTGAGGGAGCGCAAATTCGAAGGAGCCGTGTCGGTAGATTTAATAGTACGTTGTTATTATTAGTATTGGCATATTGGTTTTCTAGGCCAAGTAATTAAAACTCAGCATATCTGGTAGGATTTTGCCGTGTTTTTGCAGTAGAGGATTACTCCAACGGTGGTCCGGGCACGGTCACCACGAGCCCGCTGAAGAGCTCGACATGGTGTACCTAGGCGAAACCAAAATATAATAATAATAATAATAATAATAAAACTAGAAGATTTGCTGAGTTGTTATTGAAGTTGACGTTGGCGTTGACGCCGTCGTTGTCATTGACGTTGACGTTGTTCTTTCGCTGACGATGTCTATTTGAAAACAATATTTCAATAAAAAGTTCAGTAATGGAATTAGCGGAATAATAGACTGTCCGCACAAAAATTCCTTTTTCGCTAGAAAGAAGGCAGAAAACTCTGCTCTAAATTTGGTTGTATATACAGGTGTAATGTAATTGGTACACCTGGTGGGATGTCAGGCTATTATAAAAATGCAATGCTATTGCTTTCTTAAATTATGTGTAACTGTTGGCTGTGTGTAAGTGTCTGGCTTGAATTTCCACAGCATAACAGAACACGTACACAGCTGTAGAGAGGGAATCACTTGCCTAGAGAACAGATTTACGATAAAGCCGCTCCTGTGTTACGTTATGTACTGGAGAGGCGTGCCTAATTTGCTGTCGTCCTTTCAAAATTATCGAGTGACGTTTTGGAGGTTCACTTTGTTATGTGATAAAGTGAGAAGCCTCCTTATAGAACGAAGCCAAGAATGCGCCACGTGATGGACGGGCCACTGTGTGCAGCCACCTGTCGAGCAAGGCACTGGTGCTTGCAGCAGCGTAGCGCCCAACTAGATTAACACATTTACACATTTCTACGTATTTGACGATCATATTTACTTAATGAATTTCACAGTAGTTGTTGGAAATGCTGTCCTCCTTTTTCTAGACACTCGTTGCCCTGACGTAGGAAGTTTTGGTACTACTACTACTACTACTACTACTACTACTACTACTACTACTACTACTCGGCGCTACTGTCCAGGTAGGACCTTGGCCTCTCCAACAATCGTTGCCCAATCCTGACGATCTTCTGTACGTTTCCTCCATCTTCTTACTCCCATCTTGCGTAAGTCGTCCTCCACGTCATCCAACCATCGTTTCCTAGGTCTTCCTTTGCATCTTCTTCCACCTGGATTTCCTCTATTGGTTTTTTAACCACTCTATCACCTGCCATTCTCTCCACATGTCCCAGTCATCTTAGCCCATTATTCTTTACTTCCGAAACTATATCAGGATGCCCATATAATTCCTCCAATTCTTTGTTTTCCCGTATTCTCCATCTTCCTGCCTCATTCACTGCTCCATAAATCTTCCTCAGTATTTTCCTTTCCCATCTTCTCAAAAGCTCCTCTTCTGCCACAGTCATAGTCCATGTTTCCGAGCCGTACATTACCCTTGGTCTTGTCACTGTTCGGTACACTGTCATCTTTGATCTTCTACTGAGGATGCGCGCTTTGAGGAATTTTATCAGTGCCCAATAAGCTCTATTACCAGCTGCAATTCTTGCATTTATTTCTTCTCTTGTGCTATTATCTTCAGTAACCAATACTCCCAAATACTTGAAATTTCACACCTCTCAAAATTCATCCCATTTAGGTTTATAAATAAATTTATATATTTATCTCTCTCCACAGTATTTCTCCTAGATAATAATAAATATTGGGTTTTGTTGTAGTTCACTCGTAATCCTACTTCTTCTGATTCTTTTTCTAACCGTCCCAACCCTTCTTCAAGATCTTTCAGTCTTCGTGACAGCATACCTACATCATCAGCATACGCTAGATTTTGGCTCATACGGTTTAACAGCGTGCCTCCTGGATTGCTGATATCTATCTTCCTCATTACTCTCTCTAGTACTTTATTGAACAGCAGCGTGGACAGTACGTCTCCCTGTCGTAAGCCTTGGTTTACCTCAAAAACTTTTGAGAGTCTTCCTTCAACAAGTTTTGGTACACTCGTTGTAATTCATCCTCGCTGATATTTCGTATCAGAGCAGTTATTTCGTTCTGGTGAGCCTCCAGAGTATGCGAGTCGGTTATGTATACCTTTGGTTTAAGAATCTTCCACAAGTAAAAAACGCACAGCGCTGAAACTTGTGAACATATTTAATGCAAACTTCTTCTTTCACTAGGAAAATTCGATGGTTTGTTCTATTCCTAATCATGTTCACGTGATACGACCTAGGCTTCAGTACAGTATTTCACAGCATGTCTTAATTACCAACCCAGCTGTGCATCTAATGAGTGCAATGCCAGCATCCAGGGCTTATCGACGTGTTGTTGTAATCAGCACATACTAATAATGTGAAGGTGATCATTGCGACCTGTCGGTGGCACGGCTATAGGAAAGCCCTGTTCTATAGAGATGGTCCTCACTATAGTAGAAATGGGGTTCACTTTAATAAGATATTTTCAGATATCTTCAAGGTTGCCGGCGGGGGGATTCGAACCTCCTCGCCTCCCGGATGTGAGTGACTGCCAACAGTCATGCCGCAACCACCTCGGCTAACTCACCAGTTCAATGGACTCAGTCCAATTAACACAACAGAAATGTGTGTGATGGGAGTAGTTGGCTTCCTGTGTATTTGATTCTGGCGTAATAACAATGTGAATAGCTCCTTTCGGTCATGGGTGATAAGCCAAGAATGCTAGCCTCTACGCCACGATGCGGACAAAAACATTAAAATTATGGCCTAAAAGTACATATCTCCAACACTGGTGGGTTGGTTCCTTAGTTTAGGGGCTGCAACAACGCGGTCATGTAGCCCCGTGTACTTTGGGTGTGTGTAGAGTCTGTCTGATAACCGGCGTTAATTGTGATGGCTGTATTAGTGTGTGTTATTTGTTTTTAATTCAACTAAGGACGGGAGACAATCGATGTTCAAGTAGTTCAAGCTTTTGTTACCAAACGCCACTGTCAACAACCAACTAGTTCTGAACTTTGTTACTAGATGACACCGCAGTCGACTCCTGGCGACGAACGTTGCAACCTAAGAGCGTTAGTCAAATATAACCTATAATATAGCTTCACACAAGTGTAATTAGTGGAAGGTTCTTTATCATGCCATAAATCTATGACATGGGACCGCCGGCTTTACTTCCCCTCCCATGGAAGGCATACTGAGGGATTTTAACGCTCTTAAAAATCCGACGACTTCAGCTGGGTTTGAACCCGTGACCTTGGGCATAGAATCTCAGCATGCTACCAACTACGCCACCGAAGCCTCCTACCTCCAACACTACCCAATTGTTTTTGAATAACTCAAGCTTATATTGTTACGTGACAATTTTATCACGATCAAAAATGATGGGACCTACTTTCTAGCTGGAATCCAAACCACTGGAGGAGTTTCCTTTCCGCCTTTTTTGAGGTAAGCAATTGATCATTGCAGCATCATGCCCCTTCTTTACTTGACATGTTTTAAATTATTGTATCAATAAAATAAAATAAAATAAAATAAAATCCTGTCCGTTATCGCATGTGAAAAGTTATAGATTTTAGTAAACACTTCCATGTGTTAGATAAAAGAAGTGATATGCGTGGTATTCTTAGCATTCCCTTCTCGATCACGCTTTATTCAAGCGTTGACAAAATACTTATCGTTACATCATTCTTCACCAAATCCCAAATATTTTTCCATAATTAGTCAACCAGAAGTAATTATAGCCTAGTTAGAACTATTATTGGCATAAGCGGCGTAGTTGGTAGCACGATGAGCTTCTATGCCCAAGGTCGTGGGTTCAAACCCAGCCGACGTCGTCGGATTTTTTAAGAGCGTTAAAAACCCCTCAGTACGCCTTCCTTTGGAGGGGAAGTAAAGCCGGCGGTCTCATGTCAAAGATGTATGGCATGTAAAACGTTCAAATAATTACACTTGTGTAAAGCTAAATTATAGGTTAGATTTGACTAACGCTCTTAGGTTCCAACGTTCGTCACCAGGAGATGAATGCGGTGGCATCTAGTAACCAAGTTCATAAATAGTTGTCATTGAGGGTGGCGTTTGGTAGCAATAGTAGGAACTACTTGAAAATTGAATGTCTACTGCGCTTACTTGAATTAAACACAGATAACACACACTAATACAGCCATCACAATTAACACCGGTTATCAGACAGATTCTACACACACCCAATGTACACGGGGCTACATGACCGCGTTGATACAGATCCCAAACTGAGGAACCAACCAATTATAGGCATAATCATCCAAAACTATTAAAAACACGTAATAATCTGCATACAGTATTTTAAACGCTAATCCATTCAAGTATTTGTATTGAATATGAAATGTCAATGAAATCGAATCCTTAGTCATAATGAACATAATCTACCTCTCTAGAATGACCCACCAGATGTTGTTACATGCGCGTGTTTCTCCAAGAAATGGAGTTTTCTCCCCTCGATGAAATAAGGAAATGAGATTGGAATTTAATTTATAAAAGGAAATTGATTGTCTGTGTGACCTAAGAAGAACTTTCATTTTCACTGTTTGACGGTGCAATGTGGTGGTAATTTCGTTGTATAACACGCTACAGACTAACTTCTATATAACCTCAACGGACAAAAAAAAAACTACATCCCTACCCTGAGAGAGCACACTAGTCGCTTTATAGTGCTGTACATGGTGTTGCAATATAGCTTATATTACAAGCTATCCAGACAAAAGTTAAATCACCACCCTCAATGAGCACCCTAGTCGCTTTAGAGAGCTGTACATGGTGTTGCAATATAACTTATATTACATGCTCCCCAGACAAAAGTTAAATCACCTCCCTTAATGAGCACGCTAGTTGCTTTAGAGTGCTGTACATGGTGTTGCAATATACACACATCAAAAAAAGTTTTGCATCACCTCGGTTCCCAGATCTCCGGCATATAGACGTTGACTGTGTATATTGTATCCAAGATACAGTCCCTTTGACTGTTCATAGATGTCACTAAAACTGCTCAAAGATGTAAACAACCATGCATGAGCAGGGCCTATTAGACGGAGGGGGTACGACAGCCGATCAGTTCCAGTCATTCCACCAGGACGAAGGTACGCTGCTCATGTTGTCTGTAGTTCTACCATGCCTAGAAGGTCAATACCGCAGTTCGATCGCGTCCGCATTGTTACTTTGTGTCAAGAAGGGCTCTCAACAAGGGAAGTTTCCAGGCGTCTCAGAGTGAACCAAAGCGATGTTGTTCGGACATGGAGGAGGTACAGAGATACAGGAACTGTCGATGACAGGCCTCGCTCAGGCCGCCCAAGGGCTACTACTGTAGTGGATGACCGCTACTTACGGATTGCCGCTCGGAGGAACCCTGACAGCAATGCCACCATGTTGAATAATGCGTTTCGTTCAGCCACAGGACGTCGTGTTTCAACTCAAACTGTGCGCAATAGGCTGCATGATGCGCAACTTCACTCCCGACGTCCATGGCGAGGTCCAGCTTTGCAACCCCGACACCATGCAGCGCGGTACAGATGGGCCCAACAACATGCTGAATGGACCCCACGGAATTGGCATCACGTTCTCTTCACCGATGAGTGTCGCATATGCCTTCAACCAGACAATCGTCGGAGACGTGTTTGGAGGCACCCTGGTCAGGCTGAACGTCTTAGACACACTGTCCAGCGAGTGCAGCAAGGTGGTGGTTCCCTGATGTTTTGGGGTGGCATTATGTGGGGCCGACGTACGCCACTGGTGGTCATGGAAGGCTCCGAAACGGCTTTACGATACCTGAATGACATCCTCCGACCCATAGTGCAACCATATCGGCAGAATATTGGAGAGGCATTTGTCTTCATGGACGACAATTCTCGACCTCATCGTGCACATCTTGTGAATGCGTTCCTTCAAGATAACGACATCGCTCAACTACAGTGGCCAGCATGTTCGCCAGACATGAACCCTATCGAACATGCCTGGGATATGTTGAAAAGGGCTGTTTATGGACGTCTTGACCCACCAACCACTCTGAGAGATTTACGCCGAATTGTCGTTGAGGAGTGGGACAATTTGGACCAACAGTGTCTTGATGAACTTGTGGATAGTATGCCACGGCGAATACAGGCATGCATCAATGCAAGAGGACGTGCTACTGGGTATTAGAGGTAGTGGTGTGTACTGCAATCTGGACCACAAATGCTGAAAGTCTAGCTGTATGATGGTACAACATGCAATGTGTGGGTCTCATGAGCAATAAAACGAGCTGAAATGTTGTTTGTGTTGATCTCTATTCCCTTTGTATTTAACGGTTCCGGAACTCTTGGAACCGAGGTGATGCAAAACTTTTTTTGATGTGTGTAGCTTATATTACAAGCTCACCAGACAAAAGTTAAATCACCTCCCTCAATGAGCACCCTAGTCGCTTTATAGTGCTGTGCACGGTGTTGCAATATAGCTTATATTACAAGCTAACCAGACAAAAGTTAAATCACCTTCCTCAATGAGCACACTAGTCGCTTTATAGTGGTGTGCACGGTGTTGCAATATAGCTTATATTACAAGCTAACCAGACAAAAGTTAAATCACCTCCCTCAATGAGCACACTAGTCGCTTTATAGTGCTGTGCACGGTGTTGCAATATAGCTTATATTACAAGCTAACCAGACAAAAGTTAAATCACCTCCCTCAATGAGCACCCTAGTCGCTTTATAGTGCTGTGCACGGTGTTGCAATATAGCTTATATTACAAGCTCACCAGACAAAAGTTAAATCACCACCCTCAATGGGCACCCTAGTCACTTTAGAGAGCCGTGCATGGTGTTGCAATATAGCTTATATTACAAGCTAACCAGACAAAAGTTAAATCACCTCCCTCAATGAGCACCCTAGTCACTTTATAGTGCTGTACACGGTGTTGCAATATAGCTTATATTACAAGCTAACCAGACAAAAGTTAAATCACCTCCCTCAATGAGCACACTAGTCGCTTTAGAGAGCTGTGCATGGTGTTGCAATATAGCTTATATTACAAGCTAACCAGACAAAAGTTAAATCACCTCCCTCAATGAGCACCCTAGTCACTTTATAGTGCTGTGCATGGTGTTGCAATATAGCTTATATTACAAGCTCACCAGACAAAAGTTAAATCACCTCCCTCAATGAGCTCCCTGGTCGCTTTAGAGAGCTGTGCATGGTGTTGCAATATAGCTTATATTACAAGCTAACCAGACAAAAGTTAAATCACCTCCCTCAATGAGCACCCTAGTCACTTTATAGTGCTGTGCACGGTGTTGCAATATAGCTTATATTACAAGCTAACCAGACAAAAGTTAAATCACCACCCTCAATGGGCACCCTAGTCACATTAGAGAGCCGTGCATGGTGTTGCAATATAGCTTATATTACAAGCTAACCAGACAAAAGTTAAATCACCTCCCTCAATGAGCACCCTAGTCACTTTATAGTGCTGTGCACGGTGTTGCAATATAGCTTATATTACAAGCTAACCAGACAAAAGTTAAATCACCACCCTCAATGGGCACCCTAGTCACTTTAGAGAGCCGTGCATGGTGTTGCAATATAGCTTATATTACAAGCTAACCAGACAAAAGTTAAATCACCTCCCTCAATGAGCACCCTAGTCACTTTATAGTGCTGTGCATGGTGTTGCAATATAGCTTATATTACAAGCTCACCAGACAAAAGTTAAATCACCTCCCTCAATGAGCACCCTGGTCGCTTTAGAGAGCTGTGCATGGTGTTGCAATATAGCTTATATTACAAGCTAACCAGACAAAAGTTAAATCACCTCCCTCAATGAGCACACTAGTCGCTTTATAGTGCTGTGCATGGTGTTGCAATATAGCTTATATTACAAGCTCACCAGACAAAAGTTAAATCACCTCCCTAAATGAGCACCCTAGTGGCTTTAGAGGGCTGTGCATGGTGTTGCAATATAGCTTATATTACAAGCTCACCAGACAAAAGTTAAATCACCTCCCTCAATGAGCACACTAGTCGCTTTAGTGAGCCGTGCATGGTGTTGCAATATAGCTTATATTACAAGCTCACCAGACAAAAGTTAAATCACCTCCCTCAATGAGCACCCTAGTCACTTTAGAGAGCCGTGCATGGTGTTGCAATATAGCTTATATTACAAGCTCACCAGACAAAAGTTAAATCACCTCCCTAAATGAGCACCCTAGTCGCTTTATAGTGCTGTGCACGGTGTTGCAATATAGCTTATATTACAAGCTCAACAGACAAAAGTTAAATCACCTCCCTCAATGAGCACCCTAGTCGCTTTAGAGGGCTGTGCATGGTGTTGCAATATAGCTTATATTACAAGCTCATCAGACAAAAGTTAAATCACCTCCCTCAATGAGCACCCTAGTCGCTTTAGAGGGCTGTGCATGGTGTTGCAATATAGCTTATATTACAAGCTAACCAGACAAAAGTTAAATCACCTCCCTCAATGAGCACCCTAGTCACTTTAGAGAGCCGTGCATGGTGTTGCAATATAGCTTATATTACAAGCTCACCAGACAAAAGTTAAATCACCTCCCTCAATGAGCACACTAGTCGCTTTAGTGAGCCGTGCATGGTGTTGCAATATAGCTTATATTACAAGCTCACCAGACAAAAGTTAAATCACCTCCCTCAATGAGCACCCTAGTCACTTTAGAGAGCCGTGCATGGTGTTGCAATATAGCTTATATTACAAGCTCACCAGACAAAAGTTAAATCACCTCCCTTAATGAGCACCCTAGTCACTTTATAGTGCTGTGCACGGTGTTGCAATATAGCTTATATTACAAGCTAACCAGACAAAAGTTAAATCACCTCCCTTAATGAGCACCCTAGTCACTTTATAGTGCTGTGCACGGTGTTGCAATATAGCTTATATTACAAGCTAACCAGACAAAAGTTAAATCACCACCCTTAATGAGCACCCTAGTCACTTTATAGTGCTGTGCACGGTGTTGCAATAAAGCTTATATTACAAGCTCACCAGACAAAAGTTAAATCACCACCCTCAATGAGCACCCTATTCGCTTTAGAGAGCTGTGCATGGTGTTGCAATATAGCTTATATTACAAGCTCACCAGACAAAAGTTAAATCACCTCCCTCAATGAGCACACTAATCACTTTAGAGAGCTGTGCATGGTGTTGCAATATAGCCTATATTACAAGCTAACCAGACAAAAGTTAAATCACCTCCCTCAATGAGCACCCTGTTCGCTTTAGAGAGCTGTGCATGGTGTTGCAATATAGCCTATATTACAAGCTCACCAAGCAAAAGTTAAATCCTCTCCCTCAATGAGCACCCTAATCACTTTAGAGAGCTGTGCATGGTGTTGCAATATAGCTTATATTACAAGCTCACCAGACAAAAGTTAAATCACCTCCCTCAATGAGCACCCTAGTCGCTTTAGAGGGCTGTGCATGGTGTTGCAATATAGCTTATATTACAAGCTCACCAGACAAAAGTTAAATCACCTCCCTCAATGAGCACCCTATTCACTTTAGAGAGCTGTGCATGGTGTTGCAATATAGCTTATATTACAAGCTCACCAGACAAAAGTTAAATCACCTCCCTCAATGAGCACCCTATTCACTTTAGAGAGCTGTGCATGGTGTTGCAATATAGCTTATATTACAAGCTCACCAGACAAAAGTTAAATCACCTCCCTCAATGAGCACCCTATTCGCTTTAGAGAGCTGTGCATGGTGTTGCAATATAGCCTATATTACAAGCTCATCAGACAAAAGTTAAATCACCTCCCTCAATGAGCACCCTAGTCGATTTAGAGGGCTGTGCACGGTGTTGCAATATAGCTTATATTACAAGCTCGCCAAGCAAAAGTTAAATCCTCTCCCTCAATGAGCACCCTATTCGCTTTAGAGAGCTGTGCATGGTGTTGCAATATAGCTTATATTACAAGCTCATCAGACAAAAGTTAAATCACCTCCCTTAATGAGCACGCTAGTTGCTTTAGAGTGCTGTACATGGTGTTGCAATATAGCTTATATTACAAGCTCACCAGACAAAAGTTAAATCCTCTCCCTCAATGAGCACCCTAGTCGCTTTAGAGAGCTGTGCATGGTGTTGCAATATAGCTTATATTACAAGCTCATCAGACAAAAGTTAAATCACCTCCCTCAATGAGCACCCTAGTCGCTTTATAGTGCTGTGCACGGTGTTGCAATATAGCTTATATTACAAGCTCACCAGACAAAAGTTAAATCACCACCCTCATTGAGCACCCTAGTCGCTTTAGAGAGCTGTGCATGGTGTTGCAATATAGCTTATATTACAAGCTCACCAGACAAAAGTTAAATCACCTCCCTTAATGAGCACGCTAGTTGCTTTAGAGAGCTGTACATGGTGTTGCAATATATATAAGAAAGTCGTGTGAGTTACACTATTTAAAACTCAAGAAGGGCTGAACCAATTTGGCTGAAAATTGGTGTGGAGGTAGCTTAGAACCAGGAGACGGATATAGGATACTTTCTATCCCGTGACGTGACATAAAACGTCAAAGAGAATACAAGTCACTATAAAACGTAACGTAAATGACAGCTAAAATAAACCCGTGAAGAAATGGCAAGGCAAGTCGTTTCCAAGCAACAGTAGCTCTTGACGAGACACGGCCGACTGGATACGAGTAGCGCTCTCCACTACCGCTATAGAAATCATTAAAATACTCAATTTTTAGCCTACTTTCCATTTTTGCAAAAAATGAAAGTAGACTTATGAGATCAACACAGGGCGAAAAAAAGTGTGTCTGTCTGTGTGTGTGTATGTGTGTGAGTCTGTGTGTGTGTGTGTGTGTGTGTGTGTGGACTCTGAATGTCTGTCTCCCCCCCTATCAATTCGAACACGGTAAACGCGAATTGAACGAAATTTGGTACAAAGGTAGCACTAGCAAAGGACACCTCAGTGTCATGTTTTATATCGCCGCCATCTTGACTGAAACGTAATGGCGGCCACACAAATGTTCAAAGCTTAAATCAAATTACGACTAACCTAATCATCCGATCTCTACCAAATTTTGCAACAACATACCTTTATGGGGGGAGCATCCTTTGACTATACTAATAGGTCATCAGCCTAATAGTTCGCGGATGGCGGCCATCTTTGTGTGAAAAACGATTCCCCTATTAATTTGAACACGGTGAAACCGAATGGAACGACATTTGTTACAGAGGTAGTACTAGCAGAGGGCTCCTCAGTGTCATATTTTATATCGCCGCCATCTTGACGGAAACGTAATGGCGGCCACACAAATGTTCAAAGCTTAAATCAAATTACGACTAACCTAATCATCCGATCTCTACCAAATTTTGCAACAACATACCTTTATGGAGGAAGCATTCTTTGACCAAATTAAAAGGTCATTAGCCTAATAGTTTGCGGATGGCGGCCATCTTTGTGTGAAAATCGATTCCCCCTAATAATTCGAACACGGTCAAACCGAATGGAACGAAATTTGGTACAGACGTAGTAATAGCAGAGGGCTCCTCAGTGTCATATTTTATATCGCCGCCATCTTGACGGAAACGTAATGGCGGCCACACAAATGTTCAAAGCTTGAATCAAATTACGACTAACCTAATCATCCGATCTCTACCAAATTTTGCAACAACATATCTTTATGGAGGAAGCATCCTTTGGCCATATTAATAGGTTATTAGAGTAATAGTTTGCGGATGGCGGCCATCTTTGTGTCAAAATCGATTCCCCCTATTAATTCAAACACGGTGAAACCGAATAGAACGAAATTTGGTACAGAGGTAGCTCTAGCGAAGGGCACCTCAGTGTCATTTTTTATATTGCCGCCATATTGACAGAAACGTAATGGCGGCCACACAAATGTTCAAAGCTTAAATCAAATTATGACAAACCTAATCATCCGATCTCTACCAAATTTTGCAACAATATACCTTTATGGAGGGAGCATCATTTGACCAATCTAATAGGTCATTAGACTAATAGTTTGCGGATGGCGGCCATCTTTGTGTCAAAATCGATTCCCCCTATTAATTCGAACACGGTGAAACCGAATGGAACGAAATTTGGTACAGAGGTAGCACTAGCAAAGGGCACCTCAGTGACATGTTTTATATCACCGGCATCTTGACGGAAACGTAATCGCGGCCACCCAAATGTTAAAAGCTAAAATGTAAATACGACCAACCTAATAATCTAGTCTCTACCAAATTTTGCAACAACATATCTTTATGTGGAAAGCATATCCTGACCAAACTGCAAGATCATCTGCCCAATAGTTTGCAGATGGTGGCCAAGTATGTGTAAATCCATTCCCCATATCAATTCAAACACGGTGGAACCGAATTGAATGTTGTTTTTTTTACAGAGGTAGCACTAGCAAAGGGCTCCTCATATTCATGTTTAATATCCCTATAGCACGTTGTATTTCAACAAGCTACTACACCCAACATTCAATTATACTCCTTGAAAAGGACAATGAGTTATAACAATACCCATGCATTTAGGAGAAAGTAGGCTATATGTTCTTTACTGAACATCTTGTTTATTTGTATTTTTTGATATGCATAGTTAATTCAATTTACAATACAGAGCACGCGAGTAGTTTAAACAAATGAGTGTTGGCGAGGCGTTCATATAGCCTACAATTCATCCGATTGCGACCAAATTGTGGTGGGTTGTTTAGCACACTTCCGGGAAAGATATAGGCCTAGTAAATCCGATTTACAGTAGATATTACGAGAGTAGCTTCAATAAAATGGCGTGCGATTCGTTTCAACAATGACCCACATGCGTTCATATACCATTCATCCCATTGCGATGAAACTTGGGTGAGATGTTATGTACACTTCAGGGAAAGTTTTTGGCGTAGTAAATCCACTTAACAATAGGTAGCGCACGAGTAGATTCAACAAATGAGCGACTACGCACGAAGCGTTTCAACAGAGTCCCGTATGCGTTCATATGCTATTCGTCCGATAGCGATGAAACTTGGGTGAGATGTTGTGTCCACTTCAGGTAAGTTTTCTGGCGTAGTAAATGCTCTTTTCAATAGGTATCGCACAAATACAGTAGATTAAACAAATGAGCGACGACGCGTGAAGTGTTCAACAAAGTCCCATATGCGTTCATATACCATTCGTCCGATAGCGATGAAACTTGGGTGAGTTATTGTTTACACTCCAGGGAAGGTTTCAGGCTTAGTAAATCCATTTTACAAAAGGTAGCGCACGAGTAAATTCAATAAATGAGCAAGGAGGCGCGAAGCGTTTCAACAAAGTCCCGTGTACGTTCATATACTAATCGTCCGATAGCGATGAAATTTGGGTGAGATGTAGTGTACACTTCAGGTAAGGTTTCTGGCTTAGTAAATCCACTTTTCAATAGGTATCGCACATGTAGATTAAACAAATAAGCTAGGACGCGCGAAGTGTTTAAACAAAGTCCCATTTGCGTTCATATAGGCCTACCATTCGTCCGACAGCGATAAAACTTGGGTGAGTTATTGTGTACACTCCAGGGAAGGTTTCAGGCTTAGTAAATCAATTTTACCACAGGTAGCACATGAGTAGATTCAACAAATGAGCGAAGACGTGCGAAGCGTTTCAAAAAAGTTCCGTGTACGTTCAAATGCCATTCGTCCGATAGCGATGAAACTTGGGTGAGATGTTGTGTACACGCATGGGAAGTTTTTCGACTTAGTAAATCCATTTTACAATTGGTAGTGTACGAGTATATTCAACAAATGGGTGACGGCGCTCGAATCGTTCCAACAAAGACCCTTATGCGTTCATATACCATTAATTTCATCGCGATGAAACTTTGGTGAGTTGTTGAGCACGCTCCCATGAATGTTTCTGAGATAGTAAATCAATTTTATAATAGTTTAGAGGTGGTTAACGTAAGAAGAAAAAAAATATTGGGAATCCAAAAGCAGTTCAACAAACAAAGTCACATCGCCGACACTTTCTTTGAATGGCATTGCAACGCATGCCGGGTAGAGCTAGTAGCTTATATTACAAGCTCACCAGACAAAAATTAAATCACTGTCCTGAATGAGCACCCTAGTTGCTTTAGAGTGCTGTACATGGTGTTGCAATATAGCTTACATTACAAGCTCACCGGACATAAATTGAATCACTTCCCTAAAGAGCACATTAGTCGCTTTGGAGCGATGTACATGGTGTTGCAACATGGCTTACACTAGCAGTAGCACCCGGCTTCGCCCGGTGGATTTATTTGTTTTATAGATGATAATGAATACTACTACAGAACTGGCACATGATACTTAAACTAACAGAAAATAAATATTTAAAAAATATAACTTTTTGTGGTAGTGGGGGTGGTGGTTGTAGTGGGGGTGATAAGTAGTACAGTATCATGGACGTAACATTCAGGTCATTTTCCCGTAATGATATTAATGATAATAATGAATAGGGAAACGGCCATTTAATAACAATAGAACTAAAACATGTAATTTACAAACGAATTTAAAAAATGATTAGAGAGAGGAATAAGTGAAATGAAAGACACTGCGTAGGGACTATATCTCATTGGCTGTTAGAAATCTAGAGACCAATAGTGTCGTCATTTGTGGCATAGTGCCGTAGGAAAATAATCAGAACACTTTGGAAAACTTCGGCTGTTCCGAGCTCCTGAGGTAGCAATAGTATCATTTATCGCTACATGGCCCTAAACCATAAGGTTCGGAATAAATGAAGGTAAATTTGAAAGCACCAACGCTTATTGCAGCTGATGACCTCAATGTACTGCACCAACACCATTGCACTTATACAGAGGCATAATATTTTCATGATGATAACTGTTTTAAGGGGCCTAAGAAATCCTTTTGCACTAATTACTCTCCGTGACTGCAATTTATAAACAGTGCAAGGTGCAACTATTTTCGCAATTCTGCACCAGAACACTGGTAGGGGTGACGAGATGCAGCCCGAATTGACAGTCAAAAATAGACATATTAAAATACTCTTACAGTTACACTAATATGGACATGAATGGTTCTAGGGCCTTAATACGTGGTTTCCAAGTTCATTTTGTCTGTTAACTAAATGTAGGGAATGGAGAGCGTTATCCAAAATATCAAGTGGACAGTGTTACCGGCAGGGTTTCAAAGTGTATGTAAAGTTTGGGGCAAACGGTGTATATTTGTAATAAAGGGCCTAAATGCAGGAAATGGAGTGGTCTGTCCAAAATTTAAAGTGGACAGTGTCACCCGCAGGGTTCCAAATGGGAAGTGTACAACATGTGGCTCAGATCGGTGAAACGGTGAAGATATGTGCCAAAGGACCTAAATGCAGGGAATGGAGTGGTCTGTCCGAAATTTCAAGCAGACAGTGTTACTCGTCGGGTTAGGGTAAGTATGTAAAATTTTGTTCAGATCGGTGAAACGGTGTAGGTTTGTGCCAAAGGGCCTAAATGCAGAGAATGGAGTGGTCTGTCCGAAATTTCATACAGACAGTGTTACTCGCAGGGTTCCAAAGGGTAAGTAAACAAATTGCCGTTCAGATCGGTGAAACGGTGTAGATGTGTGCCAAAGGGCCTAAATGCAGGGAATGGATTGGTCTGTCATAAATTTCATGTAGACAGTGTTACTCGCAGGGTTCCAAAGGGTAGGTATACAAATTTTGGTTCACATCGGTGAAACGGTGTAGATTTGTGCCAAAGGGCCTAAATGCAGGAAATGGAATGGTCTGTCCGAAATTTCAAATAGACAGTGTTACCATCAGGGTTCCAAAGGGTAAGTATACAAATTTTGGTTCAGATCGGTGAAATGGTGTACGTATCACTAACCATAACGCCAGCGCATGCGGATAGAGCTATTCGGGAGCACTTGTTCTTCCGACTTACTAAACAAAAATCAATATTTAAAGTTACCTGAGAGGTGTAGCCTAATGCTACATAGCCTAAACTATTCTTCTTGAATCTGGCTATCATATATAAAAAGAATTTTTCGCATCCGACAGGTAGTTCCAGAGATTAGCGCGTTTAAACACACAAACACACAAACTCTTCAGCATTATTATATTAGTATAGATTACAAACTCACCGGACATATTTTATTTCAATTCTTGATAGTGTGATTAAATATTTTTAAATGATCCGTTAAACAATGTTTATGGTAATATCCCACAAAAAAACGTGATGACTCTCACATTTACTGTTCAAATGCCATGAAACCTCGCAAATTGTACAGGTTCTAGAGAATTTACTAAAATAATAACAAACAATTAGAAAACCAATGAACTATTGATATACCGGGTGATTCAGCAGCCCCTTTCAATATCGTTTGCTGCAATCCAACTAACGAAGGGAAGTTCGATATTTCTCTGCCTGCATCCCGTGTGGTATAAATGCATTGAAAGAATGCTAGCTTTCACTTTTCGAGTGCGGCTTAGATCACTGATCATTGAGTTTACTGGAGAAGAGTCATGACCTTCCCGCGTAATATTGTACTTCGCACCATTACAGGATGACAGCGCACCCTATGTAAACAAAGGATAGTTCCCAAGTAGTAATGTAGCCTAACCTCACGCTCTGATCCTGACCTACAGCACGTCTGCTATTTCTTTTTGTTAAATCTATTTCTTTCTTATTCATCATCTCGTAAATGCACTAAGATTGATCTCATTTCGGCACGTTATAATATATATTAACATTCAGAAAGATTGGCTGGGGTTGATATTAAAACCTCAAGCTACCAGTGAAATGACCTGGACCAGTTACCTCACATGCTGTTGAATGCCACTGTGTATCCGAAATATCAACACGATTATGCTAATCCGGATGGAACCGCACGCAGTTTCCAATTATTCAAGAGAATATCAATGCAGTTGGACGACATCCGGAGGAATTTCCCTTAATGGGAACAGTACACACAAAGCATGTAAATCAAGGCAGGCGACATCGACCTGCCATCCTTTGTTCAATATGTAATAGTCTGTCATTACTGTTCATATAATTATCATATTGAATTTTAACACGTTAATGAATATGGCATCTCATTTCATTGTGTAATCTAGTGAATAAGGAATATAATTTAGTACGATTATTAATCGTAATCATAATTATTAGTATTATTAATTTTAGTATTGTTCTAAATTAAACTTGTATAACAAAGGGCCATAGAATGTTCATTCATCCAAGTCTGTGAGTACCACCTGCGGAGTACAGTTGAATATGCTTAGCTTTCTCCTAAAAATTTGGTTGGTTTGGGGACCTAACCCAGGACATTTGTTAGAGGATTGTTGACACTAACCCTTAGGCCATGAAGTTCACTTAACACTGATGAAGCACACTTCATGCAACTCCCTTCTACTCCCACAACCAAAGCATTCTGGAATATTTTGCGATAAGGCAAAAGGAGGGAAGACGGAAGGCAAGTTGGATAATAAGTGGGTAAACACTTGCAGAAAACTGTTGGACGAAAGAAAGAACGTATTGGGAACTGAATACAACATTATCGTATTGGATGCCATTTTTCAAAGTTTCCTTAGTAATCGAAATTTAAACCTTATAGTGCCAGGGGCCGATATATCGGTCGACGGAGCTTGTACTAAAAATGCTACGACCTAATCTATCTGCCCTCTGTTTATATTTTTGATTATTTTATGTCCTGCCACTCAGTGCTGTTACTATTTTAACCAAGACAACGTGGGAATCATGCTCTCTCTCTCTCTCTGAATTTATCGATGTGTTTAAGTTCCCTGAATAACTGGATTGATATTAAGTACGATATTCTTCGAATCAGTCTGATTTCCCGTGCGATTTATCCTTTGAAGTAGTATTTGTTTACGTTCGTGCTCGGAGCTAATTGAGATACGTGGACATAATATGGCTTGCTCTTTGAAGATAGAGGAAATATGTAACGTTTTAACGCTTAGTGAAGTGTGTGAAAGGCGCTTAGAAGAATTTTCAATTTTAAAAACTTTGAATGAAAACAAATATTAATTATTTAGCAACTAATACGTTTATATTTACCTAGTACGGGAAGAACCTGTAATTTCACTAAATATGAGGGGCAGATGACCTCGTAGTTCCGCTCCTTAAAACAACAATAACTAACTAACTCACTAAATATGGTATTATTAACACAACCACTCATCAAAATCTTGGCATCAAAAGGGTTAATGTTTTTAGTCGGTCAAAAGTATTGTACCCAATTGTAATATGTGTTTACTTAATCCTGAAAGAAATGATGACATTAATAAATATATTCGGATGACCAGTTTCGATCATCAAGCGATCATCAGATTCTTGACACTTAGACTATTAAATCTCTGTCTACAAGTATGTGGGTTATGGTATTTACAATGAAAATCCACAGCCTGCCTCCAGTCGACCGACCGGGTCAGGGAATGGAATGAATGAAGGTCCCATCTAGCGTCGAGGATATGAACTGTGCCGGCTGACGAAGCCTGTCGCACTCCCCTGGGGCAATGATTAAATGAATGACAGATGAAATGAAATGATAGTGGAGAATGTTGCAGGAATGAAATTTGACAGGGAAAACCGGAGTACCCGGAGAAAAACCTGTCTGCCTCCGCTTTGTCCAGCACAGATCTCACATGGAATGACTGGGATTTGAACCACGGACCCAGCGGTGAGAGGCAGGCGTGCTGCCGCCTAAGCCACGGAGGCTGCACGGTATTTACAATATATACACTTATTTTGTTGAAGCAATTATTATAAACTAAAGAAACTTGTCAAGATGTGTTAGTTATAATTATGTGATATCACAAGTACAGTAATTATCTTTCAGGATTAGAGAAACGCCAATTACAATTTTGGGAACAATCGTCTTGACCGACTGAAAGACATTACTATTAGCACTGAAAACAATAACAGTGTTTTGATACTAATTTTGTATTTCAAAGAATAAACAGGCGCTGATACCCATAACACAAAAAACGATACTAAGGTTTATAATAAAAGTATTAGAAAAGGCACAACTAAAGCGTGAAACCGATAATTTTACGGAATTACATACAAGGAAGATGTCCATCTCCGTGGCTAGTTGGTTAGCATGCTAGGATTTTCCACGAAGGCTTGATTCATGTTCGGGTCAAGGGGATTTTAATCTTCTACGGTTAATTCCACTTGCTCGGGATCTGGGTTTTTGTGACGTCTTCTTTATCATTCATTATTTTAATGATTATTATGATGTAGATGATAATTGTTGTTTTGAGGAGCCTAACTTCTGGTTATCGGCTCCTAATGTTTTTTTTAAATTTATTTAATATAGTTACAACCCGTGTTTCACCTACAGGTATATCACGGGGTATTTACAGTTTTAAATGCAAAATTAACATTAATAATATTAATGAAGTGAGTGGAAGTTTTTTTTTATACATTCTGTAATTTCGACAGTATTCCAGTGGTGTTCCATAGTGGTATGCAGTGGTAATGATCGTAGTACAGTTGTTCGTTCTCCCGAGTACGTGGTGCATTCAGTCAACAGGTGACGAGCCGTCTGTTGAGAATTTTCCTGGCAGCTGCAAATTGGTGAATCAATAATTTTCATTTTATGAAGATAGGATTTGAAGCGACCATGATTTGTGATAAACAGGGTGGCTATGAAGTTGGGCCAGAGAGATGATGAAAGTCTGTGTGGTATAGATAGATAGATAGATTTATTTTGACTGGCAAGATTAGGGCCATTGGGCCCTCTCTTCCATCTAACCAGATTATACAAATAATAAGTAAAGAACAATACAAATACAACTTAAATCTAACAATATTACAATGTTGATATAATATAAAATACATATAAACTGGATTAGGAAGGAATAATTTTGTATGTAAGGAGTGTTCTGAATTGGTATATATGGAGTTCCATATATTTATATAATGCTCATTTAGTACTTTTTTGCCTGGTTTAGGGGTGGTGATCTATAATCTATTGCAGTTCTATGGCTGGAAGCAATCCTGGCGAGATAGTCAGCTCTCTCATTCCCCCCCCCAGAGTCCTGTGTGTCCTTTAATCCATTGAAAAGTAATCTTGTTGAACTTGTTGAGGGCAATAATTTTGTCGCTTATTTCAGTGGCGAGAGGATGGGTATTTTTTTCTGTTGGCTATAGCAAAGATTGCAGCTCTTGAGTCCACAAGAATGGTTTGGGTGATTGTGAAAGATGAGATGAGAATGTATAGAACTTATATTAGTATGTAAGAAGAAATGGTAAACAAATAAAGGATAAGGCAAATAAAGGATAGGAAGTAAATAAATGGCCTCAACCCTTGAAGAATGGGGAATGAGGGACTTGGAAGGAGTGCCATGAAAGGCAGATAGGAAAGAGAAAGAGGAGAGGGCTCGCCCCAAAGTCAGTGGAAAAAGGGGAAATAAACTAACCCAGCTCAGGAATCCCTCGGCGTCGCGAACTCCCGAACTCACCAGCCCTGAGCCCCTGAGTGTGTAGTAATGTCCAGGGTGAAACAGAAGTGGCGGGACTACATACACCCTGCCTCCTTGAGGGCCTTGAGCAGAAGGCAGGAGATAACATGAAAAAAAAGGAAAGCTGCCCCTCGCAGAAGGAGGGTATCAGGAAAGATGAGACAAGGGCCAATTAAGGCGGGAAAGGAAGAGACTCCCTAGGCCTCGGATACCCTAATACCGCTGGGGTCAGAGGAGAAAAAGAGTTGACCAAGAGAGGTCGATAGGAAAGAAGTCGGAGAGGAGCCCGGCACAAGTAAGTGGAAGCAATGCCGAACTCAGCTGTGGTCCCATGCCCTGGGGGAGGGGGGGTATTTTAATGAACGGAGACAACTAATCAGGTGTCCATTTTATACACGAGAGAATACTGGCGGAGAAAATATTTCCGTACACAACATTGAGAATGGCCTGCGCCTTGGTGCTATGCAACTTCAATGCTAGTGAGCTTGAGAAGTAGCAGCCATGAATCACGTCAAGGCGCTCCTTGTTTCTTTGTGTATACACCACTGCTACAGCACCTATAAAGCCGACATGTTATACTTTGGTATGACTGCCAAGTGCAAAGTTGTGCGTACACGATCAAGTATCCCACTCTTATTGAAAAACTTTTACAGATAAATTGAATTCCGTTCTCGTTTATTGAAGCAGGAAATGTCGTGTCCCACCGACCGTATTTGTCGCTGGTATTCTTCATATTTCAAATTAGTGCTCTTTAGCATCTAGAACTTATATGAACTGTGACGTACTCACTCAGGTTAAAACTCTCTATTACCCGAGCATTCTAACTGTCCATCTTGTATCCATGAGACAAGGAGTGGCGACAAGCGGGCCCGGGACCCCCGATAAAATGAATTAAATGAGCATTTAAAGTATAAGCCTTTAAGTACTGAGTAACCTGTTGGCAACTTCAATGCTGATTTTTTTTCATTCACATGCAAAATAATTGAAGGGTCCAGGGGAAGAAGTGGGAGGTCAAATAATGTAAAATTTTCAGGAAACGAGTTTTCAAGTTTCATTACTTTTATGTACTTATATGTACGCGTCAACTTGAAACATCATTTTCTCACGACTCTCGGTGTTCTTAGCCAGACAAAAATGTGTCTTCAGTACGTCGCAAAGAGGCCTACCAGATCGCGCTGATATTTCAATTTTTCGTTTTGAGTGACATTCCCCTTCATCCCGTCGACCCTTCAATTGTAGAAGCTGTAATTTTTAACTCATCTGGGGTAGTTGTACAATATTTATAAGTTTTGGGTCTTAACATTACATTACATTATGCGAACTGGCCAAAACTATCATTTCATTTCCTTCTCATATTTCTTTCTTCCTTTCTCTTCCTCCACACTTCCTTCATTCTTTCAGTGTTCCGCCTTTCTCTCTGCTGCCCATCTTCCTCCCCTGCGTTCTCTCTTTTCTCCCACAAGAATCTTTATGTTCGAAAGTATTTCCCTGAATTGTGTTCTGTCTCGACAGTCGTCATCTGTAATTTCTAGCCCCGGAGTTCTTCCTTCATCTGCTTGGTGTATATTTTATCAAAAATTCGTTTATTTATTCTTGTTGGATCCAATTTACCATATGTCCATAGAAACGTAAACGTATTTTCCTAATTGTTGTTTCCAGGTCTTCCGCCCTTTCATATATCTCCTTGTTGGATCTTTATTAATCAAAATGCAAATTCAAAATCCTTTGTTTTTATTAATTCTCTTTTTGTGACAATTAACATGTTTTGTGTCCACGCTTACATAATCTTCGTTTTCTAAAATCAGTAGGCAACTAGTTCATATTGCTCATTACTACTACACATTATTTTTAAAGCATTCTTATGTATGTTGAGGTACAGAGACATACCAAATGGAAAGATACAATAAAATGTTGGCAAATCTGAGTTCAAGGAACTGCCGTCCAGAATAGGTTATGCGGCCCATGTTCGTAACATGGAATGTTTTCCTTAGACAATGCATCTGCACCATGTGTGAGGGCAACGCATTTCAAAGATCTCTAAAAACACAATAATCAGGAAATTGGAGAAAAATTTAAAGTCGGAGTGAAGATTCAAGGAGAAATAATTTCATCTTTGAGATTTGCTGATGACATCGTCATCTTGGCCAATACGCCAGAAGACTTGAACGAGTTTTTGAATGGTATGGACTCCGTCTTGACGAATGAATTCATGATGAAAATCAATAAATGTAAAACAAAATTATTGGAATGCAGCCGAAATAAATCAGAAACCTCTATGGACATCAAATTGGCAGGTGAAACGCTACGGGAAGTAGGAGACTTCTGTTACTTAGGAGCAAAATAACCAGTAATGGACGAAGCAAAGAGGATATAAAAAGCAGGTTGGCTCAGGCAAGGAAAGCATTTCTACAGAAAAGGAATCTGTTGACATCGAATATACATTTAGGTACCGGGTGAGTTAGCCGTGGTGGTTACGGCATGACTGATGGCAGTCGCTCACATCCGGGAGGCGAGGAGGTTCGAATCCCCCCGCCGGCAACCTTGAAGATGGTCTTCTGTGGTTTCCCATCTTCCTTCCAGGCAAATGCCGGGGTTGGTCCCTAACTATAGGCCACAGCCGCTACCTTCCAACTCCTCGTCCTTACATTCCAACTTCCCTCCTTTCCTCCCCAACGGTACTTGTAGCTCACCCATTGGGTGTCCGTCTCAAAGCAGCTACAAAACTGGCGAGCCGAACATGTCCTCGGACACTCACGGCACTAAAAGCCATACGCTAAAAAAAATTACTACTACACAAATCTTCATATTGATCCTAATTCACAACAGGTGAAAACAACTTGCTTATTGTTCTAGCATATTTGTCTACTTCACAGGTAAACTCCAGGTGTAGAGGACAGACTTGAGACTTCTACAAAGTGATCTCTTAGTTGCTTCTGGAAGAAGAAAGCTAAACTTAGTAGTACTACATAATGCCCAACAGATGGCAAAACATGCTAGGAATTAACTCGGCACTTAAAAGTGAACGGGATATATGAGAAAAATAAAAGTTCTCATGCAGCGTCTTTAGACGGGCGTAGCAATCAACGGGTTAAATAAATTAATGCAAATACATTTGCCATAGATAGCAAAATATTTGTTGATATCCGTATTGATAGATGGTTGGTTGGTTCCTTAGTTTAGGGGCTGGAACAACGCAGTCATGTAGCCCCGTGTACTTTGGGTGTGTTTAAAATCTGTCTGACAACGTGTGTTAATTGTGATGGCTGTATTAGTGTGTGTTATCTGTTTTCAATTCAAGAAAGAACTGCAGACGACAATTTCAAGTAGTTCCTACTTTCGCTACCAAATGCTACCGTCCACTATACCAAGCTGTGAACTTGGTTACTACTAGATGCCATTGCAACCAGCGCCCGGTGACGGACGATGGAAATTAAGAGCATTAATCAAACTAACCTACAAATTTTGCTTAACACAAGTTTAGTTAGTGGACGGTTTTTTTACATGCCATAAATCGATGGCATGGGCCCACCGGCTTTACTTTCCCCCCGAAGGAAGGCATACTGAGGGATGTTTACGCTCTTAAAAATTCCGAGGATCTTCGGCTGCGTTTGAACCCACGACCTTGGACATGGAAGCTCAGCATGCTACCAAACTACGCAAACGAAGCCGCCTGTATTAATAGATGAATTCTGAAATAAATGTCAATGCCAATAAGGATACAAATTTGTGTAAAGTGAAAAACCAAATCTTTGTAGAGCGTGTGCCAGTGTGCAGCAGAGAAGTACACGTTAGCGTATATCTGTAGCAATCAGATTGTTCTGCTGCATCCCTGTATCTGCCAGTCCCGGTGAGAGAAGTGTCCGTGTAAAGAAAAGAAGAAGTGTCAATCAATCAACGATGAATTAAGGCAGGATGAACGATCCCAGCATCTTGGTGATGAAACCTGATTTGACACGGAACTTGCAATATGGTGATATTAGTGATAACTTTGGAAGAAAGAGAACTAGAAGAGTTGTATTTTCATAAAAGTAAACACAAAAAAAGTGTGTTTTATTATGACTTTTGATAAACTGTTCAAGTAAGTTCTAGTTTTGACTAGTGTATAATAAAACTGTAAAACGTGTCAAGCCGTCAGATAATTGTTATTTTGAAAATATTTCTCCATCCCTTTCCTCTGACATGTGTTTAATTAACATAAAAAATATAATTATAATTCTGCATTTCTGGTCTAAATTAAGTGAGGGGGGCGGGAGTTGAACCAGGATTTAGGGTACCAGACCACTCAGTTGCCCAAGGGCCCCAGAATCCTGTCACCGGGCCTGAATGAGATAGTGACATTTTCGAAGCCATTCATAAGTGTTACCTAAGTAATCTGCGTGTATTATTAGAAGCCTTTCAATCGGTCAACAAGAGTAGCCTATTAAATAGGGGCTAAACTGGATAACTAGTTTCGTTCATCAAGTGAACATCATCAGATCTGGCTCACTTAGGAGAGTGAAATAAAATCTTTTGCTCTTGTTGCAAGGTCACTGTCATGAAATGCAGTGCGTTCGCGCTTCCCCCTGCGGAGCGAGCAACAGTAATGCAACAATGGTGGTTTCCGTAAAACAGTTTACGCTTGCCTGTGAAGTGTAGAAGACGTTTTGTTTGTCTCGTTGTTATTTGAGTCTTCAGTCTATTGACTGGTTTGATGCAGCTCTCCACGCCGCCCTGTCCTGAGCTAATCGTTTCATCTCTGCATAGCTACCACACCCTACATCCGAGGCAATCTGTTTAACATATTCTAACCTTCGTCTACCCCTACAATTCTTGTCCACGACCCTTCCTTCCATAACTAAGCTTGCTATTCCGGGTGTCTTAATATGTGTCCTACTAACCTATCTCTTCTCTTCATTAGCAGTCGCCAGAGACATCTCTCCTCTCCCACTCGTCTTTTCTCAAGACGGAGTCCATACCATTCAAAAACTCATTCAAATCCTCAGGCGAGTCGGCCAAGATGACTATGTCATCGGCAAATCTCAGAGTTGAAATGATTTCTCCCTGAATCTTCACTCCCACTTTAAATTTTTCTCCAATTTTCTTCATTGCTTGTTCAATGTAAAGATTGAAAAGTATGGGTGATAAGTTGCAGCCTTGTCTTACACCTTTCTGAATACCAGCTTTTCTCTCATGTCCTTCAGCTCGAATGACTGCTGTCTGGTTTCTGTATAGATTGTATATCACCCTCCTATCCCCTGTAAAGTGTATTAAACGTACGTTAGTACAGTGTATAAGAAGTGTCATAGCCGTATTGTAAAACCCATTTATGTGGCAAATTACGAGAGATTCCCGCTTGAACAAAGAGTGTTCATGAATAACACGTATGTAAAAGCGGAATCATGCAGCGCGGTGTGTGGAGGAACTTCAGCGGGTGAATGGAGATTTGATCAAACGATGTCAAGAATGCATAAATGCACGTGGGCACCACTTTCAACGTGTTCTGTGACAAGGTAAGTACTCAAGTGATACCAATAAATCCGTAGGATAAGGTTGTTCGCATGGGAATCGCCCAGCCGCAGTAGCGAGTGAACGCACTGTACAATTGGATTTAAATCCCAATGGACAAATCTTATCTGCTTGCCTCGTAAAATTATAATCTTCCTTAACTTTCATCTTCATTTTTATCATTAGTGAAATATTGTTGTCGTTGTTGTTAATACATTTTAGGGGCTTGGCACATCGTGGCCATCAGCCCCGTGTAGTTAGTTGTGTGTTGAATTTGTCTGATATCCTGTATTTACGTGAAGACTGTAGTATTGTGTGTAACTGGATATGTTCCACCTCCTGGTGTAGCAGCTAGCGTTTTTGGGTGGTGCCCTGGAGGTCTTGGTTCGATCCTCGGTTGTGTAAAGAAATTCAATTCTGCAATGATGGTTGGTACGGGATGCACTCAGACATCATGGAAGCAGTTTTGGATGATTTCCCACTTCAGGTAAATGTCAGAATGGTTCCAAATTTAAGGTCACGGCACTAGTGTTGACCCATACTTGGTCAAATAAACTTCGAAATATCTATTTCCTTTCTGACTGACAAGTCCTTTTTCGGATGTAGTTATCTAAATATATCACTACGAGCGCTAGTGTTGAGCCAGACCTAGTCAAATCGAAATCGAAATATCTACTTCCATTTTGACTGACAAGTCTTGCACATCAAGCGTAAGACCACATCCTTTGTCGTGTGCAGTTCACTAACTTGATGTAAATTTATCTATTTATCGCATGGCTTTTAGTGCCGGGAGTGTCCGAGGACATATTCGGCTCGCCTGAGTCTGTAGCTGCTTCCAGAGGACACCCTTAGGGTGAGTTACAAGTTCCGTAGTTTCAACTTTCGCTACCAGATATCAATGAAACCTAGTGATGATCGTTGCAACTTTGATAGAGCGTTCCGACGAAATCTAACGTAACAATTTCCTTCACACATGTTTAGTGTGTGGAAGGACCCTTTACATGCAGTAAATCTATTACATGGGGCCGCCGGCTTTACTTCCCCTCCGAAGGAAGGCATACTGAAGGATTTTAACGCTCTTAAAAAGTCCGACGAATTCAGCCGGGTTTGAACCCGCTATCTTGGGCACAGCAGTTCAGCATGCTACCAACTACGCTATCAAAGCCGCTGATGTAAAGTATAATGTTTCTTTCTCTCTTTTTGTTATCCTAAAATCTTAATTCCCAAGTTGTGTTTTCAACATTTTCCCAGCCTGAAGGGAACTAGAACTGTGCATTGTTGTTCAAAATATGGCAACTTTCTAATTAAATAATGTGTTTGTTTTGCTTTCCATAAGGTGCGTTCAAAAAGTAACGAGCCGTGGGCATACTTACAGAAACCAGTACCTGTATGTTAGAAGTATTGGCCCTGGCTGTTGAGGCACTTGTCCCACTGTGACACGAGGCGGTGAAAGGCTGTCTCATAAAATTCCCTGGGCTGCGATGTGAACCAGTTCCGCACGTACAGCTGGACGTCGGCGTCCGAGGTGAATCGATGGCCCCGCAGAGCCCTTTTCAGGGGACCAAACATGGCGTAATCGCAGGGAGAGAGGTCTGAAATGTATGGAGGGTGGCCGAGAACCTCCCATTTGAATTTCTGCAGGAGTGCCACGACTGTGTTGGCCGTATGAGGTCATGCATTGTCGTGGAGCGACCACGGCGGCTATGGCGTTCACTGTCACTCGGCGGTCCTGGGTAATGAGTGCATCAACCAGCTGGATGTTGTCATCGGTAATGAAGGGGGGGGGGGGGGGGTGCCCCAGACCGGGCATCATCGGTTAACGACACCCGTCCTTCCCTGAAGCGCTTGTGCCACGCCTTCACTCTTGCAAAGGACATGCAGTGTTTGCCGTAAACTTGTGACATTCGGCGATGAATTTCCGTTCCCCCTACTCCTTACACTGTCAAAACCGAACAACACCTCTTTGCTCTTCGGTTGATGCCTCCATGTCACTGTTTTCAATGCGACTGGCAGCGTTGGACGATTGATGCATGCTGCTGCTCGCTCTGTATCGTCACGTGACGAGCACTCGTGCCCTCTAGCGACGGGCTGTGACCTTCCCAGCTCTGGTCGGAACCACACCTCGTTACACACGCCATGATTAGCCGATGTAGTCACCGGTTTGCGCATTCCAGCCTCCGTCTCGTTACTTTGTGAACGCACCTTATATATCTTAATTCTGCTTCAGTACACATAGAGCCATATCTTCATTGGTTCCAAAAGTACAGAAACAACATAATCTTGGCTTGTTTAACATTGGGAATATAGGCCTTTTAAACTTCTCTTAACACCTGTCACAGACCTAATCTTCCCACATACTCGGTGAATCACCTACCCATCCATTCTTACTTCGTGATCTCTTGACAGTCAAACTGCGTAATGGCCACTTAACGTGCACTTTAAATATTACATGAGGCTTCGATCACTTTCCATGTGAGACTCGTCGAGTGTGTTTGTGTGTCTATGTGTGAGACGGTGGTGACCTGGAAGGGAGTGTGTTATTCATGTATGAGTTTACTCGGAAGGTAACAATTTCCCAGGCACATTCAAAATCCATTTGTGTCGACTACTAGGACGTCGAAGTCAAGTTAAAAAGTATCAATTGAATAACACATTTTGTCGCTATGCCGCTACAAACTGTGTCGCGTTCTAGTTTATCTAGCCATTCTTATCATACACACTCTGTCTGAAAAGTTCGGTGAATGGGTCTATATTACGAACGGATTGTTGGCTTATAGCGTGGCAAGTTAGACCTGGCCTGTCATGGCGGAGTCTCGTCTAGGAGGGGAAGTAGTGGGATCACTAGGCGCAAATGCGATTTCCCCTCTTTGGTGCAACAACTGTTTGGGGCTGCTCGCTGCTCGTCGTGGTTATATTATGCAAGCCTAAACTATCGAATAGGAGCATTCTCAGTGATATAGCATTGGTATTGGTGGTAATGAACTGAGGGCGCGCCCACTTCACACACTCCTGACAGCAAGCTTGTTGCCGTGCTTGTCAAAGAACAGAGCTGCTCAGTCGTGCTTCGCTTGCCTTGACAGCATCTGTACCGTGCCAAGGTGTTGGGCATAATGACTACTTGGCAACATCTAACCAGCGCGTGATGAAGTATGTGCTCACTGGTTGACAAAATCCAGGCAGGGGGATGACGTAATGCAACTGGACGCACATGCGCATCGGAAGGTTCAGATCTAACTTGTTCCCCAATACCTGACACAGCCGTTACTGTCCTTCGAAGTGATCCTCGTGGATGGTTATGCACATCTGAGAACGACTGAATAAGTCCTGGAAACTCCATGCATAGTCTTCTTTAGGAATAACCTTCAGTTTGGGTTGTCAAAACTCTAAATTGAAAGCTAGAGAGAAGCGTGAATTTATGCAACCTGCTTTGCACATCTGATAGACGGGCAGCAGTGAGAAGGGTGAATTTATGCAAACTAACGTGCACACCTGTTCGACGGGCGGCAGTGAGAAGGGTGAATGTTCCGTGGAATGGAATGGTCCTGAAAACCATTGTCACGAGTGACGAGACCTGGTGCCTGAGGTACGACCTCGAAGGCAAGCGTCAAAGTATGGAGTATCGGGGTCCAGGGTCGCCGAAAAGCCCTGAAGGGCCAGAGGTTTTCGGACATTTCGGACATCCAACGTAATGTGACGACCCAACTGAAGGCTATCCCTCAGGAAGACTATGTCAGGACTTGTACAGCCGTTCTAAGAAGTGCATAACCATCCACGGGGATTACGTCGAAGGTAAGCCAACAATCCGTTCGTAATAATAGACCCATTCACCGAATTTTTCAGACAGAGGGAGTACATATCTGATATCACTGTTGTGTCTGTTGCTTTCCTGGGAGTTACACCAATTATAATTCTGTTCTTTGATTTATGCACGGGTCATTTGAAACGTTCAGGCAAGCAAATCAATGTTAAAAACATCCTTATATGTAAATATGTTATTTGGCTAGGTTTGGAATCAAAAAGAAAACCAGTGAAGAAACAATCGATTTTAGGCTGTATTTTTGGAACTGCCTTGAGGCCGGAAGTGATTTTCTCGAAGACTCACAATTTGAATCCTTTCCAGACCCTTTAACCCTTTAGCGTTTGGCAGAATTAATTGGAGAAATTGCTTAATTTTACGTGTTTGCTAAGAAGGGAAGTATCAGGTAATACACGTCGAAACCTATCTTGAACCTTAGTGGACGCAATCGTTGTACTATAAGAGGACAACGTGCAGAAAATCAACCGCCAGATTGAACTGCAGAGCTCCGAAAATGTACCTGACATCCTGGTACGCAGGTATGACAGCTGGTGGAGCTTGCCATCGCTGTGGCACTCGAAGTAGTAGCGAGGCGGGGCGTATATACTAGGTACTGATTGGAGCGTGCGGCTGCTTCCCACCATCCTTGAGTGCTTGGGCGGTCAGGGCTGTCCATTCCAACATGTACGGTGCTCGCTACCTCCTATTGATTTATATGAGAGATTCGCCACATGATTTCGCAGCCTTGCAGTTCAATCTGGTGGCTGATTTTCCACACGTTGTCCTCTTATAGTACAACGATTGTGTCCACAAAGTTTGAAGATAGGTTTCGACCTGTCTTACCTGATACTTCCCTTGTATTTTTTTTTTTCAATATTAAAATCATGCCAACTTCCGAGAATGTGGTTCATTCAGTATACAGGGTATTTTGGAGATAAGTACAAATATATTTTTATGTTGGTTCTTGCCACGGCCCTGAATACATGTTCCGTTAAAATAATTTCGTATTTCGGAAGTTGCATAAATAATACATTTATGATGAACATGTGATGTTTGTAGATCAGGTAGTATAAGGCGTGATCAAAAAGTCTCCATTTGACGGCCGTACAATACAGAATCGGTATGCCAATCAGGCAAAATCCCCGTGAGTATTGAGGCGCTCATTTCACTGACGCACCAGGATGAAGATCCCTGTGTGATAAAACACTGTGTCCTGCTGCGTGAAAAAGTCTCTAGCCACCTGCTGCACATCCTCATCCAACATAAATCGTGACCCTTTCATGTCTTTTTAATGGACCACAGGCTTGATAATCATATGGGGAGATATCAGGACTATAGGGAGGATTCTCGAGTGTCTCCCACTTAAGATGACGTACCTTCTGCGTTACAACCTTTGTGGTAGAGGGACGTACATTATCATGAAGCAGCACTCCTTGTCACAATATTCCCGGAGGTTGCGCCTTAATTGACCACCGGAATGTCTCCAGTGTTGCGCAGTACCGTTCCTTAGTGATGGAGACACCTAATTCCTTGAAATAAATAAGCAATGGGTCCAGGTAATCAAAAACCAACGGTGGTTCTCGACAAACATGCTGCTCCATACATATTCGTCATTCTCCAATGGATGCCCACCAGTGTTTGTCCTTCGGCAGCCAAGATAGGAACCATCCCAACATTTTTCTATAGTAGAAGTGGGAAACCACGGAAAACCACTTCTAAGATGGCTGAGGTAGGAATCGAACCCGCCTTTTCTCCATTTTACCTCATGAGGCTGAGTGTACCCCGTTCCAGCCCTCAGACCAGAATTGAATATCTTGGCAGAGCCAGGAATCAATCCCTGGTCTTCGCGGTGACAGCCAAGAACACTAGGCACTTCGCAACGAGTATTTCGCAAGTATTTTCCTTATAGTTCAAGTTCCCATTGCTGTAAGCCTTCGCGAAGGAAACATTCTGGCGACAAATGTTAGCATTGTCTCAGCCGTCTGCCTGTAACTTACGCCTGTCACTTTGGAGTGTACTTGGAAAGCGGACGAAATTCAGAAGACGACGTGAACAAGTTGAGTGTAAAGATTATACTCCCACTGTGCTAGGGAAATTAATAAGAAATTGTGCCTTAGAGATGCTTGAAACTCCAGTTGGTACAAAGGAAGCAGAACACTGACATTCATGGGCTATGTGCTAAACGTTCGATAGTCATGCTGGGACATCTATTGTGTGGTGAGAATCATGACGATAATTTATCTTGGTTCACTATCTATTGGGGACGTTTCAGCTTAGGCTACGTTTACATAATTCCAGAGTAATAATAAGAATACCCAATGTGCAATACGTGAATAATCAAAATGTCGGCAAACGCAGTACAGTAATTAGCAGCAGAAAATAAAGAAGTGACATCAAGAAGAAACGTTGTATACATTCAGCAACAGGTGTTGTACCGACATCTCTGAAGGGAAATCTGCATATATTGGAACTTCCCATCAATACAGTGACATGCATTCAAAAATCCGTCATGTTTAACACGTGCTCAACAGTTCGAAAGTGTTTATACCTTCTATCACTCAAAGTAGATGAAATATTATGGTGTTCAAAGTCATTTTTAGCCTATTTTCAATTTTGAAAAAATAGGCTTATGAGATCACCTTTTGTCCGTGTGTGTGTGCGTGTGTGTGTGTGAGGTGTGTGTGTGTGTCCCTAAATAAAATCTAAACGGCTGGAGCGATTTCAGTGACACTCGGTAAGTTCATAGCACTATTCCCGGCGACCTCGACCGTGCCCTTCAAATCTTGTTACGTCTCACCAATCCAACATGGCGGCTGTGCGAAATATTTCACTAGCATTCAATATCTCCGAAACTATTACCGATATCGCCCTGAAATTGTGTACGGTGATAAAGGGCACAACTAGAAGTTCACCTATGAGACTTTCAAAAACCTGGTGACTACGAAACCAACATGGCGGCAAAGCGAAGTTGAGACTTTTAAATAGACTCTTCTCGCGATTTAAATATCCAAACGTAATGAAACTTGGTACAGCAAATATTTATACACATTGCAATGCACTGGAGTCTAATTTAGTTCAATTGTTTACATAACCTCAAAATGGCGGCTGTGCGAAATATTTCACTGACATTCTATATCTCCGAAACTATTACAGATATCATCCTGCAATTTTGTACGGTGATAAAGGGTACTGATACAAGTTTACCTATGTATATTTCATAAACCTGTAAAGTACAAAACGAACATGGCGACCAAGCGAATTTGAAATATTTTAATAGACTTTTCTCGTGAGTTAACTCTCTGAGCACAGTGAAATGTGGTACAGTAAATGATTTTGCAGATTGTAATTCACTGCCATCTAATTTAATTCAATTGTTTACATAACCTCAAGATGGCGGCTGTGCAAAATTTTAAAATTAAGTTTTTATTTCTTGTGTCGTAATCATGCGATCGAAGTGAAAGTTTGAATAATGAACCTAGGCAATAATTGCCCTTGAATGGTACATAACTCTATAGCCTATACATATAACAATCCTAATTGTCGAGGTTCCGAAATATTTAGACGGTTCTCAATATCTATGAATCTTTTACAGCAACCAAATTGATTTTTTTATGTTCATGGAGACTATGAACATCTATAGGACTTCCAGTAACCTGGTGAGCACAAATCCAACATGGCGGCGACGCTAAGTATAAATACTTAAATGGACGTTTCTCGCGAATTAACTATCCGAGTGCCATAAACGTTGCACGTTAAATGCTTATACAAATGTTGATCCACTGGCATCTAATTTATTTCGATTGTTTTCATAACCACAAGATGGCTGCTGTGCGAAATTTTAAAATCTCGTTTTGACTTCTTGTGTTCTAATCATGCGATTGAAGTTTGAATACCACACGTACACAATAATCTTAATGTAATAGTACAAAAATAAAAATTCAACCTGGCGACCATCTGAAATATTTAGACGGTTCTCAATATCTCAATATCTACGAATCTGTTACAGCAATTAAACTGAAATTTTGTATGTTGATAGAGGCAATTAACATGAGCAGGATATATGAAAATAGGCTGTATAGTTCTTCACGGAACTACTTGTTCAGTATTGCCTTAGTAATCGAAAATTGTTTTTTCAGTCGGTCAACTCGATTCTACCCAATTATTTTGGTTGGTTCCCAAATCCGGAAAACAAATGAATGATATTATGTATTAATGACCAGTGCTGACCGACTAATAGACATTACATTTCGAGATATTCATCTTGCACTAAAATGCCGTTGCTAATCGCTTCGTCGATGTTGCTGCTCCACTCGATGAAAACCTACAGGACATAAAAGGCGCAAATACCAGCCACTTGCCACTGAGCTCAATCATACGGCTTAGTTAAAGGAAGTTTTCGTGAAGAGAACCCGTATGCAGTTAATGCAAAAGGCTGCCCACCTTGGTACTGTGCCCGTTTAGACCGGAGTCCGCACGACCACATATGCATTTTACCAATAATCAGTCAGCACGAGAGTCAAAATATCCCGGAGCGCCAGATGGGTTAAAGCAAATCGCAAAAACGACATCAAATTAAAAAAATGCTTTACTGATTTTTGGCTCAATGCAACAATAAGGATAGAAGGAGATTTAATTGGGAGAAACACATCTGGTAAAATTATCTCAGTTTATTTAAAGTTAAAATCTGACTGCAAAGATGCTCAAAGCAGCATCATCCACGTGTGGCGATCCACACTCTTATTTACACACAATATACAGAAATCTTCCAAACACATTTGACAATCTTTTTGGAAACACAAGTCCGATTAATAGTCCTGTGGACTGTGTTCCAAAATTATTAATATTTAATTCCAGTTCAAAATTAATTGTCCATACTGGAAATAACGTAGATCACTGTTTGACTATTTACATGATATTAACACTCGTAGAATAAATGTTTATAGAATTCTAAACTTTCATTTGTTTTTCCAGTTTCAAAAATATATCGTCGAAAATATTATTATCATAGAAGCAACACAAATTATTAACACATATTAATAACATCTGAAAAGTATTCGACCATTGAGCATAGCATCGAAGAACTGTGCGAAGCACAACAACAATTAATCGTTCTTCTGACATTAAACATTCGAGAAGTGACTCGATTATGAACTTCAAGTTCCAAACAAAATACATGATTTCTGAATCATCAACTTGATCAATAAATGGTTGAACCATTCAACTATTCAATTATCCACTTGGAATCATTATTATAAAAATATTTATATTTATGGCCATTTCTAGCAATTTTTACAACTTGCAATTCTTCGACAGAATGCGGAAATTAGAATTGTAGTTTTATAATGAATTCATTTAGTTCATGGCACTAGGATTGAAAATATCCTTCAAATTATTCGTGGTTAAAGAATTATTTTAATTGGCAGTGGCCCATTCTATTATTTGTGTAAGAACACAATATTACAACAACAACAACAACGGCAAAGGTCTTCCTCTGAAGAAGAATAAACTACTATCATGACAAATCCGGGTTCTAGCAAAATCAAAGTCTAAATGGAATTCGTAAACAAGGTTGAAAATAAGAACTGATGGTTTCAAAGAAATAACCTTCGGGTTATTCATACGACGAAATGTGTGGCTCCAATACTCCTACTATAAACCTGAGCCATCGAACCTGCTATTTGATTGATGCTCGAAAAAACCTTCATTCCTGCGACTTAACATGCGCACCTGGGAATGGCATTTCAACTACTCCACACACATAAATTATCTTCCCAAAATTTATACAATAAATCAAGCCTCTGCTTGTTATCAACACTGGAAGATTAATAAACTTACAAGTTTATTTTATTTTACCATTCAGTTCAACCCGTGACTTTACCATACTTATGAAAATCTTTATTTCACTTTCGAGTGTATTTACGTCATGATTTTATATAAATACAACAATATCCTATTTGATACAAATATCATTTGCTTCCCGTTTCATGCCTCTCCGTGTTATCTGAAACATATACTTTACTCATAGCAAATATCAACTGTTCAACCAGAACTGAAATGTTGGTTGAATGCGGGCTTGCGCTAACCACTCTCCTTCGGAAAATCTCCTGTTCCAAACTAGAAATGATTAAACTACTTCATAGGCTCTTTCTCAATACATATGATTATTAGAAAATATAATATCCAAGAATTATTTAGAAAAATTATAAAAATTATTATTATTATTATTATAAGTGGATTATTATTATTATTATTATGTGAGAATCCACATGTTCGAACCTTGGAATATGGAAAAAATATCCATTCCTCAACAAAAATAAATTTAACTTTTACAGTTACATCGGGGGTTTTCCGTGGTTTCCTTAAAATATGAAAAATTCAAATAAATGCTCGAAATGCTCGATCATCGATCCTAAACTGTTCTGAGTGCTGAAAATACTCAGAATAACTCTTAACAAGTCTTGCGTAAATCATTGCAAGCTTTAAATACGAAGAAAAAAATGTGTTGGTCATCTGCAGAAAAAATAGTTTGTTCCAATTAGCTAGGCATAATATAATTCAAATGTGGCTTACATTTCTTGATGGTCTTGAAGTGTAGTAAACCTGGTCTGTACCAGATTTATCCATAAACATGCCCTATCGGACAAGCACGTATAATCCTTGTATCGGCCGCCATTGTAGACCCACAATTCGTCTAGTCAGACATAGTGGTAGTATCTTTCGACGTTTGAATAAACTGTGGTTCCATTTTAATATGGGCTTCTATCAAAGCCATAACAGTTTGTTTAAATAGGGTCAGATCTAAGTGATCTCTTCTTAAATATGTCAGTTGTAACATAACTCACTGTAATCTCATCAGTACAAGAAAAACATTGACAGTCTAAGCAATTAACGGCTGTTCTGAAGATCGTTCCCTGGGCATGGTTTATTGATATCACCATCTGCCATGCGCTAAGCAACCTGCAGTTTCCCTTGCGTAGACTAATGAACGCCACCGTTATAGACTAGTCTTCAATGTACTGACAGATCGAAGTGGTTAACTAGTTACAAAAATGAAAACTGACTTGAAATGGATTTAAACATCCAAGTATTAAGTTACTACTGGACTGTGACAAAATACTATTTTCTAGACAAAGTCTAGCATATGTCCTTTAGGAAATATAAATATTTCCACCAATGTCTGTAGAAATCAATCACCTCAGTGATTCTCCTCACCAGAAACTTACTAAGTTCCAACTCGTTTGCGCAGCACTTCTCGTGACTATCACGACTTGAAAAGAACTTCTGCGTAGATACGGCAACCATGTGCCTTGGCTCAGCGTAGACGCAACTTGCTTGCCAAGTGCTTGTGTTAGAATGAGCTAACCATGCCTTCTCCAGCTGGCTTTTATTCAAAACGGTCAGGGTCACGCGTCATCGCCTGATATCTAGAAATCCTCATATCTCTTGAATCCCTGGTCCGATTTACTTGATACTAATTGCATTCTCTTTCATTTGGCCGTGCCAGTAATCTGATCCCAGTCTAAAGTTTCTACTCCATAGTTAACTATTTAATCAATAAATAGCCTCCACCTCTGCTATTACTCGCTACGTCACTTGACATCCAACTATCGGTAATATTCTTCTAAATGCTTCTCGAAGCAATGTAGCGCGATATTCAAATATCTGAACTTTCAAAAGCGGCTACAGCCTTTCCCTTGATATCTAGGTGTCTGAATCTTGGAATACCCATTCCTAGAGTTGGGCACATCCACCCCACACCTAGCAAAAAATAAAAATTGAAAAATTTTTATTTTTCCTATCTACACATTAAATCATCTGGTTCTTGAATAATAGATCTTCAGATTCGACGCATTATAAGTTCCCACGATGTTACCAGTTCGTGTATTGGCTACTTCATAGCTTCCATTATTGTTTACTTCCACAATACGATAGGGTCCAGCGTAAAGGCTTGCAAATTTCGAGTACACTCGATTTTGCACGTCAGAGGGTGTAGGTCTTTTCACTAAAACAAGAGTTCCTACGCGCAAGGGTCTGCGAAAACGCTTTCCTCTCACTCTGCGCTCTCTCTTCTCAGCTTGACTCCTTAACTTGTCTAAAGCTAGAGTTTCCCTCATCTGACGACTTGGTTCAATCTCAGGTGGAATAGAGATGATTCGATCCCATAATCGTGTTGGTTTAATTCCATGATGAAGCAACATGGGAATCTGTCCAGTACTCTCATGAATAGTAGAGTTGATGGATTCGGATGCTAAAGAAAGAACATCCATCCATTTCCAATGCTCATTTGGACAATAGAGGCGGCAAAATTTTGCTATTTCAGCCATCACGCGTTCCGCTGGATTGCTCTCTGGATGCCTAATAGAACAAAACAATTGTCTAATCCCAAGATTATTCATGATGGTTCGAAATTCCAACGATGTAAATTGAGGTCCACGATCTGATAAAAGGAATTCCGGTTTGCCTGCTTCCGGAATCACGCTGTCTCTAATTCTCTTCGCACAATACTTTGCGTTTGCCTTCTGAATTGGATGTAACATGGTGTATTTACTGAAAACATCCATAGTCACCAAAATATATCGGTTACCTCTTTTAGACTTTGGGAGAGGACCATATAAATCAGTCGCGAAGATTTCGCAAGGCTTAGAAGGAATAATAGGCCTTGGTAATTCTCTCAATAGTTCCCTAATGATTGGTGGTCTGTCATACTCTGGCAGTAATCTTGAATTCAAATTTCGGGCGTCTAAACATAGTCTCAGACTTTCATCTTGCTTAGACACTACTGCTAATGGATTGACATAAGGTGTAGTGTACTTTTCAATCACATTGTTGCTTTCCATGTCCTTGATAAGCACCTTTACTCTTTCTCGATGCTTTTCTGCTACTGGATACAATTTAGCATGAAAAGGTGCATCATCATTTACACGAATATGATATTCAAAATCTTTAATTTCGCCAGGTTTAATGTCAAAAATATCTTGATACTCTTCCAAAATCTTCCCTAGCTCTGGGGACTCCTTCTCAGTGTAGACTTCTCTTCCTTCAGCTTCATGAAAAATCAGAGACCATTGAGCATCTCCCTCGATGTCTTCCTCTTCTTTTCCCTCGAAGTTAATCTCTTCGGCATTCTTGAATTTGATCGTCTCTGTCTTCATATCTATCACTGCTTGTTATTTCTGAATGAAATCCGCTCCCAATATCATGTCAAAAGCCATGTCCTTCATTACAACAAATACATGTCGGAAATCATGTCCTCCAATCGTAATACATAAGTATAATTGCGTTTTACACAGAGATATTTTATTGGGTATTATTCCTTGGATCTTAATTCCTGATACTGGAATCTCCTCTAAATTCTCTTTGAGCTTCCACAGAATATAAAGCTTCTCACTCACCAGACAAAGCATAGCCCCAGTATCGATCAAAGTATCGACAGGCATACCGAATACTTCGCATGATATGATTGGCATTCTAATTCTGGTACCCATTTCTTTTCGTTCGTCATTCTGTTGAATTAAGTCATCATCCTCTGCTTGCCATTTAATAATTCTGGAAGTGAAAGTATTCAAAATTCTATCTTCTACTGTGAATTCGAAGTTTTTTTTTTTCATTACCATTCCCCCGGGATTGTTGTGTTCCCGATGGACCTGGTTCGTTGGGCCTCTGCTCCAAAAATTGCAAGTTATCTTGGTGTCTTGCTTCCAAATATTTTCTCGTCTCCTTGTTAAACTCTTCATTGGACTGACGATCATTTACATTCCCTCTATTATTGTAGTTGTTTCTACCATAATATCTTCTTTCCTGGTACCTTCCTTGACTATCTCGTGGTCTTCTCCATCGAGTATTGTATCGATTACCACCATCCGGTCTCGCATATGGTTTGTAACTGTATCTGTTACTGTACTGGTTCCATCCTCCTTTATTTGGATCTTCCCTCGGCGATTTCTCTTCTCGCTCCTCTCGAATCTCTCGAGGTGTTTGAGAATAACTATCAGCCATAACAGCATACACAGCGTTATTATTCTTTACTCCCTTCTGATGGAAGAATTGAGCGTTTGTATGATCCAGCTTCTGTAATACTTCATCAAATTGTTCCATATTATAGATATCAGCAGCGATCAAAGTCCTCTGGACGTCTGCTGGAAACTGACGTATCAATGCAGTAATCAACTCGTTATCTGGCATCGGCGGATCTAAATGTTGAAGTTTAGACAGCTGTCCAGAAAAGTACGTAGAGTATCGAGTAGGTTGTGACGTCGAGAATCTCTTCGAATATAACTCTGCTCTAACTTGCTGTTGGGTTTCCGGGGACCAAAACTTCTTCAATAGCCCACGAGAAAACTCCTCAAAAGTGGTTAGAGTGGATCTAAATGCCCTAAACCAAAGAAGTGCAGGACCTTCCAAGAACTTCCCTATCACTCGGATCTGTCTTTCTTTAGGGATCTTAGAATCTTTCAGGTAATCACCTGCTTCTCTCAAAAATTCCACGGGTGTCACAGAATCTCGCCCTGAAAATTTAGAAGGCTTATCTTCTATATTCTTAAATACAGTTATGGGGTTGGATTGAAATACTGTCCTGACCTCATCCTGTCTATCAGTCTCTCTAGCTCCTCCTAGATTTATCTGTGTCTGTTCCTTTCCCCTTACATTTGGCATTTTTAAAAGATGATCAGACTGTTTCTCATCCTTGATTTGAGTTTTCATAGCCTCAAGTTCCTTCTGGTTTTCTTCTGCCATCTTTTTAATTGCTTCAGTTTCTTTACAATTTTCTTTTACATTAGTGGATATCTGGTTCATAACAGCCTCATGACTTTTCAATGACCCTGTCATATCTGATATATCCTTCTGAGTCGCTTGGATATCTTTGGCAATTACTTCGATATGGGATGACAAAGATTCCCTAATCTCCTTGATTCCCTCTTCTCCAGCTTGAGTGTGTCTTTAATTTCATTGACAACTGTGGTTTTGATTTCAGTTTGCAACTCACTAATCACACCTTCTCTTATTTCTCCCATGACAAGTTCTTTGAATTGTTCCGTTAAACGTTGAACAACTAGAATTCCCATCTCGTTACTCTCCTTCTTCACTCTGACTTCCAGGTTGACCATGTCTTCACCAACTTTCCTAAGACCATGTTCTATCCTATCAGCTAAGCTTTGAGATCGAAGATCGGCATCGCGAAATTTATCGTCCATTAAACTTGCGTTAGTAGCTAATGAAGTTTCGAGCTCATGTTTTTCATCGCATAATTTATTCATTTTACTCTCAAGTGTCATTTTTAAAATTTCAGAATTCTCTTTAAATTTACTTTCCATTGAATTAAATTTACTGTTTAAATTTTCTTTCAAGTTACCTTTTAATTTATTTTCTAAAGAATCAGAATTTTCTTTAAGTTTATCATTCAAATTTTCTTTAAGTTTATTTTCTAAAGAATCAGAATTTTCTTTAAGTTTTTCATCTAAACTTTCTTTCAAGTTATCTTTTAACCTACTTTCTAAAGAATCAGAATTTTCTTTAAGTTTATTTTCCAAAGCCTCAGTATTTTCTTTCATAATGGCTGCTACACGCAGTCCAGCCTCTTTTGAACTCTCCTCCAAACTCCTCATCATTCTCATCATTTCTTCCATAATTCAATTATTATTCAAAACTTAGGGGTATACAACAGTGGCAAACACAAGCTTATAACTAGAACAAGAAATATGAATAGCTAATTGGAACACTATAATAAAATGAGATTTGTCCTAATGTCGACGTGATGGAAAATCAAAAGTCTCTACTTTTACGAATTACATTTACCACAATATCACAAGAAAAATATGCAAGTTCTCAAATATCCTCCACCTGGATTCTAATAATGTGTATATCCAGTCATCGAACGTTTACTACTGAATTTACTTGACGCCCTAATGGTTAAGCCATTATCAAAAATAATCAAACCCATTCTAATTATTAACCAAGTTAAATTTTTAAGTTTCCCCACTAATTGGGTTTCCTACTAATTTATTCATCCAAACCAGACATCTCTCAACTCCCAAAATATTTCAAAAAAAATTATCACAATTTCAAATCGGCATGCGATTGACCATGTCTAAATCGGGACCCACGTTCGAAGCCATTTCTCTCTCTGTCTTATTTTATGTGCCCGTTTAGACCGGAGTCCGCACGACCACATATGCATTTTACCAATAATCAGTCAGCACGAGAGTCAAAATATCCCGGAGCGCCAGATGGGTTAAAGCAAATCGCAAAAACGACATCAAATTAAAAAAATGCTTTACTGATTTTTGGCTCAATGCAACAATAAGGATAGAAGGAGATTTAATTGGGAGAAACACATCTGGTAAAATTATCTCAGTTTATTTAAAGTTAAAATCTGACTGCAAAGATGCTCAAAGCAGCATCATCCACGTGTGGCGATCCACACTCTTATTTACACACAATATACAGAAATCTTCCAAACACATTTGACAATCTTTTTGGAAACACAAGTCCGATTAATAGTCCTGTGGACTGTGTTCCAAAATTATTAATATTTAATTCCAGTTCAAAATTAATTGTCCATACTGGAAATAACGTAGATCACTGTTTGACTATTTACATGATATTAACACTCGTAGAATAAATGTTTATAGAATTCTAAACTTTCATTTGTTTTTCCAGTTTCAAAAATATATCGTCGAAAATATTATTATCATAGAAGCAACACAAATTATTAACACATATTAATAACATCTGAAAAGTATTCGACCATTGAGCATAGCATCGAAGAACTGTGCGAAGCACAACAACAATTAATCGTTCTTCTGACATTAAACATTCGAGAAGTGACTCGATTATGAACTTCAAGTTCCAAACAAAATACATGATTTCTGAATCATCAACTTGATCAATAAATGGTTGAACCATTCAACTATTCAATTATCCACTTGGAATCATTATTATAAAAATATTTATATTTATGGCCATTTCTAGCAATTTTTACAACTTGCAATTCTTCGACAGAATGCGGAAATTAGAATTGTAGTTTTATAATGAATTCATTTAGTTCATGGCACTAGGATTGAAAATATCCTTCAAATTATTCGTGGTTAAAGAATTATTTTAATTGGCAGTGGCCCATTCTATTATTTGTGTAAGAACACAATATTACAACAACAACAACAACGGCAAAGGTCTTCCTCTGAAGAAGAATAAACTACTATCATGACAAATCCGGGTTCTAGCAATATCAAAGTCTAAATGGAATTCGTAAACAAGGTTGAAAATAAGAACTGATGGTTTCAAAGAAATAACCTTCGGGTTATTCATACGACGAAATGTGTGGCTCCAATACTCCTACTATAAACCTGAGCCATCGAACCTGCTATTTGATTGATGCTCGAAAAAACCTTCATTCCTGCGACTTAACATGCGCACCTGGGAATGGCATTTCAACTACTCCACACACATAAATTATCTTCCCAAAATTTATACAATAAATCAAGCCTCTGCTTGTTATCAACACTGGAAGATTAATAAACTTACAAGTTTATTTTATTTTACCATTCAGTTCAACCCGTGACTTTACCATACTTATGAAAATCTTTATTTCACTTTCGAGTGTATTTACGTCATGATTTTATATAAATACAACAATATCCTATTTGATACAAATATCATTTGCTTCCCGTTTCATGCCTCTCCGTGTTATCTGAAACATATACTTTACTCATAGCAAATATCAACTGTTCAACCAGAACTGAAATGTTGGTTGAATGCGGGCTTGCGCTAACCACTCTCCTTCGGAAAATCTCCTGTTCCAAACTAGAAATGATTAAACTACTTCATAGGCTCTTTCTCAATACATATGATTATTAGAAAATATAACATCCAAGAATTATTTAGAAAAATTATAAAAATTATTATTATTATTATTAGTGGATTATTATTATTATTATTATGTGAGAATCCACATGTTCGAACCTTCGAATATGGAAAAAATATCCATTCCTCAACAAAAATAAATTTAACTTTTACAGTTACATCGGGGGTTTTCCGTGGTTTCCTTAAAATATGAAAAATTCAAATAAATGCTCGAAATGCTCGGTCATCGATCCTAAACTGTTCTGAGTGCTGAAAATACTCAGAATAACTCTTAACAAGTCTTGCGTAAATCATTGCAAGCTTTAAATACGAAGAAAAAAATGTGTTGGTCATCTGCAGAAAAAATAGTTTGTTCCAATTAGCTAGGCATAATATAATTCAAATGTGGCTTACATTTCTTGATGGTCTTGAAGTGTAGTAAACCTGGTCTGTACCAGATTTATCCATAAACATGCCCTATCGGACAAGCACGTATAATCCTTGTATCGGCCGCCATTGTAGACCCACAATTCGTCTAGTCAGACATAGTGGTAGTATCTTTCGACGTTTGAATAAACTGTGGTTCCATTTTAATATGGGCTTCTATCAAAGCCATAACAGTTTGTTTAAATAGGGTCAGATCTAAGTGATCTCTTCTTAAATATGTCAGTTGTAACATAACTCACTGTAATCTCATCAGTACAAGAAAAACATTGACAGTCTAAGCAATTAACGGCTGTTCTGAAGATCGTTCCCTGGGCATGGTTTATTAATATCACCATCTGCCATGCGCTAAGCAACCTGCAGTTTCCCTTGCGTAGACTAATGAACGCCACCGTTATAGACTAGTCTTCAATGTACTGACAGATCGAAGTGGTTAACTAGTTACAAAAATGAAAACTGACTTGAAATGGATTTAAACATCCAGGTATTAAGTTACTACTGGACTGTGACAAAATACTATTTTCTAGACAAAGTCTAGCATATGTCCTTTAGGAAATATAAATATTTCCACCAATGTCTGTAGAAATCAATCACCTCAGTGATTCTCCTCACCAGAAACTTACTAAGTTCCAACTCGTTTGCGCAGCACTTCTCGTGACTATCACGACTTGAAAAGAACTTCTGCGTAGATACGGCAACCATGTGCCTTGGCTCAGCGTAGACGCAACTTGCTTGCCAAGTGCTTGTGTTAGAATGAGCTAACCATGCCTTCTCCAGCTGGCTTTTATTCAAAACGGTCAGGGTCACGCGTCATCGCCTGATATCTAGAAATCCTCATATCTCTTGAATCCCTGGTCCGATTTACTTGATACTAATTGCATTCTCTTTCATTTGGCCGTGCCAGTAATCTGATCCCAGTCTCAAGTTTCTACTCCATAGTTAACTATTTAATCAATAAATAGCCTCCACCTCTGCTATTACTCGCTACGTCACTTGACATCCAACTATCGGTAATATTCTTCTAAATGCTTCTCGAAGCAATGTAGCGCGATATTCAAATATCTGAACTTTCAAAAGCGGCTACAGCCTTTCCCTTGATATCTAGGTGTCTGAATCTTGGAATACCCATTCCTAGAGTTGGGCACAGTACTGCAAGTGTACATGAGGGTTTGTTTCTTCCATGACGTGCTCTGAACATCATGAGATCCAGTGCTATCATCAGTGTCTTTGGCTTTTTATTTGTATATAAATTTCATATATAATAATAATAATAATAATAATAATAATAATAATAATAATAATAATAATTATTATTATTATTATTATTATTATTATAATCATCATCATCATCATCATCATCATCTTCATCATCATCATTGGTTTGCAGTCCTAAGACTGGTCAGTTGCCATAAAAACATGTCCAGATCGTCCTGGCAATTGCCGCTTCCTTCATTGAATTATAATTCTGTGCTTGGGTGTCGTTTAGCATTTGTTTAAGGAAGGTATTTCTAGGACTTCCTCGTGGATTTTTTCCCTCAATGAACCCTTCTGCCACAGTTCTCATTAAATTGGAGTGGCGCATTGTGTGACCCCACCATGCGAGACGACGTTTACGGATTGTGCGTAGGATTGATCTCCGTTGGTTCACGGTGTCGAGAACCCTTTTGTTCGATATCCTGTCTCTTCACGTCACATTTATCCTCTTACGATAGCACCACATCTCAAAGGCTTCAAGACGGTTCTTTTCATTTTTATTTAGTGTCCACGTTCACAGGCAAACAACGCAACTGTCCATACAAAAGCATGTAGCATTCTCATTCGGAGGGAAAGCTTAAGCCGACTGGTACACAGTAATCTCCTCTTTTGCATAAAAGCTAGTTTTGCCTGAGCAATGCGGCATTAACTTCAGTGGTGCACCTTCCGTCCTCTGTAATCTTTTGACCTAGCTAAGTAATAATAATAATAATAATATAATAATAATAATAATAATAATAATAATAACGGTATCACACAGCAGGTCGGATCTGGTGATTGTCAAGAAGAAAATAATCAAGCAAATTACCTTGATTGATGTTGCGATTCCTAACAAAAAGAATCTCCAGTCAAAATACATAGAAAATATCAGCAAATATAGCGAGTTGGTCAGCCTTATCAAAAGGCAATGAAATGTAAAACGGGTAAGACCATACCAATCATTGTCTCAAGTAATGGCGTGATCCCAAGTACCTTGCTCCAAGGCCTTAAAGAACTGGATTTGGGCACTCAACTGTACAAATTAATGCAGAAGGTAGTAGTTGTCTCAACAACCCGAATCATCCGGGAGTTCATTGTTAGTGACTTTCCAGCTTAGAAGTGGCTGTTTCATTAACAATATTTCGGTTCCTTGAAGCCCATATAGTTATGTTGTAATGTACCAGCAATGTGTTATATGTACTGCATAAAATAATAATAATAAGAAGTATTGATCACATCATTGGTGGTTGCTCTCCTCTAGCTGGAGTTATGTTTCAATCAGAAACGTCGCGACGCCTGGAAATAGATCACGGAAAGAGGCATAATGAAGTACCCAAGATCGTACATCAAGAGCTTTCTATAACAGGAGGACTTCTATAAACGATCATGGAGTATTACACCTATCAGCCGTCCAACGTACTTGAAAACAAGGTGTACAAACTGTACAGGGACAGGCCTATCCTAACGGACCAGAAAATGTTGTCAAATCGACCAGATATCGTGTACCTTAACAAAACGAGTAAAAATGTTTATGAAATAGACATCGCGGTACCACTAAGCCAAACCCTCAAGACCACTCAGGCACAAAAAATCAAAGAATATGCACCATTGGCAGAAGAAATCAGGAAGATTTGGCGAGTAACCTCGGTGAAAATGTTACCACTGGTAATGTTAGCAACGGGAATTGTTCCAATGGCTCTCGTAATGAGTCTGGAGGAGCTAAAACTGAAACATCTGTTCGCAAGAATGTAGAAGGCAGTGTTGTTACACACTTGTCACATTTTCCGATTATTTTTATCCCAGTATTATAAAGTCCATGATTGAAAGTCCGTATATTGAATGTTGAGATTCAACATATCCATGAGGAAATATACATAATAATAATAATAATAATAATAATAATAATAATAATAATAATAATGGGGCGAACAAAAATCAAGGAATTAGAAAAACAAGAGAGAAAAATTCTGAGAAAGATCTACGGGTCAGTTCAGAAAGAGGGAATATGGATGAAGAGACCGACAATAGAACTGTACAAACAGCCAGAGACGATTACAAACAACATAAGGAAAAGAAGGGCAAAATTTTATGGACATATACATAGGATGACCGAAGACAGACTGACCAAGAAAATTTTGAATATAGTTACGAATAGCACACTAAAAACCAATTGGGTAAAGGAAACCGTGGAATACCTTAAGAAACTAAACATCTCTACAGAAGACATCGCAGACAGGAGCAAATACAGAGAAAAACTTAGACTACAGAAGTTTGAGCAAACTCCCAAAGAGAGACAACCAGCAAAGAGGTGGACAGAAGAGAGAAAGAGGAAACATAGTGTGTATATGAGAGGTTTTTGGGAAAAAAGAAGAAAGGTCCAGAATGAAACATGAAAATTGATTGTGTTGTAACGCTCTCCTTACGGGGAATTAACGAATAAATAAATAAATAAATAATAATAATAATAATAATAATTATAATAATAATAATAATAGTAATTGTAATTATATGGTCACGTCTGCAGAATGGACAACACCAGATATGCAAGACAACTGCTTGATATAATAAATTCAAAGAAGGTCAAAATCAGTTGGTTAGAGGAAATCAAACAGGAAATAAACATCACAGAAGTTATCATGATGAACATTATTTCTAGTAGCCTATAGATAGGATAGAGACTATGGTTTCATTCCTCCTCTAAATTTATAATATAATATGTGATGGTTGTTCAAACAAGTGTGACAGTAGCATATCTCCAATTCAATCTATACATTCATCATAGTACCAGTATGAAAACGGAGCGTAAATTAACATTTCAAGAATGTCCAAGCTCTGTAGTATTCGAATAGGATAATATGTCAGATGACTTCACATACATTTCACCTCAATCTCATAGTAGGATAACATGTCAGATGTTACCCATCATTTGCGACTGCTGTAAGGCTCGTATCTTTTCATTATTATTATTATTATTAATGTATCGTTGATGGTGCACTGGTGAATGACTGCGATTTAGGAAAGAGTGAGGAAGCGTTCCCTTGTAGCTGACGATTTATGTGTCTCCTGCTCCACTAAATTCTTCTAGAGCAGCGGTTCCCAAACTGGGTTCCGCGGAACCCTAGGGTTCCACGATGGCATCGCAGGGGTTCCGCGATAAATCTTAAAAATCAAATTTAAAACTCATTTTAAAATAAAACCACACGAGGCTAACTATCAGATTTTCTCTAATGCAAAGGTAGGTGGAGTTCGTGTTATATCCAAACACCTATTCGCCAATGTTAGGACTTCGTTTTATGACTTTCATCACAACAAAATGAATTTTCCAACCGAAATAAACCTCCTATGTCCGTGCCTGACTATGGAAGATCTAATTGAAATTCAATGTACCTCCGCTTTTAAAACGAAATTTGAATTAGTGCCGCTGAATGACTTTTGGGTAGGACTGATAGACGTATACCCGTCAGTAGCCGGAGAGGCTATCCAAGCTCTGCTCCCCTTCGTGTCCACCTATCGATGCGAATTAGGCTTTTCTGCTTATGCTTACACCAAAAACAAATTTACGAGTAAGTTGAATGCTGCCCCGGATTTACGTATTCAGCTGTCGATTTCAAAACTATTTTTAAGACGAAAATGAATCAATTTCATTCATCACATAGAAATTAGATGGAAATCCTAATTTTTTATTGTTCTAAAATAATTGTTTATATTTTTGTACTAAAATAAAGGCTTGCATGTATATTTAAAATGTTTTGTCTTTGTTTCCAAACCTACTACGTCAGCGTTAGGCTATGCAAAACACCCAGGCAGTAAGAATAGATGAAAGCAGGAAGAACGTTGTGGGTTCACAATGCTCAGTAAAAATCGGGGTTATAGTTCGGGTTCCGCGGAAAGGGTTCCGGGACCGAAAAAAATTTGGGAACCGCTGCTCTAGAGAAGACTGACAAGGTCATGTTGAAAATGAATCTGAAATGAGAACACATTCCTGAGATAAAACAGACTGATAAGGTTCATAGCGAGTTATATTGGACAATAAAGTGCCCGTGTATAGGAATCTGTGATGGTACAGTACTACAGTATTATCCTCCCGAGGCTCATCCTTCACCCCCTGCCTCTCTCCACCCTCACTACAAGGGTGAGTGACTGGTTGCTTCACAGACCGGAACACTTTATATGGCCTTAAAATTTTACTTCTCGCCCTCTCTCTGTCCCTATGGGAGCGCTGTGTTATACATGACCCGTGCTTTGTTTTTATATCACAGCAGGCAACCTGAATTGCAAACAAAGACAGCTTCTATTATTATACGCACAATTCTGGCTACAAATTGGTACTATCACCGTCAGACGTGTTGAATCTCATCCTCATTTCAGTGGAGAATTGAGTTCCCGCAGTGGATAGAGGTTGGTTGGTTCCTCAGTTTAGGGGCTGCGACAACGCCTTTATGTAGCCCCGTGTACTTGGGGTGTGTATAGAATCTGTCTGATAACCTGCGTTAATTGTGATGATTGGATTAGTGTGTGTATCTGATTTAATTCAAGTAAGGACTGCAGACATTGAATTTTTTCAAGTAGTTCCTACTTTTGCCGCCAAACGTCACCGTGAACGACCAACTAGTTCAGAACTTAGTTACCACATGCCACCGCAGTCGGCTCTTGACGACGAACGTAGGAACCTAAGAACGTTAGTCAAATGTTTAACCTATAGGCTATATAATTTAGCTTCACACGGGTGTAATTAGTGGAAGGTTCTTTAACATGCCACAAATCTATGACATGGGACCGCCAGCTTTACTTCCCCTCCGAAGGTAGGCATACTGGGGGATTTTTAACGTTCTTAAAAAATCCGATGACTTCGGCCGGGTTTGAACCTGCGATCTTGGAGTGGATAGAGGTTTGTTGTTGTTTCATCTAGAGGAGGGGTTCTTAACCTGTGAGGTGTGCCTCCCCTGGAGAGGTGAAAAGAGGTTAGTGGGGAAGAGTGACTGTCCTCTATAATGTTGTAATAATGCTTTTCAGAATTTACACCAGTCTGAACGTAAAATATAAAGTTATAAATTTTCTGTTTTATACAAATTATTCTGATCACAACAATAGATCTAATGAGTTAGGTACATAGTTCGAATAGCTACAACAATGGATTTCTTCAAGTAAGAATGCTTAGTATTTCTCTTTATTGAAATGCACAATCCGTAATAATAAATTTTTAGAAGACCGTTTTCAATTCTTTTCTTTACCACTTCAAGTAGGAAGTTGTTTCATTATTATCTCCAAAAGTATCAAAAGTATAAGTTACAGTGCTGTGTCTTAATAAAAAATATGAAACAGAAAAAAGTACATTGATGAATATGTTAAATGTGGGTTCACTCATGCAACCTTGGTCGTGATGGAATTGAAAAACCGCAGTGTTTCTTATGGGCAAAAATTATTTGGAATTATAATATGAGGTCTGCCAAACTCCAGGAACATTTCAGTAAAGTACACCCGGGGAGCTCTGGAGAATCGCTGGAGTCACATAAGCAGAAGAAAGCTCGATTCCAATCATCAGGTACGTTACGGAAGTTAGGTTAATGTTAATTACATAATTGATCCGTTATAAATTACTTTGTGAAAGAGGGGGCAAGGGGCGGGGGTGGGGGCGGTGAATTTTTAAGTTTACTTTTAGGGAAGGTGTGAGAGTAAAATGGTTTAGAACCACTGACTAGTGTCTTGTGGTACTTTGGAATGTTTATAATCTGACTGACCAATAGTCTTCTGAAGGAATATCTGCTTTCCTAGCTGAGTTTTCAAATTCTAGAAAATCTTTTAAGTACTCCAAATAAGGCTCATCCCAGTAATTGTCTGGCGTAGAAGTGGGAAACCTAGGAAATTGTCTTCCAAGATGAATGAGGTGGGAATCATACCCACTTCTTCTCAGTTTTGCCGCACGAGGTTGAGCGTGCCCCGTTCCAGGCCTCAGACCAGAATTAAAATTCTTAGGAGAGCCGGGAATCAAACCCGGGCTACCGGGATGACAGCCAAGATTGCTGCCCAATACGCAACAAGGCGGACTAACTCTGGCAGAATGGTTTCACACAGAGCTGATTGTGTTAGTTCCATTGTCATTCCAACTTGGACAGATGACACATCCAAGCTTCCTTCGAACTTTGAGTAGGATAGGCATTTGGTTAAACACTTCAATGTTCAAAATTTAAGCAATTGTTTTGAGCAGTGCACGGTATCAATACTGATCCTATCATGAAGGCGAGACTTAATAAATGACATACATGCAAACATCATCAGATCCAAATATACTAGACAAATGGCTCTAGAAAACACTACCAAACCTACAGTGACACCCTCAGGCAGTCTCTGCCCTCCAAATACAAAACATGAAATACTATCAGAAGACTTATAAATGTGATAATTATTACTGAATATCAACCCATCCCGGCTTCGCCGGTATCATTAACAGTTTACCCAGCGTAAGCTTAAGAGGCGCACGGACGGTAGGTCCCAGACTGAATTCAGAAAAGCCGAGGTAAACAGCTTAACTCCAAACACATATGCTCTTTTCTGAAGTCTAAACTCGACACTATTCGACAGTTTGATGATTACCGAAGCTGGGGTGTTAGGGTAGTTCCAAATATACAGTAGTAATTTAAATTTCCACTGAATGAAGGTTGTTGGAAGAAATGAAAACGTAAAAAGACTTATAGTGGCCGATGTTATAGAGATAGAGATATGCTCTCACGGACGTTCTTGTAGAACTCTTCATGCTGAACAATAATTATTATACTCAGAGTATATAGATATTTTTAACCGTTTACCCAGCGTAAGCTTAAAAGGCGCACGGACGGCATGCTTTGCTTCGACTCGATTCACTGAAATCTTTCTTTGGTCAAAAATGGATGTTTTTCTGCAGGAACCTTCCTAGAGAAACCATTTACATAATGGTGAAAACCACATCAAAATCCATCCAGTGGTTCTTGAGATTACCCGTTACATCCAAGAATCGGGGACTTTGTTTTATACTGTTTGAGGATAATTATTAAGGCATATTAAGCACCGCAAAAAGAACTATGTAATCTTGCAAAACTTAGAAATAACGCTCCTACCAAACAGAACAGTCTTCCTTCCCCAACTAATCTATTAAGGTGTGGCTACTATTGCTGTGATACACTTAAGCTATAAGCCATAAACTACTGTAGAATTGTAAACTAATATGCGGAAATGACCTACAAGTACTCTACTGTGATTATGGTAAAAGCTATAACTCAACAGACAACATAGTGCCTGTCTACTCTAAATGTGTTGAAACATCTGATGTGGAGACTTATCTGAATACTGGAATGACTACAGGCTGCTAGGACAACCACTCTTTGATGTCAAGTCAACCCCTGGCACTATACAGCCCATGAAGGGCCTATGCTGACCAAGCGACCGCTGCCCAGCCATTTGGCTTGCAGATATTGGGGTGACGCGTGATCAGCGCATCGGGTCCCCTCGACCGTTAATCTTGGTTTTCATGATCGGGGCACTGCCTCACTGTCAGACAGCTACTCAATTGTCCTCACGAGACTGACTGCACCCCGTTCCAGCTCCCACGTCAGTTTCTAAAATCCCTGACGAAGTAAACTATTACTATGTAATGAATTATGAGGGTGGATCAAAAGGTCTTTGCCCGTATGTTTAGCCCAAAATAAATACTTATGGGTAATTACAAATATACGCACTGTTCCACGTACCTTAAACTATTTTTCCACATAGTCTCCACATTTGTTCAGACATCTGTTCCATCGCAGCTTAAATTTGAGTCGCCCCTGTGGTAGAATTCAGCTGGCTGACTGTGGAACTATCGACGGACTGCTGTCATGGCGTCATCGTTGCACGTGAATCACTGCCCTGCCAGGAACGTCTTCAACGGACCATGACAATGCGAGACCACATGTGGCAACCAGAACCGTCAACAAGCTCTGGTCATTTCACTGGGAGAGTCTGAACCACCAACCATTAGTCTGGACCTCACCCCAAGTTATTTCCACGTTTTTGGTCCGCTGAAGACTTTTCAATCCGCCCTCGTATTACTCTGAATGCTTTGAATTTGAGAAGCTTTGCTGAAAGTAGTTGTCTTGAGAAACATGTCAGCAAACCACGTCGTGTTGACCGACAGAAAGTTAATATCTCAATTGTCAATCAGGCAACACTGGAAATGGCTTCAAAGCTATCTTAACTTTCCTAATCCCTATATCCCTACATATATCCCTATATTCCTATCTATATATATACAAATCAATGTTACGTGATAGTTTGTCTGTCTGTCTGTCTGTGGGTGTGTATGTCTCCTATGCTTTCATATACCATTCATCCGATAACGATGAAACTTGGGTGAGATGTTGAGTACACTCCAAGGAAGATTTCTGACTTAGTAAATCTATTTTACAATAGGTAGCGCACGCCTAGACTCAACAAATGAGCGAGGATGCGCGAAGCGTTTCAAAAAAAATCCCGTATGTGTTCATATACCATTCGTCCGATAGCGATGAAACTTGGGTGAAATGTTGTATACACTTACATGAAGGTTTCAAAATTAGTGAATACATTTCACAGTAGATAGCGCACGAGTAGATTCAACAAATGAGCGACGACACGAAAAGCGTTTCAACAAAGTCCCATATGCATTCATATACCATTCGTCCGATAGTTATGAAACTTGCGTAAGATGTTGTGTACACTTCAAGGAAGGTTTCTGGCTTAGTAAATCCACCTAACACTAGGAAGCGCACGAGTAGTTTCAACACATGAGCTACGATGCGCGAAGCATTTCAACAAAGTCACGTATGCGTTCATATACCATTCGTCCGATGGCGATGAAACTAGGCTGAGATGTTGTGTGCACTCCAGGGAAGATTTCTGCCTTAGTAAATCCATTTAACAATAGGTAGAGCACGAGTAGAATCAACAAATGGGCGATGACGCGCGCAGCGTTTCAGCAAAGTCCCGTATAAGGTCATATACCATTCATCCGATAGCGATGAATTTTGGGTGAGATGTTGTGTACACTCTATGGAAGGTTTCTGGCTTAGTATATCCGTTTTACAATAGATAGCGCACGAGTAGATTCAACAAATGAGCGATGACGCGCGAAGCGTTTCAACATAGTCCCGTATAAGGTCATATACCATTCGTCTGATAGTGATTAATCTTTGGTGAATCGTTGTGTACACTCCAAGAAAGGTTTCTGTCTTAGTAAATCCATTTTACATTATGAAGCGCACGTTTAGATTCAACAAATGAGCGACGACGCGCGGAGCGTTTCAACAAAGTCCCCTATGTCTTCATTTACCATTAGTCCGATAGCGATGAAACTTGGGTGAGATGTTGTGGACACTTACGTGAAGGTTTCTAACGTAGTAAATACATTTTACAGTAGGTAGCGCACGAGTAGATTCAACAAATGAGCGACGACACGCGAAGCGTTTCAACCAAGTCCCGTATGCATTCATATTCCATTCGTCCGATAGCTATGAAACTTGGGTGAGATGTTGTGTACACTTCATGGAGGGTTTCTGGCTTAGTAAATCCACTTTACAATAGGCAGCGCACAAGTAGATTCAACAAATGAGGGACGACACGCGAAGCGTTTCAACAAAGTCCCATATAAGGTCATATACCATTCGGCCGCTAGCGGTGAATCTTGGGTGAAATATGGTGGACACTCCAAGGAAGGTTTCTGGCTTAGTAAATACATTTCACAGTTGGTAGCACATGAGTATGATCGACATATGAACGACGACACGCGGAGCGTTTCAACAAAGTCCCATATGAGTGCATATACCATTCGACCGATGGTGATGAAACGTTAGTGAATCGTTGAGTACACTCCAGGGAAGGTTTCAGGCTTATTAAATCCATTTTACAATAGCTAACGCACGAGTAGATTCAACAAATGAGTGACGGGGCACGAATCGTTCAAACAAAATCCGGTATGTGTTTCTATATCATTCATCCGATTGCGATGAGACATTGGTGAGTTATTGTGTACACGCCAGGGAAGGGTTTCCATTTCACAATAAGTAGCGCACGAGTAGATGCAACAAATGGGTGACGACGCGCGATGCGTTTCAACAAAATCCCCTATGCGTTCATATAACCATCTTCGATTGCGATGAAACCTTGATGAATTATTGTGTACACGCCAGGGAGGGTTTCGACTTAGTAAATCCATTTCTCAATAGGTAGCGTACGAGTAGATTCAATAAATGAGTGACAGCGCTCGAATCGTTTAAACAAAATCCCGTATACGTTCATATGCCATTCATCCGATTGCGATGACTCTTTTGAAAGTTGTTGTGCACGCTCCCACGAATGATCTAAATTAGTAAATCCATTTTACGATAGCTTAAAGGCAGTTAACGGAAATTGAAAAACATATTGTGTATCAAAAAGCACTTCAAGAAACAGAATTTCAACGCTAACACTTTCTGTGATTGGCATTGCAACACATGCCGGGTACAGCTTGTATATATCCCTATCTATATATATAAAGCTCAATGTTTGTCTGTCTGTCTGTTATGTATACAAATCCACACCGTTTCACCGATCTGAACCAAAATTTGTATACATAGCCTTCGGAACCCTGCGGGTAACCCTGTCCACTTGAAATTTCCGACAGACCATCCCATTTCCTGCATTTAGGCCCTTTGTCCCAAATCCACACCGTTTCACCGATCTCAACCAAAATTTGTATACTTACCCTATGTAACCCTGTGAATAACACTGTCCACTTAAAATTTCGGACAGACCACCCCATTTCCTGCATTTAGGCCCTTTGGAAAACTTCTACACCGTTTCACCGATCCGAACCAAAATTTGTATACCTACCCTTTGCAACCCTGCGGGTAACCCTGTCCACTTGAAATTTCGGACAGACTACCCCATTCTCTGGATTTAGGCCCTTTGGCCCAAATCTACACCTTTTCACCGATCAGAACCAAAAATTGTATACTTACTCTTTGGTACCCTGCGAGTAACACTGTCTGCTTGAAATTGCGGACAGACCACTCCATTCTCTGCATTTAGGCCCTTTGGCCCAAATTCACACCGTTTCACAGATCTCAACAAAAAGTTGTTATTTACCGTCTGGAACCCTGCGAGTAACACTGTCTGCTTGAAATTTCGGACAGACCACTCCATTCCCTGCATTTAGGCCCGTTGGCAAAAATCTACACCGTTTCACCGATCAGAACCAAAATGTGTATACTTACCCTTTGGTACGCTGCGAGTAACACAGTTTGCTTGAAATTGCGGACAGACCACTCCATTCCCTGCATTTAGGCCCCTTGGCTCAAATCTACACCGTTTCACCGATCTGAACCAAAATGTGTATACTTACCGTTTGTAACCCTGTGAATATCACTGTCCACCTAAAATTTCGTACAGACCACCCCATTTCCTGCATTTAGGCCCTTTGCCAAAAATCTATATCGTTTCACCGATCCGGACCAAAATTTTTATACTTACCCTTTCGAACCCTGCGGGTAACCCTGTCCACTTGAAATTGCGTACAGATCACCCCATTCCCTGCATTTAGGCCCTTTGGCACAAATCTACACCGTCTCACCGATCAGAACCAAAATGTGAATACTTACCCTTTGGTATCCTGCGAGTAACACTGTCTGCTTGAAATTGCGGACAGACCACTCCATTCCCGGAAAGAGGACAGGGTCCGTCCCAAAGGCAATGGAAAAAAGGGATAAAACCGGACCCGCTCAGGAAACCCTCAGGGTTGCCAGCTCCCGAACTCACCAGCCATGAGCCCTTAAGGATGTAGCACTATCCAGGGTGCACCAGAAGTGGTGGGGCTACACACACCCTGCCTCCTTGAGGGTCTTGAGCAGAAGACATGAGATATTAAGAAAAGAAAAAGAAGGCTGACACCTCGAAGAATGAGGCTATCAGGAATGATTAGACAAGAGCCAATTAAGACGGGAAAGTGAAAGAGTCGCTAGGCCTCGGATACCCTGATACCATCGGGGTCGGAAGAGAACAAGAGTTTGACCAAGGGAGGCTGACAGGAAAGAGAACTGAAAGGAGCCAGGCACCAGTAAGTAGAAGCAATGCCGGACTCAGCTGGGGTCCCGTGGTCGCAAACCCACGTCCCACAAGTTGTGAGACATTGGTAGGTGGGGGGGGGGGGCAGGTGTGAGAATAGCTTGCTGATTCATCGCGAGGTGACATGAGAGAAATGTCCAGACCCCGCCGTGTTACCTGGTATTGCTGACTATGCTGATGTTCATATTGCGTCTTTGCTCAAACCACTGTAGTGTTACGAAAGAATGAGTGATTCACCGGTCAATGTGAATAGGACCGGGAACCCCCACCCGAACGTCTGTCATCATAATATATCGTCAACATCTGCGATATTCTCAGGTTCGTGCAGCTTGGACCCGAGCAGTACTCGATAAGCTCTTTCACTACACGCATCGAGTATAGGCCTAAGCCAGAAAATAACGTTCAGACATTGGAAGACATCGAAGGTAGAAATCTGAATTACCTATATCAGATTTAAAATTACACCATGTTCGTTTAGTAGTCATTTTTCATTACCTTATTATTATCATAAGGGCAAATGACCTAGATGTTACGCCCATTATACCACTAATCACCACACACAATAACTCTTCATCGCCTGTGAATTTTGAAATATTTCTTTCTACCACGGTAGTTTGCAAGTTTGTCGTGTCAATTCAACAGTAGTTTTCATTACCATCCTCATCAAAAGGGCAAATGACCTAGATGTTACGTCCATTATACTACTAAGTAACACCACAGTCTTCATCGCCTGCGATTTTTAAAATGTGTATTTCCATTAGTTTGTAAGTTTGATATACCCGTTCAGTAGTAGTCGTATTGACAGGCCATGCCAAAGGAGAAGATATATTCATTCCCCGAATTCCTATGATCCCTACTGATATGCCTTTTGATTTCAAGCGACTGCAATTCCCTGCACGTCTCGCATTTGCAATGACCATAAACAAGGCCCAAGGACAGTCGCTCAAGCTAGCAGGCCTTAATCTGGAAAGTCCATGCTTCTCTCATGATCAGTTATACGTAGCTTGCTCAAGAGTGGGCACACCTAAACATTTATTCATTTATACACCAGAGGGAAAAACAAGGAATATCGTTTATCCTAACGCACTCCATTAATTTCAATGTTAGCTACAAACATGTTCGTATTTATTAAATAACAACTGCGATGTGAGATGAAATATTTCTCTGAAGTTCAACCATTACATCGTATATTAGGCCGTGTTACCTTGCGTGTCATCTGTCTAGGATACTATTTAATCTACTGTTACTGTATTCATTTATGCCAATGATCTGGTTCCTCTTCTTGAGAACCTGTACCGAAACATGTAAGCCGGTCACGTAGAAAATTCACAGCGAGTGTTATGGTATATCGTACATCTCTTTTCTATTTTATTCCTTTCATTCCTTTAAAGTATCAATTTTTCCCATTCGTTGATAAGTTATATGTGCCAGTAGTCGCTTCTATGTTCATCATCACTATGTAGAAGATGTTTTGCGTCAGAATAAAAGATAACTGGATGCTCAGGAACGTTAACGATATATCGACTGAGAAATCTGGAAGCTTCTCTTGGAGGAATTGCTTCAGACATTTATCGTACAGTTTAAACCTTAACAAGACGAAACTTTTAACCAGATAGCGATCTAAGTGGGAGCTCTTTGGCAAAAAATGTGAGTCCTAATAATAACGTTTTCTATTATTTTGTAAGTTTTATATGTCAGTTATGTAGTAATTTTCAATATCCTCCTGATCAGTAGGGCAAATTACCTAGATGTTACGCCCTCAACGTCATTGGGGGCAAATGACATAGATTTTAAGTCCATTATATTTCTAATCACCACCACATATAGTCTTCTACGACTGAGATGTCACGAATTCTGGGACCGCTAACGACATATCTCGACTCGGACTGAAGACAAATATCACGAGAATGATCATTATTTTACAGAGCCTTCCCATAGTGACTTAAGTATACACATTGTCACTGGGTTTGCTAATGTAAGAAATTAATACATAAATAAATATAATTTATTACGTTGAGTGTTAAGGAGGCTGAAATATTATCATCATTCCACCGGGCGAAGCCGGGTACTACTGCTAGTATCTTATATATAAAAGTGAAAGTCTGTATGTATGTATGTATGTATGTGGGTGGGTGGGTCTGTTCCGTATACAAATCTACACCGTTCCACCAATCTCAACCAAATTTTGCATACACATAGTTTAGGACCCAGAAGGAACCGCTGGCTACATTAATTTTCGATAGTCTTTCTCATTCTTCTGATTTCGGCCCTTTTGCACTCAAGCACAGGCTAATCAAATCATAAACAAGATGTTCAGCAAAGAACATATAGCCTACTTTCTCCTAAATGTATGGGTATATTTATAACTCTTTGTCCTCATCCCTAAAACCACCTCTACCACCATGTAGTGTTTGTTTTCTTTTATATTGATAATTAGCCAGTAAGTGTCAAAATCAATATTATATACTTTATGATGATTGAATAACAATACTACTAACTTATTGTAATGCATTCACGTCCGTTAATCTCTATATTAAGCCAGCCTGCAAACTTAAGAATCTATCGTTTTGGGTACCTTCCCCTTTAAAAATCCGCGCCGATCACAGTAGGTTGGTGCTGCGACCTAGCAGTGAATTCATATTTATCTAGTACGCCTCTGGGTGTTCAACGAGTAGGCAGTTTAAAGTAGCCAGGAGGGAGGCGATCCAACTGGCAGTGTTTAATGATAGAGCGTACAGTCACTCGTCCTGCTAGAAGGACCTTCCGGAAGTACTTTTGTACACAGCGGTGCGTCCTTCCAGCAGGACTTTGGACCCTTATGGCAAATGTTTGAACTGGCCTTCCAGCAGGACGCGTCCTTCCGGCAGTACTTTGGGTTATCAGAGCGTAATAATATTGCAGTTCTGGTACTGGGCAAACAATAAAAGTCTGTAAATATTCTAAAATATTCAATATGACTCATATTGACTAATACAATAACTGTCTCTTAACAACATATTGACTCTAAAATATATAAACGTATAAAGTATAAACGTGTTTTCTTATAGTACAGAGACTAAATAAATGTATGAGCGACGGCGCGTCCATCACTCGAGAATTAAAAAAAGCCTAGTTGTGTTTTTGTCAATATCCCACTGCACAGTTGCACAACTACACGTAATTTAAACTACAGTACCATGACATTTACTGATATCATAATTACTAGCAAATAACGAGCGACTCCATGCATCTCCGCTGTTTGGAGCATCGAAATAGGTAGCAAAAACATAAACACAGTCACCATTAGGTATAATCGCCGCCATTACTGAACGGTCAGAGCTACCAACTTCAGACTTGCATGCGCTGATTCGTTACATTTCCCTCTATATAATGGAAAAAAGAACGGTCCTGCCAGCAGGACGCTTCGTCCTCATATAAGCAATTGAATTACGTACTCAAATGAGGACCTAACTTCCTGCCGGCAGTGCCTTGTACGTTCTATCATTAAAGGTAATCGGAGCGCGATCGTGGCTAATAGTCGAACTACCAGTATTACAAAATTGCCATACTTTAGGAGGCCAGGTATTGACACAGCGGTATATTTGGAATAATACTACCCACATAACCCACAAGAGGACAGCACGGTACAGAGACATTAAGAAGGCTGTGGTTGATAACAACGTGTATCTAATTCTTCTATTCTCCTTTTCGTAATGTCTTCTGTTTATGTGCAATGCTGGGACTGTGATTTTATTAATAAACGACTGTATACATTAGCCTCCCCTTTGAGCTAAATGACATTTTATTCAGTATCTGTGAAAAGAGCTTGTTCACATCATTTGTAAAAGAATTCAAGAAAAAAAAAAGTTAATTTTAGCAGTATTCGATCCCCAGTCAACTGCGTGACAGACTAACATGCTAGCCCAGAGCTAACCATATCCGTAACAACATGGCGATCTTAACTGATATATTAGATTCAACCTGTTGGCAAATAATGACTTGAAATAAACTATTTCTTCACTGCAGTACATCTTCATTATAGATCATTTCATACAAAGTTTATATTATTGTATCAGTAGGGTACATCGCATACAACATACTAAAACTACTGAAATATAAGACAGGTTCATGAGGACAGCTGCCATCTTGTCGTGTGGCAGATACAGCTCAGCTCTTTTAAGTCAGTCATACAGAATAATATTATAATATTAAATTATAATAAATAACGGATCACGACCTTCCGGACAGCTTAAACCACCCTAGGCTTGATAATCTGAATTGGTGGGTCTTAAGCTATTGATTATAATGATTGCATAATTCACACGGCCGCCATCCTGAAATGGCAAGGCCGATGACATTGAAGTTTGGGTGAAAGACGCGTCCTATATAAAGGTATGTTGTCACCAAATTTGGTAGAGATCGGATGATTAGTTTAGCCGTAATTTGAGTTTACGTTTTGAACGTTTGAGTGGCCGCTATTCAGTTTTGGTAAAGATGGCGGCGATATAAAGTATGACACTGAGGTGCCCTATGCTAGAGCTACCTCTGTACCAAATTTCGTTCAATTCGGTTTCACCGTGTTCGAATTGATAGGGGGGGGGGACAGACATTCAGAGTACACTCACACACACACACACACACACAGACTCACACACACACATACACACAGACAGACACACAATTTTTCGCCCTGTGTTGATCTCATAAGTCTACTTTCATTTTTTGCAAAAATCGAAAGTAGGCTAAAAATATACTCATGAAGGAATGGCAAGGCAGATAGTTTCCATGGCAACATAGCTCAAGTCGAGACACGGCCGACTGGATGCCATTTGCGCTCTGCACTACCGGTACAGAAAATGAGGATCTTTACTTGAAATCCTGTTAGTTACTCAACTACTCACACAGCACTGTCAACCGAGTTTAGCATAACAAAGACTTGAAACTATCTTCTACTATATATTTATCAAATACCACTCACTCACTCATTCAGTCATCACGAAATCTCAGAAACCACCCAACGGATTGGAATGAAATTTGGTATGCAGCTTCCCCAAAGGCCGCAAATGCCCACTAAGAGAGGATTTTTGGATATTCAGGTTCTAAAGGGGTGTTAAGGGGGTAGACCTGCATTTCATTGAATAGCAATATCTCCCGATTGGTTTCATTGGGGGATGTGATACACGGCATATAAACTCATCATTAAAAAGTAAGAAGACACGCGTCTGGGGGTTTTTCGATGTGGTGTATATTATGAGGTGAAAGGGGTGAAAAGTAGGGATTGAAAGATTCCTAACGGACCGTGTATCTCTTAAACGACATAGGCGAGGAGTTTGAAACTCAGCGGAATGATTTTTGTTTATTCGGGTTTTAAAGAGATGTTAAGGGGGTAAACGTGCATTTCATTGAATAACGATATCTCAGGAGTTGTTTCTTTGGGGATGTGATATTCGTTGTATAAACTAATCATTAAAAATAATCAGACATATGTCTAAAGGTTTATCGATGTGTATATTATGAGGTGAAAGTGGTGAAAATTGGAGGTTGAGGGATTCTTAACGGAGCGTGTATCTCTTAAAGGACATAGGCGAGAAGTTTGAAATTCGGCGAAAAAATAACAGCATAAAATTCAAGTAAATAGGTGTTCGAACGTTTTTTCAAATATCCAATTTAAGGGGCCCTTAGAGAGGGGTGATATTCTGGGGGGGGGGGGGGAAACAGGAAAGAAAGTGACTTAACTGATTGACTCACTTACTCACTCATCAAACTCAGGGGGAAAACATCTTTAAATAAGTAAATTGGTGGTCCACCGTTTGTTTCATAAATCCAATTTAAGGGGTTCATGGGGAGGGGTGAAATTATCAAAAATAAATGAAAGAAAATGTCCTGACTGACTCACTCACTCATCATCGCCCAGCCAAAATTATTGAAGTTAGAAACATGAAATTTTGGGGATGTGTTCGTTTTTATGTCGAAAACGTCCTCTAAGGAAAGAGTTTTGAATATTCAGGCTCTAAATAGGTGTTAAGGGGGTAAACGTGCATTTCATTGAATAACAATATTTCACGAGTGGTTTCATTTGGGGATATGATACTTGGCATATATACTAATCATTAAAAATAAGCTGACACATGTCTATGGTTTTTCGATGTAGTGTATATTATGAGGTGAAAGGGATGAAAGGTGGACGTTGAAAGATTCTTAACGGAGCGTGTATCTCTTAAACGACATAGGCGAGGAGTTTGAAACTCGGAGGAAATCAATCAGCATAAAAATAAATAAATAAATAAATAAATAAATAAATAAATAAATAAATAAATAAAATAAATAGGTGTTCGACCGTTTTTTCATAAATCCAATTTGAGGGGCCTATGGGGAGGGGTTAAATTCTGTAAGAAAAACGTCCACTAAGGAAGGATTTTTGGATGTTCACTCTCATCGACCAACACAAACTATTAAAGTTAGAAGAATGATATTTTGGGGATATGTTTGTTGTGTGTCGAAAACGTCTACTAAGGAGGGATTTTTGGATATGCAGGTTCTAAAGGAGTGTTAACGGGGTTAAACCTGCATTTCATTGAATAACAATATGACACGACTATGACGCGAGCGAAGCGAGGCTAAAAATGAGATGGCGTGTGTCTGTGTATTACTCAATCACGCAAGTACCACTGTTCCGATTTACATGAATTTTACATGGAAGTAGCTGATTTACCTGGTTAACATATAGTTTACTTTTGATTTCAATACTTGGCACTATTTAAAGATGGCGACCATTTTAGTGACGTCACTACACCCTTTGGTTTAAAACTTTCATATTTCCATTTCAAATAAAAAGAGAACGCTAAGAAATAGCAAACTTTTGATGGCATATACGAGGTTAAAATTACATTTTCTATCCGAAAGGTATCTCCAACTGTTAGCGAGTAAAACCTAAATTTGTGCTATAAAACACGGTCAACGCCAAGCGGTGTAGTTGGACAAAATGTTCCATCCTTAATCTCCCTCTGCGGAGCACCTCGCCTATCCCCTGTTTTAACTGTCGCCTTCACATTTTAATTTATTTATGACGCGTAGCGAAGCACGGGTACTTCAGCTAGTATATTATAATTGTGAAAATCTGTGTGTCCGTGTGTGTGTGTGTGTGTGTGTGTTAGTTTGTTACCTCTTGACACTAAAACGGCTGGACGGATTTGGATGAAATTTGAAATGGAGACAGCTTATACCCTGGTATAACATATAGGCTGCCTTTCATCCGGAAATAAATCATTGTTCCCGTGGAACGGGCAACATAACTGAAAAGTAACCCAAAATATTCAACCAGGACAAAATATCGAAGTTGTCGCATAAAGACCGGACAAAGCTCATTTTACTTCAAAGATATTCGCAGAAAACTATCTTCGCTCTGATTGATGAACTAATCGCAAGTCCGTTTCCATGGCAACACTACCTCAAATTATGACATCCGATTTTCTATATATCCCTGTAGGAGGCAGTGCCAATCCATTTATTATCTTTTTCAAGACATATATAAACACAATAAGAACAGTGTAGCGCGCCTGCCTCTCGTCCGGAGGTCCCGGGTTCGATTCCCGGCTCCGTCAGAGATTTTAGACACTGACGTGAGGGCTGCAACGGGCTGCACTCAGATTCGTGAGGACAATTGAGTAGCTGCGAGGCAGCGCCCCGGTCACGAAGAACAAGATAAACGGCTGCGGGGACACTATGCACTGACCACGCATCACCACAATATCTGCAGGCCAAATGGCTAGGAAGCGGTCGCATGATAGGCCTAGGCCCTTCATGGGCTGTAGTGCCAGGGGTAAAAAAATTAGGGAAAGCGCCTTCTAATACCACCTTTAATTTTTAAACACTACAGTAGAGGCTATTAAATAAAGGTAGCGATATAGCTACGATCAATTTCATAAAGACTGGGTTCACAAATCCCATATAGGTAAGTACAAATATCAGTCTGGTCATTATTTCAGTAGCAACGAAGCTCTGAGGCGGCTATTGCCGTTTCCTTACCACTTAAGGCATCCCGCCGTCATATACCTCAATGTGCACTTACCAAATTGTGAACCAGTCTATTTTCCTGAAAAGAATTTCTATTAGCGAGTATCCACTCCGTCAAAAACCACACTCACTACCTTTTCCAAAATTTACACAAGACATTATTTTTAAAGCACTCTTCTGTATGTTGAGGTACAAAGACATACCAAATGGAAAGATACAATAAAATGTTGGCAAATCTGAGTTCAAGGAACTGCCGTCCAGAATAGGTTATGCGGTCCATGTTCGTAACATGGAATGTTTTCCTTTGACAATGCATCTGCACCATGTGTGAGGGCAACGCATTTCAAAGATCTTTAAAAACACAATAATCAGGAAATTGGAGAAAAATTTAAAGTCGGAGTGAAGATTCAAGGAGAAATAATTTAATCTTTGAGATTTGCTGATGACATCGTCATCTTGGCCAATACGCCAGAAGATTTGAACGAGTTTTTGAATGGTATGGACTCCGTCTTGACGAATGAATTCATGATGAAAATCAATAAATGTAAAACAAAATTATTGCATTGCAGCCGAAATAAATCAGAAACCTCTATGGACATCAAATTGGCAGGTGAAACGCTACGGGAAGTAGGAGACTTCTGTTACTTAGGAGCAAAATAACCAGTAATGGACGAAGCAAAGAGGATATAAAAAGCAGGTTGGCTCAGGCAAGGAAAGCATTTCTACAGCAAAGGAATCTGTTGACATCGAATATACATTTAGGTACCGGGTGAGTTAGCCGTGGTGGTTACGGCATGACTGATGGCAGTCGCTCACATCCGGGAGGCGAGGAGGTTCGAATCCCCCCGCCGGCAACCTTGAAGATGGTCTTCTGTGGTTTCCCATCTTCCTTCCAGGCAAATGCCGGGGTTGGTCCCTAACTATAGGCCACAGCCGCTACCTTCCAACTCCTCGTCCTTACAATCCAACTTCCCTCCTTCCCTCCCCAACGGTACTTGTAGCTCACCCATTGGGTGTCCGTCTCGAAGCAGCTACAAAACTGGCGAGCCGAACATGTCCTCGGACACTCCCGGCACTAAAAGTCATACGCTAAAAAAAATACATTTAGTTATTAGGATGTCATTTTTGAAAGCTTTTGTCTGGAGCGTGACACTATAAGGAAGTGAAACTTGGACAAATGGTGCTGAAGAAAAGAGGAGAATTGAAGCGTTTGAAATGTGGTGTTACGGGAGAATGATGAAGATCAGATTGGTAGATAGGGTAACAAATGAAGAGCTATTAAGACGAGTGGGAGAGGAGAGATGTTTCTGACGACTGCTAACGAAGAGAAGAGATAGGTTGGTACGACACATATTATGACACCCAGGAATAGCAAGCTTAGTTATGGATGGGAGGGTCAAGGACAAGAACTGTAGGGGTAGACCAGGGTTATACAGATTGCCTCAGATGTAGGGTGCGGTAGCTATGTAGAGATGAAACGATTAGCTCAGGAGAGTGAGGCATGGAGGGCTGCATCAAACCAGTCAAAAACTGAAGACTCAAACAACAACAATCGGGAATTTTAATTAATTAGACAGGCAGGTGAGGCAAAAGGGTTGTTGGAGAATTTCAATCCCTGGGATGTAACACGGGAAGAGACTGCATAATGTACATCAGCGGCCCAGGTGAGAGATATTTTACTATAGGTCTATTAATAGCGACATGTTGACGTTCAAATCAACAATAAGTGTGGCAAAATTATACCCAGAATAGCTTAAGGAAAAATACTTTTAATTCCCCATATTCCGATAGATTTGCCATTCCAGGTGTACGTTTAGACAAAACCATTTTTTAGCCTATTTTCAATTTTGAAAAAATAGGCTTATGAGATCACCTTTTGTCCGTGTGTGTGTGCGTGTGTGTGTGTGTGTGTGTGTGTGATTCGTGTGTGTGTCCCCCCCTAATAAAATCTAAACGGCTGGAGCGATTTCAATCAAACTCGGTATGTTCATAGCACTATTCCCGGCGACCTCGACCGTGCCCTTCAAATTTTGTTACGTCTCACCAATCCAACATGGCGGCTGTGCGAAATATTTCACTAGCATTCAATCTCTCCGAAACTATTACCGATATCGCCCTGAAATTGTGTACGGTGATAAAGAGTACTACTAGAAGTTCACCTATGAGACTTTCAAAAACCTGGTGACTACAAAACCAACATGGCGGTCAAGCGAAGTTGAGCCTTTTAAATATACTTTTCTCGCGATTTAACTATCCACACGTAATGAAACTTGGTACAGCAAATGTTTATACACATTGTAATGCACTGGAGTCTAATTTAGTTCAATTGTTTACATAACTTCAAAATGGCGGCTGTGCGAAATATTTCACTGACATTCTATATCTCCGAAACTATTACAGATATCACCCTGCAATTTGGTACGGTGATAAAGGGTACTGATACAAGTTTACCTATGTATATTTCATAAACTTATAAAGTAGAAAACGAACATGGCGACCAAGCGAAATTGAGACTTTTAAATAGACTTTTCTCACGATTTAACCATCCAAACGAAATGAAACTAGGTACAGCAAGTGTTTATACACATAGTAATGCACTAGAGACTAATTTAGTTCAATTGTTTACATAACCTCAAAATGGCGGCTGTGCGAATTATTTCACTGACATTCTATATCTCCGAAACTATTACAGATATTACCCTGCAATTTTGTACGGTGATAAAGGGTACTGGTACAAGTTTATCTATGTATACTTTATAAACTTGTAAAGTAAAAAACGAACATGGCGACCAAGCGAATTTGAAATATTTTAATAGACTTTTCTCCTGATTTAACTCTCTGAGCGCTGTGAAATGAGGTACAGTAAATGATTTTGCAGATTGTAATGCACTGCCATCTAATTTAAATCAATTGTTTACATAACCTCAATATGGCGGCTGTGCGAAATTTTTAAATTAAGTTTTTATTTCTTGTGTCGTAATCATGCGATCGAAGTGAAAGTTTGAATAATGAACCTAGGCAATAATTGTCCTTGAATGGTACATAATTCTATGGCCTATACATATAACAATCCTAAATGGCGAGCTTCCGAAATATTTAGACGGTTCTCAATATCTATGAATCTTTTACAGCAACCAAACTGAATTTTTGTATGTTCATAGAGACTATGAACATATGTTCACCTATAGGACTTTCATTAACCTGGTGAGCACAAATCCAACATGGCGGCGACGCGAAGTATAAATATTTAAATGGACGATTCTCGCGAATTAACTATCCGAGTGCTGTGAAACGTTGCACGTTAAATGCTTATACAAATGTTGATCCACTGGCATCTAATTTATATCAATTGTTTGCATAATCACAAGATGGCTGCTGTGCGTAATTTTAAAATCTCGTTTTTACTTCTTGTGTTCTAATCATGCGATTGAAGTTTGAATACCACACGTACACAATAATCTTAATGTAATAGTACAAAAATAAAAATCCAACCTGGCGACAATCTGAAATATTTAGACGGTTCTCAATATCTACGAATCTGTTACAGCAATTAAACTGAAATTTTGTATGTTGATAGTGGCACTTAACATAAGTAGGATATATGAAAATAGGCTGTATAGTTCTTTACGGAACTACTTGTTTCTCATGGACAAATGTATGTGGCGTGCTGGCGAGTATCCGGACAACAAAATCGTTATGTCTCAGCAGAAGATGTCAAAACCAAAACCAAAATTTTCAAATGTGTTCACATAATGTAACATCGTACCCTGCAGACTTTCACAACTCTATAAAATTCCCACTTTTGCTGCTCATATCAATATACTGTATGTATCGGAATTTTCAGAATTATAATCGACCCACCTGTAGCCGCGATTGCTGTAATAGAATAAACCAATTATCAGCAATAATGCATCGTCCCCATTGTCTTGATCGCGAGCGAAGCCGCGGGAACCTGCTAGTATATTATAATTGTGAAAGTCTGTGTGTGTGTTTGTGTGTTACCTCTTGACACTAAAACGGCTGGATGGATTTGGATGAAATTTGAAATGAGAACAGCTTATACCCTGGGATAACATGTAGGGTACCTTTCACCCAGAAATAAATCATTGTTCCCGTGGAACGAGCAACATAACTGAAAACTCACCAAAAATACTCAACTGGGACAAAATATCGAAGTTGTCGCATAAAGACCGGACACAGCTCATTTTACGCGAGAAACAATACTCGGTATGTCCCTATGGGACACCGAAAACCACATTTTAAGGCCCTAAAACCAACAGTTTCAAAGATATTCGCAGAAAACTACCTTCGCTCTGATAAACTGATTAACTAATGGCAAGCCCGTTTCCATGGCAACAGTACATCAAGATATGACATCCGATTTTCTATATATCCCTGTAGGAGGCAATGACAATCCATGTATTATCTTTTTCAAGATATATATGAACACAATAAGAACAGAGTAGCGCGCCTGCCTCTCATCTGGAGGCCCTGGGTTCGATTCCCGGCTCCGTCAGAGATTTTTGAATTTCATAAACACTGGGCTCACAAATCCCGTATAGTTAAGTACAAATATCAGTCTGGACGTTATGTCAGTAGCAACGAAGCTCTGTGGCGGCTATTGCCGTTTCCGTAACACTAAAGGCATCCCGCCGTCACATACCTCTATGTGAACTTATAAAATTGTGAACCACACTCACTACCTTTTGCAAAATTTACACAAGACGTTATTTTGAAAGCACTCTTCTGTATGTTGAGGTACAGAGATATATCACATGGAAGGATACAATAAAATGTTGGCAAATCTGAGTTTAAGGAACTGCAGTTCAGAATAGGCCTTGTGTTAAATCTGCAGAAGCTTTCGGTAAAGGTTATGCGACCCATGTTCGTAACATAGAATGTTTTCCTTTGACAATGCATCCACACCATGTGCGAGGGCAACGCATTTCAAAGATCTCTAAAAACACAATAATCAGGAAATTGGAGAAAATTTTAAGTGGGAGAGAAGATTCAAGGAGAAATCACTTCGACTCTGAGATTTGCTGATGACATCGTCATCTTGGCCAATACGCCAGAGGATTTGAATGAGTTTTTGAATGGTATGGACTCCGTCTTGAGGAAAGAATTCATGATGAAAATAAATAAATGTAAAACAAAAATATTGGAATGCAGCCCAAAAAAAATCAGAAACCTCTATGGACATCAAATTGGCAGGTGAAACGCTACGGGCAGTAGGAGACTTCTGTTACTTAGGAAGCAAAATAACCAGTGAAGGACGAAGCAAAGAGGATATCAAAAGTAGGTTGGCTCAGGCAAGGACAGCATTTCTACAGAAAAGGAATCGGTTGACATAGAATATATTGTAGATTTAGGTATTCGGAAGTCATTTTTGAAAGGTGTGTCTGTAGCGTGACACTATAAGGAAGTGAAACTTGGACTATTGGTGCAGCAGAAGAGAGGAGAATTTTGAAGCGTTTGAAACGCGGTGTTACAGGAGAATGATGAAGATAGATGGTAGATAGGGTAACAAATGAAGCGGTATTAAGACGAGTTGGAGAGGAGCGATGTTTCTGGCGACTGCTTATGCAGAGAAGAGATAGGTTGGTAGGACACATATTAAGACACCCAGGAATAGCAAGTTTGGTTATGGATGGGAGGGTCGAGGCCAAGAACTGTAGGGGTAGACCAAGGTTAAACAGATTGCCTCGGATGTAGGGTGAGGTAGCTATGTAGAGATGAAACGATTAGCTCAGGAGAGGGAGGCATGGAGGTCTGTATCAAACCAGTCAAAAGACTGAAGATTCAAACAACAACAATGAGGAATTTTAATTACCCAGAGAGGCATGTGAGGCAAAATGGTTGTTGGAGAATTTCAATCCCTGGGATGTAACACTGGAAGAGACTGCATAATGTACATCAGCGGCCAAGGTGAGAGGTATTTTACTATAGGTCTATTAATAGCGACATGTTGACGTTCAAACCATCAATAATTGTGACAAAATTACACCCTGAATAGCTTAAGGAAAAATACTTTTAATTCCCCATATTCCGATAAATTTGCCATTCCAGTGTGCAAGAGTGCAGTTCCCTTTTCAAACAATATTCGCAATTTCTATTGACAATGCGCAATCACACACACTTAACAGCAGAAGGTGTACATTTAGACAAAACCATTTTTTCCCATGAACAACTGTATGTGGCCTGCTCACGAGTATCCGGACAACAAAATCGTTATGTCTCATCAGAAGATGGCAAAACCAAAAACGTAATTTTCAAATGTGTTCACATAAGGTAACATCATACTCTGTGGACATTCTCAACTCTATGGAAGTCCCACTATGCTGCTCATATCAATACACTGTATTGTATTAGAATTTCCAGAATTAAAATGGACTCACCTGTAGCCGCGATTGATATGATAGAATAGACCAATTTTCAGCAATAATGCATCATCCCCATCGTCTTCATCGCGAGCGAAGTCACGGGTACCTGCTAGTTTACAAATATATCTAAGACTAGCGGCTTCGGTGACGTAGTTGGTAGCATGCTGAGCTTCTATGTCCAAGATCGCGGGTTCAAACCCGGCTGAAGTCGTCGGATTTTTTAAGAACGTTAAAAGTCCCTCAGTATGCCTTTTTTCGTAGGGGAAGTTAAGCCGGCGGTCCCATGTCATAGATTTATGGCATGTTAAAGAACCTTCCACTAATTACATCTGTGTGAAGCTAAATTATATATAGGTTAAACATTTGACTAACGTACTTAGGTCCCTACGTTCTTCGTCAAGAGCTGACTGTGGTGGTATCTGGTAACTAAGTTCTGAACTAGTTGGTCGGACGGTGGCGTTTGGCGGCAAAAGTAGAACTACTTGAAAAAATTATATTTCTGCAGTCCTTTCTTGAATCATAACGAATAGAATAAGAAGTGATATCACTGGCCTAGTATGCCTGGTCCGCCGCAGCGCAGCGCTGGCTCCGATCTGTGATGTAAGTTAGCATTGGCGCTTACGAGACTTTTAGAACCTTGCGACCTGTTTTACATGTTAAAACACCGCAAGATATCCTCATAGGCGCTAATAAGTTCGACATCTCCACTTACTTTACTGTGCCCAATTATAATTTAATAAGTCGTCTCCTGTAATAGTCCAGTTTCGACAATAAGCGAAGACAGAGAGCAAGTTCAAAATGGAATTAGTTTAGCCAGCTATCGGTAAATTTGAAAAAAGAACGGAAAAATTAACCTCACTATCAGAAAGGATTTCTTCACATTGTTACACATTTTACATTCCCTTAACAGACTTGCAACACAGAAAGAAAAAAAAGCCATACGAACGCAACTTTCAACTTTACAGTAGATTACTATACAATTCAATAATAACCATAAATTTCACTCCACAAACACCAAAATCAGTAAAATACCATCATTTCAGAAGAACATAACATTAAACAGACATAGAAGGGATATTTATGACCCCTTCATAGAGAAGGCTATTGCCTAAAACTGATCACGCCTCCTTCAGCATTACGGTACATATATGTTTTTTAACTCATTGTCTTTTTATTCTCATCCCTTTCTTCACAGAAGTAGTCTTTAATGGCATCAAGAGCATTTTTATTTACACCATACTGGACAAATACTTAGGCAAATTAGGAAATATATGTGGAACAGAATAGTCTTTCAATCGCCAGTTGGTTCTTGGGAGAAGTACTACTTCCTTCTCTTCTATCAAAAATTTGTCAAATTTAACAATTAAATCTCCTGAAAAGTGAGCATCACAGATGTAGGACTTTTCAGTAAGTTCCCTATCCTTCCCTGGTATGGCCCCTTTGCACTTGATGAAACGTTCCTTATCTTTAGGAGGTTTGAAAAACTGTCTGACCTCTTTACAGTCCCCATAGCTAGATCTGCATCCTGGTACAATAGAGCAAGGCATCGTCACTACTCACATTAAGCACTCATGAAAATGTAAGGGCTAAACTGCTGTTTACTTACATTAAATAACAATAAAATTAACACACGAAGATAACGTCAACACACGACAAGAAATTAAATTCCATTTCAGTTAATGCTTCCTACAATAGCATTTCAGGTATTAATACTATGAAGTAATAGTGTAAGCACTTGTATATCAATAAACGTTTGCACAGAACACCACCAAAACACTCCGACCGATTAAATACTTAATATATCGCACATAAACACATAAACATATGTGGAAATCAACAATCTCAAATCGACTGTAGCGCTGCGTAGTGGCGAGTGCCAACCCGATCCGTATTCATTACATACTATTGAGGGAGAAGAGATCACACTTTATATTATATTCGTTATGCTTGAATTAAAACAGATGCACACATTAATACAGTCATCACAATTAACACCGGTTATCAGACAGATTCTACACACACCTCAAGTACACGGGGCTACATGACCACGTTGTCGCAGCCCCTAAACTGAGGAACTAACCAACCTATCTAAGCTATCGTTTTACATAAAATTATTTATTCAATAATATGTTCTTTGCAGGGTCGCTAAGAGCCCTGTGTGGTGTTACAGGGTTAAGCTCTATCATTCCTCTTTAAATTCGAATATCCATCGTTTCGTTTCCGATAGTAAGTTTCCTGCACTCTGATAAAGTTCCTCTACAAAATTACACGCACCTGTAATGCTCTGCTCATTCTGCCTAGCGTTAAACTAGTCCCCCGTTCATTGTATCTGATCACTCAAATGTGATACTCTGCCCATCACATCAGACCAGATTGTTTCCGCCATCGCTCCAGTGCTCCCATTAACATATGTCATTATAGTATTAGAGCTCTCTTCTGCAAGGTAAATTGATCTAGTGGAAAACATCTGCCGTCATGTAACATATCTGAAGTGAGAATCAATCAACAGGAATAAATAGATATCCGCTGTCATTTTTTGGCATCGGCTTTCTGTGTTATCGGGCACTGCTGCACAGAAACAAAAATCCATGTATTTTCCTTCCTTTTGGCTACTGATGGTGAGTTGTGATCGATGACGCTGCTGTTTGTTTAGTTGCGCCCCCTGGAATACGCGAATCATATTTCTTTATTTATACTTGTACTAGCGACCACCCTAGAGGTAGTATTCAGGGGCTTAAAACGGTCACATATATTCAGATGTTTGTGTTGTTTCATTATAAACATGGGTCATTGTGATTTTCAGCCACATGTTCTACTATGAGGATGGATTCTACATGATTGGTAACTTTACTGTAGTGGCTTTGGTGTTGAATATTCTAGGGGTTTTACCAACACTGACGTAGAAAGCCTCTGAATACTACCTCTTGGATGGTTCTAAAATGGGGTACAATATCAACAAGGACTTGATGACCTAGTTGTTCGGACACACGTTTAGATTATAACACAAACAGCAACCGCTGAATTTGTACTTCCATGGTCTTCACCTACATTTCACAAGCTATTTATTTCACTATTTTCCATTCACTCATTCCTTCTGTGGTCTCGGGGTACGTATGCAGACTCCAGATCCTAAGGTACTGTCTTCGATTCACTTCACTACTAAGAAATGTAACTGTGGTCTGTAGTTTGGAACGGGGTACACTCGTCCATTCATTCTCCTGAGGCAAAACTGAGCAGCGATGGGTTCAATTTCCCATATCAGCTGTCCTAGAATTGATTTTCCTTGTTTTCCCACCTCTACTCCAGGTAAACAGCGGGATGGTACGTAACTTGGGGCCACGGCCACTTCCTACTCATATCCTACCTCAAATACAAACACGCACACTACTATAGACATAACAGTGGCCCAGGTTATCTGACAAATTCTACATACACCCAACTACATGTGGCTACATGACCACGATGTCACAAAGCCCCTACCCAAAAAAAGATGATTCAGATGTACGAAAACGTCAATCACTGGCCCTTAAACTTTGAAAGTTAAATAAAGCAATAACCAATCAAATCAATAAATAGCAAGATAGTCCCTAACTTAGGGAGCGGCCACCTCCTTCCAAACCATAGCCTCAATTTGCATACACTAATACAACCATCAAAATGGCACAGGTTATCAGACAGTTTCCATACTCACTCAAATACTCCCGGCAGCATGATAACTACGTTTTTTTTATTTTTTATTTTATTTTTATCAATAACAACCCTTGACATCCCCGTGCATATTTTATGTTTCTTTCTTGGGATTGATGACCTACTTGTTAAGCCGTAAGTTTATAACACAAACTTCAACCACTGAACTTGTAGTTCCATGGTCTCCGCCTCCACTTCACAAGCTATGAACCCCGGGGTGAAGCAGGTAACACACAAGTAGCCATTCATACTCCAACACCTCCTGGTCACGGACCGACCCGCTTGGGCGTGATGCTGATCTGCTTGCAGAACAATGACACTGCGATTTAGTAGTGTAACGAACCCGTAGCTCGGATCAAATCATCACGATTTTCTAGGGCCTTGCCTTCTCGAGCTTCCGGCTTAGAAGTTGGGATAAGAGGTCATCAAACCTATAGTTTAAACACGGTTTTCACGGTGGGAATTCCTGCTGTATGCTGTGTATTTTATTGGCCAAACATACTGTGAACGAGGGAGTGACTGCTCAGTAGGACATAAAAATAAAACCACTGTAGAGACTCGAAACCTCACGTCTTGTATTCCAGACAGGTGCGTTATCCAACTGCACTCCTATAGCTTCCACCTCACTACCACCACCTATATGCCTTATCTAATAATAATAATAATAATAATAATAATAATAACAATAATAATAATAATAACAGCATCAATAGTAATAAATGCCATATGCATCTGAATGCCTTATCCTATCCGAGAAATGTTTGCTCGCGAATTTAGAGAGAAAAGAAAGAAAGAAAGAAAGAAAGAAATAAAGAAAGAAAGAAAAGAAAGAAAGAAAGAAAGATCGTCCACATCATACTTGGACTGGACTACAAAAATGGCATCTACATCAGAAAATGCAGGCAAGAAATATACTCGAAGATAGAGAAGATCACAGACACAATGCAAAAACGCAGAGTTTGCTTCTACGGTCATATACGACGGATGATCGACTCCCGATGGACGAAACGTATCTTCAGTATCTTTGACTCAAAACGAAAAATGACAATGTCCTGGTACGTTAACGTCCAGAAAGATCTTAAAGAAATGGGGATACGAGCAGAAGGTGCACAAGACCGAAATCTTTATAGAGCAGCCATCAAGACGTATGGGACTTTCCGGGACGAAAAACGGACAACTGGTGCGAAATGAACAGAAGAACGTCGTGCTAAACAGAGTGAGCTCATGAATACAATGTGGATCAAGCGAAAAATGAACAAATGCCAGAATGTGAAATGAGGCTTATCGTGGTCCCTAGTTGGCCGATTAGCGAAATTCAATGAATAATAATAATAATAATAATAATAATAATAATAATAATAGGAAACTAATACGGGAATACCGGGCGAATGTTGAAGCCCAGACGCATGGAAAAGGAAACGGACAGTTGAAATAGCGCGGTCCAAGGATGACCTCAAGGACATCAATAATAATACAGCAGAACCTCGTGACCGGAAGCACTCCAGATGATCGAAACTCGGCATAATCCGGTGAGTACGGGAAAAATTAATAAAATCATAAACAAACATTATGGTAATTAAACTCAGCATTTTTCTAGACTTATGCCCTGTCTTGTGATCTTGTGCTGAGGATTAAATCATTGGCCGTTAAAGTCAATATACCATAATTTTGGAAGCCATTATAGGGAGGTGAAAGACTGCTTGAGTTTTAGCTCTCGCAGTAAGAAAAGCGCAGGTGCGCTACATAAGAAGGGAGGTAGTGCGCAGTTCGCTACTCTTGTGTGGGTGCGGGCACGGTCACCAAGAACCCGCTGATGAGCTGATCTTAGTGTTCCTAGGCGAAACCCCGCACGAGACACGGCATAAACCTAGAAAAAATGCTGAGCTTCAATTCCTTGGCCGTGAAAGCCAATATAAACATTATGGTGTTTGAAGCTATTTTCAGTGTTGCCTTAGCAATCGAAATTTGATGTTTTTCAGTCGGTCAACTCGATTGTACCCAATTGTGATGGGTTATTCCCTAACCCTGAAAAATATTTACATGAGATTAATAAATAGCTACATATTGAGTATTGGTAATAACCCATCACAATTGGGTACAAACGTGTTGGCCGACTGAAAAACATCAAATTGCGATAATAAACAAACATCGAATATTCAGGCCACGCTTGCCTGCAGCAGCATTTGCAATAATAACATAACGAATCAAGCTTATGGAGACTGCTGTACTGTACTGTATTCCGTGATATATCAACGTTTAACAACAATAAGCGATCAACAAATTAAATTTGGACAGTCTTTTCTATAAAAAATGAATAAAAAGAACAACTAAACGGTAATAATTTCTCCCGAATAATCCTGAAATCTGGATGAACGAGGTCTGGATAAACGAGATTCTACTGTAATAATAATAGAAGGTTAGAGAGAGAAGAATTCTATCTTAGGACCAGTAGGCTACCTACTAGAAGATGGACAATGCCGGTGTCGACACAACTGAGTTCCACAATATAGAGAGGCTTTGTGACTGTGCCAAAACAATAGGGTAGCATTTTATGGTCATGTGGCAAGATTGCCTCCGAACAGACTGACCAACCACCTGTTCACCTTCTGGCGAAACAAGAAGGTGCGTACCACTTGGCTGACTGAAGCTGAGAAGGATAACAAAGAACTGGAACCAACAGATCTGCAAGACAGACAAACTGTGAGGCATATTCTCAAGGAAGTCCGTGGTTTTCAGGACAAACCTCTAAAGAAAGGCACCCCTGGTCAGAGGAAAAGGAAATGCACCATGAAAAGATGAGTCAGTACTGGGCAAAAATTAAAACCCATGAGTTGAACAAACGTAATCCCCTGTAGGCCCATCAGAAAGAATAATATTCGTGTGGCCTCACCAACAGTGCCTTACATATTTTCAGTAGAAACCATTGGAACGATCAACTCTGCAATTTAGACACTGTGTTTAACACTGTCATCTGACAGTGAAATCGAGAATTGTATTGACCACATTGTGGTGTAGTGGCTAGCATTCTTGGCTGTCTCGGAGGTTCGTGTTCGATTCCCGGCTCTGCCAAGGAATTAGATTTTGGTCTGAGGGCTGGAACGGAGTACTGTACACTCAGCTTCGTCAGGCATAACTGACAAGAGAAGAGAAGAGAAGAGTTGGACTCCCAACTCAGCCATCTTGGAAGTGGTTTCCGTGCTTCCCCACTTCTACTCCAGACCAATGCCGGTATGGATCCTAACTTAAGGCCACGGCCACCTCCTTCTTAATTCTCACCTGAATTACAAATACAAAACACTACTACAGACACCTCAGTAACACAGGTCGTCAGAGAACTTCTACACATACCCAAGTACACGGAGCTAAACGACCACGATGTACAAGGCTCTCAAATGAAACAACCACCACCTAGAACTGTGATCCCTGGGGGAACACGAAGGTGATCATATCACCCTAAAGAGCACTCGTTACTTTATTATTGAAGGTACCTTGTAACTGTGAACCAATACAAGTAATGGAGGGGCTGGTAGTCCTGATGTCGCAGGGGTCAAGCTGATTGTTTACCACCAAGATAGGCTCGATTCCTGATTAACGCATATGGGGTTTTCGATGTAAAATGCCACGCCTGTAGTTGGTAGCATGCTGAGCTTCTATGCCCAATATCACGGGTTCAAACCCGGCCGTAGTCGTTGGATTTGTAAGAGCGTTATAGATCCCTCAGTATGCCTTCCTTCGGAGGGCAAGTAAAGCCGGCAGGCCCATGTCATAGATTTATGGCATGTAAAACCACCTTCAACTAACTACAATATTGTGTGAAGCTAAATTTGCAGGTTAGATTTGATTAGTGCTCTATTAAGTTCCAACGTTCGTCGCAAGGTATCGGTTGCGGTGGCATCTAACAGCCAAATTCGCACCTAGCTTCGTTGACAGTAGCATTTGTTAGCAAAAGTAGGAACTTCTTGAAATTGATCGTCTGCAGTACTTACCTGAATCACAGATAACAGGGTCGAACATCAATTCCGCCCGATTTTCCTCAATTCCACCCGGTCCTCCAAGGGACCCAAAAATAAGTTCCTCAACTCCACTCAGGCTTTGACAAGGGGTCGGCAAAGGGGTTATCCCCAATGACGTAAACAAATGTCATAACCCTCCTGCTCGCATATCAAGGGCCGGGTCAAACACCTTATGCAGCGCATGAGTGAATTCTTGAATGCAGCTGATTTTTCCGTTCTAGGCTGGAAAACAGTATTTTTAGCATCCGCAGCTGATATCGAAAGTATTCTTTTATGTTAAAATTATACACCTATTATTATCTAAATTTAATTTAATAATGTCTAACAAGGTCAAAAAACATACAAACATTTAATTATGCACATTTTAAAAACAATGTATAAAATTTGTAGAAAAAAATAGAAAACTTGGCAGACTTATTTAAAAGAATATTATGATTAATTTTAAATCACTTGTATTTTCTGCCATATAAGTTATAATGAGCCAAACACTTTATACCTGATTTAACGAATGAGCGGACTTGACATCAGAGCGGTTGACCAATGGCACAACAATGTCTTGCGAACACCACCACGCCATCGGTCAAACGCTCTGAAGTCAAGTCCGCTCATGCGTTAAATCAGATATAAACATAATACCTAAAGAGCTCGATATTAATCACTGTTGTTAAATAAAAATATGGGCAGGAAATTTAATAAAATAAGAAAAATCAGTATCTTAAAATCACATAAATCTTTACTTAATTTCAAACTATAACCCCGGCCCTTGGTATGCGAGCAGGAGGGTAATGACATTTGTTTACGTCATTGGGGAAAAGCCTGGGCGGAGTTGAGGAACTCATTTCTGGGTCCCTTGGGGGACCGGGTGGAATTGAGGTAACCCTGGCTACCTGACTGGAATTCCCGGGTGGAATTGATGCCCGCCCGATAACATACACTAATACAGCCATCACAATTATCTCCGGTTATCAGACAGATTTTATACACACTCAAAGTACACGGGGCTACATGACCGCGTTGTCGCAGCCCCTAAACTGAGGAACCAACCAACCAACAAAATGCCACGCCCAATGGGTCCTTTGGCTTATAATCGCGAGGTTAACGGTTACATAAAACCAGAAGCTTCAGGTAACGGCCTTGTCTTGTGATCTCACTGGAAGGACGTCGCGTCGCCACGGTGCTTGCTGATCCACCCAGCATTGAGCAGAGCCGCCTACTCCACCCGTAATGTGGTCTAATTATTTTCCGCCCATTGTTGACTGGCATATAGACACAATCAATTGGACTGCAAAATAGCACATCAATATGGGCGTATTACGGTAGTGCATAGTCACCTGCAGTGGCCTTGCACTCGATAAAGGATCTACGTTGTGTTTTCACTGCCTCATTGTACATAGTGCATTGCCTTCGTCATTGGTATGAGATGGACCTTCGTAAGACCTGGAAGAAGATTGGATTCTAACACAAACCCTAATTTGGTAGTACATAAACACAAACCCTCGTAAAATTTACGACTATTTATTTCCATGATAAATAAAATGTAATTGCCCACAAAATATAATGTAAGAAGCACTTGTTAACATGTAAGTTATTTTACAGATCGTTAACTCCTAGGTTTTCAAGTGCCTGGTGTCTCATTTACAGCAGTTAGTGCAAAGATTTGCTCTATGTTCCTTGCAATATGTGCGGTGACATTCGCTGCAGTATGTTGTCATCATTCGCTTTTTCTGAGCAGGACAGATGTGACAAACAGTTCTTACCAGTATGTATATGACAAGTTCTGCGGTTCTAAATACTTATTTCATTCAGAATAGTGCTGTAATTTAACTTTGTTACAGAACTTACCTTGCTAAGTTTAGCATACGTAGTAACAAATCGTCGTAAATTTTACGACGTAAGGGTCTTCAATTTGAAATCAACAGACTCACTCTAACAATGCACGCACACTGACGAAGCTCGCGGTATTGTAGGAAGCTACTGAGTAGGACAGCAACGTGGCGAGAAAAGCCTAGCCAAGTATACGTCGTAAAAATTACGAGGGTTTGTGTTCTAGGGTTAAGTGAACATCCAATCTACTAGGTTACCAATGAGGGAAATCTCCAAACTGTAAACCAAGAAAACTACATTTTCCAAATCTCTACATAGTATAAAACAAAGTTCCCAATTCTTGTATGTAATAACGGGTAATCTCGAGAATCACTGGATGAATGTTGATGCGGTATTCTTCATTCTATAAAGGATTTCTCGCGAAACGTTTCTGTAGAATAACATTCATTTATGACCAAAGGAAGCCGAGCAGTAACGATTTCAGTGAATCGAGTCGAAGAAAGTCCTGCCGTCCGTGAACCTTATAAGCTTACGCTTTGTAAACCGTTAAACATATCTATATACTATCGAGTGTATGAATTGTTCAGCATGAAACGTTCTACAAATAAGTCAGTGACAGCATATCTCTATGTTTAATACATCGCCCACCACAGAGTTATTACCCTATTCTCATTTATGAAAAAAATAGGCTTATGAGATCACCTTTTGTCCATGTGTGTGTACGTATGTCTGTGTCCCCCTCGCCCCTAATAAAATCAAAAGAGCTGTAGCGATTCAATGAAACTCGGCAAGGACACAGCACTACTTTGCCCGACGCCGACCGTGCCGTTCAAATTTTATTACGTCACACGAATCCAACATGATGGCTGTGCGAAATATTTCACCGGCATTCTATATCTCCGAAAATATTACTGATACCACACTGAAATTTGGTACGGTGATAAAGGGCACTACTAGAAGTTCTTCTATGTAACTTTCGAAAGCCTGTCAGTACAAAACTAACATGGCGGCCAAGTGAAGTTGAAATATTTATATAGACTTTTCTCACGACTTAAACATCACAGCGCAGTGAAACATATTACAGAAAATGTTTACACACATTGTAATGCAGTGACATCTCTTTCAGTTCAATTGTTTATATAACCTCAAATTAGCGGCTGTGCGAAATTTCAAAAATTATGTTTTTATTTCTTAGGTCCTAATCATGCGATAGAAGTCAACGTTCCAATATCGAATCTATGCAATAATATTCATATGATAGTAGTCTCACACCCCTATGGCCTCTATAAAAAAATTAACATATCGACCATCCAAAAGATTTAGACGGTTCTCAATATCTATTAATCTATGACTGCAATCAAACTGAAATTGTGTATGTTGATAGACGCTATTAACATAAGTTCGCCTATTGAACTTTCAATAACTTGGTGTGCACAAATCCAAAATGGCGGTGTCGTGAATTTTAAATATTTAAATCCCAGCGCAGTGAAAATTAGTATGGTAAATGCTTATACAAATTTTAATCCACTGATATCTAATTTATTTCAATTATTTTCGTAACTTCATGATGGTGGCTCTGCGAAATTTTGAAATCTCACTTTTATTACTTGTGTCCTAATCATTCGATTGAAGTTTGAATAATAAACCTACGCAACAATCTTCATCTAATAGTACATAACCCTATGGCGTACAAATATATTAAAAATCCAACATGACGACCATCCAAAATATTAAGACAGCATTCAAACTGAAATTGTGTATGTTGATAGAGGCAATAAACATAAGTAGGCTATATGAAAATAGGCTATTTAGTTCTTGACGGAACTACTTGTTACGTTTTCATTTCTTCCAACAATCTCCATTCAGTGAAAATTTAAATTACTAACTTTGGAGCGAGTTTACAAGCAAGCTTCGACAAGCATCAAACTGTCGAGTTCTGTTGAGTTAAAAATTCAGAGAAGAGTATGTGTTTGGAGTTACGCAGTTCACCTCGGCTTTTCTGAATTGCGTCTGGGGCCTGCTATCCGTGCACCTATTAAGCTTAAGCTGGGCAAACCGCTAAAGATACCGGACGACGCCGTGGCGGGTACTTGTATAACATAAAATTTTAAATGGAATACATATTTTATCTATTCATAGGTATTTTTAGAAAAGAAGACTTTTAGCCTATTTTGAATTTTGAAAAAATAGGCTTATGAGATCACTTTTTGTCCGTGTGTGTGTGTGTGTGAGAGAGAGAGAGAGAGCGGTGTGTGTGCGTCCCCCTAATAACTTCTAAACGGCTGGAGCGATTTCAATGAAACTCGGTAAGTTCATAGCACTATTCCGGGCGACCCCGGCCGTGCCCTTCAAATTTTGTTACGTCCCACCAATCTAACATGGCGGCTGTGCGAAATATTTCACCAGCATTCAATATCTCCGAAACTATTACCGATATCACCCTGGAATTTTGTACGCTGATAAAGGGAACTACTAAAAGTTCACCTATGTGACTTTTGAAAACCTGGTAACTAGAAAACCAACATGGCGGCCAAGCGAATTTAAGACTTTTAAATAGACGTTTCTCGCGATTTAACCAAGCAATCGCTATGAAACTTGGTACAGTATATGTTTATACACATTGTAATGCACCGACATCTAACTTCGTTCAATTGTCTACATAAACTCAAGATGGTGCCTGTGCGAAATATTTCACCGGCATTCTATATCTCTGAAACTATACCGGGTATCACCAAGAAATTTTTTACGAATATAAAGGGCACTACTCTACGTTCATCTTTGAGACTTTCAAATACCGGTTAACTACAAAACGAACATGGCAGGCAAGCGAAGTTGAAATTTTAAATAGACTTTTCTCGCGATATAATGATCCAACACAATGAAACTTCATACAGCAAATTTTTATACACATTGTAATGCACTGGTATCTAATTTAGTTCAATTCTTTACGTAACTTCAAGATGGCGGCTGTGTAAATTTCAAAAATTAAGTTTTTATTTCTGGTGTTCTAATCATGCGATCAAATCAACATTTGCATAATGAACGTACACAATAATCTTCATCTAATAGTACATAACTCTACGGCCTACATATATTAAAATCCAACATGGCGACCATCCGAAATATTTAGTCGGTACTTAATATCTATTAATCTTCTACAGCAATCAAACTGAAATTTTGTAAGTGTATAAAGGCTATAAGCATAAGTTCACCTATGGGACGTTCAATAACCTGGCGAGCACAAATCCAACATGGCGGCGATGCGAAATTTAAATATTCAAATGGACGTTTCTTGCGTTTTAACCATCCGAGCGTAGTGAAACTTGATACGGTATATACCTATACAAATTTTAATCAACTGTCATCTAATTCATTTAAATTATTTTCATAACAACATGACGGCGGCTGAGCGAAATTTTAATATCCCGCTTTTATCTCGTGTGTCCTAATCATGCGATTGAAGTTTGAATAAAACACCTTCACAATAATCTTCATGTAATAGTACATAAATCTAAGGCCTATAATATAAAAATCCAACATGGTGACCATCCAAAATATTTAGACGGTTCTCACTATCTACGAATCTATTTCAGCGATCAAACTGACAATTTGTATGTTATAATAATAATAATAATGATCGTGTGGCCTCCGGAGAGGCCTAGTGCAGGTCTTTCTAGTTGACGCCCGTAGGCGACCTGCGCGTCGTAATGAGGATGAAGTGATGATGAAGACGGCACATACACCCAGTCCCCGAGCCACGGGAATTAACCTCAGGAGATTAAAATTCCTGATGGCTCGGCCGGGAATCGAGCCCGGGGCACTTTGGGCCAAAGCCTAGCGCGCTAACCATTTAGCCACAGAGCCGGACAATTTGTATGTTGATAGAGGCAATTAATATTAGTATGATATATGAAAATAGGCAATTTAGTTCTTCACGGAACTACTTGTTTTATTTGGTATTGAACTTCATGGTATTAATTAGCAATATTAGCCTACTTTAGATTTTTGCAAAAAAATGAAAGTAAACTAATGAGATCTACACAGGGCCAAAAAGTGTGTGTCTGTCTGTCTGTGTGTGAGTGTGTATGTGTACTCTGAATGTCTGTCTGTCTCCTCTATCAATTCAAGCACGGTGAAACCGAATTGAACGAAATTCGGTACAGAGGTAGCACTAGCAAAGGGCACATCAGTGTCATGTTTCATATTGCTGCCATATTTACCAAAACTCAATGGCGGCCACTCAAACGTTCAATACGTAAAATCAAATAACGACTAAACAAATCATCCGATCTCTACCAAATTTGGTAACAACATACCTTCATATAGAACACGTCTTGTGACCAAACTACAAGGTCATTTGCCGTACCATTTCAGGATGGCGGCCATGTGAATTATGCAAACTTTATAATCCATATCAAGGGACCCACCAGTTCCGATTTTCGAACCAAGAATCGTTTCATCTGTTCTAAAGGAAGAGGCACGTTGGAAATTAAATGTTTATTTTGTAATACTATAGTGCAGAAGTGATTTTAAAAAGCTGAGCCGTCTTAGTTACAAGGCAAGATGGCAGCTGATATCTTGTGACTGACGTATATTTCACTAGTTTTGAATATAGCAAGCAATATAGAGCATACTGATACATAATAAATAAACTTTGTATGAAATGCTTTATATATAAATAATATACTCCACTAATGAAATCGTTTAGTCTTAATCATTATTTAATAACTCGTTGTATGTAACTCATTTGATATCGGACAACGATCGTTGGCACGTTTGGCTGCGTGGAAAAGCGTTGGCTTATCACTCATATGGTTCAAACCCCGAGTTATGTTTTCTTTTTTGCTTGAATTTTTTTTATATTCATTGTTTTGTAATGACTAAGACGTTTTAAAATTAAGCGTTATATTGTGCATATTAGAATGGAAAGTATATATTTAATTAAAACAAAATTCGCCAGCGGATTTGCACGAGACATCTAGCAGCAAAAACGTGAATTATCATGGCCAACTGGCTGCGAACTGCACGCCGGCCTACAGATTAACTTACAGATTTTATGGTTAAGTTTCTTTCTATGGCCGCTAGAATGCACTCGCCCTGTTAGGATTACCTTGTTCGATACTTCTCCACTAGATGTCACGAATGGTTGACGTGGGATTCTATTGATCAGCATACCATTGACATTCTATGCACATCGAATTTGAAGAATGACAAGTTGATAATACGATACATTTTTACGTTTTATATTAAAGGGTTTGTAAAAGCCTATGGTGCGTTATTTGAAAATGTTATTTGAACTAAAGAACAAAATGATTTCACATAGTACCTGAACTCTAGTAGTTGGTGCTTGTTCAGGACATGAATTAATACTTTTATTGCAGCCAAATAACAATCGAACATATCCACATAGTTGGTATACACACGTCACTGTAGGGTCATGGACAGGTTTGTTAATTCAATTAGGGTAGTGAAAGCCATGCACAGCCAGACGTGTAAACACATGCCTCAACTCAAAGTTGGATGTTGCCCACGTCCGGTGAATTATGTAATAATAATAATAATAATAATTATAATAATAATAATGTTATTGGTTTTACGTCCCTTTTATCTACTGTGGCTTTTAGAGACGCTGGGGTGCCAGATGTTTTGCCCCGAAGGGGATCTTTAACGTGTCAGTAACTCTACTGACACAGCTCCTTCGCATTTGCGCACCCTCAGAAGCCAGGTGACTGCGCCAGGATACGAACCTGTAACCTAGGGCCCAGCAAGCGAGAACGTTACCGATGAGCCACGCAGCCAGTCCGGTCGATTATGTCTCCAGATCCATAACATATTTGAGATACTTCTTCTCTTTTTTCCTTCAATGATGGTAGCATTTTTTTTTTCGAGGTTGTGGTGTTTGTTAGAGGTAAATAGTTTCTAAGGTCTTCAACCAAGAAATGATTCTATAATACTCTGATAAAATCAAAGAGAGTAGTGGTTTTGTGGGGGTTCTAAATCCACCGCCACCGCCACCGCTGGAATACTAAAATGGCAATATCTCGCGAACCAATCAGGCTAGAGACTTGTACGAGGTGTCAAATTACTCAGGCGAACACTCCCTTTCCATTGGACAACATATCTCCACCCTAAAATAAAACCTACCCTACTTGGGGGTGAAATTGAATTTTTTAGAGAATCTCTCTTTCCAATTGCAACATGTGAGAGTTTGAATGCTAATATGGAATGAAAAGTTGTTCTGCAAACCAATAATCAAAGAGGGGCATGTTAGGCCTTGAGGTGAGAGCCCCTGTTATTGTTGACGAGCCCCACTGCTGTCGGGCCCTTGTGGATGGGTTATTGTTGACAGGTCCTTGTGGACAAGTCCTTGTGGACAGGTCCTTGTGGACAAGTCTGTGTGGACAGGTCCTTGTGGACAAGTCCTTGTGGACGAGTCCTTGGCCTTTGGACTGATCCCGTTGGACGGGTCCCTTTGGCCTGGTTACTACGGACTAGCCCATGAATTTATTTAAATTATGTCAAAGGGTCTAACTACATTTGTGTGTGTGTTGAATTGACGTTGTTCACCACTACTATAATGGGATAACGATATGAAAGGAAAGTGACGAAATACATGTAAACACGTGTGAAATGACCTTATTATCGTCCTCCTGTTTTGCTTCATACGTGAGAAAATGTGAGTTCGAACCCGTGGTCGGATTTTGACGAATGAGGTGTCATTGAACTCGGGCTGATACCCCCTTTCCAATGAACAACATATTTCCACCCCAAAATAAAACCTACCCCTACTAGGGGGTGAAATTGTAATTTTTTTAGAGAATCTCTCTTTCCAATTGCAACATGTGAGAGTTTGTATGCCGATATGGAATAAAACGTTGTTCCACACAAGAGACATGTGTTTGGTGGATAGCCACTATGAATTAACATGCTTGTTTTTGTTTTTTGTTTTTTACGCATGCCCACTCATGGCTTTTGTAAGAGGGCGGGCTTTTTAAAAGATGGCGGCTGTAGTGTAACCTAACCTAACCCAACCCACGAGTGGTGATCAAAAAGTATTTTAAGTGACACTTGTCGATTGGCAAACCAATAATCAAAGAGGGATATGTCAGGCCTTGAGGTGATAGCCCCTTTTGATTGATCCCTGTTGATTGATCTCTGTTGATTTGTCCCTTTGGACTGGTCTCTGTTGACTAGCCCCTTTTGGACGGGCCCTTTTTGACAGGGGGTCATTTTTGATGGATCCTTTTTGACAGGTCCTTTTTGACGGGTCCCTGTTGACGAGTCATTGCTGACGGGTCCTTGTTGATGAGTCCCTGTGGACGGGTCATTGTTGACGGGTCCCTATTGACAGGTCATTGTTGACTGGTCATTGATGACAGGTCATTGTTGACGGGTCATTGTTGATGGGTCCTTGTTGACAAGTCCCTGTTGATGGGTCCCTGTGGAAGGGTCCCTTTAGACCGGCCCCTTTTGACTGGTCCCTATGGACTGGCCCATGAAATTTATCCAAATTATATCAAAGGGCCTAACTACATTTGTGCGTAAAGCAGTGTGTTGAACTGACGTTGTTCACCAGTCCTTACTACTATAATTGGATAACAATATGAAAGGAATTGATTAACCAGACATGAGTTAACTACCAACGAAACACTTTGGCGACTCTGCTTGTTATTGACCAATGAGTAGGGTTTTAGAAAAACTGTTTGCTATTTTGGGTTATATACAAAAAATGCTTAGAACTTTTGAGTGACTATGTTTGCTAAACAAGACATTATACCAGACACGAATAGGATTCTTATGTAGCTCAGACAAGGAAAGCATTTCTACAGAATCTGTTGACATTGAATACCGTATAGATTTAGGTATTAGGAAGTCATTTTGAAGGCCTTTGTCTGGAGCGTGGCACTCTATGAAAGTACAACTTAGACAATTGGTGTAGCAGAAAAGTGGAGAATTGAAGTGTTTGAAATGTGGTGTTACAGGAGAATGATGAAGATTAGATGGGTAAATAGGGTTACTAACAAAGAGGTATTAAGACGAGTGGGGGAGAAGAGATGCATCTGGCGACTGTTAATGAAGTAAAGAGATAGGTTGGTAGGACACGTACTAAGACACCCAAGAATAGCAAACGTAGTTATGGAAGAAAGGTTCGAGGACGAGAACTGTGGGGGTAGACCAAGTTTAGATTATGTTAAACAGATAGCCTTGAATGTAGGGTGTGGTAGCTATATAGAGATGAAACGATTAGCTCGGGACAGATAGGCGCTGAGATCTGCATCAAACCAGTCAAAGGACTAAAGACTCAAACAACAACATGTAAGTTCACTGAAATAATGTTGTGTAACGGTAAATGTTAGTCAACAAACAGTAATGCATTACTAAAACCCATGACACGATACCTAAGAGCTTTTCTAAAATGATTTTAAAATGCCTTTAACCCTATATTGAACACCCAGTTCACAAGACTCATAACTGCAATGTTATGGTAAAACAAAACAAAATCTATATTTCAAAACAAGCAAGTGGTTTAGTCAATGTATACTGGAAAAAGTTTTGTAAACACTGAAGTCCTCAAGACTAATTAAATTAGTAACTGTCAGGTTGACCGAGTGGTTAAGGTGTTTGACTAAGATCAAATTTTCTGTATATGAAAGCAAGGGTTAGAATCCCTTACCTGACATAACTATTGCCTTAATATGGCTTGGCCACACTGCATTATTATGATACTCGGTACACAAACCATAGATATAGTGTATTGTTTAAGGCCACTCTCTTTCTGAACATAGTCAGAGACTGTTGATGGTTAACAATTGTATTAATAGTGGGACATGGGGATAGTAATTAAGAAAAACAGACAATACCCATACAATATTTTTATTAAATTCATTTTATAATAGTTACACACACTGAATTCAACTCTATCTCTTTACCATTGTTCGATATAGATTTTTAAACACAACGCTTGTTGTAGATCTTTTTACAAGTTTCTCCAGGTACTCTTGCTCTTAAAAACTGGGGAAGCCGCAATGGTTTTATAAACATAAAACCCTCATCCTCTTCTTTTTCATAATTATCATCATCATCATTATGAATATTATCATCAAAATTATTATAGTCATTGTCACCATCATTATCATCATCATCATCATCATTCTCAACATCACTAGAACTATCCAATTCCTCTTGTTTGTTTTCCACAGGGACCTCTTGTAGAGTCTGCGTTGCTTTTGATAGTGTTAAGGGTATTTTGAACGATGGTATTTGTCCTAACATGTCTTTTTGAGGTGATGATGAATGCTTTTTAACAAACAATGCACTATCTTGAGCAGCAATATATTTTTCTTGGACTTGCTTTTTTACCTGGGTTAGAGTATTTTGCGTATTTAAATGTGTATTAATTTGAGATTCACAATGATGTTCTTTTGAAGTAAGTACGTTGGAGTCTTTTGTTTTAATCATTCCTCGACACTTTTTGGATCGTTGTTTTGAACATCGCCAAATAACAGTTCCATCTTTATTGGTTGTTTTTACAATATATGTATATCCTTTATAGAAGACACGTGGCTTGCCATGACTGGTTGTTGAGGCTTTCATATCAACTAATACATACGAATTAAATTTTAGTAAAGACACATGAACAATCTTTAGATTACAAGTGATTTACACACACACACACACACTTTCCTAAATGTCAAGATTTATGGATGTTGTTTTCCGCCAACAGCTGCTTACTGCGTATGACAAGGCTGGAGACTGGTAGGTGAGACGGTCTTTCACGATGTGAACACTGTAACAGGCAGTAGTCAACTGACAATATTCTTATACCATAGTCAAGGTTAACAGGTACTTACTGCGTATGACAAGACCATGCACTCGTAAGTTAGACCTTATTTTTGTTTGTTTGTTGCTAAGGGTCCCATATATACCCTAGACATGTTAGTTCTGAACACTTAGTGGTTAATTGTATATATTGAATTTAAATACACAGCTTATACAAGCACGTTTTGCAGATGGGAGGGGTGAGAGGCTGGCAAAAAAGGAAATGTTTTAGTTTAATGAAACGTCATGTCCTAGTAGGCGTGATTTATAGTAGACGCAATTGATAGTAGACGTAATTGATAGTAGGTGTAATCGATACTAGACGTGATTAATAGTAGACGCAATTGATACTAGGCGGGATTGATAGTAGGCGTGATTTGTAGTAAGCGCAATTCATAGTAGGCTCAATTGATAGTAGATACAATTGATAGTAGGCGTGATTGATAGTAGGCGCGATTGATAGTAGACGTAATTTGACATGGGCGCAACTTAGATAATTTTTGATATCATAAAGTTACAGTGTCAATGTTTATACAAAGTACAAGGTAGAGAGGGGGTATTTTAAGACTTTACCTCAGCTCACTTAACATAACCAAACTTTACCTAACCTAACTTTGTCACGTGACATGTTCTACAAGTTTAGACTTGCCTTAAGACTGATTATGTCGTCATAGATTGATGGGAGGGGTGAGAGGCTGGCCAAAAAGGTAATGTATTAGTTTAATGAAACGTCATGTCCTAGTAGGCGTGATTTATAGTAGACGCAATTGATAGTAGACGTGATTGATAGTAGGTGTATTTGATACTAGACGTGATTAATAGTAGACGCAATTGATACTAGGCGTGATTGATAGTAGGCGTGATTTGTAGTAAGCGCAATTCATAGTAGGCTTAATTGCTAGTAGATGCAATTGATAGTAGGCGTGATTGATAGCAGGCGCGATTGATAGTAGACGTAATTTGACATGGGCGCGACTTAAATCATTTTTAGCCTATTTTCAATTTTGAAAAAATAGGCTTATGAGATCACCTTTTGTCCGTGTGTGTGTGCGTGTGTGTGTGTGTGTGTGTGTGCGTGTGTGTGTGATTCGTGTGTGTGTGTCCCCCTAATAAAATCGAAACGGCTGGAGCGATTTCAATGAAATTCGGGAAGTTCATAGCACTATTCACGGCGACCTCGACCATGCCCTTCAAATTTTGTTACGTCTCTCCAATCCAACATGGCGGCTGTGCGAAATACTTCACTAGCATGCAATATCTACGAAACTATTACCGATATCGCCCTGAAATTGTGTACGGTGATAAAGAGCACTACTAGAAGTTCACCTATGAGACTTTCAAAAACCTGGTGACTACAAAACCAACATGGCGGCCAAGCGAATTTGAGACATTTAAATAGACTTTTCTCGCGATTTAAATATCTAAATGTAATGAAACTTGGTACAGCAAATGTTTATACACATTGTAATGCACTGGAGTCTAATTTAGTTCAATTGTTTACATAACCTCAAAATGGCGGCTGTGCGAAATATTTCACTGACATTCTATATCTCCGAAACTATTACAGATATCACCCTGCAATTTTGTACGGTGATAAAGGGTACTGATACAAGTTAACCTATGTATATTTCATAAACCTGTAAAGTACGAAACGAACATGGCGACCAAGCGAATTTGAAATATTTTAATAGACTTTTCTCGTGATTTAACTCTCTGAGCGCAGTGAAATGTGGTACAGTAATTGATTTTGCAGATTGTAATGCACTGCCATCTAATTTAATTCAATTGCTTACATAACCTCAAGATGGCGGCTGTGCGAAATTTTAAAATTAAGTTTTAATTTCTTGTGTCGTAATCATGCGATCGAAGTGAAAGTTTGAATAATGAACCTAGGCAATAATTGTCCTTGAATGGTACATAACTCTATGGCCTATACACATAACACTCCTAAATGGTGAGCTCCCGAAATATTTAGACGGTTCTCAATATCTATGAATCTTTTACAGCAACCAAACTGAATTTTTTTATGTTCATAGAGACTATGAACATATGTTCACCTATAAGACTTTCAGGAACCTGGTGAGCACAAATCCAACATGGCGGCGACGCGAAGTATAAATATTTAAATGGACTTTTCTCGCGAATTAACTATCCGAGTGCCGTGAAACGTTGCACGTTAAATGGTTATACAAATGTTGATCCACTGGCATCTAATTTATTTCAATGGTTTGCATTATCACAAGATGGCTGCTGTGCGTAATTTTAAAATCTCGTTTTTACTTCTTGTTGTCTAATCATGCGATTGAAGTTTGAATACCACACGTACACAATAATCTTAATGTAATAGTACAAAAATAAAATCCAACCTGGCGACCATCTGAAATATTTAGACGGTTCTCAATATCTACGAATCTGTTACAGCAATTAAACTGAAATTTTGTATGTTGATTGTGGCAGTTAACATAACTAGGATATATGAAAATAGGCTGTATAGTTCTTCACGGAACTACTTGTTGATATTATAAAGTTACAATGTCAATGTTTATACAAAGTACAAGGTAGAGAGGGGGTATTTTAAGACTTAACCTCAGCTCACTTAACATAACCAAACTTTACCTAACCTAACTTTATCACGTGACATGTTATACAAGTTTAGACTTGCCTTAAGACTGATTATGTCGTCATAGATTGATGGGAGGGGTGAGAGGCTGGCCAAAAAGGTAATGTATTAGTTTAATGAAACGTCATGTCCTAGTAGGCGTGATTTATAGTAGACGCAATTGATAGTAGACGTGATTGATAGTAGGTGTAATCGATACTAGACGTGATTAATAGTAGACGCAATTGATACTAGGCGTGATTGATAGTAGGCGTGATTTGTAGTAAGCGCAATTCATAGTAGGCTCAATTGATAGTAGATGCAATTGATAGTAGGTCTGATTGATAGTAGGCGCGATTGATAGTAGACGTAATTTGACATGGGCGCGACTTAGATCATTTTTGATATTATAAAGTTACAATGTCAATGTTTATACAAAGTACAAGGTAGAGAGGGGGTATTTTAAGACTTAACCTCAGCTCACTTAACATAACCAAACTTTACCTAACCTAACTTTATCACGTGACATGTTCTACAAGTTTAGACTTGCTTTAAGACTGATTATGTCGTCATAGATTGATGGGAGGGGTGAGAGGCTGGCAAAAAAGGAAATGTTTTAGTTTAATGAAACGTCATGTCCTAGTAGGCGTGATTTATAGTAGACGCAATTGATAGTAGGCGTGATTAATAGTAGACGCAATTGATAGTAGGCGTGATTGATAGTAGGCGTGATTTGACATGAGCGCGATTTATAGTAGACGCAAATGATAGTAGGCGCGATTGATAGTAGGCGTGATTGATAGTAGACGCGATTGATAGTAGGCGCGATTGATAGTAGGCGTGATTGATAGTAGACGCGATTGATAGTAGGCGCAATTTGACATGGGCGCGACTCAGATCATTTTTGATATTATAAAGTTACAGTGTCAATGTTTATACAAAGTACAAGGTAGAGAGGGGGTATTTTAAGACATAATCTCAGCTCACTTAACATAACCTAACTTTACCTAACCTAACTTTGTCACGTGACACGTTCTACAAGTTTAGACTTGCTTTAAGACTGATTATGACGTCATAGATTGATGGGAGGGGTGAGAGGCTGACAAAAAAGGAAATGTTTTAGTTTAATGAAACGCCATGTCCTAGTAGGCGCGATTCATAGTAGACGCAATTGATCGTAGGTGCGATTAATAGTGGACGCAATTGATAGTAGGCGTGATTGATAGTAGGCGTGATTTGACATGAGCGCGATTTATAGTAGACGCGAAAGATAGTAGGCGCGATTGATAGTAAGCGTAATTAGACATGGGCGCGATTTATAGTAGACGCAATTGATAGTACGCGCGATTGATAGTAGGTGTAATTGATAGTAGGCGCGATTTGACATGAGCGCGATTTATAGTAGACGCAAATGATAGTAGGCTTGATTGATAGTAGACGCAATTGATACTAGGCGTGATTGATAGTAGGCGTGATTTGTAGTAAGCGCATTTCATAGTAGGCTCAATTGATAGTAGTTGCAATTGATAGTAGACGTGATTGATAGTAGGCGCGATTGATAGTAGACGTGATTGATATGGGCGCGACTTAGATCATTTTTGATATTACAACGTTACAGTGTCAATGTTTATACAAAGTACAAGGTAGAGAGAGGGTATTTTAAGACTTAACCTCAGCGCACCTAACATAACCTAACTTTACCTAACCTAACTTTGTCACGTGACATGTTCTACAAGTTTAGACTTGCTGTAAGGCTGACTATGACTATGACGTCATAGATTGATGAGAGGGGTGGGAGGCTGACAAAAAAAGGAAATGTTTTGGTTTAATGAAAAGTCATGTCCTAGTAGGCGTGATTGGTAGTAGACGCAATTGATAGTAGACGCGATTAATGGTAGGTGCAATTGATAGTAGGTGTGATCAGGTACTTACTGCATATCAAAAGGCTGTACACTAGTGTGTTAGACACTCTATCTTGTTAAGGACCCCTATATTCCCTATACTAGGCTATACATGTTAGTTCTAAACACTTAGTGGTTATTAGCCTACTTTCGATTTTTGCAAAAAATGAAAGTAGACTTATGAGATCAACACAGGGCGAAAAAAGTGTGTCTGTCTGTGTGTGTGTATGTGTGTGTGTGAGTCTGTGTGTGTGTCTGTGTGTGTGTGTGTCTGTGTGTGTGTGAGTGTGTGAACTCTGAATGTCTGTCCCCCCTTTCAATTCGAACACGGTGAATGCGAATTGAACGAAATTTGGTACAAAGGTAGCACTAGCAAAGGACACCTCAGTGTCATATTTTATATCGCCGCCATCTTGACGGAAACGTAATGGCGGCCACACAAATGTTCAAAGCTTAAATCAAATTACGACTAACCTAATCATCCGATCTCTACCAAATTTTGCAACAACATACCTTTATGGGGGAAGCATCCTTTGACCAAACCAATAGGCCATAAGCGTAATAGTTTGCGGATGGCGGCCATCTTTGTGTGAAAATCGATTCCCCCTATTAATTCGAACACGGTGCAACCGAATAGAACGAAATTTGGTACAGAGGTAGTACTAACAAAAGGCACCTCAGTGTCATGTCTTATATCGCCGCCATCTTGACGGAAACGTAATGGCGGCCACACAAATGTTCAAAGCTTAAATCAAATTACGACTAACCTAATCATCCGATCTCTACCAAATTTTGCAACAACATACCTTTATAGGGGGAGCATCCTTTGACCAATCTAATAGGTCATTCGCCTAATAGTTTGCGGATGGCGGCCATCTTTGTGTGAAAATCGATTCCCCCTATTAATTCAAACACGGTGCAACCGAATGGAACAAAATTGGGTACAGAGGTAGTAATAACAAAAGGCACCTCAGTGTCATGTTTTATATCGCCGCCATCTTGACGGAAACGTAATGGAGGCCACATAAATGTTCAAAGCTTAAATCAAATTACGATTAACCTAATCATCCGATCTCTACCAAATTTTGCAACAACATACCTTTTTAGAGGAAGCATCCTTTGACCAAATGACTAGGTCATTAGCCTAATAGTTTGCAGATGGCGGCCATCTATGTGTGAAAATCAATTCCCCCTATTAATTCAAACACGGTGAAACTGAATGGAACGCAATTTGGTACAGAAGTAGCACTAGCAAAGGGCATCCCAGTGTCATGTTTCATATCACCGCCATATTGACAGAAACGTAATGGCGGCCACACAAATGTTCAAAGTTTAAGTTAAATTACGACTAACATAACCATCCGATCTCTACCAAACTTTGCAACAACATTCCTTTATGGATGGAGCATGCTTTGACCAATCTAATAGGTTATTAGCCTAATAGTTTGCGGCAGGCGGCCATCTTTATGTCAAAATTGATTCCCCCTATTAATTCGAACACGGTGGAACAGAATGGAACGAAATTTGGTACAGAGGTAGCACTAGCAAAGGGCACCTCAGTGTCATGTTTTATATCGCCGCCATCTTGACTGAAACGTAATGGCGGCCACACGAATGTTCAAAGCTTAAATCAAATTACGATTAACCTAATCATCCGATCTCTACCAAATTTTGCAACTACATACCTTTATGGAGGGAGCATCCTTTGACCAATCTAATAGGTCATTCGCCTAATAGTTTGCGGATGGCGGCCATCTTTGTGTAAAAATCGATTCCCCTATTAATTCAAACACGGTGAAACAGAATGGAACGAAATTTGGTACAGAGATAGCACTAGCAAAGGGCATCTCAGTGTCATGATTTATATCGCCGCCATATTGACAGAAACGTAATGGCGGCCACACAAATGTTTAAAGCTTAAATCAAATTACGACTAACATAACCATCCGATCTCTACCAAACTTTGCAACAATATACCTTTTAGGAGGGAGCATCCTGTGACCAATCTAATAGGCCATTAGCCTAATAGTTTGCGGATGGCGGCCATCTTTATGTCAAAATTGATTCCCCCTATTAATTCGAACACGGTGGAACCGAATGAACGAAATTTGGTACAGAGGTAGCACTAGCAAAGGGCACCTCAGTGTCATGTTTTATATCGCCGCCATCTTGACGGAAACGTAATGGCGGCCACACAAATGTTCAAAGCTTAAATCAAATTACGATTCGCCTAATCATCCGATCTCTAGCAAATTTAGCAACAACATACCTTTATGGAGGGAGCATCCTTTGACCAAACTAATAGGTCATCAGCCTGATATTTTGCGGATGGCGGCCATCTTTGTGTGAAAATCGATTCCCCTTATCAATTCGAACACGGTGAAACCGAATGGAACGACATTTGGTACAGAGGTAGCACTAGCAAAGGGCACCTCAGTGTCATGTTTTATATCACCGCTATCTTGACGGAGACGTAATCGTGGCCACCCAAATGTTAAAAGCTAAAATGTAATTACGACCAACCTAATAATCTAGTCTCTACCAAATTTTGCAACACCATATCTTTATGTGGGAAACATATTCAGACCAAACTGCAAGAACATCAGCCCAATAGTTTGCAGATGGTGGCCAAGTATGTGTGCAAATCGATTCCCCCTATCAATTCAAACACGGTGAAACCGAATTGAACGAAATTTGGTACAGAGGTAGCACTAGCAAGGGGCACCTCATATTCATGTTCAATATCCCTATAGCACGTTGTATTTCAACAAGCTACTACAACCAACATTCGATCATACTCCTTGAAAAGGACAAAGAGTTATAACAATACCCATGCATTTAGGAGAAAGTAGGCTATATGTTCTTTACTGAACATCTTGTTTTTATATTAAATGTATATACACAGGTTATACAAGCACGTTTTTTCACACAGTAAAACTTTGTCAAATAGCCACATGCGACACGCAAAGTATGTTTCCGCTATCTAGAGGTGACTATGGAAACTACCTGAACATATCCTAATCTAATCCTAGCTAACCTCACCTGCCGTGACCATACCGGTTTGTAAGCAACAACAACAACACACTAAGATTCCATGAATTCCAGAGTACTTTTAGATTAATTATCGACTCTCAACTCTTATAACTATGTCTATCCCACTCTGTCAAAAATACGATATATTTTTTAAAAAATTTTGCTTGATGTCAATACTAAAGAGATAATGGGTTTTCCGATCCTATCACTATAAATTCATGACCCCCCACTCTTATCTCGGTCTCGACAACAACCATGCCTATTTTTATTATGTCAGATGATGTAATGTTCGAGTGCAAAGTGGGTGTAAAGGTGAGTGCAAAGTGAGTGCAAAAGTGAGTGCAAAGTAAGTGTAAAAGTAGTTGTAAAAGTGAGTACAAACGTGAGTGCAAAAGTGGGGTGTAAAAGTGGTACCCTATTTGTAATGGCTTATTTGATAAGTTTTTTTGTGGTACCCTATTCGTAATGGCTTATTTCACAAGTTGTTTTTGTCAATGTATTTAGAGGATATTTCTCTTGTTCATGGAAAGTATCTCAGCCCTTTTTATGATAGCATAATGCTTACCGTCATGTTTGTAAGCAACAACAACACACTAAAATTCCAAGAATCCAAACTACTCTAAGGTTAATAATGGCCTCTCAACTCCATTCCACGCCTAGTCAAAAACATTATACATTTCAATTTTTTCAAAAAAGGTAAATTGAGAAAGTAGGCTATATATTTAAACTAAAAATCATGCTAACTCCACCCCCTACGTCTATCCCATTCTCAGTCAAAAAAATATATATATATTCTTTACATTTTTCCAAAAAATATTTGGAAAGTAGGCTATAATTTGAAAACTAATCATACTAAAAAGTCATATGTAGACTCAAACCAATGGCTTTTATGTCCTTAATCGTCAGAACAAAACATGGAATTTGACCTTTTTCCAAATATTGATCATTTTAAAAAAATGGGCTATAGTAAACTATAAATTACACAAAAAAATGTGTTTGACATAAATGACCCATTCTACGCACAAACCAAGTCCCAGGTCTCTGGGACAAAATCCAAAAAGGTTCAATTTTGAAAGTAGACGATATTTTTAAAACTAATCATTTTAAAAAGTCATATATAGACTCAAACAAATGTCTTTTAAGTCCTTTAACGTTAGAACAAAACTTAACATTTTTTCATTTTTTTTTTCAAAAAAAAAGTCCAATTTTCAAAATTGTCTATATTTTGGAAACTACGAATTAGTTCCAAAATGGCGGTCGTAGCTTAACTCAACGTAACCTAACCCTACGAGGTGTGATCAAAAAGTTCCAAAATGGCTGCCGTAGCATAACTGATTGATCCCTGTTGATTGACCCCTTTTGATTGATCTCTGTTGATGTATCCCTTTGGGCTGGTCCCTGTTGACCAGCCCCTTTGGACGGGTCCTTTTTTGCATTTTTTTACGGGTCCCGGAGGACGGGTCCTTGTTGACGGGTCCCTGTGGGCGGGTCCCTTTGACATAATTTGGATAAAATGCATGGGCCAGTCCATAGGGATCATGAATTTATAGTGATAGGATCGGAAAACCCATTATCACTTTAGTATTGACATCAAGCAAAAATTTTAAAAAAATATATCGTGTTTTTGACAGAGTGGGATAGACATAGTTATAAGAGTTGAGAGTCGATAATTAATCTAAAAGTACTCTGGAATTCATGGAATCTTAGTGTGTTGTTGTTGTTGCTTACAAACCGGTATGGTCACGGCAGGTGAGGATAGCTAGGATTAGATTAGGATATGTTCAGGTAGTTTCCATAGTCACCTCTAGATAGCGGAAACATACTTTGCGTGTCGCATGTGGCTATTTGACAAAGTTTTACTGTGTGAAAAAACGTGCTTGTATAACCTGTGTATATAAATTTAATATAAAAATAACCACTAAGTGTTTAGAACTAACATGTATAGCCTAGTATAGGGAATATAGGGGTCCTTAACAAGATAGAGTGTCTAACACACTAGTGTACAGCCTTTTGATATGCAGTAAGTACCTGATCACACCTACTATCAATTGCACCTACCATTAATCGCGTCTACTATCAATTGCGTCTACTAACAATCACGCCTACTAGGACATGACTTTTCATTAAACCAAAACATTTCCTTTTTTGTCAGCCTCCCACCCCTCTCATCAATCTATGACGTCATAGTCATAGTCAGCCTTACAGCAAGTCTAAACTTGTAGAACATGTCACGTGACAAAGTTAGGTTAGGTAAAGTTAGGTTATGTTAGGTGAGCTGAGGTTAAGTCTTAAAATACCCTCTCTCTGCCTTGTACTTTGTATAAACATTGACACTGTAACTTTGTAATATCAAAAATGATCTAAGTCGCGCCCATATCAATCACGTCTACTATCAATCGCGCCTACTATCAATCACGTCTACTATCAATTGCAACTACTATCACTTGAGCCTACTATGAAATGCGCTTAATACAAATCACGCCTATTGTCAATCACGCCTAGTATCAATTGCGTCTACTATCAATCAAGCCTACTATCATTTGCGTCTACTATAAATCGCGCTCATGTCAAATCGCGCCTACTATCAATTACACCTACTATCAATCGCGCCTACTATCAATTGCGTCTACTATAAATCGCGCCCATGTCTAATTACGCCTACTATCAATCGCGCCTACTATCTTTCGCGTCTACTATAAATCGCGCTCATGTCAAATCACGCCTACTATCAATCACGCCTACTATCAATTGCGTCCAATATTAATCGCACCTACTATCAATCGCGCCTACTATCAATCAGGCCTACTATCAATTGCATCTACTAGCAATTGAGCCTACTATGAATTGCGCTTACTACAAATCACGCCTACTATCAATCACGCCTAGTATCAATTGCGTCTACTATTAATCACGTCTAGTATCAAATACACCTACTATCAATCACGTCTACTATCAATTGCGTCTACTATAAATCACGCCTACTAGGACATGACGTTTCATTAAACTAATACATTACCTTTTTGGCCAGCCTCTCACCCCTCCCTTCAATCTATGACGACATAATCAGTCTTAAGGCAAGTCTAAACTTGTAGAACATGTCACGTGACAAAGTTAGGTTAGGTAAAGTTTGGTTATGTTAAGTGAGCTGAGGTAAAGTCTTAAAATACCCCCTCTCTACCTTGTACTTTGTATAAACATTGACACTGTAACTTTATGATATCAAAAATTATCTAAGATGCGCCCATGTCAAATTACGTCTACTATCAATCGCACCTACTATCAATCACGCCTACTATCAATTGCATCTACTATCAATTGAGCCTACTATGAATTGCGCTTACTACAAATCACGCCTACTATCAATCCCGCCTAGTATCAATTGCGTCTACTATTAATCACGTCTAGTATCGATTACACCTACTATCAATTACGTCTACTATCAATTGCGTCTACTATAAATCATGCCTACTAGGACATGACGTTTCATTAAACTAAAACATTTCCTTTTTTGCCAGCCTCTCACCCCTCCCATCTGCAAAACGTGCTTGTATAAGCTGTGTATTTAAATTCAATATATACAATTAACCACTAAGTGTTCAGAACTAACATGTCTAGGGTATATATGGGACCCTTAGCAACGAACAAAAAAAATAAGGTCTAACTTACGAGTGCATGGTCTTGTCATACGCAGTAAGTACCTGTTAACCTTGACTAGGGTATAAGAATATTGTCAGTTGACTACTGCCTGTTACAGTGTTCACATCGTGAAAGACCGTCTCACCTACCAGTCTCCAGCCTTGTCATACGCAGTAAGCAGCTGTTGGCGGAAAACAACATCCATAAATCTTGACATTTAGGAAAGTGTGTGTGTGTGTGTGTGTGTGTGTGTGTGTGTGTGTAAATCACTTGTAATCTAAAGATTGTTCATGTGTCTTTACTAAAATTTAATTCGTATGTATTAGTTGATATGAAAGTCTCAACAACCAGTCATGGCAAGCCATGTGTCTTCTATAAAGGATATACATATATTGTAAAAACAACCAATAAAGATGGAACTGTTATTTGGCGATGTTCAAAACAACGATCCAAAAAGTGTCGAGGAATGATTAAAACAAAAGACTCCAACGTACTTACTTCAAAAGAACATCATTGTGAATCTCAAATTAATACACATTTAAATACGCAAAATACTCTAACCCAGGTAAAAAAGCAAGTCCAAGAAAAATATATTGCTGCTCAAGATAGTGCATTGTTTGTTAAAAAGCATTCATCATCACCTCAAAAAGACATGTTAGGACAAATACCATCGTTCAAAATACCCTTAACACTATCAAAAGCAACGCAGACTCTACAAGAGGTCCCTGTGGAAAACAAACAAGAGGAATTGGATAGTTCTAGTGATGTTGAGAATGATGATGATGATGATGATAATGATGGTGACAATGACTATAATAATTTTGATGATAATATTCATAATGATGATGATGATAATTATGAAAAAGAAGAGGATGAGGGTTTTATATTTATAAAACCATTGCGGCTTCCCCAGTTTTTAAGAGCAAGAGTACCTGGAGAAAGTTGTAAAAAGATCTACAACAAGCGTTGTGTTTAAAAATCTATATCGAACAATGGTAAAGAGATAGAGTTGAATTCAGTGTGTGTAACTATTATAAAATGAATTTAATAAAAATATTGTATGGGTATTGTCTGTTTTTCTTAATTACTATCCCCATGTCCCACTATTAATACAATTGTTAACCATCAACAGTCTCTGACTATGTTCAGAAAGAGAGTGGCCTTAAACAATACACTATATCTATGGTTTGTGTACCGAGTATCATAATAATGCAGTGTGGCCAAGCCATATTAAGGCAATAGTTATGTCAGGTAAGGGATTCTAACCCTTGCTTTCATATACAGAAAATTTGATCTTAGTCAAACACCTTAACCACTCGGTCAACCTGACAGTTACTAATTTAATTAGTCTTGAGGACTTCAGTGTTTACAAAACTTTTTCCAGTATACATTGACTAAACCACTTGCTTGTTTTGAAATATAGATTTTGTTTTGTTTTACCATAACATTGCAGTTATGAGTCTTGTGAACTGGGTGTTCAATATAGGGTTAAAGGCATTTTAAAATCACTTTAGAAAAGCTCTTAGGTATCGTGTCATGGGTTTTAGTAATGCATTACTGTTCGTTGACTAACATTTACCGTTACACAACATTATTTCATTGAACTTACATGTTGTTGTTTGAGTCTTTAGTCCTTTGACTGGTTTGATGCAGATCTCAGCGCCTATCTGTCCCGAGCTAATCGTTTCATCTCTATATAGCTACCACACCCCACATTCAAGGCTATCTGTTTAACATATTCTAAACTTGGTCTACCCCCACAGTTCTCGTCCTCGAACCTTTCTTCCATAACTACGTTTGCTATTCTTGGGTGTCTTAGTACGTGTCCTACCAACCTATCTCTTTACTTCATTAACAGTTGCCAGATGCATCTCTTCTCCCCCACTCGTCTTAATACCTCTTTGTTAGTAACCCTATTTACCCATCTAATCTTCATCATTCTCCTGTAACACCACATTTCAAACACTTCAATTCTCCACTTTTCTGCTACACCAATTGTCTAAGTTGTACTTTCATAGAGTGCCACGCTCCAGACAAAGGCCTTCAAAATGACTTCCTAATACCTAAATCTATACGGTATTCAATGTCAACAGATTCTGTAGAAATGCTTTCCTTGTCTGAGCTACATAAGAATCCTATTCGTGTCTGGTATAATGTCTTGTTTAGCAAACATAGTCACTCAAAAGTTCTAAGCATTTTTTGTATATAACCCAAAATAGCAAACAGTTTTTCTAAAACCCTACTCATTGGTCAATAACAAGCAGAGTCGCCAAAGTGTTTCGTTGGTAGTTAACTCAAGTCTGGTTAGTCAATTCCTTTCATATTGTTATCCAATTGTAGTAGTAAGGACTGGTGAACAACGTCAGTTCAACACACTGCTTTACGCACAAATGTAGTTAGGCCCTTTGATATAATTTGGATAAATTTCATGGGCTGGTCCATAGGGACCAGTCCAAAGGGGCCGGTCGAAAGGGACCCTTCCACAGGGACCCATCAACAGGGACTTGTCAACAAGGACCCATCAACAATGACCCGTCAACAATGACCTGTCATCAATGACCAGTCAACAATGACCTGTCAATAGGGACCCGTCAACAATGACCCGTCCACAGGGACTCATCAACAAGGACCCGTCAGCAATGACTCGTCAACAGGGACCCGTCAAAAAGGACCTGTCAAAAAGGATCCATCAAAAATGACCCCCTGTCAAAAAGGGCCCGTCCAAAAGGGGCTAGTCAACAGAGACCAGTCCAAAGGGACAAATCAACAGAGATCAATCAACAGGGATCAATCAAAAGGGGCTATCACCTCAAGGCCTGACATATCCCTCTTTGATTATTGGTTTGCCAATCGACAAGTGTCACTTAAAATACTTTTTGATCACCACTCGTGGGTTGGGTTAGGTTAGGTTACACTACAGCCGCCATCTTTTAAAAAGCCTGCCCTCTTACAAAAGCCATGAGTGGGCATGTGTAAAAAACAAAAAACAAAAACAAGCATGTTAATTCATAGTGGCTATCCACCAAACACATGTCTCTTGTGTGGATTAACGTTTTATTCCATATCGGCATTCAAACTCTCACATGTTGCAATTGGAAAGAGAGCTTCTCTAAAAAAAATACAATTTCACCCCCTAGTAGGGGTAGGTTTTATTTTGGGGTGGAAATATGTTGTTCATTGGAAAGGGGGTATCAGACCGAGTTCAATGACACCTCATTCGTCAAAATCCGACCACGGGTTCGAACTCACATTTTCTCACGTATGAAGCAAAACAGGATGTGACTTGTTTCACAAGGAGGACGGTAATAAGGTCATTTCACACGTGTTCACATGTATTTCGTCACTTTCCTTTCATATCGTTATTCCATTATAGTAGTGGTGAACAACGTCAATTCAACACACACAAATGTAGTTAGGCCCTTTGACATAATTTAAATAAATTCATGGGTTAGTCCGTAGGAACCAGGCCAAAGGGACCCGTCCAAAGGGATCAGTCCAAAGGGACAAGGACTCGTCCACAAGGACTTGTCCACAAGGACCTGTCCACACAGACTTGTCCACAAGGACTCGTCCACAAGGACCTGTCCACAAGGACTTGTCCACAAGGATTCGTCCACAAGGACCTGTCAACAATAACCCATCCACAGGGGCCCGACAGCAGGGGGGCTCGTCAACAATAACAGGGGCTCTCACCTCAAGGCCTAACATGCCCCTCTTTGATTATTGGTTTGCAGAACAACTTTTCATTCCATATTAGCATTCAAACTCTCACATGTTGCAATTGGAAAGAGAGATTCTCTAAAAAAATCAATTTCACCCCCTAGTAGGGTAGGTTTTATTTTAGGGTGGAGATATGTTGTCCAATGGAAAGGGAGTGTTCGCCTGAGTAATTTGACACCTCGTACAAGTCTCTAGCCTGATTGGTTCGCGAGATATTGCCATTTTAGTATTCCAGCGGTGGCGGTGGCGGTGGATTTAGAACCCCCACAAAACCACTACTAAAGAGTTATAACTATACTCGTACATTTAGATGAAAGTAGGCCATCTATATATTTTCTTTACGGAACATCTTGTTTTTATAATGTTTTTTTATTTTCATGAATATTCCATGTAATAGATCTGATTTTTAGCCTATTTTTCAATTTTGAAAAAAATAGGCTTATGAGATCACCTATTGTCCGTGTGTGTGTGTGTGTGTGTGTGTGAGGTGAGTGTGTGTGTCCCCCCTAATAACTTTTGAACGGTCGAGCGATTTCAATGAAACTCGGTTAGTTCATATCACTATTCCGGTCGACCACGACCGCGCCCTTCAAATTTTGTTACGTTTCACCAATCCAACATGGCGGGTGTGCGAAATATTTCACCAGCATTCAATATCCCCGAAACCATTCCCTATATCACCCTGGAATTTTTTACGGTGATAAAGGGAACTACTAGAAGTTCGCCTATGTGACTTTTGAAAAACTGGTAACTACAAAACCAACATGGCGGCCACGCGAATTTGCGACTTTTAAATAGACGTATCTCGCGATTTAACCAACCAAACGCAATAAAACTTGGTACAGTATATGTTTATACACATTGTAATGCACCGACATCAAACTTGGTTCAATTATTTACATAACCACAAGATGGCGGATGTGCGACGTATATCGACGGCATTCTATATCTCTGAAACTATTAGCGGTATCACCCTGAAAATTTGCACGAAGATAAAGGGCACTACTGGAAGTTCATCTATAAGACTTTCAAAAACTGGTTAACTACAAAACGAACATGGCGGCCAAGCGAATTTGAAAATTTTAAATAGAACTTTCTCGCGATTTAATTTTCAAAACGCATTGAAATCTGGTACAGGAAATGTTTATACACATTGTAATTCGCTGGTATCTAATTCAGATCAATTGTTTGCATAACTTCAAGATGTCGGCTTTGCGAATTTTAAAATTAAGTTTTTATTTCTTGTGTCGTAATCATGTGATCGATGTGAAAGATTGAATAAAGAACCTACGCAATAATTTTCCTTTAATGGTAGGCCTACATGACGCTATGGCCTATACATTTAACAATCCAACATGGCGACCATCTGAAATATTTAGACGGTTCTGAATATCTACGAATCTATTATAGCAATCAAACTGATTTTTTTTTAATGTGCATAGGGGCTATTAACTTAAGTTCACCTATAGGACTTTAAATAATCTGGTGATCACAAATCCAACATGGCGGCGACGCGAAGTATAAATATTCACATGGACATTTCTTGCAATTTAACCATCCGAGTGCAGTGAAACTTGGTACGGTAAATCCTTATACGAATGTTAATCCACTGGCATCTAATTTATTTCAAATGTTTCCATAATCACAAGATTGCAGCTGTGCGAAATTTTAAAATCTCCTTGTTACTTCTTTTGTCCTAATCATGCGATTGAAGTTTGAATGCTACAAGTACACAATAATCGTCATGTAACAGTACATAACTCTAGGACCTACATATATAAAATTCAACAAGGCGACCATCCAAAGTATTTAGTCGGTTCTCAATGTCTACGAATCTAATACAGCAATCAAGCTGAAATTTTGTATGTAGATAGAGGCAATTAACATAAGTAGGATATATGAAAATAGGCTGTATAGTTCTTCACGGAACTACTTGTTAAAATATATATTTACCGAGATCAAAACCATAGTTTTATCAAGATAGACAGTCTTTTTTTTAGCCTATTTTCATTTTATGGAAAAAGAGGCTTATGATATCACCTTTTGTCCGTGTGTGTATGTGTGTGTGCGTATGTGTGTCTGTGTGTCTGGATGTGTGTCACCCTCTAATAACTTCTAAACGGCTGGAGCGATTTCAATGAAACTCGGTAATGTCATAGCACAACTTTGACCGACCCCGACGGTGCCCTTCAAATTCTTTTACGTCTCACCAATCCAACATGGCGGCTGTGCAAAATATTTATCCAGCATTCAATATCTCCGAAACTATTACCGATATCACCCAGAAATTTTGTACGGTGATAAAGGGAACAACTAGATGTGCACATATATACGTTTCTCGCGATTTAATCAACCAAACGCAATGAGACTTGGTACAGTGTATGTTTATACACATTGTAATGCACTGACATCTAATTTCGTACAATTGTTTATATAACCTCAAGATGGCGGCTGTGCGAAATATTTCACCGGCATTCTATATCTCCGAAACTATTACTGATATCACCCTGAAATTTAGTACGGAGATAAAGGGTACTACCGAACGTTCATCTATGAGACTTTCAAAACCCCGCTAACTACAAAACGAACATGGCGGCCAAGCGAAGTTGAAAGATTTAAATATAATTTTCTAGCTATTTAATCATCCAAACGCATTGAAACTCGGTACGGCAAATGTTTATACACATTGTAATGCACTGGCATCTAATTTAGTTCAAATGTTTACATAACCTCTATATGACGGCTGTGCGAATTTTAAAATTAAGTTTTTATTTCTTGTTTCGTAATCATGCGATCGAAGTGAAAGTTTGAATAATGAACCTACGCAATAATATTACTTTAATGGTGCATATGGCCTATACATATAACCATCCAACGTGGCTACCATCCAAAATATTTAGACGGTTCTCAATATCAACGAATCCAATACAGCAATCAAACTGAATTTCTTAATGTTCATAGGGTCTATGAACATAAGTTCGCCTATAGGACATTCAATTACCTGGTTATCACAAATCCAACATGGTGGCGACGCGGAGTAGAATATTTAAATGCAAGTTTCTCGCAATTTGACCATCCGAGTGCAGTAGCTCTTGATAAGTAAATACTTATCCACTGGCATCTAATTTATTTAATTTTGTTTCCATAACCTCGAGATGGCAGCGATGCGAAATTTAAAATTACGTTTTTACTTCTTGTGTCCTAATCATGCGATTGAAGTTTGAATACTACACGTACACAATAATCTTCATGTAACAGTACAAAACACTAAGACCTACATATATAAAAATCCAACATGGTGTCCATCCGGAATATTAGACGGTTCTCAATATCTACGAATCTATTACAGCAATCAAACTGAAAATTTGTATGTTGATAGTGGCAATTAACATAAGTAGGATATATGAAAATAGGCTTTAGTTCTTCACGGAACTACTTGTTGTTGTTTTTTATTTTTGTTTCTGATTCTAATATAATTTTAAGCAAATTTCAGTTAGGCTAATATTTGGAAGGTTATTCAAAGGATACATTTTTTTCCGTTCATCCTATGTATGTGACCATGAAATTTTACCCATATTTTCCTGATGTTGTTTGTAATCTTCTCTGTCTGTTTGTATAGTTCTCTTGGGTGACTTCTGTACATGTCAAACATTACCGTTGCAGCTTCTCAAACCAAAGAATTATTTCTTAGCTGATCCAGTAGTCAAACCCAGTTCTACGGTATGATAGCTAACAACCTAACCACTAATGATAGAGTTGTATCATATATAACACTCCTCGTTTCTACGTTTCGTTGTAATTATTATTATTATTATTATTATTATTTATTATTATTATTTATTAATATTATTATTATTCTGTCCTATTCCAGCGGTTTGAAGTACGCTAAGTCCATCTCATATTGGCGACAAAAAAGTTTAATCCATCGTAAGAAGAAAATATTCTTAAAAAGAAACTCAGGCGCCATGCGTCTGTGTTGGCAAATAAGTTTTTCATTCGCCATTTCCTCAATATATATTTTGCAAGTACTTTATGCTCATGGGTATCGCCTACTCTGTATGCCCTCCACAAATACGTTACCTGCCTTGGTGGTTTGATTGCATCCGCCCGTGTCTCGCTGGCTATTACACGGCAACTGCTATCATAGAAACTTGTTACGCTTTTAAAAGCCTTTAATAGACTTTTCCATATAATTGCTTCAGTTCAGCGATCAAGTTCTCGTTAATGAGGTTCTGCGACATTTTACGCTGCCCCCTCCCTCAATCACTACCCTCAGTTCAGCCCATCGTACCCAACATGCTGTACATTGTTGGCGTGGCTAACCATCCTCTCTGTTACGAGGGTGATACCAAAAGTACACTGAGTTGACTATAATTTCCTCAGTCATTCACTGGTAGAATATCCGCCTCAAGAACCCAAGATTAGGGGTTCGATTTCTGGTCGAGGAAGTCAGATGATTTAAATTAATTAATTTAATAATTGCAGCCAAGTAGCCATACATGGCAGGATGATAATTTATAATACATAGGCTAATTTAGATTTCAATACTGAATTATGTCACTGATTTTGGGCATTTCTTACAATCTAACACATGATACTTATGACATTGTAGTTTACAAAATTTACATAGACACTCACTCGTCACTATATGAAAAGTGCTTATGGCACACACTTTATGGTGAAAACTATGTACTGCCAGTCGCTTTACAACATTCCTCATGCTTTTATTAGGTCCTGTCCAGCTCCTGTCTAACATAGCAGCTGTTGCATAGAAATCTTCAACTTCTCCTCTCTTCTTCATATTTTCCAACATCAGTTCCCTATACGCCTCTGTTTCTGGAAGTAGCAACACATAATGCAGATCTTCCAAAAAAAAATACTCCCTCGTCAAGATGTATACATATCTTGATGGGGTGTATTTGGACACCCAAATTACTCGTTTGAGAAAGGTAGCCTTCACTTTCTCCCATTCTTTTAGGTCATTCTTTTTTAAGAATTTCCATACTTAGTGTATGCCATATGTCAAAATAATTTCTAAGGTTTTCAACCAATTATTTACCTCTACCAAACACCACAACCTCGGAAAACTACTACCATTATTGAAGAAGGAAAGAAAGAAAGAAAGAAAGAAAGAAAGAAAGAGAAGACATATCTCAAGAATTTTATGGAACTGGAGACATAATCGACCGGACGTGGGCAACATCCAACTTTGAGTTGAGGCATGTGTTTACACGTCTGGCTGTCCATGGTTTTCACCACCTTAATTGCATTAACCTATCTTTTCATGACCCTACAGTGACGCCACCACTTAGAGCTCTGTAATAAAGGAAACAATCAATCAAATCTATGCAATTCAAATCCCCAGAGTGCAATTTTAGTGCAATTTTTTTTTTTGGTCGTGTGGCCTCCTCAGAGGCCGAGTGCAGGTCTTTCTATTCGACGCCCGTGGGCGACCTGCGCGTCAGGATGAGAGATGGAATGGATGAAGATGAATGAAACTGGGGAAGGATGTGGAAGGAATCGGCCGTGGCCTATTAGAAGGTACCGTCCCAGCATTTGCCTGGTGTTGAAAATGGGAAACCACGGAAAACCATTTCAAGGACGGTCGACGGTGGGGCTCGAACCCACGCGTCTACCGAGTCAGCAGAGAGCTTGGTCCCATGACCTAACGCTGCGCTTTAACCAGCTGAGCCACTGCTGTTGGTAATAAAATTATTAATTAATATCCTGACTAGCACCAACAGATACTATGTGAGATCGTTTTGTCTTCTTCAGTTCAAACACGCAATAGGCTGATACAAACGCTTTAAAATAAAAATGTATCGTATTATCCACTTTTCATTCTTCAAATTCGATGCGTATAGAATGCCAACCAGTGGAGTGTTCTACGTGTTCTACGTGGAACAGTCATGGCCTCTGGCGGATAATATAATCCTGCATTCTAGCGGCTACATAAAGAAACTTTTCAATTCAAGCTGAAAGGTAATCTGTGGGCCGTTGCGCAAAAAGTTGGCCATGATAGTTCTCCAGGTTGCTGTTAGATATCTCTTACAGATCCGCTGGCGAATTTTGTTATATTTTCCATTGTAATATGCACAATATAACGCTTAATTTTAAAACGTCTGAGTAATTACAAAACAGTAAATAATAAAAAAAAAGCAAAAAAACTCTGGTAGGATTAGAACTCCGGTCATACGGGTTGAAAGGCTAACGCTTTACCACGCAGCCATTCAAGTCAACAAAAAATTGAACAAATTATTCGATTATACTCTTTGACAAAATTAAAGAATTATAACTATACTTATACAGTACATTTAGGAGAAAGTAGGCTATATGTTCTCTACTGAACATCCTGTTTTTCTATTCGAAAGACTAAGTCACAAATACAATTCTACTTTATTGCTAAATATCGTTACTGTAGCTATACAATTTCCAGTGTTGTTTATTTATATTCTAAAAGTTAAAGCAGTTTATTGCGCACAATAATCAATGTGCTGGTCTTATGATGGCTAATACTTGGTGCAGCAGAAAAGAGGAGAATTGAAGCGTTTGAAATGTTGTGTTATAGGAGAATGACGAAGATCAGATGAGTGGATAGGGTTACGAATGAAGAAGTATTAAGACGAGTGGGAGATGAGAGATGTTTCTGGCGACTGCTAATGAAGATAAGAGATAGGTTGGTAAGACACATACTAAGACACCCAGGAATAGCAAGCTTAGTTATGGAAGGAAGGGTCGAAGACAAGAACTGTTGGGTAGACCAAGGTTAAACAGATTGCCTCGGATGTAGGGTGTGGTAGCTATGTATAGATGAAACGATTAGCTCAGGACATGGAGGTGTGGAGAGCTGCATCAAACCAGTCAAAAGACTGAAGACTCAAACAACACATACTTGCGATGTTGGTACTTCTCTTTGACCAAGCTCCGAGTTAGTTGCCAAATTACATCATATATTCATTTTTATGGTTTATAGTACATCTAACTGCTATCTTAAATGCATGGAGTCGCTGTTATTTTGCCTTGGGTATACAAATCCAATTGTAGAGTAAGTTGCTACCATGCTTTTAGAGAATTTAAAAAAAACATGACATTGAGGAACCCTCGACTAGTGCCATCTCGGTGAGAAATTTGAATTAATTCAGTTTAGTCATACACATATATACAGACATACACACAGACACTTGGTTCGTGTATATTGGTTCGCAAAAATCGAAAATTTTGTAACAAAATTAATTATATCTTAACCTTGGAGTACTTGTTTATAGAGTATAAATATTTCTAAATTGAAAACCACGCCTATGCTTTAATGTGATTTTGTGTGCTATAGAAACTTGGTGTTTCAGTGATAGGAATGCACTATAGCCTACTGTAATTTAATTATTCTCTCGCATATACATCAAACATGGAGTTAGGCGGGCATGTGCAAACACTGTGAAGTGAAGTGAGGATAGTATGTATTTTGTTTCAAATGAAACGTCCAGTCAACAGGTATTATCATGCCATCCATAATCGGAGTAATCCAATAAAACGATTTGTAACTGCTGTCATGCCCAATGGAAGCAAGTGGCCATCATATTTTTGTTTGTATGTATATTATTTATTTATTTGTCTGTCTGTCTGATTCTATATTTATGTATTTATTAGAGACAGATAACTTCGCTGTCCCGCCCGTTCACACAACTAACACCGTGTGAGTTAGCCGTGGTCGTTACGGCGTGGCTGCAAGTAGTCGCTCACATCCGGGAGGCGAGGAGGTTCGAATTCCCCCGTCGGCAACCTTGAAAATGGTCTTCTGTGGTTTTCCAGCTTCCTTCCAGGCAAATGTCGGTGTTGGTCCCTAACTATACGCCACCTTCCAATTCCTCGTCCTTACATTCACACTTTCCTCCCCAAACAACACTCCACACGTGACCGTACTTGTAGCTCACCCCATGGGTGTCCACATAGAAGCAGCTACAAACTATGGAAAGCCGAACATGTCCTCGGACACTTCCGGCACTAAAAGCCATACGCTAAAAAAGAAAAACACAACTAACTCTTTCTTTCTTTCTTTCTTTCTCTCTTTCTTTCTTTCTTTCTTTCTTTCTTTGACATTGCAATTCTCTTTGTTTTACGCACTGCCAGCCACTCACCATAAACAGCAGTGTACAATTAATCAAGCAGACAGTTGATAAGTCAATCAATTGATAAACCAAACAGTCAAATGACCAATTGTTAGTCACGATAGCATGGTCTAAATCGAGATGAAAATCAGTAATGATTCCCGATTTCCAAAATAACAGGAGTCACTCTCTGCAACAAACCCTTATTTTACTTCAAGTCCCACACTACGCGGTGTTGTAACATTCTATAAGCACTGAGGAGAATTTATTAATGTCATTTGATAGAAGTTAAATTGCAGCTGACGGCGCTTCATGACTTTTAATAGCACGTCTCTCGGTAGTATTTGTATCTTAGATAAATTGCTGTGGCGTACGTGGAATGAAATATCGCTCCGGCCAAAATTAAACATGGAGGTTGTTATTTAATGGAATTATGAATGCCACGTCACCGGACTGTTGGGCTTTTGTCCTTTATATTTTAGTTTAATTACTTTGGAGAGCCAGAGTAAAAAAATGCACAAAACAATGCTTCGTGCTGATGAAAAACTCTGTCAATTTGTTCGGACAATTATTCAAGTACCGGTACTGCGCATTCTTTTGTTATAATATGTAGTTACAGGACTTATTATCTGTTACTGAATACTTTTATGTACATGTGGTGCTTTCAAGTTTTAAAGTCTCCTATTTAATTTACACAAACTACGTACAGTATATCACAGGGATGAAACGTCTTCTTATCATAGTTTCCCTCTAGAACAGGGGCTCACAAATATTTAATGTCACGCCCCCCGTCCCCTTTATGAAACGTGAAATATCTAGTGCCACCTTATTCTTCTATCCTTTCTTAGCACTTCTCATAGACAACTTCGCACAAACAAAAACGAATCACGAAGTTCTATTTGCCTCTGGTCTAATTACTGCAACTACCAGTTACAATAATAATAATAATATAATATTTTTTTTCGTTTGGTCTCCTCAGAGACCTAGTGCAGGTCTTTCTATTCGACGCCCGTGGGCGACCTGCGCGTCGGGATGAGAGATGGAATTGATTAAGGTGAATGAAATTGGAGAAGGATGTGGAAGGAAGCGGCCGTGGCCTGTCAGAAGGTACCGTCCCAGCATTTGCCTGGTGTTGAAAATGGGGAAACCACGGAAAACCATTTCAAGGACGGCCGACGGTGGGGCTCGAACCCACGCGTCTACCGAGTCAGCAGAGAGCTAGGCCCCATGACCTAACAGTGCGCTTTAGCCAGCGTAGCCACTACTGTCGGTATATAATAATAATAACACACAATTTACTATTCTTAGAGCACATAACATTTCTTACTTTCCGAAGGAGGGCTATCACTTTCATGGGGTCTCTTTTTACTGCTGCTCGTAAGCCATAATGGCGTTACTTGCATCACTTTATTGTAAATCGGGCTAACCACTTCCACTGAACATGCACTAGAATTCACCGGTTCAATCACTGTCTTTCAACTGACTGCAAAGGCCTGGCTGAACTCGAGTCGACAATGGCAGAAATAAAAGAATCTATTCTTGTAAGGAAGTGGCGGTCACTCAAGCGACTTATTGTCATTAGTGGTCTTTAAGTGTTTGGCAGGGAGATATTGCTGCAGGTGGCGGGTGAAAGGACCTCTATGAGAAATGTTAATACTCGACACATTTTTCTCAGAATTCCTGCTGGCAGGATCTACTGATCAGTTCTGAAATAAGACAGCAAAGTACGAGTTTATTATTCTTGAATGGTCGTGGGAGCTTCCTCCCTACGATAGGTTCATGGATTTGAGGATAGCAATATTTGTTACAGAATATGAAATGTAAATATTTCAATCAGAGCCGGCGCCCCCCTTTATCACTCTCTGCGCCCCTAGGGGGGGGGGGCGCCCCTCACTTTGAGGTCCTCTGCTCTACAGCTACCCATTTTTCGCAACGTGAAGATGGTTTTAACCATGATTGCAAATTTCTCACTTCCATGACATCAACACCATACCGACAGTAGTGGCTACGCGCGCTAAAGCGCAGCGTTAGGTCATGGGGCCAAGCTCTCTGCTGACTCGGTAGACGCATGGGTTCGAGCCCCACCGTCGGCCGTCCTTGAAATGGTTTTCCGTGGTTTCCCCATTTTCAACACCAGGCTAATGCTGGGACGGTACCTACTGACAGGCCACGGCCGCTTCCTTCCACATCCTTGCCCAGTTTCATTCGCCTTCATCAATTCCATCTGTCATCCCGACGCGCAGGTCGCCCACGGGCGTCGCCTAGAAAAACCTGCACTCGGCCTCTCAGGAGGCCACACGACAAAAAAAACATACTGTATGTCCCAATCAACTGTCGATTAATATTGATTGGTTGTGCCCTATATAAGGGAAGAAAACTGATGATTATGGGACGTAAACGTTGGCATTTGAAGTATCAGAAACTAGCGACTGCCAGTAATTTTATGTACACAGCATGGTGCTGCCATCTCTGTCATGCATTCACAAAGAGTGCTCCATCCTTTGGCTTGGTACCGCATGTTGCTATTTGCTCCCGATCTCAAGATAATAAAATAGAAGAATTTGAACTTGATAATCGGGCTGTTGTGAGATTTGGTGGCAGGATCAGTCTTGAACATCACATAATAAATAACAAACCATGGGCAGATGACCTCGTTGTTCCGCCCCTTAAAACCTCAATAACTAACTGAACCAACCAACTAACTTACAAATCTTGACAAGTTGTGCAAGTTTATTATAACTGCTGTAACTGATGTAAATACAAAGTTACCACCCATATACTTGTATACATAGCCCCCCAGGGGCTCACATCTATTGGGACGTGGGTCGGTGACCACGGGACCCCAGCTGAGTCCGGCATTGCTTCCACTTACTTGTGTCGGACTCCCCTCTGCTATCTTTACTCTCGACCTATCTTGGTCAACTCTTGTTCTTTTCCGACCCCGACGGTATTGGGGTATCCGAGGCCTAGGGAGTCTTTCACTGTCCCGCCTTAATTGGCCCTTGTCTCATCTTCCTGATCCCTCCTTCTTCGAGGGGTCAGACCTCTTGTTTTCTTCTCATTGTATCTCCTGCCTTTTGCTCAAGACCCTAAAGGAGGCAGGGTGTGTGTAGCCCCACCACTTCTGGTGCACCCTGCATTGTGCTACGCCCTCAAGGACTCATGTCTGGTGAGTTCGGGATTTGGCGACCCCGATGGCTTCCTGAGCTGGGTCCCATTTTCCTCCTACAGTACTTGCATTGCCTTTGGAGCGGTCCCTCTCCTCTTTACCTTTCCCATCTGCCTTTCCTGGCTCTCCTTTCTTCCAAGTCCCTTAATTCTCATTCTTCGAGGGTTGAGGGCATTTCCTTTCCTCCTGAATTTTGTTTCCTTTATTCTTACTCTTGTTTTCCATTTCCTCTTCTAGTTAAGGTTTAGTTTCATACATTTGCACCATCACCCAAACCGTTAGGGGCCGATAACCTAGATATTAGGCCCCTTAAAACAACTATTATCACCATCATCAACTTGTAGACATAGATTGAACCACCTAAGTGTAAAGGATATGATGAAGATTGCTTGACGATCAAAACTGGTTATCCAATTTTATTTATTAATCTCGTGTATTTATTTGTCTGGTTTAGAGAAACAACCATTAAAATTGGTTACAATCGTGTTGACCGACTGAAAACCATTAACTTCGAGAAATTTTACTGTCTTAAAATGCTTGTTTCCTTTCCTATTACCTAGTATAAAATCAAGTAGGAAAGACTATTCAGTCATAGCTTTCTCAGTTATCTGACATTGAAGAATTATAGTTATTAACAAGAAATGAACATCTGCCTGAATCAATACTTTACAGATAAACTTTAAACACGTATATTAATACTGTGCTACGCTTTGTTTTTTGTTTCTTCAACAGCTGATGAAGGGGATAAAATATAATTAATCCCCGAAACATGTACTGTAAACAAGTTCATTAATTAATTTTATCTGTATAGTATTGATTCAGGCAGATGTTCATTTCTTGTTAATAACTATTCTAACATATCAATACGGAACCACCATGAGTCATTTAAATAATGTAATAAATTGAAGAATTAAGCAGAAGGTAGACACTTGTGCAGAACTTCTGCTCCATAATATCGAATCTTCTACCATAGACGTCATGAAACATGTCGGCCATGTTGTCTTATATTTTAGTTACCGTAACCATGAGTAAATTTAGAGACAGATCCTGTTACATTCTCTTTGGCGGGAGTTCAGTTCGAAAGCTGTTGATTTTTCATTATTGATTTCACCTGTATTTTGACATCCAATATCCCTGGTAGGAAATCCAGGAAGTATACAACGGGATATTACTAGTGAATGAACGAGTACATACGGGCACGCAATATTTACAATTCTCTGCATAGCCTTCACTGAATAAATCTGTATGCGAACGTTTTGGAAAAAATCAAATAGAAAACTGGAAATCGCATTCACGTCAACGGATTATTTAGAGAGTAGAATTAAACGTGGTAAACAAACTTGGCGTGGTATTTCTGTTGGAAGTCATCAGGAAATGAAAGCTCGCTAATAAAGAATGCTTCCACAAAGCTTTGCAGGCCTGTCTTGTCATATTTGATGAGATTTAAACATGCTCAACAAAAACTTCAACACCATTAGCACGGCTGATAGTTAACTCCAACACAGTTGCCCTTTTTTTCTTTTCTTGTGAAGCACAAAACTGTGCACATGTCAAGTCCGGTAAGCGGTATTCAAAAGCCAAAATACAGCAGAGACGTAATGCAGTCACTTGTGATTCTATGAAATGGATACAAATGAAGGGTTCGAGTCCCACAGGGGTTGAGGCATTGTAATTCTCTAACTTCCATTAACATGGCTCGCACTATTTATGCGTTACCCAACCTAATAGCCTAATTAGACGAAAGCCGACATATTTTTTCTTGCTTACTTACTTCCTTGGCGCTACAGCCTGGGGTAGGCTTTGGCCTCTCTCACGATTCCTCGCCATTCGTCCCTTCCATGAGTTTTCTCCCACCATATTCCAACCCTCGTTGTTCTCAGGTCCTCTCCTAAGTCTTGTAGCCATCTTTTGCGCGGTCGTCCACGTCTCCTGTTCCCTTCCATAGTTCCATATAATATCTTCGTTGGTGTTCTTTCTTCATTCATCCTCTCTACATGACCCAGCCAATCCAGACGTCGGGACATAATAAATTTTACAATATCTTCACCTTTGATTATCTCCTCATTTTCTTTGTTTGTCCTGATTCGCCACCCTTCAAAAAACTTTCCATTCAAAAATTTTAAGATCATTCTTATCATTTGATGACATTGTCCACGTCTCAGAGCCATAGGTCACCCACCACTGGTCTAATAAGGGTCTTGTAGAAATTAAATTTCAAGTTCCTACTTAGAAGTTTTGATTTTAAGAGCTTAGTGTTAGCATAGTAAGCCCTGTTTCCATTTATGATCCGTTTTATCACTTTATAACTTTAATTAATAAATACGATTAAGATGTTTATGACCTAAAATAGTGAGAATTATTCACGCAAATATAATTTTTAAGGAGATAAATAAAACCCAAGAAATGGCCAAATATGACCAAACAAATGCAGGCATATTTAATTGATATTGTAACTTTCAGTCGGTCAACACACAATAGTTCCAATTACTGGATTTTTTTTAAACAACCTGAAATAAATTACGTGTGCTATGGACTATTGGAAAACGAGAAAACTCAGGGATGACATGTTTTGCTTGTCATGCGAGTATCATCATATCCAAATTGACAAGAGGTTCTATAAAACACTACCAATCCAACAGTGACACCCACAGATAGGCTCTGTCCACCAAAATAAAATAATGAATAAACCCGTCAGAAACTTAGTAAGTGTGGTAATTATCTCTCTATATAACAAGTAGTTCCGTGAAGATCTAAAGCCTATTTATATATATCCTACTTGTGTTAATTGCCACTATCAACATACAAAATTTCAGTTTGATTACTGTAATAGATTCGTAGATATTGAGAACCGACTAAATATTGCGGATGGTCGCCATGTTGGATTTTATATAGAGTTATGTACTGTTACATGAAGATTATTGTGTACGTGTAGTATTCAAACTTCAATCGCATGATTAGGACACAAGAAGTAAAAACGAGATTTTAAAATTTCGCACAGCTGCCATCTTCTGGTTATGGAAACAATTGAAATAAATTAGATGCCAGTGGATTAACATGTGTATAATGATTTACTGTACCAAGTTTCGCTGCACTCGGATCGTTAAATTGCGAGAAATGTCCATGTAAATATTTATACTTCGCGTTGCCGCCATGTTGGATTTGTGATCACCAGGTCATTGAAAGTCCTATAGGTGAACTTACAGTATGTTCATAGCCCCTATGAACATTAAAAAAATCAGATTCGTAGATATTGAGAACCGTCTAAATATTTCGGATGGTCGCCATGTTGGATTGTTATATGTATAGGCCGTAGAGTCATGTACCATTAAAGGAAAATTATTGCGTAGGTTTTTCATTCAAACTTTCACTTCGATCGCATGATTACGACACAAGAAATGAAAACTTAATTTTAAAATTTGCACAGCCGCCATCTTGAGGTTATGTAAACAATTGAACTAAATTAGATACCAGTGCATCACAATGTGTATAAACCTCTGCTATACCAAGTTTCATTGCGTTTGGATCATTAAATCGCGAGAAAAGTCTATTGAAACTTTCAATTTCGCTTGGACGCCATGTTCTTTTTGTAGTTAACCGGTTTTCAAAAGGCTCGTAGATGAACTTCCAGTAGTGCCCTTTATCTCCGTACAAAATTTCAGGGTGATACCGGTAATTGTTTCAGAGATGTGGAATGCCGGTGAAATATTTCGCACAGACGCTATCTTGAGGTTATGCAAACAATTGAACGAAGTTCGATGTCGGTGCATTACAATGTGTTTAAACATATACTTTACCAAGTTTCATTGCGTTTGGTTAGTAAAATCATTAGAAACGTCTATTTAAATGTCGCAACTTCGCTTGGCCACCATGTTGGTTTTGTAGTTACCAGGTATTCAAAAGTCACATAGGAACTAGCAATGGTCATAGTCTCTACGACGAATGTTTCGTATCATTATCAGTCACACATAGTTTAGTAATTAAAGGTTAATTATTAATTCTAATTTGCTGATGAAGGTCCCATTGTTGGACCGAAATATGCACAAATTTGAATATCATTTGTATTAATTGGCGGAGCATTTTAATTTATTATCAATTAATCAATATTCCAATTTTCTTACATTTTCCATCCCAATAGTTGTGTGCCCCTGAGGTGAAGGGGGAAATATTTTTGTTACATGATTTGCAGGGCCTAGTCCACAGCAGAACACATCTGCTGTAGATCCTCTGTAATTATACACTCGCTGCCCATGTAGAAACGCAATTCTAAAATCAAGACGTATCATTTGAAGAGCTAACGACCCATGCTGCAGTATAATTAGTGGTTCTCTGACCTCACAGACAGTTGGGAAAAGGAGGAGTGGGGGAGGCAGACAGTTTACAAGATGTAACGGCCGTCTGATATAGAGAAAGAGACCAATTACATCGCCTTTACTGACCCATATTGAATCATTCTCGCGAGAATGCCATTAATTACATTCTTGTGTTTTCTCCTTCTTTCTATCTCTCTCTCTCTCTGTGCAAAATTCCAAAGCACTAAAAATGCCAAATGAAGAGAATAATGGGACAGACAGTAAAGATTTCCTCAATTATAGTATCCAATTTAGAAACGTCTCTTTCACGCTCTCAAGATATAATTTTGATGTCTTGAAGAACATTGTGTGGCCATAAACAATCTATATGTATAAAACGCAAAGCCATCCAAACATTAGTAACGAATACTTCTAACGCTTCGGACGACCGACTCTTAACGATTTTTGTGGCAATATAATCCTTTTTGGGTACTTCCGTAAATAATTCTTATAGTGATTTATTTAAAGTCCGCTTTGTTGTCTAGTGGCCAGCATTGTTGGCTGTCGCCGGTGGAGGCCCGGGTTTGAATCCCGGCTCTCCTTAGAAATGTAATTCTCGTCTGAGGGCTGGGGCGGGGTACACTCAGCCTCGTGAGGCAAAACAGAGTAGAAATAGGCTCGATTCCTAGTCATCCTGAAAGTGGTTTTCCATGATTTCCCACTTCTACTCCAGGCAAATGTCGGGATAGTACTTAACTTAAGACCACGGTCGCTTCCTACACAAATCCTACGTCAATTACATACACACACACTGGTACCGACATCACAGTGGCGCAGGTTATCAGACATATTCTACACACACCCAAATATACGAAGCTACATGACCACGATTTCGCTTAGCCCCTACAAAATCAATAACAACGCTCTGTTAAAAATCTAAGTAATGTTAAGGAATGGCGACAACGTGGTGTAGTGGCTAGCATTCTTGGCTGTTACCTCGGAGGTTCGGTTTTGAGGCATATCTGAGTAGTAGTGGGCGCGATTCCTTCTTCAGCTTCACATTTCTACTCCAAGCGAATGCCTGGATGGTTCCTAAATTTAGGCCACGGCCACCTCTATCCTAATCCTCAACTGACTTTTGAATTTTTACTTTATCGTCTTTATTCCTCTGTGCTACGTGGAAGTTACCACAGGCCGCATTCTACTCATTGAGAGTTTTTGTTGCATTTGAGAGGATTGAACATCGTGGTCTTTTTGGCCAGTGTACTTGGGTGTGTGTAAAATTTGTCTGATAACCTGAATTATTGTGGTGTCTGTAGTAGTCTGTGTATTTGCAATTCGGGTGAAGATTGGGAACGAGGCGGCCGTGGCCTTAAGTTAGGAACCAGTCCCGGTATTTGACTGGAGTAGAAGTGGGAAACCACGGGATACTTCTTCCAAGATGGATGAGGTGAGAAGAAACCACCTCTTTTCAATTTTTCCTCACAAGGCTGAGTGAAGCTCGTTCCAGCCCTCACACCAGAATTAAATATTTTGGACGAGTCGGGAATCGAACCCGGATTTCCCGGGTGACAGTCAGGAATGCTAGCCGTTACACCACGAGGTGGACTGCTGAAAATGTAACCTCGAATTTGGCGTATTACTTATTTTAAAACATAGTGACAGAGATTATGGCTAGCCTTTGTAATTCATTTTATTTGTATTTATAAGAGAAGCGCTAGATAACGCAAGGTAAATGAATGGCATACATTTCAATTGAATGATAAAAGGCTTTTTCCCCCTGTGTTATCTGCAGCAAGTCAGCGAACTAATACAGTAATCTTTCATTCAGTAAGCTTGTGACAGTGTATTTTTAACGAGGGATTGGTTCCTTATCAGCACGCTTCACAGAACTCGCTGGCAAACATGTATTTGTCAATACTGGAAGTTATAAATCATACTGTATTCCCCTGAAATGGATCAGTCGATTCTACAGAGACAAAGTCAACAGTAAAACATTTAACTTGTTCATTGAACTACAGTACTTGCAGCTGTACAGTATTTCCCACACGTGGCTGGAATATCGGCTAATTTTTATCTCTATAAAGAGAGTAAGTTTTCTGTCTGAACATCCACAATTTTCGCCTATAAACCGTCGCATTAAACCCGGATGAGATGCATTATGACCAAATATACCCTCTCCTTAATTTTTTCTGGGTGTCCAACATGGCGACCATCCGAAATATTTAGACGGTTCTCAATATCTACGAATCTATTACAGCAATCAAACTGAAATTTTATATTTAGATAGAGGCAATTAACATAAATAGGATATATGAAAATAGGCTGTATAGTTCTTCACGGAACTACTTGTTTCATAAATGAAAATAGGCTAAAAATTTACTTATATACTGTATATTGAATAACAACTTCATACTTTTTGCTTTCTGATTTGAATGCGAGAAATATTTTTGATAATTAAAATGTAAGAACGTCAATTTCAAAATGGTGTTAATTTATGGTGTCATTCTTTGTCACTCTTTGCATTACCATATGAAGTGTTAAGCTAAGCAACCAAGCTGAAGAGGGCCCACTGAAGGGCCGAAAACATGTTTCAATAAAGAAGAATAGGCCTACATTTTGAGTATTAAAAGAAAATAGCCCGCCCCGTGGTGTTGGGGTCGTGCACCTGACTCTCAACCGGAGGCTCCGGGTTAGATTCCCCGGCAACGTCATAGATATTAGAAACTGACGTGAGGGCTGGAATGGGGTACACTCAGCTTCGTGAGGACAATTGAGTAGCTGCATGACAGTGAGGAAGTGCCCCGGTCACGAAAACCAAGATTAATGACCGATGGGCCTGATGCGCTGACCACGCGACACACCAATATCTGCAGGCCAAATGGCTGGGCAGCGGTCGCTTGGTGGGCCTAGGCCCTTCATGGACTTTAGTGCCAGTAACAAAGAAGAAAAACAAATAAATTAACAAAACTGTCAAAGCAATTTAATAAGTTAAATCTTCAACGTTTGGGATGAGCGCTTCTGAAGGGATCCCGACTCGATGGACTCCCACCATCAGAACACCCCTGCTGTCATCCCCCTCCTGTAACCACCACCATAAAATTAAAATATTTAATATGTTCTTGTGTAGACACGATAACATTGTTGTGCCTTCTAACTTCCGCGCGGGGTGTTACGTGTGCCATTCTCTGTGTACAGAAGCAGAGAGTATAAAAATATAGGCTACCTCAATAAAAGAGTGTGTTCTTCTTTATGGTCGGGAGAGGGGTCGTAGTCTGTAAATCGAGGGGCATAAAATGCTAATAGTATAATGTGGCTTTTGATGGCTTTATCGGGATCAAGGGAATTCTGCCGCTGTTCCTCATGTGAGGGTCAGGCGGTGGTCGAGCCAAATTTAACTTCGTTCCTGGAATATATCACAGGCAGCGTTCCGCTTCACTAGTACTGATAAGCCCTTTCAATGCGCTCCTGTGACGCCAAAGATCAAAGATTCTGTTGTCTTTTTAAAACAGCGGGGTTCTCAAAATCTTCAGATAGAATCAGCTTTGAGAGGTTTGAGTCCAATGATCTTACTCACAAATACTTTGAAGTAAACCTCACGACGTAGCCGTGTGTGTTAAATCTCTCTCCGACTGGCTGCATGGCTGAGCGGTAACGTTCTCGCCTGCTGTGCCAAAGGTTGCAAGATCGAATCCTGGCACATTCAGTCAGCATTTGAGGGTGCGCAAATGCGAGGGAGCCGTATCAGTTGATTTACTGGCACGTTAAAGATCCCCTTTTTGGCAACATTCCGGCACTCCGGCGTCTCTAAAAGCCGATGTAGTTAAAAGGGACGTACAATCAATAACATTATTATTATTACAAATCTCTCCCCCTTGTCCACCTCTTTGCGTAGCAGCTAACATTGTTGGCTGTTACCGCGGAGGCCCGAGTTCGATTCGATTCCTCACTCTGTCAAGAAATTTAATTCGGATCTGAGGGTTGGAACGGGGTGCATTCAGCCGCATGAGACAAAACTGAGAAGGGGCGGGTTCGATTCCTGCCACAGTCATTCTGGAAATTGTTTTCTGTGGTCTCCCACTTCTACTCTAGGCAAATACCGGGCCACAGCCGCATCCTACTCAAATCCTACCTTAATTACAAATACACACACTGGTACAGAAATCACTGTGAAACAGATTATCAGAGAAATTCTACACACATCCGAATACACGTGGTTCTACGTGACCATGATGTCGCTAATTCCCTAAAATAATGAACAACAACTTTTACTCCCTCCCCTTGACCGAGACGGGGACCTACAGCAATTGTAGAGATGAGATTCTAATTCCAGCGCTGACAGTGGCTATCCTGTGGATTTCCCCCAGATTTTTCCACACTCCCTCCAGGCAAATGCCGGGATAGTTCCTAACTTCAACTTCCCAATCCAAATAATTAGATGCTGCCGTTGTTCTTATTCATTTGTGGAATTTTGTCTGATAACCTATGTTATTGTGATGACTGTATTATTGTGTGATTTTGTCATTAAGGTGAGGAAGAAGGCGGCCGAGGTCTTACATTAGAAACCATCCCAGCATTCACGAGGAGTAGATGTGGGAAACCAAGGAAAACTACTTCTAGGTTGGCTGAGGTGGGAATCGAACCCACCTCCCCTCTGGTTTGCTTAAGGAGGCTGAGTGGACTCCATTGCAAAACCTCAGACCAGAATAAAATTTCTTGGCAGAGCCGGGAATAGAACTCTGTCCTCGTATACGACAGCCAATAATGGTAGCCGCTACACAAGGAAGTGGACATAATATACATTTAGAGCTGTTTATGTCGTTGCTTCTCTCGATGATCTTGGACATCGTGACTGTTTAGCCTCGTGTACATAGAGATACAGGGAAATCGCAGAGTGAAGTTCTTTACACACATCGCTAGAATGAACGACACCAGACTAAAAGAATATTCAACATAATTTCTACGTCGAAATTGGGTACTTCTTGGTACAAAGAAACTGTGGATGACTTACAACAATTACATATCATCATAGAAGACATTCACGACAGCAGCATTTGTACAGAAAAACCAGAAACCTGTAATTTGACTTTAGCTCACAACCCAAAAGACATAGGCGCAAATGGACAGATGAAGAGAAGAAGGCACACAGTGAACGGATGAAAGGTTTTTGGGAAGATAACAAGTAGTTCCGTGAAGAACTATACAGCCTATTTTCATATATCCTACTCATATTAATTGCTTCTGTCAACATACAAAATTTCAGTTTGATTGCTATGTTCGATTCGTAGATACTGAGAACCGACTAAATATTGCAGATGGTAGCCAGGTTGGATTTTTATTTATGTACTATTACATGAAGATTATTATGTACGTGTGGTTTTCAGACTTCAATCGCATGATTAGGACACAAGAAGTAAAAACGAGATTTTAAAATTTCGCACAGCTGCCATCTTGTGGTTATGAAAACAATTGAAATAAATTTGATCCAGTGGATTAACATTTGTATAAGCATTAACGTGCAAAGTTTCACTGCACTCAGATGGTTAAATCGCGAGAAACGTCCATTCAAATATTTATACTTCGCGTCTCCGCCATGTTGGATTTGTGCTCACCAGGGTACTGAAAGTCATATAGGTGAACTTATGTTCATAGCCTCTATGAACATAAAAAGAATTCAGTTTGATTGCTGGAAAAGATTCTTAGATATTGAGAACCGTCAAAATATTTCGGATGCTCGCCATTTTGGATTGTTATATGTATAGGCCATAGAGTTATGTACCATTAAAGGAAAATTATTGCGTAGCTTCATTATTCAAACTTTCACTTCGGTCGCATGATTACGACACAAGAATAAAAACTAATTTTAAAATTTCGCACAGCCGCCATCTTCAGTTTATGTAAACAATTGAACTAAATTAGATGCCAGTGAATGACAATATGTATAATCATTTACTGTACCACATTTCAATGCCCTCATATTATTAAATCACGAGAAAAATGTATTAGAATGTGTCAACTTCGCTTGGCCGCCATGTTCGTTTCGTAGTGTACAGCTTTTTGGAAGTTACATAGATAAACTTGTAGCAGTACTGTTTATCACCGTACAAAATTTCAGGTTGATATCGTAAATAGTTTCGGAGATATTGAATGCCTGTGAAATATTTCGCACAGCCGCCTTCTTGAGGTTATATAAACAATTGAACGAAGTTAGATGTCGGTGCATTACAATGTATATAAACATATACTGTGCCAAGTTTCATTGCGTTTGGTTGGTTAAATCGCGAGAAACATCCATTTCAAAGTCGCATCTTCGCTTGGCCTCCATGTTGGTTTTGTAGTTACCAGGTTTTCAAAGGTCACGTAAGTGAATTTTTAGTCGTTCCCTTTATCACCATGCAAAATTCCAGGGTGATATCGGTAATAGTTCCGGAGATATTGTTTGCTGGTGAAATATTTCGCGCAGCCGCCATGTTGGATTGGTCAGACATAACAAAATTTGAAGAGCACGGTCGGGGTCACCCGGAATAGAGCTATGAATTTACCAAGTTTCATTGAAATCTCTCAGCCGTTTAGATTTTATTAGGGGGGGGGGGTCACACACACGAATCACACACACACATACGCACACACACATGGACAAAAGGTGATCTCATAAGCCTATTTTTTCAAAATTGAAAATAGCCTAAAAGGAACAAATGAGCCTGCACCCAAAGCTAAATTTTTGTGTTTCTAGTGCTCCCCTTAAAGGGGAATGTACGCAAATAATAATAATAATAATAATAATAATAATAATAATAATAATAATAATAATAATAATAATAATAATAATAATAATAATATAGAGAGAATTGGTCTGATAACCTGTGTCCTTGTGATGTATGTAGCAGTGTGTGCATTTGTATTTCAGCTGAGGATTGGGAAGGAGTCGGCTGTGGCCTTAAGTTAAGAACCATGCCAGTATTTGCCTCGAAAAAGGGAAAATCGCTTCCGGTAAAGCTGAGGTGTAATTGAACACGCCTCTTCTCAGTTTTTCCCCACGAGGCTGACTGTACCCCTTTCTAGCCCTCAGACAAAATTTAAATTCCTTGGCAAAGCTGGGGATTGAACCCGAACATCCAAGGATCCTACACTTCTACAGTCGCCTCAGAGACACCGGTCATCAGATGAATTCAACACACACGAAAGTGCACGGGGCTGTTGACCAAGATATCCTAACCCTTCAATACGAATTACTGACAACAACAGCAGCAGCAAGAAGCAGTATAGAAATGAACCATCCAGTTAGGGTGTCTTGGTTGGAAAGCATGTATTTTTTATAACTTAACAAATACAGTGCCGACTATCAAATAACAAGTACAGTATGGTATCTCGTATCTTATTTATCTACTACACACAGTACTTGAAGGAAATATGTGTCACCTGATACATTGTACGTCTCCTGAAAGATAAACTAATGGCTGTCTACATGAATTGCTTCTTGTGTACGGTGTGATAAGTCTCTCACCAGCTACACCCAAGATTTTGGGATTGAGTCTTGGCACAGTCGGTTAGTACCGTATTTGAGGGTGTATAAATGTAGATTTACTGGCACGTTAAAATTCTCTTCGGGGTAGAACTCAAATTCTCTTCGGGGTAGAATTATAGCTTTTGTCGTCTTTAAAGTTGCAGTAGTTACGAGAGATGCAAACTTAATACCTTTAAAAATGAAGTTTGGCTTCCTGGCGTTAACAAACATTTCACCTCAAAATCATGTGTGGCGTTCTCTATGACACGACGGCAATAAAATCAAATATCTCAAGGTATTAAGTCTCTGTATTACCCCGCGGTATATTGCGCTCTACGACTGCGATGGGGAGCTGCAGCAAGTTTGTAGATTGGTGGTTCGAATCCCAGCGCTGACAGCGGCCATCCTCATTGTGATTTATGTCCGGAATCTTCCACACTGTCACTAGACAAATGCTGAGATGGTACCTTATTTTAAGTCTCTACACCAACCCTTATCCTAGTAATTAGAGTTACATACAATATTACAGTCACCACAGAAACACGGGTCATCAGACAAATCAATATACACAGGGCTGATGACCAAGGGGTGACTGGTCAAGAATGTTGTTGTTGTTGTTGTTGTTGTTGTTGTTGTTTGAGTCTTCAGTCTTCAGTCTTTTGACTGGTTTGATGCAGCCCTACAAGCCTCCCTGTCCTGAGCTAATCGATTCATACCTACATAGCTACCACACCCTACATCTGAGGCAATCGGTTTAACAACATATTCCAACCTTGGTCTACCCCTACAGTTCTTGTCCTCGACCCTTCCTTCCATAACTAAGCTTGCTATTCCTGGGTGTCTTAGTATGTGTCCTACCAACCTATCTCTTCTCTTCATTAGCAGTCGCCAGAAACATCTCTCCCACTCGTCTTAATACCTCTTCGTTTGTAACCCTATCTACCCATCTGATCTTCATCATTCTCCTGTAACACCAAATTTCAAACGCTTCAATTCTCCTCTTTTCTGCTGCACCAACAGTCCAAGTTTCACTTCCATAGAGTGCCACGCTCCAGACAAAGGCCTTCAAAACTGACTTCATAATACCTAAATCTATATTCGATGTCAACAGATTCATTTTCTGTGGAAATCCTTTCCTTGCCTGAGCTAACCTACTTTTTATATTCTCTTTGCTTCGTCCATCAGAAAAGTATTTATTTTACAAAGGATAAACGGATGAAATCAACAAATGGCACTGAATGCGGTCTTCTTTGTACGTCATTTCACTTCAATCGCTTGAATATGATAGTTGTTGTTGTTTATTCTTATAGAGGCTTTCGACATCTTGGCCATGTATCCCCATGTACTTGGGTGTATGTAAGATTTGTCTGATAACCTGTGTCACGCGATGTCTGTACCAGTGTGTGTATTTGTAATTGAGATAGGATTTGGGTAGGAAGTGGCCGTGGCCATAAGTTAGGTATCATCTCGGCATTTGCCTGGAGTAGAAGTGGGAAAACCACGGAGAACCACTTCCAGGATGACTGAGATAGGAATCGAATCCACCTCTTCTCAATTGTGCCTCACGAGGCTGAGTGTACCCCGTTCCAGCCCTCAGACCAGAATTACATTTCTTGGCAGAGCCAGGAATCTACACCGGGCCTCCGCAGTGACAGGTAATGATGCTAGCCACTGTGCAACAAGGCGGACCACTTGAATATGATACGAGGAACAATGAATTTTAAATTATTTTACACAACGCCATCTTTAATATCGTATGGCCTTGGGTGCCGAGTGCGAGCTTTGTAATTTGAGGCCCAGAGGGTAGCTTGCATGTCAAATTTTGTCGTTCCTTGGAACGCTATGAAAGTCAAGGAGGTTATACATCTAAGCTCCATGACACTATAGCGCTTTCTAGTACAGAAAGGAGGAACTTTTGTGTTCGCGGAAAATCCTGAGATTAATTTTGTCATTATAAACATGGCCTACTGAATTCAAATGGGATCTTTAACATGCCAACAACGTATGACATCCGTGTCGTGATTTTTTTCGCCTTTCAAAAATAACTTACTACGGCTAGGAGCGAACCTGAAAGCTTTGGGTTTGTATTCCGACACGATAACCACTTGTTTTTACATATTTACATTTTCTGTTTATTTCATTTGTTTTCAGTGTTTGGTTTCTTTGTACATGAAGACGTCACAAACACCTAGTCCCCGAGCCAGATGAATTAACCACAGGACATTAAATTCCACCACCGTGGTAAGCTACAATTAAAAATAAACTATTTATATATAATGAACAGACTCGTTGAATGGATAACCCCGAATGTTAGTGAGAATCTAGCCATGAAAGCCAGGTGTACCAAACTGGAGAGAGCTTACCATCTCTGTAAGAACATTTACAAGTCCAAATCCCTTTCCCTTCGCCTCAAACTCAGACACTACGAAGCCGTACTAAGACCTTGGGTACTGTATGCCTCAGAATCATTTAACATGGTTAAAAAAAGGGACAACTTAGGGATTTGGAAGAACGAAAGATCTTGAGAAATATCATGCGTCCCATTAAAGAGGGAGGTGAATACAGAATCAGGCATAACAATGAGCTTTTAGAGAGTATATCATAAGCCATGAGAAAGAGGAGACTTATTTTCTACGGTCACAACGTCAGAATGGACAACAAGAGACTGACCTCAAGAATCTTCAACATTATTTCTAGAGGGAAGGGGCCAATTGGCAAATAGACGAAACTTGTTCGAAAAGACTTCGGATTCTTAGAATTGATACCAAGAATATATTCAACAGAGATAAATTTAGAATGCTTATCAGAACATCCGACACTCTCCAGTCATTGACAACTAAAACACTCCGTCCTGGAGTGGGAGTGAAGTGGACTCAGGAAAGGAAAGCAACCCATAGTGCGAAGATGAAGGAATACTGGGGTAAGAAGAAAGCTCGCCAGAGTTAACCACGTGGTCTAAGGGGCCTCAACGAACCAAGAAGGAGAACAGACTCAAATTCTGCAATCATACCTGGGCTTCTCTACTGAGATTTAAACAAATTACTGATTGAATTACTGGAACTAAAACAAAGAAATGTTTTTTAAACTAATATTACAAAATATAGATACGTACAAATAAAAGAATAATTTACTCATGCTTACGTAATCAAGCGCACTTAATCTCCTAGATGAATAGGCTCACCACGAAGTACCAAAGGGCACTGAAACAAGGATGACCTCACCCCCATGCAACTGGTGGAGAGAGCGAAAGCTACATATTTCGACGTGCGCACGTTCATGGAAAATCCCAAGCCTGGGAGGGAAAAAGTATTTTCTCATAATTCTACTGATTACGTGCGTCCAACGGAAGGTCAAAGGGGATATGGGAGCAGCGTAAATTTTCCAGGGAAAAATTGGAGAAAATAAAGTGGAAAGAAATGCACGAAATCCTTAGTTATTTAAAATACATTTTCCACCCTAGCTTTAAAATCAATACGTTATAATGCTGTAAGCAAAGTTCCAATTCTTCGGTTTCAACCACAGCCTTATAGATCATTTCAGTCAGATATTTGACATACGTTTTCAATGTTGTAAGTGTTCGAGGGGGTTGTTTCATTGGAAAACTGGAGAGCTTGTGTATATGTTGGTTCGCTTAAAAGTGAGGAGGGGCGATCGATTTCGAATTCTTAGAAGTTGACTTATACGGTGCCTTTACTACATTGTGATCATGTAGCCCCATGTACTTGGGTATGTCTGAGATCTGTATAATAACCTGTATTATTGTGCTTGGTGCACTGGTGTGTGTATTTGTGATTTGGTTTAAGAATTGAGTAGTAGTAGTAATCCGTGGCCTTAATTCAAGTACCATCCCGGCGTTCGTCTGAAAAAAAACGGAATTGAGAAACCATGGAAAATCACTTATAACATTTCTGAAGTAGAAATCGAACCCACCACTTCTCCTTTCTGGCTCATGACGCTGAGTAAACCCCATTCCAGTCCTCAGGCCAGAATTAAATTTATTGACAGAGCCGCTAATCAAACCCAGAACTACGTGGTGACAGCGAGGAATGCTAGTCACTGCCGGTACTTCATGAGATGGACGAATGCAAATATTTTAATTGTTATTGTTTGAAAGCAAACTTTTTAATAAAATCTGGGACTGTTACACTGTTGTTGTTTGATTTAAGGGCTTGGAGTTCGTAGTGATTTCAGCTTCGTGTACTTGGGTGTGGTAAAGATCACAGTAGTGGTTTATTATGTGAAGTTTCACGTCAGTCACTTGAATAGGGTACGAAAAATAGAAATATATTTTAAATAATTCGTCCAGTGTTCACTTGATTTTATTACATCCATTTAACAGCATTACCAGCCAATATACTTTTATTTATCTTAAAACAACGATTCACTTTGCTACGTTCGATTGTGCTTTGATGATTAGATCACCAGGAAAGTTAATGTAGGGGCAGATGACCTCGTAGTTCCGCCCCTTAAAACAACAATAACTAACATAACTAATGTGAATGTAAATATTTCATTTTCGCGTGGCCGAAATATTATTTCAGTATTGCGTTTTTTTATCACGTATGCGAGCTTACTATATTCTTCTATCACCGTACAAAATTTTAGATTGAATTTTGACAGTTTCCCAGTTTCGGATGTATTGGGTATTGAGAAATAATTCGCGCAGCCGACATGTGTTGGATCATAATCATTAATGTGAATTTGAAAGGCTCGTTTGAGGTGCCCGAATATGGAGCTAACTTATCACCCAATTTCATTAAATTTACATCGGTAAAATTAATCAAACATTATTTGGGTGACCCCGTATAACAGGTGAATCAGCTGCCCCTAATGAAATTGTTTTATGCAGCCCAACTAGCGTTCCTATCAGGAAAGTCTATATTTCTCTACCTGCATCGCGTATGGTACTAATGCACTGCTAGCAATACTGAACACTATTATTACAGGTAGCCTATTTTCATTTTTGAAAAAAAAAAGACTTGTGAGATCACCTTTTGTCCGTGTGTGCGTGCGTGTGTGTGTGTGTGTGTGTGTGTGTGTCCCTAATAACTTCTAAACGGCTTGAGCTATTTCAATGAAACTCGGTAAGTTCAAAGCACCATTCTGGGTGACCTCGACCGTGCCATTAAAATTTTATTGTGTCTCACCAATCCAGCATGGCGGCTGTGCGAAATTTCTCACCAGCATTCAGTATTTCCGAAACTATTACCGATATCACCCTGAAATTGTGTACGGTGATAAAGGGCACTACTAGAAGTTTGTCTATGAGACTGTCAAAAACCTGGTAACTACAAAACCAACATGGCGGCCAAGCGAAGTTGAGACTTTTAAATAGACCTTTCTCGTGATTTAACCATTCAAACGTAATGAAACTTGGTACAGCAAATGTTTATACACATTGTAATGCACTGGCGTCTAATTTAGTTCAATTGTTTATATAACCTCAAAATGGCGGCTGTGCGAAATATTTCACTGGCATTCCATATCTCCGAAACTATTACAGATATTACCCTGAAATTTTGTACGTTAATAAAGGACACTGGTACAAGTTTATCTATGTAACTTTCATAACCCTGCAAAGTAAAAAACGAACATGGCGGGCAAGCGAATTTGAATTATTTTAATAGTCTTTTCTTGTTATTTAACTCTCTGAGCGCAGTGAAATGTGGTACAGTAAATAATTATACATATTGTAATTCACTGGCATCTAATATAGTCCAATTGTTTACATAACCTCAAGATGGCAGCTGTGCGAAATTTTAAAATTAAGTTTTTATTTCTTCAGTCGTGATCATGCGATCTAAGTGAAAGTTTGAGTAATGAACCTACGCAATAATTTTCCTTTAATGGTACATAACTCTATGGCCTATACATATAACAATCCAAAATGGCGAGCATCGGAAATATTTGGACGGTTCTCAATATCTACGAATCTTTTACAGCAATCAAGCTGACTTTTTATGTTCATAGAAGCTATGAACATAAGTTCACCTATAGAACTTTCAGTAACCTGGTGAGCACAAATCAAATATGGCGGCGTCACGATATATAAATATTTAAATGGAAGTTGCTCGCGATTTAACCATCAGAGTGCAGTGAAACTTTGCACGTTATATGCTTATACAAAAGTTAATCCACTGGCATCTATTTTATTTTAATTATTTCCATAACCACATGATGGCAGCTGTGTGAAATTTTTAAATCTCGTTTTTACTTCTTGTGTTCTAATCATGCGATTGAAGTTTGAATACCACATGTACACAATAATCTTCATGTAACAGTGCATAAAATCCAACCTGGCGACCATCTGAAATATTTAGACGGTTCACAATATCTACGAATCATCACAACCTTCAAACTTAAATTTTGTATGTTGATAGAGGCAATTAACATGAGAGGATATATGAAAATAGGCTGTATAATTCTTCACGGAACTACTTATTTTTTCCTCGTATTAGTCTGTAGTCACATCGAGGGTAAAATAATAGTGTTCAGTATCGTTTGTGGGATGTGCTTGCAGTGCGTTAGTACCATACGGGATGCAAGCAGAGTTGCCGACTTCCTTATAACTACGCTAGTTGGGCTGCATAAAACAATTTCATTAGGGGCAGCTTTTTTTTCTTTAGCGTGTGGTTTAAGAGCCTGGAGTGTCCAAGGACACGTTTGGCTCGCCGGAGTTTGTAGCTGCTTCTATGCGGACACCCATGGGGTGAGCTCTAAGTACCGTTGCGTGTCGAGTGTTGTCTGGGGAGGAAAGTGTGAATGTAAGGACGATGAATTGGAAGGTAGTGGCTGTGGTCTATAGTTAGGGAAGATGGCAAACAATAGGAGACCATTTTCAAGGTTGCCGGCGGCAGGGGGTGGGGGGCGATTGAACCTCCTCGTTCCCGAATATGAGCGACTGCCTGCAGCCACGCTGTAGCGACCACGGCTAACTCACCCTGTAGAGGTATTTGATTCACCAGGTATACACTCACGGCCATAAGTCTATGTCATAAGCCTATTTCTCTGAAAGAAAATGGTCTACAAACCAATGAAATGCATTTTTAATGTGTCTATGAAGTTATCAAAGCACAAAGATATTGCGTTTTGGTCTTAGCACAAGCCTATTGGTTTTTTAAACGCATGATTAATTTTGAAGTACTGTAGAATAAGGCATGATCAAATAGTTCCCATTTGAGGACGTTGCTGCAGCGATACACCGGGCGCTAAATACCGAACACCGGATGGCTGTTTGTCTGCAGCACCTGATGCGTTGGAGGAAACAAGTTCCAGGAGCGCATTGTTGCAGGCGACGACAGCTGATGCCACCACTGGGAACCGGAATCGAAACAGTCGACGATGCAGTGGTTTCATCCATCGTCCTCTCATCCCGAGAAGTTCAAGAACTAACCATCTCCTAGGTGATGCTCACCCTGTTCTTCAATTAACGAGGCCCATTGCTTATTGATTTCAAGGAACCTGGTGTTTCCATCACTGAGGAACGGTACTGCGCAACACTGGAGAAATTACGCCGTGCAATTAAGGGGAAACTTCCGGTAAGACTGCGAAAAGGGGTACTGCTGCTACTTGATAACGCACGTCCCCAAACCGTAAATGTAGTAATGCAGAAGATACGCCAATTCAAGTGGAAGGCACTCAAGCATCCGCCCTATAGACCTGATATCTCCCCATGCGATTATCACGCCTTCGGCCCCTTCAAGAAAGCTTTGAAGAGTCGACGATTCTTGTCGGACGAGGATGTTCAGCAGGTGGTTACGGACTTCTTAACGGAGATGTTCAACCTGGTGCGTCGGTGGGGTGAGTGACTCAATACTTACGGTGATTTTGCCTTATTGGTATACCTATTCTGGACTGTACGACCGTCAAACGGAAACTTTTTGATCCCGCCTTTTACAAACATCCATTTTCGAAGCTGTACGATGGGTTCATCTTGATACCATCTGCTGAGACCGCTACTCATGTAACGAAGAAGTCTTTTATAACCAATACTCTGTATTCAATGACAATGCTCCTTTTGAACTCTTGCTTTGCTTACAATGAGTCGCACCGCCTCGTCTGGCACATGACGTCAAGTCCAGCAGTCATGACTTCTACACATAACAAGACAAAAATAGACAAGTAAGCAAATATGTCACTCTCCATTTCCTGGCTTTCAGCTACAGTATGCTTCGCTGAACCCATTATTAGTTCCTACACAAGCTCACCCGCGGCTTGTCATTCATAAAAACACTTTGCAAGCAGCGATTCCTCAAGACCGCTATTGCTGCTTGAAAGGTCAACAATGTCATGTTTAATACTATATTTCAGATTTTAGTGCAGATTAACTTTTCGTTCTCGTCGTTCACGGGCACAATTGAAGCCAACACACACATCAATGCCTATGGACGATTTCGAACCGGCAGTCGAGTCAGGTGTCAGTTTCAAGACTGCCTTACCGCTAAGAAATTAAATTCTGGTCTGAGGGCTGGAACGGGGTACACTCAGCCTCGTGATGTAAAACGTCAGCCATCCTGGAGGTGGATTTCCGTTGTTTCCCAATTCTACTCAAGGCAAATGCCGGGATACCAAACGTAAATCCACGGCCATTCCATACCCAAATCCTACCTCGATTACAAGTACACACAATCGTACGGACATCACAATGATACAGTTTGTCAGACAACTTCTACACACACTCAAGTGCACGGGGCTACACGACAACGATGTCTCAAAGCTCCTAAAGACTCAACAACAACAACTACTCTTATCATCATCAGTTATACTCCAGTAGTTTTCATATTCATAAATGAGACTGGCACATCGGTGTTAGGCCACATATTCCTCTAGCCTGTGCCTATGAAAAATCGGCTGAAAAGAAAGAAAAAAAAGAAAGAAAGAAAGAAAGAAAGAAAGAAAGAAAGAAAAGGGACTGAGAGGGACACATGTGCTCATATACCACATTCATCTCACCTTCACATGCTGACAGACTGCGTAAGTCATGAGCCCTTGCCTTCAAAGCCAGTATGTGCGGAAATGAAGTGATTGTTGACTGCACTATTATTATCTTACTTCCCCGAAGAGAATTTTGCATTTACCACCTTACATTGTTAGTTGAAAATGTTCATAATTAAATTCCCAATATTATTGTTCTGTACAGTTGGTAAATTTAACCGACCGCTTTGAAGGAAGGAGCACAAAATGGAAATGGGATCCCTCTTAAGGGAACCGGGAAGTGTGAAGTGACAGTGCAGATTCCTGTATTTGACAGTCCATATCACAAAATATTTCAGATATTTCCTTAACTTTCCTGAAATGTAAATGTTACTTTTGCAATTATATGTGGAGGGTTAGAGTGTGCTCAAGATTGTGGTTGGTGGAAAAATAGTAGCAATTTTTATAGAAAGGCCTAAATATCTTTTAAATAATTGTTATTTTCCTGTACAATTTTCTCATACTATATTGGGTCAATCTGGATGAAACATGGTATCATGATATAAACCTAAATTTTCTGTTTGTGGTAGTAAACGTATTGAGATGTCTTTATTGGTTGTTGAAAACCAGACTGAAAACTACTAATATTTTAATGAACATTTATGAATAAAATTGTTTCAGATTTTTTTATTCCGTTCTAAACATACCAGGGAAACACTTTTACCACAGAGACTCAATAAGTGTAACAACAATATGTGTGTAAAATATCTGGAATGTTTGTCGAGTAGTTTCTGAACAAATGTTACAGGAAGGTAACAATTATTTTAGAATATATTTAAGACTTTCTATAAAAATCGCCAGTTTTTTTCTTTTGACAACCTCAAGCTACAGCAAATTTAAACCCTCTACATAAATTACAGAAGTACCTTTATCATTTTAGGACAGTTTTAAGGAAATTCCTTGTGATATACACAAATAGTGGATGCTGCTCTTTTCTGTCACTTCACACTCCCCGGTTCCCTTAACGCTCTCATTACTTAGCAGTATATGAATAATCTGTAGCATTGTTTTATTGTAAAGAATACCTTCTACCTCAATACGAAATTCCATGCTATTCACTTCAGTAGTTTTGACGTTAACGCACAATAAACAGACAAAATGAGAACTAAGGGTATTTTTCGTCATTTTGCACCTCATCTGGAATAAATGCACAGTTTTAGGCACAAATTCAAAATGTTCAGACATAAAGCTTGGTTGGTTGGTTCCTCAGTTTGGGGTTTGCGACAACGCGGTCACATAGCCCCGTCTACTTTGGGTGTGCGTAGAATCTGTCTGATAACCGGTGTTAATTTTGATGGCTGTATTAGTGTGTGTTATCTGTAATCCAGATAAGGTCTGCAGACGATCAATTTCAAGTATTTCGTACTTTTGCTATTAAATGCAACCGTCAACGACACCTAGCTGTTAAATTGGTTACTAGATGCCAGGGCAATCGGCACCTGGTACCGAACGTTGGTACTTAACATAGCGTTTATCAAATCTAACCTACATATTTTAGCTTCACACAAGTGTAGTTAGTGGAAGGTTCATTTACATGCCATAAATCTATGACATGGGCCCACCGGCTTTATTTTCCCTCCAAAGGAAGGCATACTGAGGGATTTTTAACGCTCTTAAAAATCGGATGACTTCGGCTGGGGACATAAAGCCTAGCTTAGCTTTATTGAGATAAATTATGGCTCTGACTAAACCGGTGTCAATTACATGAAAGAAATAAAAATGTTATCATGAAATAATCATGGTAAAGATGGTTAATGATTTCGTGTTGACTTGTTTAAATTGTTGAAAGTATACAAATGCAATGTGTGTCCCCCCATTTTCTGGCTTTCAAAGCTGTACGGTGGGTTCATCTTCTACGAGCCAGGTCTCCTCGGCCGTTAATCTTGGTTGCTGTAATCGGGGCGCTGACTCACTGTCAGACAGCTACTCAATTGTCCTCATGAGGCTGAGTTCAGCCCGTTCCAGTCCTTACATCAGTTTCTAAATTACCTGAATGACCTGGGAATTGAACCTGGGGCCTCCGGGTGAGAGGTAGACATGCTAGCCCAATACCACAGGCTTTCCCCGACCAATCTAATTGGGCACAATTTGTTTTGAGCAATTTAAAAGTATTTGTTTATTTATTTGTTGATGGTACACAACAGGGCTCAGTGTGCGCCCCAATAACAGTGCACCTACACAGTAAAATACATTTCATGATATGTCAGCATTAAGTATTAATATCTTAATGTAATTCTTAAAACTAGGAAGTTCACACAGATCAAAATGCATAGTAGTAAAACCTTAATCTAAAGATAATATAAAAACTAAATCTAAAATTATCCAATGTCAAATACAAAAACAGGTTTTGAAATTATTACATAATAAACTAAAAGGTAACATTAATAACTAGGGAACAGGCCTATCCACATTGTTGATTCTGTTTTGTGTGTTAATTTTGTTTCAAGTATGAATTAGAGTGACTGGATTATAATTTCCAAGAACGGTCTGATTGAGAGACAGAAATCTAGTTTCCAGTTTACACGAACCGCATCGTTGTAAATACTGCAAAGCCTCCATACAGGTGAGTTAATATGCGAAGTAGTATTGGTTATATCATTTTTGAATGTTATGATTGATCTTGTAGTTAAGCGAGGGATGTTGAAATTTAGGAGCGATAGGAAAAATGAGTTATCAATTTGACCGTTAATGACTTTATAAAGGAATGTCATATCATTCACTTGCCTTCGAGACTCCAAACTAGTCATGCCGAAATTCAACAAAAGTTCACAGTAGGGTACCATGTGTGGATAATTGCCCGTTATTTTGAGGTGTAAATATCTGAGGAATTTCTTTTGAACTTGCTCAATGGATTTAATGCATGTTTTCTGCCAGGGACTCCATACTTGGCTGGCGTACTCGAGCTTGGATCTCTCCATGGCATTATAAAGGTTTATGCAGGTACTGGTCCTAATGAATGGCTTAGTGTTTCTTATTATAAACCCTAACATGCGGTAAGCATCCCCGACCGTCTTTTGCACATGACAAGTGAAAGCAAGGTCTCGGTCAAACATAATCCCTAGATCTTTCTTCTCGCTTGCTGTTTTCAATGACGTAGGTCCAATTCCATAAACAAATGTGATTGGGTTCTTCTTACGTGTAAAGGTCATAACAACACACTTCGGTACGTTTAAGTATAATTTGTTTTCTATACAGCGGTGACAGCCAAGAGTGCTAGCCACTAAGCTACGAGTCGGGCTATAACCAAACAAATGCGACGAGTAGCGAATTCAGATCGAACAAAATCTCGCAATGTTAGTGTTGTACATTCCATTAGAGAGTAATTGTGTGCGGAGATAAAAATCACTTCCATATCTCCATCGATCAGCAACAGAGTACGTGATCTCTAGAGTTAGTCGTTTTTCTGCTCGTCCACTTCTTGGTTGCTTTGTTTCGCTTCAAATGGTGGGATTGCCAAATGGAAGAATCTGGTATGTCGTCACACGTGTCTAAAAGAGTAAGGAAAAAGCAGTTCCAGCAGCATTAGAAATTTCAAATGTTACTTATCTGCAAGGCTCAGTAGCTAGCAATCTTTGCTGTTGCCCCGGAGGTCCGGGTTCGATTCCCGGCTCTGAAAAATGTAATTCTGGTTTCAGGGCTGGAAACGGGGTTCACTCAGCATCGTGAGGCAAAACTAAGAAGGGGAGGGTTCGATTCCTTCTCATCCGCACTAGAAGTGGTTTCCCGTGGTTTTTCCACTTCTAATGCCAGGCGAATGCCGGGATAGTACTTTAATTACTGCGACGAATGTCTCTTACCTAAATCATAGCCCCTAATTGTAAATGCACTCATTAGTACAGCCATCGCGACGGCACAGGTTATCAGACAGATTTTACACACACATATAAGTACACAGGGCTACATGACCACAATATTGTAAAGCCCCGGGGGTACGCGCACGTTTTCCAGGGGAATCGGGAACGATTCTTATGATAATCGAACCAAACGTTGCGATCAGTTTTCGAGGTATACTGTACAATAAACTCTCTTCTTTGACTGTCTGAGGAACATACAGTAGTAATATCGGACGCAGTACTACAGTAGTACCGTACTGAATATCTACTACACTACCAAAGGTTTTACCATCGACTTTGCTGCATTGGAGGATTCTACATTTTTACTTGAACATGTGACTCGGTGAATCATTCTCAACAATGGAAGTTGACGATGATAATAATAATATCGTATGGCCTCGGGTGCTTGGTGCAAGCTTTGTTAATTGACACCCAGAGGGTAGCTTGCATGTCGAATTTCGTCGTTCCTTTGAACGCTATGAAAGTCAAGGAGGTTAGATATTTAAACTCCTTGACACTACAGCGCTTTCAAGTAGAGAATGGAGGAACTTTGTGTTGGCGGAAAATCCCGAGATTAATTTTGCCATTGAACTCGGCCTACTGAATTCAAATGGGTTCTTTAACATGCCAACAACGTATGACATGAGTGTCGTGATTTTTGTCGCCTTTCAAAAATCACTTACCATGGTCAGGAGCGAACCTGCTATCTTGGGGTTGGTAGTCCGACACTATAACCACTCACCCAACGTGGCAAGCTAGTTGACGATTATTTCTGATTTCAAGAAACCAACCATAATACGTTTGTGACAGTTAATGTTGCGACATTCATTCTTGTTCGACTTAAATAACTTACTCAACAATATGATATTTGGCATTATTTTGTTTCCTCGCTCGCAAATTGAATTGGAAATGGAAATAAGAGAGTGCATGTTAATACCTCGTTCAGTAATAATTTTATACATTCTTAAAAGGTTTGTTGGGGTAGCGTGGGTTCGATTCCCGGCTCCATCGGGGATTTCAGAAAGTGACGTGAGGACTGGAACGGGGTGCACTTAGCCTCGTGAGGACAATTGAGTAGCTGTCTGATGGTAAGGCAGCGCCCCGATCACGAAAACCAAGATTAACGACCGAGGGGACCCGATACGCTGATCACGCGTCACCTCAATATCTGCAGGCCAAATGGCTGGGCAGCGGTCGCATGGTAGGCCTAGGCCCTTCACGGGCTGTAGTAACAGGGGTTATTATTATTATTATTATTATTATCTTAAAGGGTTTGATTGAAACTGTAATGATAATACCTTTTTTTCTTAATGATCTTAACGATACTAAAATATATCATGTATCGAGTATAAATACTTCACCACATTTTTGATATTACTATTATTTGTTATGTCAATAGCTTCCAACCTTAATTTTGGATTAATATAGTGGGGGTACAATACAAAAATAGTCATGATAGCCTAAGGGTACAATTGTTAAAATGTTTGAGAATCCCTGGTTTAAATGAATCAACACCACCAACAACTACTATCTTTTTCGATGCTCTGTGCTTGTGTGGCTTAGGATAGGTGGTCCCTGTCGATCATGTCACGTTTTAAAATAAACAATTGCGGTTATCTGATCGTGTATCGGGAGTTCTGTCAATGTAAAGAGCTTTAAGCTGCCGGTATCACAGTGTCCCTTTGTGTAAACAACGGTGTTCTTGCTGACTTGCGTCAAGGAGTGACCATTCAGTTGTCATGTGCATGACACAGACACGGGTAAGACTTGGATCAAGATTAACATGAATTAATACAAGGTTGCATGTACAACTTGGAACACACTACAGAGGACCTACAGACGTCGCAAGCCCTACTTAACAATGCATAATATTTTCACAAGAACTTAGTAGCCACATTCAATGAAGAAACTCGTTCATCACAAATTAACAACACAATCACATAAACAAAATTATTATAACGGTAACCAAAAACATTATTTACTTAAAACAATAATTCTGCTTGAAGCCATTTTCAGTGTTGCCTTAATAATCGAGAAATTTGATGTGTTTCAGTCGGTCAACACGATTGTGCCCAATTGTGACGGGTTATTCCCTAATCCTGAAAAAAAATGTGCATGAGATTAATAATAGTACATTATGCAACGAGCCTATAATAGCAATAATTAAGACACGGGTATCTTAATAAAACGAGCGAAGCGAGTTTTATAATTTCCATACGAGTGTCTTAATTATCATTATAGGCGAGTTGCATACGACTGTTTATGTTCGACGATAATTATAATATTTATTGTATACAAGCTGTACCCGGCATGCGTTGCAATGCCAACCAAAGAAACTGTTGGCGTTGAAATTCTGTTTTTTGAAGTGCTGTTGGATACACAACATGTTAACTGCCTCTAAGCTATCGTAAAATGGATTTTCTAATTTAGAACCATTCGTGGAAGCGTGCACAACAACTTTCAAAAGTTTCATCGCTGTCACTCATTTGTTGAATCTACTCGTACGCTACCTGTTGTGAAATGGATTTACTAAGTCGAAACCCTTCCCTGGCGTGTACACAATAACTCATCAATGATTCATCGCAATCGGATGAATTGTATATGCACGTATTGTGCCCGTTTAGACCGGAGTCCGCACGACCACATATGCATTTTACCAATAATCAGTCAGCACGAGAGTCAAAATATCCCGGAGCGCCAGATGGGTTAAAGCAAATCGCAAAAACGACATCAAATTAAAAAAATGCTTTACTGATTTTTGGCTCAATGCAACAATAAGGATAGAAGGAGATTTAATTGGGAGTAACACATCCTGTAAAATTATCTCAGTTTATTTTGAAGTTAAAATTGACTGCAAAAATGCTCAAAGTAGCATCACTCACGTGTGGCGACCCACACTCTTATTTACACAATATACAGAAATTTTCCAAACACATTTGACAATTATTTTTTGGAAACACAAGTCTGATTGTTAGTCCTGTAGACTGTGTTCCAAAATTATTTATAATTAATTCCAGTTCAAATTTAATTGTCACTACTGGAAATGTCGTAGTTCACTGTTTGAAATTTTACATAAATATTAACACTCGTAGAATAAATGTTCATAGAATTTTTAACTTTCACTTATTTTTCCAGTTTCAAAAAATATATCGTCGAAAAATATTATTATCATTGAAGCAATACAAATTATTTACACATATTAATAACATCTGAAAAGTATTTGACCTTGAGCATAGCATCGAAGAACTGTGCGAAGCACAACAACAATTAATTGTTCTTCTGACATTTAACATTCGAGAAGTGACTCGATTATGAACTTCAAGTTCCTAACAAAATATATGATTTCTGAATCATCAACTTGATCAATAAATGGTTGAACCATTCAACTATTCAATTTTCCACTTGGAATCATTATTATAAAAATATTTATATTCATGGCCATTTCTAGCAACTTTCACAACTTGCAATTCTTCGACAGAATGCGGAAATTAGAATTTTAGTTTTATAATGAATTCATTTAGTTCATGGCACTAGGATTGAAAATATCCTTCAAATTATTCGTGGTTAAAGAATTATTTTTTAAATTGGCAGTGGCCCATTCTATTATTTGTGTAAGAACACAATATTACAACAACAACGGCAAAGGTCTTCCTCTGAACAAGAATAAACTACTATCATGACAAATCCGGGTTCTAGCAAAATCAAAGTCTAAATGGAATTCGTAAACAAGGTTGAAATAAGAACTGATGGTTTCAAGAAATAACCTTCGGGTCATTCATCCGACGAAATGTGTAGTTCCAATACTCCTAATATAAACCTGAGCCATCGAACCTGCTATTTGATTGATGCTCGAAAAAACCTCTTCAACCCTGCGACTTAAACATGCGCACCTGGGAATGGCATTTCAACTACTCCACACACATAAATTATCTTCCCAAAATTTATACAATAAATCAAGCCTCTGCTTGTTATCAACACTGGAAGATTAATAAACTTACAAGTTTATTTTATTTTACCATTCAGTTCAACCCGTGAATTTACCATACTTATGAAAATCTTTATTTCACTTTCGAGTGTATTTACGTCATGATTTTATATAAATACAAAAATATCCTATTTGATACAATTATCAATTGCTTCCCGTTTCATGCCTCTCCGTGTTATCTGAAATACATACTTTGCTCAATGCAAATATCAACTGTTCAACCAGAACTGACATGTTGGTTGAATGCGGGCTTGTGCTAACCACTTTCCTTCGGAAAATCTCCTGTTCCAGACTAGAAATGATTAAACTACTTCACAGGCTCTTTCTCAATACATATGATTATTAGAAAATATAATATCCAAGAATTATTTAGAAAAATTATAAAAATTATTATTATTATTATTAGTGGATTATTATTATTATTATTATTCGTTATATCATTTTAAATATGTTTAGTTATCATCTCATTATGTGAGAATCCACATGTTCGAACCTTCGAATATGGAAAAAATATCCATTCCTCAACAAAAATAAATTATTAACTTTTACAGTTACATCGGCTGATTACCGTGATTTCCCAAAAATATGAAATATTCAAATAAATGCTCGAAATGCTCGGTCATCGATCCTAAACTGTTCTGAGTGCTGAAAATACTCAGAATAACTCTAACAAGTCTTGCGTAAATCATTGCAAGCTTTAAATACGAAGAAAAAAATGTGTTGGTCATCTGCAGAAAAAATAGTTTGTTCCAATTAGCTAGGCATAATATAATTCAAATGTGGCTTACATTTCTTGATGGTCTTGAAGCGTAGTAAACCTGGTCTGTACCAGATTTATCCATAGACATGCCCTATCGGACAAGCACGTATAATCCTTGTATCGGCCGCCATTATATACCCACAATCCGTCTAGTAAGACATTGTGGTAGTATCTCTTGACGTTTGAATTAACTGTTGTTCCATTTTAATATGGGCTTCTATCAAAGCCATAACAGTTTGTTTAAATGGGGTCAGATCTAAGTGATCTATTCTTAGATATGTCAGTTGTAACATAACTCACGGTAATCTTATCAGTACAAAAAAAACACTGACAGTCTAAGCAATCAACGGCTGTTCTGAAGATCGTTCCCTGGGCATGGTTTATTATATCACCATCTACCATGCGCTAAGCAACTTGTAGTTTCCCTTGCGTAGACTAATGAACGCCACCGTTATAGACTAGTCTTCAGTGTACTGACAGATCGAAGTGGTTAACTAGTTACAAATAATGAAAACTGACTTGAAATGGATTTAATCATCCAAGTATTATGTTACTACTGGACTGTGACAAAGTATTAGTCCTAGACAAAGTCTAGCATATGTCCATGTGAAAATATAAATATTTCCACTAATATCTGTAGAAAAATCAATCACCTCAGTGATTCTCCTCGCCGTAAACTTACTAAGTTCCACCTCGTAGCGCAGCACTTTCGTGACTATCACGACTTTGAAAAGAACTTCTGCGTAGATCCGGCAACCATGTGCCTTGGCTCAGCGTCGTAGCAACTTGCTCGGCAAATGCTTGTGTAGAAAAGAGCTATCGATGCTTGCTCCAGCCGGCTTTTATTCAAAACTGCCAGGGTCACGCGTCATCACGTTGTAATCTAGAAATCCTCATATCTCTGGTATCCCTGGTCCGATTTACTTGATACTAATTGCATTCTCTTTCATTTGGCCGTGCCAGTAATCTGATCCCAGTCTCAGGTCTCTGCTCCATGGTTAACTATTTAATCAATAAATAGCCTCGACCTCTGCTATTACTCGCTACGTCACTTGACATCCAAGTATCGGTAAATTCCTTCCAATTCCTTCTCGAAGCAATGTAGCGCGATATTCAAATATCTCAACTTTCAAAAGCGGCTACAGCCTTTCCCTTGATATCTAGGTGTCTGAATCTTGGAATACCCATTCCTAGAGTTGGGCACAGTATACGGTGTTTTGTTTAAACGATTCGTGCGCTGTCACTCATTTGTTGAATCTACTCGTGTGCTACCTATTGAGAAATGTATTACTAAGTCGAAGCTCTTCCCTGGCGTGTACACAATAACTCATCAAGGTTTCATCGCAATCGAAGAATGTTATATGAACGCAATAGGGGATTTTGTTGAAACGCTTCGCGCGTCGTCACCCATTTGTTGCATCTACTCTTGCGCTACTTATTGTGAAATGGATTTACTAAGTCCCCTTCCCTGGCGGGTACACAATAACTGATCAATGTTTCATCGCAATCGGATGAATAGTATATGAACGCATACCTGATTTTGTTTAAACGATTCGCGCTCCGTCACTCACTTGTTGAATCTACTCGTGCGCTACCTACTGTAAAATGTATTTACTAAGTTAGAAACCGTCACGTAAGTGTCCACAACATCTCACCCAAGTTTCATCGCTATCGGACTAATGGGATATGAAGACATAGGGGACTGTATTGAAACGCTCCGCATGTCGTCGTTCATTTGTCGAATCTACTCGTGTGCTACCTACTGTGAAATGTATTTACTAAGCCAGAAACCTTCCTTGGAGTGTCCACCATATTTCACCCAAGTTTCACCGCTAACGGCAGAATGGTATATGACCTTATACGGGACGTTGTTGAAATGCTTCGCGCGTCGTCCCTCATTTGTAGAATCAACTTGTGCGCTGCTTATTGTATAGTGGATTTACTAAGCCAGAAATTTCCCATGACGTGTACACAACATCTCTCCCAAGTTTCATAGCTACGGACGAATGGTACATGTATGCATACGGGACTTGGTTGAAACGCTTCGCGTGTCGTCGCTCATTTGTTGATTCTACTCTGCGCTACATATTGTAATATGGATGTACTCAGCCAGAAACCTTCCCTGGAGTGTACACAACATCTCACCCAAGTTTCATCGCAATCGGATGAATGGTATGTGAACGTATACGGGACGTTGTCGAAACGCTTCGCGCGTAGTCACTCATTTGTTGAATATAAACGTGCGCTTCGTATTGTAAAATGGATTTACTTAGCCAGAAACCTTTCCTGGAGTGTACACAACAATTCACCAAACATTTATCACTATCAGACGACTGGTATATGACTTTATACGGGACTTTGTTGAAACGCTTCGCGTGTCATCGCTCATTTGTTGAATCTACTGGTGCGATACCTATTGTAAAATGTATGTACTAAGCCAGAAACCTTCCCTGGAGTGTACACAACATCTCACCCAAGTTTCATCGCTATCGGATGAATGGTATATGAAATTATATGGGACTTTGTTGAAACGCTTCGCGCGTCGTTGCTCATTTGTTGATTCTACTCGTGCTCTACCTATTTTTAAAGGGATTTACTAAGCTAGAAACCTTCCCTGGAGTGCACAAAAAATCTCAGCCTAGTTTCATCGCTATCGGACGAATGGTATATGAACGCAAACGTGACTTTGTTGAAATGCTTCGCGCGTCGTAGCTCATTTGTTGAATCTCCTCGTGTGCTGCCTATTGTAAAGTGGATGTACTAAGCCAGAAAATTTCCCTGCAGTGTACACAACATTTTACGCAAGTTTCATAGCTATCGGACGAATGGTATATGAATGCATACGGGACTTTGTTGAAACGCATTGCGTGTCGTCGCTCATTTGTTGAATCTACTTGTGCGCTATCTACTGTGAAATGTATTCACTAATTTTGAATCCTTCACGTAAGTGTACACAACATCTCACCCAAGTTTCATCGCTATCGGACGAATGGTATATGAACACATACGGGACTTTGTTGAAATGCTTCGCGCATCGTCGCTCATTTGTTGAATCTACGCGTGCGCTACCAATTGTAAAATGGATTTACTAAGTCAGAAACCTTCCTTGGAGTGTACTCAACATCTCACCCAAGTTTCATCGCAAACGGACGAATGGTATATGAACGCATAGGAGACATACAGACATACCCACAGACAAACTATCACGTTACATTGATTTTTATATATATAGATTCTAACATAAATATTCATAATTATCTGTCGAGATTTCGTCGGTTGAATCTTCTTTTTGGGAATTGTGTGGTCTCAGTATTTGATCTCTACCCATTAACGAATCCCAATGCTTTGAAACATTGTTTATCCTGAAGTAGCACCAACAGATAGCGCACAGGTACTATGTTGGATCATTTTGTTATTTTGTTCAAATGGCACAAAATAGGCTGTTACACACGTTTTAACTTATAATGTATCGTATTATCAACTAGTTATTGTTCAAATTCGATGCGTATAGAGTGTCAACGGAAGGCAAATCAATTCAGTCCTGAATAGAACAGTTGTGACATCCCGCGGAAATGTTTCGCATAAGAAATCGATTTACTGAACAGAGAGCTGGATTATAATTTTCATGGAACTAATGTCATACGTCTTCTTCCTCCATGACGTTCTGGTGTGTTTATGTCAACAACAGCATTCACTAAAATTGTCGGCGAAATCTTACGAATGTGTAGAAATTTGAGTTGCGGATATTAAGGGACAGTGCTATTTCTTTTGTAATATTGCCCAGTTTGTTTATGCTTTGCAACTACAATGGTTGATCCAATATAGGCTACATTGTCAACTTTCAAATCATGCAATTCATGTCCGACATGTTGGATTTTGAGTGCATGTCAGAAGCTATCCTTACCTAATTGGTCATGAATGAAAATATTGGGCTCTGATTGGTTGGAAAAACTGTGTTATAATGAAAAGTAGTACTTTAATGACCTCCATTATGAAACAGTTTTCTGAAATATAATATTTATATATTGACATCGTAGAACATAAATACACTTGTATGACCAGTTTCGATCGTCAAAGGGTCATCATCAGATCCCTTACACTTAGGCTATTAATTATGTCTAAAACATAGATTAGTGTAATTAGTGTACTCTAATGATCGCTTGACGATCCAAACTGGTCATCAAAGTGTATTTATTAATCTCGTGTAACATTTTTTTTTTTTTAGGATTAGGGAGTAGCCCATCACAATTGGTTACAATCGTGTTGACCGACTGAAAACATCAAGATTCGATAGAGAAAATAAGAAAATACTTATACATGTATATTTGCTCCACATCTTACCAATTTTCTAGCGCGATTTACAGCACAAGGCCGAGTGGGAGATAGCGTGGCGCCAGGGCTTTCTTAACATAATTAATTAGTGTTAACACAGCAGAAACACAAAACAATATTAAGAATTATAATACGGGTCGTAAAAGTCTTAATTTACGTAAATAATTTCCTTTTTAGTGGTTAAAAGTAGATCAGAGAAAGATTCGATTCCCTCCTCAGGCATGATGGAAGTGGTGTGCTCTCCACCTTGTTGCACAGTGACTTCTATTTTTGACTGACACCCCTCATAAATAGTAATCTTTAAGTTTTGATACCGACCGCCTCGTGGCGCTGTGATTAGCTGGGTGCAGTGAGGTACCCTACATCCACAGGTCCGTTATGCTTTCTGGAGCTATTCACATGGCATTAACAAAAGCAGTTGCGGGATGGCTAATATATTCTCGTTGTTGTTGTTGTGTTTCATTTAGACTTTCAAAGCTAGGATATCGGGGTCGTTACAGCCTATTTTTTATGTATATAGTTGTTGTTGTGTTTGATTTATAGGCTAGGTGTGTAGAATTTGCCTCTGTGGTGTCTGTTGAAGTATGTGTGATATGCTGATGTTCAGTTGTTTTATACATGTGATTTTGCATGGAACGGAATCTACGTAACTGGAAGGAAAACCTGCAACGCTTCTATTGTTTTCCAACTGGAGAACTCAAATGTCGTAACTCTACTTCAGTGTCTGAGGAATTTTTGATATTAGATTTATATGAATATACATGAAAATTGTTTGTAAAATTGGTTAATTACAATTCAGATCTATAACAGTTTGTGATGAAGAACCTTACGTCATGCATAGCCAAACAAGTGTAACGCTTGCATGCTGAGTTCCAGCTCTGCAACATAGGGGACAATAAGAGATTCATCTGGCCACCACATCCTCCTGATATTAATCCCTGTCAACAAGGAAGCGTGATCGAGCTATCTCCTTGGAAACGTAGTGACGTTTCCCTATGTGGTTACAATCAACCGCCACAAACCACAAATGAACAGTTTTCTGCAGTTGCGAGTTGTAATTTTTATCTTCTCCTGATTGTTGGGTTAAGTATAGCTTGGGTGGTCTGTGGTGAATCCTCAAGGGCAGGCAGGCAGGTTGCCAACTACGGTTCAATGGTGGGGGAACAGAGACCGCAGTCACTCTTCGCATGCGATGCTGTTGACATCTTGCATACAATAGTCTTGAGTTCGGCTCAGCTAAGTGATCAGTATTTCATCCAGAGCTCCGGCTCCCCATCACGCATACTGTAGTGTCACCTTAATGCCTCACCACCTACCATCCCAGCTATATTTCTCTCATGATTTGGTCACAAACATGAAGGTTCGTCTCGAAGGTATGTTTACGACGAGATGAATCGCGCATTGAATACATACTCCATAGTGTCGTCTCTCCTTCTTCTAGTCCCTATTCATTCCGGAATTCGGCAACCATCTTGGCTGTGCTCTCTCTGTTCTGAGCCGTTTGGAATAACCCTTCCGATGTCTTGAGAGTCCAGTCTCTGAGGTTCTTAGCCAGGAGATTCGTCTCCTGCCAACACTTCTCCTTCCGGGTATTTTTCCTTGCAGAATTTCTTGCAGTAGATGGTATCTGCTCCTGTTGCGCAGAATGTGACCGATATTGCATCTTCCTCGTTTTTACAGTGATCAGTAATTCCTTATCCTTTCCATTATTCGAAGGATCTCGGCATTTGTGATATGCTCTGTCCATGATACTCTTAGCATCCGTCGATAGAGCCACATCTCAAAGGCATCTAATTTTTAGCCTACTTTCGATTTTTGCAAAAAATGAAAGTAGACTTATGAGATCACTACAGGGCCAAAAATTGTGTGTCTGTCTGTGTGTGTGTGTGTATGTGTGTGAGTCTGTGTGTGTGTGTGTGTGAGTGTGTGTGTACTCTGAATGTCTGTTCCCGCCTATCAATTCGAACACGGTGAAACCGAATTGACCGAAATTTGGTACAGAGGTAGCACTGGCAAAGGGCACCTCAGTGTCATGTTTTATATTGCCGCCATCTTTACCAAAACTTAATGGCGGCCACTCAAATGGTCAAAACGTAATAATGCATTACAACCAAACTAATAATCGGATCTTTACCAAATTTGGTAACAACGTTCCTTCATATGAGGCGCGTCTTGTGCCCAAACTACGAGGTCATCAACCGTACCATTTCAGAATGGCGGCCGTGTGAATTATGCAAACTTTATAATCCATGACATGGGACCCACCAGTTCCGTCTATCGAACCAAGAATCGTTTAATCTGTTTGAAACGACGTGGCCCGTTTGAAATTAAAAGTTTATATTTTAATATTATAGTCTAGAAGTGATTTTAAAAAGCTGAGTCATCTCGGTTATTTGACAAGATAGCAGCTGATCTCTCGTTCTGACCTATATTTTATTAATTTCAGTATGTCGCATGCAATATAGGCCAGTGGTAACAAATATATGAACTTTCTATGAAATGAACTCGGTTTAAAATATATTCCAGTAAAGAAAACGTTTAGTCCAAGTCATGATTTGCTATAACGTGGTATATGTATTGGTTCCTAACGATCTATTAGAGTGTGCACGATTGGCTGAGTGGTCAGCGCGTTAGTCTTTCATCAGGCTGGCCGTGATTCAAATCCTATCAGAGTTGGACTTTTTTTCTTGATTTTTTTATATTTATTATTTCTTGAGTACTGAGACGTTATAAAATAAAGCCTTATATGGTGCATTTTGAAATGGAAAATATATATTTAATTAAAACAACATTCACCACCGGAGTGACATCTAAGAGTAATTACTTGAACTATGTTATTGGTAACCACAGCCTTCTAGATGAGAGCTATGCTCTCTACCGGCCAGTTAGTGAACCCATGTCTACAGTATAATTGCGAAGGTTATTATTTTTGCCGATAGAGGGTACACATCCCCAAGATAAGGCGCGATTATCACGGCCAAGGAGAATGACTGGCTCTGGTGAGTTTTCGTGACGTCAGCAATGTAGTTCTGTTGCACCACTGCCTGGTCTTCGTTTTACTGCCGGTGTGGTACCTAGTCATCTTGTCTACATCATTGAACCTGTATAAACGTTGGTATTCATTTATCACTTGTCTTCATAGAAGGTATTGATACAAGTCGTTAGTCGGTGGGTAGGGTATTCCGCAGATCTCTTCTATAAACGAATTAATTTATGTTCCGCCCCTTGAAACAACAATAAGTTAATGATGTCTATACTGTGCTGCAAGATTCTTTGATCTAATTATACTAATGTGCCATAATTTAACTCACAACGAAGGTCACAGAATCTACAACTCGACTTACTGTAGTCTGTTCGTTGCAGCTATTAAAGACACAACGAACCCTTGAATCCTAGTTCGCGTGGAATTTTGTAAGGAGTAACTTCAGTAGGCGTAGTTTTGCAAACCTATACAGTATAATTTATCGTGTTTGAAAACACACGGAACATCTAAACTGCGTCCATTTTATGAAGATTGATATAAAATATTGCATTTCTGCTGCTTATGAATTGCTCTCGACTTAAACGTACAAGCATCATCAAGCAGTACCGGTACATTGCCTACGTCACAGAAGGGTTTGGTTTACGCGCCATGGCCTGTCTTTCTCGTTAGCCGTGCGCGATTACAAATTAGCTGTGTAATAGTTATATTAAATATGTTTCTCCCAGTGATACGTTTAGAGCAACGAAGTTTAAATTATTGTAAGTAGTCGGTGTTAATAAACTGAATACCTACATTGTTTGAAGTGTTTACTGATGAAATTGCAAAATGCTGGGGTAAATTATTTGAACGCCACTCCTCAAATCCAGTGTGCCAATTTGCACTTCGAATTGGAAGAAATTAGGGGATGATAAAGACAAAGAGTTATAACTATACCCATACATTTAGGAGAAAGTAGGCTATATGTTCTTTCCTGAACATCTTGTTTATTGAGTGACTTTGTTCGAGTCCATGTTTCTACATTGTAATAAAGAACAGAAAATAGCCTAAACTCACCACGATTAAAAAGTATTCCGATTTTGTTAAACACAGTCCTAGCTTTGCCGATGTGGGACTTCACTTCATCTAAATTATCCCATTGATCGTTAACGATGGTTCCGAGATATATGTATTTCCGGACTCTTTCAACAGGTCTTTGATTGATTACAAGATGGCATGCAGTGTTTGCTTTTGCTTATGACCATACAATTGGTTTTCTTTATATTGATGTCAAGCCCATATTCTTGGCTCTGTCGATGAGGTATTGTAAACTTTCTGGCCTATCTACAAAAATTACAGTGTCATCCGCATACCGTAGTGTATGAGACTACAAATTCCAGCGAATATTTTAATACCAATTTATTCGGAAGACTTAGGATATTGAATAGTTTCTAGGACATTTTTCGTGTATGACATTTTGTGTGCCACCCTCTATTTCCACAAAACAACACTGACAAGGATGTGATTGTTGGTTTAAGGAGCGAAACATCAAGGTAATCAGTCCCTGACAAAGAGTTACCACAGTTTTAAAATACACTGTACAATACTAGCAACCCACCCCGGCGTTGCCCGGTATCTTTAACAGTTTACCCAGTGTAAGACTCAACTCGATACGACTCGATGCTGGCTGAAGCTGGGGTAATAGGCTCGCTCGATAGCTCGCAAACTCGCTCCGAATGTAGTAATTTAAATTTTCACTAAATGGAGATTGTTCGAAAAAATTAAAACGTTAAAACACCTATAGTGGGCGATGTATTAAATATAGAGATAAGATGTCACGGACTTCTTTGTAGATATTTTCATGCTAAACAATTCTTACACTCATTGTAGCCTATACAGATATTTTTAACGGTTTACCCAGCGTAAGCTTAAAAGGCGCACGGACGGCTGGTTTCTCTGGATTCACTGAAATCGTTACTGCTCGGCTTCCTTTGTTCATAAATTATTAGTCTATATTTTCTATAGAAATCTTCCACGAGAAATCCTTTACAGATCCGTAACAAAATCCATCCAGTGGTTTTCAAGATTATCCGTTACATCCATCCATGGATTCGGAGACGTTGTCTTATACTATGTGGAGATATTTTAATAACATGTTAACTTACAGTGTATACTTTTAGAGTATAACTAGGTATGCAAATTATGCCGTAACCTATAATGAAAGCGAAGGCTGTTGGATTTTTTTTCTTGTGGTAGGAATGTAGTCTCCTGAACATTAACCATAGAACTGGAAATGGCCCACTCCCATTAATTACTGGTGCTTACACAAATAACACTTTGAAAATTGAAATCAACACAAGAAAAAAACAAAATGGGCCTCTTTCAATCTCTTCAAAAATGCTGTTTTGCATTTGTCTCTAGGCACAGGCTAGAGTAATATGTCACCTACCGCCGATGTATCAGTCTCATTTATGAATAGGCCTAGGCTATATGGAAACGACTAGAGTATTACTGGTAATGATAAGAGTTGTTGTTGTTGAGTCTTTAGGAGCTTTGAGACATCGTTGTTGTGTAGCCCCGTGCACTTGAGTGTGTGTAGAAGTTGTCTGATAAACTGTGTCATTGTGATGTCCGTACTAGTGTGTGTACTTGTAACAGAGATAGGATTTGGGTAAGGAATGGCCGCGGCTTTACGTTTACCATCCCAGCATTTGCCTGGAGTAGAATTGGGAAACAACGGAAAAACCACCTCCAGAATGGCTGAATTTTTACATCACGTAGTTGAGTGTACACCGTTCCAGCCCTCAGACCTGAATTTAATTTCTTAGCAGAGCCGAGAATCAAAGCTGGGCCTCTACGGAGATAGCCAAGAGATTTAATTAGCCTACTGCGCCAAAAGATGGACTAAAATTGGGGTAGGTGCCCTGGTACTTGGAATAAGTCACAATCCCGGCATTTGCCAGGAATACAAGAGGGGAAACCGCAGAAGACCACCTCTATGATTGCTTAGGTGGAAATCGAACCCACTTCTTCTCAGTTTAGCCTCTCGAGGTTGAGTGTACCCCGTTTGAACCCAATCCTCCAGGATGACAGGCAAGAATACTTCTCACTACACCACGAGGTGATAGTTTAGTCAAAACACCTCTGAAAGTTAAGAAGAAAATGTAAATGTTTCGCAGGCAAATGCAATTAAATCTGTCTAGCGGATGTTACATAAGCTGGAGCTTATTTTCGTACAGCATCTGCTACATGCCATGCGTGTCCGGTCCTCAGGCATCTCGACGATCTGGCATCTATTTTTGAATATCATAATATAAACAACCAATGAAAATCTGTAATTACAGTTAGCGTGATATCTTTACTTCTAAAGTTGATCATATCAGGTAAAACATGCAGGATTATTGGTCTTTCCTTTGAAATCATACCGACACTTCGGAAATAAAAAGAACGGAAGTGATGCAATACGCAGGGGTGGCTCCTGAATAAAATTTTCGAGTGGGCCAAATTATATTAATATTGTTTTTTATTTAACACTAGCTTTAGACGGCATGCTTTGCAATCCCAATCAAAGCAAGATAGTGATTGAGTTGTAATTTTGTTTACTGATATTCTTTTGAATACACAATATCTTTGGATTTTCCGTCTGGTGCTTTCATGAATATATCAGAATATATACACGTGAGCAGGCCACAAATGGCTGTCCATGTGAAGAGCATGGATTTTCCTAATTTAGTCCACGCACTTGTTGGGATTGATCTTGTGCTTTGTTGATGGTCATCGCGAATACGAGTCGCACAGGAGAGCGAAAACGTGTGGAAACACATACATTGCCGCTTAACCGTATGAAATACACCCATTTGTTGAAACGGCTCATAAGCCACCTATTGTAATATGGATGTACTAATTCAGAAACATTCGCAGGAGTGTGCACAACATCTCACCAAAGTGTCATCGCCATCAGATGAGTGGTATATGAACGCAATAGGGATTTTGTTGAAAGAATTCGCAATAGGGATTTTGTTGAAAGAATTCGCGCGCAAACACTCATTTGTTGAAATGACTGGTGCACCACCTGTTGTAAAATTGATTAACTAATTCAAAAACCATCGCTAGCGGATGAATGGTAGTATAATTATATGAACGCATATCGCACTCTGACAATTATTTTTGAAACTTCTCGTGCGCTACCTATTGTAAATGGATTCACTAATTCAGAAACCATAGCGGGAGTTTGCGAAAACAACTCACCAACGTTCCATTGCAATCGGTGAATGGTATATGAATGCTTACAGGACTTTGTTAAAACGATTCGTGAGCCGGTAGGCCTACTCATTTGTTGAATTAACTCGTGTGTTACCTATTATAAAACCGATTTTATGTTCGACGATGTCGAAATGTAAATATTATATGTCAGAAAACTGTATCATAATGAGGGTCATTATAACACTATTTTTCATTATGAAACAGTTTCTCCCACTATTTGTCATTATGAAACAGTTTCTCCCACCAATCAGAGCTCAAGAAACAGTTGTGTGACCAATTAGGTAAGGATAGCATCGCACCTGCGCTGACATCCACGGCCTTCTATTTTAAATTTCACTGCGTGGCTTCTATTGCCATAGTGGGGTATTCCAGGAGGCCGTGGTATTCTCTGCGTCCCATGCGCTCTGTTCAGTACATAAAACTGGCGAAATCTCGACAGATATTTATGAATATTTATGTTCGAACATAAAATAGTTATAATTATCGTCGAATATAAACTCGTCTATAATGGTAATTAAGACACTTGTATGGAAATTATAAATCTCGCGTATACTCGTGTCTTAATTATTGCCATTATAGGCTCGTTGCATAATGTACTATACTAATCCACAAACCATCGCTGGAGTGTGCACAACAAATCATCAATGTTTCATCGCAATCGGATGAATGGTATATGAACGCATAAAGGTGGCTACACACGTAACTGCAAACTTGACAAGCGTGCATGATCAATCTTGTTGTGCAAGCAGACTTTAGCGTCTGTAGCAGAATTTTGCACAATCATTTTAAATGTACAAGCAGCTTGAGGATGGATTGAATTGAAATCCTGCAAACCTGTACAAGCCGCGTTTGCCCAAGCGAAACGGAGCGTGTGTACAAAGGATGTGCTAGCTTGTGCAAGCAAATGTCAGTCGTGAGTGAGCTCTACACTACAGGTGGTGACATCATTTGGACCATGTCTAATGATCTGAAGAAGGTCAACCGTGAATTGCTGGAAGTAAAGCCCTGCGCCGATGCGGATATCCGCGGATAAACCCGCGGATATCCGCAAAAATTTTCGCCTCGCGGATATAGTTTGCATAGCTGTGCGGATAGCGGATAATGTTTCGAGTAAATTTGCGGATAGTTTTTAGAATACGATGTAGAACTTACGATAATACAGTGTGTCCGGAAAGTCTCTCCGCAGCGGCTACTACTGAAGAGCGTGTGTTTTTAGTGGATTTGGTATTCCGTGCTGATGGAAACTTTACGGAGCACAGTGTGATAGTGGTGAGTACTTAATCTACTTAATTTAATGTTCTTTTTTTCCTAGTAACAACATAACAAAATGTACTGCCAACCCAACACGTCCCGCAAGGCGAGACACGCACTGCGGAGAGACTTTGCGGACACACTGTAGTAGGCTACATATTATTTGATATGCTCATTTACAGTTTCATGCTTAAAAGAGGAATACTCCTATAGCCTATTGCGTATGAAATATTCAGGCACGTATTGCACGAGAAGATTATTTTACTCATATGCTTTCAACTACATTTTATTAAGTACCGTATGTTTGATTCTCTTAACATCTCATCATTTCTCGCTGCCATTATTACTATACGTACGAGATATAATGCTGTCAATAAGCTTGTTAGTTCATCGTGGTGACATCATTAACGTTCCTCAATTTAGCTACTTAGCCGCCTAAGCTATCCTGAAAGAAGTGGCTCCAGGTGTATCTGTAGATTTATTTCCAACTTGGCAGTGAAACACGATGGCTGTGATATTGTAACGGAGAGAGATATCATGGATGGGTCAAGAAGCAGAAGGATGATGACTGACTTGGAATTTCCGGCCAAAAGTCAATCCCTTTCTCCAAGCGTAAAGAGAAGTTCACGTGAATGTTATCGCGACCGGGAATATGAACATCCTTTCACCAACATGGATAAACTATCTATTAAAATAAAACAAGGTGAATTTTCAATAGTGCGTGAAACAAAGCTCAAGTCAACGATATGGCAGACGTTCGGGTACGTTTTCATTGGAAACGAAAAGGTGAACGATATAGTAGGATGTTTTACCTGTAAAAAAAAAAGAAATTGTATTTATACTCAGGCACATCAAACCTACTGAGGCACAAGTGCGAAAGGAGCCAAAAAAGTATAGCCATTTTTTTGTCTAAAGCGGATGTCAAGAAACCAGAAGTGTCATCCAACTTGAAGACCCTTGCAATGAAGCAAATTGTCAGGAAAGACTTTCTCCTCAAATGTCTAAATGTGTTGATTTAACACTTTATGCTTTATCTAATAAATTAAAAATAATATTGAAATAACAGCAGATTTGGATAACAGTCGTGCGGATGCGGTGCGGATGCGGATAACAGTCATGCGGATGCGGGGCGGATGCGGATAACAGTCGTGCGGATGCGGGGCGGATGCGGATAACAGTCGTGCGGATGCGGGGCGGATGCGGATAACAGTCGTGCGGATGCGGGGCGGATGCGGATAACAGTCATGTGGATGCGGTGCGGATGCGGATAACAGTCGTGCGGATGCGGGGCGGATGCGGATAACAGTCGTGCGGATGCGGGGCGGATGCGGATAACAGTCGTGCGGATGCGGGGCGGATGCGGATAACAGTCCTGCGGATGCGGGGCGGATGCGGATAACAGTCGTGCGGATGCGGGGCGGATGCGGATAACAGTCATGTGGATGCGGTGCGGATGCGGATAACAGTCGTGCGGATGCGGGGCGGATGCGGATAACAGTCGTGCGGATGCGGGGCGGATGCGGATAACAGTCGTGCGGATGCGGGGCGGATGCGGATAACAGTCGTGCGGATGCGGGGCGGATGCGGATAACAGTCGTGCGGATGCGGGGCGGATGCGGATAACAGTCGTGCGGATGCGGGGCGGATGCGGATAACAGTCCTGCGGATGCGGGGCGGATGCGGATAACAGTCGTGCGGATGCGGGGCGGATGCGGATAACGTTTGGTTTATCCGCGCAGGGCTCTAGCTGGAAGATGTCATTCGAGCATAGGGGCCGATAACCTAGATGTTAGGCCCCTTAAAACAACAATTGTCATCATCATCATCATTCGAGCATACCAAAGTCCGCCATGTATTAGGCATATTAAATCTCAAGATTATCACGATAAGGCGAAGAAGGATGCAGCGTACGTTATGTTGTTAAATAAATATAGATTAATTGACAAAACTGCCGATAAGGATGCCATTGTTAAGGAAATAAACGCCTTGAGGACTAATTGTAGAAGGGACAGAAAAACGTGGAAGCATCTCGTCACACTGGTGCGGGTACAGATGCCATAGACGAGCCTTTACTTTGGTACTACCACTTGTTTGGTTTTTTGGAAGATCAAGAGACTCAAAAAGTTCTTCGTCCAACTTTAATGAAGAAGAGGTGAGTTTTATCAACTGTTTTATATAACCACCAAGAAAGCCCTTCAGTCACATTAGGCGGGAAACAAGTATGTTTCAAGTTTCAGCGATGCCTAATTTAGTTTGTAATACTTTGTGAAAAGAGTTTCACCACTGTCTTTCTTTTCTTGTATCTCTCATGTAAACCTTTCAAGTGTTAATAAATTATTTCAATACATCAAGCGTTTCACTTACCTTCAAGTAATCCCTTTTTAGTACCTCGTAAATAGCATGACAGGTTTCAGGAACTATGTAACTCAGAGCCAGTGGTGATTTTTTTTTGTCGTGTAGCCTCCTGAGAGGCCGAGTGCAGGTCTTTCTAGTCGACGCCTGTGGGCGACCTGCGCTTCGGGATGAGAGATGGAATGGATGAAGATGAATGAAACTGGGCAAGGATGTGGAAGGAAGCGACCGTGGCCTGTCAGAAGGTACTGTCCCAGCATTTGCCTGGTGTTTAAAAAAATGGGAAACCACGGAAAACCATTTCAAGGACAGCCGACGGTGGGGCTCGAACTCACGCGTCTACCGAGACAGCAGAGAGCTTGGCCCCATGACCTAACGCAGCGCTTTAGCCAGCGTAGTCACTACTGTCGGTAGTGGTGAAATGATTGTTGAATATTTGAGGTCTTCGCAACTCCTTCCGGTCACGAGAAATCGCAATGTTGCTGTTAATCTTTCGTGGGGTGTTATGGCTTCTCTCATGATAGTATTTTTCTTTTTAATTAAAGGTGTTACGAGTGACAAACGGTTCAAATAAGTTTCTTCATTCATTCTGAGATAATTATGCCAATCACGCGGATATATCTTCAATTCACTCAGTAAATTAACGAGGGAATAGGTATTTCTTTTCAATAACCACTCTTTGCACCACATATCACGCTTCTTCTTTCGCGTTTTCCTCTTGTGGACAAGGCAAACAGCAGCCAAAGCGAGTGCTTGTTCAAGCATACTTATGTCGTGTGGTGTCGTAGGGAAATTGTGCATAACTGTACAAAAAGATTGATCATGCGTGCTTGTCAAGCTTGCAGTTACGTGTGTAGCCACCTTAAGAGACAGACACACTACCAAGACAAATCATTTTTAGCCTACTTTTCACATTTTGCAAAACTGAGGCAAAAGTAGACTTATGAGATCGATCCGGGCAAATATGTGTATGTCTGTCCTTCTGTCAGTCTGTGTGTGCCCCCCTCCCCCTATCAACTCCTAAATGGCTGCAGCAATCCAAACCAAATTTGGTATGAGTATAGATCTATACCTGAATATCTCAAGCCCATAGTTTAAAATGATGTCAGTGCTACCAACTGCTGAAACCCTGCAATTGAAACTTGAGCTCCATGTTGGATATCTTGTAAGGTGTCCATGGGAGCTATTCCAAAATTGGCACACATATAGATAATAATATTTCAGTTTAATTTCCAGGAGGCAATGCATTACAGTGTTGCCAGAATTATTCTAAGCCTGCTGATAGGTCCAATTTTTAAATGCATATAACTTCTACACTATCAATTGGATTTCAACCAAATTTCGTATGTACTGTGTGTACATAAACAGATATGACTGAGCGTATTCTTAAGAGCATCCAGGGCTACCAACTGTTAATAAATGCTCTCTCTATTTTTTTAAATCCAAATACCAATATATCAGAAAGTATGCAAGTCGACAGATTTAAACTATGCACACTCATAGTACCTGCCATTCTAGATTAATTTGCAGTAGCCTACCTAATATACGTCAGTGCTACCAACATGATTCTAAGCCTGCTGATAGGACCAATTTTTAAATGCATGTAACTTCTATACTATTAATTTATAACCAAATTTCGTGTGTGCCATGTGTACCATAACAGATATGACTATACATATTCTTAAGATCAACCAGGGCTGCCTGCTCATATTAAATGCTGACTCTATTTCTTTACCATAATATCAATATATCAGAAAGTATGCAAGCCAACAGCTCTAAACTTTTCAGACGTATAGTACCTGGCATTCTAGATTAATTTGGAGTAACTAATATACGTCAGTGCTGCCAACATGATTCTAAGCCTGCTGATAGGTCTAATTTTAAAATACATGTAACTTTTATACTAACAAATGGATTTCTTCCAAAATTGGCACATAATACTGCAGATTATTTCTGACCAACACTTGTTTGACATAGTTGCCAATATGATTTTACGCGCGCTGATAGATCCAATGTCTAACTGCAATGTCCATGCTATCCATTGGACTTCAACCAATTTTTTTATTCTGTACCTTAAGAAATGGAACTAAGAATATATTGTCACCGGGGCTGCCAACCGTAGTGCTCTATTAGGCTACATTATACCAGGTATATTTCGAACTAATTAGAAATGTTGATATTACCAACTTAATTTCATCATTATTCTAGATGGTCCACATAGATTGCTCATTAGCATGAATCTTAAATTTTAAGAAAAGTAGGCTCTTTAGTTCGTCACGGAACTTCTTGTTATATATAGAGATTGTTTTATATTTGACAATTATTGCTGCCAATATTACCATTTTCCTAATTCCACTCAACACAACATTTCAAACAAATTTTTATAAATAGTTCATGCATTGGAATCTGTACTCACATGGCTCCTGATTTGTAAATATACAGTAAGTTATTCTCTACTCCTGTGTTTGGATGAAGGAACTTTATCTATGACCTTGGTTGATGAGGTCTAAATTCTTTTAATTCTAACTTTGTGTTCAGAGGTTGAGAAGAAATTGGATTTGTTAATAAAAATTCAATTTCATTCTTTTTCCTATGTCGCACACAATCAGTAGGCTTAAATTAAATAACTACCACAGCAGTAAAAACACATTAGTTTTTAGAAATTAACTTCATCGATATAACTCACGAACCCGCTTGTACTGTACTTGGAGCACAAGACAACTGAAAATGTATAAATATTTTTTTTTCTGTAAAATCTTAAATTTCACAAGTTGTGAACAATGGCTATGTACCTGTTTTTGGGCGTGCAGTAAACCCATCTCCCCTGAACCAGTTTGACCTTCAAACAGAGACAGAATTAGGAAGTGCAATGGAGAAATCTTCTATTTCACTCCAACGCAACTCTCGGAGGCGAATTCTCCAAGCTCTTGAATGGAAAAGAAAAATAATTTCATAACTCAGAATAATTCGCGTGCAAGACAGTGCTGTATCCACAGTTTCCTCATTTGGCCCTTCACTTCATATACTTTACATGGAAAGTTCTCTAGAGTGGCCCTCACTATTACAACATACCCCACGAGACTGTCAGGAACTTACGAAAGGGATGAGTTTTGTATACGGAATTCTATTAGATATTCTAGAAGGGGAAAACATTTTATGTAGAATATCTGCAATTTAAAGTACTTTTTAAAGACATTAATAAAACAACTTTTTAGTGGTCCTTTAGTGACCTTTAATGTCGCACCGCTCCTGATGAAACGCGTACAAAGGCCCACACAAACACACATACAGTTCATGTCACAGTTTTTGGCTGGTGAGGCCTGATTGCGCAGTCCTACAGAGGACAAGTGGTGAACCCCACGCATGTGCAATTGATACAGGAGTTGCTTTCCACGCTACTGGAAACTTACGTACCAATTACACATGCGTGAAACTCGCACTCTGTCCTCTGTACAACTGCGAAACCGGGACTGACCGGCCAAAATCCGTGGCGTGAACCGTAATTATCGTATATTCTCAAATACCAATAAGATATGCTAATACAGGAAACTCCCGATTATCCGCGGAATTGGCTGGCGCGGATTCCGCGGATAAGCCGCAAAATTGCTGGTAATGGTTAAACAAAGGTCGATGGCACTAAGACACTTCACACAAGTGCTTTAAATATGTTTATTATACAATAAAAGGACGTACATGATAACAAAACTCAGTCGATGTTATGTGTGTTATTAAAAAGTCTTGTTTACTGTTTAACAAAAAAAATCGGTCATTTGCTTTTTCTTTTTCTTGGTGAAACGTTTTTTCTTTATTTGTGATTTGAGTTTTCTCAACACCATCTTGTCACAAAGTGATGCGTCGTCTTGCTCTTCAAGGTATTGAAGAATCCTGTCAATGTGTCCTAATGCTGCATCATGAGTAACGGTCGTCTGCATCTGCGTTTCCTCATTGTCTTCCGATTCAACCGATTCAATCCCTCGTACTTGATTTATGATGTTTTCATCTGTGAGGTATTTGCGATTTACGGTTTTTATTACGTTTAAGTATTTCGTAACTTTATTTCAATTTATGAGATATAATTTTCGGTTTCAGAACCTTCCTTATTAATAACAAGAAGTTCCGTTAAGAACTATACAGCCTACTTTTCATGTCAATGATTATTCTACAGAATATGAACCTATCTAGAATAATGACGAAATTAAGTTGCTAATATCGAAATTTCCAATTAGTTCGAAATACTGTATACCTGGCATAATGTATCCTAATAGAGCACTACAGTTGGCAGCCCTGATGACTGAATATATTCTTAGTTCCGTCTCTTACGGTACTAAATACAAAATTTGGTTGAAGTCCACTGGATAGCATGGACGTTACATGCAGTTAAACATTGGATCTAACAGCGCGCGTAAAATCATGTTGGCAACAATGTCATGCATGTATTGGTCAGAAATAATCTGAAATAATATGATCTATTGTTGTGCCAATTTTGAATGAAATCCATTAGTTAGTATAGAAGTTACATGCATTTTAAAATTGGACCTATCAGCAGGCTTAGAATCATGTTGGCAGCACTGACGTATATTAGTTACTCCAAATTCGTCTAGAATGCCAGGTACTATACGTGTGCAAAGTTTAGAGCTATTGGCTTGCATACTTTCTGATATATTGATATTAGGGTAACAAAAATAGGGACAGCACATATTAACAAAAGGAAAGGAAGGAAGCTTGTAGTTTAACGTGACCGTTAATCTTGAGATCATGAGCCACGGGACCTCCTTTTTACGTGGAATCCGAACCACAGGACATGGCATTTCACTTCGAAAATCTCACATGCATTGACCGGGAATCGAACCCGGACCGCCTTGGTGAGAGGCATACAGCTAGACCGCTGAGCCACCACGCCCCCGCACATATTAACAGTTGGCGGCCCTGGTTGCTCTTAAGAATACGCATAGTCATATCTGTTATGGTACACATAGCACATACGAAATTTGGTTGAAATCCAAATGATAGTAAGGAAGTTACATGTATTTAAAGTTGGACCTGTCAGCAGGCTTAGAATCATGTTGGTAGCACTGACGTATATAAGTTACTCTAAATTAATATAGAATGTCAGGTACTATACGTGTGCATAGTTTAAAGCTGTCGGCTTGCATACTTTCTGATATATTGGTATTTGGATAAAATAAATTGGGAGCATTTATTAACAGTTGGCAGCCCTGGTAGGTCTTAAGAATACGCTCAGTCATATCTGGTTATGTACACATACAACATACGAAATTTGGTTGAATTCCGCTTGATAGTGTAGAAGTTATATGCATTTAAAAATTGGACCTATCAGGAGGCTTATAATCATTTTGGCAACACTGCCATGTTTGGCCTCCTGGAAATTAAACTGAAATATTATGATCTGTACGTGTGCCAATTTTGAAATAGCTCCCATTCATACTTTCCAAGATATCCAACATGGAGCTCAAATTTCAATTGCGATTTTTTAGCAGTTGGTAGCACTGACATCATTTTCAAATATGGCCGTGAGATATTCAGGTATAGATCTTTACTCCTACCAAATTTTGTTTCGATTGCTGCAGCCGTTTAGGAGTTGATAGGGGGGGACACACACACAGCCAGACAGACAGAAGGACAGACAGACAGACAGACAGACAGACAGACACACATTTGCCCGATCTCATAAGTCTACTTTTTCCTCATTTTTGCAAAATGTGAAAAGTAGGCTAAAAATGTTCTTCTACAGGCACCGCGGATAATCCGCAAAGCGGATAAACCGCCCGCGGATAATCGAGAGTCTACTGTATATATTTTTCACCAAGACTGTAGAACATGAACATGAAGGGTGTTCCCTAAAGTAACTAGCGAATGGTTATGATGATGATGTTGATGGTGATAATATATTTTTAAATATTTCATTTATTATTATTTAAGTATGTACAGATAGTGGCATCCAGCTGTGCAATTGACCTATAGAGCTCAGAGGTAGGAGCTGGGTGTAGAGCGGTGCGGGGAGCGTGATGAATACTTCACTGCCTGAGAACTTTGACGCGCGTGGCAGTAGGCTCTCACAATAGACACAGACACGCTCAGCGCGGCAAGTGTTTTACGCTGCAGTACTGTAGTATATCGGGAAAGTGGAATGGGTAAGTGCAGAGCTACGTGCCGGTAATTGTAGTGTCCTTTGAATACAATGGGAATACCTCGTAGGAGAATCCTTGATGATTATCTGTGGAATATATTGTATTACATTGCACCGATACATATTTAGCATAATCATATGGTCATTGTCGTCGCGTGATACTGCCTAGCGTTTGAATCACCGGTCGTTACCGAGAAACTTGTGAGAACTATTTTGTATGAGAGAATGTGTGGAGGAAGGGGTTGAGAGGGGTTCGATCGGGGAACTGTCGGACGTTCAAGGGCAGTGTCCACTGAAACTGGCAATTTGTTATTCTTGTTAATTCTAATTTTTCAACTGGGATTTATGGGAATGTTGAAATATCAAGATGGCTTCAGTGGCATAGTTGGTAGCATGCTGAATTTCTATGCCCAAGATCGCGGGTTCAAACCCGGCCGAAGTCGTCGGATTTTTTTAAGAGTGTTAAAAATTCCTCAGTGTGCCTTCCTTCGGAGGGGAAGTAAAGCCGGCGGGCCAATGTCATAGATTTATGGCATGTAAAAGAACCTTCCACTAAGTACAATTGCGTGAAGCTAAATTTGTAGGTTAGATATGATTAATGTTCCATTCAGTTCTAAAGTTCGCCACCTGGTGTCTGTTCTTGTGGCATCTAGTAGACAAGTTCGCGGCTAGGTGTCGTTGACGGTAGCATTTGGTAGCAAAAGTAGGAACTACTTGAAATTGATCGTCTGCAGTCCTTACCTAAATTACATATAACTCACACTAATACAGCCATCGCAATTAACACCGGCTATCAGACAGATTCTGCACACATCCAAAGTACACGGGGCTACATGACCGCGTTGTCACAGCTCCTAAACTGAGGAACCAACCTACCGAAATATCGAGACTCGTAGTATCGAAACTCTACTGTATAGAAATCTTGCGACATTTGACTAATTCTCAATGATTTTGGAATACCTCGGTTGGCAACACGTAGACCAGGTCGAAACTCATCAGTCAGGAAGATCAATGTTTTGAGGTTCATGTCTGTTTAAACTGTCTTGCTAATTGAAGTCTAGTTTGCGGGCAGTGCTTTGAACCCTGACAGGAGCTGTTTTTGTGCCCCGCTCATCTGTTGGCAGCAAGGAGGAGTGGGGACTGTAAGTGCTCAGTGCTTGTGGTGATACAGGCTGTCTGTCTTGTCAGTCGCGTAGAGAGTGCGGTCCGCTCAGCACTGCAGCACGCGGTATCGCGGTCTCTCGCTCCGAGCACGTGCCACGATCTTTAGCATGAAGGAATACCTGGGTGGTTGTCAACAAGAGTGAGTTGGTTTTCTGCGATCTCCGATATAAAGTGTGAAGTGTTCTACTGTGTTGTCATTAGCTGATGATGGTTGATTGCCAGTAGCCTGATCCCAATGCCGGTCCTAACCAGGACCGTGGGGCGGTTAGGCTCATACCTTCTTATTCTGTTTGCTTTGAAGGGTGCCCTACAAGATCTGCGACTCTATGGCGTTCCAGGGATGGCTGAAGTACAGTGCGAAAACTTTCAGGTAAGTTTGTTTTTAATACAATTAAATATTCCAATGTAACAGATCTGATTTTTAAATGAATTTACAATATATAACTATTCTTCAAATACTGCAGTATCAAGATATACACTATTTCTTGTTGTTGATTTTAACGTTATTTTAAGCAGATTTCAGTTAATATTTGGAAGTTGTTTTTTTATTATTATTATTTACTGTTCATACTCTCTGCATGCTCCATTACATAAGTAGTACTACATGCACTTACAATTCATTTTATAAATTAACAAAATAAATTACATTGCAATAATTCAATTTCTAGAAGACTAAATCTTAACAACATCAAACAATATTATTCATCGTTTTTCCTAAGAGCTTGAAAATCCAGAGCATTAACAAATTTAGAAAATTACTGCAAATACTTTTTTAATAGCACAGATTTTTGAATCGGCCAGTTATCGTCTCTATTAACACTATTAATCAAGAATTGCCTAATACTGTTCACCTCACTGAACACGAAAATTATATTATCTATATTCTGAGGGCTGCTTTTACAGGAATACTCGGGATTACGTATAATTCTAAGTCTGTGTAAGTACGAAGCAATATTTCCATGTCCAGTCAGTATTGTAGTCATATTACTGTAGGTGTTAAGGTGAGTTTGGATTTTAATCTACCTGCAACTGTTGGAAAGAATTCTTTTGTAAGTGTTTTTGGAAGGTTATTCAATGTATAAGTTACTAATTTCTTCACAGTGCATATTTTTATTTTTTAGCCTATTTTCAATTTTGAAAAAATAGGCTTATGAGATCACCTTTTGTCCGTGTGTGTGTGTGTGCGCGCGCGCGCGCGTGTGTGTGTGTAAGGTGTGTGTGTGTCCCCCCCCTAATAAAATCTAAACGGCTGGAGCGATTTCAATGAAACTCGGTAAGTTCATAGCACATTTCCGGCGACCTCGACCGTGCCCTTCAAATTTTGTTACGTCACACCAATCCAACATGGCGGCTGTGCGAAATATTTCACTAGCATGCAATATCTCCGAAACTATTACAGATATCGCCCTGAAATTGTGTACGGTGATAAAAGGCACTACTAGAAGTTCACCTATGAGACTTTCAAAAACCTGGTGACTACAAAACCAACATGGCGGTCAAGCGAAGTTGAGACTTTTAAAAAGACTTTTCTCGCGATTTAACTATCCAAACGTAATGAAATTTGGTACAACAAATGTTTATACACATTGTAATGCACTGGAGCCTAATTTAGTTCAATTGTTTACATAACCTCAAAATGGCGGTTGTGCGAAATATTTCACTGACATTGTATATCTCCGAAACTATTACAGATATCACCCTGCAATTTTGTACAGCGATAAAGGGCACTGATACAAGTTTACCTATGTATATTTCATAAACCTGTAAAGTACAAAACGAACATGGCGACCAAGCGAATTTGAAATATTTTAATAGACTTTTCTCGTGATTTAGCTCACTGAGCGCAGTGAAATGTGGTGCAGTAAATGATTTTGCAGATTGTAATGCACTGCCATCTAATTTAATTCAATTGTTTACATAACCTCAAGATGGCGGCTGTGCGAAATTTTAAAATTAAGTTTTTTATTTCTTGTGTCGTTATCATGCGATCGAAGTGAAAGTTTGAATAATGAACCTAGGCAATAATTGTCCTTGAATGGTACATAACTCTATGGCCTATACATATAACAATCCTAAATGGCGAGCTTCCGAAATATTTAGACGGTTCTCAATATATATGAATCTTTTACAGCAACCAAACTGAATTGTTATGTTCATAGAGACTATGAACATATGTTCACCTATAGGACTTTCAGTAACCTGGTGAGCACAAATCCAACATGGCGGCGACGCGGAGTATAAATATTTAAATGGACGTTTTTCGCGAATTAACAATCCGAGTGCCGTAAAACGTTGCACGTTAAATGCTTGTACAAATGTTGATCCACTGGCGTGTAATTTATTTCAATTGTTTGCATAATCACAAGATGGCTGCTGTGCGTAATTTTAAAATCTCGTTTTTACTTCTTGTGTTCTAATCATGCGATTGAAGTTTGAATACCACACGTACACAATAATCTTAATGTAATAGTACAAAAATAAAAATCCAACCTGGCGACCATCTGAAATTTTTAGACGGTTCTCAATATCTACGAATCTGTTACAGCAATTAAACTGAAATTTTGTATGTTGATAGTGGCAATTAACATGAGTAGGATATATGAAAATAGGCTGTATAGTTCTTCACGGAACTACTTGTTATTTTAGTGTTTAATTTTTGTACCGGTATATAAATTGTTAACACTGAGATTGTATGAAGCTCTTAGTTTAATGTTATTATAAGTTGATTTTAACTGAGGATGGTTAAAAATTAACCAAAACTAGTACGATGCATGCCATTTAGTTTCAATATAGTATTGACTTCAGATGGAATAAATCTATTTTACCTATTCATAGTTTTTTTTAATTTAATACAATTGTTTTAATGATGTAATAAGGGCGGCTTCGGTGGCGTAGTTGGTAACCTGCTGAGCTTCTATGTCCAAAATCGTGGGTTCAAACCCGGCCGAAGTCGTCGGATTTTTTAAGAACTTTAAAAATCCCTCAGTATGCCTTCCTTCGGAGGGGAAGTAACTACAATTGTGTGAAGCTATTATTTATGGTTATATTTGATTAACGCTCTATGAGTTCCAACGTTCGCCGCCAGGTGCAGGTTGCGATGGCATCTAGTAGCCAAGTTCACAGCTAGGTGTCGTTGACGGTAGCATTTGGTATAAAAAGTAGCAACTGCTTGAAATTGATCGTCTGCAGTCCTTACCTGAATTACAGATTTTAAAAAAACACTAATACAGCCATAACAAATAACACTGGTTATCAGACAGATTCTACACACATCCAAAGTACACGGGGCTACCTGACCACGTTGTCGCAGCCCCTAAACTGAGGAACCAACGAACCAATGAGGTGATATGTTTTTTTTTTTTTTTTTTTTTTTTATTCAGAAGATTTTCTCAGTGAAGGCAGAACTTGACTGTCGACGTTTCTACAACCAAAGTTTTAAATAGAATTGTGAATGTTTAGGAGAGAAAAGTGGTAAGGTGAATCCAATTTTGTTCTACTCCACATTAACTGTATTTTAAGGTGACTAGAGACATCTCGTACATATCTCCAGTATTAGTGGATAATCTCAAGCTCGAATATTCTAAAGTGGGGACATTTTAAGGCAAATCTATGAGACTAGGGGACCTGTGCGAGAAATCTCACATGTTAATAAAGCACCCGCCCGTCTTTACTGTTTGTTTATTTGTTTAAACGCACTTCTTTTTTTAAACAAATTGTCGATATTTATGAAATCAGAGTGCAATGTGTCACTGCTGCGGGTAATTCTCATCCTTTTGAATGCACAATCGGTGACTTGTGATCGCCCCATGTGTATAGACCATCCACCCGACTTAAGTGCTCCACGGGCTGGACGCAACACAGTTCTGCCAGGGGCTATCGTCCATAGTTCTTGCACTTCCCTCGTTAACGTGGGCTTTGATATCTAGCTGGGCGGATAGGATAACATGCCATACCTGCCTGGAGCCAAGGCTTTCCCAGCGCGAGGCACAGCTTTGTCAACTTTCCACCGTAGCCACTGAGAGCAAACAGTGAGACTGGACAGAACTACGTGCAGATGTTTAACACCGGACACTTCACACCTGCGTGGCACGCGAGCTGGCCGCCAGGGCGGTACTTTGGAGTTCACGTGGAGTGATAGAGGAAGCATTCTATTGGTCAACAACTATAAGCTATTGGTTAGTAGCAAACAATGGTTATTGTCGGTGCGTGCTACTGTCTTACGTTTGAGTAGCCGCTCGTTAACCAGGAAAGTGAGGGAACTATAGTTTATTTGTTAAAAACGCACTTTATAAACTAATAAATATATTTAACTTACAGTACATTGACAAGAAATGCAACACTTTTCCTGTACTATTGAGATGATTTGTAAGATTTTACTACAAACCGCACCTTTTAGCTTCCTCTGGTTTAAGAGCTTGAGTTTTGTGTAACATACACCTTAGCGTTTTCGTTCCACACAAATAATGGAGATATACGCACTTGTCTACCACTACCATTTGATTTTGGATATTTGGGAATGTGCTTTTGAAGCGAGATTTTCAACCACCTTTACGTTAGATATTCTGTAGAAGAAGTAGGCCTACATGGTCATTCTCACTGGTCTAGCAACATATCAGCGTAATGAATCACTTGGTTACAGATGTATTTAGCCGGTGCACTGCTATGTTGCTAGACCGATAAAAAATTACCCTGTGTAATTAAAAGGAGAGAGGGGGTGGGTCAACTGGCGCACATTTGGGAGCTCCGTTTCTGCCAGGAACAACAAATTATTAAGTAACACAGCGCAAAAAAGTTACCTGGGTTAATTAGAAATATTTGTTCATATTACTCACTTCACGATAATAAATTACGTCATTCATAAGATCTTTCTCTAACTGGGCAATATGTGAAAGGGCAATAATTTAAAAAATCAGAAACAGTGATACTTTGGGAACACTGATAAACGAAACTGTAGAGCCATGTCAAAGAAATTAAAATGAACGTTGGAATAACTCTTGGTGGATTTAGTATGCCACTGTGGCGTCTAGCTCCCCGACATCTGATTGGCAGGCGACAAGTGTTCACTGGTGCGGTAAGGTCTGTCCAGTCAAGCTCAAAAGAGTGCCGCAAGGTTCTTCTTATTGTTAGGAGAGATAGAAATAGTTCTGGAGATTGGCTTTTAGTAGTGGTTTTTGAGGGGTTCTAAATCCTCCTCCTCCTCACCCTCCTCACAAGATGGCGGCAGCCCGATATATATCGAACGCATGGTTGGATTTTGACAAATGAGGTGTCATTGAACTCGGGCTGATACCCCCTTTCCAATGGACAACATATTTCAACCCCAAAAGTAATACCTACCCCTACTAGGGGGTGAAATTGTAATTTTTTAGAGAATCTCTCTTTCCAATTGCAATATGTGAGCGTTTGAATGCCGATATGGATTTAAACGTTGTTCCACATAAAGTGCATGTGTACGGTGGATAGTCACTATGAATTAACATGCTTGTTTTTTGTTTTTACGCATGCCCAGTCATGGCTTTTATAAGAGGGTGGGGGAGTGGTTCCCTGTGGACAGGTTATTGTTGACAGGGCATTGTTGACAAGTCATTGTTGACAAGTCCTTGTGGACAGGTCCTTGTGGTCGAGTCCTTGTGGACGAGTCCTTGTCCCTTTGGACTGATCCCTTTGGACCGGTCCCTTTGGACTGATTCCTACGGACTAGCCCATGAATTTATTTAAATTATGTCAAAGGGCATAACTACATTTTGCGTGTAAAGCAGTGTGTTGAACTGACGTTTTTCACTAGTCCCCCACTACTATAATGTGATAACGATATGAAAGGAAAGTGACGAAATACATGTGAACACGTGTGAGATGACCTTATTACCGTCCTCCTTGCGAAACAAGTCACATCCTGTTTTGGTTCATACGTGGGAAAATGCAAGTTCTTGTGTAATATGACCTAACACACAAGTGTACACATGTGCACGTGCACGATAAGAGCTAACAAGTCACAACCTGTTTTGACAGTGGTGGGAATAAGGCTAGAGACATGTACGAGTAGTCTAATTACACCGGCAGACAACCCCTTTCCTATGGATAACTTATTTCCACTCTAAAATAAAATCTACCCCTACTAGAGGGTGAAATAATAATTTTTAGGTAATAGTCGCTTTCCATGTGCATCATGTGGGAGTTTGTATTTCAATATGAAATTAAACTCGTTCCACATAAAGTGCATGCATAAAACTGAATGCCGATATGATTTATATTTTTTTTGTTTTACAAATGCGCAATTGTTTTTTTTTTGTAAGAGGGCGGGCTTTTTGAATAATGATTTATAGATACGTTTTTTTTTACAAATTAACCAAAGATCCAAAATCTAATAGGTCATTGGCTTTTTAATATCTTATGAACTAAGAAAGCTGGGGACTTGTATGAGGGGTCGTTGGACTTGGGGTGACGCCCTGTTTTTGAATGTATTATTCATTTTTTGTCAAAAGGGCCTAACTGCACTTTCGTTAATATCTCGCTAACTAATAATCACTGAGGGTCAAGTGAGGTGTCATAGAACTTAAAATGACCAACCCCTCCCCATGACCAATGAATTTACCCCAAAATAAAACAGCAAGGTCATTAACCTAAGATTTTATCAACTAATAATCAGAGAGGGACAAGTAAGGTGTCACAAGACTCAGGATGGCCAACCCTTTTCCATGACCAACGAATTTACCCAAAATACCCAAAACAGCAAGGTCATTGACCTAGGATTTTATAAACTTATCAGTAGAGAGGGTCAAGTGAGGTGTCATAGGACTACGAATGGTTAACCCTTTCCCATGACCAATGAATTTACCCCAAAAATCCAAAACAGCAATGTCATTGACCTGAGATTTTATAAACTAATAATCGGATACCAACATGTGAGGTGTCATAGGACTTAGAATGGTCAACCCTTTCCCATGGCTAATGAATTTACCCAAAAATACCCTATACATCAAGGTCATCGACCTGAGATTTTATAAACTAATAATCGGATATGGACATGTGAAATGTTTACAGTGAGTGATGAAACATAGCTAGGTAGTGAAAGAATTATTGTAGGCTACATGTATGGTGACTGACAAATCTTTCACCATTGGAACTTGTTTTCAGATCAAACTGCAGTACAGAGAGAGTATAGGTTGTAGATATGGGATAATAAAATGACAAATGGAGTATACAAAATCTGATTTATCGATTCAAGAAATAAGAGTAGACAATCTTTAATTGATTGGTTAAAGAGGATAGCTAAAATCCAAAATGGTGACTATATCGAACTAAACTGATCCAAGCTGAATCAAACCCAACTAAACCGAACTAAATCGAAGCAAACTTAATCAAAAACAAGTCAATGGTTTAAGTGTAAAACTTGTGGGTGAATGTGGTCATTGGTAATGTCAGAAAGGAAAGGGATAACGCTCTACCTATAGAGGGTAGGTAAAGCTAGTGCATGATGCTAATGCACACACACAAGTACATGAAACACACACAACTAACCTATACTGTTTTTATGGGTTGACTGTTAAAACTTGCTCAGTGGTTACTGGGACAAGATGGTCGCTACACACAACAAGCGTTAAATACTTGAGGCCAATAATCTACACACACACACACACACAAACACACACTTGTTCTAAACTAAACTGTCTTGCTGACAGTGCTCACACTGTAGGCAGATGACAGAAATGCTTGGCTAACAGAAATACGAGTACAATCATTTCTGGTTGTCTAATGTTACCAGCTAACCATTTTGTGCTGCAGTGGCGAGCACATGTGTCACTTACACTAGAGATTTTAACTTGATTTCAAGCTCTAAGTCCTAGAACGAATCAATCTAAGAAAAAAGGGCATGGTGGCGCAGTGGTTAAGCTGTTAGCCTTTCACTAAAGTGGACTAGGGTTTGATTTCAGGTTAATACGCATGTCATAAACATATAAAAAGCAGAGATAATGTTTTAAACCGATTACACTCGTCTCTTTTCAAATTATTACTTGGATTACAAATACAAAGGTGGACTGGCTGTGATATACAGTTAATGCTGCCTATTGCACACTAGCTGTAAGGAAGCCATATGTAGAGCTATATGTAGAGAACTACCTAGCGATTTCATGAACTGGTATAGCTATGTCGCATAAACGGTGCAGGATACAATCCAGCAACTATAATTCGTATCTTGTGGAACAGAGAAAATGCACTTTTGCCTTAATGGATAACAAATGTGTGCAGACGAAAGACCTACGCATTAGCCTAGCAAGGGGTTATAACCACGAGGAGGAGGTGTGATTTCTATATTTTATTGTTTAGAGACATGGCTTTTATAACCAGTAGATTTAATTGATTTAGTATTTTGTAAATATTTATTTTTGTAATTGTAAATAGTTAATTTTTTAAAATAGTAGAAACCATTTATTTTTGTAATGGTAAATGTTAAATGTATAATTAAAGTTCTTTGGGATGAGTGTGCATGTCAATGATGTTTTTAGGGATAAATAGAGTGGTTGTGTGTTTGTTCTCAAAGACAGGCAAGGTTGTGTGGATGTATGACTACACATAAAGAGAGAGAGAGAGTGTAGAAACAGCCTTATCTGCAGTAGTAATAGTAGACCTCTATGTTTTGCATACATATAGACAGACTGTACGATCGCAATGGCCAAGCACTCACTTTAACACCATTTACAAAATCTTAAAATGAAAAAATCATGTTTCGCAAATATGGACTTTTGACATAAACAAAATAAAAATAAAATGTGTAAACAACAAATTGGAAAATCCATGTTTCCATATCATGAAATTCAAAAACTTTAAACTGACATTTAAAAGAAATGCAAATGGAAAATTGACAAATTGTAATGTGTGAAATGTGAAAATGAACAAATGGCTATCATTATTTAAAAAACAAATGGTGCTGTGTGGTTGAGGTGTGAATCAAACCCTACTTATTTTGGACCACCCGAGACTGAGTATACTTGTTTTAGTCCTCATACCACTTTTAAAATTTTGTGTTAAAGCTAGGAATTGAACCTAAGAGCTTGTAGGGGGAGACAAAGGTTTGAATATGTTAAACAGATAGCCGTGAATGTAGGATGTGGTAGCTATATAGAGATGAAACGATTAGCTCGGGACAGATAGACACTGAGATCTGCATCAAACCAGTCAAAGGACTAAAGACTCAAACAACAACATATACGTTCACCAAAATAATGTTGTGTAACGGTAAATGTTAGTCAACGAACAGTAATGCATTACTAAAACCCATGACACGATACCTAAGAGCTTTTCTAAAATGATTTTAAAATGCCTTTAACCCTATATTGAACACCCAGTTCACAAGACTCATAACTGCAATATTATGGTAAAACAAAACAAAATCTATATTTCAAAACAAGCAAGTGGTTTAGTCAATGTATACTGGAAAAAAAAGTTTTGTAAACACTCAAGTCCTCAAGACCAATTAAATTAGTAACTGTTAAGTTGGCCGAGTGGTTAAGGTGTTTGACTTAAGATCAAATTTCTGTATAAGGAAGCAAGGGTTCGAATCCCTTACCTGACATAACTATTGCCTTAACATGGCTTGGCCACACTGTATTATTATGATACTCGGTACACAAACCATAGATATAGTGTATTGTTTAAGGCCACTCCCTTTCTGAACATAGTCAGAGACTGTTGATGGTTAACAATTGTATTAATAGTGGGACATGGGGATAGCAATTAAGAAAAAACAGCCAATACCCATACAATATTTTTATTCATTTAGTTTTTTTTACAATAGTTACACACTGAATACAACATTTTATCTCTTTACCATTGTTTGATATAGATTTTAAACACAACGCTTGTTGTAGATCCTTTTACAACTTTCTCCAGGTACTCTTGTTCTTAAAAACTGGGGAAGCCGCAATGGTTTTATAGACATTAAACCCTCATTCTCTTCTTTTTCATCATCATCATCATCATCATCATCATCATCATCATTATAAATATTATCTTTATAATTATTATAGTCATTGTCACCATCATTATCATCATCATCATCATCCTCAACATCACTAGAACTATCCAATTCCTTTTTTTCCTTTTCAAAAGGGGCCTCTTGAAGAGTCTGTGTTGCTTTTGATAGTGTTACGTTTTTATTGAACGTTGACAACTGTCCTAACATGACTTTTTGAGGAGATAAATGTTTTTTCACAAGGAAGTCACTATGTAGAGTAACACTATGTTTTTGTTGGACTTGCTTTTTCTTGTTCTTTTGATCATGTTTTGTTAACACTAATGGTGTTTCATTTGGTATACCACATTGATGAGTACCCACACTTAAGACCTCACCATGTTTACTTTTTAGATGACCTAGACATTTTGTTGTTCTTTGTTTTGAGCACTGCCAAAATATGATGCCATTCGCATTTTCTCGCTTATAGTTATAAGAGTACCCATGATACAGGGCACGTGGTTTACCTTTATTGGTTATAGTATATTCCATAGTAGCCACTGACTTGTATAGTCGATCCGCCTACTACAAAGGTCTGAACACTTGTGGTGAAAGAATGATGTTGTGTTGACGTTTTATGCAGGATAATGTTGGTGGCATATGCGGGTGGCTTTTTGTGGGTGGCTTATGTTGATGACATGTGTTGTTGGCTGATTTTGGTGGCTTATGTTGATGGTTTATGGTGGTGGCTTATGTTGGTGGCTTATGGTGGTGGCTTATGTTGGTGGCTTATGTTGGTGGCTTATGTTGATGACATATGTTGGTGACTTATGTTGATAGCTTATGTTGGTGGCTAATGTTGATGACATATGTTGTTGGCATATGGTGGTGGCTTATGTTGATAGTTTATGTCGCTGGTCTATGTAGATGGTTTATGTTAATGGCTTAGGTTAATGTCTTAGGTTGATGGCATAAGTTGATGGCTTATGTTGGTGGCTTATGGGGTGGCTTATGCTGGTGGCTTATGCTGGTGGCTTATGCTGGTGGTTTATGGTGGTGGCTTATGTTGATGACATATGTTGGTGACTTATGTTGGTGGCTTATGTTGGTGGCTTATGATGGTGGCTTATGATGGGGGCTTATGGTGGTGGCTTATGATGGTGGGTTATGGTGGTGGTTTATGGTGGCTTATGGTGGTGGCTTGTGGTGGCTTGTGGTGGCTTGTGGTGATGGCTTATGGTGGCTTATGGTGGTGACTTATAGTGGTGGCCTATGTTGGTGGCTTATTTTTGGTGGTTTACGTTAATACCTTATTTGTAATGACTTATTTGACAAGTTATTGTTGTCAATGTATTTAGAGGATTTTTCTCTTGGTCTTGGCAAGTATCTCAACCCTTTTTTTATGGTAGCATAATGCTTACCGCCATGTTTGTAAGCAACAACAACACACTAAAATTCCAAGAATCCAAAGTACTCAAATGTTAATGATTGTCTCTCAACTCCATTCAACGTCTAGTCTAAAACATTATATATTTTTCACATTTTTCAGAAAAGGTAAATTGGGAAAGTAGGCTATATGTTTAAACTAAAAATCATATCAAATCATATGCTAACTCCAACACCTACGTCTATCCCACTCTCAGTCAAAAAAATATAATATTCTTCAAATTTTTCCAACACAGTATTTGGAAAGTAGGCCATATTTTGAAAACTAATCATCCTATAAAGTCATATATATAGACTCAAACCAATGGCTTTTATATCCTTAATCGTAAGAACAAAATATGGAATTTTTGTCTTTTTTTTCCAAAAATGTTCATTTTAAAACGGGGCTATATTTTGGAAACTAGGAATTTTACAAGAAAGTTTGTTTAACGTAAATGACAGGTATTTACCCCCACTATCCACAATCCAAGTCCCAGGTCTCTGGGACAAAATCCAAAAAAAGTTCAATTTGGAAAGTAGGCGATATTTTGAAAACTAATCATCCTAAAAAGTCATATATAGACTCAAACCAATGGCTTTTATGTCCTTAATTGGTAGAACAAAACTTAACATTTTTTCAGTTTTTCCAAAAAAGTCCAATTTCCAAAATTGTCTATATTTTGGGAACTAAGAATTTTACAAAAAAGTTTGTTTAACGAAAATGAAAGGTCTTTACCCCCCTCTACCCAAAACATAAATTTCAGGTCCCTAGGACAAAAACTGTGCAGTAGGGTTTTTTTTTACTTTTTCCACTTTACCTCCCCACTTCACAAAATGGCGGCCATAGCTTAACTTAACATAGCCTAACCTAACAAAATGGCGGCCGTAGCTTAACTTAACCTAGCCTAACCTAACAAGATGGCGGCCGTAGCTTTACTTAACCTAACCTAACCTAACTTAACCTAAACCTACGAGGCACGATCAAAAAATTTTCAAGATAGTTGTCATAGCTTAACTGAACCTAGTCTAACCTAACCTAAGCCTACGAGGTGTGATCATAAAGTTCCAAGATGGTGGTCGTAGCTTAACTCTACCTAACCTAACCCTACGAGGTGTGATCAAAAAGTTCCAAAATGGCTGTCGTAGCTTAACTTAACCTTTCATTGAATCCTGGTGATTGACCCCTTTTGATTGATCTCTGTTGGTGTATCCCTTTGGACTGGTCCCTGTTGACTAGCCCCCTTTGGACGGGTCCTTTTTGAAGGGCCATTTCTTAACGGGTCCTTGTTGACGGGTCCCTGTGGGCGGGTCCATTTGACATAATTTGGATATAATGCGGGGATCAGTCCAAAGGACCCGCCCACAGGGACCCGTCAACAAGGACCCGTTAAAAATGACCCTTCAAAAAGGACCCGTCCAAAGGGGGCTAGTCAACAGGGACCAGTCCAAAGGGATACACCAACAGAGATCAATCAAAAGGGGTCAATCACCAGGATTCAATCAAAGGTTAAGTTAAGCTACGACAGCCATTTTGGAACTTTTTGATCACACCTCGTAGGTTTAGGTTAGGTAGAGTTAAGCTACGACCACCATCTTGGAACTTTATGATCACACCTCGTAGGCTTAGGTTAGGTTAGACTAGGTTCAGTTAAGCTATGACCACCATCTTGAAAATTTTTTGATCGTGCCTCGTAGGTTAAGGTTAAGTTAGGTTAGGTTAGGTTAAGTAAAGCTACGGCCGCCATCTTGTTAGGTTAGGCTAGGTTAAGTTAAGCTACGGCCGCCATTTTGTTAGGTTAGGCTATGTTAAGTTAAGCTATGGCCGCCATTTTGTGAAGTGGGGAGGTAAAGTGGATATAGACCCCCCCCCAAAAAAAAACCTACTGCACAGTTTTTGTCCTAGGGACCTGAAATTTATGTTTTGGGTAGAGGGGGTAAAGACCTTTCATTTTCGTTAAACAAACTTTTTTGTAAAATTCTTAGTTCCCAAAATATAGACAATTTTGGAAATTGGACTTTTTTGGAAAAACTGAAAAAATGTTAAGTTTTGTTCTACCAATTAAGGACATAAAAGCCATTGGTTTGAGTCTATATATGACTTTTTAGGATGATTAGTTTTCAAAATATCGCCTACTTTCCAAATTGAACTTTTTTTGGATTTTGTCCCAGAGACCTGGGACTTGGATTGTGGATAGTGGGGGTAAATACCTGTCATTTACGTTAAACAAACTTTCTTGTAAAATTCCTAGTTTCCATAATATAGCCCCGTTTTAAAATGAACATTTTTGGAAAAAATGACAAAAATTCCATATTTTGTTCTTACGATTAAGGATATAAAAGCCATTGGTGTGAGTCTATATATATATGACTTTATAGGATGATTAGTTTTCAAAATATGGCCTACTTTCCAAATACTGTGTTGGAAAAATTTGAAGAATATTATATTTTTTTGACTGAGAGTGGGATAGACGTAGGTGTTGGAGTTAGCATATGATTTGATATGATTTTTAGTTTAAACATATAGCCTACTTTCCCAATTTACCTTTTCTGAAAAATGTGAAAAATATATAATGTTTTTGACTAGACGTTGAATGGAGTTGAGAGACAATCATTAACCTTTGAGTACTTTGGATTCTTGGAATTTTAGTGTGTTGTTGTTGCTCACAAACATGGCGGTAAGCATTATGCTACCATAAAAAAGGGTTGAGATACTTGCCAAGACCAAGAGAAAAATCCTCTAAATACATTGACAACAATAACTTGTCAAATAAGTCATTACAAATAAGGTATTAACGTAAACCACCAAAAATAAGACACCAACATAGGCCACCACTATAAGTCACCACCATAAGCCACCATAAGCCATCACCACAAGCCACCACAAGCCACCACAAGCCACCACCATAAGCCACCATAAACCACCACCATAACCCACCATCATAAGCCACCACCATAAGCCCCCATCATAAGCCACCACCATAAGCCACCAACATAAGCCACCAACATAAGTCACCAACATATGTCATCAACATAAGCCACCACCATAAACCACCAGCATAAGCCACCAGCATAAGCCACCAGCATAAGCCACCCCATAAGCCACCAACATAAGCCATCAACTTATGCCATCAACCTAAGACATTAACCTAAGCCATTAACATAAACCATCTACATAGACCAGCGACATAAACTATCAACATAAGCCACCACCATATGCCAACAACATATGTCATCAACATTAGCCACCAACATAAGCTATCAACATAAGTCACCAACATATGTCATCAACATAAGCCACCAACATAAGCCACCAACATAAGCCACCGCCATAAGCCACCAACATAAGCCACCACCATAAACCATCAACATAAGCCACCAAAATCAGCCAACAACACATGTCATCAACATAAGCCACCCACAAAAAGCCACCCGCATATGCCACCAACATTATCCTGCATAAAACGTCAACACAACATCATTCTTTCACCACAAGTGTTCAGACCTTTGTAGTAGGCGGATCGACTATACAAGTCAGTGGCTACTATGGAATATACTATAACCAATAAAGGTAAACCACGTGCCCTGTATCATGGGTACTCTTATAACTATAAGCGAGAAAATGCGAATGGCATCATATTTTGGCAGTGCTCAAAACAAAGAACAACAAAATGTCTAGGTCATCTAAAAAGTAAACATGGTGAGGTCTTAAGTGTGGGTACTCATCAATGTGGTATACCAAATGAAACACCATTAGTGTTAACAAAACATGATCAAAAGAACAAGAAAAAGCAAGTCCAACAAAAACATAGTGTTACTCTACATAGTGACTTCCTTGTGAAAAAACATTTATCTCCTCAAAAAGTCATGTTAGGACAGTTGTCAACGTTCAATAAAAACGTAACACTATCAAAAGCAACACAGACTCTTCAAGAGGCCCCTTTTGAAAAGGAAAAAAAGGAATTGGATAGTTCTAGTGATGTTGAGGATGATGATGATGATGATAATGATGGTGACAATGACTATAATAATTATAAAGATAATATTTATAATGATGATGATGATGATGATGATGATGATGATGATGAAAAAGAAGAGAATGAGGGTTTAATGTCTATAAAACCATTGCGGCTTCCCCAGTTTTTAAGAACAAGAGTACCTGGAGAAAGTTGTAAAAGGATCTACAACAAGCGTTGTGTTTAAAATCTATATCAAACAATGGTAAAGAGATAAAATGTTGTATTCAGTGTGTAACTATTGTAAAAAAAACTAAATGAATAAAAATATTGTATGGGTATTGGCTGTTTTTTCTTAATTGCTATCCCCATGTCCCACTATTAATACAATTGTTAACCATCAACAGTCTCTGACTATGTTCAGAAAGGGAGTGGCCTTAAACAATACACTATATCTATGGTTTGTGTACCGAGTATCATAATAATACAGTGTGGCCAAGCCATGTTAAGGCAATAGTTATGTCAGGTAAGGGATTCGAACCCTTGCTTCCTTATACAGAAATTTGATCTTAAGTCAAACACCTTAACCACTCGGCCAACCTAACAGTTACTAATTTAATTGGTCTTGAGGACTTGAGTGTTTACAAAACTTTTTTTTCCAGTATACATTGACTAAACCACTTGCTTGTTTTGAAATATAGATTTTGTTTTGTTTTACCATAATATTGTAGTTATGAGTCTTGTGAACTGGGTGTTCAATATAGGGTTAAAGGCATTTTAAAATCATTTTAGAAAAGCTCTTAGGTATCGTGTCATGGGTTTTAGTAATGCATTACTGTTCGTTGACTAACATTTACCGTTACACAACATTATTTTGGTGAACGTATATGTTGTTGTTTGAGTCTTTAGTCCTTTGACTGGTTTGATGCAGATCTCAGTGTCTATCTGTCCCGAGCTAATCGTTTCATCTCTATATAGCTACCACATCCTACATTCACGGCTATCTGTTTAACATATTCAAACCTTTGTCTCCCCCTACAAGCTCTTAGGTTCAATTCCTAGCTTTAACACAAAATTTTAAAAGTGGTATGAGGACTAAAACAAGTATACTCAGTCTCGGGTGGTCCAAAATAAGTAGGGTTTGATTCACACCTCAACCACACAGCACCATTTTTTTTTTTAAATAATGATAGCCATTTGTTCATTTTCACATTTCACACATTACAATTTGTCAATTTTCCATTTGCATTTCTTTTAAATGTCAGTTTAAAGTTTTTGAATTTCATGATATGGAAACATGGATTTTCCAATTTGTTGTTTACACATTTTATTTTTATTTTGTTTATGTCAAAAGTCCATATTTGCGAAACATGATTTTTTCATTTTAAGATTTTGTAAATGGTGTTAAAGTGAGTGCTTGGCCATTGCGATCGTACAGTCTGTCTATGTGTATGCAAAACATAGAGGTCTACTATTACTACTGCAGATAAGGCTGTTTCTACACTCTCTCTCTCTCTTTATGTGTAGTCATACATCCACACAACCTTGCCTGTCTTTGAGAACAAACACACAACCACTCTATTTATCCCTAAAAACATCATTGACATGCACACTCATCCCAAAGAACTTTAATTATACATTTAACATTTACCATTACAAAAATAAATGGTTTCCACTATTTTAAAAAATTAACTATTTACAATTACAAAAATAAATATTTACAAAATACTAAATCAATTAAATCTACTGGTTATAAAAGCCATGTCTCTAAACAATAAAATATAGAAATCACACCTCCTCCTCGTGGTTATAACCCCTTGCTAGGCTAATGCGTAGGTCTTTCGTCTGCACACATTTGTTATCCATTAAGGCAAAAGTGCATTTTCTCTGTTCCACAAGATACGAATTATAGTTGCTGGATTGTATCCTGCACCGTTTATGCGACATAGCTATACCAGTTCATGAAATCGCTAGGTAGTTCTCTACATATAGCTCTACATATGGCTTCCTTACAGCTAGTGTGCAATAGGCAGCATTAACTGTATATCACAGCCAGTCCACCTTTGTATTTGTAATCAAAGTAATAATTTGAAAAGAGACGAGTGTAATCGGTTTAAAACATTATATCTGCTTTTTATATGTTTATGACATGCGTATTAACCTGAAATCAAACCCTAGTCCACTTTAGTGAAAGGCTAACAGCTTAACCACTGCGCCACCATGCCCTTTTTTCTTAGATTGATTCGTTCTAGGACTTAGAGCTTGAAATCAAGTTAAAATCTCTAGTGTAAGTGACACATGTGCTCGCCACTGCAGCACAAAATGGTTAGCTGGTAACATTAGACAACCAGAAATGATTGTATTTCTGTTAGCCAAGCATTTCTGTCATCTGCCTACAGTGTGAGCACTGTCAGCAAGACAGTTTAGTTTAGAACAAGTGTGTGTTTGTGTGTGTGTGTGTGTGTGTAGATTATTAGCCTCAAGTATTTAACGCTAGTTGTGTGTAGCGACCATCTTGTCCCAGTAACCACTGAGCAAGTTTTAACAGTCAACCCATAAAAACAGTATAGGTTAGTTGTGTGTGTTTCATGTACTTGTGTGTGTGCATTAGCATCGTGCACTAGCTTTACCTACCCTCTATAGGTAGAGCGTTATCCCTTTCCTTTCTGACATTACCAATGACCACATTCACCCACAAGTTTTACACTTAAACCATTGACTTGTTTTTGATTAAGTTTGCTTCGATTTAGTTCGGTTTAGTTGGGTTTGATTCAGCTTGGATCAGTTTAGTTCGATATAGTCACCATTTTGGATTTTAGCTATCCTCTTTAACCAATCAATTAAAGATTGTCTACTCTTATTTCTTGAATCGATAAATCAGATTTTGTATACACCATTTGTCATTTTATTATCCCATATCTACAACCTATACTCTCTCTGTACTGCAGTTTGATCTGAAAACAAGTTCCAATGGTGAAAGATTTGTCAGTCACCATACATGTAGCCTACAATAATTCTTTCACTACCTAGCTATGTTTCATCACTCACTGTAAACATTTCACATGTCCATATCCGATTATTAGTTTATAAAATCTCAGGTCGATGACCTTGATGTATAGGGTATTTTTGGGTAAATTCATTAGCCATGGGAAAGGTTTGACCATTCTAAGTCCTATGACACCTCACATGTTGGTATCCGATTATTAGTTTATAAAATCTCAGGTCAATGACATTGCTGTTTTGGATTTTTGGGGTAAATTCATTGGTCATGGGAAAGGGTTAACCATTCGTAGTCCTATGACACCTCACTTGACCCTCTCTACTGATAAGTTTATAAAATCCTAGGTCAATGACCTTGCTGTTTTGGGTATTTTGGGTAAATTCGTTGGTCATGGAAAAGGGTTGGCCATCCTGAGTCTTGTGACACCTTACTTGTCCCTCTCTGATTATTAGTTGATAAAATCTTAGGTTAATGACCTTGCTGTTTTATTTTGGGGTAAATTCATTGGTCATGGGGAGGGGTTGGTCATTTTAAGTTCTATGACACCTCACTTGACCCTCAGTGATTATTAGTTAGCGAGATATTAACGAAAGTGCAGTTAGGCCCTTTTGACAAAAAATGAATAATACATTCAAAAACAGGGCGTCACCCCAAGTCCAACGACCCCTCATACAAGTCCCCAGCTTTCTTAGTTCATAAGATATTAAAAAGCCAATGACCTATTAGATTTTGGATCTTTGGTTAATTTGTAAAAAAAACGTATCTATAAATCATTATTCAAAAAGCCCGCCCTCTTACAAAAAAAAACAATTGCGCATTTGTAAAACAAAAAAATTATAAATCATATCGGCATTCAGTTTTATGCATGCACTTTATGTGGAACGAGTTTAATTTCATATTGGCATACAAACTCCCACATGATGCACATGGAAAGCGACTATTACCTAAAAATTATTATTTCACCCTCTAGTAGGGGTAGATTTTATTTTAGAGTGGAAATAAGTTATCCATAGGAAAGGGGTTGTCTGCCGGTGTAATTAGACTACTCGTACATGTCTCTAGCCTTATTCCCACCACTGTCAAAACAGGTTGTGACTTGTTAGCTCTTATCGTGCACGTGCACATGTGTACACTTGTGTGTTAGGTCATATTACACAAGAACTTGCATTTTCCCACGTATGAACCAAAACAGGATGTGACTTGTTTCGCAAGGAGGACGGTAATAAGGTCATCTCACACGTGTTCACATGTATTTCGTCACTTTCCTTTCATATCGTTATCACATTATAGTAGTGGGGGACTAGTGAAAAACGTCAGTTCAACACACTGCTTTACACGCAAAATGTAGTTAGGCCCTTTGACATAATTTAAATAAATTCATGGGCTAGTCCGTAGGAATCAGTCCAAAGGGACCGGTCCAAAGGGATCAGTCCAAAGGGACAAGGACTCGTCCACAAGGACTCGACCACAAGGACCTGTCCACAAGGACCCGTCAACAATGACTTGTCAACAATGACTTGTCAACAATGCCCTGTCAACAATAACCTGTCCACAGGGAACCACTCCCCCACCCTCTTATAAAAGCCATGACTGGGCATGCGTAAAAACAAAAAACAAGCATGTTAATTCATAGTGACTATCCACCGTACACATGCACTTTATGTGGAACAACGTTTAAATCCATATCGGCATTCAAACGCTCACATATTGCAATTGGAAAGAGAGATTCTCTAAAAAATTACAATTTCACCCCCTAGTAGGGGTAGGTATTACTTTTGGGGTTGAAATATGTTGTCCATTGGAAAGGGGGTATCAGCCCGAGTTCAATGACACCTCATTTGTCAAAATCCAACCATGCGTTCGATAGATATCGGGCTGCCGCCATCTTGTGAGGAGGGTGAGGAGGAGGAGGATTTAGAACCCCTCAAAAACCACTACTGCTTTTCCTTAAACTGGTGTGTCCTAATAGGAATGAACTCGTTCGCGTTAAATCACACAAAATAACTGCAATTGACAGCTGCAGCAGGCACGAAGATCGGTGGTCCGAACCTCAATTCTGACAACGATTATCTGGAGTGTGGTTTTATTCCGTTTGTTCTCCTCATTCCGGGAAAAATGTTGAGATGGTAGGCGTACCTTATTTCGTAATAATAATAATAATAATAATAATAATAATAATAATGTCTACCACTTATTATTCCCATTTCCAACGTGGTAGGGGTGAGATGGGATAAAATTTCTATGTGGCGGATGGTTTTTACGGCCGGATGCCCTTCCTGACTCCAAACTCATGAGAGGAGTTAATAAGAGATGAAATGAATAAAGTTGAATGAAACTGGGCAAGGAGGGGGAAGGAAGCGACCGTGGCCTGTCAGGAGGTGCCGTCCCAGCATGTGCCTGGAGTTGAAAATGGGGAAACCTTGGAAAACCATGTCATGGATGGCTGACGGTTGGGCTCGAACCCACGCGTCTACCGAGGCAGCAGAGAGCTTTATCCCATGACCTAACGCTGTGATTTAGCGAGCGTAACTACCGCTGTCGGTAATAATAATAATAACTAGCGGACCTATGCGTGAACCATCGCATGTGTATGAATCACCTGTCCGGCTTTGTTGGTACGCGGCCACGACGACGCGACGCGAGATTGTTATGGTAATTAGTACTAATTTCTTATTGTTATCTTAGATTTTATAATGATGCGATATGTAAACAACATGTTTTTGTCACGTATTAATAGCAATGACCTTTTTTGCATTTAAACCTGTGAAAAACGATCAGGGTCCATGTCGTGATACAATAGTTTGAAATCATTTGTAAAAAAACATTTACTGTTAAAATAATGAAATTAATTTTTGTGTTTTCTCCAAACACTGCTCTTTTATATTATCAAGAAAAATTCTAGAGTTCTGAATTTCTGTTCGATTGAGTTTACGAATTTTGATTTTGCTGTTCTGAAAAAAATTCATCTTGTGGCCTTGATCATTTTTCCCCTGTACCTTCAAATCGTTGAAGCACCGGTCCCCTGTTTTCTCTGTCAATCAATATCTGATACGTAAAAACTTTTAGAATACCAGATGAGATACCTTTTTATATTTTTACAGTGTACAAAAAGTATATATTATAGTATGCACACGTCTAATTATCCCCGTTCCAGAGGAGTCGTGAATGAGATGTGAGGAGTTCCTTATATGGAGGATGGTATTTACGGCTGGATTCCCTTCCTGGCACCAACCTCGTACGACAAGTTAATCAGATATTATGTACAAGATGATGAGTGAAACGAAATTGGATAAGAAGTTCAAAGAAATCGGGCGTAGTTTATTACAAGGTACCGTCTCAGCATTCTTCTGGTGTTTAAAACGGCAAGCCACGGAAAACCATTTCATGTACGGTTGACGGAGGGGTTTAATCTGCGAGTCCGGAGTATGGCTTTGCACATTAGCACGTTTATAAGCGGGCCGTTCCTTCTTGACCGGTACATACAGTGAGTCTTTTAGGCCAGCTTATCTGTCTCCCGTTGACTCATCACTCCCCGCTCGGCATAACATAGCACTTCGCTAACGTTACCCGTGCATGACATGAGATAACAATTAAAATTAATAAAATAAGCTGCTACTACCTTATTGCAGGATATGTTCTAAATGTTCTCCTCCTACATCCACACATTTCCAGCATCGTCTTGGGAAACTCCGATTCATGTTCGTCTTTCGTAATATTTTTCTCGAACGAAGCTTGGTTCCATTTACACGGGTATGGTTCGACGACGCAGAATAACAGATGTTGGAGTAGAGAACCCCCCCATCGCATATACGAAATTCCTCTACATAACGAATGGGTCGGAGTATGGTGCGCAGTGAATGGATACATTATTATAGGGCCTATCCTTTTTCAAGGCACAATAAATGCACAAAGGTACAGGGAAAATATACCCAAACCATTTTTTGACGAACTGATGGACTCTAACTCACGAAATGGATATATTCAGCAAGACTCGGGACTCGGTCACCACGCATACAAATCATGACACATTAAACTTAATTGAGGAAATTTTTGAATACCGTGTAATTAGTACGGTCTTATGGCTGTCACGGTCCCCATATTTAACTGTTTGTGACTTTTATTTACAAGGGTGCTTAAAGAATAAATGTATGCAAGAAACCCTCACGCGTTGGGCGTACTGAAAGAACATATCCGGATAGATATAAAGCCTCAATTACGGAAGACGAACTTATGCGTGTGAATCGGAGTTTCCTAAGACGATGCCGGAAATGTGTGGATGTATGAGGAGAAAATGTCCAACATCTCCTGTCGTAAGGTACGAGCTTATTTAATTAATTGTTATTTTCTTAATTTTAATTGTCATCTCATGTCAAGCACGGATAAAGTGAGCGAAGTGCTATGTTATACCGAGCAGGGAGTTATGAGTCAACGGGAGACAGATAAGCTGGGCGCACCGGCCGGCCGAGTCGTGAGAGAGACTCACTGTATTACATACGCAGTGGTGTCACCACGCACAGTGAGCCTTCAGAGCCTCCATACCTTGGTGATCAATGTAAATAAAGTACGCAATGTGTCCTCGGCAGTGCATGTGCATATTCAGTGGTCTCAGTGTTCTACTCGGGCTTTAAGAAGAATTCTCACGCGCTTACGACCGGCCACGAATATCCGGCCCATCTATACCTACCGCGGTCAGTTACCATACACAGGAAGCAAACAATTAAAATACTATAGGACGTTGCATTGGGTTCCTCGCCCGCTTGCTCCATTTACTTACGGTACCACAAAACAGCATCGCACCAGTTGTTCCCCTTTAGAGAAAAAACAAGGGCTAGTTCTGTGAAGAACTAAATAGCCCATCCTACTGTTCTTACTTAGGACAAGAGGAATGAAAACGAGATTTATAACAAGTAGTTCCGTGAACAACTAAAGCCTATTTTCATATATCCTACTTATGTTAATTGCCACTATCAACATAAAAAATTCAGCTTGATTGCTGTAATAGATTCGTAGATATTGAGAACCGATTAAATATTGCGGATGGTCGCCATGTTGGATGTTTATATATGTAGGTCTTAGAGTTATGTACTGTTAGATGAAGATTATTGTGTACGTGTAGTATTCAAACTTCAATCGCATGATTAGGACACAAGAAGTAAAAACGGGTTTTTAAAATTTCGCACAGCTGCCATCTTGTGGTTATGGAAACAATTGAAAAAAATTAGATGCCAGTGGATTATCATTTGTATAAGGATTCACTGTACCAAGTGCCACTGCACCCGGATGGATAAAATGCTAGAACCGTCCATATGAATATGTATACTTCGCGCCGCCGCCATGTTGGATTTGTGATCACCAGTTTATTGATAGTCCTATAGGTGAACTTATATTCATAACCCCTATGATCATACAAAAGTTCAGTTTGATTGCTGTAATAGATTCGTAGATATTGAGATCCGTCTAAATATTTCAGATGGTCGCCATGTTGGATTGTTATATGTATAGGCCATAGAGTCATGTACCAGTAAAGGAAAATTATTGCGTAGGTTTATTATGCAAACTTTCACTTCGATCGCATGATTACGACACAAGAAATAAAAACTTAATTTTAAAATTCGCACAGCCGCCATCTTGAGGTTATGTAAACAATTGAATTAAATTAGATACCAGTGCATTACAATGTGAATACACATTTGCTGTACCAAGTTTCATTGGGTTTGGATTATAAATCGCGAGAAAAGTCTATTTAAAACTTTCAAATTTGCTTGGCCGCCATGTTAGTTATGTAGTTACCCGGGTTTTGAAAGTCTCTTAGATAAACTTCCAGCAGTACCATTTATCTCAATACAAAATTTCAGGGTGATACCGGGAATAATTTCAGAGATATAGATTGCCGGTGAAATATTTCGCATAGACGCCATCTTGAGGTTATGTAAACAATTGAACGAAGTTAGATGTTGGTGCATTACAATGTGTATAAACATATACTTAACCAAGTTTCATTGCGTTTGGTTGGTTCAATCGCGAGAAACGTCTATTTAAAAGTCGCAACTTCCCTTGGCCGCCATGTTGGGTTTGTAGTTAACAATTTTTCAAAAGTCACATAGGTGATCTTCTAGTAGTTTTGTTTATCACCGTACATACTTCCAGGGTGATATCGGTAATAGTTTCGGAGATATTGAATGCTGGTGAAATATTTCGCACAGCCGCCATGTTGGATTGGTGAGACGTAACAAAATTTGAAGGACACGGTCAAGGTCATCCGGTATAGTGCTATGAACTTACCGAATTTCATTGAAATTGCTCCAGCTGTTTAGAAGTTATTAGGACACACACACACACGGACAAAACGTGATCTCATAAGCCTATTTTTTTTTCATAAATGAAAAAGGCTAAAAAATAGCACAACTGCCATTTTTAAGTTCTCATAAAATTCCATTAAACTAGACATCAGTATAATTATTGAGGATTGTATGAAGATGTACTGTTCCAAGTTTCAAAGGACTTGGATGAAAAGTCGCAGGAAATGTCCGTTTAAATATTTAAATTACGCGTCGCGGCCATGTTGGGTTTGTGCTCACCAGGTTTTGAAGGGTCCCATAAGTGAACTTAAGATAATGGACTCTATCAAAATACCAAATTTTAGTTTGATTGCTGTAATAGATTCGTAAATATTACGAGCCGTCTAAATATTTCGGATGGTCGCAATGTTGGATTGTTATATATGTAGGCTATAGAGTTATGTACAATTAGATGGAGATTATTGCGTAGGTTCATTATTCAAACTTTCACTTTGATAAAGAAAACCGAAGAGCCTCCGTGGCTTAGGCGGCAGCAAGCCGGCCTCTCACCGCTGGGTCCGTGGTTCAAATCCCGGTCACTCCATGTGGGATCTGTGCTGGACAAAACGGAGGCAGACAGGTTTTTCTCCGGGTACTCCGGTTTTCCCTGTCACAATTTCATTCCAGCACCACTCTCCACTATCATTTCATTTCATCTGTCATTCACTTAATCATTGCCCCAGAGGAGTGCGTCAGGCTTCGGCAGCCGGCACAGTTCATATCCTCGCCGCTAGATGGGGGCTTCATTCATTCCATTCCTGACCCGGTCGGAGACTGGAAGCAGGCTGTGGATTTTCATTTTCATCATTACAGCTAACAGAAGACGTGTGTGTGCCATTTCCATTTTTCTCTGTTGTCTTAATGTGTATTTTATTATTAGCCTACTTTCGATTTTTGCAAAAAATGAAAGTAGACTTATGAGATCAACACAGGGCGAAAAAAGTGTGTCTGTCTGTGTGTGTGTATGTGTGTGTGTGAGTCTGTGTGTGTGTATGTGTGTGTGTGAGTCTGTGTGTGTGTGTGTGTGTGAGTGTGTGTACTCTGAATGTCTGTCCCCCCCTATCAATTCGAACACGGTGAATGCGAATTGAACGAAATTTGGTACAAAGGTAGCACTAGCAAAGGACACCTCAGTGTCATGTTTTATATCGCCGCCATCTTTACTAAAACTGAATGGCGGCCACTCAAACGTTCAAAACGTAAAATCAAATAACGACTAACCAAATCATCCAATCTCTACCAAATTTGGTAACAACATACCTTCGTATAGGATGCGTCTTGTGACCAAACTACAAGGTCGTCCGCCATACCATTTCAGGATGGCGGCCGTGCGAATTATGCAAACTTTATAATCCATATCATGGGACCCACCAGTTCCGATTATCGAGCCGAGAATCGTTTTAACTGTTCTAAAGGAAGAGGCACGTACGAAATTAAAAGTTTATTTTGTAATACTATAGTGCAGACGTGATTTTAAAAAGCTCAGCTGATTCATTAATAAGACAAGATGGCAGCGGATATCTTGTGCCTGACTTATATTTCACTAATTTGAGTATTGAATGCAATATAGCGTACTGATAAAAATAAATAAACTTTGTATGAAATGCTTTATATATAAATAATATACTCCAGTGATGAAATCGTTTAGTATAAATCATTATTTGCTAACAAGTTCTATGTAAGTCATTTTAAATAGAACGATATTCGTTGACACAATTAGCTCAGTGGTAGAGCGATAGCCTGTCGCTCAGATTCCTATGGTTCAAACCCGATCAGAGTTAGTTTTTTTGCTTGAAATGTTATATGTTTATTGTTTTTTAATGACTCAGATGTTTTAAAATTAAGCGTTATATTGTGCAAATTATGGTGTAAAATATATATTTAATTAAAACATAATTCGCCAGCAGATTTACTCGAGACATCTAGCTGCCAAAAAGGTAACTTCCAGATTTTATTGAAAAGTTTCTTCTTCTGGCCGCTAGAATGCACTCGCTCTGTTAGGATTATATTGTTCGATATTTCACCACTAGATGTCCCGACTAGTCTACGTGGGGATCCATTGATTACTATACCATTATCATTCTATGCGCATCGAATTTGAAGAATGACAAGTTGATACTACGATACATTTTAACTTTTTATTTTAAAGGGTTTGTAACAGCCTATTTTGCGTTACTTGAAAATGTTATTAAGCGTTATATTGTCCACATTATGGTGTAAAATATATATTTAATTAAAACATAATTCGCCAGCAGATTTACTCGAGACATCTAGCTGCCAAAAAGGTAACTTCCAGATTTTATTGAAAAGTTTCTTATTCTGGCCGCTAGAATGCACTCGCTCTGTTAGGATTATATTATCGAAAATATCCACATAGTTTGTATACACACGTCTCTGTAGGGTCATGGAAAGATTTGTTAATTCAATTAGGGTTGTGAAAGCCATGCACAACCAGACGTGTAAAGACATGCCTCAACTCAAAGTTGGATGTTGCCCACGGCAGGTCGTAATAATAATAATAATAATGTTATTGGTTTTACATCCCTTTTAACTACTGCTGCTTTTAGAGACACCGGGGTGCCGGAATTTTGGCCCGAAGGGGATCTTTAACGTGCCAGTAAATGTACTGACACGGCTCCCTCGCATTTGTGCACCCTCAAATGCCAGCTGACTGCGCCAGGATACGAACCTGCAACCTAGGGCCCAGCAAGCGAGAACGTTACCGCTGAGCCACGCCGCCAGTCCGGTCGATTATGTCTCCAGATCCATAACATTCTTGATATACTTCTTATCTTTCTTTCTTTCTTTCTTCAATGATGGTAGCAGTTTTTATCTAGGTCGTGGCGTTTGGTAGAGGTAAATCGTTTCTAAGGTCTTCAACAAAGAATAGTTCTATTATACTCTTTGATAATAACGAGTTATAACTATACTCATACATTTAGGAGAAAGTAGGCTATATGTTCTTTACTGAACATCTTGTTTTTCTCTATATATTACGGTACTATGTAAAAGATATGTTGATATCTCTTATTTCTATCGAGAAACAACGTAATATATTTGCTTGACGAGGACATTCTCGCTCACGCGCCCCACCAGTGACGGCTCAGTTGCCGGCTACCCCGTGTAAGAGTATGGCAGAATACTGTGCTTAAAATCAATATCGAGCAATTTTGCTCACCATGTTTATACAGTAGAAGCTGAAAATGTTCCCCATCCTATGCCAAACATAATCGGCATCTCCTTATGAACTTTCCAGTTACTCTGGTTAATTTAGCTTCAGTAAGGAAATAACGACCTTTAGGCATATTTTCATTGTTTACTGAACCTGTACGTTTGAATCTCTTAGCCAGTTGTCTTATTGTCCGATTTATAGGAATGGGTCTCCCTGGAAGTTTCACTCGAAACGTTTGTCCTGTTCTAGCGTACGACTTCCTCCACTTATGTACGTATTGTGCAGATATACACGTTCACGTAACGAATATTTCACATTTCAGTGCTATATACAATCACAACAAAACACTATACAATACGATATACAGTACACAGTAACTTCATAAAACACCCAATTAGATCGCTCACACGTCTACCGCTAGAAGAACGTGGGAATACGGCCGAAGACCGCGCGCGCCAACCTGGAGCAGGCGGCTATTGGCCGGGGACCGGCGGCCAAGGTCGAGCGGAATCATCTTGCCAAGCAAAAAGTAAGACCCTGTATGTGTATATACAATGCCGTACATGAAAATAATTGTTGAGCACAATAGTCTCCACGCATGTACTCAAGCTACGAATTACTGCTCGTGTTATGGAGGGTTAAATTTGTCATTTTAGGTTATCAAAAATATAAAATAGTTCTTTTTAAAGTTTTTAATAGGTTTTTAAATACGTTTTTTATGTTTAAAGTGTGGCAAAAGTTGACATAAACTGCGCAAAGTTTAAAATGAATGCCGAATTGTTACTAGAATATCTGACTGCAACATGAGAGTAAATATTTTACATAATAATACGTCTTTTATCAAATTATCACCGAGAACAAGAGTTCTACGCCTGTACTAGAATCCCCCGAAGGTTCAAGTTGGCAGATGGATTTCAAACAGAAAGAGATAAAATATTTCTCCACTTCTCTTCGTCACAGCTAGACACCAGGGCTTTGTTGGCTAGTGGCACAGCGTTGGCAGGTCTCCACTGTAGCCTCAGAGAGCAAGCAGTGACACTAGACAGAGCTGCATGCAATTGAGCAACACCGGAGATCTTACAAGTGGTCAAGAACCGTCAGCTATTTGTCAGCAGCGAACAGCAACGGAATTCTGAAGGGATTCCCATCTAGCTATTAGCTTTGTCGGTGCGTGCTACCGCCTAACGTATGAGTCGCCGGTGGTTTACTAGGAAAGTGAGTGAACACTTAACAGTGTATAGTTCCCTCAATTTCAAGGTTAACGAGCGGCGATTAACCCTAACCATTGTTCGCTACTGACCAATAGCTGACGGTTGTTGACCAATAGCATGCTTCCTCTAACACTCCCACCCTGGCGACTAGCTCGCGTTTCACGCAGGTATCAGGTGTTCAGTATTGCACATCTGCACGCAGTTCTGTCCAGTCTCGCTGCTTTCTCTCAGTGACTGCGGTGGAAAGTTGATAACGCTGTGCCTCGTGCTAGGAAAGCCTTGGCTCCAGGCAGCCATGGCATGTTAACATATTCGCCCAGTTAGATTTCATAGGTGAGCCGCATGTTAACGAGGAAGGTACAAGGGATAAGTTTGTAGATCTCCGGCCGGTTGTCTAGGTGGAGAAGAGTGAACTTATCGACACTCGTTTGTTGCTTGGAAAATTGTTTGAGAATCTACTTATTTCGGTCCTCTTGAGTTCTCCTCGCGCTGTAGTTATTATTATATTCCAAAAGAATTGAAGACGTTGAGAATAGATGTTATTTATTGGTACACCAATAGCCACAAGTACTTTACAATATATTTACATCTACGCGAAGTCTGACTTGCTTGCCGTGTGGCAGAGCGTACACAGTATATTGCATAGCTGGTGATATGTCAGAAAGAAGAGGTCGAGAGCGGCCTTTACATCAGTATATAAACATTCGATTTCTCTGGAGGGAGAAAACTAGCACAAGCAGAGATTCACCAATAGCAAGTATCTCTAGTGGTAAGAGGGGGTGAGAGCCAATCAGACCATGGGCATCAAGGGCGATGGCAGGGGCGTGTTGTTCACTCTGCTAAGAGCCTCAATACTAGAAATTATTATGAGAAAGGAAGAAAATATCTGTCCTTTCGAAAGTTGGCGACTGTCTGGGGAGATAGGTAAGTGTTTACTACGATCTAGCTCCCAGTTTAATACTTCTGGGAAATAGCAAATGGAATTATGTTCCTTATAGTGCTGCATGTTTACAAGAGAGTGCTTTTAACTGATACATGTCTTGCCCGTGGTCTGGAATGGACTTGAGTAACGTCCTGACTTCCTTGTGAAGAATATACACTGTTTGCTATATGGATAATAATAATAATAGAATTATCATCTAAAACCCGAAATTAGTGGTTGACACGTTTCGGTCATGGCTGGTAAGGGGATCGCTGGGCAGCGTACATGACTCAAGAACTATTGACATCAACAGCGAACTAAAACATTCTGAATGTAGCCTATTTGAACTTTCTGGCAGATCGGATTTCTCTCAATGAACTAGAGCTAGGAATAAACACTGTCTTGTGGTTTACTAAACATTATGCACTAAAAATTCAAATATACTACAATAAATGGAACAAAACTGCAATTAGGTATTTTTAGGTAGGCCCTACTCGCATATCATTTAGGTATTTTTGGTACTACAGAATTCATGAATATGGCTGTTCTGAGTGTGATTCGGTAAAATATTAAAGTTTCTTTTTCTTTTATATCGTATGGCCTCGGGTGCAGGGTGCAAGCTTTCTTATTTGACGTCCAGAGGGCAGCTTTCATGTCGAATTTTGTCGTACCTTGGAACGTTATGAAAGTAAAGGAGGTTAGATATCCAAGCTCCTTGCCACTATAGCGCTTTCTAATAGAGAATGGAGGAACTTTGTGTTGGCGGAAAATCTCGAGATTAATTTTGCAATTATGAACACGGCCTACTGAATTCAAATAGGTTCTTTTATATGCCAATAACGTATGACATGCGTGTCGGGATTTTTGTTGCCTTTCAAAAATCACTTACCACGGCCAGGAACGAATCTGCAAGGTTGGGGTTGGTAATCATACACGATAACCACTCACCCACCGTGGCAAGCCAATACATAAGTATTTTTGTATTCAGAAGTAAGGAACAAAATAGGTAAAAATCTAAGAATCCTGTCCCTACAACTACGAGTTGTACACAGCATGACACGGAGATAGCGATACAGTCTGCAATGAATCATGATGGCGTTTGGTCAGTGTGGTATTAACCTTTCTAACTACGATTGCCGGTGGCAGAAGTGGGAACTATTCTTTGTTTAATTTTGTCACACTGTCAGCCTGCTTGGTTGACAGGTATAGTCGCACGGGTAGGATATGGCTCAACTCCAGTAGCCTCAGTCATCGTTCTCCTCTACGTGGTGACATGAGCTTCTGTTACGTTTAGCTGTGCTGTTGCTGCTTGGCTTAGTTATGAGCAGTCTACAGTCCGTTATCGACGTGTCTCCCTGATCGTCCTGAAAGGCTCCATTTGCGTAGACTATTATCAACAGACGCTGGTGCAGCGAAGTTCAGCGGCAGTCGTATCTTGGAAGGCTAATATTTCAAGTCAATGATAAGTGAATAGTTTAGAGGCATTCATGCGCTTAACTGATGAGTATAATAATAATAATAATAATAATAATAATAATAATAATAATAATAATAATAATAATAATAATAATAATATCGTATGGCCTCGGGTGCCAGGTGCAAGATTTGTTATTTGACGCCCAGAGGTTAGCTTCCATGTCGAAGTTTTGTCTTTCTTCGGTGCGCTATGAAAGTCAAGGAGGTTAGATATCTAAACTCCTTGACACTGTAGTGCCTTCTAGTAGAGAAAGGAGGAACTTTATGTTGGCGGAAAATCCCGAGATTAATTTTGCCATTATGATCCCGGCCTATTGAATTCAAATGGGTTCTTTAACATGCCAACAACGTATGATATGCGTGCCGAGATTTGTGTCGCCTTTCAAAAATCACTTACCACGGCCAGGACGAACCCGCAAGCTTGGGGTTGGTAGTCAGACACGATAATAACTCACCCACCATGGCAAACCACTAAAGACTATTGTATTAATACGGTAGTATTAGTACTATTAGACTAGTATTGACACAAGCATCAGAACAACAAACCATCTCTTAGTGTCAATAACGCTTGATGAGGAGGGTACGAGGTACATCCAGAAAGTAGGTTTTCCTATTATTTTTAGCCTACTTTCGATTTTTGCAAAAAATGAAAGTAGACTTATGAGATCAACACAGGGCCAAAAATTGTGTGTCTGTCTGTGTGTCTGTGTGTGTGTGTGTGAGAGTGTGTGTACTCTGAATGTCTGCACCCCCCCCCCCCTATCAATTCGAACACGGTTAAACCGAATTGAACGAAATTTGGTACAGAGGTAGCACTGGCCAAGGGCACCTCAGTGTCATGTTTTATATTGCCGCCATCTTTACCAAACCTTAATGGCGGCCACTCAAATGGTCAAAACTTAATAATGCATTACGACCAAACTAATCATTGGATCTTTACCAAATTTCGTAACAACATACCTTCATATGGGACGCGTATTGTGCCCAAACTACAAGGTCATCAACCGTATCATTTCAGGATGGCGGCCGTGTGAATTATGCAAACTTTATAATCCATAACATGGGGCCCACCAGTTCTGATTATCGAACCAAGAATCGTTTCATCTGTTCTAAACGACGTGGCCCGTTTGAAATTAAAGGTTTATATTGTAATATTATAGTCTAGAAATGGCATTAAAAAGCTGAGTCGTCTCGGTTATTTGTCAAGATGGCAGCTGATATCTCGTTCTGAACTATATTTTACTGATTTCAGTATGTTGCATGCAATATAGCCTGGCGATAAAAATTATATGAACTTTATATGAAATGAACTCGGTTTGAAATATACTCCAGTGAATAAATCGTTTAGTCCAAGTCATTATTTGCTAGAACGTTTTGTCTAAATTGGTTCCTAACGCTTAATAAGTGTGTGCGCGATTGGCTGAGTGGTTAGGGCTTTCGTCTTCCACCAGGCTGGCCGTGGTTCAAATCCTATTAGAGGTGAATAGTTTTGCTTGAATTTTGTATATTTATTGTATCTTGAGTACTGAGACATTATAAAATAAAGCATTATATGGCGCATTTTACATTGGAAAATATATATTTAATTAAAACAACATTCTCCACCGGAGTGGCATCTAATTGTAATTAGGTGAACTATGTATGAGCTAACCACAGCCTTATAGATGCGAGCTGCGCTCTATACCGGCCAGTTAGTGAACCCATGCCTACAGTATAATTGAAAAGTTTCTTATTTTTCCCAATAGAGCACACACATCCCCAGCATTAGGCGCAATTATCACGGCCAACGAGAATAACTGGCCCTGGGGCGTTTTCGTGACGTCAGCAATGTAGTTCTGTTGCACCATTTCCTGTAGTCTACTCTATGTACAACCAGTAGACCATTAATCGTTGTAGTTGTTAACAATATAATACGTTTCAGGAGAATATAAAAATACACATAACGAATGTTATCTTTCCCTGGCGGCTGCTTGTTAATTATGTTAAATTACTTGATGGTTACAAAGTGTTCAGGAAGGTTATGAAAAGCTATGAATGACGCCGGACAATGTATGCATGTAAAAGTCTTATAATTGAAAGATATACCGTACATAAATGTATCAATCGTTTTTATTATTGAAATAAATTCACGAACATATTATTCTATGGTCTTCATTTTACTGCAGGTGAGGTACCTAGTCATCTTGTCTACATCATTGAACCTGTGTAAATGTTGGTATTCATTTATCACTTGTCTTCATAGAAGGTATTGATATAAGTCGTTAGTCGGTGGCGAGTGTATTCCGCAGATCTCTTCTATAAACGCATTAATTTATGTTCCGCCCCTTGAAACAACAATAAGTTAATGGTATCTATACTGTGCTGCAAGATTCTTTGATCTAATTATACTCATGTGCACATACTTTAAATCACAACGAAGGTCACAGACTTTACAACTCAACTTACTGTAGCCTACTCGTTGCAGCTATTAAAGACACAACGAACCCTTGAATCCTAGTTCGCGTGGATTTTTGTAACGAGTAACTTCAACAGGCGTAGTTTTGCAAAGCTTTACAGTATAATTAATCGTGTTTGAAAACACACGGAACATCTAAACTGCGTCCATTTTATGAAGATCGATATAAAATATTGCATTTCTGCTGCTTATGAATTGCTCACGACTTAAACGTACAAACAACATCAAGCAGTACATTGCCTATGTCACAGAAGGGTTTGGTTTTTCGCGCAATGACCTGTCTTGATCGTTAGCCGTGCGCGATTACAAATTAGCTGTGTAATAGGTACCGGTATATTAAATATGTTTCTCCCAGTGATATGTTTCGAGCAATGAAAATTCAATTATTGTAAGTAGTCGGTGTTAATAAACTGAATGCCTACGTTGTTTGGAGTGTTTGCTGATGAAATTGCAAAACGCTGGGGGAAATTATAAACTATGGTTTGAACGCCACTCCTCAAATCCAGTGTGCCAATTTGCACTTCGAATTGGAAGAAATTAGGAAGTGATAAAGACAAAGAGTTATAAATATACCTATTTAGGAGAAAGTAGGCTATATGTTCTTTCCTGAACATCTTGTTTTTTAAATAGTTATATGCAACATAGTTATATGCAAAACTTTATTGGCAACAGGTCCAGCAATGTGTCAGCTATGTTTAGCCTACTTTCGATTTTTGCAAAAAATGAAAGTAGACTTATGAGATCAACACAGGGCGAAAAAAGTGTGTCTGTCTGTGTGTGTGTGAGTCTGTGTGTGTGTGTGTGTGTGTGTGTATGTGTGTGTGAGAGTCTGTGTGTGTGTGTGTGTGTCTGTGTGTGTGTGAGTGTGTGTACTCTGAATGTCTGCCCCCCCCCCTATCAATTCGAACACGGTGAATGCGAATTGAACGAAATTTGGTACAAAGGTAGCACTAGCAAAGGACACCTCAGTGTCATGTTTTATATCGCCGCCATCTTTACTAAAACTGAATGGCGGCCACTCAAACGTTCAAAACGTAAAATCAAATAACGACTAACCAAATTATCCGATCTCTACCAAATTTGGTAACAACATACCTTCGTATAGGATGCGTCTTGTGACCAAACTACAAGGTCGTCCGCCATACCATTTCAGGATGGCGGCCGTGCGAATTATGCAAACTTTATAATCCATATCATGGGACCCACCAGTTCCGATTATCGAGCCGAGAATCGTTTTAACTGTTCAAAAGGAAGAGGCACGTTCGAAATTAAATGTTTATTTTGTAATACTATAGTGCAGACGTGATTTTTAAAAGCTGAGCTGATTCAGTAATAAGACAAGATGGCAGCGGATATCTTGTGCCTGACTTATATTTCACTAATTTGAGTATTGCATGCAATATAGCGTACTGATACAAAATAAATAAACTTTGTATGAAATGCTTTATATATAAATAATATACTCCAGTGATGAAATCGTTTAGTATAAATCATTATTTGCTAACAAGTTCTATGTAAGTCATTTTATATAGAACGATATTCGTTGACACAATTAGCTCAGTGGTAGAGCGTTAGCCAATCGCTCAAATGCCTATGGTTCAAACCCGATCAGAGCTAGGGTTTTTGCTTGAAATGTTATATGTTTATTGTTTTGTAATGACTCAGATGTTTTAAAATTAAGCGTTATATTGTGCATATTATGGTGTAAAATATATATTTAATTAAAACATAATTCGCCAGCAGATTTACTCGAGACATCTAGCTGCCAAAAAGGTAACTGCACGTGGCTACTTATTAACTTCCAGATTTTATTGAAAAGTTTCTTCATCTGGCCGCTAGAATGCACTCGCTCTGTTAGGATTATATTGTTCGATATTTCACCACTAGATATCACGACTAGTCTACGTGGGGCTACATTGATTACTGTACCATTGGCATTCTATGCGCATCGAATTTGAAGAATGACAAGATGATACTACGATACATTTTTAGCCTATTTTCAATTTTGAAAAAATAGGCTTATGAGATCACCTTTTGTCCGTGTGTGCGTGTGTGTGTGTGTGTGTGTGTGTGTGATTCTTGTGTGTGTCCCCCCCTAATAAAATCTAAACGGCAGGAGCGATTTCAATGAAACTCGGAAAGTTCATAGCACTATTCCCGGCGACCTCGACCGTGCCCTTCAAATTTTGTTACAACTCACCAATCCAACATGGCGGCTGTGCGAAATATTTCACCAGCATTCAATATCTCCGAAACTATTACCGATATTACCCTGAGATTTTCTATGGTGATAGAAGGAACTACTATAAGTTCACTTATGTGACTTTTGAAAACCTGGTAACTACAAAACCAACATGGAGGCCAAGCGAATTTGCGACTTTTAAATAGTTGTTTCTCGAGATTTGACCAACCAAACGCAATGAAACTTGGTACAGTATATGTTTATATACATTGTAATGCACCGACATCTAACTTCGTTCAATTGTTTACATAATCACAAGATGGCGGATGTGCGAAATATTTCACCGGCATTCTATATCTCTGAAACTATTAGCGGTATCTCCCTAAAATTTTGTACGGAGATAAAGGGCACTACTGGAAGTCCATCTATAAGACTTTCAAAAACCGGTTAACTACAAAACGAACATGGCGGCCAAGCGAATTTGAAAATTTTAAATAGACCTTTCTCGCGAATTAATGTTCCAAGCGCACTGAAACCTGGTACAGGAAATATTTATTCACATTGTAATCCACTGGTATCTAATTTAGTTCAATTGTTTACATAACCTCAAGATGGCGGCAGTGCGAATTTTAAAATTAAGTTTTTATTTCTTGTGATGTAGTCATGCGATCGAAGTGAAAGTTTGAATAATGAACCTACGCAATAATTTTCCTTTAATGGTACATGACTCTATGGCCTATACATTTAACAATCCAACATGGCGACCATCCGAAATATTTAGACGATACTGAATATCTACGAATCTATTGTAGCAATCAAACTGCATTTTTAATGTTCATGGGGGCTATGAACTTAAGTTCACCTATAAGACTGTTGGCAACTCTGGCACTGTACATACTCTAATGACAGTTGGTCCCCCTGCTGGAGGGTTGTTGACCCATTAAGAGGAAGGGTCGTTTTGTTACCTGCGTCAAGCTGGACTCACTGGCAAGCAGGTAGCAGTGGCTACCGGACATGGTGTCATAGCACGCATGTAATATCTACTGTACTTGTTCAGTGTTTAATCATGTACATACAGTGTAAAATATATTTCTTTATACAATCCACCACATCTTACTCTATGTATTCGACATAAGTTTTGGTCCTCCGGGCATGATTATATGGCAAGGAAAACAGTGAAAATTGAACTCTGTGATCCCAAGACAGCATGGCTTCGCACGAATGCCGTGGGTTGCTGGCGGCATGGCGACTACTGGACAACAGAATTCATCATCCTGGTAAGTCACCGATCATCCTTAATTATTCCTTGTGACTCATATGCATTCCTTTGTTTCTCCATTCAAAACTGTTCGTTTGTACTTGCAATGTATTGGTATTGCTAGTGATCACACATGATTTCGCCCGTAAAACTGTATGTTATTTGTACGCAGTTTTCCCGCAACTCTTTGAAACAAAACCAGGAGTTCATCTTTGTATTATGTAAATATGTTAGGTATTTGTCTTTTCGTTTTGTCATTCTTTTACGTATAGGCATTTGGTCTATTGTGATTTTATATCATTCAGCAGTTTATTGGGAATGGCTAGTGAAAAATGGAACAAAAGATAAAATCACTGTGTAGCAAAAGGGGTAGGTTAAAGGCTAGCTTATCTCGCATACAAGGCTTCGTAGAGAAATTAGATTCTCAATCTAAGGACGTAGATCAGTTGGAAGATCGACGGGCTCACTTATCAAAAATCTGGGAAGAATATGAAACAGTTCAATCACAAATAGAGGATTTGAAAGAGGATGAATCATTTCAAGCAGAACAAGAATCTTATCGCTCCGACTTTGAGGAGCAATACTTCAAAACATCTGGTCTTATAAGATCCATAAACAGTGCAATTTCCAAGTCAGCAACTTCGCTAAGTGATTCTATTGGTGAATCAACTTCCAGTTCGCAAACACGTTCAGTTAAACTGCCTCAAATAAGTTTACCTACATTCGCAGGTGATTATTTAGAATGGCCCAATTTTGTCGATACTTTTAAGAATCTCATTCATGAAGATGCAAATTTGTCAAAAATACAGAAATTTCATTACCTAAAATCAGTGGTATCAGGCAGGGCGGCAGACGTGTTACAGTCTCTAGAAATATCTGCAGCGAATTACGACATAGCGTGGAATCTGTTAAATGAAAGGTTCAATAACCGGCGAGCAATTGTTTCCTCCCACATTAATTCGGTCCTTCAGATTAACAAAATAGAAGTAGAATCTTCCAAGGCATTAAGAGACTTGTATGACGGCTTCAGAAGGCACATACAGTCGCTATCAGCGCTTGGTCTGTCTTGTAAAGAACAATTAGATGCCATTTTGATACATTTAATAACAAACAGATTTGACGCTGAAACATTAAAAAAATGGGAGACCTCGTTACCAACCTTTGATCTTCCATCGTATCAGACACTGGATAAATTTCTACTCGAAACATGTAATGCATTGGAATCGATCGAAACTAAGAATTGTGATCGCACAAAACAGCTGAAGCAGGTAGGCGTTTCATCTAAAACGAATGCATCTGGTATCAAACCGAGGCCATTCACGAACCCAGGAAAAAATTGTTTCCTTTCACAGAAAAATCAGAAATGCCCGCTTTGCACGGAGGAACATCCCATATTTAGATGCAGAACCTTCACTTCTATGGGTGTTTATGACAGATGGCGGGAGATCAAGAAGCATAAGCTCTGTGTTAATTGCCTGTCTGGAAATCACTTCGCTAACGAGTGCACTCGTTCATGTTGTAAGCTGTGCAAGGATAAACACAACACCTTGCTTCACAGGGACCAAGGGTCACCGAACCACAATAATAGTCAAACTTCAAACAAGAGTATTGTGTCCAATAATACTTCATTGTCTCCCCTTAATGAGCAACATAGTAGTAATGCTGTTTCATTGCACAATCACAACAATGATGTTTCCTCTCATGTATTGTTGTCGACAGCAGTAGTGAATGTCAACAATTCAGAGGGAAAACCCCGTCATGCTCGGGTTGTGTTAGACAGCGGCTCGCAACTCAACTTCATAACCAGGGAATTAGCTCATCAATTACGATTGTTAAAGACAATGACTAATATTCCGATACATGGGTTGCATAACACTACCATCAAGGTGGGGTCGGTGGTAAGAACAAAGATTTCTTCGCGGTTCGGTTCCTTTGAACGAATCATGACATTTCACGTAATACCTTCAATTACTGGTCAGTGCTTACCCACTAAAAATATCAACATCACAGATTGGAGTATTCCAGAGTTTATATTAGAAAACCTTGCGGATCCTCAATTTAATGTGTCATCATCCATAGACATTCTCATTGGAGCAGAATTCTTTTGCGATCTTATCGGCGCAGAACAATTTCAGCTCGACAGTTTCTCAAACAAACTACCGTTGTTTCGCAACACGGCTCTTGGCTGGGTAGCAGCAGGTAGTGTTGGTTTGTCTGAAAGGCACGCAGATAACAGTTCTTCCTGCCTCTTTGTGTCAGGTAAGATATTCAATGAGCCGGGGAAAGCACTGCTTGGCCAAGGACATTCTGAGCAAGAGATCAGTGAGAGGCTATTTACTGACGGTCACAGAAGGAATCCACAGGGTAGGTTCATAGTCCCACTACTCCTTAAAGAGGACCCGAGTCAGCTAGGTAGCAATGTTAATGAGGCAATTAGACGGTTTCACAGCCTAGAGAAGCGTTTTGAAAGGCAGCCCCAAGTCAAGTCGGAGTACGTACAGTTTATGAGAGAGTACACTGACCTGGATCATATGGAGGAAATTCCCAGTAATGAGATAAACAAACCATTACAGTACTACCTTCCGCATCATTGTTTATTTAAGGGTAATTCATTGACAACGCGCACTCGCGTGGTATTTGATGGCAGCTCGAAGGGCGATTCTGTATTATCCCTCAATGATTTGTTATTAGTAGGACCGATCGTTCAAGATGATTTATTTTCAATATTGGCTAGATTTCGCATGCATCGCTATGTATTGACCGCTGACATAGAAAAAATGTATCGGCAGGTCCTCATAGAACTTGCACATACTGACTTTCAGCGTATCGTGTGGAGGGAGTCCCCTAAGGACGAGCTTAAACATTATCGTCTCAAAACAGTCACATATGGCACGTCATGTGCACCCTTCCTGGCCACAAGATGCCTCTCTCAATTGGCGAATGACACTAAGGAGGAATTACCTGAAGTTAGGAAAACTAAAATCGTTCTAGTGTCATCTACAGAATCCCTTGGATCGAATCTGATTAACAGATACTCTTCCTGGAGCAAGCTGATTAGAATAACAGCTCTCGTGCTCAGATTTATCAAAAATCTTAAAACTAAAACGGACAGACAAACAGGTGCTCTTAATCCGGTAGAACTAGAGCAGGCTAAGTATTTATGGTGTAAAATTGCGCAAGGTTCTGAATTTTCACAAGACATAAAGGCTCTCAAACAAAATTTGCCACTATCCAAGGGAAGCAAATTACATGGATTAGCACCGTATTTGGATGAGCAGGGTCTGTTACGGGTAGGAGGCCGTCTGCAAAATACTAAACTATCGGTCAACAGAAGACATCCTATTTTATTACCTGGCAATCATCGCATTACAATAATGTTATTTGATCATTTTCATTTTGTTTTTCTTCATGCTGGAGCTCAGACTTTATTGACAATGATGCGACAGCAATACTGGCCTCTATGTGGGAGGAACGGTGCTCGAAAAGCAGTGTATCGATGTAAGACGTGTTTTCAATTCTCGTCTCGGCCGTATCAACCGATAATGGGATCGCTACCTGAAAGGAGAGTAGTTCCCAGTCGACCATTTGTATCTTCAGGAATAGATTTCTGTGGCCCAGTATATTTACGGCCTTCCTCCAGGAAGGGCGCTCGGATTAAGGCATATATAGCTATGTTTGTTTGTTTTGCCACAAAGGCTGTACATATTGAACTTGTAAGCGATCTGTCTACAGCTGCTTTTTTAGCATCACTGAAAAGATTCATGGCTAGACGAGGAACTTGCACCCACAAATTCACTGACAACGCAACTAATTTCGTAGGTGCATCACGTGAGCTAAAGAAATTCTTTAATGATATGAATACCAAGCAGTCACTCATAAGCTTTGCTACTGAGAAGGGGATTCAGTGGCATTTTAGTCCTCCTGGTTCACCTCACTTCGGAGGGTTGTGGGAGGCTGCAGTTAAATCAGCTAAGTATCACCTTAAGAGAATAGTAGGAAATGCTGCATTGTCGTTTGAAGAAATGACTACAGTGCTTGTACAGATAGAGGCAGTTTTGAATTCGCGCCCCCTCTGCCCACTATCCTCTGATCCCAATGATCCGGAAGTATTAACCCCATCCCACTTCCTGATCGGTGGCTCATTTCATCTTCCTGTGGAAGAAGATGTGTCTCAGACTCCCTTGAATAGACTGAAGCGCTGGCAACTGCTTCAGGCTATGTTCCAGCAATTTTGGCGTCGATGGTCCAAGGAATATCTCGGACAACTCCAACAGCGTTCTAAATGGCGGTCGCCCGGACAATCCCCACAAATCGACACTCTGGTTGTTCTGAAGGAAGAGGGCGTGCCTCCACTTCATTGGAAACTGGGCCGTGTCGCAGCAGTGCATCCAGGAACCGACGGAGTTACGAGGGTTGTTACCATCAAAACACCCAGCGGAGCTCTTTTGAAAAGAGCAGTGTCAAGACTTTGCCCATTGTTGAGTGAAGAGAAGTGAATTGTTTAAATGTTTGTGTACATAGTGATTATTTCAACTCTCATTCCAGTTAATAGAACAAAGTGACAGTATTTAATTGTTGTTTGAAATATTTGCTATTTCAAGGGGGGGAGTATGTTGGCAACTCTGGCACTGTACATACTCTAATGACAGTTGGTCCCCCTGCTGGAGGGTTGTTGACCCATTAAGAGGAAGGGTCGTTTTGTTACCTGCGTCAAGCAGGACTCACTTGCAAGCAGGTAGCAGTGGCTACCGGACATGGTGTCATAGCACGCATGTAATATCTACTGTACTTGTTCAGTGTTTAATCATGTACATACAGTGTAAAATATATTTCTTTATACAATCCACCACATCTTACTCTATATATTCGACAAAGACTTTAAATAACCTGGTGATCACAAATCCAACATGGCGGTGACGCGAATTATAAATATTCACATGGACATTTCTCGCAATTTAACCATCCGAGTGCAGTGAAACTTGGTACAGTAAATCCTTATACGAATGTTAATCCACTGGCATCTAATTTATTTCAATTGTTTCCATAACCTCAAGATGGCAGCTGTGAAAAATTTTAAAATCTCCTTGTTTTTTCTTGTGTCCTAATTATGCGATTGAAGTTTGAATACTACACGTTCACAATAATCTGCATGTAACATTACATAACTCTAGGACCTACATATATAAAATCCAACATGGCGACCATCTGAAATATTTAGTCGGTTCTTAATATCTACGAATCTATTACAGCAATCAAACTGAAATTGTGTATGTTGATAGTGGCAATTAACATAAGTAGGATATATGAAAATAGGCTGTATAGTTCTGCACGGAACTACTTGTTACTTTTTATTTTAAAGGGTTTGTAACAGCCTATTTTGCGTTACTTGAAAATGTTATTTGAAGTAAAGAACAAAACGATTTCACATAGTAGTTTGTATACACACGTCTCTGTAGGGTCATGGAAAGATTTGTTAATTCAATTAGGGTTTTCGATTCCCGGTCAAAGCATGTGAGATTTTCGAAATGAAATGCCATGTCCTGTGGTTCAGATTCCACGTAAAAAGGAGGTCCCGTGGCTCATAATCACAAGATTCACGGTCACGTAAAACTACAATCTTCCTTCCTTTTTTTTCAATTAGGGTTGTGAAAGCCATGCACAACCAGACGTGTAAAGACATGCCTCAACTCAAAGTTGGATGTTGCCCACGGCAGGTCGTATATGTAATAATAATAATAATAATAATAATAATAATAATAATAATAATGTTATTGGTTTTACATCCCTTTTAACTACTGCTGCTTTTAGAGACACCGGGGTGCCGGAATTTTGGCCCGAAGGGGATCTTTAACGTGCCAGTAAATGTACTGGCACGGCTCCCTCGCATTTGTGCTCCCTCAAATGCCAGCTGACTGCGCCAGGATACGAACCTGCAACCTAGGGCCCAGCAAGCGAGAACGTTACCGCTGAGCCACGCAGCCAGTCCGGTCGATTATGTCTCCAGATCCATAACATTCTTGATATACTTCTTATCTTTCTTTCTTTCTTTCTTTCTTTCTTTCTTTCTTTCTTTCTTCAATGACGGTAGCAGTTTTTATCTAGGTTGTGGCGTTTGGTAGAGGTAAATCGTTTCTAAGGTCTTCAACAAAGAATAGTTCTATTATACTCTTTGATAATAACGAGTTATAACTATACTCATACATTTAGGAGAAAGTAGGCTATATGTTCTTTACTGAACATCTTGTTCGACATAGGCACCAAACGAATTGAGACACTTGTCATAGCGTGGTCTCAACTCTTGTAGCCCTATGAGGCTGAGTCTTAGAAGTCTGCCGCATGGGACCAGCGTTTGACAGTTGTCTTAAGCTCTTCGTCAATGTGGAAGCACTAACTGGAGACCAGGGATTTTTTGGGGTGCAAGGAAAAATGTAAATCACTGGGAGCAAGATGAGGGCTGTATGGTGGACGATCAAACAGCTCCCAGTGATTTCCACCTTTCCTCGCACCTCAAGAAATCCCTGGCCTCCAGTTTGCGTTTCCACACTGAAGAAGAACTGAAGACGATTGGCACACGCTGGTTCCATGCGGCAGACTTCTAAGATACAGCCACACAGGGCTACAAAAGTTGATGACAATAATAATAATTATAATATCGTATGGCCTCGGGTGCCTGGTGCAAGCTTTGTAATTTGACACCCAGAGGGTAGCTTGCATGTCGAATTTCGTTGTTCCTTGAAGCCCTATGAAAATCAAGGAGGTTAGATATCTAAGCACCTTGACCACTATAGCGCTTTCTAGTAGAGAAATGGGAAACTTTGTGTTGGCGGAAACTCCCGAGATTAATTTTGCCACTATGAAATCTGCCTACTGAATTCAAATGGGTTCTTTGACATGTCAACATCGTATGACATGCGTGTCGTATTTTTGCCGCCTTTCAAAAATCACTTACCACGGCCAGGAGCGAACCTGCAATCTTGGGGGTTAGTAACCCGACACGTTGTTCACTCACCCACCGTGGCAAGCTACAACAGTTGATACCGCGCTATGACAAGTGTCTCAATTCGTTGGGTGCCTATGTCGAAAAATAGCTGACACATTCGCTGGATCTGTTGCCAATAAAGTTTTGCATTTGTTCTCTTAAAAAGAAAATATAGGGAAACTTAACTCTCTGCACCTTGTACATGACATCCCTTCTTCCCCACGCTATTCTAACCCTGGCACACTGATATGCAGATGTAAATAGTAAACAGCGCACTCACTTCAGAACGGCAGAGACTCGGCAGACGAGTAATACATCATTTGGTTTCAGGTCCAATAAATGCCTATCTTTCAATATTTTAATTTGAGAAATGTTATGCGTAAAAACATACACGATATTTAAACAAATCTGATGCAGATTGCATTACAAAAGGCACCCCATCAGATTGCAATTGCCCTTGAAAGCACAATAGTAAAATGTTCACTATGTAAGATAAAAGTTTTTTTAATGAGGGTCTGATATCACTTTAAAGGGCGAAACAGCAATGTCATCTGTCCCTGGCAGACTAGAAATATGGGAGTGAAACGGAACCAAGTGTCACCTTTACCGTAGCAGCTTTCTAGCATCATACCGCATGTGATTACGGTAATAAAACCATTAAAATGAGCCAATGATATTAAAGAATTAATGGAAACGCATGATTTTAATTACGATGTTAGAGTAATGAGATCCTGGCAGCACGGAGTGGAATGTTACATTCAGCCTTCTGCTTTTGGACTGGCCGTACACTAAGCGCTTTGAGGTAGTCCTCGTCGGCCAGGTCAAATTAAAGCAGCTTAAAGGGGAGCGCTTACCCCTCTAGTACACCTAATAACATTGAATACCAGAAAACTGCGGGTTATTTTCAGAATGCGTAGCTGTAAACGTTAAGGGGGGAGTTCCATTAAGAGAGGAATAAAATGTCCATATTCATTCGATTCTTGAATAGGCTATGCTACAAATATTGTTGACAAATGATACTCATATCACAGTAACGACATGTTTGTGACAACCAAAAGCAACTTTTATAATGTCTAAATTCTTATCAAAAGACTTTCTTAGAGAATTTTCAAAATTTGCTAAATTTTTTACCATTCATCATCGTTTCCCTTATATATATCCCAAGTTTGTAAGAAATTTCGAGCTATTCTTTTTTAAGGTGCGTATTACATCTGTGCCTACAAAGTGTACCGCAATCACTAAAATAAACTATGAATTAAGTACTTTTATTGAATTTTTATCTAGAGCAGCTGAACATAGTTCTTTCCTTTTTAAATAAATGAAAATGAAAATCCACAGCCTGCTTCCAGTCGACCGACCGGGTCAGGTATGGAATGAATGAAGCCCCCCATCTAGCGGCGAGGAGATAAACTGTACCGGCTGCCAAAGCCTGTCGCACTCCCCTGGGGCAATGATTAAATGAATGACAGATGAAATGAAATGATAGTGGAGAGTGTTGCTGGAATGAAATTTGGGACAGGGAAAACAGAGGACCCGGAGAAAAACCTGTCTGCCTCCGCTTAGTCCAGCACAAATCTCACATGAAGTGACAGGATTTGAACCACGGACCCAGCGGTGAGAGGCGGGCGAGCTGCCGCCTGAGCAACGGAGGCTTTTTTTTAAATAAATACAGTATATAAAAACAAGTTTAAATCATAATGACCTGAATGAGGTACAGTTTATAGGCACAGATGTCATACACATCTTAAAAAAAGATAATTAGGAAATTTTTATCAACTTGGGATATATAAGGAAACGATGATACACGGTAAACGAATTGGTAAATTTTGAAAATTCTCTAAAAAATTTATGATAAGAATTTTGACATTATAAAAGTTGCTTTTGGTTGACACAAGCATGCCATTACTGTGATATGAGTATCGTTTGTGAACAATATTTGTAGCATGTTCAAACATCGAATGAATATTGGCATTTTATTCCTCTCTTAAGCAGGATCTCCCCCCTTAAGATGTTCACCACGACTGCAGAAAGGAGCTTGCAGTTCGAAGATCGAAAGTACAATTCCAGCGCTTGACAGTGGTCACTCTTCTACTTCTCAGGGTGCCTGTCCGCTTTGAACGTCGGCGATCATTCTGGCTATGATGACTTTATTGGTCGCTATCCGGAACAATTGGGTGATTGTATTTCCGAACCATACTCTGAGGTTGGCAAGCCAGGAAATTCTTCTTCGTCCTGGGGCTCACTTTCCTTCTATTTTTCCTTGCAAACTGCATTGCAGTAGTTCGTATCTGCCTCTGTTCCTCATTATGTGACCCAAGTACTACCCTACCAGCGAATTGTTACCGGTGGCGGAAATCGGAACTAATGCGCTCCGCCCGGCCACTCACCTGCGATAGACACGCAGTTGTCGCCAGTGAAACCTCATCGCATGTCATTTGTGTTTATGATTCATGCTGGGTCGTGCGCTGTGCGGTGCGTTCTCATTGCATGACTGTACATGCGTTCCCCCTCTTGCGCCGCAACCACTCGCTGCAGCCATAACGAGGCGAGATGTCGTATGTATTCACTACAGCCCCGCTCCACGTCCAGAGGTAACAATTCTCTGGTAGGGTATTATTGAAGCTTACAGCATTTAATAATATTGACAACGGTATTTCTTGGTCATTCATACAAGGGAATATCATGAACGTGAAATTTGCGTTCGGGTCGCAACATTGTATACAATTTGGTTAGGTGGTTGTTATTGTTTCGTTGTTGTTGTTGTTGATTCAGTTGAGGAGTTTGGACATCGTGGTCATTTAGCCTCGCGAATTTGGGTGTGTGATAACCTGTGTTATCGTGATGTCTGTGGTAGTATGTATAGTCTATTATTGTAATTAAGGTGAGAATTGGGAAAGGAAGTGGCCGCGGCTTGAGGTTAGGAACCATTCCGGCATTTGTCTGGAGTAGAAGTGGGAAACCACGGAAAACCACTTCCTGGGTGGCTGAGGTAGGAATCGATTCTGCCTCTCCTCAGTTAATCCTTACGAGGCTGAGTGTACCCCGTCCCTGGTCTCAAGCCAGAATTCAATTTCTTGACAGAGCCTGGAATCAAACTCGGACCTCTTGAGACAACAGGCATGCTATTGTTTCATTTAGAGACTTAGAAATAGAGGTCATTTCAGCCCCATGTATAATTTATCTGACAACCTGTGTAATTGTGGGTCTGTGGTAGTGTTTGTAATTTTTATTAGAGTTCAGTTTTGGAAAGGAAACATCCTAGGTCTTAAGTTAGGAACCATTCCAGCATTTGCCTGGAGTACTGTACAAGTGGGAAACCATGGAAAGCCACTTCTGGGATGACAGTGACAGGAATCGTACCCACCTCTTCTTAGTTATGCCTAGAGCCCTGCGCGGATAAACAAAACGTTATCCGCAACCGCCCCGCATCCGCACAAGTGTTATCCGCATCCGCCACGCATCCGCATGACTGTTATCCGTATCCGCCCCGCATCCGCATGGCTTTTATTCGCAACCGCCCCACATCCGCATGACTTTTATCCAAATTCGCTGATATTTCAATATTATGTTTAATTTATTAGATCAAGCATAACGTGTTAAACCAACACATTTAGACATTTGAGGAGAAAGTCGTTCCTGACAATTTGCTTAATTGCAAGGGTCTTCAAGTTGGCATTCCAAGGGATTTCAAGGTGGATGACACTTCTGGTTCCTTGACCTCCGCTTTAGAAAAAAAAATGGCTATACTTTTTTGGCTACTTTCGCACTTGTGCCTCAGGAAGTTTGATGTGCCCGATTTGTGTCCTGAGTATGAATACACTTTTTTACAGGTAAAACATCACTATATCGTTCACCTTTTCGTTTCCATTGAAAACGTAACCAAATGTCTGCCATATCGTTGACTTGAGCTTTGTTTCACGCTCTATTGAATATACACCTTGTTTTATTTTAATAGATAGTTTATCCATGTTGGTGTAATGATGTTCATACTCACGGTCGCGGTAACATTCACTACGTGAACTTCTCTTTACGCTTGGAGAAAGGGATTGACATTTGGCCGGAAATTCCAAGTCAGCCATCATCCTTCTGCTTCTGGACCCATCCATGTTCGCATAGATGATGTCATAGTTGATGTTGCAATATCACAGCGACAAGTGACAAGTTGGAAATAAATCTACAGATAAACCTGGATCCCGATCTTCCAGGATAGCTTAGATGGAGAAGTAGCTGACATGAGGAATGTTAATGATGTCACCACGATGAACTAACAAGCTTATTGACAGCATTATATATCGTACATATAGCAATAATGGCAGTGAGAATTGATGATGATGGGATGTCAAGACCATCTACTACAAAGATACGGTACTAAATAAAATGTAGTTGAAAGCATATGAGTAAAATGATCTTCTCGTGTGCAAGTGCAATACGTGCCTGAATATTTCGTACGCAATAGGCTATAGGAGTATTCCTCTTTTAAGCATGAATCTGTAGATTGGCATATCAAATATGCAATATTAACGTAAGTTAGCATTCTAAAGACTATCCGCAAATTTACTCGAAACATTATCCGCAGCGTATCCGTAATCCGCACAGCAATGCAAACTATATCCGCGTAGTGAAAATATTTGCGGATATCCGCGGGTTTATCCGCGGATATCCGCATTCGCGCAGGGCTTTAGACTTATGCCCCACTCGGCTCAGTGAACCCCGTTCCAGAATAAAATTTATTGGCAGAGCCGGGAATCGAACTCGGACCTCTGGGACAACAGCCATGCTATTGTTTCATTTAGAGGCTTGGGCGTAGAGGTCATTTCAGCCCCATGTATAATTGATCTGATAACCTGTGTAATTGTGGTGTCTGTGGTAGTGATTGTATTTTTTATTCGAGTGCAGCTTTGGGAAGGAGAGGAAGCGTCCAAGTTAGGAACCATTCCAGCTTTCGCATAGAGTGCTGTATAAGTTAGGAAATTCTATTATTTAAACTAGTTTCCATGATGGTTCCGTATTGACGTACTAAATAGTTTTAACAACAAATTGTATATCCGCCTTAGTCAATACATAAACGAAAATAAATTATAATTACACTTGCTCCTGGTACATGTTTCGGGGATTAATTGCTTTTATCCCCTTCATCAGCCAAGACAAATATCCGAAGAAAGATATAAAATAGCGTAGCACTCAAAAATAAATAGCTATTTAACTTAATATGGTGCACCATATAAGTAGGTCACAGGAAATTGTTGAGCAAAACTAAAAACATATATGTAACAGCGATGATATTCAGCCATCAAAACACAGAATCAGTGGACAGTTAACTCGTAAATCCGCTCCAAAACACTGGTCGAAGCTTGAATTGGCAAAAATCACAATACTTCACCATATGGACACAACCAATGAAGATGCCTTATGCTCAACAGGTCCAAAATCAAATGCCTGCATACGAATTAGACGAGCGTGGAAGGAACAACTTCAAATAGCAATGAGGTTAGCTCAATGCATAACCTGAAAGAAGCAAAGGAAAAACAAACACCATAATAAAAGGGACCAAGGGGAAATTTAAAGACTGAAATATTTATGAAAAACTATAAAAATTAATTTATAATGATATAGAACGAATGCAAACTTAATAATATTCGAAGAACTTACTTCAGGTTAAGTCAAGGTTTGCATTCGTTCTATATCATTATAAATTAATTTTTATAGTTTTTCATAAATATTTCAGTCTTTAAATTTCCCCTTGGTCCCTTTTATTATGGTGTTTGTTTTTCCTTTGCTTCTTTCAGGTTATGCATTGAGCTAACCTCATTGCTATTTGAAGTTGTTCCTTCCACGCTCGTCTAATTCGTATGCAGGCATTTGATTTTGGACCTGTTGAGCATGAGGCATCTTCATTGGTTGTGTCCATATGGTGAAGTATTGTGATTTTTGCCAATTCAAGCTTCGACCAGTGTTTTGGAGCGGATTTACGAGTTAACTGTCCACTGATTCTCTGTGTTTTGATGGCTGAATATCATCGCTGTTACATATATGTTTTTAGTTTTGCTCAACAATTTCCTGTGACCTACTTATATGGTGCACCATATTAAGTTAAATAGCTATTTATTTTTGAGTGCTACGCTATTTTATATCTTTCTTCGGATATTTGTCTTGGCTGATGAAGGGGATAAAAGCAATTAATCCCCGAAACATGTACCAGGAGCAAGTGTAATTATAATTTATTTTCGTTTATGTATTGACTAAGGCGGATATACAATTTGTTGTTAAAACTATTAAGTTAGGAAACTCACGGAAAACTGCTTCTGGGATAAATGAGACGTGATATGTGAACTCATGTGATCTCTATTTTACAAAAATGAGGACACTATTGTCAACACTCTGCCTCGACCGGTATGTATTCCCCGACGGAATCCTCCGACTAAGGAAATTCTACCAGCACCCATTTTCCAGCTGTCTAAATAGCCTTGGGCTCCCTGGAAGTTGAAGGAAGGTTAGTTCTAAACTCCTTGCCACAATCTAAAATCAAATTCTATCCTTCCATTTGGTAAATACAATTGCTGATATAACAACGGTTTCTGCTTTTCAGCAGCTCCTATTTATATAGGCCACCCAACATACTGAACTGTAAAATAATCATCATCTGGGTATCCATCCAGCGGGCCGGGTAGGATTTTTAGCCTACTTTTCGCAATTTGTAAAAATGAGGAAAAAGTAGACTTATGAGATCGATCCGGGAAAATGTCTGTCTGTCGATCTGTCTGTCCTTCTGTCTGTCTGGCTGTGTGTGTGTGTCCCCTATCAACTCCTAAACGGCTGTAGCAATCGAACCCAAATTTGGTATGAGTAAAGATCTCTATCTGAATATCTCAATGCCGTATTTGAAAATGATGTCAGTGATACCAACTGCTAAAAAATCGCAATTGAAATTTCAGCTCGATGTTGTATATTTTGAAAAGTATGCATGGGGGCTATACCAAAATTGGCACACATATAGATAATAATATTTCAGTTTAATTTCCATGAGGCCATACATGACAGTGTAGCCAAAATGATTCTAAGCCTGCTGATAGGTCCAATTTTTAAATGCATATAACGTCTACACTATCAATTGGATTTCAACCAAATTTGGTATGTGCTATGTGTAGATAGACAGATATGACTGAGCGTAATCTTAAGAGCCACCAGAGCTGCAAACTGTTAATAAATGCACTCTCTATTGTTTTATCCAAATGCCAATATATCATAGAGTATGCAAGCCAACAGCTTTAAACTATGCACACGTATAGTACCTGACATTCTAAATTAATTTGGAGTAACTTATGTACATCAGTGCTACCAATATGATTCTAAGCCTGCTGATAGGACCAATTGTAAAGACATGTAACTTCTATACTATCAATTGGATTTCAACCAAATTTCGCATGTGCTATGTGTACTATAACAGATATGACTATGCGTATTCTTAAGAGCAACCAGGGCTGTCAATTGTTAATAAATGCCGTCTCTATTTGTTTCACCCTAATATCAATATGTCAGAAACTATTCAAGCCAACAGCTCTAAACTTTGCACACGTATAGTACCTTACATTCTAGATTAATTTGGAGTAACTAATATACGTCAGTGCTTCCAACATGATTCTAGGCCTGCTGATTGGTCAAATTTTAAAATACATGTAACTTTTATACAAATAAATGGATTTCATCCAAAATTGGCACAACAATAGATCTTAATAGTTCAGATTATTTCTGACACTGCATGCATGACACTGTTGCCAACATGATTTACGCACGCTGATAGGGCCAATGTCTAACTACAAGCAACGTCCATGCTATCCATTGGACTTCAACCAAATTCTGTATCCTGTACATTAAGAGTTGGAACTAAGAATATAATCAGTCACCAGGGCAGCCAACTGTAGTGCTCTATTAGGCTACAGTATGCCAGTTATATTTCGCACTAATTAGAAATTTCGATATTACCAAGTCTATTTCGTTATTATTCTAATTAGGTCCATATAGATTAATCATTGGAATGAATCTTACATTCCGAGAAATGTAGACTCTTTAAGTTAGTTCTTCACGGAACTTCTTGTTACGGATAATATGCCTCCATCGTTTCCAGTCATTATACAGTTCCTCTCCTTCCACATCCTGCATTGTTGTTCCTTTCTCAATAAGGTCTGCATTTACATGGTCCAGCCACCTCCTTCTTGGACGTCCACCAGGTCTCCTTCCAGGTATTGCCATTTCCAAGTACTGTCAGGGGATTCTGTTATCCTCCATCCTCTGCACATGCCCAAACCATTTCAACCATGCAATGCGTAGTCTTTCTTCCATCGTACAGGTCACTTGCATGTCTTTCCTAATGCACTCATTTTTAATTCTGTCTATTCTTGTTTTTTTTGCATAGCCGATCGTAAAAAAATTCATTTCGCATGCTTGCAGTTTGCTGATGTCTCTTTTCAATAACACACAAGTCTCCAACCCATATTACATTATTTGAATTATTCATGGTGGTTCCGTATTGATATGCTAAAATAATTATTAATAAGAAAATTATAACTGCCTGAATCATTAATATAAATAAATTTATAATTAAAGTTGTTCTAGGTACATGTTTCGGGGATTAATATACTATTTTATCCCCTTCGTCAGCCAATTATTGTAAAGCATATTGAAAATATAACAAAGCGTAGCACTGAAAATATGAAAGGTTATTAACCCAAATATGGTTCACCATATATATAGGTTGTAAAAATTAAAATATAGAACTACCTATATGGTGCACCATATTAGGGTAAATAAGCTTTCATTTTTTCAGTGCTACGCTTTGTGATATTTTCAATATGCTTTACAATAATTGACTGACGAAGGGGATGTAATACTTGATTAATCCCTGAAATATGTACCTAGAACAACTTTAATAATTAATTTCTTATTAGTATTGATTCAGGCGGTTATATTTTTCTTATTAATAATTACTCCAACCCATATATCATAATTGTATGTATAATATGTTCGAAAATTCGATTATTTTCACTACTTCGAATATTCGCCAATTCAAAATTCATGTTCATTATTCGAATATTCGAAAGTTCGAACAATGCGGATGTTCGATTACCTTGGTTGTTCGAATCATTCGAACAAGCCAGGTATTAAAGTATTTCAAATAGACCTTTATTAAAAGAAATTGAATAATTCAAATATTTGAATTATTCGATAATAATTGTCATTTGTAGCTCTTGGGTCGGTCAACACAAATATGCCCAATGAATGGACGGGGTACAAAAATATAAATATGTAAATACACTCCTGGAAGCGTGGCTTCGGTGGCGTAGTTGGTAACATGCTGAGCTGCCCAAGATCACGGGTCCAAATCCGGCCGAAGTGGTCGGATTTTTTTAAGAGCGTTAAAAATCCCTCAGTATACCTTCCTTCGGAGGGGAAGTAAAGCCGGCGGACCCATGTCATAGATTTATGGCATGAAAAAGAACCTTCCACTAATTACACGTGTGAAGCTAAATTATAGGTTATATTTGACTTCTTTCGTTGCCAGGAGCCGACTGCGGTGGCATCTAGTAACAAAGTTCAGAACTAGTAGGTTGTTGATGGTGGCGTTTGGTAGCAAAAGTTGGAAATACTAGAAATTGAATGTCTGCAGTCCTTACTTGAATTAAAAACAGATAACACACACTAATACAGTCATCACAATTAACACCGGTTATCAGACAGATTCTACACACACGAAAATTACACGGGGTTACATGACCGCGTTATCGCAGCCCCTAAGCTGAGGAATCAGCCAACCAACACCCTTGGAAAAAATTACGTGAACGGTATTAGCTAATTATCACTATTAAATGGGTCAAATTTAGGATTACACGTTTCGACCCACAAGTGACCATCATCAGATCCTGATAACTGTGTTGTGGTTTAAACTTACACTAAAAATTATTATGCTAGTCTACTGTTGTCGTAGCTTAGAAAATTACTGCAACTTGTGTAAAGAAATATGTCTAACAGACGAGGTTTTCGAAGCAGGGGCGACTTCAAGGGATCGGGTGGGTTATAACCTCTTCTGCATTCAGCCTGATTCACCATTCATGTTCTCAATCCGTAGATTTGTCGGCAGCAATCCTCCTCTTCCATTCTTCCCTGTCGCCAGTCAGTCTCTTCATGTTTGAATGGACATTTACATCTGTTATTGTCTGTTTGATGTATTGCAGTCTCGGTCGCCCTCTTCCTCTCTTGCCCCGAATTATGCCATCTAACACAGTTACCATAACGTTATTGTGGCAATAGACATGTCCTATCAGTTGGTCTCGTCGTTTCCGTATTGTTTTGAGAAATGCTCTCTTTTCTTTAATGGTTTTAAGCACTTCGTCATTCGTCACTCTTGCGGTCCATGGGATTTTTCCCATCCGCCGCCAACACCACATTTCAAAAGCTGCAAGTCTTCTTTTATCACCACATCCCATTGTCCAAACGTCTGAGCCATACAAGGCTACACTCAACCAGATAGATACGTATAAATTAAATATCATTCAAAACAAGTATCACTTGTTATCTGTTCTTTTCTTTCTTTTTATCTTTCTTTAATTCTTTCTTTCTTTCTTTCTTTCTTTCTTTCTTTCTTTCTTTCTTTCCTTTTACATTTATGCTTGCCTTTCTTTTTACTTCTATGTTTATTATAATTATTGGTCGTGGTGTACCGGCTAGCATTCTTGGCTGTCGTCACGGAGGTCCAGGTTCGAATCCCGGTTCTGCCAAGAAACATTAATTCTGGTGCGAGGGCTGAAATGGGGTACACTCCACCTCGTGAGGCAAAACTGAGAAGAGGAGGGTTTGATTACCACCTCAGCCATCATGGAAGTGGTTTTCCGTGGTTTCCCCACTTCTACTCCAGGAAAATGCTGGGATGGTTCTTAAGTTAATGCCACGCCCTCCTTCCCAAACCTATCTTATTAACGAATATACACATTAGTACAGGATCACATTAACACGGGTTATCACTAAATTCCACACACACCCAAATACATGGGGCTATATGACTACTTCAAAGGGGAAGTAAAGCCGGCGGTCCCATATCATAGATTTATGGCATATAAAGGATCCTTCCACAGACTAAACTTGTGTGGAGCAAAATTTCTAGGTTAGATTTTGTTGGAACGCTCTATCAAAATTCCAACCTTCACCACTAGGTATCAGAGACAGTTGGAACTACTTGAAATTGAACGGAACTTGTAGCTCACCCTATGGGTGTCCGCTTGAAGCAGCTACAGCCTCTGGCGAGTCAGACACTCCAGGCACTAAAAGCCAAACGATAAATAAATAAATAAATAAATAATAACCAGGATGTCATAGCCTCTAAAACAAGCAACAACAACGATTATTGACTATTTGGTGGGTTATTTCACTAGTGGGATTATTTCGAAATTTGAATGTTGGAATAGATTGGTCATTCGAATAAGATATTCGTATTCGAAATTATTCGAGCGAAGCGAATGAGTCGATGTTGTATGTACCACCCTAGTAAGTATGTATGTGTATTCGTGGGGAAGTCAAGTTAAAGATTAGATCATCTTCATTCCCATAAAGCTATCCTCTTTGTTTCTCTTTTAATGCACCAACCTACAGCATTATGTTCAATAGGCAGATGGAGAGAGTCAAGATCAGATGACACAACTATCTCATGGGTTAATGAGTTGATGGAAATGGGATCAAGTGGGTTCATGTGTTGAGCTTGCCACTATACATGACGTTATGTGCATCTACATGTCTCTTTCTAGTCTGACCAGTGTTTCTTAACCGCGGTACGCGTTCGCTTGGAGGGAGGAGAACTTGGAGAGGATTGATTAGGTACATTTAATATAGCTTCTAGGGCAAGGATTTTTATGTAATAACAACATGCAAAATATATACATATTTACGTAATAATATTAGGTGAAATATGTAATATTACATTTAAAAATTTTAAAGTATGTTTTAATTTCTATATAAATGATATACTACACATTATATTATATGAAGATTCCTTATTTTATTCATTACTAGCAGAAGTACGGTGTTCGTTGTTAACACCAGACATTATCAATTGAGCTACTGTTGCAATGGTTAGCAGTTTTTCACTCCTTCAAGTTAATCAGAACGATGTTAGTTTTCTGGGAATATCACACATACGGTTAATTTAAAGCCCTTAAAATGTAGTTTCCGGAGACCCTTTATAGATTCCCGAATTTTGTGTCTAACATTGAGAAGCGCAACATATGCTTCGGTCGTCCTTCTAGGATAATTTTTATATTTCGCCTATTTTAGCATGTATTGAGAAGTTTTCTCTATATCCACCCTTCTACTGTATGAAAAGTGCGGTGAAGAGTTTTATAAATGATTGGTGTATTGACTCTCATGGTTACCATACCTAATTTTACGATGCTCCAAGCATCCGAACACGAGTTATAGGCGTAGGCTACATAAAGATACAAAGAAAGACAGACAGACAATTCTATTGTCTACAACATATTACCCAGATATCCAAATATGGGTATATCTACCACACAGTAACAAACAAAATCATCCTTACGATGAACCCGTTTGTCGACAACAAAAAAAACTTAAAATGTGCTCTCAGACTAAATTCACCTAACGTGTACTTCCTGACGTGAAATAGAATTGAAAGCCTTGTAGACGAAACGCAATACACGTCACATAAAAACTGACCTTCTACGTTGTGCTAGGTGCCCATACACAGGAAGACCCCTTTCATAAATTATAAAGGCTTGTGGTGCATGAAAATTCAGGTTCATTAGCCTCAAATTGCCGAAATTCCTAAAAGCCGCAAATAAAAATGCTGGTTCAATTCAAGAATTTTTGAAAATAATGTTGCTGTTTGGAGATATAATAGACCTTCTGTACTATATGTCGAACGTGAAAATTGCATGAAAAAATTCTAGGTTACCCCTTGACCCCCTTAATTGCATTGATGAATTGTACAGTCTACGTTAGTTCCATGATAACCTTATAGCCATTTGCAAGCTTTCACAGAAATGTAATAAATGGAGTGACATTGCTTCTTACAGAAATAGAAGGAAAGTTGTAAGCCATCCCTTGATATAATGTTCTCATGGTTACCGATTTGCATTCCTTCATTAGTTTGTTAAATTAAATTAAATTAGTTTTCTGGGAATGTTTCATAAACTGTTGGATTTAGAACCTTATAATGTAGTTTTCGAGGACCCTTCAGGGTCCCCGAGTTTGTTTCTGACACCGAGGGGATTTGTCTCGTCGTTGTACGCCATAATATAATACTAATAATAATATAATATAGGGAGAAATTATAACACCTATTTTTTTAAATTATTAATGCAGCCAATGGCCATGTACTTTTCTTTTCAGGACGGGTCAGGGAAGGGATATTATCAGAGAAAGAAGCATTCAATCACGCATGAGCAAAATGGAAATGGCCTGCCATTTAACTAAGGACATCTATAAGAAAAGGTCAATATCCTTCAACGCAAAACTAAAACATTACTGCAGTGTCATCCGTCCGGAGGTCTTGCATGCTTCTGAATGCCTCACGATGAACAAAAAAGGCTTGGTCGAGAAACTGGAGGCCAAAAAAAGAAAAATTTTGAGAAAGATATTGGGTTCCATCAAAGACAATCGGGAATACAGAAGACGGCATAACCATGAACTATATTCTCATGTGGAGAAGATAAGTAACGTCATCCGGAAGAGGATACCATTTTTTGGGCATGTGAAACGAATGAGCCCAGCGAGACTGACCAACCGCAGCATAACTTACTTTCAGGAGAGGAAAACAAAATGGGCCTGGTTCATAGAACTGGATAAAGATCTGAAAGAAGTGGGGATTACACCAATAGACATTCAGAAGCGCGCCCCACTCAAAAGGAAACTTCAAGCTTTGCAAAGGTTTCCAAAAAAAAACGAAGCTGAAAACGGGAAAGATTTGGACCCAGGAACGGAAGGAAGTCCACCGAGAACGAATGTGGGCGTACTGGGCAAACATCAAAGCCAGTAGGAGACAGTGGGAATGACGCGGTCCATAGATGGCCTATACGAAATGAATGAATGAATAATATGGGGATAGGAATATGATAGACCTGCCGTACCACACCCGCATGTGTAAATCGCGTGAAAAAATTCTAGAGTACTCCTTGATCCCCTTAAGCGCGTTAAACGTATTGGTGATTTTTACGGCTTAATTTGGTTCCGTGATAACCTTCTAGCCGTTTGCAAACTTTCACACTAATGTAATTAATGGAATTGTATTGCGTCTTACAGCAATAGATGGACCTCTGAGAATCTGTTGCCATGGTTACTGGCTTGCATTTGTTCATTAGTTTATTAAATGAAATTAGTTTTCTAGGAATATCTCAAAAACGGTTGGTCTTAGGGCCTTAAAATGTGGTTTTTGGGTACCTGAGTTTTGTCTCTCACATTGAGGGGCTGAAAATGAGCTTTGTCTCGTCCTTCTACGCCTATTTCAGCATGTATTTTAAGGGGGTAGGCCCCCTTTTATGAGGGGTACGGAGAAGAGTTATATCAATGATAAGTGTCGTGCCTCTGATGGATATCTGTACCAAATTTTACGTTGATTCGCCCACCCGTTCTCGAGTTATAAGTGAACAAACTTGTCCACAGACGAATAAACAAACAGACAGACAAACAAACAGACAGACAGACGGAAAAAAATTCGCGCGCATCCATCAAATACAGTGTGAAACGCGTAAACAACTCAATTTTCCGTAGAAATTCAGAGAAAAACAGACAAACTTTAATTTTTTATACCAGGTATATAGAGAGATATACTGCACCGGTCGGTGTAGACCGTGCTTTATTGCACTAATTTAGGTTTCACTCGCTAACCGTTGGAGATATACGAAAAGTGATAAGGACCATTCGGATAGAAAATTAAATGTTAAAGCTCATGTATGCCTTCAAAAGTTTGCTATTTCTTTGCATTCACTCTTTATTTGAAATGGAATTATGAAATTTTTAAACCAAAGGGTGTAGTGACGTCACAAATGTCGGTTTTACTCGCTAACTGTTGGAGATACACGAAAAGTGACAAGGACCCTTCGGATAGGAAATTAAATTTCAAAGCTCATATGTGCCATCAAAAGTTTTCTGTTTCCTACCGTTCTCTTTTTATTTGACATGGAAATATGAAATTTTGAAACCAAAGTGTGTAGTGACGTCACTAAAATGGTCGCCATTTTTTAATAGTGCAAAATTTCGAAATCAAAAGTATCCTATATGTAAACCTGGTAAATCAGCTACATCCATGCAAAATTTCATGTAAATCGGACCAGTGGTTCTTGCGTTATTGAGTAACACACAGACAGACAGACAGACAGACAGAAAGACAGACACACACCATCTCATTTTTAGCCTACTTTCGATTTTTGCAAAAAATGAAAGTAGACATGAGATCAACACAGGGCGAAAAAAGTGTGTCTGTCTGTGTGTGTGTGAGTCTGTGTGTGTGTGTATGTGTGTGTGTGTGTGAGTCTGTGTGTGTGTGTGTGTGTGTGTGTGTGTGTGAGTCAGTGTACTCTGAATGTCTGTCCCCCCCTATCAATTCGAACACGGTAAATGCGAATTGAACGAAATTTGGTACAAAGGTAGCACTAGCAAACGACACCTCATTGTCATGTTTTATATCGCCGCCATCTTGACGGAAACGTAATGGCGGCCACACAAATGTTCAAAGCTTAAATCAAATTACGATTAACCTAATCATCCGATCTCTACCAAATTTTGCAACAACATACCCCTATAGAGGAAGCATCATTTGACCAAATGAATAGGTCATTAGCCTAATAGTTTGCGGATGGCGGCCATCTTTGTGTGAAAATCAATTCCCCCTATTAATTCAAACACGGTGAAACCGAATGGAGCGAAATTTGGTACAGAGGTAGTACTAACAAAAGGCACCTCAGTGTCATGTTTTATATCGCCGCCATCTTGGCGGAAACGTAATGGCGGCCACACAAATGTTCAATGCTTAAATCAAATTACGACTAACCTAATCATCCGATCTCTACCAAATTTAGCAAAAACATACCTTTATGGGGGGAGCATCCTTTGACCAAACTAATAGGTCATCAGCGTAATAGTTTGCGGATGGCGGCCATCTTTGTGTGAAAATCGATTCCCCCTATTAATTCGAACACGGTGCAACCGAATGGAACGAAATTTGGTACTGAGGTAGCACTAGCAAATGGCACCTCAGGGTCATGTTTTATATCACCGCCATCTTGACTGAAACGTAATGGCGGCCACACGAATGTTCAAAGCTTAAATCAAATTACGATTAACCTAATCATCCGATCTCTACCAAATTTTGCAACTACATACCTTTATGGAGGTAGCATCCTTTGACCAATCTAATAGGTCATTCGCCTAATAGTTTACGGATGGCGGCCATCTTTATGTCAAAATTGATTCCCCCTATTAATTCGAACACGGTGGAACCGAATGGAACGAAATTTGGTACAGAGGTAGTACTAACAAAAGGCACCTCGGTGTCATGTTTTATATCGCCGCCATATTGACAGAAACGTAATGGCGGCCACACAAATGTTCAAAGCTTACGTTAAATTACTACTAACATAACCATCCGATCTCTACCAAACTTTGCAACAACATACCTTTATGGAGGTAGCATCCTTTGACGAATCTAATCGGTCATTCGCGTAATAGTTTGCGGATGGCGGCCATCTTTATGTCAAAATTGATTCCCCCTATTAATTCGAACACGGTGGAACCGAATGGAACGAAATTTGGTACAGAGGTAGCACTGGCAAAGGGCACCTCAGTGTCATGTTTTATATCGCCGCCATCTTGACTGAAACGTAATGGCGGCCACACGAATGTTCAAAGCTTAAATCAAATTACGATTAACCTAATCATCCGATCTCTACCAAATTTTGCAACTACATACCTTTATGGAGGGAGCATCCTTTGACCAATCTAATAGGTCATTCGCCTAATAGTTTGCGGATGGCGGCCATCTTTGTGTCAGAATCGATTCCCCCTATTAATTCAAACACGGTGAAACCGAATGGAACGAAATTTGGTACAGAGATAGCACTAGCAAAGGGCATCTCAGTGTCATGATTAATATCGCCGCCATATTGACAGAAACGTAATGGCGGCCAAACAAATGTTTAAAGCTTAAATCAAATTACCGTACGTCTAACATAACCATCCGATCTCTACCAAACTTTGCAACAACATACCTTTATGGAGGGAGCATCCTTTGACCAATCTAATAGGTCATTCGCCTAATAGTTTGCGGATGGCGGCCATCTTTATGTCAAAATTGATTCCCCCTATTAATTCGAACACGGTGGAACCGAATGAACGAAATTTGGTACAGAGGTAGCACTAGCAAAGGGCACCTCAGTGTCATGTTTTATATCACCGCTATCTTGACGGAAACGTAATCGCGGCCACCCAAATGTTAAAAGCTAAAATGTAATTACGACCAACCTAATAATCTAGTCTCCACCAAATTTTGCAACACCATATCTTTATGTGGGAAACATATTCTGACCAAACTGCAAGAACATCAGCCCAATAGTTTGAAGATGGTGGCCAAGTATGTGTGCAAATGAATTCCCCCTATCAATTCAAACACGGTGAAACCGAATTGAACGATATTTGGTACAGAGGTAGCACTAGCAAAGGGCACCTCATATTCATGTTTAATATCCCTATAGCACGTTGTATTTCAACAAGCTACTACAACCAACATTCAATCATACTCCTTGAAAAACCCAAAGATTTATAACAATACCCATGCATTTAGGAGAAAGTAGGCTATATGTTCTTTACTGAACATCTTGTTATATATTAGTATGATATTTCTGCAAAATAAAGTATGGTACTATAATTAACCAATTAACTTAATTATGCATGTCCATATTATAGCAAATTTAAGTACATTCCATTATTATGTATGAGAAAATGCGTACGAACTCGAGAATAAGCATTGTGAGGGGCACTTTTTGTTTGCGGGGTGAGAGGAAATATAGCAGTCTCTCTGAACAATAGGTTGATAAGTGGAGTCTTAGGCATCCGATGGACAACTGTAATTTACTCAAGTCCAGCCGCTCAGTCTCCGGCAGGGTGTGACGTGAATTCCCATCCCCTTATTTCCACTAATATCTTAATTGGAAATTTTCCGTGACCTTTCTCAGCAGCTAATGTGAATTGCTTGAAAAATTAATTTCATGTAACCGAGTTTCTAGTATCGTCATATTGTCTAATATTGTCATACCGACTGTTTTGAATTACCGTCTACTGTATTTCACTTCCAAAAGAATACTTGTTCACAGTAAAAGACATAATATGTAATTTTACATTGAACAAGCAGTTCCGTTATGAACTAAATAGCCTATTTTCATATATCCCATTGGTCTTTTCAATTAAAATTCTCGTGCCCATTAAGTTACAAGGTTTTTCCGAGCAACATCTATATAAATATTTCAATTTCGCATCGCCGCCATGTTGGATTGGTGTTGATCAGGTTATTGAAAAGCCCATTGGTGAACTTATGTTATTAGCCTCTATCAACATACAAAATGTTGTAAGAGATTCGGAAATATTGAGAACCGTCGAAATATTTCGGATGATCGCCATGTTGGATTGTTCTATATGTACCTTTAGTTGATGAATATTATACAGATTTATTATTCAAACGTTCACTTCAATCGCATGATTAGGAAACAACAAATATTAACCCTCTTAACGCCACGCGCCGAACAGATCGGCTCCCACTGCACGCGCCAAAAGTGCCAAAGCCGATTGAATCGGCACGCTGTTTATCTTAATATATTTGTAGATTTCAGTAGGCATATGTCCGTGATTTTATTATACTGTTGGAATGGTGAGGCTCCAAGCTTACTTGTGCGGTGTTTACTTTCTTCCTCTAAAGTTCGTTATGCGAAAGGTTCGAGTTTGTAATCAAGCCCTTTCTTAGCGCTACACCAATCACGCACGTTCCCTCAAATTTGTGGTGCAGTTGTTTTCTTCTTGTTGACGTTTTCTCTCTACAGATGTATCTAAGAACTTTATATAGCTGAAAAAGTACGGTTTCTTGGAATATGACTCTTAGGTGTCCTTAATTTGGGCTCAAATAGACTTTTTACAAAAAAAAATGAAAAATTTAACATTCATCAGAATAACCCCAATTAAATAGGATCCGATTCAGTATTTACTTTTATGAACATAATGTATGAAGTAATGAGGTGTTGGCTATAAAGGGAAGCAAAAATAATGGTTCTATCGTTGAAATGAAAATCCACAGCCTGCTTCCAGTGTCCGACCGGGTCAAGAATGGAAGGAATGAATGAAACCCCCATCTAGCGGCGAGGATATGAATTGTGCCGGCTGCCGAGGCCTGACGCACTCCTCTGGGGCAATGATTAAATGAATGACAGATGAAATGAATGATAGTGGAGAGTGTTGCTGGAATGAAATTTTGACAGGGAAAAGCGGAGTACCCGGAGAAAAACCTGTCTGCCTCCGTTTTGTCCAGCACAGATCTCACATGGAGTGACCGGGATTTGAACCATGGACCCAGCGGTGAAAGGCCACGGAGGCTTGGTTCTATCGTTGAAAATGTCGTATTTATGATTTTCTTTTGAATAGTAGGCATGGCCATCAAAAATGGCTTGGCATACTTGGCAAGTAACTCAGGAAATGGCTTGGCACTAAGAGGGTTAAAAATTTCGCACAGCCACCATCTTGGTTTTATGAGAAAATAGTAAACTGAATCAGATGCTAGTAGATTAAAAATTGTATAAACATTTATCCTATGAAGTTACGCTTCACTCAGGTGATTAAATCTCGAATTTAAATATTTTAACTTCGATTGGCCGCCATGTTAGTTTCGTATTTACCATATATTTAGCCTATTTTCATTTATGAAAAATTAGGCTTATGAGATCACATTTCGTCCGCGCGTGTGTGTGTCTGTATGTGTGTGTGTGTGTGTGTTTGCGTATGTGTGTGTCCCCAATAAAATCCATCCAAACGGCTGGAGCGATTACAATGAAACTCGGTGAGGTCATAGCACCATTTTGGCCGACCCCGATCATGCCCTTCAAACTTTATTACGTCTCACCAATCCAACATGGCGGCTGTGCGAAATATTTCACCGGCATTATATATCTTCGAATGTCAGAAACTATTACTGATATCACCCTGAAAGTTTGTAAGGGCGCAACTAGGAGTTCACCTATGAGACATTCAAAAACCTCTTGACAACAAATGGAGCATGACGACCAAGCAAAGTTGAAACTTTTAAATAAACGTTTCTCGTGATTTAACCATCCAAACGCAATGAAACGTGGTACTGCAAATGTTTATACACATTGGAATGCACTGGCAACTAATTTAATTCAATTGTTTACATAACCTGAAGATGGCAGCTGTGCGAAATATTTCACCGGCATTCTTCATCTCCGAAACTATTACTGACATCTGTCCATCCCGTCATTCACCTGGAGAAGAAGTGAGAAACTACGGAAAACCACTTCCAGGGTGGCTGAGGTAGGAATCGAATCCGCCTTTTCTCAGTTTTGCCTGGCGAGGCTGACTGTACCCCGTTACAGCTCTCAAACCACAATTAACTTTCTTTAGGGGCAGATGACCTCGTAGTTCCGCACCTTAAAACAACAATAACTAACTAACTAACTAACTAACTTTCTTGGCAGAGCCGGTGATTAAACTCGAACCTCAGCGGTGACAGCCAAGAATGCTAGTCACTACGGAATGAGGCGGACTTAAAATAAAGCACTTCATCTCATATTAAATGCATTCATACATACTCTCTTTTGTGTGTATATATCCACGTTTTTGAATGCATGACTAAATAACCGTGATACTACAGCCCTTGAAGGGCCTAGGCCTACCAAGCGACTGATGCCCAGCCATTTGGCCTCCAGATATTGGGGTGACGGGTGGTCATCGGGATCCCCTTGGCCGTTAATCTTGGGTTTCGTGACTCGAGTGCTGCCTCACTCTCAGACAGCTGCTCAATTGTCCTCACGAGACTGAGTGCACCCCGTTCCAACCCTCACGTCAGTTTATGAAGTCCTAGGGGCGTGGTGGCGCAGCGGTGAAGCTGTTGTCCTCTCACCACGGTGGACCTGTTCGATTTTCCGGTCAATGCATGTGTGATTTTCTAAGTGAAATAACATGTCCTGTGGTTCAGATTCCACGTAAACATGAGGTCCCGTGGCTCATGATCGCGAGATAACGGTTACGTTAAACAACAACCTTCCTTTCTTAGTTTCTAAAATCCGTCTGGCTGCGTGGCTCAGGGGTAACGTTCTCGCTTGCTGAGCCCAAGGTTGCAGTTTCGAAACCTGGCGCAGTCAGCTGGCATTTGAGGGTGCGCAAATGCGAGGGAGCCGTGTCAGTACATTTACTGGCACGTTAAAGATCCCCTTCGGGGCAAAATTCCGGCACCCTGGCGTCTCTAAAAGCCAGTGTAGTTAAAAGGGACGTAAAACCAATAACATTATTATTATTATTATTATTATTATTATTATTATTATTATTATTATTATTATTATTTCTAAAATCCCTGGCGGAGCCAGAGATCGAACCCCGGACCTCCGAGTGAGAGGCAGGCGCGCTACCCCAACATCACTGTGATTTTCTAAGTGTGATACCATGTCCTGTAGTTCGGATTCCACGTAAAAATGAGGTTCCGTGGCTCATGATCGCGAGATTAACGGTCACGTTAAACTACAAACTTCCTTTCTTAGTTTCTAAAAGCCCTGACGGAGCCGGGGATCGAACTCCGGGTCTCCGAGTGAGAGGCAGGCACGCTACTCCAACACCACAGGGCCGGCATTTGAGTGCATGTGTGCATGCATATTATGCCATATTTGGTGCATAAATATTTGCATACTAGAAATTACAAGATATTGTTTTATTGAAGAAGGGCTCGTATTACGAAGTTCATTAGACTACATTTAGTATTTACAATTATTTATATTCTTTTATTTGAGATATTTTATTGTTATATTGATTATTGAAATCTGATTTGTAGTCAATTGTGGGGTATACTGAATCTTCAAAATTATTTTTACACATGTCGTTAGGTTTTTAAACATCCTCCTACAATAATACCCAGGTAAGACACAATAGCATGAGACCACAGGATCCATCGCGACTGCCGATCTAGACCAGGGATCTCCAAAGTGCGGCCCGCGAGCCAACACCGGCCCAGGGTATTTGGGCCGCCATAGCTTATTTTGATTACATTGTAAAACGTAAGTATATCACTCAAGTTACAATCAGATGTTTTGATTTAATAACCAATTAAGAAACACAATAACTAACATACGTAATTAAATTGAACATTTTAACAGCAATTAATGCTGTGCTATTCATCCTAAAACTCAATACATTAATGTAATTCACATAATAAATTATTCATTATTATTATTAGACTATTATTATAAGAAAAATGGAAATGGCTTACCAAAATTGACGAAGGACACTTACAACAAGAAAGTGCTAGGCACTCTCGTTAAAACCGAATGTCTGTATGCAGCAGAAACGTTGTGTTTGATTGGGAAAGGTGGTCTTGAAATCGTCAGAAAGAAAGAGAGAAGAATGCTTACGAAAATCCTGGGCCCAAAGAACAAAGATGGAGAGAAAGGACTAGACCAAACAAAGAATTGTACCAGAAAACTGAAGGTGTGGTTGGACTTATGAAGAAGAGGAGATTACAGTTCTGTGAACACCTCCTGAGAATGGATGGCAACAGACTGACAAAAAATATTTTTTGAATTTTTCAGGAAGAGAGAGAACTCAAATGGTTTCGAGAAGTGAGAACGGATCTAGCCAAGATAGGGGTACAGGAAGGGAGAAATTTAGGTGATTAATTAAGGAATACAGAGGTTTCTATGAGACGGGGGAGTAGCCAGTGACAAAGAAAAGAACATACACAGAAGAACAGAAGAGGGAAGTAGGAGTAAGGATGAGAAGATACTGGCAGAGAGTCAAGGCAGAGAAGGTAAAATATAATATAAAGTCTGTCAAGCGTGGTCCACAGAAGACCAAGAAAAAATTATAATAATATTATTACTACAGTACTCTGATTATTGAGATTTTTGTAGGCCTAGCTGTAACTTTCCAATGCCAATTGTTTGCAATTGTGGATCAAGTTTACCGACAACTTCAAGTACTCATCAGTTAATTTGGATCTGTACTTAAATATTATTAGTATACTGTATTTCATTTTGGAGAATATGATTTCACACAGATGAGAAGTGCCGATAGCTGATCAAACTGTGTGAGTGAGAGACTCTTACGCAATATTCCAGCAACGATGACTTCAAATATATTAGCCTATTTAAAAATATCGCTATGCTGCGAATTAACCCCCACGTACTGCACCATAGATATCCCACCCGCCGGTGAGTCCCGAAATGAAACGTTGTACCTAATTAAAAATTACTGTGTGTTGGTGTGATGTGCTAGCTTGGTCTCAGCCCTTGGGATTAGTCAAGGAGTAGGTATGGCCCTTAGGCTAAAAGGGTTTGGAGACCCCTGATCTAGACAATCCAGCTCTTAAACAACAATCAACAAAACAAAATCCACGTGCCGAATGGAGAGTTACAAAATGTTGGGCAAGGAAAAAAAAAAAAGAACGAAACTTGAAAATAAATACCTAAGAAAATCACCTTTGCTTGTATGATTCACTCACACCCGGGTGGCATTGTTTCGACGCTAGAGGATCCCATTGCCCATAAGAATGTGTAACACGGAAGAAGATGGTTCGTATATCTTATTGGATATACGTTCTAGAATACAATGGACTATTACCCAGCCGACTCAAGGTTGAAGACTTGATTGGCCCATACAAGCAGGCCTATAATGAGCCATGCATTCTCTCTGTCTTTAATTTTAGGAGAATGAAGCCGCGAGATGAACCAAACAGATGTTTGCAACCTTGTTTTCATTGTCCAAATCTCAAGTCGCTCATTACTGCAGTATTTCTGCACTTAAACAACAGCCGACTTTCTGAAGTAAAAACTGTATAATCAACATTCCCCATGCGTGCGTTTGTCTCTCAACTGCAGCGTCTAGTATTCTGGGGGAATGATACTGTTTATACTGCACATACTCTCCGATGAAATGGAAAATTAGTATCTCTTAACACGCGAAGTGGGTTCAGTTAAACTGAAGTCATTCCATATTTCAAATAGAGAATTCAACCGTGAAGCAGCTTTGCACGCACGAAATTTCTTGCATACCATCGATCCATTAGCATTCTAATGGCGTGCATCTCGGTAATTCTGAATCCATTAAACTCCCACTAACCACTAATGAATATTTTGTCGTTTCCCACAAAGCTGAAAATCATTTGTACATACCTACCCACATAGCTGTGTGGTCTATTACATGTGTTATAAGTTTACCAGATTGTTGCTTGTAAAACTGATACCAATTTAACATGGTTAACGTACAGTATGTGCGTTTTATTAGGGAGACTGTTTGTTGATGGGATCGTCATTTCTCTGTCTTGAAACATTGTAGATGTTAAAATAAACTACTTTTTCCGGTGCTTAATGCTTTAGTTGTTATCAGTTATAATTGCAACACTTTCTAAGATATTTCCTGGATTTTTGTTTTTGGAGGGCCGAGACTGTTTGTGAGTTGGTAGTGTTTTGTAGTGCTATTATGTCTCGTAAATTTGGATCTGATGATGTTCGCTTGACGAGCGAAACAAGTCATTCTAACATAACAAATATACATACTGTATATATATTTAAAATCGCACCTTTTTCAGGTTGTTTCTTGCGAATGTCCCAGTTGGGATTATATTTTGTTGACCGACCGAAAAGATTTAATAATTGTCAATAAGGCAACACTAAAACGTATTTTCAAAGGTCTCTATCGAGTTATTTTTTTAAAATTAATAGCAGTTCAATTTCAAGTCGGCACTGTTTCTAACCAATAGAGGCTTTCGTGTTTCTTGGTACTTGGTACTGTTTATTCCACGGGTGGCTCACTTCTTATTCAAGCTATGAATAAGTCTGTGGTAAGTTTGGCGAATTATTATCAGTCTTTTAGGGCACAGTCAGTGCCTGTAGATGCTGTGAAAGGTTCTACTCATAGGGTTAGTACTGCTGTTCTGACTCAGTGAGAAAAGCAATGGCAAACTACGTAACTCCTCTTCCTGCCCAGTACGCCTGAATACTGTATAGCGCTGCCTTGGTTTTTTTGTGGGTATCTACCCATATAACCTAACGGCAGTACTTTTTGAGGATCCAACCAGCCTTAGGGCTGGTACCTAACAGACAGCAAGTTTTATTGGCAGTTGCCCGAGGAATGTCAGATTAGCAAACGTGCGTAGATGGGCAGTAACCACATCAGTGTGAAATTATTTTCTGTGTATTTATATCCTCTTACAAGCATTTGAGCCTTAAACAAATGGCTAATAATGCAGGTATTTCCTGGAATATTTGTTCGGTTCCAAACATTTCCACATTCATACTCCGCTAACCGGTTTAATGAAATGGAGTCAGCTATTTGTACGGTTTTTGCATTCATCCCAAAAGTTAGTTGTCTTATTGTCCACTGTTGTAGCCGACCAAATGTTGTTCTCTTTTTTATAAGCTCGTTATCGGGAATATAATGGATAACCTATTAATTCGTGTATCGCACAAGTCTGAACAGTACAGTACAGTGAGTCCGGAAATATTCTCCGCAGCGCCTACATGCGTCTACGAGAGCTAGCTACAGCAGTTATGTTGGTAGCACGGCTGCCGCTTGCATCATAACAAGCAAACAGTAAACTTTATACTCACCACAGCCATTCATAACAGATGCTGGAAGTGCTGATGACACATACGCTCGCTAATTGCACAACACACTGACGAGTACGACAGGCGACAGCCCACACGTGTGGGATTCACCCTGTCAAGGACACCGTGCTACCAACTAAACCGGTGACGCACCATTCGCAGCTGTACGTAGCCACTGCGGAGAACATTCTCGGGCGCCCTGTATTTGTATCGTTTTGCTTCAACAGTTGGAATACTAACAGTTCTGTTCCTTAGGAATATTTCAAACAGATCATTGGCTTCTGAATACCTCAAGGTGTAGTGATTCGCGTTATTGACTCGCAAACATGAGGTCTCTGGTTTTAAATACGGTCATGCTAATAAATAAAGTTCTGGTATGGGTTGTTACGGGGTAACCCAGTCTTTTGATGTCAAATAGAAACCTATCTGATTCTTTGGCACAAACGGAAAGGTACTGAACACCCTACCGCACATTAACTTCGGCACTACTTGTCATAGTCGAGAACTCCAAGATTGTGTCGCCTAGGTCCAATGTGGACACAACACACATATTATTATTATTAAAACCGGGTGAGTTAGCCGAGGTCGTTGTGGCATGACTGTTGGAAGTCGCTCACATCCGGGAGGCGAGGAGTTTCGAATCCCCTCGCCGGCAACCTTGAAGATGGTCTTCTGTGGTTTCCCATCTTCCTTCCAGGCAAATGCCGGGGTTGGTCCCTAACTATAGGCCACAGCCGCTACCTTCCAACTCCTCGACCCTCCCATCCAACATTCCTCCCCAACGGTACTTGTAGCTCACCCATTGGGTGTCCGTCTCGAAGCAGCTACAAAACTGGCGAGCCGAACATGTCCTCGGACACTCCCGGCACTAAATAGCCATACGCTAAAAAAATATATATATTATTAAAACATTTTCACGAAGGATTTCTTTGGATACGTAGGTGGATGAAGTTTGACAAGAGAGTAAGGATAGTTGCTTAATGGACGAATCCTCGAGGTTATCTGCCACTTGCATCAAGTTTCATAAGAATATGATGATCATCCTTATACATTCTGGCATTCTATATCTCCACAACTGTAAGAGGTATCTCCCTGAAATTTTGTACAGTGATAAACGTTACTTCTATATGTTCACATATGTGACTTCCAAAAACTTTTTAAGTACAAAACGAACATAGCGGCAAAGCGAAGTTGAATTATTTTAATGGATTTTCACGCGATTTTACTATCCGAATACAGTGAAACTTGATACAGCAAATATTTTTACAAATTCTAATTTACTGGCACCTAATTTAGTTCAATTGTTTACATAAACCCAAGATTGTGGCTGTGCGAAATTTTAAATTTAAGTTTTAATTTCTTGTGTCACAATCATGCGATCAAAGTGAACCTTTGAATAATGAACCTGCGCAATGATCTTTAACTAATAGTACATAACTCTATGGCCAACATACAGTCCGACATGTCGACCATCCGAAATATTTAGACTGTTCTCAATATCTGCGAATCTATTACAGCAATCATACTGAAATTTTGTATGTTGATAGAGGCGATTAAGTTAATATAAGTTCACCTATTGGACTTTCAATAACCTGCTGAGAACAAGACCAACACCGGTGGCCAAGCGCATTTAAACATTTAAATGGAATTTACTCGCGATTTAACCATCCGAGCGCAGTGAAACTTGGCACGGCAAATGTTCATACATAATTTAATCTACTGGCATCTAATTATATTAAATTGTTTTCATAACCCCAAGGTGGCGGTAGTGCTAAGTTTTAAAATTTTCATTTCTTGAGTCCTAATCATGCGATCGAAGTGGACGTTTGAATAATGAACCTACGCAATAATCTTCATCTGATGGTACATAACTCTATGGCCTACATACAGAGAAATCCAACATGGCGATCTTTTTCATAGGCGGGAGAATTTTCAATCGAGAATAGGCTATATAGTTCTTCACGGAACTACTTAGTTTTGGTTGCCATTGGCTATGGGGTCTATTTGTGACTAGCGTGTTCTTCTCTCTCTCTCTTTATGTTGGCGGCTTCAGTGGCGTAGTTCGTAGCATGCTGAGCTTCTATGCCCAAGATCGTGGGTTCAAAACCGGCCGAAGTTGTTGGACTTTTTACGAGCGTTAAAAATCTCTCAGTATGCCTTCCTTCGAAGGGGAAGTAAAGCCAGCGGTTCCATGTCATAGATTTATGGCATGTTAAAGAACCTTCCACTAATTACACCTGTGTGAAGCTAAATTAATTATAGGTTAAACAACGCTCTAATTAGGTTCCTACGTTCGTCGCCAAGAGCCGACTGCAGTGGCGTCTAGTAGCCAAGTTCTGAACTAGTAGTTATTGACGGTGGCGTTTGGCGGCATAAGTAGAAACTACTTGAAATTCAAAATCTTCAGTCCTTACTTGAATTAAAAACAGATAACACCCACTAATACAGTCATCACAATTAACACCGGTTATCAGACAGATTCTACACACACCCAAAGGACACGGGGCTACATGACCGCGTTGTCGCAGCCCCTAAACAAAAAAATCAACCATCTCTTTATGTTTTAAAGTGGGAGTGAAGATTCAAGGAGAAATAATTTCAACTCTGAGATTTGCCGATGACATAGTCATCTTGGCCGACACGCCTGAGGATTTGAATGAGTTTTTGAATGGTATGGAATCCGTCTTGAGGAAAGAATTCATGATGAAAATTAATAAATGTAAAACAAAAATATTGGAATGCAGCCGAATGAAATCAGAAACCTCTATGGACATCAAATTGGCAGGTGAAAAACTAAAAGAAGTAGGAGACTTCTGTTACTTAGGAAGAAAAATAACCAGTGATGGACGAAGCAAAGAGGATATAAAAAATAGTTAGCTCAGGCAAGGAAAGAATTTCTACAGAAAAGGAATCTGTTGACATCGAATATAGATTTAGGTATTAAGTCATTTTTGAAGGCCTTTGTCTGGACCGTGGCACTCTATGGAAGTGAAACTTGGACTATTGGTGCAGCAGAAAAGAGGAGATTTGAAGCGTTTGAAATGTGGTGTTACAGGATAATAATGAAGATCAGATGGGTGGATAGGGTTACAAACGAAGAGGTATTAAGACTAGTGGGAGAGGAGAGATGTTTCCGGTGACTGCTAATGAATAGAAGATATAGGTTGGTAGTACACATACTAAGACACCCAGGAATAGCAAGCTTAGTTATGGAAGGAAGGGTCGAGGATAAGAATTGTAGGGGTAGGCCAAGGTTAGAATATGTTAAAACAGATTGCCTCAGATGTAGGGTGTGGTAGCTGTGTAGATATGAAACGATTAGCTCCTGACAGAGAGGAATGGAGTAAAAAACTGAAGACTCAAAGAGAAGAACCATGGTATGTAGTGTTCTTCATTTGGTCATGATGCTACAAAACTTTGAAAGAAATGCGGCTACCTTCCTTAGCCTAGTCATCGAGTGCTTTAGACACATTACTAGAAACAGGAACGATGGAAAAGCAATTGATAGAAGAGATGGTAAACTATAAGAGAGCTAGGGGCAGGGTACTAATCAGATGGATGGATCAGCTGCATAGACTGGAGGGGATTTCGCCCCATGATGCAACCCGCATGGTTATAGACCGCCAGTCTTCCAAGAACCAAGTTAGACGTGCTTTGTCATCAGCCTAATGAGATACAGTCTTATCCAGTCGAGGTTTAGGACGATTGGGTGAGGATGTAAATTCAAAAGTCAGGGTATCGTAGCAATTAAACGTGTGCACTAATTAACCTATGAAGACATTTTTGTTTTTTTACATTTGATGTAGGCAATATTTTCCCTTCGATCCTACAACCTTGAGCTCAGCAGGTGATAACATTAGCGCTGAACCACGTAGCCAGTCGGTGCAATGGTTTTTACGGCCGTTTTCCCTTTCCTCTCTCCACCCTCATCAGGGGAGCCAATGAAATATGACATGAATAGAGGCGATTGGAAAAGGGCAAGGGTTTGGAAGAAAGCGGCCGTGGCCAAAGAAAGAAGCTACAGTCTCGTCATTTGCTTTCAGCTGAACATGGAAAACCACAAACAACCATTTTTGAAGGACGGCTGATCGTAGGGTTGCACGTGTTTCCTTCCTAACGTTCACAATGAGCCGTGAGAACATTATCTTGCTTGTCTGTGCATGTCGCCAGCTAGACCTGACTAGACGAGATTATCAAATTGGCACGCGGTGTGGCTCCGTGGAAGGCGACAGCTTTCCTGTTACCGATTCACATCAAAGAGACTACTTCAGTTTGAAAACCTCATTAGGTCAGCGAGTAACCGCTGTCCACAAGAGATGAAGTTTCCGGCGATGACCGCAAAAGGGACGGTGTTAGTATAACAATGCTTAGTTTCAGTAGCGTATCACAAAGGGAACAAATACCAACATTCCAGATGGGTTCCGATCTCGACTCGATCGCAGAGTTTTACGTGCGACCAGTGGCGTACGCATGTTTTCTTTCTGGGCGTGGGAGTCATTCATACAGCACGGTAGTTGAGTACGAGCACAGTATTAAAATGATACGGTATTTCGATTATTATCCATAAAAAGCAATAATTAAATAAACATTCTCTTTGCATGAATAATAGTTGAATAGTATTTTCAAGCATGATAAAAAATAAAAAATAAAAATTCTTTTAAATATGGAAAACAGTACCGGTAACTAAATATTAATACCGAAATGATGCATTGGTATTGGTTGGTTGTTTCCTCAGTTTAGGGGCTGCGACAACGCGGTCATGTAGCCCCGTAAAATTTGGGTGTGTGTAGAATCTGTCTGATAACCGGTCTTAATTGTGATGGCTGTATAGGGGGTGTTAGCTGTGATTCAGGTAGAAGGACTGCATACGATTAATTTTTTCAAGTAGTTCCTACTTTTGCTACCAGATGCTACCGTCCACGACATCTAGCTGCGGCCGTGGCTACTAAATACCATCGCAGTCGGCATCTGGCGGCATACAGTGGAACTAATAGAGCGTTATCAAACTAACCTACAAATTTTGACTTCCGCGAGTGTAGTTAGTGGAAGGTTCTTTTTCATGCCATAAATCTGACATGGAACCGCCGGCTTTTCTTCCCCTCCGAAGGAAGGCATACTGAGGATTTTTAACGCTCTCAAAAAATCCGATGACTTCGGTCGGGTTTGAACTCACGATCTTAGGCATAGAAGCTCAGCATGCTACTAACTACGCCACCGAAGCCGCCCTGCAGTGGTATCATCATGTCGATACGTGACTGCTTGTAATATTGATATTATGTGAGAGAAAACTAATGTTTTGATCTCCATGTTCTCAACATTAGGCTACTATTGGCTGTCAAAATCTGCCTAAGTTGATGGCTTTATCTGCATCATTGATAGGAATAAATTGCAGAAACTCCTCATGTATCGAATTATCTTTATGGTAACGGACACATATAGAGACATAGTTACGCACATTTTTAGTAGTCCAAAGCGAAGTGAAATAAATTACCAATCGCACACTTAAACAGCAAAACTGATCCATGACTAGCCTAACGCTGAGGGAGGAGTCTCGCTGCGAGCAGTCTAGTCTAGGGCATTACCAAGTGAAGCACGTGGTCACATTTAAAATATATAGCCTACAGGAGTAAAGAAGCCTCACTAGGATTTGTGAAGGATACGTCTGATGACCTGTGTTAGTGTGGCTTCTGCAGCAGTGCGTATATAACTAATTGAGATTAGGATTGGGAAGGAGCTGTCCGTGACCTTAGGTCAGGTACCATCCTGGTATTTATCTGGAGTAGAAGTGGGAAATCACCAAAACCCATTTTGATTAACATCTCAGTCATCCTAGAAGTGATTTTCCGTGTTTTCCCACTTCTTCGTCGAGCAAATGCTGAGATGATTCCTAAATTAAAGTCAGGCCGCCTTCTTCCTCTTCCTCACTTGAATTACAAGTACGTATCCTACTACAGACACCACAATAACACAAGATATGAGACAAATTCGACAAGTACCCAAAGCTGAATGACAACGAAGTCAAGTCCCTCAAATAAAAGAACATTATATTCGTACATCCAATTACATTGTATTTGCACGAAGTAGATAATTTGTTTTCAGCATATTTTCATCATATGAAATATAGGCTTATGAGAGATCACCTTTTGTTCGTGTGTGTGATCTGTATGTGCTCCCCACACTCCCTCCTAAATAAAAGCTAAACGGCTGGAGCGATTATAATGAAACTTCATAATGATAATGTTATTGGTTTTACGTCCCTTTTAACTACACTGGCTTTTAGAGACGCCGGGGTGCCGGAATTTTGCCCCGAAGGGGATCTTTAACGTGCCAGTAAATCAACTGACACGGCTCCCTCGCATTTGCGCACCCTCAAATGCCAGCTGACTGCGCCAGGTTTCGAACCTGCAACCTTGGGCTCAGCAAGCTAGAACGTTACCCCTGAGCCACGCAGCCAGACATGAAACTTCAGAAAGAAACACTACTACCTTGTCCAACCTCGATCGCGCTTTTCAAATTTTAATACGTTTCACCAATCCAACATGGCAGCGCACGAAATATTTCACCGGCATTCTGTAGCCTATATACGAACATGTTACTGATATCACCCCGAAAGTTTGTAAGGTAATAGAGAATGCTAAGATTAGTTCATCTATGTGACTTTAAAAACCTATTAAGTACAAAATCAACATGGCAGCCAAGCGAAGTTAAAATGTTTAAATTGAGTTTTCTCATGATTTCATCATCCGAGCGCAGTGACACTACGTGCGGTAAATGTTTATACACATTTTAGTATACGATAATTGAATTTAATTCAATTGTTCTCATAAAATCAAGATGGCGTTTGCCCGAAATTTTAAAATTAAGTTTTTTATCCTTTGTATCGTAATCATGCGGTCGAAGTGAACATTTGTATAATGAACCAACGCAATGTTCATCTACTGGTGACTGGTTGCGTGGCTCAGCGGTAACGTTCTCGCCTGCTGTTCCCAAGATTGCAGGATCGAATCCTGGCGCAGTCGGCTGGCATTTGAGGGTGCGCAAATGCGAGGGAGCCGTGGCAGTAGATATACTGCCTCGTTAAAGTTCCCCTTCGGGGCAAAATTCCGTCACCCCGTCGTCTCTAAAAGCCACAGTAATTATAACGGACGTAAAGCCAATAACATTATTACTCATCTACTAGTACACAACTACTGTATATGGCCAACATGGCAATCCTTTGAACACGCGGGAGAGTTTTCAATGAGAAGTCCAATAGGGTTTTATGAAAATAGGCTGTTTAGTTCTTCATGGAACTATTTGTTTAATATAGATTTTACGTTCCTTTTAATTACTGACCAAATTCCGTATCGACTACATTTATTACTACAGTAGTACGAGTTTAGATGTAATATTTCGAAGCCATTCTTTCAGTGTTGCCTGTACAAACTGTTAGCCTATTTGTAACTCTTCAGTTGGTTAACACGAATTTACCCCCAATGACCGTACAATGTATATGCTATTATGTACATAACACTCCTGGAAAAGATTACATGTGTTAGTTTATGATCACTAAAATAAAAGAACAATTTTTAGAATTACGCGTTTAGACTTTCGCGCGGTCATCATCGGATCCTGGTCACTGTGTTGAGGTTCACATTTTTAGCCTATTTTCAATTTTGAAACAAGATGTTCAGTAAAGAACATATAGCCTACTTTCTCCTAAATGCATGGGTATTGTTATAACTCTTTGTCCTTTTCAAGGAGTATGATTGAATGTTGGTTGTAGTAGCTTGTTGAAATACAACGTGCTATAGGGATATTAAACATGAATATGAGGTGCCCTTTGCTAGTGCTACCTCTGTACCAAATTTCGTTCAATTCGGTTTCGCCGTGTTTGAATTGATAGGGGGAATCGATTTGCACACATACTTGGCCACTATCTGCAAACTATTGGGCTGATGTTCTTGCAGTTTGGTCATAATATGTTTCCCACATAAAGATATGGTGTTGCAAAATTTGGTAGAGACTAGATTATTAGGTTGGTCGTAATTACATTTTAGCTTTTAACATTTGGGTGGCCGCGATTACGTTTCCGTCAAGATAGCGGTGATATAAAACATGACACTGAGGTGCCTCTTGCTAGTGCTACCTCTGTACCAAATTTCGTTCATTCGGTTCCACCGTGTTCGAATTAATAGGGGGAATCAATTTTGACATAAAGATGGCCGCCATCCGCAAACTATTAGGCTAATGACCTATTAGATTGGTCAAAGGATGCTCCCTCCATAAAGGTATGTTGTTGCAAAGTTTGGTAGAGATCGAATGGTTATGTTAGTCGTAATTTGATTTAAGCTTTAAACATTTGTGTGGCCGCTATTACGTTTCTGTCAATATGGCGGCGATATTAATCATGACACTGAGATGCCCTTTGCTAGTGCTATCTCTGTACCAAATTTCGTTCCATTCTGTTTCACCGTGTTTGAATTAATAGGGGGAATCGATTCTGACACAAAGATGGCCGCCATCCGCAAACTATTAGGCGAATGACCTATTAGATTGGTCGAAGGATGCTCCCTCCATAAAGGTATGTAGTTGCAAAATTTGGTTGAGATCGGATGATTAGGTTAATCGTAATTTGATTTAAGCTTTGAACATTCGTGTGGCCGCCATTACGTTTCAGTCAAGACGGCGACGATATAAAACATGACACTGAGGTGCCCTTTGCTAGTGCTACCTCTGTACCAAATTTCGTTCCATTAGGTTCCTCCGTGTTCGAATTAATAGGGGGAATCAATTTTGACATAATGATGGCCGCCATCCGCAAACTATTAGGCTAATAACCTATTAGATTGGTCAAAGGATGCTCCCTCCAAAAAGGTATGTTGTTGCAAAGTTTGGTAGAGATCGGATGGTTATGTTAGTCGTAATTTAACTTAAGCTTTGAACATTTGTGTGGCCGCCATTACGTTTCTGTCAATATGGCGGCGATATAAAACATGACACTGAGATGCCCTTTGCTAGTGCTACCTCTGTACCAAATTTCGTTCCATTCGGTTTCACCGTGTTTGAATTAATAGGGGGAATTGATTTTCACACAAAGATGGCCGCCATTCGCAAACTATTAGGATAATGACCTATTCATTTGGTCAAAGAATGCTTCCTCTATAAGGGTATGTTGTTGCAAAATTTGGTAGAGATCGGATGATTAGGTTAATCGTAATTTGATTTAAGCTTTGAACATTCGTGTGGCCGCCATTACGTTTCAGTCAAGACGGCGGCGATATAAAACATGACACTGAGGTGCCCTTTGCTAGTGCTACCTCTGTACCAAATTTCGTTCCATTAGGTTCCTCCGTGTTCGAATTAATAGGGGGAATCAATTTTGACATAAAGATGGCCGCCATCCGCAAACTATTAGGCTAATAACCTATTAGATTGGTCAAAGGATGCTCCCTCCAAAAAGGTATGTTGTTGCAAAGTTTGGTAGAGATCGGATGGTTATGTTAGTCGTAATTTAACTTAAGCTTTGAACATTTGTGTGGCCGCCATTACGTTTCTGTCAATATGGTGGCGATATAAAACATGACACTGAGATGCCCTTTGCTAGTGCTACCTCTGTACCAAATTTCGTTCCATTCGGTTTCACCGTGTTTGAATTAATAGGGGGAATTGATTTTCACACAAAGATGGCCGCCATTCGCAAACTATTAGGCTAATGACCTATTCATTTGGTCAAAGGATGCTTCCTCTATAAGGGTATGTTGTTGCAAAATTTGGTAGAGATCGGATGATTAGGTTAATCGTAATTGGATTTAAGCTTTGAACATTTGTGTGGCCGCCATTACGTTTCCGTCAAGATGGCGGCGATATAAAACATGACACTGAGGTGCCTTTTGTTAGTACTACCTCTGTACCAAATTTCGTTCCATTCGGTTCCACCGTGTTCGAATTAATAGGGTGAATCAATTTTGTCATAAAGATGGCCGCCATCCGCAAACTATTAGGCTAATAACCCATTAGATTGGTCAAAGGATGCTCCCTCCATAAAGGTATGTTGTTGCAAAGTTTGGTAGAGATCGGATGGTTATGTTAGTCGTAATTTAACGTAAGCTTTGAACATTTGTGTGGCCGCCATTACGTTTCTGTCAATATGGCGGCGATATAAAACATGACACCGAGGTGCCTTTTGTTAGTACTACCTCTGTACCAAATTTCGTTCCATTCGGTTCCACCGTGTTCGAATTAATAGGGGGAATCAATTTTGACATAAAGATGGCCGCCATCCGCAAACTATTATGCGAATGACCTATTAGATTGGTCAAAGGATGCTCCCCTCATAAAGGTAAGTTGTTGCAAAATTTGGTAGAGATCGGGTGATTAGGTTAGTCGTAATTTGATTTAAGCTTTGAACATTTGTGAGGCCGCCATTACGTTTCCGTCAAGATGGCGGCGATATAAAACATGACACTGAGGTGTCCTTTGCTAGTGCTAACTTTGTACCAAATTTCGTTCAATTCGCATTCACCGTGTTCGAATTGATAGGGGGGACAGACATTCAGGGTACACACACTCACACACACACAGACACACACACACACAGACTCACACACACACATACACACACACACAGACAGACACACTTTTTTCGCCCTGTGTTGATCTCATAAGTCTACTTTCATTTTTTGCAAAAATCGAAAGTAGGCTAAAAATAGGCTTATGAGATCACCTTTTGTCCGTGTGTGTGTGCGCGCGTGTGTGTGTGTGTGAGGTGTGTGTGTGACGACCCCCCCCCCCCCCCACCTAATAAAATCTAAATGACTGGAGAGATTTCAATGAAACTCGGTAAGTTCAAAGCACTATTTCGGGCGACCCCGACCGTGCCCTTCAATTTTTGTTACGTCTCACCATTCCAACATGGCGGCTGTGCGAATTATTTCACCAGCATTCAATATCTCCGAAACTATTCCCGATATCACCCTGGAATTTCTTACGGTGATAAAGGGAACTACTAGAAGTTCACCTATGTGACTTTTGAAAAACTTGCAACTACAAAACCAACATGGCGGCCACGCGAATTTGCGACTTTTAAATAGACGTTTCTCGCGATTTAACCAACCAATCGCAATAAAACTTGGTACAGTATATGTTTATACACATTGTAATACCCCGACATGTAACTTCGTTCTATTGTTTACATAATTACAAGATGGCGGATGTGCGAAATATTTCACCGGCATTCTATAACTCTGAAACTATTAGCGGTATCACCCTGAAATTTTGTACGGAGATAAAAGGCACTACTAGAAATTCATCTATAAGACTTTCAAAGACCGGTTAACTACAAAACGAACATGGCGGCCAAGCGAATTTGAAAATTATAATTAGACCTTTCTCGCGATTTAATGTTCCAAACGCAATGAAATCTGGTACAGGAAATGTTTATACACATTGTAATGCACTGGTATCTAATTTAGGTCAATTGTTTACATAACCACAAGATGGCGGCTGTGCGAATTTTAAAATTAAGTTTTTATTTCTTGTGTCCTAATCATGCGATCGAAGTGAAAGGTTGAATAATGAACCTACTCAATAATTTTCCTTTAATGGTACATGACTCTATGACCTATACATTTAACAATCCAACATGGTGACCATCCGAAATATTTAGACGGCTCTGAATATCTACAAATCTATTATAGCAATCAAACTGATTTTTTATGTTCATAGGGGCTATGAACTTAAGTTCACCTATAGGACTTTAAATAACCTGGTGATCACAAATCTAACATGGCGGCGACGCGAAGTATAAATATTCACATGGACGTTTCTCGCAATTTAACCATCCGGGTGCAGTGAAACTTGGTACAGTAAATCCTTATACGAATGTTAATCCACTAGCAACTAATTTATTTCAATTGTTTCCATAACCACAAGATGGCAGCTGTGCGAAATTTTAAAATCTCCTGGTTACTTCTTGTGTCCCAATCATGCGATTAAAGTTTGAATGCTACACGTACACAATAATCTTCATGTAACAGTAAATAACTCCAGGACCTACATATACTGTATAAAATCCAACATGGCGACCATCTGGAATATTTAGTCGATTCTCAATATCTACGAATCTATTACAGCAATCAAACTGAAATTTTGTATGTTGATAGTGGCAGTTAACATAAGTAGGATATATGGAAATAGGCTGTATAATTCTTCACGGAACTACTTGTTTTAAACACAGATGCCACATGTATACACAATTATACATACTATATACGAGGGACGTACTATATTGTGTTACACTTCATTTTTTCTACCCAAATGAAGAACATTACACATCAGTTGTTACGTCCACCGTCTTAACATAATTTCTTTGTAACTTTATGCACATTTGCCATCGATATGTCAGTCTCTCCAGACATTCCTGAAACTACTGTATTATTTCGGATTGCTGCGTACCAATCCTTGACAGCGACCACGCCGAGTTTTCTTCGTGTTCCTGAACAGATGATAATCACTTGGTGCCACGTCGGGAGAGTATGGTGGATATGGCAGCTCCGTGAATCCCATTTAATCAATGGCAGCGGTGGTCTCTCGGCTAGTGTTGGGGCGGTCATTGTCATGTTGCAGAAGCACACCTTCAGCCCATTTTCCTGGCCGCTTAGTTTAAATGGCACGACGTAAGCACTTAAGGGTTGCCACATATACTGCACTGTTAATCGTGGCCCCCAATTCCAGCCAGTCCGTGAGGATGATGCCCTTTGTGTCCCAGAATACTGTCGTCGTTCGCTTGCCAACTGATGGCACTGTTAGACATTTCTTTGGCGGTGGACTGCCCATATGCTTCCATTGCATCGATTGATGTTTCGTTTGTGGCTCATGATAATGGAGCCATGTCTCATCACCAGTCACAGGCCTATCCTTGAAGTCGGCTATGACGAGTACATTCATTGGCCCCTGTTCGTGTGCTGCTGCTAATCGGCGGGTGGAACAAGACACTAGTTAGACGTCACCACCTTTAAAAGTGAAATATAAACCCTACCAGGACAATTAAAAAATGAAGTGTAAAACAATTCAGTACGACCCTTGTTCATTGTAACCCGCCGCAGTCATAGAGCAAATTCTTGTAGACCGACTGAAGAGTAGCAATAGTTTATGTGTCTCAACATGAAACAACAGAATAATCGAAATTCCTTGAATCTTTGTAACCATAGATTTCCTTTCCCACTGACCATGGTCTTAGTCTGCAATGAATTATTGTAACTCTCGATTAATTAATATAAGGCGTCAGTGAGGTGTGCGCGTTGCTACTCAATAATACAGAAGTAAGAACGTGACGTCAGACAGCTCAGCCCCCGGTGGAACAGAAATGGCCGCTCTTTGTGTGTGTGTGTGTATTCCTGAGCCACTAATCGCACCATTAACAGCAAAGTCAAAGCCTCCCCAGAGAGCACTTCCACATGTGTGTCGCTATCAAAATGTTAATGCAGGAGTCTAGCAGTGGCTATGGATTAGAACTAGGACACAGACACTCCTTTGTGGTTCACATCTCCGCTCTCCACACCTGCACAAGTGAGGGATTTGCCTTCACCTCCTGGTATTTGAGTGTAAAACTATACAGGGTGAGTCATCTAAAACTAGCTTGCCACGGTGGGTGAGTGGTTAACGTGTCGGTCTACTAACCCCAAGCTTGCAGGTTCACTCCTTTTGATTTTTGAAAGGCGGCAAAAATTACGACATGTCAAAGAACCCATTTGAATTCAGTAGCCCGTGTTCATAATGGCAAAATTAATCTCGGAATTTACCGCCAACACAACGTTCCTCATTTCTCTACTAGTAAGCGCTATAGTGTTCAAGGAGCTTAGTTATATAACCTCCTTGACTTTCATAGTGCTTCAAGGAACAACGAAATTCGACATGCAAGCTACCCTTTGGGTGTCAAATTACAAAGCTTGCACCCGGCTCCCGAGGCCATACGATATTATTATTATTATTATTATTATTAATAATAATAGTATTATTATTATTATTATTATTATTATTACTATCTAAAACTTGCACTGCAAATATTTTGGTAATTTTAACACAACCTTTGAAGGTCAGGTGCTCTTTACTTGTCAGAACCTACATAAGGAGTGAATTCACGTTTGTTTCCTATATTTTGTGCTACCACAGGTATGTGCAAGTGTCGGTGTGGAACCTTTACAACATACGATCTCTCGCAAACCAATTGCACTAGAATTCTGCAACGAACGCCATTGACATTCTCATTTACCCTACTTTTATTTTGGTAATGTTCCATTAAAAAGTGTATGTTTGCTCAAACAATAGACGTTCGAATTATTACTCAAATCTGTTTATAGGCCAAAAATACGATTCCCCACTACCAAGCCAGTTTGTGAAAACCGCACATGAATAGCAGTTCCCATTTCCCAAATATTTGCGGTACAAGTTTTAGGTGACTCACCCTGCATCTACTGTGAAACCTGCCTTGAACGGAAACAAATGGGACTCACAATTTTTTCTGTTAAACAAAGGTTTCCGGTTAACGGAGGTAGACCTATGCTAATGAACATACCGAGAAAAAAATATTATAGTGTATAGTTCTCTCACTTTCTTCGTTAATGAGTGGCTCGCCTTTGAAACTTAGCATTCCATGTATGCGGGAAGCCAAGGCTTTCCCAACTCGAGGCACAGTGTTGTGAACTCTCCACCGTAGCCACTGAGAGAAAGCAGCGAGACTGGACAAAACTACGTTCAACTGTGCAACACTGGACACCTGACACGCAAGCAGGCCGCCAGGACTGGACTTCGGAGTCACGTGGAGTGATAGAGGAAGCATGCTATTGGTCAAGAACCGCCAGCTATTGGTCAGTAGCGAACAATGGTTATTGTTGTCACGTACTACTGCCTAATGCTTGAGTCACCGCTCGTTAATGAGTATGTTGAGAGAAATACACATAGGCGTACCTTATTTAGTGTTGTGCTTACGTATTTCTGCTAAGAATTATTACAGTGCTGTACAAGCAAAACATACAATAAACATTTATTGGTTAACAGCTCACTAAAGTGAACATCGGGAATATCTTGGGCAACAGGAAACATGCAAATATAATCGTACCCTTTGACGTGTTACTTGTAGTACAAAACGAGGAAGACCTTTTTTTTTGCACATTCGTTGTTAGCTTCAGATTCAACCGTTACAGTAGACACGGTAACTTTCACAGGGTGCCTAAAATTTTTGTCAACACTCCATTCTGTAACTTGGAAATTTTTCCGTCAAAATGCGTATTTTAGTTAGTTAGTTATTGTTGTTTTAAGGGGCGGAACTACGAGGTCATCTGCCCCTAATGCGTATTTTGATTTCCATTGTCCGCGTAACACAGTTTCCGTTTAATGAAGGGAATTTAACGCGTTTTTCACCGCTAAGTTCACGGGGAAACCAAAGATCGACCAAAAAGTGACTACATAATATGTGGACGGCCCCTTATACTAAGACATACATTGTCAGTAGTCTAGTGTTTCTTATGTGATCACCCCCTACACTTCACCCCCCGCCCTTCCCCCCAGGGACTCACAACTTGTGGGACGTGGGTTGCCCACCACGCAACCCCAGCTGAGTTCGGCATTGCTTCCACTTACGTGTGCCAGGCTCCTCTCTATCGTCTTTCCTATCAAACTCCCTTGCTTAACTCCTGTTTTCTTCCCATTCCGACGGTATTAGGGTGTCCGAGGCCTAGGGAGTCTTTTACTTTCACGCCTTAATTGTCCTAGTCCCATATTTCCTGATCTCTCATTCTTCGAGGGGTAGGACCTTTTTTTTTTCTTTTTCTTATCACGGTATCTCCACTTTCTGCACAAGGCCCTAAATGAGGCAGTGTGTGTGTAGCCCATCACTTATGGTGCACCCTGGATGGTGATACACCCTCAAGGGTTCACGGCAAGTGAGCCCGGGAGTTAGTGACCCCGAGGGATTCCTGAGCTGGGTCCGGTTTTTCCCCTTTTTCCTTTCCCTTTAGGGAGGATCCTCTCCTTTTTCCTTTCTTATCTGCCTTTCGTGGCTCTCCTTCATACTTCCAGGGGCGTGGTGGCGCAGCGGTCAAGCTGTATGCCTCTCACCAAGGCGGACCGGGTTCGATTCCCGGTCACTGCATGTGAGATTTTCAATGTGAAATGCCATGTCCTGTGGTTCGGATTCCACGTAAAACGGAGGTCCCGTGGCTTATGATCGCGAGATTAACGGTCACGTTAAACTACAAGCTTCCTTTCCTTCATACTTCCAAGTTCTTTAATCCTCATTCTTCGAGGGCTGAGGGCATTTCTTTTCACTGTTTTTTATTTCTCGTATTCCTTTCCTGATAGTACGTAAGTTAGTTGTAAGTTTTGTTGTTAGTTTTAGTTCTAGGTTTCATGTTATCTTTTTTTTCATTTTAACTATCACCCAAACCATTAGGGTAACCACGATGTTAGGCCTCTTAAAAAACAATATTATCATCCTCATATTATGTGATCAGTACCCTTAATATGTGCATCGTGGAAATAAGTGTGCTCCCGTTTGTTTGGACACACATTGCTTGTGCATTGTCAGCACCTTGCACAAATTGCATTACCGCAAGCCAGACCGTGAGTGGACATGCAGTGTTTGTGCACTGAGCCATTGATATACTGGTGCTGACACCTTAATAACCTTACAGTTCGTAAATAGTACCCCAGAGGTAGCAACAGCGCCACCGTATATGCGAGAATGCTGTCGTGCACGGAGCATATTTTGCAAAATGTTTGCTCCACTATGTTAATCATAATCATAGTCTTCAATGCAAAGAGAGAACTTCAAAAACTGTGTTGGTATTCATGTGGTTTAGAATCGAGGGACTCAGTGGAGGAACTCCCCATCTCAACCACATTTGGATGCAAACAAGATTTTATTGAACTGCATACAGCATGGAACTTACAAATGGTCATATTATTGTTATTATTATTAATCATATAAATCTTATGGATTGCAGCAAAATTAAGACATTATAAAACAGTTACACAGCCAGAGGTGACTTATGCTAGTGAAACTATTTTCAAAACTACTAATACAGCTGAAATAGATAAAATACTTAAAACAGAACGAAGAATAATTAGGACATGCTCAAATAAGCAATATCAAGTCAATGTTCATAGTATCAAATAATAGCGTCTCTAAGGAAATTGAACCAGCATTGAGTACAATTAGAAAGAAACGGTTCTAATTTTTTGGACATGTTCTTCGAACACCGGAAACTAGAATTAGTAGAAAAATAGTAGAAAATTTATGGAATAGGAATGCCAGGATTAAATGGATCACAGAAATTACGGAACTCCAAATAACACTTGATGATCTGAAGAATAAAACTGGCAGAATCAAAATTTTACAAGACTCACAATCATATTAGAATAGCAACCAAAATTACTAAAAGAGCTAAAGGAAGGGTGTTCTTTGCTGCAGACAAGAAGTTAACAACTGAGAGGATGAAAACCTATTGGCAAAATAGAACTAAATTGGCCAAGGCTATGTATAATTATTGATTGAAGTGGCCCAATGTTGGCCATAACATATAAAATAAATACATTATTATTAATCATAATGCAGTAATAAGGATTCTAGTAGTAGATTCCTGCAAATGACCGGTCATGTACAGTGGGTTGCCATATTATTATACTCAGAAAGAAAATCAAGTATTTGGTAATTTTTTGGCCAGAAAAAAATCCGGTAAATGTTAGTGCATTTCCTTTCCACAGTATATCTTCATACAAACCTTAATATAATGACGACTAATTAAATGGAATTTTATGGCAACATAAAATGGTGGCTGTGCAAAGTTTTTAAAATCTTGTTTTTATTTATCGTGTCCTAATCAAGCAATATAATGTAGGTTGGTAGAAATACCAAATTTAAAAAATTTTGCACAGCCACCATTTTAAGTTCTCATAAAATTCCAATGAATTAGTCGTCAAGATATTAAAGCTTGTATGAAGATATACTCTGATAAGAAAATGCATTAACATTTGTTATTGTTGTTGTTGTTGTTGTTGTTTGAGTCTTCAGTAATATATAATAATAATAATAATAATAATAATAATAATAATAATAATAATAATAATAATAATAATAGCATAATAATAATATATACATCTGAGACCTTAACTTTAGGAGGCCATTCAAAAATTCCAGAAATTGAAAAGCAAGAACGCAAAATTCTTAGAAAAATGTTCGGTCCTACACTAGAAAATGCGATTGGGATTAAGAGAGAAAATGCAGACCTCTGTAATCTCACAGACAGTTTCAAAAACACTGTACGCAGGACACGTTTGAAATTTTTGGGCACATATTTAGGTTAGACAACAATAGACTAACAAAAAGATTATTCAATATAATTAATACAAAAAAATTAGGATCAATTGGCTGGAAGAAACAAGGGGAAGGGGGAGGGACCTGAATGAGTTGAACATCGGTGAGAACAGAATGAAAAACAACAAAATCTTCAGAACTTCAGTAAATAAACATGGTGAAACCTAGCAGCAGGACTGGTACAAGATGGACAGAAGAACGCAAGAAGAAACACAGTGAGTTCATGAAGAGATTTGGGAGAAAAGGAAGGCAAAATTCATCACAACAGACGATTTCAAAAGTGCTCTATGAATGGGCATAACGAATACGGAAGAATAATATCATCAATAATAATAATAATAATCGCGTGAAGAGACACGTCTCCAGGATGTGTACAAATATCTACTGGAGCAGGGAGTTACGGAAATAAACATAAAAGATCGAACGTCTCTTAGGAGTAATTAAGGTAATTGAAGTTCCAGGAGAAACCCCCAAGAAAGAATACAGGTGCCCTCTGGACAAAGGAGAGAAAGGAACAACACAGCCAGAGGATGCGTGACTATTGGGCAAATATCAAGAACCAATCCAAACGAAATAGTTGAATGTAATGGTCCGTACTTAGCCTATACGGAACAACAAGAAGAAGAAGAAGAATTGCGTGATGAATATCTCATTTAAGTTCGTGGGATTTTAAAAACTTCAGTTTGTATCTCAATTTGAACGATTCCTTCACGCGATTCTTCCTTACCATATAAACTACTTGTGATTTTCCTTAAGACGACAAACCCCTTTTTTACGTGTCTTTTGCGGAGTTTCACCAAGATGCACCAAGTAATCCTGCGCTTTCACCGAGAGGCCCCTGATGAACCTCACTTGGTACATCTAGGCGAAATCCCGCACCAGGCACGGCAGAAACTAAAAGAATTGCAGGAGTTTCAGTTCATTAAGGCTTGCAAAATACACCAATTTTTCAACATTTAGAAAATACCTCTGCCGATTTGGAAAAGAATAATTACTGTCGACCAAAATATTATGTGTACTAGAGTTTGAAGGTTGTTTGTGAAGTAACCATAGACCTGAATAAAATCAAATTACATAATCATTTCCGTCGCTCTATTGTACGTTAGTTCATGTAGGTTTGGAATTTTGAATATATATTTTAATATTTTTATCGCTGTTGAAACACAAAAGGGGCCCGTTTTTAAGCGTGTTTCAACCATGCGTCACATTTAAGAATTATTATCTCACAAACCCGTCATCAGATCAAATCCAAAATTTAACACAATATACATTGGAATGTTGTATAACTGGGTTATTAATTTTAAAACTTTTGTGTCCAAGAAACAAAGTTGTTATCATTTCTGTAAGGTGACTTTTTCTCGGCTCGGGGTGGTTTGAAAATTTAGTTCTTGGTCGCGTTGTAATCCTTATACATCAAAAAGGTATGATGTATGATTGTGAAATTCGTAAATTAATTCACTTATTTTATATCGGTTTGTATTTGTACGGGGAATTAAGACATGGTTCACCAGTTAGCCGCTCCGGTGAAAGCTGTACAGCGTTGCCAAGATGGGCTCCATAACGCGTCATGGCGCGCCTCGCTCGGAAGTGATGGGCCCCATATCAGCAACGCTGTGCAGCATTTCCCGGAACGGCTAGCTGGTGAAACATGTCTTAATTCCCCGTACAAATATAAACCGATATAAAATAAGTGAATTAATTTACGTATTTCACAGTCATGCAGAATAACTTTTTGATGTATAAGGTTTACAACGCAACCAAGAACTACATTTTCAAACGACCCCGAGCCGAGAAAAAGTTACCTTACAAAAATGATAACAACTTTCGTTCTTGAACACACAAAATTTTGAAATTAATAAACCAGTTATACAACATTCCAATGTATATTGTGTTAAAATTTGGATTTGATCTGATGACGGGTTTGTGAGATAATACTTCTTAAATATGACGCATGGTTGAAACACGCTTAAAAACGGGCACTTTTTGTGTTTCAACTGCGAGAAAAAATATAAAAATATAAATTTAAAATTCCTAACCTACATGAACTAACGTACAATAGAGCGACGGAAATGATGATGTTATTGGATTTTATGTAGGTCTATTGGTTACTTCACAAACAACCTTCGAACTCGAGTGCACATAGTATTTGGGTCGACAGTAGTTAGCTGAAAAATCATCGTCCCATTCTTCTTCTTCTTCTTGTTCTTCTTCTTCTCCTTTCGAATAACCCATTTGGAGGGTACAATGAATTAACTTTGGCTATTACCCATTGTATTCAATTTCCTTTGTTTCCAAATTCCCTTCATCCAGCTAGAGCAGTGGTTCTGAACCCGTAGAAGTCTGCGGACCACTCAGCGTGAAATTGAATCATGTATGGACCACCGGACCCCCCCCCCCCCTCCTTCCCCCTCCCCCCTCTCCCCCAATACCCCTTATCAGTTGTAACCCTTCCTCAATAACACTTATGTTAAAGATATTTCAATTCAAAACCTGATAGTCATCGCCGCGAATACATTTGGACGATTCTCGTTCAACACACATCGTTTTCAAAGTCCCCATATATTGGCCACTTTTTTTATACGTGCTGGTGGAACCTTTTCTCCCGCGGACCACTCCCGAGGCACTCGAGGAACACCTGTGGTCCGCGGACCACCGGTTAAGAACCACTGTTCTAGAGGGTCGATCGTTCTCCTCCTGAGTCCACTTTCTGCGAGTTGTTTGTTTATTTGTTTGTTAGTTAATTGGTTTTCTTTCTTTCTTTCTTTCTTTCTTTCTTTCTTTCTTTCTTTCTTTGTATAGCATCTCTGATGAGTGATCTGTTTGCTATTGTGTGCGTCTGAATTCTGGCGTTTGTCAAATTTTTGACAATTTCAATGAACCATGTGGGTTTGGATTTGTAACTATTCAGTAAGTTGAAGATGTGTTTAGTTAGTCTACTATTATCCATTCTGTAAATGTGCCCAAATAACTGTAATATTCTTTTTCTCATTACATCACCTATTTTTTTACATTAAAAATATACCGGTAACTCTCTATTTGGTCGTAACCAATATTCTGCGTTAGTGTTGTTGTATTTTTCTCAGAGTTCATCTTTCAGTCTTCTCTAATTTGTCTAAATCACCAAATCTTGTTAATTATGAATCAATTTTGGAATATTGTAATTGTAGGTAATTAAATCAGTGCACAATAACATGTGACTGAATACTGTGGAAGAATCGCAGTGATTCTTCAGAAATTACGTAAGCTATGGCTGCTTGAGCACAGCTATTAAACAGCCCTGCTGATATGCCTGGCGTTTTTTTTTAGATACAAGATACCGAGTTGTCCTGCTCAAGCCGTACCTAGAGCACTAAATTAAATCTTTCATTTTAGCGAACAAATAAATCACAATTCACTTGTATATGATGTGAGATATAACAATTAGTGCTGGTTACGGGTGAAGCTCTGTTATTTGACACCCAAATGGTAGCTTGCATGTTGAATTTCACTGTTCCTTGAAGCATTATGAAAGTCAAGGAGGTTAGATAAATAAGCTCCTTGAACACTATAGCGCTTTCTATTAGAGAAATGAGGAACTTTGTGTTGGCGGAAACTGCCGAGATGAATTTTGCCATTGTGAACACGGCCTACTGAATTCAAATGGGATCTTTAACATGCCAACATCGTATGACATGGTGTCGTAATTTTTGCCGCCTTTCAAAAAAAAACTTACCACGGCCAGGAGCGAACCTGCAAGCTTGGGGTTAGTAGACCGACAAGTAAACCATTCACGCACCGTGGCAAGCTCCGGTAATATAGTGTTTTACGCCTGAGAATTACGTCCTACAAACCAATGAATGAAACCACACTGACTTCTAAATCCTCCGTGGGAAGGCCTCCTATTTGAGAGAACACAATCTTACGGCTGAGTACGTTGACGACTTATTTCCGCCTGTTAGTAAAATGCTTTCATTCAACGACAGCGGAACCGAATGGAATTACGGGGGGAAGGGAAGGGAAGAGCGAATTGTTATTGCAAACAACACGTGTCTATTTTTAACCTCTGCCACCATAGGCTACTAAATTCTTGCTCTGTGATTGGCTGAGAATGCCGGAAAGCTGGCCAATCGCGGTGATATAATATCATGGCTGTAAGCTATTCTGAACTTGTTTTTAGCACCCCTCATTTGTAGTGACTAGCATTTTTGGCTGTCACCGTGAAGGTCCGGGTTCGAATTGCGACTTTGCTCTAGAGATTTAATTCTGGTCTAAGGGCTCGAATGGGGAACACTCGGCCTCGTGAGGCAAAACTGAGAGAGATAGGTTCGCTTCCCCATCACACACCCTAGGATTTGTTTTCCATACTTTCTCACATCTACTCCTGGCAAATACTGGCATTGTACCCATATTTAAGGCCACGGCCGCTTCCTACTCAAATTCTATCATCAGTTAGCAATAAATATTGGGGAGCGTGATGGCGCACCGGCTTAGCTGCTCGTCTTTCACCCGGACGGCCGGGGTTCGAATCCCGGTGACAGCGGGGTGGAATTTTCAACTGAAAAATCACGTGGCGTCAGGAAGGGCATCCGGCATTAAATCTCCGGCCAAAACAAAAATGAGCCTGGTTGGCTCCGGCGACCCCAATTAATTGGGAAAAGCCGAAGAAAGTTTGTAGTTAGCAATAAATATTCTAGTACAGCCATCACAATGAATGAGACAGATTCCACACACACCCAAATACACGGGCTTACATGACTAAGATGTTGCGTAGCCCCTAAATGAATTAACAACAGACTGGCTGCGTGGCGCAGCGGTAACTTGCCCAAGGTTTCAGGATTGAATCCTGACGAGGTCAGTAAGCATTTGAGGGTGCGCAAATGAGAGGGAGCTGTGTCAATAGATTAAAAATCCCCTTCGGGGCATAATTCCAGGACCCCAGCTCGACGTCTCTAAAAGCCGAACATTAAATTATGGATTAACAACACCAACAGTAACAACAGAAAAGTGACGGATTGAAAGATTTCATCACTAAATTTCCGGCAGAAGAACAAATTATAACTTACAGCTATAACAAGAGCTGCATTACAAGACGAAGTTGATTGGAACGCCATTATATTGAGTTGTTGTTGTTGATTTATTTAGGGGTTTTGCGACAACGTGGTCATGTGGCCCCGTGTACTTGGGAGTGTGTGTGTAATTTGTCTGATAAGCTGTCTTATTGTGATGGTTGTATTAGTGCGTACATTTTTAGCCGAAGTCAGGTGAGGATTGTGAAGTAGACGGCCTAGGTCTTCAGTTAGGAACCATAACGGCATTTGCCTAGAGTAGAAGTGGGAAACCACAGAAAACCATTTCCAAGATGGCTGAAATGGGAATCAAACCCACCTCTTCTCCGTTTTGCCTCACGAGGCTGAGTGTACCCCGTTCCAGCCCTCAGACCAGAATTGAATTTCTTGTCAGAGCCGGGAATGGAACCCGGACCTCCGGGGCGACTACAATAATCCATTGATGTCACCTCTTTCACTGAGGAGTTTTCTTGAGGAGCGGATTATCAAAGTCATCTACCCTTACCGGTGAATGTCCGGTATTAGTATTCTACAGTATACAGAATGGGTTGGGTATTACCAGGCAGCCATGAATATGCAATTCTCCAGGTCAGGAAGAGCCGAAGGGCGTGAAAAACGTTTATTTAAGGGTGCATGGTTTAGGAAATACAAGAGAAAAAGTGAGTCACCCTCGGTAACACCGCTTGTAGTAAGTCTAATTCTGATCGCGAGAGAACGAGGCGTGATAGCACGTGTTAGATACGCAGGCAGACCGGTTTCACGTAGAGAGAGTAAACTCGTTCTACTACATGCCCATCCCTCCCCCTCATGCACACGTGACTCTTGTAGCATTTCTGTCAGTTCACTCATGTCAAATCGTCTCCTACAAATTGATCGCAATGACATTGTTTTTTAGAGAGTACCACTCCTTGTATGCAGACCCATACCGGATTTCATTTTATCGTTTGTTTTGCCGTATAACATAGAACAAACCCAAAGTGTATTGGACATAGCCTACTATTAGTCTGCTAGGCATGTTTAATCTACTGCGAAATCATTTTTGATTTTCACTAAGTCACGCACCTATAATTGAATATCTACTTCTTCCCCATGCTTGTCTTCGAATAGTTTCAAAAATGAAACTCCATTGAAGAAGAATGAAGTTGGAACATTCGCGATTTAATTTTGTTTTAATAAATCTGTTAAATATTGTAGAACTTTTATTTATTTATAGTCCCTTGTTAAATTCTATCATGAACTTATGATTGTCCGTTTCCTAAAGGATACAGGTAACTTGTTGAATCTCGATCCGGTGCTGCCGGCCGCGGTCTGGACCCCTTCTGTCCTCTTGGCTTCATGTCCGCGAGTTCCCAGCTCACGATGGAGCGCACTTGTCCGCCACACTGTACTGACCGCAGTGCAGGTGTTAAGAATGTAAATATCGCAGCCTCCACCTCAAGGCAGTCTGTGTAGTCTGCGGTGATGTTATAATCGCTCGGTTCCGTCTCCAGAACACGTGCTCTTGTTATCGATCATTTTCCCTCTGAACTATTAGCTGCCTGTGTTGGGAGAGGAGGTCGTGACAACATTGTCATCCTAATCTCTTGATATGACTATCAGACCGGCAGGCTGCGTTGTACAGCAGTAACGTTCTCGCCTGTTGTGCCCAAAGTAATGGGTTTGAATCCCGGCCCAGGCACATTGGCATTTCTTCTTCTCCTCCTCTTAGGACGGCATCTCCCTCCGTAGGTTGGCGATCCGATTGATTAGCTCATACGCGAGGCCGCGGGTCGAAATATTTCTTATAGAAGTTCGTCCATACCAACGGAGCAGGTCTTTGAGCCATGAATTCCTGCGTCTCCCCACAGATCTTCGTACTTCGAGTTTTCCTTCAGGATGGGGGCTGTGCTAGCACAGCAGTTAAGTTGTTTACCCTTACCAAGGCGGACGGGGTTCTATTCTCGGCCAGAGCATTTATGAGATTTTTGAATTGAAATGCCATGTCCTGTGGTTCGTATTCCACGTAAAAAGATGCCCCATGGCTTATGATCACGGTCACGTAAAACTACAAGCTTCCTTTCTGCAAGGATGTGTTGGAGGCGTTCATATCGTGTCCACCTCTTATGACGTGCCTGATGTCCTGAAGCTTCTTTTCTTTGATGGTCATTTGCTTAAAAGGCATTTGAGGGTGTTAAAATGCGAGGGACCCCTGTGAGTTGTTTACTGGCACGTTAAAGATCCCCTTCGGAGCAATACTCCTGACGTCTCTAAAAGCCACAAAATTTAAAAGGGACGTAAAACCAATAACATTATTACTATTATTATTATTAGACCCGGCTGTTCTTCCCTCTACCGCTTAATATTCTTGATTCGTGTAGCGTTTAGCGTTCATACCTATCGTCCAGGAGGTCCGGGTTCGATTCCCGACTCGGCCAAGAAATTTTAATACTGGTGTGAGGGCCAGAATGGGGTACACTCAGCCTCGTGAGGCAAAACTGAGAAGATGAGGGAACGATTCCCAACTCAGTCGTCCTGGAAGTGGATTTCCAAGGTTTCCCTATTTCTACTTCAGGGAAATGCTGCTGGGATGGTTCCTAACTTAAGGCCATGGTCGACTCCTTCCCAATCCTATACCCTAATTTACAAATCACACAAACTAGTACAGCCGGCCCCGTGGTGTAGGGGTAGCGCGCCTGCCTCTCACCCGGAGGCCCCGGGTTCGATCCCCGGCTCCGTCAGGGATTTTAAAACTGACGTGAGGGTTGGAAACGGGGTGCACTCAGCCTCGTGAGGACAATTGAGTAGCTGTCTGACAGTGAGACAGCGCCCCGATCACGAAAACCAAGATTAACGGCCGAGGGGACCCGACGCGCTGATCACGCGTCACCCCAATATCTGCAGGCCGAATGGCTGGGCAGCGGTCGCTTGGTCGGCCTTAGCCCGTCATGGGCTGGATAGTGCCAGGGGTTGACTTTTTTTTGTTGACAAACTAGTACAGCCATCACAGTAACAAAGGTATCACACACACACCTAAAATACACGGAGCTATATGACCACGATGTAGCAGCCCCTAAAGTATTCAACAACTATTCTTGATTCTATGGGTCCCTGTGTGGTGGATGTCTGTAAGGTCAGATTCCATTCCTGATTGCAACCTCATCAGAGGAGTTAGAGATGACATATCTGGGGATGATTGTAGTTGGAAAAGAGGATGTGCACCATTCTAGATTTAAAATATATAACAACGGAAAAACATTTCATAGAAAGCTGACGGTGCGGTTCGAGCCCATTCGTTCGTCGAGTCTAGAGATAGCCTGGCCCCATTGCTGTGTACCTTGGCGTACTTTGTATAGAAATCGAATCCATTTATAGTTCATACTATTCTTCGGATGTATGTACTGATTGCCTACCCCTTATTATTGCCGTTTCCAACGGGTCGGGGATGAAATGCGATGATTGGCTGTGTGGCGGGTGATTTTTACGGCCAGATGCCCTTTCTAACGCTAACCTCACGAGAGTTAGTTAATTAGTTATTGCTGTTTTAAGGGGCGGAACTACGAGCTCACCTTTCCCTCTTAACAGTGATTAAAGAATACAAATTTTGAATTGAATTTAAAATTTAGAGGTGGACACCTACATTTGCAAAGACCGTAAATTGATTTTAAAAAAATTAAAAAAAAAAAAGAAATAAAACAAATATTACGGATAAACAAAAAATTCATCTTTCAAAAACGAACAAGTCGTTGAGTCATGGCAAACTGGAAAATTTAAATTGCTGGCCCTAACCCACTCCCACTTATAAAGCGGATGACGAGATCAGCAGCCACCACGTCATCGGCTAATCTAAGTTTGAGTGTCAAACCTCACAAGAGGAGTTAACAAAACTTATCTCCGTAAAGTTTTCTGATAGCACCAACCATTGACCGAAGGGGTGGGAAAAATGGAGTTTTGAGATTTAAAAAAATCATACCTCCTTTAATACGCTCTATATCTAATAAAGAACCGCGCACAAGTTGTACATTAACCATACAAATACATTTACACTACATTCATTAGCCTATTTTCAATTTTGTAAAATTAGGCTTATGAGATCACCTTTTGTCCGTGTGTGTGTGTGTGGGTGTGAGTGTGTCCCCCTCCTAATACCTTCAAAACGGCTGGAGTGATTTCAATGAAACTCGGTAAGTTCATAGCACTATTCCGGACGACCCCGACCGTGCCCTTCAAGTTTTGTTTCGTCTTATCAATCCAACATGGCGGCTGTGCGAAATATTTCACCAGCATTCAATATCTCCGAAGCTATTACCGATATCACACTGGAATTTTTAACGGTGATAAAGAGAACTACTAGAAGTTCATCTATGTGACTTTTGAAACACTGGTAACTACAAAACCAATTTGGCGGCCACGCGAATTTGCGACTTTAAAATATACGTTTCTCGCGATTTAACCAACCAAACGCAATAAAACTTGGTACAGTATATGTTTATACACATTGTAATACACCGACATCTAACTTCGTTCAATTGTTTATATAACCACAAGATGGCGGATGTGCGAAATATTTCACCGGCATTCTATATCTCTGAAACTATTAGCGGTATCACCCTGTAATATTGTACGGAGATAAAGGAGTTCATCTATAAGACTTTTAAAAACCAGTTAACTACAAAACGAACATGGCGGCCAAGCGAATTTGAAAATTTTAAATAGACCATTCTCGCGATTTAATGTTCCAAACGCAATGACATCTGGTATAGGAAATGTTTATACACGTTTTAATGCACTGGTATCTAATTTAGTTCAATTGTTTACATAACCTCAAGATGGCGGCTTTGCGAATTTTAAAATTAAGTTTGTATATCTTGTGTCGTAATCATGCGATCGAAGTGAAAGTTTGAATAAAGAACCTACGCAATAATTTTCCTTTAATGGTACATGACTCTATGGCCTAGACATTTAACAATCCAACATGGCGACCATCCGAAATATTTAGACGGCTCTGAATATCTAAGAATCTATTATAGCAATCAAACTGAAGTTTTTATGTTCATAGGGGCCATGAAATTTAGTTCACCTATAGGACTTTAAATAAACTGGTGATCACAAATCCAACATGGTGGCGACGCGAAGTATAAATATTCACATGGACGTTTCTCGCAATTTAACCATCCGAGTGCAGTGAAACTTGGTACAGTAAATCCTTATACGAATGTTAATCCACTGGCATCTAATGTATTTCAATTGTTTCCATAACTACAAATGGCAGCTGTGCGAAATTTTAAAATCGCCTTGTTACTTCTTGTGTCCTAATCATGCGATTGAAGTTTGAATGCTACACGTACACAATAATCTTCATGTAACAGTACATAACTCTTGGACCTACATATATAAAATCCAACATGGTGACCATCCGAAATATTTGGTCGGTTCTCAATATCTAAGAATCTCTTACAGCAATCAAACTGAAATGTTGTATGTTGATAGTGCAATTAACATAAGTAGGTTATATGAATATAGGCTGTATAGTTCTTCACGGAACTACTTGTTTATACTTCACTTTGTTTCAGTCTAATGGTTTTAAGCAGGTCTCAATTATTGACTTCGATAGATATGTTGCATGTTGTAATGTCGTACCATTCACATGGGCGTTCACAAAGATTACATACACATGTTTCGTTCAGCTCGTGATGGTTCTTCACTTTGCACACTTTGTGGTGGTATCCGTACGTTGCCAAAGAGTTCGAGTTCACGAAATGGCGCAGGTATTGGTTGGTTTCCATCCATGATCTATTTACCATGGCCTCCGTTGCATAGAAGTCAGGCCATATCTCTTTTGACCTTTTTGCATTTGACTGTTGGCACAAGCTACAGTAAAATGTAGCTTTTCACCGATATCTCAGTCTCACTCCTGGCTGTGATTATATGGAAGCTACTGAGGTATGGGTGGTGCTTAGTAATGACATTCAGGGCACAGTCAGTGCCTGTGGATGCTGTGAAAGGTTCTGCTCATAGGGTTAGTCCTGCTGTTCTGACTCAGTGAGGAAAGCAAAGACAAACTACCTCACTCCTCTTCTTGCCTAGTACGCCTCAATATACCTAGGTAGTTCTGCCTTGGGTTTTTGTGGGTATCTACCCAAATAACCTAAATGCGGTACTGTTTGAGGATCCAACCAGCCTTCGGGCTGACTACCTAACAGACAGACAGACAGTAAAAGGTAGACTATATTTGGTCCTGAGATCTTCCATCAGAAGGTTTCTCTTGCTAGGACCTAGACGAGTCCTGAGCGGGTATATGCACAATATTAAATCCGTTTAAAATGGGCAATAATCCTCAAAAAATTTACTAAAATTTTGTTTGAAAGAATATTTCTTATGCCCCATCCCTTACGCCAAGGGGTGAGCAAAATATTTTCGGAATTATACGAAGATGAGGCATCTCTTATGCTAAACATGTGGAACGTATGTAGGTATAAAACAACTGTGAAATTTTGTGAATACGAGATATATTTCTTCGACCCGTTAAATCTTCCTCGGCCTTCCGGCGTGCTGAGAGGGATTTTTAAAGTTTAGGCTGGGAGTGTTAGGGAGGCTGCATGCTGTGAGGGTGAGGGGTGTAGCTCAGTGACGTGGGCTAATTAACCCCGCGCCATGTATATAAATGGCCGGGCGGAGAGTATGGAGATGAATGGGTCACTTAACGTGTTCTCGTTTATTGGTTTAGCACCTCAACAGGCTACTTGCTATAAAACAAATCTTCTCAAATCACGCTACCCCGTTCACAAAGTACGGTATGTAAATAATAGTCTACTGTTATCTGATGAATTAATTCTAATACCGTCTCTAATACCTTCATTTTACGGAAGAGTCGACGTTCAAGCAGTTACACCGGGTAACAATAGTCAGGCACTTTTTCCCTGTGTTTTTAATGAGATATTTTCAAATTTTCTGAATGCTCAGGTCTGTCTGTTAGGTAATAATAATAATAATAATAATATCGTATGGCCTCGGGTGCCTGGTGCAAGCTTTGTTAATTGACACCCAGAGGGTAGCTTGCATGTCGAATTTCGTTGTTCCTTTGAACGCTATGAAAGTCAAGGAGGTTAGATATCTAAACTCCTTGACACTACAGCGCTTTCAAGTAGAGAATGGAGGAACTTTGTGTTGGCGGAAAATCCCGAGATTAATTTTGCCATTGAACACGGCCTACTGAATTCAAATGGGTTCTTTAACATGCCAACAACGTATGACATGAGTATCGTGATTTTTGTCGCCTTCAAAAATCACTTACCATGGCCAGGGGCGAACCTGCAATCTTGGGGTTGGTAGTCCGACACTATAACCATTCACCCACCGTGGCAAGCGTCTGTTAGGTAATCAGACCGGACGAAGGTTGAATCCTCAAAATTCACTGCTATAGATTTTATGGGTTTATTGTTTGAGTTTTCAGTCTTAAGACTGGTTTGCTGCAGACTTCCAAGCTCCCATGACTTGAGTTAATAGTTTAATCTGTACAAAACTGCCAAGTCCCATATTCTAGTAAATCTGTTAAATATTTATACTGTTCTTAACCTCTAACCTTCCCTTAATAAGGTTGCTATTTCTGTGTGCCTTGCTATGTGGCCAACCATCCTAGCTCGTTTTTTATTTTCAGCCTATTTTCATTTTATAAAATAATAGCCTTATGAGATCACCTTTTGTCCGTGTGTGTGTGTGTGTGTGTGTGTCTGTGTGTGTGCCCCTTTCTAATAATATTTCACCTGCCTTCAATATCTCCGAAACTATTACCGATATCACCCTGAAATTTTGTACGGGGATAAAGCAAACTACTAGAAGTTCATCTATGAGACTTTCGAAATCCTGGTAACTACAAAACCAACATGGCTGCCAAGCGGAGTTGCGACATTTAAATAGACGTTTCTCGCGATTTAACCATTCAAACACAATGAAACTTGGTGCAGTATATGTTTATACACATTGTAATGCACTGACATCTATTTTTGTTCAATTGTTTACATAACCTCAAGATGGCGGCTGTGCGAAATATTTCACCGGCATTCTGTATCACCGAAACTATTACTGATATCACCCTGAAATTTAGTACGGAGATAGTTCATCTATGTGACTTTCAAAATCCCATTAGCTACAAAACGAACATGGCGGTATTTTCATATATCCTACTTATGTTAATTGCCTCTATCAACATACAAGATTTCTAGTTTGATTGCTGTAATAGATTCGTAGATATTGAGAGCCGTCTAATATTTCGGATGGTCACCATGTTGGATTGTTATATGTGGTACAACTACTATCGACCCCGTCCGCGCTTGCGTGTGTTGACCAGTGAGGTAAGAGAGGGAGCGCTGCGGCAATAAAAACTCAGCTCGGATATACACAACGTGTAGTTCCAAACTTGGCCGTCGGCTTTCCAAACTCGAACGGGTAATAACCGTATAATGGTTACAATGGGGAGTCTGAAAACAAAAACAAAACAATTGAAGATAATTACTTTTACTCAATGTTGTGTTATAAAATTACGAGGGTCATCCCATAAGTCATGGCAACTATATCTTTCGATAATGCTACAGCATGAGAAATCCACGATGTGCATTGAACCGTTAAGGCTGTGTGATATCTCAATGCCAACAGAAAATCCCCCCCCCCCCCCAGGGGCTCACATCTAGTGGGACGTGGGTTGGCGACCACGGGACTCCAGCTCAGGCCAGCATTGCTTCCTCTTACTTGTGTCGGGCTCCTCTCCGTCTTCTTTCCTGTCGACCTCACTTGGTCAACTCTTGTTCTTTTCCAAGACCGACGGTATTAGGGTATCCAAGGCCTAGGGAGTCTTTCACTTTCCCGCCTTAATTGGCCCTTGTCTCATCTTTCCTGATCCCTCCTTCTTTGAGGGGTCAGACCTCTTGTTTTCTTCTCATTATATTTCCATTTCTCTTTAAGATTCCCGCACTGTTTTTTGTTAATTGGTTCTCCGTGCATCTAAATTCCCTTTAGAGAATTCTTTGCCTCTACACTCCATTTTGTAGGCATTTTCAATCTTCGTTGCATATTGTAAGTCTTTTCGATCTAAATTGCATTTTGCGAGCATTTTCAACCTCAATTGCATTTTGTAAGGATTGACAATCTAAATTGCTTTTTAGTAATACTTGTGTGAGTATTTTGAATTTCAATCGCATTTTGCAGGTATTTTCAACCTAAACCGCTTTTTGGAAGTATTTTAAATCTAAATTGCATTTTGTATGTTGGGCATTTGGTAAGTATTTTGATTCTGAATTACATTTTGTGGGTATTTTGAATCTAACTTAGCCTACAATTTGTAAGTATTTTCAATCTAAATTGCATCTTGTAAGTCTTGTCCATCCAAATGAGTAGTTTGAATCTACCATACATTTTGTAAGCATTTTCAATTTCAATTGCATTTTGAATATCAATTGCACTTTGTGAGTATTTTGGTTCTGAAATGGGTGTTTTTCAATCTAAATTGCATTGTGTATTTTCAATTTCAATTGTATTTTGTAAGTATTTTGAACCACAATTGCATTTTGTACGAATTTTCAATCTCATCTGCATTTTGTAAGTATTTTGAATTTCAATTGGATTTAGTAAGTATTTTGACTCTACATTGCATTTTGTACGTATTTTGAACCTATACTACAGTTTGTGCGTATTTTTCAATCTATTCCTTTTGTGAGTATTTTCATTCTATATTCCCTTTTGTAAGTATTACCACTCTCGATTTTGTGAGTCCTTTCAATCTGAGTTACGTTTTGTAAGTACAGTATTTTCAATCTCACTTAATTTTCGTTCTGTTTTCCATTTCAATGACATTTTCGCTATCACCCAGACCATTAGGGGCCGATAACCTAGATGTTATCATCGTCATCATCATCCAACAGAAAATAGGGTTTCAGTACAGGAGCTAACGGCAAGGGTACAAACGAAAACCACAAAATGGAATTCTGTGTAAATTTGTTTTGCACTAGTACAAATGGAACACAAATCAAACAATTAACATACAGGGCCCCGTTTCCAAGCATTGGAACACTATTCAATAGCAGACCCGGACATGTCAGTTCGGGCAGACAAGGGGCGCCACTTCGCGGCGAGCCTACAGTTGCTGCGCGTCCATGTCGAAAAGCCTCCACCCAACGTGCAACTGTTCGGTAATTACCAACAGCTTCACATAGTGCTGCATGACACTGCGTAGAATTTCTTCCATCAAGAAAAGCAATTTTCGCGAATGATCGCTGTTCCAATCTGCTTACATCCGTCTTGTAGCACGGCCAAGTTCAGAATGAACGTGTATGGTGCTGGTATCTTGCCACCGTCACTTACGGTCGCCTTCTGTCGGGTGAATTCTGTGCTGTTTGCTGCGGGGTTTCGAATGTCTACACTGGAATTACTGTGGTGCCGTATGTTCGAAATATATAATATACTGTAGTTGCCATGACTTATGGAATGACCCACGTATATGAACCTTGCTCAATAAAATCCCTCCCTATATTATTCTGCTGAGGTGCCATTCCAGTTTTGTACCGAAAATAAGGTCCCATTAACACCAACCTACACGTATGGGGTACCTACAGGTTCAGCATAACCCAGTGCGTAAGCGAAACGCACTCACTTACTCTTTAAATGCCTCACAATTAAATAAATACCTTAAAGCATGTATATTTACAATGAAATAATGAAAGAATGCCTTTAAAAAGCTGAGACGTCTCGGTGACAAGACAAGATGGCAGCTGATCTCTCGTTCTGAACTATATTTCACTAATTTGAATATGGTCCATGCAATATAGCTTACATATAGAAATAATATAAACTTCGTATGAAATGGATTATAATGAATAGGCCTATATACTTCAGTGAATAAATCGTTTAGTCCAAGTCATTATTTGCTTAGACGTTGTATGTAAATCGGTTGATAACGATTGACTGCGGTGGACACGTTTGGCTCTGTGGTTAGAGTTTGGTCTTTTAACCGGTCGGCAGGGGTTCGAAACCTATCAGAGTTGTATTTCTGTGCTTGATGTTTTTATATTTAGTGTTTTTTAAGTACCGAGACGTTGTATAACTGAGCGTTGAGTTGTGCATTTTGCAATTGAAAATATATATTTAATTGAAACAAAGTTCGCCACCGGATCTGCACGAGTAACGTCTACTAGCAACTAGTTGAACTATGCGTGTGCTAATCACGGCCTACTAGATGCGAGCTGCGCTCTATACCGACCTTGACATTCCCAGTTAGTGAACCCATGCATACGGAGTAATTGAAAAAATTCCTCTTGTTGCCGATAGAGTGCACTCGCCCCCAAGGAAATGTGCGATTAAGAATTAGCTGTGCAGTAGGTTTATTAAATGTATTTCTCCCAGTTATACGTTTAAACCAACGAAGTTTTGATCCCGTTTCAATTATTGTAAGTAGTCGGTGTTAATATACTGAATTGCTACGTTGCTTGGAGTGTTTGCTGATGAAATTGTAAAATGCTGGGGCAAATTATAAACTATGATTTGAATGCCACTGCTCAAATTCAGTATGTCATACTGTTGTGTGCCATTTTGCACTTCGAATAGGAAGAAATGAGAAGGTGATAAGACAAAGGGTCATAACTATACCCATACATTTAGGAGAAAGTCGGCTATATGTTCTTTCCTGAACATCTTGTTTTAAAATTATTTTTAACAATAATGCACTAGTGTGAAATTTTACTATTTCGAGCATACCTCTCTTTGAAGTTACAAATTAATGTAATCCTTGGATCTTTGGATCTACATGGTTGTGGTTTCCTCTGATCTGTTCCAAAATCTTTTGGGAAGAAGTTGTTGGCACTGTCATAGCAATGTCTTTAAATTACAGTAAGCTTGCCACGGTGGGTGAGTGGTTAACGTGTCGGTCTACCAGCCCCAAACTTGCAGGTTCGCTCCTGGCCGTGGTAAGTGATTTATGAAAGGCGGCAAAAATTTACGACACGCATGTCATACGATGTTAGCATGTCAAAGAACACATTTGAATTCAGTAGGCCGTGTTCATAACGGCAAAATTAATCTCGGGAGTTTATGCCAACACAAAGTTCCTCATTTCTCTACTAGAAAGCGCTATAGTGTTCAAGGAGTTTAGATATCTAACCTCCTTGACGTTCATAGTGCTTCAAGGAACAACGAAATTCGATATGCAAGCTACCCTCTGGGTGTCAAATAACAAAGCTTGCACCCGGCACCCGAGGCCATACGATATTATTATTATTATTATTATTATTATTATTATTATTATTATTATTACAGTAGAATAGTTTGATTGTTCGGACTTTCATTTGTGACTTTATTAAAACTCAGCAATTTTTCTAGGTTTATGTCGTGTCTTGAGTGGGGTTTCGCTTAGGACACCAGGCTGGATCATCAGTGAGCTCTTGGTACCCGCGCCCGGATCCCCAAAGGAGTAGTGAACTTCGCGCTACCTCCCATTTTTATTAAGCGCACCTGCGCCTCTTAACTGCGAGAGCTAAAAAAACTCAAGCAGCTTTAACCTCCCTATGAAGGTCTCCAAAAGCCCGCCTATGGGCCAGCTTGGTGTCCTAGGCGAAGCCCCACACAAGACACGGCAGAAAACTAGAAAAATTGCTGAGGCTTAATTCACGGGCCGTGAAAGCCAATATCCTTTGTGATATTATTGCTATGTACATTTATCGGTGTATGTGCATTATCTATATCCAACATAGCTGATTTATATTTATTTTTGATTAAGTCTGTTTAAAAATGCACGTTTTACGGAAATCGGTACAAGTGACAACGTGGTCAACAGTCCCACGAATTAAGGTATCTGTTGAATCTGACTAATGAGCAGAAGGGCGTAATGGAGCAGTGATAACGCTACTGGCATTTCTCCACAATGTCGCAAACGAATCGACAACCAACAACTTAAGTGGCTGTTTCGTACTTCACTAATCCGCCCAGCAATATTGCTCCCCGACCCCGTGATACAATTATTCGGTATGAAGACGTTGAACGAAGACTGATCGACCGGCGCGGCGATAAATTGCTCTTTATCTGATGTCCTAATGAGGCTGGGTTCCCGCTCCTAGGTGAGATCCCTTATCTCAATGAAGTTAATTAACTTCATCTAATTAATTGATCTTGAAAAAGAAATTGCCATTCCCTAAACGGAGATCCTCCTTTCGAATTAAAATATAGTGGCACTAATTTCCAACAATAGACCATTAGGTTGTAACTTTTTGAAAATTGAAGTGATTGTTAGATTAATTTGTTTTTATATTTAATAAGTAGAGATAAGCTACAGGCCCTGGATCGATTCCCGGCCCTGCCAAGAAATCTAATTCTGATGAGAGGGCTGGAACGGGGCATACTCAGCCTCGTGAGGCAAAACTGAGAACAGGCGGGTTCGATTCCTACCTCAATCATCTTGGAAGTGATTTTCGGTGGTTTCCCCACTTCTACTCCAGACAATTGCTGGGATGGTACCTAACTTAAGGCCACGGCCGCTTCCTACCCAAATCCTACCTCAGTTGAAAATACACACACTACTGTCGACCAAAATATTACACACATCAAAAAAAGTTTTGCATCACCTCGGTTCCCAGATCTCCGGCATATAGACGTTGACTGTGTATATTGTATCAAAGATACAGTCCCTTTGACTGTTCATAGATGTCACTAAAACTGCTCAAAGATGTAAACAACCATGCATGAGCAGGGCCTATTAGACGGAGGGGGTACGACAGCCGATCAGTTCCAGTCATTCCACCAGGACGAAGGTACGCTGCTCATGTTGTCTGTAGTTCTACCATGCCTAGAAGGTCAATACCGCAGTTCGATCGCGTCCGCATTGTTACTTTGTGTCAAGAAGGGCTCTCAACAAGGGAAGTTTCCAGGCGTCTCAGAGTGAACCAAAGCGATGTTGTTCGGACATGGAGGAGGTACAGAGATACAGGAACTGTCGATGACAGGCCTCGCTCAGGCCGCCCAAGGGCTACTACTGTAGTGGATGACCGCTACTTACGGATTGCCGCTCGGAGGAACCCTGACAGCAATGCCACCATGTTGAATAATGCGTTTCGTTCAGCCACAGGACGTCGTGTTTCAACTCAAACTGTGCGCAATAGGCTGCATGATGCGCAACTTCACTCCCGACGTCCATGGCGAGGTCCTGCTTTGCAACCCCGACACCATGCAGCGCGGTACAGATGGGCCCAACAACATGCTGAATGGACCCCACAGAATTGGCATCACGTTCTCTTCACCGATGAGTGTCGCATATGCCTTCAACCAGGCAATCGTCGGAGACGTGTTTGGAGGCACCCTGGTCAGGCTGAACGTCTTAGACACACTGTCCAGCGAGTGCAGCAAGGTGGTGGTTCCCTGATGTTTTGGGGTGGCATTATGTGGGGCCGACGTACGCCACTGGTGGTCATGGAAGGCTCCGAAACGGCTTTACGATACCTGAATGACATCCTCCGACCCATAGTGCACCCATATCGGCAGAATATTGGAGAGGCATTTGTCTTCATGGACGACAATTCTCGACCTCATCGTGCACATCTTGTGAATGCGTTCCTTCAAGATAACGACATCGCTCGACTACAGTGGCCAGCATGTTCGCCAGACATGAACCCTATCGAACATGCCTGGGATATGTTGAAAAGGGCTGTTTATGGACGTCTTGACCCACCAACCACTCTGAGAGATTTACGCCGAATTGTCGTTGAGGAGTGGGACAATTTGGACCAACAGTGTCTTGATGAACTTGTGGATAGTATGCCACGACGAATACAGGCATGCATCAATGCAAGAGGACGTGCTACTGGGTATTAGAGGTAGTGGTGTGTACTGCAATCTGGACCACAAATGCTGAAAGTCTAGCTGTATGATGGTACAACATGCAATGTGTGGGTCTCATGAGCAATAAAACGAGCTGAAATGTTGTTTGTGTTGATCTCTGTTCCCTTTGTATTTAAAGGTTCCGGAACTCTTGGAACCGAGGTGATGCAAAACTTTTTTTGATGTGTGTATATGCACTCGAGTTTGAATGTTGTTTGTGAAGTAACCAATAGACCTACATAAAATCCAATAACATCATCTTTTTGTCGTTCTATTTTATGTTAGTTCGTGTAGGTTTGGAATTTTTAATTGATATTTTAATATTTTTTATCGCAGTTGAAACACAAAAAGTGCCCGTTTTTAAGCGTGTTTCAACCATGCGTCACATTTAAGAATTATTATCTCCCAACCCCGTCATCAGATCGAATCCAAATTTTAACACAAAATACATTGGAATGTTGTATAACTGGTTTATTAATTTCAAAATGTTGTGTGTTGAAGAACGAAAGTTGTTATCATTTTTGCAAGGTAACTTTTTCTCGGCTCTGGGTCGTTGGAAAATGTAGTTCTTGGTTGCGTTGTAATCCTTATAGATCAAAAAGTTATGCTGTATGACTGTGAAATACGTAGATTAATTCACTTATTTTATATCGGTTTGTATTTGTACGGGGAATTAAGACATGGTTGAGCAGCTAGCCGCTCCGGGAAATGCTGTACAGCGTTGCTGATATGGAGCACATCATTTCCGAGTGAGGCACGCCATGACGCGTGATGGAGTCCATCTTGGCAACGCTGTACAGCTTTCACTTTTACTTGTGTCATACGTCAGCCTGCTTCGTTACCAGGTATATTTGCACGAGTAGGATATGACTCAGCTCCAGTAGCCTCAGTCATCGTTTAGCTGTCCGTGGTGACATGAGCTCCTATGACGCTTATCTGATGCAATACTGCTCGACCTATATGCACTCTGTCATCGCTGTGTCCTTCGCTTCACCCCGCGGGGCACATGCTACAATAAACAACTAATGCTGACGCAGCCACGCTCAGTGGCAATCAAATTGTGAATGGGTAATAATCGGTAAATGCTTGTCAACTGGCGGTGACTCATCACTCTCCGCCCACCTCACGGGCAAGCAAAGCTCCCTTCTATAAGGAAGGCTCTCATTGCATAACTGTCGGTTACGTGCCGAGTGCGACCGTATCGGATGTGACCCAGTAACAAACGTGGCTGTAGCGACCCTGCTACTGGCTCACAGTGCCCGATGCGACCCATTGTTCGAGAGAAGAATTGAAGATCTTATTTCCAAAGTTACGTAAATCCATGAAATGCTTCTTCGTACTGTATAATTTAATGTAGATATGATTATGAATATAATGTAATTTCATTCATTACTTTTATGCACATCCTGACACTGTGTTTCCAAAATCTCCTATAATTTGAAATTGTGGTAACCGTCTCCTGTATGTTGGAGTTAGGACGTTATGGAAATAAATCATATGTTAGCATACGATTTGAGTGGCATTTATGAACATTTAAGTGGTTTAAACACAACAAACACAAACTGACGTTCTACATATTCTTCAAAGTAAGCCATGGCCATGATTTAACACGTGATGTCCAGAGAGCCATTGGATTGGTCAACATGGATATAAGTCATATTGGAAATAATTACACGTTGGAGTTACAGCACTTAGCAAATAAACGTAGTTCTCAGATCTCTGTTAATAGGGATATACGACGTATTGCAACTTATAACCTTTGCTATACATTGAGAGAACCTATAAACTTTCTTATAAACAACAAACAACCCCTGGCACTATGCAGCCCATGAAGGGCTAAGGTCGACCAAGCGACCACTCCCCAGCCATTTGGCCTGCAGATATTGGGGTGACACGTGATCAGCGCGTCGGGTCCCCTTGGCTGTTAATCTTGGTATTCGTGATCGGGGCGCTGTCTCACTGTCAGACAGCTACTCAATTGTCCTCATGAGGCTGAGTGCACCCCGTTCCAACCCTCACGTCAGTTTTAAAATCCCTGACGGAGCTGGGGATCGAACCCGGGGCCTCCAGGTGAGAGGCAGGCGCGCTACCCCCAACACCACGGATAAACTTTCTTATGAAAGAAAAAACTGAAAAACCGTCAATTTTGGATTTACATCACTTTGGAAATATGCTCTTCAATTTTTACGGCGCCTAACCTAACTTACCCTAAGCGGAATAGAAATTTCCGGATTCCACCGATACATTAGTGCTCCTGGTCTCTAGTGGCACGATGACAAATTGGTGGGTCGCTAGTGGCACGGGTCGCATCCGGCACGGTCGCAACCGGGACGACACCAAACTGTCAATATGTGGTATACAGTTTTAAAACTTGACTCCCTTGGCTTAGAATTTCCAGATTTCACTAATGAGTAACCTTCAGCCCCGAAGCGTATTTCAAACCTTCGTCACTGATAATAAGAGCATGTCATGTATGCGACTTTTATAACCCTCCAAAGGAATGGATCTTCACTGAGGAATTTTCGTTATTTCGTGGACTGTGCTTCCTGCCTCCTAGACTTGATTTACTGCGTTCTGCCGCCCCTAAGTTGTTTCCAGTAAATTGGGCGTGAAATCCCCAGAGACCCCCCTGTGAGAGAGCCTACCTGTTGCACAGCGGAATGTGTAAATAAAACCTTTGGCCCAGGCTACTTCTTAATGCATTGGGTCAATCAATACAGGCGACGCGACGGTGGAATGACTTCCTAACCTTGTTTGGCCAAACACTCTTGCTATTTCGATTGGAATATCCTTAGCCTATTCCAAGAATGGCAATAGTATGTACATTTTCCCAGCCGTGTGCGGTGGTCATTACTGTATTACAAAGTTTCGAACCCATGTAAATATCATGTTTAGTCTATTTTCAATTTTATGAAAAGAAAAAAAAAATAGGCTTATGAAATCACCTTTTTCCGTGTGTGTGTGTGTGTGTGTGTGTGAGGTGTGTGTGTGAGTGTCCCTAATAACTTCTAAACGGCTGGAGCGATTAAAATGAAACTCGGTAAGGTCATAGCACTAATCTGGCCGACCCCGACCGTGCGCTTTAAATTATACTGCACCACACCAATCCAACATGGCGGCTGTGCGAAATATCTCACTAGCATTCAGTATCTCCGAAACTATTACCGATTTCGCCTTGAAATTGTGTATGGCGATAAAGGCCACTAATAGAAGTTCACCTATGAGACTTTCAAAAACCTGGTGACTACAAAACCAACATGGCGGCCAAGCGAAGTTGAGACTTTAAATATACTTTTCTCGCCATTTAACTATCCAAACGTAATGAAACTTGGTACAGCAAATGTTTATACACATTGTAATGCAACGGAGTCTAATTTAGTTCATTTGTTTCCATAACCTCAAAATGGCGGCTGTGCGAAATATTTCACTGACATTCTACATCTCCGAAACTATTACAGATATCACCCTGAAATTTTGTACGGTGATAAAGGGTACTGACACAAGTTTACCTATGCAATTTCATAAACATGTAAAGTACAAAACGAACATGGCGACCAAGCGAATTTGAATTATTGTAATATACTTTTCTCGTGATTTTACTCTCTGAGCGCAGTGAAATGTGGTACAGTAAATGATTTTGCAGGTTGTAATGCACTGCCATCTAATTTAATTCAATTGTTTACATAACCTCAAGATGTCGGCGGTGCGAAATTTTAAAATTAAGTTTTTATTTCTTGTGTCGTAATCATGCAATCGAAGTGAAAGTTTGAATAATGAACCTAGGCAATAATTGTCCTTGAATGGAACATAACTCTATGCCCTATACATATAACAATCCAAAATGGCGAGCATCCGAAATATTTAGACAATTCTCAATAACCATGAATCTTTTACAGCAATCAAACTGAAATGGTTTATGTTCATAAAGGCTATGAACATATGTTCACTTATAGGACTTTCAGTAACCTGGTGAACACAAATCCAACATGGCGGCGACGCGAAATATAAATATGTAAATGGACGTTTCTCGCGAATTAACTATCCGAGTGCAGTGAAACTTTGCACGTTAAATGCTTATACAAATGTTAATCCACTGACATCTAATTTCTTTCGATTGTTTGCATAATCACAAGATGGCAGCTGTGCGAAATATTAAAATCTCGTTTTTACTTCTTGTGTTTTAATCATGCGATTGAAGTTTGAATACCACACGTACACAATAATCTTAATGTAATAGTACAACAAGAAGTTCCGTTAAGAACTATACAGCCTACTTTTCATGCCAATGATTATTCTACAGAATATGAACCTATCTAGAATAATGACGAAATTAAGTTGCTAATATCGAAATTTCCAATTAGTTCGAAATGCTGTATACCTGGCATAATGTATCCTAATAGAGCACTACAGTTGGCAGCCCTGATGACTGAATATATTCTTAGTTCCATCTCTTAAGGTACAAAATACAAAATTTGGTTGAAGTCCAATGAATCGCATGGACGTTACATGCAGTTAAACATTGGATCTAACAGCGCGCGTAAAATCATGTTGGCAACAATGTCATGCATGTATTGGTCAGAAATATTTTGAAATAATATGATCTATTGTTGTGCCAATTTTGAATGAAATCCATTAGTTAGTATAGAAGTTACATGCATTTTAAAATTGGACCTATCAGCAGGCTTAGAATCATGTTGGCAGCACTGACGTATAATAGTTTCTCCAAATTCGTCTAGAATGCCAGGTACTATACGTGTGCAAATTTTAGAGCTATTGGCTTGCATACTTTCTGATATATTGATATTAGGGTAACAAAAATAGGGACAGCACATATTAACAGTTGGCAGGCCTGGTTGCTCCTTAGAATACGCATAGTCATATCTGTTATGGTACACATAACACATACGAAATTTGGTTGAAATCCAAATGATAGTATGGAAGTTGCATGTATTTAAATTTGGACCTGTCAGCAGGCTTAGAATCATGTTGGTAGCACTGACGTATATAAGTTACTCCAAATTAATATAGAATGTCAGGTACTATACGTGTGCATAGTTTAAAGCTGTCGGCTTGCATACTTTCTGATATATTGGTATTTGGATAAAATAAATTAGGAGCATTTATTAACAGTTGGCAGCCCTGGTAGGTCTTAAGAATACGCTCAGTCATATCTGGTTATGTACACATACAACATACGAAATTTGGTTGAATTCCAATTGATAGTGTAGAAGTTATATGCATTTAAAAATTGGACCTATCAGGAGGCTTATAATCATTTTGGCAACACTGCCATGTTTGGCCTCCTGGAAATTAAACTGAAATATTATGATCTGTACGTGTGCCAATTTTGAAATAGCTCCCATTCATACTTTCCAAGATATCCAACATGGAGTTCAAATTTCAATTGCGATTTTTTAGCAGTTGGTAGCACTGACATCATTTTCAAATATGGCCGTGAGATATTCAGGTGTAGATCTTTACTCCTACCAAATTTTGTTTCGATTGCTGCAGCCGTTTAGGGGTTGATAGGGGGGGGGGGACACACACACAGCCAGACAGACAGACAGAAGGACAGACAGACGGACAGACAGACAGACAGACAGACAGACAGACACACATTTGCCCGATCTCATAAGTCTACTTTTTCCTCATTTTTGCAAAATGTGAAAAGTAGGCTAAAAATAAAAATCCAACCTGGCGACCATCTGAAATATTTAGACGGTTCTCAATATCTACGAATCTATCACAACCATCAAACTGAAATTCTGTATGTTGATAGAGGCAATTAACATGAGTAGGATATATGAAAATAGGTTGTATAGTTCTTCACGGAACTACTTGTTTTAACCTTCGGTGGTCACGCTTGAAAGTGTAACACGAGGATTATTACAGTCAGTCCGATTAGTTGCATAGTGGATAGCATTATTGGCTGTCACCACGGAGGCCCGGATTCGATTCCCGGCTCTGCCAAGAAATTTATACTTCTGCCCTTCCTGACGCCAACGTCATGAAAATAATTACTGAGATATGAAATGAATAGAAATGAGTAAAAATTACAATTCTGGTTAATGTTGGGATACAACTGAATGAGAAAAATGAAGGGATGGATTTTGTTAATTCATTTAGGGGCTTAACGCCATCTTTGTTATGTAGCCACGTGTACTTGGGGGTATTTGGTGTCTGATAACCCGTGTCATTGTATTGCTCAAAATAGTGTGTGTATTTGTGACTGGGGCTAGAATATAGATAGGAGGCTGCCGTGCTCTAATTTAGATAACATTCTGGCATTTTTCTGGAGTAGTTGTGGGAAACCAGAGAAAACCACTTATAAGATAGCTGAGATAGGAATTCAGCTCTTCTCAGTTCCGGCTCGAATGGATGAATGAATCATGTTCCCGTCCTCAGACCAGAATTAAATTTCTTGACAGAACCGGGAACCCAACCCGTGGAACATAAGTCATGTGAACAATCTTTCTTACGTGGAATCTCAACTACAGGACGCGAGTTTTCACTTTCAAAATCTCACTTTCATTAACCAGGAATCGAACCCGGTCCATCATGGTGATTGGCAAGCAGCCAAGAATGCAACAAATGCCTATTGGAACAATAATATAAAAAGTGCTGATGGGGTCAACAATATAAAAATGCCCTATTAGGGCCAAGAAAGACAAAAAAGATGATTGATCAAGAATGTAAATAATAAACATTTGGTATATTGGCTTTCACGGCCATTGGATTAAAACTCGGCAATTTTTTTCTAGGTTTGTGCCGTGTCTTCTCTGGGGTTTCACCTAGGACACCAAGCTTGTTCATCGGCGGGCTCTTGGTGTCCCTGCCTGGACCCCCACAGGAGTAGCGAACTGCGCGCTACCTCTCTTTATATAGAGTGCAACTTGCACCTCTTATCTGCGAGAACTAAAAGCTCAAGCAGCAATAACCTCCCTATGTAGGCTACACAAACCTAGAAAAATTGCTGAGTTTTAATTCACTGGCCGTGAAAGCCAATATACCATCTTTTTGGAAGCCTTCATAGGGAGGTTATTGCTCCATGAGCTTTTAGTTCTCACAGTAAAGTGGTGCAGTTGCACTCCATATAAAGGAAGGTAGCGCGCAGTTTGCTACTCCTGTGGGGATCCGGGTGGGGACACCAAGAGCCCACTGATGAGCCAGCTTGATGTCCTAGGCGAAACCGCACACAAGACACGGCACAAACCTAGAAAAATTGCTGAATCTTAATATATATTTGGCCAAAAATGGAAAATTGCCTACTGGACCAAGAATTCTAAGTGTGTATTGGAGCAAGAATGCAATAGTAAAGCCTATGGAGCCAAGACTACTAAAATGCTCCTGTCTGTCTGTAAGGTACTCAGCCCAGAGGCTGGTTGGATCCTCAGAAAATACCGCCATAGGCAGCACTATAACGAGGCGTACTAGGCAAGATGAGGACTGAGATAGTTTGCCATTTCTTTCCTCACTGAGTCAGAACAATAGCACTGACCCTATGAGTAGAACATTTCACTGCACACACAGGCACTAGTTACGCCTTCAGGCCATTACTCAGCACCACCCATACCTCAGTATCTTCCATAGGCCTATGCTGTTATCACAGCCATGTATGAGACTGAGTCATCGGAGGAATGTCACATTTTGCTCTAGCCTGTGCCAATAGACCAATGAAAATGTACTGCATCAAGAGGTAGTAAGCAGGCATCTTGGGATAAGAATTCAAAAATGCTTATTGGGCCATGAATTACAAAAATTGTCTATTTGGCCGAAAACGTAAAGGACCTTATCTGGACAAGAATACAAAACTGCCTCTTGAACAAAAAAAATTGTAAAACTGTCTATTGGATCAAGAAAGCAAAAAACAGTCCATCGGGCCCAGAATTTAAAATTGCCCATTGAGACAAGAATGTAGAAAATGCCTATTTGGTCAAGAGGACACACACACACATACACATACAAATGGACAAAAGGTGATCTCATTAGCCTATTTTTTTTAAGGAAAATAGGCTAAAAATTCCTTTTGGGCCATGAATGCAAAGGATGCTCTATTGAACCTGGAGTGCCAAAAAAATGCCATAATTTTAAGTTGAACCCGTTAATGTTTCACAAAACATGTTTTTGCCCTTCAGGTAAGCATCTAAATGTTGAAAACATCCTTAAAGTCATAGACTAGACCTTCCATGAACACTATTAATTTAGGGATATGGACTTGAAAATGTACGTTCATTGTACCTTCAGGAGATGATTGTCCACCGGTAACTCAGCCAAATCCGGTCGATTAGATTAACAGTTTGCCTTTTCTACCAGTACGAGAGCTAGTAAGAAGTCAATGCAGAGTTTCACTTAAGCCCTTATAACTACTTCCGGTGTGAAATATTTTCAGAAAATCATAGAACGATTGATGTTATTGAACCAAGGAATACATTGAAGAAGGAATTATGTAAATAAGTTGACCAGGATTTCAATAAAAAACAAAACGATTTGGTTGGTTCCTTAGTTTAGGGGCTGCGCACGGTCATGTAGCCCCGTGTACTATGGGTGTGTGTAGAATTTATCTGGTAACCGGTGTAAATTGTGATGACTGTATTAGTGTGTGTTATCTGTGATTCAGGTAGAAGAACTGTAGACGATTAATTTTTTCAAGTAGTTCCTACTTTTGCCACCAAATGCTACCATCCACGACACCTAGCAGCGAACGTGTCTACTAAATGCCATCGCAGTCACCACCTGGTGGCGAACGTTATCAAACTAGCCTATAATAATTTAGCTTCACACAGGTGTAATTAGTGGAAGGTTCTTTATCATGCCATAAATCTATGACATGGTACCTCCGGCTTTACTTCCCCTCCGAAGGAAGGCATACTGAGGGATTTTTAACGCTCCTAAAAATCCGACGACTTCGGCCGGTTTTGAACCCACGATCTTGGGCATAGAAGCTCAGCATGCTACCAACTACGCCACCGAAGCCGCCGAAAAAATACAAAACGAGTTTAGAACAAGTGATTATAGGCTGTTTTTCCGGAACTGCAGCAAGGCTGGAAGTGAGTTACGATTTTCTTTCTAAGTTTGATAGAGCTCTCGAAGACTCACTTTTTGAAACCTTTCCGGGCCATTTTGTTCTTCAACATTTTGCACAACTAGGGAATGCAATTTATATTTGCCATTGATAGCACAAATGATTGTAAATTTCCGTACTGATAGATGAATTAAAAGTTTAAATTATACGCCAATCAGTAGCCTACTTATACAAATATATATATTATATATTTATGTTCGACGATGTCGAAATGTAAATATTATATGTCAGAAAACTGTATCATAATGAGGGTCATTATACTCTAGTACTGTTTCTCCAGCCAATCAGAGCGCATTCATTGACCAATTAGGTAAGGATAGCTTCGCGCATGCGTTCAAAATCCAACATGTCGGACATGAATTACACGTTTTGAAAGTTCAAATTGGATATCGGATCAACCATTGTAATTACAATCCCAAACACAGAGACAAAATCAGCACGAACCTTTACGGTAACAAGAAAATACTATGGCATATGCAAGAAATTTATGAATCTACGTCCAAAAGTTAGCAACACAGCATCCTTCTATATAAATTACGGTCATGTAAAGTGCACGGTACCATATGTTCGCGTAAATAAACTGGTGAATATGATACAAGAAATAGCACTGTACCTTAATATCCCCAACACCAATTTCTACACAGCGCATTGCTTTCAAACGACTTCGGTGACAATATTAGTGAATGCTAGTCTTGATCGGCACTAGACATAATGCAGGCTGTAAACAATAGCATTGCCAAGCAAAGTAAATGGTCACTGCTTCCGAAGGGCTTTGACCCACGCATGCGCTCTGTTCAGTAACAAAACCAGCGTGCTCTGTTCACTAACTGAAGTGAATGATTCCCACAGATAATTATGAATATGTATGTTAAAACATATAATAAAGTTATAATTATCGTCGAACATTAACAGTCGTATGCAACTCGCCTATGATTGTAATTAAGACACTCGCATGGATATTATAAAAATCGCTACGCTCGTTTTATAAACATACTCGTGTCATAATTATTGCCATTATAGGCTCGTTGCATGATGTACTATTAAACGTACATGTTTCGACCTGACATTGAAGTCTTCTTCAGCTCAATTAAAATGAAAACAATTAAAAGTAAAAATAAAGTACTATTTGTACTTAAGTCTAATGCTCGTTAGATGTGAAATGTTAATGATAGCCTATAAATTGTAATTAAAAGAATGAAATAAAATAATAAAATGGATATCCATTGATATGGTATTGATTGCGTATAATTTAAACTTTTAACAATAAATTGCTTAATTTTACGTTTTTGCTAAGATGTATTCAACATTAAAATATTAATTATCAATAAAGAAAAAGTAAAAAATGCCTTCAAAGCTTTTTTTTAGTATGGAATTTCACCATAATCCGAGCCCTAAAGATGACACACGCGAGATGAATATTAGTTACCTTGCTTTAAAACACCTACGTGTATGGTTTCCGTTTTTGGTCACGAAATTTTGCAGATCCACTTTAATTTGGAAAAGAACTACAGCAGATTGTTTGTTTTCTGTCGAGTGTTCCGCCTCATCAGCGCTAATGGCCGTGCCTCGAAGAGCTATTGTGAGCGCATATCAAGCAGAAGCGACTGTCTTCTCGGTGTTAATTGGCGCTATAACTCTCGCGCGGCGGACATCAAACCGTCCTCGAGCTATCAGCCAGGCCGGTGTGAAAGCCATTACTCTGATCTGTAATTAATAGCATCTCGAACACGGTCGAGAACAAAAGCTCTCCTGCAGATAAGCTGTCTGAGAAAGCCACTCCATGTTGTGGGTGTCCTCTGTTCTTCAGTTTGATAACACTCATTTATGTCAACATAGGTGAGAAATTTCGTACATAAACCACGCTCCAATGGAGAGTTGTCAATGTCTCGTTATTTGATAGAGCTACAGAACGATGTGCGTATAAGCCTGTTGAGTTGCCTATCAACAATCAATTTGGCAAGTTTTCATCCTATTAACTATGAAGCAAAAACATTAACCATAACGGTAAATGTAATTAATAGACGTACTAACATCATACTAATATATAACAAGTAGTTCCGTGAAGAACTATACAGCCTATTTTCATATATCCTACTTATGTTAATTGCCTCTAGCAACATACACAATTTCAGTTTGATTGCTGTAAAAGATTCGTAGATATTGAGAACCGACTAAAAATTTCGGATGGTCGCCATGTTGGATTTTATATATGTAGGTCCTAGAGTTATGTACTGTTACATGCAGATTATTGTGTACGTGTAGTATTCAAACTACAATCGCATAATTAGGACACAAAAAGTAACAAGGAGATTTTAAAATTTCGCACAGCTGCCATCTTGAGGTTATGGAAACAATTGAAATAAATTAGATGCCAGTGGATTACCATTCGTATAAGGATTTACTGTTCCAAGTTTCACTACACTCGGATGGTTAAATTGCGAGAAACTTCCATGTGAATGTTTATATTTCGCGTCGCCTCCATGTTGGATTTGTGAACACCAAGTTATTTAAAGTCCTATAGGCGAACTTAAGTTCATAGCCCCTATGAACATTAAGAAATTCAGTTTGATTGCTATAATAGATTCGTAGATATTCAGAGCCAACTAAATATTTTGGATGGTCGCCATGTTGAATTGTTAAATGTATAGGCCATAGAGTCATGTACCATTAAAGGAAAATTATTGCGTAGGTTCAATATTCAAACTTTCAATTCGATCGCATGACTACATCACAAGAAATAAAAACTTAATTTTAAAATTCGCACATCCGCCATCTTGAGGTTATGTAAACAATTGAACTAAATTAGATACCAGTGCATTACAATGTGTATAAATATTTCCTGTACCAGATTTCAGTGCGTTTGGAACATTAAATCGCGAGAAAGGTCTATTTAAAATTTTCAACTTCGCTTGGCTGCCATGTTCGTTTTGTAGTTAACCGGTTTCTGAAAGTCTTATAGATGGACTTCCGTAGTGCCCTTTATCTCCGTAAAAGATTTCAGGGAGATACCGCTAATAGTTTCTCAGATATGGAATGCCGGTGAAATATTTCGCATATCCGCCATCTTGTGGTTATGTAAACAATTGAACGAAGTTAGATGTCGGTGCATTACAATGTATATAAACATATACTGTACCAAGTTTCATTGCGTTTGGTTGGGTAAATCGCGAGAAACGTCTATTTAAAAGTCGCAAATTCGCTTGGCCGCCATGTTCGTTTTGTTGTTACCAAATTTTCAAAGGTTACATAAGTGAACTTATAGTTGTTCCCTTTATCACCATACAAAATGTCAGGGTAATATCGATAATAGTTTCGGAGATATTGAATGCTGGTGAAATATTTCGCACAGTTGCCATGTTGGATTGGTGAGTCGTAACAAAATTTGAAGGGCACGGTCGGGGTCGCAGGGAATAGTGCTATGAACTTGCCGAGTTTCATTGAAATCGCTCCAGCCGTTTAGATTTTATTAGGGGGACACACACACACGAATCACACACACACACACGCACGCACACACACACGGACAAAAGGTGATCTCATAAGCCTATTTTTTCAAAATTGAAAATAGGCTAAAAATGAGATGGTGTGTGTCTGTCTGTCTGTGTGTTACTCAATAACGCAAGAACCACTGGTCCGATATAAATGAAATTTTGCATGGATGTAGCTGATTTACCATGTTTACATATGGGATACATTTAATTTCGATATTTTGCACTATTTATAAATGGCGACCATTTTAGTGACGTCACTACACCCTTTGGTTTCAAAATTTCTTATTTCCATTTCAAATAAAAAGAGAACGCTAAGAAATAGCAAACTTTTGATGCATACACGAGATTTAGTATTTAATTTTCTATCCAAAAGGTCCTTATCACTTTTCGTTTATCTCCAACGGTTAGCGAGTAAAACCTAAATTTGTGCAATAAAACACGGTCAACACCGAGCGGTGCAGTATATCTCTACATACATAAAAATTAAAGTTTGTGTGTTTTTTTCGCAATTTCTACGGAAATTTGAGTTATTTACGCGTTTCAGACTGTTTTATTATGGATGCGCGAGAAAATAGTTTTTTGGTCTGTCTGTTTGTTTGTTTCATGCACCTCGCCATTCTTAAATTACGTCAGGCAAGAATTTGTTGCACATGCATATCCATGATAATATAATTAATAGTCCAGTCAGTGATTTTAACCCATCATGCCGAGACGTAAAACGGATATTGGTCGTTGTCATTGACATTGGAAAAGAAAAGCGCTTATCACGCAATGCGTTCATAACTGTTCCCGGGCGAAGCCAGGTCGGGTTGCAAGTATACTTATAACACCATATACAGTATATATTATGTATCTCAACACTCGACTACAGCGATTAAAATTCTTTGTCCTTGATCCGCAGTTGTTCTTTTTGTTGTTGATTCTTTAGGGGTTTTGCGGCATTATGGTCTTGTAGCCCCGTGTACTTGGGTGTGTGTAGAATTTGTCTGATAACCTGTGTCACTGTGATGTCTGTAGGCTTACTAGTGTGTGTACTTTTATACGAGGAAGGATTTGCGTAGGAAGCTGTTGTTGTTTCATTTGAGATGCATGGACATCACGGTCATTTTGCCCTATGTACTTGGGTGATTGTAGAATTTTGTCTGATAAACTGTGTTATTGTGATGGCTGTATTAGTGTGTGCATATATGATACAGGTAAGGATTCAATCAATCAACGTATAATATCCGTATAGCATGTTGTATTTCAACAAGCTACTACAATCAACATTCAATTAGGACTCCTTGAAAAGACAAAGAGTTATAAGTATACCCATGCGTTTAGGAGAAGGCTATATGTTCTTTACTGGATATCTTGTTGTAAAATGTGAAAAGTAGGCTAATAAGTCTATTTTGCCTCATTTTTGCAAAATGTGAGAAGTAGGTTAAAAATCAAATTTTGAACTTACAAGTATAATAGAAATTGGCGTCCTTACAAAAGTATTTAAGAAAATGGTTAAACATGTTATTAGCCTACTTTCGATTTTTGCAAAATATGAAAGTGGACCTACGAGATCAACACAGGGCCAAAAAATTGTTTGTCTGTCTGTGTGTCTGTGAGTGTGCAAAGGTGAGTGTATGTGTATGTGTGTACTTTGCACACATATCAATTCAAACACGGTGAAACTGAATTGAACGATATTTGTTACAGAGATAGCACTAGCAAAGGGCACATCAGTGTCATGTTTTATACCACCGCCATCTTGACTGAAACGTAATGGCGGCCACCCAAATGTTCAAAGCTTAAATCAAATTTCGACTAACCTAATAATCTAATCTGTACTATATTTTGCAACTAGATACCTTCATGTGGGAAGCGTCTTTTGACCAAACTACACGGTCATAAGCCCAATAACTTGCAGATGATGGCCATGTACAGTATGTGTGCAAATCGATTCTCCCTATCAATACAAGCACAACGAGACCCACATTGAACCACCTTTGGTACAGGGGTAGCACTAGCTAGGGAAAACTCAGTGTCATGTTGTATATCGCCGCCATCATAACAAAAAAGAAATGGCGCGCACCCAATTGTTCCGAGCTTAAATCAAATTACGACTAACCTAATCATCCAATCTCTACCAAAATTTGCAACAATATACCTTAATGTGGGAAGCGTCTTTTTCCCAAACTACAAGGACATCAACCAAATAGTTTAAAGATGGTGGATGTATGAATCATGCAAGTGTTATATTCTAACCGTAACTTACGATTCAACAAGGCCTGGCCTCTACAATTCAGCTTATCGTACATAGGGACGCTTGAACTGTCCTGAAGAGGGTGACTGGTATGATATTAGCATATTATAATAGAATATGTAATCATAGATGGACTAACAGGTCAGGTTGACCATGCCATATCGTTGTGGGTCCATGCCGTCCCGTTGACAAAATGGCTGCTATTTTTGCTTGTAAATCCATATATTTCCGTAACTGCGTAAGTTTATATTCTTTTAGGAATGTATTGAACAAAATAATACATATTTAGTATCAAATGGTTCATAGAAATGCTAATGAAATCGTCGAATTCAACACATAATATGATACAGTTATACTAAACCAGTTGTTTACCAAGTAACTTATTATCGTAGCGCATCCGTGGCCTAATGGCAGCGACCTAGACTCATAGTCTGGGAGTTCGTGGTTTGAAACCCTGCAGGTTTAATTTTTGTACTTGTTTTTCTGTGGTGTTTATTGATTTATACCAACTCACTCGTTAAAATGTTAAGCATATACTGTACAGTGTATACTTGCAATCGAAAATACGAGTATTATAAACATACCGTACTTATAACACCACATATTTTAACACTCGAATACAGCGATTAATATTCGTTGTCCTTGATCCGCGGTAGAGTCTATTGTTGTTGTTGTTTTTGTTGTTGATTCTTTAGGGGTTTCGCGGCATCATGGTCTTGTAGCCCTGTTTACTTGGGTGTGTGGGGAAGTCATCTGGTAACCTATGTCACCGTGATGTCTGTAGACTTACAAGTGTATGTACTTTTATACGAGTAAGGATTTGGGTAGGAAGCTGTTGCTGTTGTTGTTGTTGTTTCATTGGAGATGCATGGTCCTCAAGGTCATTTAGCCCCGTTTACTTGGGAGAGTGTTGAAGTGTGTCTGATAACCTGTGTTATTGTGATGGCTGTATTAGTGTGTGTATGTATGTATGTATATATATAATTCAGGTTAGGATTCAATCAATCAACGTTTAATATCCATATAGCACGTTGTATTCAATTATACTCCTTGAAATGGACGAAGAGTTATAACTATACCCATGTATTTAGGAGAAAGTAGGCTATATGTTCTTTACTGAACATCTTGTTTTTAGCCTACTTTCGATTTTTGCAAAAAATGACAGGAGACTTATGAGATCTACACAGGGCCAAAACTTTTGTGTGTCTTGTGCGTGTGCGTGTGTGTGTGTGTGTGTGTGTACTCTGAATGTCTATCTCCCCCCCTATCAATTCGAACACGGTGAAACCTAATTGAACGAAATTTGGTACAGAGGTAGAACTAGCAAAGGGCACCTCAATGTCATGTTTTATATCGCCACCGTCTTGACAGAAACATAATGGCGGCCACCCAAATGTAGCACTAGCAAAGGACACCTCAGTGACATGTTTTATATCGCCGCCATCTTGTCAAAAACGAAATGGTGGCCACCCAAATGTTCAAAGCTTAAATCAAATTACGAGTAACCTAATCATCTGATCTCCACCAAATTTTGCAACATTATACCTTTATGTGGGGAGAATCTTTTGACCAAAATAAGAGGTCATCAGCCCCACTACTTTGCGTATGGCGGCCATGTATGTGTGCAAACCGATTCCCCTATCTGTTCAAACACGTTGAAACCGAATTGATCGAAATTTGGTACAAAGGTAGCACTAGCAAAGGGCACTCCAGTGTCATGTTTAAGGCTATATCGCCGCCATCTTACATAAACGTAATGGCAGCCACCCAAATGTTAAAAGCTTGAATCAAATTAAGACGAACCTAATCATCTGATCTCTACCAAAGTTTGCAACATTATACCAATATGAATAGAGGATCTTTTGACCAAACTACAGGGTCATCAGCCCAATAATTTGCGAATGGCTTCCATGTATGTGTGCAAATCTATTTCCCCTATCTTTAGAAACACGGTGAAACCGAATTGAACGAAATTTAGTACAGAGGTAGCACTAGCAAAGGACACCTCAGTGTCATGTTTTATAGCGCCACCATCTTGACGGAAACGTAATTCTGGCCACCAAAATGTAAAAAGCTTAAAGCAAATTACGACCAACCTAATCATCTGATCTCTTCCAAATTTTGCAACGACATACCTTTTTGTGGGAAGCATCTTTTGACTGAACTACAAGGTCATCAGCCCAATAGTTTGCAGATAGCGGCCATGTATGTGTGCAAATCGATTCCCCATATCAATTCGGACACGGTGAAACCGAACTGAATGACATGTTTTACAGAGGTAGCACTATCAAAAGGCACCTCATATTCATGTTTAATATCCGTATAGCACGTTGTATTTCAACAAGCTACTACAACAAACTTTCAAATATACTCCTTGAAAAGGACAAAGAGTTATAACAATATACATTTAGGAGAAAGTAGGCTATATGTTCTTTACAGAACATCTTAGTGCCGGGAGTGTCCGAGGACATGTTCGGCACGCCAGAGTTTGTAGCTGCTTTTATGCGGACACCCATGGGTTGAGCTACAAGTACCGTCACGTATGGATGAGGTGGAATGAATGAAGATGAATGAGCAAGATCAATTTCAATTAGTTCCAACTTTGTCTACCGGATGCCACTGACACCTAGCAACGAACGCTGAACTTGATAGAGCGTTTGTAACGAAATATAACCAACAAATTTGGTTACACACTACCGATTGTAGTGGTAGGTTCTTTTACACACCATAAATCGATGGCATGGGCCCACCGGCTTTATTTCCCCTCCGAAGGAAGATATATTGAAAGATTTTAACGGTCTTAAAAAATCCGACGACTTCGGCCGGATTTGAACCCGCGATCTTGGGCAGAGCAGTTCAGCATGCCACCGAAGACGCAGGTTTACCATGTATTTTAGCTCGAATAAGGGCTATTCATAGGAAACTTTTATCAAATAGAAATACTTGAATGGAGGTTAGCTAGTTAGTTATTAAACAAAATAAACAAAGCGTATGATACAGGGCGCCCGAGAATGTTCTCCGCAGTGGGTACGTGCAGCTGTGAGTCATGAGTTTTAGTTGGCTGCACTGCACTGTGTCCTTCAAAGCGGGACTTCCCCGTGTGAGCTGTCGATGTGCATCGCGATAAGCGCGCGAGCCTGCAGGTCTTCAGCGTGTATTACAGTCAGCGAGCGTTCGGATAGATTATTATTGGAAGAGTGCAACAGTATACAGGCGGTAATGTTTACTACTGAAGAGAGAGTTTTTTTTTTTTTTTTGGTGGAATACGTTTTTCGCGAAGGCGATCGGTTTACAGAAAATGTAAAATTAAGATTTCAGGCGCTGTTTTCTAATTCAAAGTGTCCAAACCGTGATACCATTCGGGATTTGGTAAGTAAATTTCGTGTGACTGGCTCAGTTCACGATGTACCGGGAACAGGCAGGCCTACGCTTTTGACAGACGAAAAACTTGATGAAATCTCCGATATAATGCTGCGAAGCCCAAGTAAATCAACACGAAAATTAGCTCAACAAACAGGAATTTCCAAGTCGACAGCACATAAAGGTGTAAGAGACAAACTTCAGTTGTTCCCTTATAGTGGGCGATGTATGGAAGATAGGCATATGCTCTCGCGGACATTTTTGTAGAACTTGAAGCTTACAAAGCGCTCGGACGCCAGGTTTTTTATCGACTATTCCACTAAAATCGCTACTGCTCGGCTTCCTTTGATCATAAATAAGTTATTTTCTACAGAAATCATACTCGATATATCCTTTACAGAATGGTGAAAACCGCATCAAAATCTATCCAGTGGTTCTTGAGTTTACCAGTAACATCCAAGAAACGGGGACTTTGTTTTATACTAAGTAGAGACGATGCAAGCGGCAGCCGTGCTACCAACCTTACTGCTGTATCTAGCTCTCGCAGACGCATGTAGGCGCTGCGGAGAATATTCCAGGACTCACTGTAGTTTTTTTACTACGAATTTATGGCATAACCCGTTGTTAACGCTTCACCTGTAACACCGAGTGGGCTATGATTTGAGTAGAAACTCAATGTTAATGGTACACGAAATTTACTACAACTAATTATTTCTAAAGCGAAAGATAAGCAATTACTCAAGGAATAATATTCGTGGTGGGACAAGGACATGCGGATATCGGATCGTTAAAGTTGTGCACTTATAATCGCAGCTTACAGAGAATGAATTACGTGTAGCCTATAAAGAATGAAGGTAAGGCAAGAAAGATAGAAAGAAAGATCATGATAAATGAATAAATGCATCATTTATGTTTCTTGTGTTTCTATACCAAATAAAACAATTCCTAACACGGTTTAATTTGTTGACCTGCGGAATCAAAATGATATAAGTACTGATGTGATCGGGATTTGCAGATGTCTATTTTATCGTAGTATGTCTGTTAGATATTCAGCCCAAAGGATAGTTGGATCCTTATAAAACAACCCCGTAGGTTTATATAAAACTCCACTCCCACACACAAAGAAAAACAGTGTAGCGTTACAGGTATATTGAGGCGTATTTACAGGCAATAGCTGTGACTAGAGTGCATTACTCAGCACCACCTCAGTAGCTTCCATACAAGTTAATCACAGCCACGAATAAGACTGAGAGATTGGTGGAGATCCACATTGTACTCTAGCCTGTGCCAACAGTAAAATACAAAATACTACATTCTTTAAGATATTGCACAATCAATATGGTAGAATAAAGTACCGTATGCTATTACTGTAGGCTATTCGTAAACCTATAGTAATGTAGCACATATACGTATTAAGACACAAATTGAATCCGGTTGTTTATAATCATAGACTCTCTATTAATGAAAGCGAGGTCTGACGGAGCAAGAGAACTGGAGATCAATTATGTTCGATTAATCATGTGGGTGGGGCTTTCTGCTAGGCGTAGTCTGCTGGACGTTTGAAAGGGTCAGCAGGGACCTTAATAGCTTTAAGCAGACTGAAACACTCTTTGTATTCACATACTGACCCCACTTGTGTGAACTGTTGGCGTGGGATAAATCATATTAATAATAATAATAATAATAATAATAACATTAACTATCATCATCACATGCACTCTCTTCACAAACTGTACCATCTTTAGGGTAATTTGACGGAGCAATCAAGTTGTTTACTGTTGAACATTCAACTCAGTTCATCGCCTGGATAATGTTCTTGCACTTTCAAGAAACGCCTCTTTTTTTTCCTGGCTCCGTATTGAATAATCATTGCAACATTGGTTGGTTGGTTCCTTAGTTTGGGGTCTGCGATAACGCGGTCATGTAGCCCCGTGTACTTTGGGTGTCTATAGAATTTGTATGATAACCGGTGTTAATTGTGATGGCTGTATTAGTGTGCGTTATCTGTGATTCAGGTAAAGACTGCAGATGATCAACTTTGCAAGAAGTTCCTACCTTTGCTACCAAATGCTACCGTCCATGACACCTAACTGCGGACTTGACTACTAGATGCCATCGCTGCCAGCACCTGGCGCTAACGTTGGAACTAATATAGCGTTATCAAACTAACCTAAAAGTCTTATCTTCCACTAGTGTAGTTAGTGGAAGGCTCTTTTTCATTCCATAAATCTATGATATGGGACCACCGGCTTTACTTCCCCTCCGAAGGAAGGCATACTGAGGGATTTTTAACGCTCTTCAAATTCCGACGACTTAGGCCGGGTTTGAACCCGCAATCTTGGGCATAGAAGCTTAGTATGCTCCCAACTACGCCGCAGAAGCCGGTCATTGCAACATTCAAGCCCCATCAACACCTGTCAAACAAAACACGCTCATTTCCTGGAATCAACAGTTGAATTTAATCAAGGCGACGTATGTTTAATATCACAAAGTCTCATTACTTCTTTCAATTGTTTCAGGGACTTTAATAATGCAAACGTTTATTTTGAGTGTGTAGCATTTCTAAGTTCTTTTTAAATTCTGTTCATCTCCAAGCCATTTTAAATGTATTTAGTGTGCGTGTGCTTAACTTCATAAACATTCATTCAACATTAATTTAGCAATGTTCTTTAGCGGTGTTGACTCAGCTGTTTTGTTCGTAAAATGATATATTTACTGAAGATTGTATTGTTATCATTATTATTATTTTTATTATTAAGTAAATTCTTCAAATTTTATTAAATGTTCAGGATTAATTTTTGATTGATGGATTGATTAAATTACTTTGTACGGTTAATTTGAATTTAATATTAAAATACCTACTCAAATGAGGGGTCTCCCAGTAAACTACTGATTCGGGCTTTGGTAGAAATTACAGCTATTATAATGTTCACAACTATTCTATTACACAAGCTATTTTATTCTAAAAAAGGAAGATTCACATTGATACAATAAATATTCTAGATATTAGCAGGCCTTCAAATTGTTAGGCTGCAAGCAAATATTCTGAATATCTCCCATTGGTTTGATGAATTGATTCTTTAATAAAATACTCTATGGTTACAATATGCTTATCAGTTGATGATGGTAATAGCTTAGGATTTCACGCTGATGCTAGTTAGTTGAAGACTCCGTCGACGGGTGCCACGCAGGATACCCGACGCCCATATTCAATTCAGATGTAGATGCATAACCATATTTGGACAAGATCGATCGAGTTTGGATATATGAAAATATAGCCTATGTTGCGAGATCATCTTAATCAGTTCAGTTTAGTTTATCTGCCTAATGGCAGGTACACTCATGACCCTTTTCTCCATTGTATCCGGTCTTCTGCGTAACGTTTCATTAGGCCATAAAATGTATCAATCTTTATCAATCAGCTGATACCTTTCTCCCTCACCTGATTTTACCATTTGCTGTCCCTTCCAACGCTCTTGTCACCAAACTATTTTCTCTAATGCAATGTTCAGTCCAAATCATTTTCCTCTTCCGTATCATTTTTAACATCATTATTTCTTCTCCTAATTTCTGCAAACCCTCTTCATTTCTTATTATTTCTTTCCAGCTTATTCCCACCATCCACCTCCAAATCCACATTTCTAGAGCCTCTATTCTTTTCTCATCTTCGTTTTTAAGTGTCCAGGTTTCGGCTCCATACATTGCCACACTCCAAACATAACACTTCACTAATCTATTTCTTAAATCCATACAGGGTAAAATCAAGTTACTCCGTGATATCAAGTAACACCGTGATAAAGCGCATTTCCTCTATCACTACGTAGGCTCAATTCCGAAAGTTCTAAGTTTTTACCAACAGATGGCAGTAGAAACCAGGAATCCAGGAAGCCCTTTCATTCTATCTATTATTATTCTATTATTCTATATATTAACAGAGAGTTGACATTTTAACACTTGATCCACATCCAGTGAAATCTGTGGTGAAGATTTTAATTTCTTATAAACAGCTGTTTCATTATATAAGTATCATTTTAACACCAGTCAGAGGTAAGATACAGACCATTCGCATACAAAACTTACATGCATGTAGTGTTACGCATTCAAGGTGTATGAGCTTAGCAATAAGTACGTTTTTCTTAGGTTGGACGCTGAAATGGCGCCAAAACGGAATAAAGAGGCTCGCTCCAACACAGCTGAAACACTTAAAGAAGCATTGAATTCGATGAAGGAAGAAGGATGGTCAGTATACGAGGCCAGTAGACGTTTTAATAGCCCGTGGAGTACACTAAAGGATTATTGCACAAAATATTCAGCCAATCCAGGAAGTGCAACCCTTGCAAAAATTGGAAAGCCATTCGTTGTGTCACCTGAATTTGAAGTGAAGGTAGTGTGTCAAGATAGACACAATAGATCGGTCTTCGCCTAATTCCAGATCCCAGAACAATGACGATGATGATTGAGGAGCGTGAAGTTGCTCCCCTGGCGGATGGCACCAAGAGGAAGAATGGAGCCGAATGGATTGATTATCAGTTTTGTGTTGTCTGGCACCTATAATGTCTATTTTATGTGTGATAGGTGTGAGGATTCTGATAGTGACTAATAAGACTTAAAATATGTTTAAGTTAATGGAATATTTTTAATAAAATGATATTTTTCTATGAAAACACTGTGTAGTGAAATGTTTCAATGGGTTAATAGAAACGTATAGTCTATATACGATTTGAACACTTTTATTACATAAAACATTAGTCTTCACGATTAAAAAGTACACTGAATGGTGAACACCATGCTATCACGGAGTAACTTGAACACTATCACGGAGTAACTTGAAGATCAAGGTGTTACCTACTTCTACAACCGGATTTTGTTAGATGATATCTTCAAATAACTTATGAATATTTGTAAGATATATGCCAGAAATGTTCCGTAGGGTATTCCTCTTTAACAAGAAATGAATCGAAATAACTGAAATTTAAAATTTCAGAAGTAGTAACAAAAAAAGCTTAGTATCACGGAGTTACTTAACTTTACCCTACATTGTTCCACAAAGTAATATTCTTTGCTAATTAAAGGCTTCTTTTGTTATTTCTTTTGAACATATCATGTACTTTACAACCCAACTTCTTTGGTACTGGTATTTAAAACATATTTAAAAATATTTTGAAAATTCCAGCCCATATAACCACCATATGCGCTGAAGTGCTGCAGCACATTGTTTAATTTAAAAATTACTTGCTAAATATTATTTACAATCAAATACAGCCCATTAATAAAGACGTCAACGAAGGAATAGGATATACACACATCAAAAAAAGTTTTGCATCACCTCGGTTCCAAGAGTTCCGGAACCTTTAAATACAAAGGGAATAGAGATCAACACAAACAACATTTCAGCTCGTTTTATTGCTCATGAGACCCACACATTGCATGTTGTACCATCATACAGCTAGACTTTCAGCATTTGTGGTCCAGATTGCAGTACACACCACTACCTCTAATACCCAGTAGCACGTCCTCTTGCATTGATGCATGCCTGTATTCGTCGTGGCATACTATCCACAAGTTCATCAAGACACTGTTGGTCTAAATTGTCCCACTCCTCAACGACAATTCGGCGTAAATCTCTCAGAGTGGTTGGTGGGTCAAGACGTCCATAAACAGCCCTTTTCAACATATCCCAGGCATGTTCGATAGGGTTCATGTCTGGCGAACATGCTGGCCACTGTAGTCGAGCGATGTCGTTATCTTGAAGGAACGCATTCACAAGATGTGCACGATGAGGTCGAGAATTGTCGTCCATGAAGACAAATGCCTCTCCAATATTCTGCCGATATGGTTGCACTATGGGTCGGAGGATGTCATTCAGGTATCGTAAAGCCGTTTCGGAGCCTTCCATGACCACCAGTGGCGTACGTCGGCCCCACATAATGCCACCCCAAAACATCAGGGAACCACCACCTTGCTGCACTCGCTGGACAGTGTGTCTAAGACGTTCAGCCTGACCAGGGTGCCTCCAAACACGTCTCCGACGATTGTCTGGTTGAAGGCATATGCGACACTCATCGGTGAAGAGAACGTGATGCCAATTCCGTGGGGTCCATTCAGCATGTTGTTGGGCCCATCTGTACCGCGCTGCATGGTGTCGGGGTTGCAAAGCTGGACCTCGCCATGGACGTCGGGAGTGAAGTTGCGCATCATGCAGCCTATTGCGCACAGTTTGAGTTGAAACACGACGTCCTGTGGCTGAACGAAACGCATTATTCAACATGGTGGCATTGCTGTCAGGGTTCCTCCGAGCGGCAATCCGTAAGTAGCGGTCATCCACTACAGTAGTAGCCCTTGGGCGGCCTGAGCGAGGCCTGTCATCGACAGTTCCTGTATCTCTGTACCTCCTCCATGTCCGAACAACATCGCTTTGGTTCACTCTGAGACGCCTGGAAACTTCCCTTGTTGAGAGCCCTTCTTGACACAAAGTAACAATGCGGACGCGATCGAACTGCGGTATTGACCTTCTAGGCATGGTAGAACTACAGACAACATGAGCAGCGTACCTTCGTCCTGGTGGAATGACTGGAACTGATCGGCTGTCGTACCCCCTCCGTCTAATAGGCCCTGCTCATGCATGGTTGTTTACATCTTTGAGCAGTTTTAGTGATATCTATGAACAGTCAAAGGGACTGTATCTTGGATACAATATACACAGTCAACGTCTATATGCCGGAGATCTGGGAACCGAGGTGATGCAAAACTTTTTTTGATGTGTGTATTTCAACTCCACAACGAGGTATCTACTCGTGCGCTCCACTCCACGTCCGGCACTGGCTGTGGAGATCGCAGCTCAGCGAGAATTTCTACGTTTATTGCTAGCAAACATTAACTTTGCCTATTGCGCATGCGTGCCCAAAGCATCACAGCAATTCTTGGTTCGACAACAGAGTAGCAGCACTAGTCACACGAAATGAGAACGTGACAGGTTTGCACCTTCCAGACTCTACGGTAGCATAATCACACCTTTGCAAGAAGACTGCCACAAGTAAAAAAAAAAAAAAAACAGGGAATCGCTCAAAGCAAACTGGGGAACAATTGAGGAAGGCATCAGCTGTTCCCGCCAGAAGATCTATTAACACTCCCACCTTACCTATTCTATAGCCACATTTTGTAAATCGATAAACTATAAAAATATAATTATTATATTGTCAAAATAAGGATATTTTAGTACGATCTTCTTTAATTACAAAATGTCTACTTTATAAATTTCATTATAGGAAAATAACATGTAAATTTGCATTATGACGTTGCTGGTTTCATTTTAATGCTTTTGGCAACACTGAGAAGTTCTGATTTTGCGCGTTCACACCAAGTGTTTCTCAGTTCGTGAATAATTTGTCATTGAAGGTGTCATTGTGTGTTTAATGAAGTTGAGTTTGTTCAGTACGAAAAACTCAGCGAAAAAACTCATGAGTGTTTCTGAGTTAGTGTTTCTATGAATTATGTGTCTATACCCCATCCACGGAATATATTGGTTGAAGCCAAGGTCGCGTCACTCTCCTGCGCTAATTATTGAGTGGCATCGCGCCTCATTGGACCAGTCAGCCGAGTCACTCCTGCGCGCAAACTACGTGTTTTCACACTGGCACTTCACAGATTGCTTGGTTGGAGTCTTCTTCTTCTTCCTAGCATTAATCCCTTGCGGGGTCTGCTACTTTGCTACATCTCCTCCACTTCTTTCGGTCGTTGACATCTTCTGGTGTTAGACCAACAGCGTGCATGTCAGCCCTGATGTTGTCAGTCCACCGCTTGCAGGTCTTCCACGTGGTCTTGTTCCACCTGGGTTGATGTGGAGTGCTCTTTTGGCAACTGAGTTGTTCTGTCTTCTCATGACGTGACCGTACCAGCGTAGACCAGCCTCCCTCCCCTTCTCGACATTTGGTGCAACACCAAATCTTCGCCGGATTGCTTGGACGGAGTATAAATAATTTTATTTCTTCGAGGGCGGGGGGGGGGGATGGGTTACGATTTTCTCTCCCAGCCGCCACTGCGTAAGAGTAATATGCTGGAGTGATCACCTTGCCCTTGTTCCAGCAGAGGGAAAAACTTCCAATAGAGGATAACGGCATTTATGGCTCTATAACACTCGTACTTTTAGCAATTAATTAATGGATTCATTTAGTATATTTATTTACTGTGTTGGTATAGTATCTGTATTTATTATATCCTGTATGAATTTAAATAACACTCTCGTATTGAAGTCTGTCAACAATATTCCCATCAGCAACTTAATTCATTGAATGTGTAAACTCATAAAGTAATGTTTTGTATTCATGAAACTGGTTGAAGCACAATTGTAATGGGAATCACAACCGGTTTCAAATGCGTGCTATGGTCAGTAACAATTACATCCAACCAATATTAGTCCAGAATCATTTCACCGTAACATTTCTTTTAAAAAGGGAAATCTACTCGAAAGCAAATACCGACATCGTCAATTCCATCAGTAATCTAATTTGTCCCTGTTGTAAACGAACAACATGTTCACTAAGCATGGCAACCATTGACCCTAAATAATTTAGTTCCGTTACTACTAGCACTGTTCAATTTTTATCTGGACATGGGAAATTCACGTCATACTTTGAGCGGTAACACATGACTATTTTAAATGACTATGCATGCTTTTATGGATCCGCTCAAACTGTAAATCACATGCTTTTCGACTGCCCTGCTTTTGAAAGAGAAAGACTTATTATAAAATGTCACCTGAGTTACTGCAATTATGAACTAACTAAGCCTCTGCATCCTATATTTAAAGAATCCTGTTCTTATGCTCATTTTCTTTCATTCATCCATCATACCTTCCATAAGTTATTATAAAGTATTACAAGTGCTGTTGTAAATATTTTGTAATTATCAAACTATAACCAATATGCTAGGCAAAATAGGGTTCTTCTATATTTTGGAAAGTAAATAAATAAATAAATATATAAATAAATAAATAAATAAATTATACGGGCCTTACAGTAGTCGCTTATGATGTGTAACATGTGATATGTTATCCTACTATGTGAGTCCCGGGAGCGCAAATCCCTTGTTGACAGTGAACTCTGTGGGTCATTGAAATAACTACTTGTAAAACTCCAGTGCCAAATCCTGACCGTAATGAATCATAATTGTTATTTGCCGTGGCGGAAGCAATCCACTGCCTACTTGATGCGAGCTGCGCTCTATACCGGCCAGTTAGTGAACCCATGCCAACGATGTTATTGAAAATGACCTCGTTTTGCCGAGCAGCGCACTGCCAAGTATAGGCGCGATTAAAAATTAGGTGTGCGGAATGTATATTAAATGTGTTTCTTCCAGTGATATGTTTCGACCAACGAAGTTTCAATTATTGTTAGTAGTACGCGTTAATATACTGAATTCCTACGTTGTTTGGAGTGTTTGTTGATGCGATATAGATTCCACATAGCCACATGGCCGACAGTAAGTCATTGTACCGATCTCCGCCATCACGCGCGCTCATTGTTTCCGTCCCATGCACTTCCGTCCCATCCACTTCCGTCCCTTTTCCAAAATCACTCCCACAAAAATGTCCAGCAACCGAGTGGAAAGATGTTACACATCAAAAAATAAATGAATGAATGTATACATTTGGCATTTCTAGTGGGTGATATACCTACGAGAATTCGCCCCCTCCCTCGAACGAAAGATAGCTCCATCAAATAACTATTATTTTTGATACCTGCTGCTATATCAAACTCGTACATCGTTCTCTGTTCGGTTATTAACATGGATATATTTAGGCTAGGAGTCTATCTGGAATTAGCATCATCAATTACCAGAACCCGTTTTCTTATCTATGTACTGTATACTAGGCCAGTCACGTCACCTACACGTTTCTATAAGAAGTTGCGTGTTGTACGTTCACCTATGCATACTTGTCAGTAGCGTCACTTACACGTTGCTCTAAGAACACGAGCTCTTAGTTACGTGTTGTTTGTTCATCTATGCATACTAGGTCAGTAGCGTCACCTACACGTTAGTTACCCATCATACAGTAGTTATGTACCATATTGTTTGTGTCTTTGCGAAATGTAGTGCTAGATAAAAATAATAAAATCCTTAACAATTTGAGTGCAACAAAGAACATAAATATAGAAATAAAAAAACATAAGAATAAAATTACAATAATAAACGAAATATACAAATTATAATAATAATTAATATGACGATAAAAAATTGAATCGGTCATTGTTAGAAGGTACTAAGACATTTTTGTAAGAATTGAGATAATTGACAAAAACCGTTTCTCTCACTTAATTGTAAAGCATAGTTGGTTGGTTGGTTCTTAAGTTTAGCGGCTGTGACAACGCGGTCATGTAGCCCCGTGCACTTTGGGTGTGTGTAGAATGTGTCAGATAACCGGTATTAACTGTGATGACTGTATTAGTGTGTGTTATCTGTTTTTAATTCAAGTAAGGACTGCAGACTTTAGAATTTTTCAAATAGTTCCTACTTTTGCCACCAAACGCCACCGTCAACGACTACTAGTTCAGAACTTAGCTACCAGACGCCACCAAAGTCAGTTCTTGGCAACGAACGTAGGAACCAAAGAGCGTTGTTTACATTCTTAACCTATACAATTTATCTTCACACAGATGTAATTAGTGGAAGATTCTTTAACATGCCATAAATCTATGGCATGGGACCGCCGGCTTTACTTCCCCTCCGAAGGAAGGCATACTTGCAGTCACGTGTAAGCATCATTGCCCGCAATAATACTGTTCTAGTGAGGTCTATTTGAATGGATGTATCCTTTTAAAAAGGGAGATAATAGAAAAAGAAATTTATGACTTAGTTCCCTTTAACAATGAATCAAATCTTTTAAACGTAGTTCATTGTTATGACAGGGGCAGATGAACTCGTAGTTCCGCCCCTTAAAACAACAATAACTAAGACAATTATACAGATTTATATACCCCAGTATATCAATTAAGAATGAACGCATGCGACAATGAATTTAGTAAGAATAATTGGCCTAATAATAATAATTAAATATAACCGCTAGGCTCATCAAGCAACTGAAGCCATGGTTGTCGAGGGAACATGGTGAGGTTAATTATTAAATTACCATGTTTCTCTCTGGTTATGGTTATTATGAAGCATACCTCCATCGAATGGGAATATCACCGAGTTCACGATGTCGTTATTGTGATGATCAATGGGTTGACGTTCAGCACACGTTCTTTGCATGCTTGAGGTGTAGAAATCCTCGAAGGTTTCTGGAGACAAAAGTTGGAGTCATTACACCAGACAATGTGGTGGATAAAATGCTCAGCAGCAGAGAAAGTTGGGCACAGATTGCTGTCTACATCTCTGAGCTGCTAAAACAAAAAAAGAGGAGGAACCGAGAAGATTGGTTGCTGAAGACAGTGAAGATGATGATGAGTAATTTCATTATCATCACGTTAAATGAAATTGACTGAGACCTCTGGTCGTAACAGTGGCTCCACCCTGAAGTAAGGCTGAACAGGCAGTTCCGGGGTGGCCTTAAGCCAAGTATAGGGTTTGTGGGGTTTTAGTTGGTAAGAATCCTGCACAGTTGTAAGTCCGGAAGCTTTCAATCTGTCTTTTGAAGATTTCCCCACGGTTTCACTCAAAAAACTAAAACTAAAAATAAAAATTTATATAAGACTGAAGGACGCTACGCTGATTGATGTTGACATTGTAAATGCGCACAACCTGCAGGCTAATCATGCTGAATCCAAATATTTGGAACTGGTAGAGCCTATCAGAAGGCAATGGCAGGTTACGAGAGTTCGAACTGTACCAGTAGTCACCTCCAGTATTAGTGTGGTTCCCAAACATCTTCTGCAAGAACTAAACTACCTTGATCTGAACAGTAAATTGCGTAAATTAATACAGAAGGATAGTCCGGAGATTCATTGGCAGTGATTTAAATTAAGGCGATGATTATGTTTTGATTCAATATAATTTGTATAATTGCTTTGTAGGCCTATATTACTGATAAAAACGTTACTACTTCTACTACTACTACCAATAATGATAATAATAATATTAGCAGAGGAAATTACGACTGAAACCGTGAAATTGTAGCGTGATCCTAGGTGGTCAATTCGCTAGTAAAAAAAACATATTTTGCAACCCATTGCGACGCTTGTGATTAATGCAATTACTAACCCTCAAACGCCAACCACTCAGTTGAAGATAATGCATGACCCAGGGCAAAAGTACACAGGCGCCACAGCCACTCTCTGGGAAGTCGGACTGTACATCATCATACTAATATATAACAAGTAGTTCCGTGAAGAACTATACAGCCTATTTTCATATATCCTGCTCATGTTAATTGCCTCTATCAACATACAAAATTTCAGTTTAATTGCTGTAACAGATTCGTAGATATTGAGAACCGTCTAAATATTTCAGATGGTCGCCAGGTTGGATTTTTATTTTTGTACTATTATATTAAGATTATTGTGTACGTGAGGTATTCAAACTTCAATCGCATGATTAGAACACAAGAAGTAAAAACGAGATTTTAAAATTACGCACACCAGCCATCTTGTGATTATGCAAACAATTGAAATAAATTAGATGCCAGTGGATCAACATTTGTATAAGCATTTAACGTGCAACGTTTCACGGCACTCGGATAGTTAATTCGCGAGAAACGTCCATTTAAATATTTATACTTCGCGTCGCCGCCATGTTGGATTCGTGCTCACCAGGTTACTGAAAGTCCTATAGGTGAACATATGTTCATAGTCTCTATGAACATAAAAATTTCAGTTTGGTTGCTGTAAAAGATTCATAGATATTGGGAACCGTCTAAATATTTCGGAAGCTCGCCATTTAGGATTGTTATATGTATAGGCCATAGAGTTATGTACCATTCAAGGACACTTATTGCCTAGGTTCATTTTTCAAACTTTCACTTCGATCGCATGATTACGACACAAGAAATAAAAACTTAATTTTAAAATTTCGCACAGCCGCCATCTTGAGGTTATGTAAACAATTGAATTAAATTAGATGGCAGTACATTACAATCTGCAAATTCATTTACTGTACCACATTTCACTGCGCTCAGAGAGTTAACTCACGAGAAAAGTCTATTAAAATATTTCAAATTCGCTTGGTCGCCATGTTCGTTTTGTACTTGACAGGTTTATGAATTATACATAGGTTAACTTGTATCAGTACCCTTTATCACCGTACAAAATTGCAGGGTGATATCTGTAATAGTTTCGGAGATATTGAATGTCAGTGAAATATTTCGCACAGCCGCCATTTTGAAGATATGTAAACAATTGAACTAAATTAGACTCTAGTGCATTGCAATGTATATAAACATTTGCTGTACCAAGTTTCATTACGTTTGGATAGTTAAATCGCGAGAAAAGTCTGTTTAAAAGTCTCAACTTCGCTTGGCCGCCATGTTGGTTTTGTAGTCACCAGGTTTTTGAAAGTCTCATAGGTGAACTTCTAGTAGTACCCTTTATCACTGTACACAATTTCAGGGTGATATCCGTAATAGTTTTGGAGATATTGAATGCTAGTGAAATATTTCGCACAGCCGCCATGTTGGATTGGTGAGACGTAACAAAATTTGAAAGGCACGGTCGAGGTCGCCGGGAATAGTGCTATGAACTTACCGAGTTTCACTGAAATCACTCCAGCCGTTTAGATTTTATTAGGGACACACACACACACACCTCACACACACACACACACACACACACACACACACACGGACAAAAGGTGATCTCATAAGCCTATTTTTTCAAAATTGAAAATAGGCTAAAAATGAGATGGTGTGTGTCTGTCTTTCTGTCTGTCTGTCTGTCTGTCTGTTACCTAATAACGCAAGAACCACTGGTCCGATTTAAATGAAATTTTGCATGGATGTAGCTGAAATACCAGGTTTACATATAGGACACTTTTAATTTCGATATTTTGCACTATTAAGAAATGGCGACCATTTTAGTGACGTCACTACACCCTTTGGTTTCAAAATTTCATATTTCCATATCAAATAAAAAGAGAACGGTTTAAAATAACAAACTTTTGATGGCACATGCGAGCTTTGAAATTTAATTTCCTATCCAAAAGGTCCTTATCACTTTTCGAGTATCTCCAACGGTTAGCGAGTAAAACCGACATTTGTAACGTCACTACACCCTTTGGTTTCAAAATTTCACAATTCTATTTCAAATAAAAAGAGAACGCTAAGCAATTGCAAACTTTTGATGGCATGCATGAGCTTTAACATTTAATTTTCTATCCGAACGGTCCTTATCACTTTTCGTATATCTCCAACGGTTAGCGAGTGAAACCTAAATTTGTGCAATAAAACACGGTCAACAACGACCGGTGCAGTATATCTCTCTATATATAAAAATGAAAGTTTGTCTGTTTTTCTCTGAATTTCTACGGAAAATTGAGTTGTTTACACGTTTCAGACTGTTTTTGATGGATGCGCGCATTTTTTTCCCCTGTCTGTCTGTTTTTTCGTCTGTGGACAACTTTGTTCCCTTATAACTCGAGAACGGCTGGGTGTATCAACGTAACGTTTGGTACAGATATCCATCAGAGGCACGACACTTATCATTGATATAACTATTCTCCGTACCCCTCATAAAAGGGGGCCTACTCCCTTAAAATACATGCTGAAATAGGCATAGAAGGACGAGACAAAGCTCATTTTCAGTCCCTCAATGTGAGACAAAACTCGGGTACCCGAAAACCACATTTTAAGGCCCTAAGACCAACCGTTTTTGAGATATTCCCAGAAAACTAATTTAATTTAATAAACTAATGAACAAATGCCAGCCAGTAACCATGGCAACAGATTCTCAGAGGTCCATCTATTGCTGTAAGACGCAATACAATTCCATTAATTACATTAGTGTGAAAGTTTGCAAATGGCTAGAAGGTTATCACGGAAACAAATTAAGCCGTAAAATTCATCAATACGTTTAACGCGCTTAAGAGGATCAAGGGGTACTCTAGAATTTTTTCACGCGATTTACACATGCGGGTGTGGTACGGCAGGTCTATTATATTCCTATCCCCATATTATTCATTCATTCATTTCGTATAGGCCATCTATGGACCGCGTCATTCCCACTGTCTCCTACGGGCTTTGATGTTTGCCCAGTACGCCCGCATTCGTTCTCGGTGGACTTCCTTCCGTTCCTGGGTCCAAATCTTTCCCGTTTTCAGCTTCGATTTTTCTTGGAAACCTTTGCAAGCTTGAAGTTTCCTTTTGAGTGTGGCGCGCTCCTGTATGTCTATTGGTGTAATCCCCACTTCTTTCAGATCTTTATCCAGTTCTATGAACCAGGCCCATTTTGTTTTCCTCTCCTGAAAGTAAGTTATGTTGCGGTTGGTCAGTCTCGCTGGGCTCATTCGTTTCACATGCCCAAAAAATGGTATCCTTCTCTTCCGGATGACGTTACTTATCTTCTCCACATGAGTATATAGTTCATGGTTATGCCGTCTTCTGTATTCCCCATTGTCTTTGATGGAACCCAATATCTTTCTCAAAATTTTTCTTTCTTTGGCCTCCAGTTTCTCGACCAAGCCTTTTTTGTTCATCGTGAGGCATTCAGAAGCATGCAAGACCTCCGGACGGATGACACTGCAGTAATGTTTTAGTTTTGCGTTGAAGGATATTGTTGTTGTTTGAGTCTTCAGTCTTTTGACTGGTTTGATGCAGATCTCCATGCCTCCCTGTCCTGAGCTAATCGTTTCATCTCTACATAGCTCCGACACCCTACATCCGAGGCAATCTGTTTAACATATTCTAACCTTGGTCTACCCCTACAGTTTTTGTCCTCGACCCTTCCTTCCATAACTAAGCTTGCTATTCCTGGGTGTCTTAGTATGTGTCCTACCAACCTATCTCTTCTCTTCATTAGCAGTCGCCAGAAGCATCTCTCCTCTCCCACTCGTCTTAATACCTCTTTGTTTGTAACCCTATCTACCCATCTGATCTTCATCATTCTCCTGTAACACCACATTTCAAATGCTTCAATTCTCCTCTTTTCTGCTGCACCAATAGTCCAAGTTTCACTTCCATAGAGCGCCACGCTCCAGACAAAGGCTTTCAAAAATGACTTCCTAATACCTAAATCTATATTCGATGTCAGCAGATTCCTTTTTTGTAGAAATGCTTTCTTTCCCTGAGCCAACCTACTTTTTATATCCTCTTTGCTTCGTCCATCACTGGTTATTCTGCTTCCTAAGTAACAGAAGTCTCCTACTTCCTTCAGCTTTTCACCTGCCAATTTGATCTCCATAGAGGTTTCTGATTTATTTCGGCTGCATTCCAGTATTTTTGTTTTACATTTATTTATTTTCATCATGAATTCTTTCCGTAAGACGGAGTCCATACCATTCAAAAACTCATTCAAATCCTCAGGCTTGTCGGCCAAGATGACGATGTCATCAGCAAATCTCAGAGTTGAAATTATTTCTCCTTGAATCTTCACTCCCACTTTAAATTTTTCTCTAATTTCCTTCATTGCTTGTTCAATGTAAAGATTTAAAAGTATGGGTGATAAGTTGCAGCCTTGCCTTACACCTTTCTGAATACCAGCTTCTCTCTCATGTCCTTCAACTCGAATGACTGCTGTCTGGTTTCTGTACAGATTGTATATCACCCTCCTATCCCTGTACTTTATTCCAATCGATTTCAAAATGTCAAACAATTTAGTCCAATCAACGTTATCAAAAGCCTTTTCTAAGTCTACAAAAGCCATGAACGTTCTCTTATCTTTCCTTATTCTACCTTCCATAATCAGCCTAAGACTTAGTACAGCTTCCCTTGTTCCTACATTTCTCCTGAAACCAAACTGGTCTTCACCCAACTCCGTTTCTATCTGGCTTTCAATCCTCTTGTAAATTATTCTAGACAGGATCTTTGAAGCATGAGTAATCAAGCTGATTGTACGGTAATCTTCACATCTATCAGCTCCCACTTTCTTTGGTATAGGGATGATTACATTCTTCTTGAAATCAGGGGGTACCTCACCTGTCTCATAAATCCTACACACCAAGTGAAATATCCTGATCAGACCTTCATCTCCTATGCAGCGTAGCAACTCAATAGGTATATCATCTATGCCTGGTGCTTTGTTCCTGCTTAAGTCTTCCAAAGCTCTATCAAATTCTGATCTCAATATTAAATCTCCTTTCGCATACTCATCAATTTCCTCCTCCCTTTCCATTACATGATTCTCAATCTCCTTTCCCTTATACAAACTCTCTATGTAAGCTTTCCATCTCTCAACCTTTTCTTCCCTATCTGTTAGAGGCTTTCCATTTGTGTCCTTAATATTACAGCACTTAGTCTTCTTTTCCCCAAAAGTATTCTTAATCCTTCGATAAGCTGTGCCTACTTTTCCTAATTTCAGACAATTTTCTATACCTGCACATTTCTCTTTCAACCATTCTTCTTTTGCTTCCTTGCACTTCTTGTTAACCTCATTTCTCAGACGTCTGTATTCTGCTTTCCCCTTTTCATCTCTTAGATTCTTGTGTTTCCGCCTTTCATCCATCAATTCTAGTATATCCTGAGTGATCCACGGTTTTCTACCTATTCTTTCTTTCCTACCAATGTTTTCTTCTGCGGATTTTGTTATTTCATTCTTCAAAAGTGCCCATTCGTCTGTAATTGAAGTTTGTTTATGGTTTTTCATTAGTCCTTCCTTTATACTCTTCTTGAATCTTTCGTTTACATCCTTCTCTTTCAGTCTGTCTATTGCCCACCTTTTTGGCTTTTGACTTTTCTTCAGTTTCTTCAACTTTAATCTGCATTTCATTACAACCAGATTGTGATCAGAGTTTATGTCAGCACCAGGATATGTTTTGCAATCCAAAATCTGGTTTCGAAACCTCTGCTTGACCATAATGAAGTCGATTTGGTAACGCCCTGTATCTCCTGGTCTCATCCATGTGTATATTCTTCTATTGTGGTTAGTGAATAAGGTGTTAGCTATGACCAACTCATGTTCGGTGCAGAATTCTACCAGCCTGCTTCCTCGATCATTCCTTTCACCTAATCCGAAATCTCCTACTATCTTCCCTTCTCTCCCTTTTCCTACCACAGCATTCCAATCTCCCATTACTATAACATTTTCATCACCCTTGATATACCTCAGAATTTCGTCTATTTCTTCGTAGACCTTTTCAACATCCTCATCATCAGCTTGACTGGTAGGCATATAGACTTGTACCACTGTGGTGCACGTAGGTTTAGTATTGATTTTTGCTACAATAATCCGTTCACTATATTGCTCATAATATTCCACCCGCTGTCCAAGTTTCCTACTCAATATGAGGCCAACCCCTGCTTGGCCATTGTTTGATTTAGTGCTAATGACCCTATAGTCTCCTTACCAAAAGTCCTGTTCTTCCTGCCAGCGCATTTCACTAATCCCAACCAAATCCAACCTCAACCTATCCATTTCCCTTTCTAAGTTTTCTAACCTTCCACTTCCTAGCAGACTTCTAACATTCCACGCTCCGATCCGTAGAATGTCAGATTTCCTCTTTGTCACTTCTGTGATGTTAACCCCCTCTCGAGTAGTCCCCACCCGGAGATCCGAACGGGGGACTAGTTTACCTCCGGATTGAAATTTTACAAGGGAGGAGGCCATCATCACATGTAATTATGCATAGAGAGGTGCATATCCTCGGGAATAGCATACGGCTGTAGTTTCCCGTTGCTTTCAGCCGTGCAGCAGGACGCAGTGTAGCCATTATTTGGCTTATATTATCAATATCTTAACCGTCTATAAGACTAGTAAAGAATTGATTTATTCTGAAAGGCTGCTACTCCCTTTCAGAATAAGTAACGAGCAATTCTACTAACAAAAATACTAACCTTCTACCGTACTAACAATTAAATACCAAAATTCTACTAACAAAAAACTTAAGTTCCACCAACAACAAATACTACCACTAAAACAGTCTGTCACCAGGCACACTCACATGCACCCTCACACATCACAGTCTACTGAAACAATGAACTATAACTAATAAACAATGCAACTGCTACCAGACACACTCACACACCACAGTCTAATGGAACAATGACATATATCTAATAGACAAACTAGCTACCTACTTACAACTAAAACTAACTACATACTTACTGTACTGTTATTTGATTTGACAATATTTACAAAATGCAATTTAGATAGAAAATACTTACAAAATGTAATTTAGATTCAAAATTGTCACAAAATGCAATTTAAGGGGGACGTATGCAAAATTGCACTAAGTGAGAAATGGTTTCATTTCGGCTGTATTGGTTAAACACTTCCAGACAGTGAGAACTCCGAATGATAATGATGATGGTATTGACCATCTCCCTTTAGTTGATGTTAGGAAGGATGGTGGAAGGTGTAAGGTGATGATTATGATAATTGTTGTTTTAAGGGGCTTAACATCTAGGTTATCGGCCCCTGATGGTTTGGGTGATCGTGAAGATGAAAATGAAATGCAAACTTAAAACTATAACTACTAACCTACATGCTAGATGATGATGATGATAATTGTTGTTTTAAGGGGCCTAACATCTAGGTTATCGGCCCCTGATGGTTTGGGTGATCGTGAAGATGAAAATGAAAAGCGAACTTAAAACTAAAACTAACTACTAACCTACATACTAGAAGAAGAAATGGAAAACTAAAGGAGAATAAGGCAAATAAAGGACAGGAGGAAAAGAAATGCCCTCAACCCTCGAAGAAGGCGGATTGAGGGACTTGGAAGGAAGGAGAGCCATGAAAGGCAAATAGGAAAGTGAAAGAGGAGAGGGTCCGCCCCAAAGGTAAGGGACAAAAAGGAAAAACGGACCCAGATCAGGAATCCCTCGGGGTCGCCAACTCCCGAACTCACCAGCCGTGAGCCCCTGAGGGTGTAGCATTATCTAGGGTGCACCAAAAGTGGTGGGGGCTACATACACCCGGCCTCCTTGAGGGCCTTGAGCAGAAGGCAGGAGATAACAAGAAAAGAAAAAGAAGGCCGACTCCTCTGGGGGCTACATACACCCGGCCTCCTTGAGGGCCTTGAGCAGAAGGCAGGAGATAACAAGAAAAGAAAAAGAAGGCCGACTCCTTAGTTGAATAGTAGGCCATTTCAATTTTGCTCATGCGTGATTGAATGCTTCTTTCTCTGATAATATCCCTTCCCTGACCCGTCCTGAAAAGAAAAGTAAATGGCCATTGGCTGCATTAATAATTTAAAAAATAGGTGTTATAATTTCTTATAATTTATTATTAGTATTATATTATGGCGTACAACGACGAGACAAATCCCCTCGTGCCAGAAACAAAACTCGGGGGCCCTAAAGGGTCCTCGAAAACTACATTATAAGGCTCTAAATCCAACAGTTTCTGAAATATTCCCAGAAAACTAATTTAATTTAATGTAACAAACTAATGAAGGAATGCAAATCGGTAACCATAAGAACATTATATCTAGGGGTGGCTTCTGTAAGAAGCAATGTCACTCCATTTATTACATTTCTGTGAAAGTTTGCAAATGGCTATAAGGTTATCACGGAACTAACGTAGACTGTACAATTCATCAATGCAATTAAGGGGGTCAAGGGGTAACCTAGAATGTTTTCGTGCAATTTTCACGTTCGACATATAGTACAGAAGGTCTATTATATCTCCAAACAGCAACATTATTTTCAAAAATTCTTGAATTGAACCAGCATTTTTTGCGGCTTTCAGGAATTTGGGCAATTTGAGGCTAAAGAACCAGAATTTTCATGCACCACAAGCCTTTATAATTTATGAAAGGGGTCTTCCTGTGTATGGGCACCTAGCACAACGTAGAGGGTCAGTTTTTATGAGACGTGTATTGCGTTTCATCTACAAGGCTTTCAATTCTATTTCACGTCAGGAAGTACACGTTAGGTGAATTTAGTCTGAGGGCACATTTTAACTTTTTTTTTTGTCGACAAACGGGTTCATCATAAGGATGATCTTGTTTGTTACTGTGTGGTAGATATACCCATATTTGGATATCTCGGTAATATGTTGTAGACAATAGAATTGTCTGTCTGTCTTTCTTTGTATCTTTATGTAGCCTACACCTATAACTCGTGTTCGGTTGCTTGGAGCATCGTAAAATTAGGTATGGTAACCATGAGAGTCAATACACCAATCATTTATAAAACTCTTCACCGCACTTTTCATACAGTAGAAGGGTGGATATAGAGAAAAACTTCTCAATACATGCTAAAATAGGCGAAATATAAAAATTATCCTAGAAGGACGACCGAAGCATATGTTGCGCTTCTCAATGTGAGACACAAAATTCGGGAATCTATAAAGGGTCTCCGAAAACTACATTTTAAGGGCCTTATTAAGTGTGTGTGATATTCCCAGTAAACTAACTTCGTTCTGATAAACTTGAAGGAATGACAAACCGCTAACCATTGCAACAGTAGCTCAATTGATAATGTCTGGTCTTAACAACGAACACCGTTCGAAGAACGGGTACTTCTGCTAGTTTATAATAAAAACACCCATAATGCAAGTGTTCCAACGTATGGTCATGGACATACAGTCATGTCTCAACTGGCGGATGCACTTACACCAACGCTGGTTTCAATTAACTCGAGGAAGCTGTTTTGCTGTTATTAAGCATACTTGGTTTGTTAAGGAATTGGTTGAGATGTGCCAACTGCCGCGGTAAGACATCTGATACTCCAGAGAGAGAGCGCGGAGACCGCGATGTCGGTAGGAAATAAAGAAGTCTTGGATCCTGCAAAAAGACGAGTTAAAACGAATGAATGCTTGAGTGGATTTACGTGTGATATGGCTTTTATCTGGTGTGTACTACTAATGGTGTGGGGAAAGGACAGCCCTTGGTCCCTGACAGATACTTATCTATTTAGTCTATTGTCTGCAGTAAACTAATTCTCTGCGTCCCTTTACCTCTGCGCTTAGATCGTATCACTCTCTCCAGGTGAAACAAACCTGTGTTCCTTACGCCGCTAAGGCTCCTTATCTCCTGTAAAAGGGTTGGATCAGATGTCCTGAGGCACCTTTGTGGAGAAGGTTTACATCGGCCGTATTTCATCTGCAACTAGGATAGAATTCATACGGCTATAACGCTTTTTGTTTTTGTTTCTGAAGTGGTTGGACGGAGATGATTTTGGTAGATTCATGCCTTCAAGGGATTGTTCGTCGAAACGTCAACGTTCCTTTCTTTATGATTAGTTTGATTTACGTGTGAATTTGCCGTAGGCACAGAAGCTTACAAAAGTGGAGGCGCAAACTGCTATTTACTGTATATGTATGCATGTAGGCTATTCTTTGTTGCCAAACAGGATCCACATGTGACAATGAAATGAAATGAAATGAAAATCCACAACCTGCTTCCAATCTCCGACCGGGTCAGGAATGGAATGAATGAAGCCCCCATCTAGCGGCGAGGATATGAACTGTGCCGGCTGCCGAGGCCTGACGCACTCCTCTGGGGCAATGTTTAAATGAATGACAGATGAAATGAAATGATAGTGGAGAGTGTTGCTGGAATGAAATTTTTACAGGGAAAACTGGAGTGCCCGGAGAAAAACCTGCCTGCCTCCGTTTTGTCCAGCACAGATCTCACATGGAGTGACCGGGATTTGAACCACGGACCCAGCGGTGAGAGGCCGGCGTGCTGCCGCCTAAGCCACGGAGGCATACATTTGACAATATAATAAACAATAAAATTTATAAGTATTAACAAAAACAACAATGACGAAAGCAAATAGAAAGGCACTATTATCTATCAACAACCACAACTCTACTCGAAAGCAAATACCGACATCGTCAATTCCATCAGTAATCTAATTTGTCCCTGTTCTAAATGAACAATTTGTTCACTAAGCATGGCAACCATTGACCCACTCTAACATCTTGGAAGCAAATTACCTCTAGCTTTCATTCATGCATGCAATCCCAAATGTTCAAGAAACATTAAAATAATAATTATTTACACACAATTAAAAACTATCTTCAGTAAATTGAAAAAGGCAAAACACATAAATGAAAAGATAGGAAGAAAATGTTCAGAAACTGGAATAAACATAACACAAAGGTGACATCTGAGGATCTAGAAAACAACATAAGATTACATTACTTCAGTCCCTCGTAAATGCAATCAAAAAATCAATCAACCATTCATTCACCCACATAATCAATTATTCAACCAATCAAACACAAATACAAATGACAGTATTGACGAGTATTTAAGCATCCTCAAATGCCAACTGATTGTGTTGGCACAATCTTGGGATAGCTAAACGAGAACGTTACCGCTGTGCCACGTAGCAGATGACCTCACTGTTCCGCCCCTTACGTCAATAATAACTAACTATATCTAGCGTAGCCAGCCTCGTAGTACAGTAGATAGAATATGCGCTCTACATAAAGTGAAAATGTGGTTGCGAAAGTGAATGCCATCCTGGTTCAATCTAACAGCAAGAAGATTACTATATAGCACCATCTTAGTAGTGAAGTGAGACAAGTGGTAAGGGTTCGCTTTAGTGACTTATTTTATATGACGTGGACATAAATACTTGCCCCTAGATCACATAAGAACCATGGATCATAAATGTGGGAGTACGTCAGTCCACTGAAACACTAATTCGGTGTATTTATACCGGTTATATTTCATATGGAGTGAAGGTTGGCTAGATGGGTTTGTAAGTGGTGGATGGCTTTTACAGTCGGATAGTCATCATGACGCAAACGTTAAACAGAGGGGCTGATTACAAATGGTATGAGTGAAGACAAAATAAGCCTCCGTGGCTTAGGCGGCAGCAAGTCGGCCTCTCACCGCTGAGTCCGTGGTTCAAATCCCGGTCAATCCATGTGAGATCTGTGCTGGACAAAACGGAGGCAGACAGGTTTTTCTCCGGGTACTCTAGTTTCCCTGTCAAAATTTCATTCCAGCAACACTCTCCACTATCATTTCATTTCATCTGTCATTCATTTAATCATTGCCTCAGCGGAGTGCGACAGGCTTCGGCAGCCGGCACAATTCATATCCTCGCCTCTAGATGGGGGCTTCATTCATTCCATTCCCTGACCCGGTCGGTCGACTTGAATCAGGCTGCGGATTTTCATTCATGAGTGAAGACAAATGAGGGATTAGAAGCGGATGGTTGTAGTTTCATAACGTACCATACCATTTACCAATACCATTCCAATATTTGGAGTCCAAAATAGAGAACAACTGGGTTGAAGACGATGGGATTCAATCAAGTAATTTTTCTTGTCCGGAGATATCCTGGCCCCTTTTACCCTTGCGCGTTGAGGAACTGAGCTACCTGGTCAGCACATTAAAATACTTCTATGGTAACGTATCTATTAGTTGCTTTTCAGTCGGTCAACACGAGTGTTCGTTACCCAATTAGATTGGGCGGGGAGTTACAGTTAATTTCCCAGTGTCTGACATAAAATACACGTTATATTTATACACCTGATAAAACACTTCTGACAAAATTGGATTACTAGGTACAACACTTAGGTACAACAGTATATATATCATTAGACCTACAGTCCAGCCGCCGAGTGTCCGGCTCTGACATTTCTCATGAGGGAGGCAGTGGCGTACCGACGGTGGGGTTTCAGGGTTGAACCCCCCCCAGAGATATTCCTTTACTTGAATCTATATATTGTCCCATCTATCACCTGTTTTACGGCATCGCTCGTTAGGCGTCTTAACTCACGCATACACCTTAGGTGTGGTCACGTTCCTCACTCTGCCCTGCACTCTACTCGCAGTGTTGGAGCTACCCATGGATCAGTTTTGCTGTTGAAGTGTGCGATCGGTAAGTCTTTTCACGTCGCTTCGGGTTGCTTTAATTGTGTGTGCCCGTTTCCTTATAGATATTTCAGTAAAAGAGGAGTTTCTGCAATTTATTCCAATTAATGATACAGATAAAATAATCAAGATAGACAGATTTTGAGAGCCAATAGCAATTGCAGTAGGAACACGGAGAGCAAAATATTATTTTTCTCTCACATAATATCAATATTTTAAGCAACCACGTCACTATGGTCATTATTATACCACTGCATCGTTTCAGTCTCAATATTTAGTTACTGTTGTCCATATTTTTTTTGCAAAAAATGAAAGTAGACTTATGAGATCAACACAGGGTGAAAAAAGTGTGTCTGTCTGTGTGTGTGTATGTGTGTGTGTGTGAGTCTGTCTGTGTGTGTGTGTGTGAGTCTGTGTGTGTGTGTCTGTGTGTGTGTGAGTGTGTGTACTCTGAATGTCTGTCCCCCCCTATCAATTCGAACACGGTGAATGCGAATTGAACGAAATTTGGTACAAAGGTAGCACTAGTAAAGGACACCTCAGTGTCATGTTTTATATCGCCGCCATCTTGACGGAAACGTAATGGCGGCCACACAAATTTTCAAAGCTTAAATCAAATAACGACTAACCTAATCATCCGATCTCTACCAAATTTTGCAACAACATACCTTTATGGGGGGAGCATCCTTTGACCAAACCAATAGGTCATCAGCGTAATAGTTTGCGGATGGCGGCCATCTTTGTGTGAAAATGGATTCCCCCTATTAATTCGAACAAGGTGCAACCGAATGGAACGAAATTTGGTACAGAGGTAGTACTAACAAAAGGCACCTCAGTGTCATGTTTTATATCGCCGCCATCTTGACGGAAACGTAATGGCGACCAAACAAATGTTCAAAGCTTAAATCAAATTACGACTAACCTAATCATCCGATCTCTACCAAATTTTGCAACATTATACCTTTATGGGGGGAGCATCCTTTGACCAAACTAATTGGTCATCAGCGTAATAGTTTGCGGATGGCGGTCATCTTTGTGTGAAAATGGATTCCCCCTATTAATTCGAACAAGGTGCAACTGAATGGAACGAAATTTGGTACAGAGGTAGTACTAACAAAAGGCACCTCAGTGTCATGTTTTATATCGCCGCCATCTTGACGGAAACGTAATGGCGGCCACACAAATGTTCAAAGCTTAAATCAAATTACGATTAACCTAATCATCCGATCTCTACCAAATTTTGCAACAACATACCTTTATAGAGGAAGCATCCTTTGACCAAATGAATGGGTTATTAGCCTAATTGTTTGCGGATGGCGGTCATCTTTGTGTGAAAATCAATTCCCCCTATTAATTCAAACACGGTGAAACCGAATGGAACGAAATTTGGTACAGAGGTAGCACAAGCAAAGGGCATCTCAGTGTCATGTTTTATATCGCCGCCATATTGACAGAAACGTAATGGCGGCCACACAAATGTTCAAAGCTTAAGTTAAATTACGACTAACATAACCATCCGATCTCTACCAAACTTTGCAACAACATACATTTATGGAGGGAGCATCCTTTGACCAATCTAATAGGTTATTAGCCTAATAGTTTGCGGATGGCGGCCATCTTTATGTCAAAATTTATTCCCCCTATTAATTCAAACACGGTGAAACCGAATGGAACGAAATTTGGTACAGAGGTAGCACTAGCAAATGGCACCTCATTGTCATGTTGTATATCGCCGCCATCTTGACTGAAACATAATGGCGGCCACACGAATGTTCAAAGCTTAAATCAAATTACGATTCACCTAATCATCCGATCTCTACCAAATTTTGCAACTACATACCTTTATGGAGGGAGCATCCTTTGACCAATCTAATAGGTCATTCGCCTAATAGTTTGCGGATGGCGGCCATCTTTGTGTCAGAATCGATTCCCCCTATTAATTCAAACATGGTGAAACCGAATGGAACGAAATTTGGTACAGAGATAGCACTAGCAAAGGGCATCTCAGTGTCATGATTAATATCGCCGCCATATTGACAGAAACGTAATGGCGACCACACAAATATTTAAAGCTTAAATCAAATTACGACTAACATAACTATCCGATCTCTACCAAACTTTGCAACAACATACCTTTGTGGAGGGAGCATCCTTTGTCCAATTTAATATGTCATTAGCCTAATAGTTTGCGGATGGCGGCCATCTTTATGTCAAAATTGATTCCCCCTATTAATTCGAACACGGTGGAACCGAATGAACGAAATTTGGTACAGAGGTAGCACTAGCAAATGGCACCTCAGTGTCATGTTTCATATCACCGCTATCTTGACGGAAACGTAATCGCGGTCACCCAAATGTTAAAAGCTAAAATGTAATTACGACCAACCTAATAATCTAGTCTCTACCAAATTTTGCAACACCATATCTTTATGTGGGAAACATATTCTGACCAAACTGCAAGAACATCAGCCCAATAGTTTGCAGATGGTGGCCAAGTATGTGTGCAAATCGATTCCCCCTATCAATTCAAACACGGTGAAACTGAATTGAACGGAATTTGGTACAGAGGTAGCACTAGCAAAGGGTACCTCATATTCATGTTTAATATCCCTATAGCACGTTGTATTTCAACAAGCTACTACAACCAACATTCAATCATACTCCTTGAAAAGGACAAAGAGTTATAACAATACCCATGCATTTAGGAGAAAGTAGGCTATATGTTCTTTACTGAACATCTTGTTTTTATACTACTTTCGATTATTGCAAAAAATGAAAGTAGACTTATGAGATCACTACAGGGCCAAAAATTGTGTGTCTGTCTGTGTGTGTGTATGTGTGTGTGTGTGTGTGTGTGTGTGTACTCTGAATGTCTGTCCCCCCTATCAATTCGAACAGGGTGAAACCGAATTGAACGAAATTTGGTACAGAGGTAGAACAAGCAAAGGGCACCTCAGTGTCATGTTTCATATCGCCGCCATCTTTACCAAAACTGAATGGCGGCCACTCAAACGTTCAAAACGTAAAATCAAATAGCGACTAACCTAATTATCCGATCTCTACCAAATTAGGTAACAACATACCTTCATATAGAACGCGTCTTGTGACCAAACTACAAGGTCATCCGCCGTACCATTTCAGGATGGCGTCCGTGCGAATTATGCAAACTTTATAATCTATATCATGGGACCCACCAGTTCCGATTATCGAGCCGAGAATCGATTTAACTGTTCTAAAGGAAGAGGCACGTTCGAAATTAAAAGTTTATTTTGTAATACTATAGTGCAGAATTGATTTTAAAAAGCTGAGCCGTCTCGGTAAGAAGACAAGATGGCAGCGGATATCTTGTGCCTGACTTATATTTCACTAATTTGAGTATTGCATGCAATATAGCGTACTGATACAAAATAAATAAACTTTGTATGAAATGCTTTATATATAAATAATATACTCCACTGATGAAATCGTTAGGTCTAAATCATTATTTGCTAACAAGTTCTATGTAAGTCATTTTATATAGATCAATGTTCGTTGGCACAAATGGCTCCGTGGTAAAACGTTGGTGTATCATTCATATGCCTATGGTTCAAACCCCATCAGTGTTAGGTTTTTTGCTTGAAATTGTACATATTTATTGCTTTTTAATGACTCAGACGTTTTAAAATTAAGCGTTATATTGTGCATATTACGGTGGGAAACATATATTTAATTAAAACATAATTCGCCAGCAGATTTTCTCGAGACATCTAGCAGCCGAAAAGGTAACTGCACGCCGGCCTACTTATTAACTTCCAGATTTTATTGAAGAGATTCTTCTTATGGCCGCTAGAATGCACTCGCACTGTTAGGATTATATTGTTGGATACTTCTCCACTAGATTTCACGACTGGTCTACATGGGACTCCATTGATAGTATACCATTGGCATTCTATGCGCATCGAATTTGAAGAATGACAAGATGATACTATGATACATATTTACTTCTTATTTTAAAGGGTTTGTAACAGCCTATTGTGCGTTATTTGAAAATGTTATTTGAAGTAAAGAACAAAACGATTTCACATAGTAACTGAATTCTAGCCGTTGGTGCTAGTTCAGGTTATTAATACTTTTATTTCAGGCAAATAGCAATCGTAAATATCCACATAGTTTGTATACACACGTCTCTGTAGGGTCGTGGAAAGATTTGTTAATTCAATTAGGGTTGTGAAAGCCATGCACAACCAGACGTGTAAAGACATGCCTCAACTCAAAGTTGGATGTTGCCCACGGCAAGTCGATTATGTAATAATAACAATAATAATAATGTTATTTGTTTTACGTCCCTTTTAACTACTGCTGCTTTTAGATACGCCGGGGTGCCGGAATTTTGGCCCGAAGGGGATCTTTAACGTGCCAGTAAATCTACTGACACGGCTCCCTCGCATTTGTGCACCCTCAAATGCCAGCTGACTGCGCCAGGATACGAACCTGCAACCTAGGGCCCAGCAAGCGAGAACGTTACCGCTGAGCCACGCAGCCAGTCCGGTCGATTATGTCTCCAGATCCATAACATTCTTGAGATACTTCTTATCTATCTTTCTTCAATGAAATCGTGAAATCTGAACCACTGGATATGGCTTTTCACTTCGGAAATCTCACATGCATTGAGTGGGATTCGAACCCGGTCCACCTTGTTAAGAGGCTAACAGCTTGACCACTGCGCCACCACGCCTCCTCTGCAGTCTTGCCTTAAACCTTTCTGAATAACAACTTCTCTCTCATGTCCTTCGGCTGTTTCTGTACTGACGTCCATTTCATTTGATTTCCCACCGTGGACTGACGTGCCTATTCTCATCGTGTCTACTCGTTGGTTTCAAGCGCTATCTGGAGCTATATTTTGAAGTATACTGGGCGATACTAATGCCATCTGTTGCTGCATAGTGAACTTACTTTCCATGTGTGTGTGGAGCAGTCTGTGAGTCCTATCTTACAGTTGTACATAAGACAACAATGATAAATGACTTCTACTATTTCAATACAGTAACGTACATCTTAGTGTATGCATCTACCCCTTATTATTCTCGTTTTTCCCGGGTCGGGAACACAATTAACTTCACTCGGATTTTGCTGTACTTGGGGCCAAGGAGCACTGAGTTTATCCTGGCTTATTTTGGTGATTTAAGACCGGATGCCCCTCCTGTCGCCACGCGATTTTTCAGGTGCAAATGTCATCCCTTTGTCACTGGGAGGCGAAAGACGGGTAGCTACTGTATGCCACTACACCATCACGCTCCCTCCACAGTCTACTGTTTCTCTTTGTATAATTAAGTAATCAACGATTAACTGAGAATCAAAGTAGTTTAATCAGCAATTACCATTATTTAGTGCCTCTCCACCCAAGTCTTGATTCAGCTCAGCGCCATGTAGTCTGCCCAGCCAGCTAGTCTGACGAGAGGTGTGTGGTCGTTCTAATACATGTAAATACGATTATTGAAAGCTGTCTGATGTTTCTCTGATAGTATAATGGCTGGTGTGCATCAAGGAGTAGGAACATCTATTATAGCCCAAGACTTCCGATCTTGATACCTCAGCTCACTCATAAGCCAATTATGGGTGAGATATAATCGTAAGTGGTGTCCTACCAGAAGGGTGGTGGCGTGGGATGTGCCACAAGGAACCAAGTAATTGTTGACAGCTTGTAAATCTGACTTTTATTGCTATGCAGGATGATTCAAAAGTTATTGTTGTTGTTTTATTAAGGGGGGTTGCAACATCGTGGTCAGACTGGCTGCGGCGTGCAGTGGTAATGTTATCGCCTGCTGTCTCATGGTTGCTGGATCAAATCCTGGCAGTTAGTTGTCATTTGAAGGTGCGCAAATGCAAGGGAGCCGTGTCAGTATATTTACTGGCACGTTAAAGAACCACTTCGGGGCAAAATTCTAGTTACACAACCACAATACCTTTAAATTACGAGGGACATCAGTTATCGAGAGAATGGAAGCAGACACCGAACCCTCATAACTAGCTGGGTGGGACTAAACGATAGGATTATGGGCACCTGGGCACGCGTTGACCGCCGCTCATGACTTTACCCGGTGAGGTGTTATAGTAACCTAATGTAAGCCGGCTGTGCCAACAGAAGCAGTCGATTGTGGAACATAGTGAAGCGTTGACCTTTATCTGCTGTCTTGAACTTTCCGGCTTAGTCTATATTAAAGCTGTACTTGAAGCCAGTTTTGAAGGCCTATGACCGCATTGAAATGTCGTATTGCTCATCTGGTTTATCCCTTCACATCTGGAGTGCAAGCAGGCAGTTAAAGGGGTTAAGTGAATGTACAGAGTTTTGAATTGAACTCGTAATCGAGGTGAATGGTCTGAAACAAGTTACATCAGTCGGGCGCGCCTCTATTATCTAACACCTTATCGATGTCTTGTGTTTGTTTTGAGATCAAAAGTAACACCCTGTCGTTCAGTGTATCTCAGATAAGTGGTGACCATGCACCTGAGCTGCTGTTCCAATGTGGGTCAAATTTCAACTCAGGCAGAAGTGTCATTGTTTGCCTCAAGGATCATATACAGTCACGACGATCAATGGATCCCCAATCAGCGTACTTTTGTAGGGATTGTGGAAGATGATGATAATAATAATATTATTAATAATAATAATAATAAAAATAATAATATTTTTTGTCGTGTGGCCTCCTGAGAGACCAAGTGCAGGTCTTTCCAGTCGACGCCTGTGGGCGACCTGCGTGCCAGGATGAGAGATGGAATGGATGTAACTGGGCAAGGATGTGGAAGGAAGCGGCCGTGGCCTGTCAGTAGGTACCGTCCCAGCATGTGCCTGGTATTGAAAATGGGGAAAGCACGGAAACCCATTTCAAGGACGACAAACGGTGGGGCTCGAACTCACGCGTCTACCGAGTCAGCACATAGCTTGGCCCCATGACCTAACGCTGCGCTTTAGTGAGCGTAGCCACCGCTGTCGGTATATAATAATAATAATAATAATTATTATTATTATTATATTGGTTCTACGTCACGTTAACTACTGAGGCTTTTCGAGACGCGCACAGTGTGTCGAATCCCAATTCTAGGTGGAAAAAATTAATAACTTCGTTAATATTGCTGGGATTCTATTAAAAGTTGGCAATATACCGTTTTGGAGGTCGCTGAATTCATTTCTGGCATCGTCTAAAGTGTACGATCTTCGGGAGTAAATATATAGGGGTGAGGTGTAAAAAAGACCGAAAGCAACACAAGAATCATCCATTTTTTGTGGTAAAAATCACGATTTGGATGTGTATATGATAGTTTATGACAGTGGTAAACATACTATTTAAAACTGGATAAAATATGAATAACAATGATACTTTCAGTCAAGTATTCTTGTTACACCTTATTTGAGGTAATAGACGAAGTCACTGTAGGTAAAATCATCCAGATTAAAAACGTATATTAAATTGTTATTAACCATAGAACAACGAAATATGCACAAAAAATAACATTTATTTTCTAAAAATAAAAAAAATATTCTTCAAAATCATACAAACAATTTCTCTACAACAAAATGTCATTTTACAGTCGTGTTAATGACGTAGTTTTAGTAAACATACTTCACACACGAAAACAATATTATTATTTCTCTAGAAAAGCATGGAAATAAAGACAACATATATTGAATATTAAGCCTATTTCTCCTATTGCAAATCAAAAGAAAACGTCCATTCGTCAAGTAATGTTCTCATTAATGTTCTCCCCTTAATAATAACAAAATGTCTAATGTTCATTCGTCACCTGATTCTTCTGTAGAGTCCAGAGCATCGCATTCATTGCTATACTGGTCTTCATTATTTGATGTCAAAGTTCCTTGGGGGTCATTAAGTAACTCAATAGCTTCCATAGGTAGATTACCTATGTACGTTGCATTGTTCTTCCTGCACTCACCCATTTTTGTTAATATTATGGGATATCAACCTAATTTTGTGTCTTAGCTCCTGCATCTGAGTGTCACTAAGAGTTGTAGGATTAAATTTATTCATAACATATTGAAATATGACGTCTGTATGCCCCTATTTACGACACGGTCGCCTCGCGTTGAAAAATTCTTCTCGCGGTAATGCCCACATGTCACTGAAAATAAGAAAATAAACCATCATGCACATTCGTGCGCAACCAAACCACTACAGATCCTGAATCTACATTAAATTTCCTATCGAATGACGTTTAAAGTAAAGTGGCACTATGAGGCACTCATAAAGTAAATAATTTATTTAGTGCAGAAAGCTTGTATTACGCATAAAAGTGCGAACACATACCTCTTTTCACTATTCCATGAGCCGCAGAAGACAACACCTCGTTGAACTCACTAGAATCACAACGTTCGGTTCACCCCGACACCTCCTATCAAATGACCTTATAACTGCCAGGAAGACGTTTCAGCACCTATAACCTCCCTCCTACGCACCAGAGAGCGGAAAGGAAGACCGAAGGTCACCATCTGGTTTTTTCACTAACGAATGAGCCAGTTTTCGCTTTCATTTCCGACAGTGATTTTTTTTCACCTAGATATGGGATTCGACACACTGTGCGCCGTGATGCCAGAATTTTGCCCCGAAGGGGATTTTAACGTGCCAGTAAATCTACGGACACGGCTCCCTAGCACTTGAGCACTCACAAATGCCAACTGGCTGCGCCAGAATTCGATCATGCAACCTTGGGCACAGCAGGCAAGAACGTTACCACTGAGCCAAGCAGCCAGTCATTGTAGAATACAGCACAGATTCGATTAAGGCGAGGCAGGCCGAGTGATACAATGTGTGGCAATCGATAATAAAGAATACAAAAGAAATCAGTTTGACGAACAAGGACCAAAGTTAAGAGTAGCGTGCTTTGTGTCCCCGAAGTCCTAAGTCAATACCTTTCATTAATCGCTTTATTTTCTTGTCGTCACTTTCTTTGAAGATGTTGAGGAATCATTATTTTGCTACGGAATATTTGCTGTAATTATCACTACTGATTATCCGAAATGTTTTCCACATATTTTGGTTTTAATTGTGAAAGCAAGTAATTGATTTTAGTCTTTTCGGGTGTTATTCTGTTAATCGCAAATTGTGCTTCAATCTGTTAAAATCATGTTCTCGTTTATCGGCCCAGAACGGTGGAATTTTAATGAAAACTTTGTTAACCCTCCGCCAGGCACAACCTATTTAATAACACCGTCGAGCGCAACTAATGTGTCAGATTAACCATTGAAATACATGTTTATTTACATTATATTGCCTACAAACAATCGCCCACTAGAATTTGAAATCTCAGTTAACTCTTGTATTCTTAACTTGAAGAAAGGTAAGAATCCAGTTGAAATTATAACAATTACGAAATTGTCAATTTTTACTAAATTAAAAAAGCTAATTACTGTACATATAACGAACAAATTCGAATTTTGCAATCATATTACACCCAAGCTTCTCTACTGAGATATAAACAAGACACAGATTGAATAAACTAAAACAAAGGACTAAGCTACATATTCTTAACCAGTTCGGTGAAAGGCTATTAATGAAACATTGAAATCACTAATACTTACGCGATCGGGCGCACTTAATCTCCTGGATGAATCGGCTCACCACCACGTAGCGTAGGGCCCTGCAACAATGACGACCAGACTTAGACGCAACTGGTGTGGAGAACGGAAGCTATTGTGACGCGCACACTATTCATGGGCAAACCCAAGTCTGGTAGGGAAAAATTATTTTCTCTTAATCTCACAGATTAGGTCCGCCCGACGGAGGGTTAACCTCACTAGCACCGACATTTACTGATCGAGCAGCATTATTAGAGTAGGCTAATTTCTTCGATCACGTCGGGGTCACGAATTTATAGGTACAACATTAAAAACCCACCACTCACTCCTGGGCAAGATGTACATGTAGCCTACAGTAATAACTCATGAAATTGTACGTACACCACATTGGTTTCAAAACACATTACTACGCAACAAGGCCGACCGTACATGTTATATTCCTGCCTAGACCACCTCGTGGTTTGACGGATAGCATGCTTGGCTGTCACCCCGAAGGTCAGGTTTCAATTTCTGGCTCTGCCAAGAAATGTAATTGTGATCTGAGAGCTGGAACGGGGTACAATCAGCCTCGTGAGGTAAAACTTAGAAGACGTGGGTTTGATTCCCACCTCAGCCATTCTGAAAGTGGTTTCCCGTGGTTTCACAATGCTACTCTAGGCGAATGTATGTTTCTGTTGCTGCACATCCTGTTAAATCAAACTACATTTCACAGATGGTGTCTTAACATGAAACCATGGCCACCTCCTTCTCAATCCTCCCTTGAACTACGAATACACACACTTATACAGCCATCGCAATAACTCAGGTTATTAGACAGAAATTCCACACACACCAATGTACATGAGGCTAAATGATCTCGAATTCCAAGCCCCTCAAATGAATCACCAACAACAGCACATATTCCTTCCTTCATGTGAATTATTCAGAAAGTGAAGCCATTGTCTGATAGATTACAGAAGGTCTTGAAGTCTTTGTATCATGCTTAGACCATAAATCCAATGCTCTAAGCAAAGGTATTATGGTTTCCGTCAGTTAAAAGGTTCATGGCACATAACAGAGCTTGCTATCGTACGTTTCTGTTGCTGCACGTCCTGTTAAATCAAAATACATTTCCCAGATACGCTTGGACAAAGCCTCCATTTAATTCAAAGAATCTAGAAGGCAAACTTCGTATACTTTGACTAACATCAGAGGGCTGCGATTACTATCTCTGTCCTTACAACACTTTAGCAACATTGAGCGTATGAAAGCGCCTCCTGCGGCAATATCCTAGAACAAGAATGACCTTATTGTATACTCGAAAAAAAAAAAAACTCCTCTCGGCACGCCGGAAGGCGGAGGTAGATTTCACCGGACAAACTTGGGGATAGGCAAAAATAGGCAGAATATGCAGATTTTCGTAGAAGGATCAGACCTCATTTATTGCGAGAAGGTATTTTATAATTGGAGCTTAATTAACTTTGTTTTTCGTCATTTTATGCTTATTTTAAACATTTTATTGTTCTATGGGAACGGCAACCTTCTTGTCATTATGGGTCTATTTTTTACTTGTGGTCACACTGTCCTTATGCAAGGTTTCGACACTGATGTGTAACTATGTAACGGTCTGTTACTTCTTCACGCAAAATTATATCTCCTGCAGAGATTTTGGTTGGTTCCTCAGTTTAGGGGCTGCGACAACGCGGTCATGTAACCCCGTGTACTTTGGGATGGCTGTATTAGTCTGTAATTCAGGTAAGGACTGCAGACGGTCAATTTCAAGCAGTAGTTCCTAATGTTGCTACCAGGTACTACCGTCAACGACACCTAGCTGTGTACTTGACTACTAGATGCCACCGCAACCAGCAACTCGCAACGAACGTTGGAACTTCCCCTCCAAAGGAAAGCATACTGAGGGATGTTTAGCGCTCTTAGAAAATCCGACGACTTCGGCCGGCTTTGAACTCGCGACCTTGGGCATAGACATTCAGCATGCTACCAGTTACGTCACCGAAGCCGCTTTACACGTAGTCAGATGGAAATCTGAATCTGATCTCGTGCAAGTGCGCTATCTTGGCAACGTCTGATGGCTCATCCCTCATCAATTTAGTAGTGTTGCCATGGCAACCACTGATAGCTCTTGGCATTTTCTTATAATTCCGAAATTATTTTTCTCATCCCTTGGCATAATGGTGGCTCAAATCGAAAATTATTTCAGACAAAAGTTTTAGGTAATTATTAGGGGAATATTGTCCATTTTGTACGGTTTTGATATTGTGCCTATTAAGAGAGATATGATTAATGTTTCCCGAAAAGCCCACTTTTTCCCACCCCTTTGGTCAATGGTTGGTGCTATAAAGAAAACTCTTCAAACATAATTTTTTTGGCTTTATCCGACACATAGTATGAACGTTGAACGGATTCAATATTTCACATATTAAGAGAGTTATAGCAATATTTCACTTTTTCGAGAAAAAAAAGCCCCCATTTTCACCCCCTTCGACCGATTTAGCCCAGTAACGAACTCGACCGAGATTTTATAGGTATACATATTCGGTAAAAAATTCAAAGTGATTGGTGCAAAATTACGGCAGTTATCGTGTCCAAAATAAACTGATATACATATACATACGTAAATTATATATAACTTTTGAACTGACGGTGGTTTTGGGGTCTGGGGGATGTGAAACTCGAAGATATGTCGAAATATTCCGGAAGTCGAAACATGGTACCCATTGCAATGGTTAGCTTTCTAATGAAATCTACCTCTGGTTGGTTCCTCAGTTTAGGGGCTGCGACAACGCGGTCATCTAACCCCGTGTACTTTGGGTGAGTGTAGAATCTGTCTGATAAACGGTGTGAATTGTAATGGCTGTATTAGTTTTAATTCAGGTAAGGACTGCAGACGGTCAATTTCAAGCAGTAGTTCCTAATGTTGCTACCAGGTACTACCGTCAACGACACCTAGCTGTGAACTTGGCTACTAGATGCCACCCCAACCAGCAACTCGCAACGAACGTTGGAACTTCCCCTCCAAAGGAAAGCATACTGAGGGATTCTAGCGCTCTTAGAAATTCCGACGACTTCGGCCGGCTTTGAAACAGCGACATTGGGCATAGACATTCAGCATGCTACCAGTTACGTCACCGAAGCCGCTTCCCACTTAGTCAGGCGGCTTCCGTGGCGTAGTCGGTAGCATGCTGAGCTTCTATGCCCAAGATAACGGGTTCAAACCCGGCCGAAGCCGTCGGATTTTTTAAGAGCGTTAAAAATCCCTCAGTATGCCTTCCTTCGGAGGGGAAGTAAAGCCGGCGGTCCCGTGTCATAGATTTATGGCATGTTAAAGATCCTTCCACTAATTGCACCTGTGTGAAGCTAAATTGGATAGGTTAAGAATGTAAACAACGCTCTTAGGTTTCTATGTTCGTTGCCAAGAGCCGACTGCGGCGGAGTCTAGTAGCTCAGTTCTGAACTTGGCCTAGTAGTCGTTGACAGTGGCGCTTGGCGGCAAAAGTATGAACTATCTGAGAAATCCTTAGTTGCAGTACTTAAATTAACAAACAGATAACACACACTAATACAGTCATCACAATTATCACCGGTTATCAGACTGATTCTACACACACCCAAAGTACACGGGGCTACATGACCGCGTTGTCGCAGCCCCTAAACTTAAGAACCAACCATCCACTTAGATGGAAATACTGAATCTGATCTCGTGCAAGTGCGTTGTCATGGCAACGTCTGATGGCTCATGCCTCATCAATTTAGTAGTGTTGCCATGGCAAACTCTGATAGCTCTTGGCATTTTCTTATAATTCCGAAATCATTTTTCTTGTCCCTTGGCGTAATGGTGGGTCATATCGAAAATTCTTTCAGTCAAACGTTTTAGGTAATTATTAGGGGAATATTGTCCATTTTGTACGGTTTTGATATTGTGCCTATTTAGAGAGATATGATTAATGTTTCCCGAAAAACCCACTTTTTTCCCACCCCTTTGGTCAATGGTTGGTGCTATAAAAAAACTCTTCAAACATAAATTTTTTGGCTTTATCCGACACATAGTATGAACGTTGAACGGATTCGATATTTCACATATTAAGAGAGTTATAGCAATATTTCACTTTTTCGAAAAAAGACCGCCATTTTCACCCCCTTCGACCGATTTAGCCCAGTAACGAACTCGACCGAGATTTTATAGGTATACTGTGCCCAACTCTAGGAATGGGTATTCAAAGATTCAGACACCTAGATATCAAGGGAAAGGCTACAGCCGCTTTTGAAAGTCGAGATATTTGAATATCGCGCTCCATTGCTTCCAGAAGCAATTGGAAAGAATATACCGCTAAGAGCATGTCAAGTGACGTAGCGAGTAATAGCAGAGGTCGAGGCTATTTATTGATTAAATAGTTAGCCATGGAGTAGAGACTTGAGACTTGGATCAGATTACTGGCACGGCCAAATGAAAGAGAATGCACTTAGTACCAATTAAATCGGACCAGGGATACCAGAGATATGAGGATTTCCAGATTTCAGCTGATTCAGCGTGACCCTGACCATTTTGAATAAAAGCCGGCTGGCTCCGGCATCAATAGCTCACTTCGACACAAGCACTTGCCTAGCAAGGTGCCGCTACGCTTAGCCAAGGCACATGGTTGCCGGATCTACGCAGAAGTTATTTTCAAAGTTGTGATAGTCACAAAATTGCTGCGCTACGAGTGGAACTTAGTAAGTTTCCGGCAAGGAGAATCATTTAGGTGATTGATATTTTTCTACAGACACTGGTGAAATATTTTTATTTCTACATGGACATATGCTAGACTTTGTCTAGAATTAATACTTTGTCACAGTCCAGTAATAACCTAATACTTGGATATTTAATCCATTTTAGTCAGTTTTCATATTTGTAACTTGTTAACCACTTCGATCTATCAGTACATTGAAGACCAGTCTATCACGGTGTTGTTCATTAGCCAACGCACGGAAACTACATGTTGCTTCGCGCATGGTAGATGGTGTGAAGCCATGCCCAGGGAACGATCTTCAGAACAGCCGTTGATTGATTAGACTGTCAGTGTTTTCTTGTATTGAAAAGATTACCGTGAGTTATGTTACAACTGACATATCTGAGAATAGATCACTTAGATCTGACCCCATTTAAGCAAACTGTTATGGAGTTAACAGAAGCCAATATTAAAAAATCCTCTCGGCACGCCGGAAGGCGGAGGTAGATTTCACCGGGCAAACTAGGGGATTGGCTATAATAGGCAAAATATGCAGGTTTTCGTAGAAGGATCAGACCTCATTGATTGCAAGAAAGTATTTTACATTTGGAGGTTAAAAATCAACTTTTTTTTCGTTTTTGTATGCATATTTTTATCATTTTATTGTCTTATGGGGATGGTAACCTTCTTGTCATTCGGGGTTCATTTTTATACTTCTGATCACACTGTCCTTATGCAAGGTTTGGAACTGATGTGTAACTATCAGACAGTCTGCTACTTCTTCTCGCAAAATTTTATCTCCCGCAGAGATTTTTGTTGGTTCCTCAGTTTAGGGGCTGCGACAACGTGGTCATGTAACCCCGGGTGTGTAGAATCTGATAAACGGTGTTAATTGTGATGACTGTTTTAGTCTGTAATTCAGGTAAGGTCTGCAGACGGTCAATTTTAAGTAGTAGTTCCTAATTTTGTACCATATCCTAACGTGAACGACACCTAGCTGTGAACTTGGCTACTAGATGCCACCGCAACCAGCAACTTGCAACGAACGTTGGAACTTCTCCTCCAAAGGAAAGCATGCTGAGGGTTTTTTAGCGCTCTTAGAAAATCCGACGACTTTGGCCGGCTTTGAACCAGCGACCTTGGGCATATAAGTTCAGCATGCTACCAGTTAGCCGCTTCCCACAGTCAGATGGAAAAATGAATGTGATCTCGTGCAATGGCGTTGTCTTGGCAACCTCTGATAGCTCATCCCTCATCAATTTAGAAGCGTTGTCACGGTAACCTCTGATGGCACTTGGCATGTTCTTTAATTCCGAAATCATTTTTCTCTTCCCTTGGCGTAATGGTAGGTCAGATCAAAAATTCTTTCAGACAAAGTTTTAGGTAATTATTAGGGGAATATTTTCCATTATGTACGGGTTTGATATTGTGCCTATTAGGAGAGATATGATTAATGTTTCCCGAAAAAAACACTTTTTTTCCACCCCTTCGGTCAATGGTTGGTGCTATCAAAAAACCTATTTGACATAAATTTTTGGCACTTATCCGACATATATTATGAACTTTGAATTGATTCGATATTTCACGTATTAAGAGAGTTATAGCGACATTTCACTTTTTCGAAAAAAAAAGCCCCCCCCCCCCCTTTAACCGATTTTGCCCATTAACGAACTCGACCGATTTTTTAAGGAGTTACATATTATGTAAAACATTAAAGTGATTGGTGCAAAATTACGGCAGTTATCGTGTCCACAAGAAACTGATATATATGCATATATATACACACACATATTGAACCCTTGCAAAGAAGCATATGAGACTCAGATTCGGGGCGTAACAGGTCATATTCGTAAGTTGCTGTCAGGGCGCTTCATTAACTTGCAGGGTAACATATAACAAAATAACATGCAGGAAAGAGTGAAGCCAGGGTTAAAACAACTGAATTTAATAACAAATCACCATATTTACACATAAACAATTAACAACAAAAACTCCCAACTGACTCCCGCTTAATAAAAATGCCAAAAACTAGGCGATATCTCTGGAGAGATTAATTACCTGGACCAAGTGTCCTTAAATAAAACGATACCAAAAGTGACCATATAAGTGCGTATGCCGTTCTACATGCATCACGATGTGTACTTTGAATGCGTGATTCGTTATCATCCAGAATGACCCTTCAAACAACGAATCCGCATTTCCTAGAGCTAGACCGACACGAGGGAACACAACTACAATACGTTAAATTAAACCGACACTTCCTAAATCTACTATAAACAAACACAAAATTTCCGTGTGAAATTGGACTTGAATTGCCGTAGCAACATTTACTGCCTAAAAACTTAGGACTTCTCACACAAATCAACACAAGTACATTAACACGTGACCAATAAAAAAATACTCAAATGACCGCTGTCAAAATTTACAAATACTCTACCACTACACCAAACGGGTGTGACAAACAAAATTACATGAAATCGAGTCATCAACAAAGCAATAGGCAAACAGCCAACATTTACGTTAATCACAATATTCTTATCCATACAAGGTACAACAATCCGTTACACACATGGCGAACTCCCCAATTAATTATGGCTTAAAATTAGCCATCACAATGAACAGGTTTGCTGCATGAAAGCTTACAGGGTTCAGTCGGACAAATAGGACTGCCTATCAAAATAAGTCACAGGCAAAACGGGCGGTTTGTGGAACTCTGCATGTCTGTCAACCCACGTGTCAATAACCTCGACCTCCCAGAGCATGGGGTCGAACCTCGAAGAAATGTGCCCCAAAGCACAATAATACGTGTGTGTCAGAAAAACATATGGACAAGAATCAGCAGTCTCCCAAGAGCACTCTGTCTTTCCATCTAAAAAAACAACAGCAGCAAAAATATATAAGGGCGATAGGACAACTACCCCCTCCTCACGTAGAATCAACACACACTAGACACATCAATACACACTTAATCACACGTATGGGTTGTGACAGACCCTGAAATAAAAGACACAAATAATATCCACATGCTGGCGCCATCGTTCTATGCCGTGACTAGTCACCTGAAAAGGACTCAAGAAAAATCTATCAAATTAGAACGAAGGTGTTCTACAATTACTTTTAAGTTGGTGCACTCGGCTACCCTAACATGAATAATAACCTGTTCAGCAAAATGTTTTACAATCAATTCCTCCCATTCCTATTTCAAATATTAACGTTAATAAAGCACCATTTATCGAATGTAACGGGTTCCGCAATTGCAAGGATAAAATCACGCACGCACGCCGCGTACATTACACATGACTCAAGAAAAAAAAATCAAAATATCAACAAACACTTTGGCCACGCGCCAACGGACATTTAAACATATAGTGTCGGTACAAGAAAAACAGCTAATAAAACAAGAAAGAAAAACATGACTATTTACAAAGTTCCCCGGCCAAATCTAACTACATAATTGAAATAATCCAATTTTAGTACATCACCGCTTCTGCATGTAGGACTAAGGACATCCTCCTCAACCCATTGCCCTATGGACAATTTAGCACTCCGTAGTAGTCGTCTGCGTTGATTTCTTGAAGCTCATCCCAACTTCAAACCACGTGCTGATCATCTTGGTCTCGACTCCTTGGCAGAAAAGTTCAATGTTAAATCTTTGCCTATCTATAATCGCTTGCAGGCTACTCAGTTCACCCACAATTGTCCTACTGCGATTAATAGCGAAGACTGGACCTAATTATATCGCACATACGCACTATAAAAACACACATACAATACACACAATTTATACATAAAATATACATCTCGAGTCCGCGCCACTGGCTCGTTAACAAGTTCAAAATCCTGGCTGCACTCGCAGTCGCTATCTCGTCTGGTATTTCCGTCCCGTCTTGGACTTCGGTTCTGGTAAGCGCTAATTAGGGTGATACGATACTTCCCCCTTAAAGTTGAACTCGTCGTCTTTAAAAGAATGTTACAGTTTATCACGCGCTGGCGTGAAATATTTAGATCACACAATTTGGTTGATTTTAGAACAAAATGTATTATAGTTTTTAAAATTCGATATTGCAAACGCTGGGACTTTAGCTCCCCAGAGCTCAGAAAATAAATTAGCTTCACTGATTTTAGAGCGTAAAAATCACATTTCGAACTGGCGTGGAGTATGCCTCTGAAGGCTCCACAAGAATAGTACTTCGATAAATTCGAGCATCAAAATCACACGACAAACTGGCGTGGAGTATACCTCTGAAGGCTCCACACAATAAGACTTAGATTGGCGTCAGGCCAGACTATTTATGAGAAACTGACAAGGGCGGCGGAGTGGGGCGGAGTCGGATAAAAACTTCCAGAGTTTTTGTCTCACAAAGATGGGGCTAGTGTCATTCTTCTCCAAATAAATCCAACGTCTCACATTACTCGAGCGGAGATTAATCCGTTCGGCGGTTCCTTAGATACACACTTCCGCGCGCTTTTTACTACTGACGCCGTCCACCTCGTGGTCACGGCTTGGTCTCTTGCGATTGGCTGATTCAATCGTATGTTCGTTGAGAGGACCTCGTGATTCTTCCTTTATGTCTCCAATTTTGGTACAGTAGTTGCACAATTTGGCCTTGAACTCGACTAATTCTGGCCGTCCCCCAGGAATAGCTACCAACTCAGCTTCTGTTGCAATCATTACGAAATGCTGGCCTCCCTAATATCCAAGTCGACTTCCTTATGTGCTGCCTAGGCCGTAGTAATAATAATAATAAATATGAATACTTATTTATCGAAGATCAATAAGGGTTCATTTATCCTCAGCAAGGTTTTGAAATTCGAAACAATTTATTGGTTTGGATTTCAAAAACAAAATCCACTGTAGTAACAACATATCTCTTTAAATCTCACTCAGCTGCTCGAGCGTATGCCCCTCTGACTCAATTAGTGTGCTCCCTTCTCGCTGGAATGTCATTCATATTTTCTCTAGGTCTCCCCCTTCTCCTCACGTAGTTGCCACTCCCGTCGTCTCAGCTGCTCGTTGTTTACAAACAAAGTGCGTACTCACGCGCTCCCCGTGGATTTGAGTGTTTGCTTTCAAAAAATTTTTTTTTTTTTATAATACAGATTCTGCACATATCATCTTTCCTAATCATCAAATGGTTCCCTTCTGTAGTACGGTTTCAAATTGGCGCTATTAAAAACAGATTTTGCACCAGTGCTCACTTCTTCTAATCTGTAGGCATTGTTACCCAGATTCTTAATTACCCGGAACGGGCCAATGAATTTCGGACAGAACTTGGCGAAGACTTTGTTCTTAGGGTCGGAGATTGGTGGTCTACGAACCAGCACTAATTCTTGTTCTTGTAACTCTCGGTGAGACTTCTTTCCTCGGTACCGTCTCAGCCTTCGGTCCGCTTGGTTCCTCATGTGCTCTCTCGTTCGCTGGATTCGCAAATCATGCGCTAATAATGGATCCCTTGGGCAAGGAATGATCTTGTCCCAAGTTCTTTCCGGCAACCTGTTGTGGTGTACAATCAGTGGGACTTGACCCGTCGACTCGTGCTTAGTAGTGTTCATGCACATCTCAATTTCCCCTACTTTGTCTACCCATTTATTGTGTTCGTTAGGAATCATTACTCTGTAGTATTTAGCGACACAGCGAATTGTTCTTTCGCTCGGATTTCCACAAGGATGACGAATACTTGAAAATATGTGTTTTATTCCTAGGCTCTCCAAACCTTGCCTAAAAACATTGCTTGTGAAATAGGTACCGTGATCTGATAGAATGGATTCCGGCTTCCCAAGCATCGGAATGACTTTGTTCTTAATTCGACTAAGGACTTGTCCTGATGTCGTCTTCTGAATAGGACATAGCACGACCATCTTCGAAAATACATCGACACATACCAAGAGGTGTCGGCATCCACGCTTTCCTTTTACTAAAGGACCAAAGCAATCAATCGCGAGCATCTCGCATGGTTTCTGCGGTAATAGTGGTCTTGGAGGTTGTTTCAGAATAAAGTTGTTCGGCTTTGTGCGCTGACAAGCGTCACACGTTCTAATTACTTCAACAATGGTGAATCTCATCTTGGGCCAAGTAAAGGTCTCCCCTATCGTAGCTTCAGTCTTATCCGTGCCGATATGTGATAGGCTCTCGTGAACATGCCAAGTTAATCCCCTCTGTAGTGATGCTGGAACTAAGATCCGCAGTTTAGTATGATGCTCATCCACGTACTTATGTAACAAGTTATTCAAGTAGTGAAATCTCGCTTGTTTAGCACTGGCTTCCCGGTACTCCGGTGAATTTGGTTGTAACTCCTTCCTATAGAATTTTATCATCATCATCATCCATGGGTCAGCTTCTTGCTCCTTCCGAATATCCTTCAATCTTGCCAAAAACTCACGAGCCTTAGGTGTCAAGGTAATATTGTGAACTTCCGCTGTTACTTCGTTTCCGTCCTCAGGGTTTCTACTCAAGGCATCTGGTATGACGTTCAATTTCCCAGGACAATGCTCTATTGTAATGTCAAACTGCTGTATGTAGATGGACCAGCGCGTAACTCTCTCACTTGCTATTGTTGTCTTAAATAAAAATGTCAGTGCATGGTGGTCGGTTCTAAAAATGATGGAATAACCATAGATCATCTTGCGCCACTGTTGGAGAGAATATAGAATTGCTAGTAGCTCAAGTTCCGTAACTGTGTAGTTCCTCTCATGTTTCCGTAATTTACGACTCGTAAATGCCAAATAGGATTTCTTCTTGGGTTCTTCAGCGTCCTCTTGGTACAGCATAGCACCAATCCCAATTAACGAAGCATCTGCTTGAATGATAAATTGTTTCTCAAAATCCGGATATCCAAGTTTCACACAGTTTTCCAATAAATCCTTCGTGGCTTTAAAAGACCTGTCGCACTCCTCGTTCCACGACCATCGATTCGCTTTCTTCAACATCTCCTGCATAGGCGCTACTGTTTCTGTGTAACCAGGGCAATTTTCTTTGAAGAAACCTGTCACTCCCAAAAATGCTCTAACATGTTTGACTTTGGTAGGTGTGGGAAATTTCTTAATAGCATCAATCTTGGCTGGATTAGGCCGCACGCCCTCGACATCAATTATATGTCCCAAATATAAAATTTCGCTCTGGCAAAAATGTGACTTTTTTAAGTTGATCTTGAAGTTCATGGTTCTCAGGTTGTCCAGCAGTTTATTTAAATTTATCAAGTGTTCTTCCATTGTCTCAGAAGCGATTAATATGTCATCAACATATCTCGTGGTGAAGTTCTTGACCTCCTCAGTCAGATTTCTATCGAGTGCTCTAATGAGTGCACATCCCGCAGTTTTCACGCCAAAGGGCATTCGACACCAGATATAACTTTGATTATCGAATAAAAATCCCGTCAACAGTTGGGATTTTTCTTCAAGTTCAAGATGGTGGAAACTATTTGTCAAATCAACACTTGAGTATATCTTCTTCCCGCGGAAGCCTTTCAAAACATCTTTGATCCTCGGTGCTTGGTCGTGCTCAACTACCAGTTTGCTATTTAAAACTCGCGCGTCTAGGCATAGCCTAATTGATCCATTTGGCTTGGTCACAGCCAATATTGCGTTCAGATAAGGAGTTGCAGCTTTCCTTATCATGCCAGAATCTAATAAGTTAGTAATAATGTCCTTCGCCTGAGAAAAATGCTTCTCTGGGATCGGGTACAATTTACTTTTGAATGGGGTCCAATCTGTTACCTGCATCGCATATTGAAAATTTAAAACTTTCCCAGGTACGGTGTCAAACGCTCCTTTATGTAATCTTAAAATTTCTTCCAATCTTCTTCTATCAGATTCCCCTACGATGGCTTCCTTAAGTCACTCCTGAAGTAGAATTTCGAATTTGGTTCCGCCCATTTCTTCTTCCGCCAAATGCACCCAAAGTTCCTGCGAAATATCTCGGCTGTCCATTTCTAGCACTGCTGTCTGGTTGACTTGCTCTCCCCTCAAGATCTTATCTCCGGCCTCATTAGTGCATTCCTCAACAACCCAAGTATTGGCCTCTCTCTCCAGCGGATTCTCTTCCATATTTAAACCCACATGATCCAATCCTTCTACTTGTTTGAAGCTTACAGTGTTGTTATGTAAATCAATTACAGCATGAAAATCGCAGATGAAGTTGGCTCCTAAAATTATATTGTAGTTCATCTTTGGAATAACAATGAATGTTTGCGAAAAAGTATGGTTCAATATTTCCAGATCTAGAAATGCTTGCTGTTTACAATTCATAATTTTGTCAGGAATGACACCTCTGACTTTCATTAGCGGTACCGGCATAATAGGAACAGTCTGTTTTCTTGCTATTTCTTTTATCAAAATTTCAGTGACTAGGCTCACCTGGCTACCTGTATCAATCAAACATCTCACCCTCATACCTCCAATATGCGCGTAAATAATTGGTAGCTGTCTGATAACATTTTCACGGTTCTTCACCACTTCCTCCAGGCAGTCGTCTGGGAATGCTACCCACTCTTCTATATTGGCCACTATCATCTCTTCTTGCTCCCTGGCGATCTCCGTTTTTAGCCTGTCTCCTTTCAGTTCATTTGTTTTTTTTTTAAATCCCGGGCCCCATTAGATGTGTTTCGCCGGTTATCATTCTGTCGCTCCTGTTGCCTCAGTAAACTCTCTGCCCCCTCTCCTTGATGGTTATCTGGGCTCTGTCTGTTCGCCATGGCACGCCCCCACTTCTCCTTCTCCGCTTCTTCATTACTTAATTGATCCAAGTATTTACGGGATTCAATATATCGTTCGTCCCAGTTATTCCTATAATCTCCTCTGTTTTCTTGGCGATAGTCCCTGCCGTAACTCCATCTACCATCTCCATTTCTTTGGTAAGGTCTACCTTGTCTCTGGTTTCCCCTCCAATTCGTGTATTCCCGCTGGTACGTCCACTGATTATTTTGATTTTGGTTATTCTGATGATATCTCCCGCGGTTATTCTGATAATTCTGATTGTTGTTATGGAACTGGTTTCGGCCGTCAAAATCGTGTCTTCTTGGCGTGAACTGTGTCCCTGTGGACTGTGTCTTACTTTGGTTCCCCTGGCCGTGGTTATTTTGGAGTCCCTGAACTACCTCTGCCGTGTTGACACATTCCAAATTCCTTCTTCCTGTCTGTGGGCTTACCATACTCGTCTCAACTAAGTGTCTGAGTAATTCTTCGGCTTGGACTGCGGTCTGAATATTTCCTGCGACTAACAATTGTTGGATATGCATTGGGAGTTGTTTTCCGATGGTTAGAACCATATTCGGCTCGCTAGGCGGGTCATCAAAATCCCTGAATTTTACCAATTGCTGACAGAAGAATTCTGAAAAACGGGTTGGATGTGTACTATGGTATTTGCGCGTGTACAGGTCCATTCTTAACCCCTGCTGTAACGAAGGACTCCAAAACTTCTTCAAAAACGCCTCGCGGAATTGAGCCATGTCTGTAAACGTGTACTTGAAACTTAAAAACCAGGTCAGGCTAGGTCCTTCTAAAAATTTCTCCACCAGTCTTAATTGTTTCTCCGGGCCGATGTGTTGGTCATTAAAGTAGTCAGTTAATTGCCGTAGAAATGCTTTGGGAGTGGTTCCTGAATGTTCTTTAAACTTATCGGGCTTAAAATCATTACCCCGAATGACTTGGATGACTTGGGCTGGTGCCAAGTTCGGTTGCGGAGTTGAAGTCTCCCCCCTGTACTGCTGGAATGCATTAGTCGTTAGTCTGGGACTTTGACCCCGACTCGTGTCCTCAGCCAACTTCGAACCTGCCGGACTTCCAATACTTGTTTGCTTTTCCGGAATATTTTCGTTTGAAAATAACGCCGCATTCTCTAACGATCTAATCTCGTTTTTTATGATTAATTCTGAATGTTCCTGTAATTTCGACTTCATATTTTCCTCCAGTGCCTGCATTCGCTTTAAAACTGCCAGCCTGTCTTCCTTATTCGCATGAGCCTGCTGGTCCCAATCTCGCCGGATCCTACTTTTTAAGCTATTTATTTTCTCCTCGTTCCTCTCCTGATTTTTCTCTAGCTCTTCACTTATCCGTTCCTGCGTTTTCACTAGTTGTTCTTCCAAATTATCCTGAGTTTTGACGAGCTGCTCCCCTACTTCTTGTCTTATGACCTCTTGTGTGTTTATTAGCTGGCATTCCATCTCTTTTCTTATGATCTCTTGTGTTCTGCCTAATTGCTCCTCTAAATTTTCCCGCAAGTGTATCCGCTCGGTTTCAGCCTTAACTTCGACTTTATCTATTTCCTTTATTAATTCCAGCACGTTGTTATCTACCGAATTAATTTGCTGCTGTAGTTTCTCTTGGATTTTTTTCACTCCCGCGGTGTTTCTGACACATGCTGCCTCTATCTGCTTGAGTTTATCTGCCACCATCTCGTCAAATTGTACTAATTTGTTATCAAATTTCGCCTCTAATTTCTTCATTTCGCCTAACTGTTTGATGTTGTTTTCCGCAACCTCGCCTGCCAGTTTCTCTACTTTTTGAACGCTCTGATTAATATCATTTGTGATTTTTCCTAACTGTTCGGTTTGTGTTACCGCCTGTTGTGACAATTTGTGGTTTAGTTCATTGAATTGTTTGTCAGTGTCTAATTTCTGGACTTCTAACTGGACCGAAATGTTACCGCTCATATCAAGTAATTGTTTTTCACTATGCTCACGCTGAGCTTCTAATTGTTCTTTTAATTGTTCTTCCGTCTTTACGGACATCTGCATTAATTGTTCTTCCGTTTTCGCGGACATTTGTTCTAATTGTTTTTCACTATGCTCACGCTGAGCTTCTAATTGTTCTTTTAATTGTTCTTCCGTCTTTACGGACATTTGGATCGACATCTGTTCTAATTGTTCTTCCGTTTTCGCGGACATTTGGATCGACATCTGTTCTAACAATGCCTTAATTTCATCAACGATCGCCATTTCACACACACAAATATATTCAGAGAAAAACAGGGTTATGGGCTAAGGTTTCAGCCCTATACGCACATACATGTCACACATTTAAATATTACTGGCTCTAATTTAATGAAAATTTCAGTAACAAAATTTACTGAATACAATGACACTTATTCCCAAACAACAAAATAACCCCTAGTGATCTGCTTTTAAATTCCTAACCAACAGAATTTACGAAACACCAATTAACCGAAGTCAATTAAATGTCAGATATAAGGCAACATCTTTCTGCTTTGACTGAGTTCATCAATAATGCAAATTTCTAATTTTAATGTGGACGCCAGAACAAGTTTATAACAAATACCAAATCAAATTCTAACCTTGTTCAATATTTCTAACTTTAAGAACTCAGTGATTTTACTAATGCACATGGCGGTACAACATCGCCTCCATTTACTGAATTTACATGTCCGCTTGACCTGGCATCATTTCTCAACGAAATAAATATGAGATCAGCGAAGCAACAACAACAACAATCCCCACTTGGGCAGCCATTTTTGTTTTATGAACCCTTGCAAAGAAGCATATGAGACTCAGATTCGGGGCGTAACAGGTCATATTCGTAAGTTGCTGTCAGGGCGCTTCATTAACTTGCAGGGTAACATATAACAAAATAACATGCAGGAAAGAGTGAAGCCAGGGTTAAAACAACTGAATTTAATAACAAATCACCATATTTACACATAAACAATTAACAACAAAAACTCCCAACTGACTCCCGCTTAATAAAAATGCCAAAAACTAGGCGATATCTCTGGAGAGATTAATTACCTGGACCAAGTGTCCTTAAATAAAACGATACCAAAAGTGACCATATAAGTGCGTATGCCGTTCTACATGCATCACGATGTGTACTTTGAATGCGTGATTCGTTATCATCCAGAATGACCCTTCAAACAACGAATCCGCATTTCCTAGAGCTAGACCGACACGAGGGAACACAACTACAATACGTTAAATTAAACCGACACTTCCTAAATCTACTATAAACAAACACAAAATTTCCGTGTGAAATTGGACTTGAATTGCCGTAGCAACATTTACTGCCTAAAAACTTAGGACTTCTCACACAAATCAACACAAGTACATTAACACGTGACCAATAAAAAAATACTCAAATGACCGCTGTCAAAATTTACAAATACTCTACCACTACACCAAACGGGTGTGACAAACAAAATTACATGAAATCGAGTCATCAACAAAGCAATAGGCAAACAGCCAACATTTACGTTAATCACAATATTCTTATCCATACAAGGTACAACAATCCGTTACACACATGGCGAACTCCCCAATTAATTATGGCTTAAAATTAGCCATCACAATGAACAGGTTTGCTGCATGAAAGCTTACAGGGTTCAGTCGGACAAATAGGACTGCCTATCAAAATAAGTCACAGGCAAAACGGGCGGTTTGTGGAACTCTGCATGTCTGTCAACCCACGTGTCAATAACCTCGACCTCCCAGAGCATGGGGTCGAACCTCGAAGAAATGTGCCCCAAAGCACAATAATACGTGTGTGTCAGAAAAACATATGGACAAGAATCAGCAGTCTCCCAAGAGCACTCTGTCTTTCCATCTAAAAAAACAACAGCAGCAAAAATATATAAGGGCGATAGGACAACTACCCCCTCCTCACGTAGAATCAACACACACTAGACACATCAATACACACTTAATCACACGTATGGGTTGTGACAGACCCTGAAATAAAAGACACAAATAATATCCACATGCTGGCGCCATCGTTCTATGCCGTGACTAGTCACCTGAAAAGGACTCAAGAAAAATCTATCAAATTAGAACGAAGGTGTTCTACAATTACTTTTAAGTTGGTGCACTCGGCTACCCTAACATGAATAATAACCTGTTCAGCAAAATGTTTTACAATCAATTCCTCCCATTCCTATTTCAAATATTAACGTTAATAAAGCACCATTTATCGAATGTAACGGGTTCCGCAATTGCAAGGATAAAATCACGCACGCACGCCGCGTACATTACACATGACTCAAAAAAAAAATCAAAATATCAACAAACACTTTGGCCACGCGCCAACGGACATTTAAACATATAGTGTCGGTACAAGAAAAACAGCTAATAAAACAAGAAAGAAAAACATGACTATTTACAAAGTTCCCCGGCCAAATCTAACTACATAATTGAAATAATCCAATTTTAGTACATCACCGCTTCTGCATGTAGGACTAAGGACATCCTCCTCAACCCATTGCCCTATGGACAATTTAGCACTCCATAGTAGTCGTCTGCGTTGATTTCTTGAAGCTCATCCCAACTTCAAACCACGTGCTGATCATCTTGGTCTCGACTCCTTGGCAGAAAAGTTCAATGTTAAATCTTTGCCTATCTATAATCGCTTGCAGGCTACTCAGTTCACCCACAATTGTCCTACTGCGATTAATAGCGAAGACTGGCCCTAATTATATCGCACATACGCACTATAAAAACACACATACAATACACACAATTTATACATAAAATATACATCTCGAGTCCGCGCCACTGGCTCGTTAACAAGTTCAAAATCCTGGCTGCACTCGCAGTCGCTATCTCGTCTGGTATTTCCGTCCCGTCTTGGACTTCGGTTCTGGTAAGCGCTAATTAGGGTGATACGATACTTCCCCCTTAAAGTTGAACTCGTCGTCTTTAAAAGAATGTTACAGTTTATCACGCGCTGGCGTGAAATATTTAGATCACACAATTTGGTTGATTTTAGAACAAAATGTATTATAGTTTTTAAAATTCGATATTGCAAACGCTGGGACTTTAGCTCCCCAGAGCTCAGAAAATAAATTAGCTTCACTGATTTTAGAGCGTAAAAATCACATTTCGAACTGGCGTGGAGTATGCCTCTGAAGGCTCCACAAGAATAGTACTTCGATAAATTCGAGCATCAAAATCACACGACAAACTGGCGTGGAGTATACCTCTGAAGGCTCCACACAATAAGACTTAGATTGGCGTCAGGCCAGACTATTTATGAGAAACTGACAAGGGCGGCGGAGTGGGGCGGAGTCGGATAAAAACTTCCAGAGTTTTTGTCTCACAAAGATGGGGCTAGTGTCATTCTTCTCCAAATAAATCCAACTTCTCACATTACTCGAGCGGAGATTAATCCGTTCGGCGGTTCCTTAGATACACACTTCCGCGCGCTTTTTACTACTGACGCCGTCCACCTCGTGGTCACGGCTTGGTCTCTTGCGATTGGCTGATTCAATCGTATGTTCGTTGAGAGGACCTCGTGATTCTTCCTTTATGTCTCCAATTTTGGTACAGTAGTTGCACAATTTGGCCTTGAACTCGACTAATTCTGGCCGTCCCCCAGGAATAGCTACCAACTCAGCTTCTGTTGCAATCATTACGAAATGCTGGCCTCCCTAATATCCAAGTCGACTTCCTTATGTGCTGCCTAGGCCGTAGTAATAATAATAATAAATATGAATACTTATTTATCGAAGATCAATAAGGGTTCAATATATATAAACTTTTGAACTGACGGTGGTTTGGGGCCTGGGGGATGTGAAACGCGAAGATATGTCGACATTTTCCGGAAGTCGAAACATGGCACCCATTGCAATAGTTAGCTTTCTGATGAAATCTACCTAAAATAGGCTACATAATTTAAAATACTACCATCAACGACACCTAGCTGTGAACTTGGCCACTAGATGCCACCGGAACTATCAACTCGCAACGAACGTTGGAACTTCCCCTCCGAAGGAAAGCATACTCAGGGTTTTTTGGCGCTCTTAGTAAATCCGACGACTTCAGCCGGGTTTGAACCCGCGACCTTGGGCATAGAAGTTCAGCATGCTACCAGTTCCGATACCGAAGTCGCTTCCCACAGACATATGAAAACAGAATGTGATCTCGTGCAGAGGCGTTGTCATAGCAACTGCTGATGGCTCAACCCGTATCAATTAAAAGTAAAGTTGTCATGGCAACCACTCTTGGCACTTGGAATTTTCTTATAATTTAAATCATTTTGCTCACTCCGTGGCGTAATGGTGGGTCATATCGAAAATTCTTTCAGACAAAAGTTTTAGGTAATTATTGGAGGAATATTGTCCATTTTTTCGGTTTTGATATTGTGCCTATTAAGAGAGATATGATTAATGTTTCCCGAAAAACCCACTTTTTTCCACCCCTTTGGTCAATGGTTGGTGCTATCAAAAAACTTATTTGACATAAATTTTTGGCACTTATCCGACACATATTATGAACTTTGAATGGATTCGATATTTCACGTATTAAGAGAGTTATAGCGAAATTTCACTTTTTCGAAAAAAAAGCCCCCCATTTTCACCCCCTTCAACCGATTTTGCCCATTAACGAACTCGACCGAGATTTTATAGGGATACATGTTATGTAAAAAATCCAAAGTGATTGGTGCAAAATTACGGCAGTTATCGTGTCCACAAGAAACTGATATATATATATATATATATATATATATATATATATATCAGTTTCTTGTGGACACGATAACTGCCGTAATATATATATATATATATATAAATTATATATAAACTTTTGAACTGACGGTGGTTTTGGGGTCTGGGGGATGTGAAACGCGAAGATATGTCGAAATTTTCCGGAAGTCGAAACATGGTACCCATTGCAATAGTTAGCTTTCTAATGAAATCTACCTAAAATGGATCAACAGTTACTTCAAACGTCAAGAGATATTACCACTATGTCTTGTTAGACGGATTGTGGGTATATAATGGCGGCCGATACAAGGATTATACATGCTTGTCCGATAGGGCATGTCTATGGATAAATCTGGTACAAACCAGGTTCCCTACGCTTCAATACCATCAAGAAATGTAAGCCACATTTTGACTTTATATTATGCCTAGCTAATTGGAACAAACTATTTTTCGGCAGATGACCAACACATTTGTTTTTCTTCGTATTTAAATCTTGCAATGATTTACGCAAGACATATTAGAGTTATTCTGAGTATTTTCAGCACTCAGAACAGTTTAGGATCGATGACCGAGCATATCGAGCATTTATTTGAATATTTCATATTTTTGGATAATCACGGTAATCAGCCGATGTAACTGTAAAAGTTAAATTATTTTTTGTTGAGGAATGGATATTTTTTTTCCATATTCGAAGATTCGAACATGTGGATTCTCACATAATGAGATGATAATTAAATATATTTAAAATAATATAACTAATAATAATAATAATCCACTGATAATAATAATAATAATTTTTATAATTTTTCTAAATAATTCTTGGATATTATATTTTCTAATAATCATATGTATTGAGAGAGAGCCTATGAAGTAGTTTAATCATTTCTAGTTTGGAACAGGTGATTTTCCGAAGGAGAGTGGTTAGCGCAAGCCCGCATTCAACCAACATTTCAGTTCTGGTTGAACAGTTGATATTTGCAATGAGCAAAGTATATTTTTCAGATAACACGGAGAGGCATGAAACGGGAAGCAAAGGATATTTGTATCAATTAGGATATTTTTGTATTTATATAAAATCATGACGTAAATACACATTCGAAAGTGAAATAAAGATTTTCATAAGTATGGTAAATTCACGGGTTGAACTGAATGGTAAAATAAAATAAACTTGTAAGTTTATTAATCTTCCAGTGTTGATAACAAGCAGAGGCTTGATTTATTGTATAAATTTTGGGAAGAAAATTTTTGTGTGTGGAGTAGTTGAAATGCCATTCCCAGGTGCGCATGTTTAAGTCGCAGGAATGAGGAGGTTTTTTGGAGCATCAATCAAATAGCAGGTTCGATGGCTCAGGTTTATAGTAGGAGTATTGGAACTACACATTTCGTCGTATGAATGACCAGAAGGTTATTTCTTAGAAACCATCAGTTCTTATTTCAACCTTGTTTACGGATTCCATTTAGACTTGGATTTTGCTAGAACCCGGATTTGTCATGATAGTATTTTATTCTTCTTCAGAGGAAGACCTTTGCCGTTGTTGTTGTAATATTGTGTTCTTATGAAAATAATAGAATGGGCCACTGCCAATTAAAAAATAATTCTTTAACCACGAATAATTTGAAGGATATTTTCAATCCTAGTGCCATGAACTAAATGAATTTATTATGAAGCTACAATTCTTATTTTCGCATTCTGTCGAAGAATTGCAAGTTGTGAAAATTACTAAAATGGCCATGAATATAAATATTTTTCATAATAATGATTCCAAGTGGAAAATTGAATAGTTGAATGGTTCAACAATTTATTGATCAAGTTGATGATTCAGAAATCATATATTTTGTCAGGAACTTGAAGTTCATAATCGAGTCACTTCTCGAATGTTTGATGTCAGAAGAACAATTAATTTTTGTTGTGCTTCGCACAGTTCTTAGATGCTATGCTCAAGGTCAAATACTTTTCAGATGATGTTATTAATATGTGTAAATAATTTGTGTTGATTCAATGATAATAATATTTTTCGACAATATATTTTTGAAACTGGAAAAATAAGTGAAAGTTAAAAATTCTATGAACATTTATTCTACGAGTGTTAATATTATTTAAAAATTCAAACAGTGAACTACGATATTTCCAGTAGAAACAATTAAATTTGAACTGGATTTAATCACAAATAATGAATATAATTTTGGAACACAGTCTACAGGACTAATAATCAGACTTGTGTTTCCAAAGATAATTGTCAAATGTGTTTGGGAAATTTCTGTACATTGTGTAAATAGGAGTGTGGGTCGCCACACGTGAAGGATGCTGCTTTGAGCATTTTTGCAGTCAATTTTAAATTCAAAATAAAATGAGATAATTTTACATGATGTGTTATGCCCAGTTGAATCTCCTTCTATCCTTATTGTTGCATTAAGCCAAAAATCAGTAAAGCATTTTTTTCACTTGATGTCGTTTTTGCGATTAGCTTTAACCCATCTGGCGCCCCGGGATATTTTGACTCTCGTGCTGACTGATTATTGGTAAAATGCATATGTGGTCGTGCGGACTCCGGTCTAAACGGGCACAATATATATTCGGTAAAAAATTCAAAGTGATTGGTGCAAAATTACGGCAGTTATCGTGTCCACAAGAAACTGATATCCATATATATATATATAAACTTTTGAACTGACGGTGGTTTTGGGGTCTGGGGGATGTGAAACGCGAAGATATGTCGAAAATTTCCGGAAGTCGAAACATGGGACCCATTGCAATAGTTAGCTTTCTAATGAAATCTACCTAACACAGCTTGATTAGAGTTTTGTGTAGTCAGGTAGGCCTTGGTTCAGCGCATTGCTGTGATCTCCTTTCTGAATTCTTATTCCTGGTGGGGCTTTGACCTGTCCTTTGCTTGTGTTGCACTCCAGGCGAGATCGTAGTAATGTAAGGAAACATACGGATGTGTGGCTGAATAGCGCTTCCAGGTGCTTGATATGAAACCTTGAGTATCTTATAGCTTTCCACAAACCAGCTGCTGCGATGTGAATGAAACTTCAAAGCACATGCAATAAGATATCTGGAGAAGATTGCGTCGGGCTTCATTTTGTGTTATATGGAACTGAAGCATATGAGTTGTCGTGTTATCCTTAAAATGGTCTGCATTCTATAGATTCATAATATCTGTGCTGTTTCTAGGAAAATGGAAGTTCTCGCATTCAAAAAACTTTCATCATATTCACGTGTCTGAATGAAACAGTGAGATATTTTACATAAATAGAATATTATGCTGCCAATTGTCATATTAATGTGACTGTCACCCTTGACCAACTCGTTTTGAAGGAATTAATCAGCGTTTGAGAGTAGTACGTTATTAATCATCAGAGGGACTGGGTGGTGTGGAATGACCAAAAATAGCAATCTTAACCTTTAGACTCAAAATATTTTCAAAACATGTAACAATAAAAAAATAATGTTATTGGTGTTTACGTCCCTTTTAACTACTGCGGCTTTTAGAGACGCCGGGGTGCTGGAATTTTCCCCGAAGGGGATCTTTAACGTGCCAGTAAATCTACTGATACAGCTCCCTCACAATCGTGCACCCTGACATGCCAACTGACTCCACCAGGATTTAATCCTGAAACCTTGCGAACAGCAGGCAAGAACGTTACCGCTGAGCCACGCAGTCAGCCGTTTTCTTTTAATATGAACTGTTAGATATATAAACCTGGAATTTGGACCTTACATTTTATATGTTATAATGAGTGATGCTAATTAAATTAATGCAGTTAGGTCTAACAAAACCAGAGGGATTTATCTTTACTTCTAAGAATTTGGCAGGTATTCTTTTTTTGCGCTAAACAATTATTTTGTTTACTCAGTTAGGAAGTTGAGTTTACTTACCAAGTACATGTAACTATGACAAAGACATATGTCTAAATCACAAGCCTATATTTTGAAAATCTTTTTCAGGAATTGTACCTAAAATGTATGAGAATTGTTTGAATTTTCAGTAAATTTAAGATTTTGTTACTTAGAAGTATTTTGATCTACCGTACAACAGCAAAAACTGAGGAGAAACGAAGAACAGACTTTAATAAACTACTAAAAATAATTTTAATAAAAACAATAATTATAATACAAAAATTAACATTTTCCGTCTTAGAAAATTTCCCAGTTCCCTTCAATAAGATACTGTAGCTGTAACGCCACTGTCAACACCAACGAAGTCGTGCAAATGCTAGCTACGTTTTCAAGAAGATAGCCTATGTTACGTTACTTATCCCCACGATCAAATGATGTCAAGTGGCACCTACAGCTAGCAAGATAAGGGACATCGCACCGCGACCGATCAACCACAACACAGCGAAGGCAGTACGGGAGGGAGTGAGACGGGAAAGCAAGCGAGAGAGACAGACACGTCGCACCAGAAGCACGCCGGCGGGTTGTATGGACACCTCTGTGCTATACCTTCAAGGGCGCACTGCTGATGAGCTAGGGAATGGGTGACCCCGAGGGATTCTTGAGCTAGGTGCGTTTTTTCCTTCTTCAATTTTCTTTGGGGTGGACTCTCTCCTTTCCCATGTGTGCTTTATAGCTCAATTTCTTTCCAAGTACCAGCCCAGGTGGCGGAGAGAGCGCTAACTCGCAAACTCGTGACTCGCTAACATCGGGAGAGCGTAGATTCGATTCCCACCTTGGCCGTCCTGAAAATGGTTTTCGTGGTTTCCCATATTCACCACCATGCAAATGCCGGGACGATTCCTTCCAATAGGTCCACAGCCGATTTCCTTCGAATATCCCTTCCTGAAAAGAAACATTTATGGACATTGGCTGCATTAATAAGAAAAATTATTTCTTTCCAAGTCCCTCAGTCCTCATTTTTCGAGGGTTGAGGGCATTTCTTTTCCCTGTCGTTTATTTCCCTCATTCCTTTGTATTTTGCTTCTTCTACTTCGTAAGTTAGTTGTAAGTTGGTTTTAGTAGTTAATCATTTCATCATTTTCACGATCACCCAAACCATTAGCGGCCGATGTTAGGCCCCTTAAATAAACAATCATTCATCATCCAAGCAAACATTTCCCCTCGCTGGCGCTCCTTCCTAGTTCTAATGATGACTCTTCCCTTCATTAAGCTATTCTGCTTTACAACGAGTAATAATGGAAATGGACAGGTCACGTGTGGTGGTCCGGTATTTAATCCGCCTGCAAAGCGGATATCCCTCTACACATGTGAAGTACGGCTCGCCAATGCGTACCATATAAGCGGCTATATGTCTGCGAACATCTCCCAAAAACCAAGAGCCGCTTACAGGTTCACTTTCAAAATTAATTAGTTGAATGTTGCAAACCTATCATGAGTTAATTTATGCCTTAATTATAGATATGATCTTTGATCGCATTTATACAATTCACATTGAAAATTATTAGGATTTTACATCGAAATGTATAGTCTATGCGTGTGCTCAGTGAATGCATTGCGTGAGTTTCCGGATTACTGTGGCTGACATGCAACTTTAGAAACATCATATAACTAGCAAATCAGTTAAAGTAATGATTACCGTACCAAGTTTCACTGCGCTCAGATAAGTAATCACCAGGTTATTGAAAGTACCGTAGGTGAACTCATGTTCATAACCTTTATCAACATACACAATTTCAGTTTGATTGCTGTCATAGATTAGTAGATATTGAGAACCGTCTAGCCTATATATTTCTGATGGTCGCCATGTGGGAATTTTACATGTAGGCCATAGAGTTATGTACTGTTAGATGACGATTAACGCGTAGGTTCATTATTGAAACGTTGATTTCGATCGCATGATTAGTACAAAATACATATAAACTTAATTTTAAAATTTTGCACAGCCGCCATTCTGAGGATATGTAAACAATTCGCTTGGCCGCTATGTTCATTTTGTACTTAACAGTTTTTTGAAAGAAACACAGATCAACTTTTAGTAGTGCCCTTTATCACCGTACAGAATTTCAGGGTGATATCAGCGATTTCAGGATACGAATAATTTTGGCATCAAATAAAGCTATGGAGTCTGTTGAGAAGTTTTGAAGTCGTAGGCTATATTGCTTTTACTTATTTATTGTAATATATTTTCGGCCCTTCAGTGGGGCCTACGTTAGCTCTGCTAAACTTACACTACATAGGGCATTTGATGAAGAGAATGACAATTTACATTTACATTAATATTAAATGGACGTAAGTTACTTACAATTTCAAAGGGGCAGATGACCTCGCAGTTCCGCCCCTTAAAACCTCAATAACTAACTAACTAACTAAATAAATAACTAACTAACTAACAGAAATTTCAATAATGAAATATATTTTATGTTCGACCCTGACTATTATATGTCAGAAAACTGTACTATATAATGAGGCTCATTACAACACTATTTTTCATTATGAAACAGTTTCTCCCACCAATCAGAGCTCAAGAAACACTTGTTCGACTAATTAGATACTTAGATGCGCTGAGTTCCACGGCCTTCTAATTTAAATTTCACTGCCTGACCTAGTGTTATAGTAGGGTAATCGAGGAGGCCATGGTCAAATACAAGGCATCCTCTGCGTCTCATGCGCTCTGTTCAGTACATAAAACTGGCGAAATCTAGACAGATATTTATAAATATTTATGTTCGAACATAAAATAGTTATAATAATTATCGTCGAACATAAACAGTCGTATGCAACTCGCCTATAATGGTAATTAAGACACTCGTATGCAAATTATAAAACTCGCGTACGCTCGTTTTATAAACATACTCGTGTCTTAATTATTGCCATTATAGGCCGGTTGCATAATGTACTACAGTATTTTAGGTGTTAAATTCCAGAAAGCAATTTGTATGATAATATTATTCTATCAATAAATGTAAAGTATCTTAATTTTCCAAGTAGGATGCAGTGAAATGGATTTGTCCGTGAGCTGGTCCTGGTTTAAAGTCTTTGGAAACTGTTATTAGTGAAGTCTTAGATTAGAGTTGAAGTCGTTCATTTATGCCATTTATTAATATTTATTGTTCATGACTCATGATGTTTTAAATTTATCATGTCTTGCTGTGAACTCATTATATCCACCACCAAAAGACCACCTTCAAATTCCTTCGTCGACTAATTTAAGAACTAGATTTTCCGAAGACAACCAATACAATATGACATCCTCGGGGAATCGCCACATGCATTGTGAATTCTGGATAGCGTCACACCCTCAAGAGCTCACGACTAGTGAGGTCGGGAGTTGGTCACTCCAAAGGATACCTGAACTGGGTCCGGTTCACCACTTTCCCTGTGAATCCTGTAATGCCTAAATAATTCCACTATGTATTAAGCTATCTTATTGCCCAGCCACCTAGCTTAGCAGGCAGATTGCTAGACTTTTCCTCGAAATGTCTCGAGGTTGATTGTTATTTACAAAGGTTATATTTGGGGCATTATAAGTTTGACTTAACATTTAAGTGATGCGCTAGAACTAACGAGCGGTCAACAGAAACAAGATGTTCAGTAAAGAACATATAGCCTACTTTCTCCTAAATGTATGAGTATAGTTATAACTCGTTGTTATTATCAAAGAGTATAATAGAGTCATTTCTTGGTTGAAGACCTTAGAAACTATTTACCTCTACCAAACGCCACAACCTAGAAAAAAAAACTACTACCATCATTGAAGAAAGATAGATAAGAAGTATGTCAAGAATGTTATGGATCTGGAGACATAATCGACCGGACTGGCTGCGTGGCTCAGCGGTAACGTTCTCGCTTGCTGGGCCCTAGGTTGCAGGTTCGTATCCTGGCGCAGTCAGCTGGCATTTGAGGTTGCACAAATGCGAGGGAGCCGTGTCAGTAGATTTACTGGCACGTTAAAGATCCCCTTCGGGCCAAAATTCCGGCAACCCGGCGTATCTAAAAGCAACAGTAGTTAAAAGGGTCGTAAAACAAATAACATTATTATTATTGTTATTATTACATAATCGACCTGCCGTGGGCAACATCCAACTTTGAGTTGAGGCATGTCATTACACGTCTGGTTGTGCATGGCTTTCACAACCCTAATAGAATTAACAAATCTTTCCATGTCCCTACAGAGACGTGTGTATACAAACTATGTGGATATTTTCGATTGCTATTTGCCTGAAATAAAAGTATTAATAACCTGAACTAGCACCAGCGGCTAGAATTCAGTTACTATGTGAAATCGTTTTGTTCGTTACTTCAAATAACATTTTCAAATAACGCACAATAGGCTGTTACAAACCCTTTAAAATAAGAAGTAAAAATGTATCATAGTATCATCTTGTCATTCTTCAAATTCGATGCGCATAGAATGCCAATGGTATACTATCAATGGAGTCCCATGTAGACCAGTCGTGAAATCTAGTGGAGAAATATCGAACAATATAATCCTAACAGGGCGAGTGCATTCTAGTGGCCATAAGAAGAAACTTTTCAATAAAATATGGAAGTTAATAAGTAGGCCGGCGTGCAGTTACCTTTTTGGCTGCTAGATGTCTCGAGCAAATCTGCTGGCGAATTATGTTTTAATTAAATATATGTTTTGCACCGTAATATGCACAATATAACGCTTAATTTTAAAACGTCTGAGTCATTACAAAGCAACAAATATGTAAAATGTCAAGCAAAAAAACTAACTCTGATGGGGTTTGAACCATAGGCATATGAATGACAGACTAACCCTTTACCACGGAGCCATTTGTGCCAACGAACATTGATCTATATAAAGTGACTTACATAGAACTTGTTTGCAATTAATGATTTAGACCTAACGATTTCATCAGTGGAGTATATTATTTACATATAAAGCATTTCATACAAAGTTTATTTATTTTGTATCAGTACGATATATTGCATGCAATACTCAAATTAGTGAAATATAAGTCAGGCCCAAGATATCCGCTGCCATCTTGTCTTCTTACCGAGACGGCTCAGCTTTTTAAAATCACTTCTGCTTTATAGTATTACAAAATAAACTTTTAATTTCGAACGTGCCTCTTCCTTTAGAACAGTTAAATCGATTCTCGGCTCGATAATCGGAACTGGTGGGTCCCATGATATGGATTATAAAGTTTGCATAATTCGCACGGCTGCCATCCTGAAATGGTACAGCGGATGACCTTGTAGTTTGGTCACAAGATGCGTTCTATATGAAGGTATGTTATTACCAAATTTGGTAAGAGATCGGATAATTTGGTTAGTCGCTATTTGATTTTACGTTTTGAACGTTTGAGTGGCCGCCATTCAGTTTTATTAAAGATGGCGGCGATATAAAACATGACACTGAGGTGCCCTTTGCTTGTTCTACCTCTGTACCAAATTTCGTTCAATTCGGTTTCACCGTGTTCGAATTGATAGGGGGGTACACACACTCACACACACACACACAGACTCACACACACATACACACACACAGACAGACACACAATTTTTGACCCTGTAGTGATCTCATAAGTCTACTTTCATTTTTTGCAAAAATCGAAAGTAGGCTAAAAATGGCCTAACATCTGCCAATCACAAGCATACCAGTCAAATCGTTACATCACGAAAAATCGAGTTCCAATGACTGCAGTTTGCATTGTACTCAATTACTTTCTTGACAGTCTTAACGTATTTTCTTGTATTTCTTAGCGATATTACTGAGCAACTTGTTTAAGAAAAGCACAATAACTGATGTTTGGAAATGTATAATGATCCAAGCTCCACGACCAAAACAAGTTCCGTGAGCCATTATATAGCCCACTATAACTGAAAGTGAGATTCCACGACCACCTCCTTTCCAACCCACAGTGGGTCAAAATCGAAATCTAGGAGGACAAAATTATTTATTTTCATAATTAAAAAATCAAAATGTATTACTTCTATAGCATTCTCATATAATTGCCGCTCACTATTCTGGGATATAAACGCATCTTAGTGTGAATCTGTCACCACTGTTCGAGCAGTCTGAATTGGAGGGTGAATGTAAGTGGCTGTGGTTTGGTTGTCTTTGTGGTTAGTGTGATGCTTTAAGATGGAACATGCAGCTGAAGGTATGATCTTTGTAACGTGTTTCAGTTATTATTGTTACGTAATTTTAGCTATATTTGCATTATATAATATTTAACTATTATTAGCCTACTTTCGATTTTTGCAAAAAATGAAAGTAGACTTATGAGATCAACACAGGGCGAAAAAAAAGTGTGTCTGTCTGTGTGTGTGTATGTGTGTGTGTGAGTCTGTGTGTGTGTATGTGTGTGTGTGAGTCTGTGTGTGTGTGAGTGTGTGTACTCTGAATGTCTGTCCCCCCCTATCAATTCGAACACGGTGAATGCGAATTGAACGAAATTTGGTACAAAGGTAGCACTAGCAAAGGACACCTCAGTGTCATGTTTTATATCGCCGCCATCTTTACTAAAACTGAATGGCGGCCACTCAAACGTTCAAAACGTAAAATCAAATAACGACTAACCAAATCATCCAATCTCTACCAAATTTGGTAACAACATACCTTCGTATAGGATGCGTCTTGTGACCAAACTACAAGGTCGTCCGCCATACCATTTCAGGATGGCGGCCGTGCGAATTATGCAAACTTTATAATCCATATCATGGGACCCACCAGTTCCGATTATCGAGCCGAGAATCGTTTTAACTGTTCTAAGGGAAGAGGCACGTACGAAATTAAAAGTTTATTTTGTAATACTATAGTGCAGACGTGATTTTAAAAAGCTCAGCTGATTCATTAATAAGACAAGATGGCAGCGGATATCTTGTGCCTGACTTATATTTCACTAATTTGAGTATTGCATGCAATATAGCGTACTAAAACAAAATAAATAAACTTTGTATGAAATGCTTTATATATAAATAATATACTTCAGTGATGAAATCGTTTAGTATAAATCATTATTTGCTAACAAGTTCTATGTAAGTCATTTTATATGGATCAATGTTCGTTGGCACAAATGGCTCAGTGGTAAAGCGCTAGTCTGTCATTCATATGCCTATGGTTCAAACCCCATCAGAGATATGTTTTTTGCTTGACATTTTACATATTTGTTGCTTTGTAATGACTCAGACGTTTTAAAATTAAGCGTTATATTGTGCATATTACGGTGCAAAACATATACTTAATTAAAACATAATTCGCCAGCAGATTTAATCGAGACATCTAGCTGACAAAAAGGTAACAGATTTTATTGAAAAGTTTCTTCTTCTGGCCGCTAGAATGCACTCGCTCTGTTAGGATTATATTGTTCGATATTTCACAACTAGATATCACGACTAGTTTTTATATTTATTGTTTCTTGAGTACTGAGACGTTATAAAATAAAGCTTTATATGGTGCTTTTTGCAATGGAAATTATATATTAAAAAAAACGATATTCTCCACTGGAGTGACATCTTCCATCCTTCAGTTGTACTATGCAGAAACTATAGATTCGAGCAGCGCTCTATACCGGCCAGTTAGCGAACCCAGTCTTAACGACTGCTAGGAGTAATATGACAGTAACATTCGTTTATTCCTTGTGCACAGAGGCGTTGTTGATAATCTCAAAACTTGCAATATGGATGATTTGGAGATGGATTATTTTGTTATACCGTGTATTTAAGATTAGCCTATAAATTTACGGGTTGCGAAGTTACTTCACTTAGTTCTATATCATTCGTACACGACACAGAACAACAACGTGACGTCAGTTTCTGATCTGCTCTGATTGGCTATTACATTGCTGCAGTCGGGTAGTTGGCAGTCAAGGATAAAATTCTCGACTGCCAACTACCAGCTACCAACTGCAACTTCATGTTGTGTATGGTGCCTATAGTATACACGGAGTCGATCGCGACTGCCGACCGAGGACTACCAACTACGGACTGCCGACTGCGCATTGTAGATGGGCCTTATTAGAGCAACGAAGTTTCAATTATTGTAAGTAGTCGGTGTTTGGAGTGTTTGCTGATGAAATTGCAAAATGCTGGGGTAAATTATAAACTATGGTTTGAACGCCACTGTTCAAATCCTGTGTGCCAATTTGCACTTCAAATAGGAAGAAATTAGGAGATGATAAGGACAGAGAGTTATAACTATACCCATACATTTCGGAGAAAGTAGGCTATATGTTCTTTCCCGAACATCTTGTTTTTAGAATTATATTTTCACTTAAAGTTTTAGTATGTCGCGTCACTCTGCGTCACTTTCTACTAAATGTTAAAATGTAGATAATGTCTTGTAGTTTACGCCTGTTAGAAGATTTGTTGCATCTTTTTGCAACTTACATAGTTATTTTACGTTTTAGAAGATGCCACGCAACCAGTTCTCACACGTTTACAACTCTTTGAAGCACCGGGTTCGACGATTATGTGAAAAGTAGGACTTTGTGACTTTGTTAAAAGTAAATTAGGGATATAAAATTGTTCTGAAGAGATAACTGAATGCTCTATTCAACTCCTAGTCATAGACAATTTCTTGCATGTGTAGACGTAGCTTGAAAAGTGTAAGTGATGTTTATTATGAAGTAAATAAATTATATACGTGGCTTTCACTCTAAATTCATGATTAAAACATAAACATAATTGTGTCCCCCTAGATTTCGATTTTGATCTACTGTGCAACCCTCACCTCAATTAGTAATACCCACATTACTACACACATCACAATAGCGCAGGCCATCAGACAAATACTCCACTCACACACACGACTATGCGAGGTTGAAATGACCTCAATGTCCAAGCTCATAAATATAACAGCAACTATATTTCTACTCCTTATTACCCATTTCATCGCGTTCAGGGATGAGGGTCGGATGCCCTTCCTGACGCCAGCCTCATGAGAGGATTTTATTTATTTATCGTATGGCTTTTAGTGCCGGGAGTGTCCGAGGACATGTTCGGCTCGCCTGAGTCTGTAGCTGCTTCCAGCGGATACCCTAAAGGGAGAGCTACAAGTTCCGTTCAATTTCAAGTAGTTCCAACTTTCGCCACCAGATATCAATGATACCTAGTGGTGAACGTTGGAACTTTGATAGAGCGTTCTGACGAAATCTAACCTAACAAATTTTGCTTTACACAAGTTTAGTCTGTGAAAGGATCTTTTACATGCCATAAATCTATGACATGGGACCGCCGGCTTTACCTCCCCTCCGAAGGAAGGCATACTGAAGGATTTTAACGCTCTTAAAAAATCCGACGACTTCGGCCGGGTTTGAACCCGCTAACTTGGGCATAGCAGTTCAGCATGCTACCGACTACGCCACCGAAGCCGCTCTCATGAGAGGAGATAATGATAGATGAAAGCAATGAAGATGAATGAACCTGGCAAGGAGTTACAATAGAAGTAAGCAGCCGTTGCCTATATAAAAAATATCATCCCAGCATTTCCCTGTTCCCCCAGGGGCTCACATCTAGTGGAACGTGGGTTGGCGACCACGGGGCCCCAGCTGAGTCCGGCATTGCTTCCACTTACTTGTGCCGGGCTCCTCTCTGTCTTCTTTCCTGTCGACCACACTTGGTCAACTCTTGTTCTTTTCCAACCCCGACGGTATTAGGGTATCCGAGGCCTAGGGTGTATCTTCCTTTCCCGCCTTAATAAGCCCTTGTCTCATCTTTTCTGATTCCCTCCTTCTGCGAGGGGTCAGACTTCTTTTTCTTTTCATGTTATCTCCTGCCTTCTGCTCAAGGCCCTCAAGGAGGCTGGATGTATGTAGCCCCACCACTTTTGGTGCACCCTAGATAATGCTACACCCTCAGGGGCTCACGGCTGGTGAGTTCGGGAGTTGGCGACCCCGAGGGATTCCTGAGCTGGGTCCGTTTTCCCCTTTTGTCACTTACCTATGGGGGGACCCTCTCCTCTTTCACTTTCCTATCTGCCTTTCATAGCTCTCCTTCCTTCCAAGCCCCTCAATCCGCATTCTTCGAGGATTGAGGGCATTTCTTTTCCTCCTGTCCTTTATTTGACTTATTCTCGTTTAGTTTTTCCATTTCTTCTTCTAGTATGTAGGTTAGTAGGTCGTTTTAGTTTTAAGTTTGCATTTCATTTTCATCTTCACGATCACCCAAACCATCAGGGGGCGATAACCTAGATGTTAGGCCCCTTAAAACAACAATTATCATCATCATCATTTTCCTGGAGATGAAAATAGGAAATCATGGATAACAGCCGACAGTGGGTTTCCTACCCACTAGTCTACCATGTATTAAGATATCTTAGCCCCATACCCTTGCAAATTATCAAGTGTAGCTACCACGGTTGTTATGAAATTTAATTGATCGAACACCAAAGAAGGTGCTGTGAGGCGGAAGAAAGAAGCCGGCCGGCCATTGGACCACACCTAGGCCAGACCACTAATGATATGCAATTTCTGAGGAAGGAGGAGCGGTCTGTGTCCCTTGTGTCTTTGTTCCCACGCCTGTGTATCGTCCACTCAACACACTGCACTGTCACTCGCAAAAACACAATATGGCAGTGTTGCCAAATTGTGTGTATAACATGGAGACAAACATTTACTTGGATTCGAAATTTATCTTTTTAAAGTAGGCTATGTTGATTTCTTCTCCCTACTGACCAGGAGGCACAGTTTATAAACACGGAAGGGTGTTCCGTACTCGGGAGAGAAATGGGTTCAAACCCCATCGTTGCCCGTTCTTCAAGTTGGTTTTCCGTTGTTGCACATTTTTCAACTCTCTTCAATTACCCCCCGCGACGTAGTCGTGCGCGTTAAATTACTCTCCATGATTGCCATGCGAATCTGTATTAGTTGAGTGAGTGCTGAATTTGTCTGCTTATCTACTGTGTGTATCTGTGGTGGCTGGAGTAGTGTGTAAAATTGTAATTATTTGGGTCGGTGGTGGGGTAGGTGCCCTGGGAATAGAAATAAAGTACTATCGCAGGATTTACCTGGCGGGAATATGGAGAATAAACCCTGGGGAAAATCATACTCATGATCGCGGTCGTGGTGACGCAATTTAATCTTTCATTATACGGTACATGAATTGCAGCCAATGGCTATAGCAGGGTATTTTAATTGAACGCCCGTAAGCTACCAGCAAGTTCAAATTTCAAGTAGTTTCAACTTTGGGTACCAGATGCCACTGTCACTGACACCTAGCGGTGAATGTTGGAATTTGATAGAGCGTTTAATCTTTTAGGTGCTGAGTACTGTATTTTCATTCGCATGTAAAAACAATTATTGTAGATGCCGTATTTGTTTACTTATCAGCGGGAGGTAATAGGCTTAAACTGTCCAGAGGGTGAACTTTAAGTACACGGATAAACTGCAGGGAGGGGGCGTAGTGTCGCAGTGGTCAAGCTGGTGACCTCTCACTAAGGTGAACCGGGTTCGATTCCCGGTCAATGCAAGTGAGATTTTCAAAGTGAAATGCCATGTCCTGTGGTTCGGATTCCACGTAAAAAGGAGGTCCCGTGACCCTTGATCTCGCGATTAACGGTCACGTTAAACTACAAGCTTGTTTGCTTTTTTTGCTTCCTTTTAAAAATCTGCAGGGAGGGCTTCCTGACTGGAATAGGAGCAAGAAAGTTCTTATCAACTTATGTCTGGAGATGAACGGCGAGTATGAAACGTCGGCAAGTAGCCTCGGCACACTGTACAGGACCTGAAGCTTATCCATGTCACAATAGGTGTTCAAAATTGCCTCCATTGGATGCAATGCAAGAATTCATACATCGCATCATAGATTCCGGCACTCTTTCGAAAATTCCAGCATGTACGTGAACAGCATCACGGACTTCCAGGACACGCTGTTGAAGGTTCCGCACATCGGAAACCGGCGCACAATTCAAAACACTTTTTAAATGCCCCCACAAGTAAAATTCCAGAGGGTTTAGGTTTGGTGATCGAGCAAGCCATGCAACAGGGCCTCTGCATGCTATCAACCGCATGTGGAAGGTGTTGTCGAGGTGTCGGCGTACAGTAATGCTGAAGTGGAGTGGCGCTCCATCGTGCAGTGCCCACATGACCTGTCGTGTTGTCAAGTACACATTATCAAGAAATAGTGGCAGCGTGTTCTGCAGGAAGACATGATGATGTCTACCGTGGCAATGATGCATTTCCGGACATGTGCTGATATGGACTTTTTTTGCTCCATTTCCAGTCAGGGAGTCCTCCCTGGAGTTTGTCGGTGTACTTAAAGTTTACCCTGTACGGATAAGGTTTGGGCCTTTTTACTTTGGGACAAATCATAATTAAAATGCTTGTGCCTACGCTTGCAACCTCTCTATACCAGGTTAAGGACCTAAAATAAAATAATTTCCTAAAATCATTTGGCAAATAATACATACTGCTCCTTAATAATATAAACAAGTAGTTCCATGACGAACTAAAGAGCCTACTTTTCTTAAAATTTCAGATTGATGCCAATCTATATAGACCTATCTAGAATAAAGACGAAATCAAGTAATAAAGTAATAGAGTAACTTACTACAGTTGGCAGCCCTGGTGACTCTGAATATATTGTATACTTTTTGGCTGAAGTCTAATGGATAATATGGACGTTACATGCTGTTTGATATTGGATTTATCAGTGCGCGTAAAATCATGTTGGGAACAATGCCATGTAGACCTATGTGATGCTCAGAATTAATCTGAAATGACTATCTATTATAGTGCCAGTTATGGATAAAATCCATTTGTTAGTATTGTGCCCATTTAGCAAGAAATATGCCAATCACAGTATACCAGCGTAGCTCAATTCGGGATTTCGGGGCAGCGGTAAGTTCCCCCACTCTGTGACTCACATATTTTGGATTAATTAGAGGATACACTTGCAAAAATAACAACAAACTCAACTCCTATTTAAACACATTTAATTAATAAAATTAATGGCGCTACAAACACTTTAACAATTTAATTTACTGACCCAATAATCAACTGCTTGTTCCAAATGAACAAGGAATCACAAATATAAACAAATATTGTATTCAAAACTTGTGGTTTCCACATAAACCAACAATTCTTACTTAGTCTCACTCCCATAAAGCACTAACATTAAGTTCACATAACTCCGAGCTCTTTGGCTCCATGCATTTACATTATTATGGTGTCATTCTTGTACACCTCAAACACTATCTTTTTTTTTATTTTCTTATCTCTCAAAAACAAATATATAATTATATTTAAAAATCTAGGTTAATTATCTAACTCAATATTTTGGGCATGTCCACACTTTCAGTTGTTATCATCTCTCTTTATTTCACAAATATATTAAGGTAATCAGAAAATCAATTGTGTACTCCAGAGCGTGAAGGTACTTGACACAGTCAAAAAAACTATAGTTACTCCCGAACTCAGTTGCCTTCAATCAACTCGTGGAATCCCACGTCCATACATTATTACAATAGGGATTGTTATTTATCTCTTATGTCTTAGTAGACCATTATCATATAAGAAACTACGATCTGAACCGGCAAACGAAATATCCATCTACAAGGACCTCGGTTCAACGCCCGGGTCGTTAACAACATTAAACACTCCTGGTGTATTCATTCTCTTTACAACAGCTTACGAGACGGTCTCTGTTCCCTCTCGCTTTAAGAGAGCTAGACCCTACTACTTGGGGTGCGATTTATGACACGTAGGGTGACGGCGACTCCCTGTCTGACCCAACGTTAGTAGCTTATTTCCAAGGCTTTCAAAACAAACCTTCCCATATATCCAGTTCTGGGAAGACCGGGCTTTACTGTACCGTATTCATTCAACAACTATTCTTTGGTTCAAAGACCATTTTCGTATCCTTGGCAGTATTAATTATGAGAGGGTCCTCATTGATTGGGAAGATTAATACACATACGACGACGGAGAATTTAAGGGGCTTTTATCATAAGAAGATTCTGCATTCGAATCTCTTCACGTGCCTCGGGAACCAATCCCTTACAGAGGACTTATACAAAATGCGATTTAGAGTCGGCCGTGGCCCATATGACATACGCTCAATAATACCATATATTAGCTCCCTTTTTAAATACATACACAATGCCTCATGATACTATGTCACAAATAGAGGACTTATACAATTATCAATTCACTGCAACCAACTACCCTCCATAAGTAATGTACCAAGTATTTTAACCACTACGCGTTCCTAGCGTGACACTTTAATATTATATTTGCGCTCATTATGCGCTATGCATTATTTTAAGCCGAAAATGTCTTCCCAAGAACTGATAAATCTCTTTAGTAACAATTCATATTATTTTAATTCACATATTAATCTTTCCGTTGTCGATAAATCGCTCCCTGTTTTAAAATATTCCATTGAACATCATCTCTTACACATACATTAAGGCTTAACGCTCTTATGTTCATATCAATTTATTTGATTTTTATTTAACATTTCCATATTTAATTATTATTATTATTATCTTTATTCTTTATACAAGCTCAAAAGCTATTTCTTTCATATCTCAACTTTACTTTATTTCAATATCTTTCATGATAATTAATGATATTTCGCTTGCTCTTATGACATTTGTTAAATACATTAACCCTTTATTCACATATTTCCTCTACGGGATTTATTCTTTACATAATTGTTTATAATTTCTCAATTTTATTTATATTATTGTTCAGACCGTGTTCCTACTTATTCAGTGTTTATTTATTAAAACACATCCCTTTTACTCAAAAACTCCGGTGGGTTTGTACACAATCAATTTCTGACACCAAAATAAAATGAATTTAGTACTCACATGTTTTCCAGATCATCCCATGATCTTTAATCTGGTGCGGTGCTTCATTTTTGGGCCCACTTTGAACTTTTACTCCATATTAAAGGAATTCATCTTACGTAAAAACACTTTTTGACATATATTTAAAACACTTAACATAGACGACATTTTTATATACTGATGTGTCCCTTTTGAACACATAATCAACACTAAAAATATTAATTTAACACACAATTTTGATTATTTTACACTTCACAATTCTCGATCACTAGGCCGTATTTCTGAGCCTATCACACGTGATCTTCTTAAATTCCCGTTTCCAAGGGTGATATTTATTCGATGTCGGCTTCTATCCTGCAGAATGCGAAAGTCTCGAACCATCTACTGTTCCCTTGAGTCAAATTCTGCTACTCCTATCCTGGATCACCGGCTATTTGTCTAGCTTGAACGGCTTCTTTGTAGATCTGTCTATCGATCCTAACGAAAGTCTCTACGGATCGAGGTCCTCTCAAAGACCTATAGATTTAGTTTATATCAGCAGTACTTCTCGATTCTAGTATTTTTGGAATAGTTCGCCTGCTTTCTGGAGATAATGTTTATAGTCTCCTATCTTCTTTATTTGAACTGTTTTAACATTCCTACGTTTCGAACCTGATTCTGTTCTTCCCTTTTAGGTTTCTTCAATTTAAATAACAGTATATCTGTCTGGTACGATACTTCCGTACGTTATGATCTATTCGTTTGTACTTTTAACGACCTATCGCCTTTAAGTCCGACGTTCGCAGCCTGCTCTGACTATATCTTACGAATGTTCACTTTAACTTGTATACAGTCGGGCCTAAATCCTATAATTAGGATTTTCCTAATATTTCACTACGGCGATACTTTAAAATTTCGTCTTGACCACTCCTTATGGAGGCAAGCAAGTCGTTAATACTGCGACGCCTGTGGCTATCGGATCTTACTTCTGCGGTGTAACACGACGTTTCTCCCCTCAAGGAGTACTGGTAGCTGTTTTCGATGTAACGCAGAATTACGTCCCTCACGGACTGTCGGAATGACTACTTCTACGTCGTGGTGCAGCACTTCTCCTCACGGAGTGCTCGTATGACTGCAAGTGCTGATATAACTTCACGTCCTCCTGGACGGATTCGTACTGCGATGATGCGTGGCAACACCCCTCGGGCTGTTCAAGACTGCATGGTTGGCTTGGTAAACCCCGAAGCTTTATACTATTTTACTACAAAAAAATAAGACTCTAGCCTTTTCTGTGGTCAACTTCTAAAATAATGGTGCCACAAATATAAAAATTATACCTTCCGAAAGCTCGTCTTCTCAATGTCACATGATCTTATTGCACCTAAGAATCGATCGTGCAATTCGGAGATATTAATTAATTTCTCGTCCTCAATTGTGTGGGTGTTGCATTCCTTTTGCTCAATCCCCTCCACAGAGGCCGTGGTACTTCCCCAATGACGTCGTCTTACGTTAGCAGTTTTTTTCTGCGCAATTATTAAATGGTTTCTCTTTACTGAAAAATCTCTCATTCAAAATGATTCACTGTACTGTACTTGTTTACTCATTATTATGCTCGTAAACGTGTTAAATTTAATTATTCCTCTTCTGGCGCATAAGCGGCGTTGTCAATTTCCAGCAACGTCAGCTCGAATTCCGATTCAGGCTTCCTTGTCTATCACGGTGGAAATTTCCACTCGGTTATTAATACTCGTGACCAGCCCTCTCTTGAATGTCGAGTGGGGTGATCTCATCGAAGGAGCATCTGTCCCTAGTCGCTTGCACAATGTTAAGCTATAATGCTGGCTTAAAATCTCTCTCCGTTCCTTTAGGAAACTATACGTTTCTTTCATTTCTTCCTTAAGGACATGGGTTCGACCTTCCATGGACCCTATGGCCCATGGGTTCAGTATAGAGGTTACATGTAATTAAAAATTGAAACTATCAGAAAGCTTTAAATCATGTTGGCAGCACTGAGGTATATTAGTTACTCCAATTTAATCTAGAATGTCAGGTACTATACGTGTGCAAAGTTTAGAGATGATGACTTGCATACTTTCTGATATATTGATAATAGAATTAAACAAACAGAGAGAGTGTTTATTAACAGTTGGCAGTCCTGCTTGTTCTTACGAATTCACACAGTCATTACTGTTATGGTACACAAAGCACATACGAAATTTGGTTGAAATCCATTTGTTAGTATAGAAGTTATATGCATTTAAAACCTGGACCTATCAGCAGGCTTAGAATCATGTTGGCAACACTGATGTATATAAGTCACACCAAACTAAGGTAGAATGTCAGGTAGTATACGTGTGCAAAGTTTAGAGCTGTTGGCTTGTATACTTTTTGATATATTGATATTAGGAATGAAATATAGAGAGAGCATTTATTAACTGTTGGCAGCCCTGTTGGCTCATTAGAATACGCACAGTCATATCTACTTTAGTACACATAGTACATACGAAATCTGGTTGAAATCCAATCGATAGTATAGACGTTACATGCATTTAGATATTGGACTTACCGGCAGGCTTAGAATCATGTTGGCAATACTGGCATGTATGGTCTCCAAAAAATTATCAGAATGCTATTGTCTATATGTGTGCCAAGTTTGGAATAGTTCGCATGCATAACTTCTGAGATATCCCACATAGAGCTCAAATTACAATTGCGATTTTTCAGCAGTTGGTAGCACTGACGTCAAAATATGGCCGTGAGATATTCAGGTATAGATATTTGCTCTTACCAAAATTGGCTTCGATAGCTGCAGCCGTTTAGGAGTTGATAGGGGGGACAGACAGACAGACAGACAGACAGACGGAGGGACGGATGGACGAACGGACGAACGGACGGACGGACCGACAGACAGACAGACACATATTTTCCCGGATCGATCTCATAAGTCTGCTTTTTCCTCATTTGCAAAATGAGAAAAGTAGGCTAAAAATCCAAATTCACAACACGGTGAAAGAAATTGCTTGACATTCCGCCATGATTGATTTCATCACTCCAGCTGTAAAGGACAGACGTCTACAAAATGCTCTGCTAGTTACTTTTGAAAGAAAACATTCCAAACTCAAGTAGTACTACACAATGCCCAACAAACGGCAGAACATGCCAGCTTGGCATTAGAGAGCGCACGGGATTTTGAAAATAATAAAAGTTCTCGTGCATTGTCTACAGACAGGCGTATTAGTCATCAAGTTGAAACCCATGACTACACCGTGGGTTGTGTGGGTAAGTTGTGTACCGTTCCGACGTTTACTTACAACGGAAGTGGAAAGCCACTTAAAACCACTTCTAGAATGGCTGAGGTAGGAATCAAACTCACATCTCTACGGTTCTGTCTCACGAGGAAGAGTGAACCCCGCTTCAGCCCACAGACTAGAATAAAATTCCTTAACAGAGCCAAAAATTGAACTCAGACCTCAGTGATGACAACCAAGAATTCTAATCACGAGGCTCCGGGGTCTTACTTAGTACGTGTGCAATGAAGTTAGGACGGATAATCCCGCGGATATCCGCAAATTTTTCGCCATGCGGATATAGTTTGCTTGGCTGTTCGGATAGCGGATAAACTTCGGATTATGTTTGGAGTAAATTTGCGCATAGGTTTTGGATTACAATCAGAACTTGTTGAATATCATTACTAAGACTCGGATGTTAAGGTACATATTTTTCCGTTATGCTTTTTCATGACAAATGTAAGGTGATGATTTAGCTTATATCATTCAAATTATGCCATTAAGCATATTTAACACTCCGAACTGGAAAGGATTTCAATTCTGGCTGTAATGACATTCATTTTAAACATAGCACTTGACATAAATAGCCTAAGGGAACGACTTTCTGCTCAAATGTCTAAATGTGTTGCTTTATGCTTTATCTAATTTAAAATATTATTGTATGCTAGTAGATTCGGATAACAAACGTGCGGATGTGGATAACAGTCGTGCGGATGCGGGGCGGATGCGGATAGCGTTTTGTTTATCCGCGCAGGGCTCTAACTATAGGGCACGTGGAAGCTCCTCCTATGACCTTCGGGTGTACCTATGAACACACGTGACGTAGAGCGGATAAATGGACTGATCGCATGGTTCGTCATCTGTTGTGGACGGGCTGGCGTGCGTCATCTCAACTCCGTGTGATACCAATCTGATAGCACTGTTTACGTACTAAATCCCCGCAGCATGCTAGTCACTACGTCTTCAAAGCAACTAACTTTGTGTTTGAATGCCCAAGATTGCACGATCGGATCCTGGCGCAGTCAGTTGGCATTTGACAATGCGCAAATGCGAGGGAGACACGTCAGTAGATTTACTGGCACGTTAAAGATCCCCTTCTGGGCAAAATTCTGGCAGCCCGGCATCTCTAAAAGCCTCAGTAGTTAAAAGAGACGTAGAACCAATAGCATTATTATTAACTTTGTTTCAGGTAAGTCTCACATTTCCCCCCCGTTTCAACGGAGATGAGATGAATCGAATTTGAATGTACAATTAGCTCTTCATATATCTGTTGGTGAAGTATGAAAGCAGTCACCCTGCGAGCCTCAAATTCTAGAGCACGCGCATTGACACTCAAATTGTCAGTCGCTTGGAGAGCTTGGCCTAATCACCCTCGCTGTGTGCTCTGCTAATCCAGAGTAGCTCGTGCTCTCAGAGCCACGATTGGGCTGCTACTAGTCTCCTAGACTCGCTCCAATACGCGAAATATCAAAGATACCAACACTAATCGGTAGAGTGAACAGGAGCGTAAAGGTCTTACAGCCGGATGCCTTTCTGACTGCTTGTACTTTGTGTTAGAACAAGATGTTCAGCAAAGAACATATAGCCTACTTTCTCCTAAATGTATGGGTACACTTATAACATTTTGTCTTCACCCCTAAAACAATCACCTCCACCACCATGTATTTTTGTTTTCTTTTATATTGATAATTAGCCAGTAAGTGTCTAAATCAATTCTAAGTTATAAACTTTATGATGATTGAATATCAAAACTACTAACTTACTGTAATGCATTCACATCCGTTAATCTCGATATTAAGCCTCCAAACTTAAGAAACCTTCGTTTTAGGTATTTCCCCTTTAGAAATCCGCGGCGATCACAGTAGGTTGGTGCTGCAACCACTTGCGTCTAGCTACCCGGATATCAGCGGGGCTTCGGGGCTCTTCGCCTGCTTTCGGCAAACCTCGCGTTAGCTCGGATTTCCCATCCATTGTCAGATAACACGTGCTACTGAGCCATGCTTCACCATGCTATTGGAATGCAATAAATCGAAGTTCTGTTCTCTGAAGTATTTCAAGTTATTCGTGCTACAGTACAGCTTTGTAATTCTTCTGTGATTAAATTGTTTAGTTAACGAACTACCGTAACGTATTGATTTATGTAATGGAAAATTATTATTATTATTCAAGTCAAATGTGCTAAACCTACAATAAAGTCTCTGTTTGCCACGAAGAAGCCACCAAAGAAGCTCGGTAAATTGACTTTCGTTAAGCCTGACGGAAAGGAGTGAGATGATATAAAAGCTGCATTAATAGAAACTACTTTATGTCCCTATAAAGCACACCAAGGACTCATTTTGGTACATATTTTATTCATTCATGACTTGTCTTATGAACACTAGCGTTTAATTTGTAATTCTACTTGGATTAATTTGTTCAGTTGACGAACTACCGTAATAATAGACGTAATGGAAAATTATTATTATTCATATCTTTAGAATGTTATGAATGTAGTTTTAATGTACAGTACATATATAATATAGTGTGCTAAACCTTCAATAAGAGATCTAAGCTCAGTGCACAGTTCCACACAGCTTGCTGTTTATTTGCACGCTGAGCACTGAGCGTGCTGAGCTAACGCGAGGATTGCCGATAGAAGCCGAAGGGCTCCGAAGCCCCGCTGACATCCCGGTAGCTAGACGCGAGTGCTGCAACCTAGCAGTGAATTAATATATACTCTGTGAGCTGCCAGAATAGGATTGACAGTTCTCGTCTCGCCATGTGGTCTGAGAACGAGATTGCCAAACTGTACAAGCCAGAGATACGGGTGACCAGGCACAGAAGCACGTGGGCTGTAATATTGCAACGCAGAGTATTATGACATCAACTGTGTGAACATGGATTGGTCAAGACGCTGAGGGGTGATGACTGACGTGGAATTTCCGGCGAAATGTCAATCCTATTCAGGCAGCTCACAGAGTATAGGCTATATCTTGTACGCCTCTGAGTGTTGAATGGGCAGGCAGTTGAAAGCAACCAGGAGGGAGGAGATCCAGTTGGCAGTGCTTAAAGGTAATCGGAGCGCGGTCGTGGCTAGAAATTGAACTATAACAACATTGTCATACTTCAGGTGGCCAGGTATTTACAAAGTGGAATGTTTGGAACAATTTATTACCCACGTAACCCACAAGAGGCCAGCACCGTACAGAGGCATTGAGAAGGCTGTGGTTGATGACGACGTGTATCTCGAATCTCCTTTATCTAATGCCTTCTGTTTATGTGCGATGCTGGCTGGGGCTGCGATTATTAATAAACGAGTGTATACATTAGCCTCTCCTTTGAGCTAAATGACATTTCATTAAGTATCTGTGTAAAGAGCTCGTCCACATCATTTGTAAAAGAATTGAAGTAAAAAAATGTTAACTACAGTAGGATTCGATCGCCAGTCAACCGCGTGAGAGACCAGCACGCTAGCCCAGGGCCAAACATTTCCTTAAAAAATTAGTGTTATTAACTGAATTAGATACGTGGTAGCAAATAATGTCTTGAAATAAACAATTTCTTCACTGCAGTACATCTTCATTATAAATCATTTCATACAAAGTTTATATTAATCCTATCAGTAGGCTATATCGCATACAACATACTCAAATTACTGAAATATAGGATAGGCACAAGAGGCCAGCTGCCATCTTGTCGTGTGACAGAGACAGCTCAGCACTTTTAAGTCACTAATACAGTATAGTATTATAATATTAAATTATAATATATAACGGATTACGTCCTTTAGGATAGCTTAAACCACCCTTGGTGGGTCCATGTTATGGATTATAAAGTTTACAAAATTCACACGGCCGTCATTCTGAATGGTATGGCTGATGACCTTGTAGTTTGGATATAAGACGCGTCCCATATGAAGGTATGTTGTTACCAAATTTTGTAGAATTGGATGATTAGTTTAGTCGTTATTTGATTTTACGTTTTGATCGTTTGAGTGGCCGCCATTCAGTTTTGGTAAAGATGGCGGCGATATAAAACATGACACTGAGGTGCCCTTTGCTACCTCTATACCAAATTTTGTTCAATTCGGTTTCAACGTGTTTGAATTGATAGGGGGGACAGACATTCAGAGTACACACACACAGACACACAATTTTTTGCCCTGTGTAAATCTCATAAGTCTACTTTCATTTTTGCAAAAATCGAAAGTAGGCTAATACAGTACAATAAGTAAAGTTTTGAATTAAATATGAGCATATTAATTTGCTTTGATGATTGTCGTTGACGGATTTATAACAGTGCATATTTCATTGCTTTCTAGGTGAGTGATGAACGGAATATGGGACATCCATCACCTTGACCAGCCAAACTGAGTTCCACAGGTAAGGTGCATCCAAGGAGAAACGTTACTTTTGTTTTAGTGAGCTTTCAATTTACTGCCAACAATTATTCAGGTATTTCCTGTCCCAACAAAGGTTTAATTGGCATTTAAACGGGGATACCTTCAAACTGAAGGGAAACAAAACATTACCCGTGTATAGGAAATTTCGTCCCAATTACACGTTTATCCGCAGGTTTGTTAATTGACTTATATAATATGTCCTCCTTGTTGCTCCAAGAAGCAATTGTGACGGTGTTCTTTTGCTCAGCAGTTCAGTGATCTGTTTGCTTTTACCCAAAGCTATTTGCATGTACTAATGTACATTCAAAGACAGAGAAAGTGAGCGGGCTGCAAAATCGTAAATCCAGATGCACTGTACGACCATGTCTCATGCAACCATGATATTCTGGTTTCTAATTGATACCCAAGAGCAACCCTAAATAGAAATTGTCAACATTAGTGGAGTATCTATGAATGTGCGAAGCAATTCGATAGCACCGCTTTCTGTAGACGAGATGAAAGCTGAAAGGCAGACTAATAGATGTTTTATGCGACCCTGTTCTTGAAATGCCTTAGCCCATGAACTCAATTAGGTAGATTTCATTTGAAGGATACCTATTGCAATGGGTAACATATTACGACATCCGGAAAAGTTCGACATATCTTCGCGTTTCACATCCCCCACAGCCCCAAACCACCGTCAGTTAAAAATTTATTTACCTCTTATATAAAACCAAGTGTCCTGACTGACTGACTGACTGACTGACTGACTCATCATCGCCCACCCAAAACTATTAAAGTTAGAAACATGACATTTTGGGGATATGTTCGTTGATAGTCGAAAACGCCCACTAAGGAAGGATATTTGGATATTAAGGTTCTAAAGGGGTGTTAAGGAGGTGCACCTAAATTTCATTGAATAACAATATCTCCTGATCGGTTTCATTGAGGGATGTGATACTCGGCATATAAACTCATCATTAAAAATAAGAACACACGTATCTCAGTTTTTGTTTTGATGTGGTGTATATTATGAGGTGAAAGGGGTGAAAAGTGGGGGTTGAAGGATTCCTAACGGAGCGTGTATCTCTTAAACGACATAGGCGAGGAGTTTGAAACTCAGCGGAAAAAATCAGCTTAAAAATAAGTAAATAGGTGTTTGACCGTTTTTTCATACATCCAATTTAAGGGGCCCATGGGGAGGAGTGAAATTCTGGGGGAAAAAACAGGAAAGAAAGTTTCCTAACTGATTGGCTGACCCAACTCACTCATCAAACACAGGGGGAAAAAACTGCTTAAAGATAAGTAAATAGGTGTTCGACAGTTTTTTTAATCAATCCAATTTAAGGGGTTCATGGGGAGGGGTGAAATTCTGAAAAAGGAAATTTGAAAGAAAATGTCCTGACTTACTCACTCACTAATCATCGCCCAGCCAAACTTATTGAAGTTAGAAACATGACATTTTGGGGATATGTTCATTGTATGTCAAAACCGTTCACTAAGGGAGGATTTTCTGATATTCAGGTTGTAAAGGGGTCTTCAGGGGGTTAAACCTGCATTTCATTGAATAACAATATCTCCCGATTGGTTTCATTGGGGGAAGTGATACTCGGCATATAAACTCATCATTAAAAACAAGATGTTCAGTAAAGAACATTTCTCCTAAATGCATGGGTATTGTTATAACTCTTTGTCCTTTTCAAGGAGTATAATTGAATGTTGATTGTAGTAGCTTGTTGAATTACAACATGCTATACGGATATTAAACATGAATATGAGGTGCCCTTTGCTGGTGCTGCATCTGTACAAAATTTCATTCAATTCGGTTTCACCGTGTTTGAATTAATATGGTGAATCGAATTGCACACATGCATGGCCGCTATCTGCAAACGATTGGGCTGATGACCTTGCAGTTCAGTCAAAAGATGCTTCCCACAAAAAGGTATGTTGATGCAAAATTTGGTATTGATCAATTAATTAGGTTGGTCGTAATTTGATTTATGCTTTTAACATTTGGGTAGCAGCCATTCCGTTTCCGTCAAGATGGCGGCGATATAAAACATGACCCTAAGGTGCCCTTTGCTAATTCTACCTCTGTACCAAATTTCGTTCAACTCGGTTTTACCGTGTTTGAATTGATAGGGGAATCGATTTGCACACATACATGGCCGCCAAATGCAAACTATTAGACTATTGTCCTTGTAGCTTGGTCAAAGAACGTTTCTCACATAAAGGTATAATTTTGCCAAATTTGGTAGACATCAGATGATTAGGTTGGTCGTAATTTGATATAAGCTTTTAACATTTGGGTGGCCGCCATTCCGTTTCTGTCAAGATGGTGGCGATATAAAACATGACCCAGAGGTGCCCTTTGATAGTGCTATCTCTGTACCAAATTTCGTTCATTTCGGTTTCACCGTGTTTGAATTGAGAGGGGAATCGATTTGCATACATACATGACCGCCATCCATAAATTATTGGGCTGATGACCTTGTAGTTCGGTCAAAAGAGTCTCCGTACACAAAGGTATAATGTTGCAAAAGTTAGTAGAGATCAGATGATTAGGTTGGTCGTAATTTGATTTAAGCTTTCAACATTAGGGTGGCCGCCATTACGTTTTCATCAATATGGCGGCCATATAAGACATGACACTGAGATGCCCTTTGCTAGTGCTAGCTCTGTACCAAATTTCGTTCAATTGGGATCTACCGCGGTTGAATAGATAGGGGGAATCGATTTGCACACATACATGGCCGCCATTCGCAAATTATTGGGCTGATGACCTTATAGTTTGGTCAAAAGATTTTTCACGCACAAAGGTATAATGTGGCAATAAATGGTAGAGATCAGATGATTAGGTTGGTTGTAATTTAATTTAAGCTTTGAACATTTGTGTGGCCGCCATTACGTTTCCGTCAAGATGGCGGCGATGTAAAACATAACACTGAGATGCCCTTTGCTAGTGCTACCTCTGTACCAAATTTCTTTCGATTCGGTTTCACCGTGTTGGAATTGATTGGGGGGGGGGGGGGAGACAGTCAGCGTACACACACTCTCTCTCTCTCTCTCTCACACACACACACACACAGACAGACAGACTCACACACACACACACACACAGACACACAATTTTTCGCCCTGTGTTGATCTCATAAGTCTACTTTCATCTTTTACAAAAATCGAAAGTAAGCTAATAAGAAGACACGTGTCTGAGGGTTTTTCGATGTGGAGTATATTATGAGGTGAAAGGGGTGAAAAGTGGGGGTTGAAGGATTCCTAACGGAGCGTGTATCACTTAAGCGACATAGGCGAGGAGTTTAAACTCAGTGGAAAAAATCAGTTTAAAAATAAGTGAATAGGTGTTCGACCGTTTTTTTTTCATAAATCCAATTTAAGCATGGGGAGGGGTGAAATTCTGGGGGAAAAAAGCAAGAAAGAAAGAAAGTGTCCTAACTGATTGACTGACTCACTCACTTTTCAAACTCCGGGGGAGAAACTGCTTAAAAATAAGTAGATAAGTTTTCGACATTTTTTCTCATAAATCAAATTTAAGGGGTTCATTTGGGAGGGTTGGAATTCTGAAAAAAAAATGAAAGAAAATGTCCTGACTCACTCACTCACTCATCAACGCCCAGCCAAAATTATTGAAGTTAGAAACATGACATTTTGGGGATATGTTCGTTGTATGTCAAACCCGTACACTAAGGGAAGATTTTCGGATATTCAGTTTCTAAAGGTGTCTTAAGGCGGTTAAACCTGCATTTCATTGAATAACAATATCTCACGAGTGGTTTCAATTGTGGATGTGATACTTGGGATATAAATTAATCATTAAAAATAAACAGACATGTGTCTAAGGGTATTTCGATGTGGTGTATATTATACTCAAAACAAGAATTTTCATTCTTATCCTCAGAATATGGGAATCAAGAAAGGTACCTGGAGACCTAAAGAATGCCATTATCGTCACTATCTTTAAAAAGGGTGATCGCAGTGTTTGTGGCAACTACCGTGGTATATCACTGCTATCAATTGTGGGGAAGATTCTTGCAAGAATTCTACTTAACCGCCTCAAGGTTATCTCTGAGAGCATCCTCACAGAGTCACAATGCGAATTTAGAACTTCCAGAAGCACAATTGACTTGATTTTCTGTGTGAGACAGCTACAAGAAAAATGTAGAGAACAACAGAATCCACTCTTTTGAGTCTTTTATGACTTGGAAAAGGCATTTGATTCGGTTCCAAGACCAGCCATGTGGGCAGTGCTGAAGCGGTTTGGTTGCCCTCAGCGTTTTGTAGATCTAATCAAGGCAGTCCATGATGGCATGACAGGTCAGGTTTGCCATCTGAATAAGATGTCCGATGAATTTCCCATTACCCATGGACTGAAACAAGGATGTGTACTGGCTCCAACGCTTTTTGCGCTGTACTGGGCTGCAATGCCTTATGATTCACCCACAAACATCCCAGGTGTGGAGGTCAAGTATCGTTTTGATGGAGGGCTTTTCAACCTAACTCGTCTCCGCTCCTTGAGGAAAACTCAGGTTACTAAGGTTACTAACATGTTGTATGCAGATGATGCTGCGTCACCAACTCTCACACCAGAAGAGCTGCAAGAGTCAGTTAATTGTTACAAAAGTGCATGTGATCGCTTTGGTCTAACCATAAATGTCAATAAGACTAAATTCTTGGCACAACCTTCACCAGGCACACCTCTTCCTCAGTTCAATATCTCCATCTCAAATTTTCCATTAGAACAGGTAGACCACTTCTCGTACCTGGGCAGTACCATTTCTGTGAGCTGTACCTGTGAGCAGGATGTGGATAAGAGAATTGGCGCAGCCCATGCAGCATATGAACGACGGGTCTTCATGAATAAAGATCTGTCCATGAGTACAAAGCTTATGGTGTACAAAGCAGTAGTCATTTCTACATTGTTGTATGGCTGTGAATCGTGGACCCTTTACCGACGTGATCTTAGGAAGCTTGAGCGTTTCCACCTACAAAAACTTCGATCAATCCTGAGGATTAAATGGGAAGACCGCATTACCAATATTGATGTTCTGGAAAAGGCTCAAATCATCAGCATAGAATCATCCATAATAGGTCACCAATTTAGATGGATTGGTCATGTCCATCGAATGGATGATGTGAGATTACCTCGTCAAATGCTATATGGTGAGTTATGCTATGGCACCAGACCTCATGGTGGTCCTAAGAGGCGCTACAAGGACCAATTTAAGCAGACCCTGAAATTGACAGGTCTTGATACACAAACCTGGGACATGCTGGCTGAAGACCGCTCAAATTGGCGCCGTACCATCTCGGATACTGTAAAGACGTTTGAAAGGGATCGACGCACTCATGAAGAGGCCAAGCGTCAAGCTAGGAAACTTCGAGCAGCCCAACCACGTCCTCCTCCAGCAATACTATGTGACTTGTGTGGACGCTTGTTCCATGCCAGGATTGGACTCTTTAGTCACCGTAAACACATCCACAAACTGGACTGAAGGAAGAAGATTTATACTCGGATTCGAGTTAAAGCCGATGATGATGATATTATAAGTTGAAAGGGGTGAAAAGTGAGGGTTGAAGGATTCCTAACGGAGCGTGTATCTCTTAAACGACATAGGCGAGAAGTTTGAAATTAGGCGAGAAAAAATCAGCCAAAATATAAGTAAATCGGTTTTCGACCGTTTCTTCATAAATCCAATTTAAAAGGCCCTTGGAGGGGGGTGAAATTATGGGGAGAAAAAAACCGGAAAGAAAGTGTCCTAACTGATTAACTCACTCATCAAAAAAGGGGGGGGGGGGGGGAGAACAGCTTAAAAAAAAGTAAATAGGTGTTCGACTTTTTTTTTAATAAATCCAATTTAAGGTGTTCATGAGAGGGGTGAAATTCTGAAAAATAAATGAAAGAAAATGTCCTGACTTACTCACTCACGCATCATCGCCCAGCCAAAATTATTGAAGTTAGAAACATGAAATTTTGGAGTTTTATTCGTTGTATGTCGAAAACGTCCACTAAGGAAGGATTTTTGGATATTCAGGTTCTAAAGGGATTGTAAGGGGGTACCTGCATTTAAATGAATAAAAATATCTCTCGATTGGTTTCCTTGGGGGATGTGATACTCAACATATAAACTCATCATTAAGAATAAGAATACACATGTCTGAGGGTTTTTCGATGAGGTGTATATTATGAGGTGTATGCGTGAAAAGTGGGGATTGAAGGATTCCTAACGGAGAAGTATCTCTTAAATGACAGAGGCAAAAAGTATGAATCTCAGAGGGAAAAATCAACTTGAAAAATAAGTAAATAGGTGTTCGACCGTTATCTTCATGAATCCAATTTAAGGGGACCATCGGGAGGGGTGTAATTCAGGGGAAAAAAGTCCACTAAGGAAGGAATTTTGGATATTCACTCATCATCCCCCAGCCAAACCTATTGCAGTTAGAAACTTGAAATTTTGGGAATATGTTCGTTGAATGTCGAAAACGATATTCATGTTCTGAAGGGGTGTTAAGGGGGTTAAACTTGCTTTTCATTAAATAACAATATCTCACGAATTGTTTCATTTGGGGATGTGATATTCGGCATATAAACTAATCATTAAAAATAAGCACACATATGTCTAAGGGTTTATCGATATAGTGTATATTATGAGGTGAAAGGGGTGAAAATTGGGGTTGAAGGATTCTTAATGGAGCGTGTATCTCTTAAAAGACATAGGCAAGAAGTTTGAAATTCAGCGAAAAAATCAGCTTAAAAAAATAAGCAAATAAGTGTTCGACCGTTATTTCATAAATCCAATTTGAGGGGCCCATGGGGAGGGGTGAAATTCTGAAGAAAAAAAACAGGAAAGAAAGTGTTCTAACTGATTGACTCACTTACTCACTCATAAAACTCAGGGGAAAAAACAGCTTAAAAATAAATAAATAGGTGTTCAACCGATTTTTTCATAAATCCAATTTAAGGGGTTCATGGAAAGGGGTGAAATTCTCAAAAATAAATGAAAGAAGTTGTCCTGACTGACTCACTCACTCATCATCTCACAGCCAAAATTATTGAAGTTAGAAACATAAAATGTTGGGGATATGTTCGTTGTATGTCGAAAACGTCCACTAAGGAAAGATTTTTGGATATTCAGGTTCTAAAGGGGTGTTAAAGGGGTAAAGGTGCATTTCATTGAATAACAATATCTCACGAGTGGTTTTATTTGGGTATGTGAATCTTGGCATATAAACTAATCATTAAAAATAAGCTGACACATGTCTAATGGTTTTTCGATGTGGTGTATATCATGCGGTGAAAGGGATGAAAAGTGGGGGTTGAAAGATTCCTAACGGAGCGTGTATCTCTTAAACGACATAGGCGAGGAGTTTGAAACTCGGAGGAAATCAATCAGCTTAAAAATAAATAAATAAAATAAATAGGTGTTCGACCGTTTTTTCATAAATCCAATTTAAGGGGCCCATGGGGAGGGATGAAATTCTGGAAGAAAAACGTGCACTAAGAAAGGGTTTATGTATATTCACGCTTATCGACCAACCAAAACTATTTAATTTAGAAGAATGATATTTTGGGGATATGTTTGTTGTGTGTCGAAAACGTCCACTAAGGAGGGATTTTTGGGTATTCCGGTTCTGAAGGGATGTCATTCTCAGTACATGTGTGAACATTAATAAATGTAAAACAAAAAGAAATCAGAAACCTCTATGGACATCGAATTGGCAGGTGAAAAGCTAAGGGAAGTAGGAAACTACTGCTACTTAGGAAGCAAAATAACCAGTGATGGACGAAGCAAAGATGATATAAAACAGATACGAGCCTTACAGTAGTCGCATATGATGCGTAACATGTTATCCTACTATGACAATGATATGAAATGTATGTGAAGTTATCTGACATGTTATCCTACTCGTATACTACACAGTTTGGACATTCTTAAAATGTTAATTTACGCTCGGTATTCATACTGGTACTATGATGAATGTATAGATTGAATTGGAGATATTCAACTATCACACTTGTTTGAACAAGCATCACATATTTTATTGTAAATTAAGAGGAGGAATGAAACCATAGTCACTAGTCTATCTATAGACTACTAGAAATAATGTTCAATACAATCAAATTTCCCAACTCCTGCTTGGTGCAAACTATTGTAATAAAAATTAGATAAATCGTAATTTCATGTAGATTCTGTTAAAATGACGCATAATGTTATGATAGATATCGTTTAAATCGATAATCCGGTAGCAAAAATAATTGCCGGGGCTGGAGTTGGAACCTGAGACCTCATGATTCGCAGACCAAGATGCTATCCACGCAGCCATTACAACCACAGACATTTTGAGTACAAGACAGGTACTCATGTTCACGTGCCGGTAATAATATGGAAGTATTTTTTATGCTCCATCAATATTTTGCTTTTCTTCGATAATGTTCCTGCGTGGAATTGAGTTTAAATTAGGTATGAATAACCCTACTTGACATTAAAGGGAATTCCCATAGTGGTCTATGAAAGGTTAGCTCTGTTCCCGTATAAAAGCATCAATATATATTACATTGATCACTGCATTACCGCAATGTGGGTTAATATCTGAATAGCCATTGTGCAGAAACATAATACCGGCTTTGCCGACTAGTTACAATGTTTCATATTAAAGCATATAATCATTTAAATACTGATACGAAGACTTTTAACACGTGCTTTGTGTTTCAATTAGTTAATACCAGAGTTTGCATGAGCGTTTACCGTTCAGCATGAAAGTGTTGAGCAAAGTTACTCGGGGAGTGGATGCCCATCACTTTTCTCCAAAGATTGAAAGACAGACTCTTAATAAATCATAATTGTTTTCAGAAAATGTGATATAATGAATATTTTCAAACCAAGGAACGACAACTTGAAGATGATTTATTGTAGAAATATCTGCAATGGCGCCTCTAAACCTTGACGTAATCCGTATGTTTTATACATTCCACATGGTACCACTGCCAGCTGTATCGCATCCTTCCTGGCTGCTAAAGCAGCTAGGAGGGATGCGATCCACCTGGCAGTGCGTCTTACACACTTCCGTACGATCCACTTCCGTCACATTTTTCAAAATCACTCCAACAAAAATATCCAGCAACCGAGTGGAAAGATGTTACAAGGAAAGCATTTCTACACAAAAAGAATATGTTGACATCGAATATACATTTAGGATTAGGAAGTCATTTTTTGAAAGCCTTTGTCTGGAGCGTGGCACTCAATGGAAGTGAAACTTGGACTATTGGTGCAGCAGAAAATAGGAGAATTGAAGCCTTTGAAATGTCGTGTTACAGGAGAATGATGAAGATCAGATGGGTAGATAGGGTTACAAATGAAGAGGTATTAAGTTGAGCGGAAGAGGAGAGATGTTTCTGGCGACTGCTAATGAAGAGAAAGAGATAGGTTGGTAGGACACAGACTAAGTCACCCAGGAATAGCAAGCTTGGTTATGAAAGGAAGGGTCGAGGACAAGAACTGTAGGGGTATACCAAGGTTAGAATATGTCAGATTGCCTCAGTTGTAGGGTGTTTTAGCTATGTAGAGATGAAACGATTAGCTCAGCACAGGGAGGCATGGAGCGCTGCATCAAACCAGTCAAAAGACTGAAAACTCAAACAACAGTGAGTTCTGTGAATGAAGTTAAATTCTATATTAATGTTCTTTTAACTTTTGTTGTACATAGTTATTTAATATGCTAATATGCTAATTGTGTGTGACATAGGAAAATGAATGAAGTGGAATTTCTATTAACAAATCCAGTTTCTTTTATACCTCTGAACACAAAGGTTAGAAATGTTTAAAAGTAGGACCTCGTAAACGAATGTGATAGATAAATTTGCTTCATCTACGCACAGGAGTGGGGAGAATACTTGCAAATAAGGAGCCATGTCAGTACAGTATTATGCATAAACTATTTTTTTAAATTTGTTTCAAATAATGTGTTTTGTAAAATGATGAAAATGGCAAATGTTTTATATGAAACAACAATAATGTCATCTGGCTAGTGGGGTAACTAGGATGTGCCTCCGGATGGGGATGATCTAAGTCAAAATTGCATTTGGGTGGGATAGGGGAGGGGGGGATATGAGGGCTCAGACATATTGAGGCATAATCAGTGAAAGCAAATATAGGTCTACGTTCCCAAAGATTTATATCCTCCTTTCTATGTTTCATCTTCGTACTAAATTCATTTACATTTGAAGGAAGGAAAATTGTAGTTTAACGTGATCATTAGGCACGGGACCTCGTTTTTTACGTGGAATCCGAACCACACGACATGGCATTTCACTTCAAAAATCTCATATGCATTCAGCGGGAATCGAACCCGGTCCACATTGGTGAGAGGCAGACAGCTTGACCGCTGAGCCACCATGCCCAATTTACATTTGCTTCGTTGTGCAAATGTGCAAATGCTCGAAAATTAAATTTTTTGTTGATAATAAATTATAAAGTCTAGTTCGCGAACTTATGTGGCCCTTTCTATTCCCACATATTAGGAAACTGTAGTTTATTAATATTTATGTTCGACCCTCACTATTATGTGTCAGAAAACTGTATCATAATGATGGTCATTATAACACTGTTTTTCATTATGATACAGTTTCTCCAGCCAATCAGAGCTCGTTCATTGACCAATTAGGTAACGATACCTTCGCGCATGCGCTCAAAATCCAACATGTCGGACATAAACACAACATCGAACTATAATAAATTACCGACATGGAATACGCACCGTCCATATGTTCGCGTAAATAAACTGGCGAATATGAGACAAGAATAGCACTGCACCTTAATATCACCAACGCTAATTTCTACACAGCGCATTGTCTTCAAACGACTCCGATGACAATATTACTGAGGGACGGCAGATGTAAACATATGGCCTGCATATGGCATTGCAAGCACACAGAGCGCATGCGTCGGTCGTTCAGAGATCTTGAAAGACAGAGATATCCTACTTACCCCCCTCTCTCCGATCACAAAATTCAAGTGGCTGACTCTCAACAGATATTTATGAATATTTATGTTAAAACATATAATAAAGTTATAATTATCGTCGAACATAAACAGTCGTATGCAACTCGCCTATAATGGTAATTAAGACACTCGTTTGGAAATTATAAAACTCGCGTACGCTCGTTTTATAAAAATACTCGTGTCTTAATTATAGCCATTATAGGCTCGTTGCATAATGTACTATTATGCAACCAAAGTTCAACATCTCTCTCGTTCTCCTCAACCTGATGGTTGGTGGGTAGCATGACTGTCTTCACCAACGACCTTCTATCTTGAGCCAACTGCTTGATTAGTTGATATGGACTTTGTCCTTTAATGCCATCGAGGAACCCTGCTTTTGATGGTCCTCTTCTAGCCTTCCCTTCCAGTTTCCATTTTAATAAAAAACAAGATGTTCAGTAAAGAATATATAGCCTACTTTCTCCTAAATGCATGGGTATTGTTATAACTCTTTGTCCTTTTCAAGGAGTATAATTGAATGTTGGTTGTAGTAGCTTGTTGAAATACAACGTGCTATAGGGTGGTGTATTTTTGGAAATAGATGAGGAAGGATAGTGCCACATCCATCTCGTTTCCACCCCTCTTGCTCATCCAGTAATGTGTTATTAGGGTAAACAATTGACGGCTTCGGTGGCGTAGTTGGTAGCATGCTGAGCTTCTAAGCCAAAGGTCGCGGGTTCAAACCCGGCCAAGGTCGTTGGATTTTCTAAGAGCGTTAAAAAATCCCTCAGTATACCTTCGTTTGGTGGGGAAGTATAGCCGGCGGTCCCGTATCATAGATTTATGGCATCTAAAGATCCTTCCACTAATTACACTTGCGTGAAGCTAAATTATAGGTTGGATTTGACTAACGCTCTTATGTTCCAACATTCGTCGCCAGGAGCCGACTGCGGTGGCATCTAGTAACCAAGTTCAGAAGTTGACAATGGTGTTTGGTAGCAAATGTTGGAACTACTTGAAAATCGAATGTCTGCAGTCCTTACTTGAAATAAAAACAGATAACACACACTAATAGAGCCCTCACAATTAACACCGGTTATCAAATAAATAAATAAATACTCACACCCAAAGTACGTGGTGCTACATGACCGCGTTGCTGCAGCCCCTAAACTGAGGAACCAACCAACCAGGGTAATCTTATGTATAAAAGTGAAAGTCTGTATGTGGGTATGTGGGTGGATTTGTTCCGTATACAAATCTACACCGTTCCACCAAACTCAACCAAATTTTGCATACACATAGTTTAGGGCCCAGAAGGAACGGCTGGCTACATGTATTTTCGATAGTCTTTCTCATTCTTCTGAAATCGGCCTATTTGCACTCGAACAAAGGCTAATAAATTCAGAAAATTAACTTCTGAAGGAACGGCAAGGCCGGCCATCTCTATGGCAAAAGTAGCACAAGACGGGTCCACCAAGTTTCATTCTATCTCGGTAAGAGGCCATGCCACTCAATTTTCTCAACGGCAACACTACTTCAAGAAGTGATCACCAGGTTTCCACCTGTCTCTGTAAGGGGCTATGCTACCCCATTTTCTCCATGACTGCTGTCAAGACGTAAACACCAGGTCATGGGCCTCCATTTTCTATCCAAACCACGATAGGAACATTAGGAATCTGAACGCCTTACAAATCTAAATACGTAGTTTTTATAAATTTTATTAACAGGGGTCGATGTAGGGAATTAAAATAATAATAAAAACAAATACATCGGCTAATCCTGCACGCGGCCTAACGTAACAACGGCTATAGATATCATCAGCAAACTTAGTATTGAGATTAAGTGAGCTTAAATGATTCTGTTATTGTGGATTGATTTAGAGGCTTGGCGACATCATGGCCATGTAGCCATGTAGCCATGTGTAAGATTTTTTTCTGATAACCAGTGTTACTGTGATGGCTGTATTAGAGTGTGTATTTGTAATTCAGGTGAGGATTAAAAATGAGGTTGCTGTTGCCTTCAGTTAGAAACTATCCATGTATTTGCTTGGAGTAGAAGTGGGAAACCACGGAAAACATCTTCCAAGTTTTGCCACGGGAGGCGCAGTGTACCCCTTTCCAGCTCTCAGACCGGAATTAAAATTTCTTGGCAGAGCCGGATTCAAACTCCGACCTCCAAGGCGACAGCCGAGAATGTTAGCCGCTAATCAACGTGGTCGTCTAAAAGTGACATTTTGGGTCTAAAGTCATACTCTTGATGTCGCTGCTGTTACGGGAGATTTTGAATCTTTACCTTATGATGGAAGGTGTCACGCGCAATATATTGTATTGTTGTGTTATACTTTCCGTTAAGGTGTGTTCTACTGCTAATATGTTTATTAATCCTAATGTTTTTATGCTGCATTGTTTTAATTGTTGACATTGTTAACCTGTACCAGCTATCTTTTGTATTACAAATCAGGAATACAGTAACTGTGATAAGACTTGACTAAGACTAACAGAACCAGAATAACTTGTAGCAACCAAAATGGAACAGTAACCTAAAATGATTAATCACGCAGTGAACACTCCCTCTTTTCTACTTAAGACATGGCTATTAGAGTAAATAATTCGTACAGAACATTACCTCCTTCACTGCCTTCAACAGATACAGTACCGTAGCAAACCTACAGGTAACTGACGTCACCAATAATTCTCATAGTAATAATTAGAAGCCATGACCGGGCTCCTTTTGTACTTAAACATGGGTACTTTCAAATTACTAAGTACATAATATCGTACGTTTTTCGTACATAAAAAACTACATCCATACTAATATATAAAAGTGAGATGGTATGTGTCTGTGTGTCTGTGTATTACTCGATCACCAAAGAACCACTGGTCCGATTTACTTGAAATTTAAATGGAAGTAGCTGATTTACCTGGTTAATATGTAGGCTACTTTTGATTTCAATACTTTGCACTATTTAACGATGGCGACCATTTAAGTGACGTCACTACACCCTTCGGTTTCAAGCATTCGTATTTCAATTTCAAATAAAAAGAGAACGGTAAGAGATAGCAAACTTTTGATGGCATAAACTAGTTTTGAAATTTAAATTTCCATCAGCATGGTCCTTATAACTTTTCGTGTATCTCCAACTGTTAGCGAGTAAAACCTAATTGTGTGCTATAAAACAAGGTCAATGCCAAGCGGTGTAGCTGGACAAAATGTTCCATCCTAACTCTCCCTCCGGCCAGCACCTCGCCTATCCCCTGTTTTAAATGTCACCTTCACATTTCAATTTATTTATGACCAGTAGTGAAGCACGTGTACTTCAGCTAGTAATTTATACGAGTGAAAAAAGAAATAATTTCAAATTAGCAAGTATAAACTTACATAATCCAATAATTTGTCATCAATTCGAAGATTAGTTTTATTCAAAACTAGAAACGTTCAAATTTCATATTTTTAATATCTTCCTCTGGGGGGATTGATCCCCCTAATCACCCCCCCCCCCCTCCCACCATTGTTACACCACTGCATCTGGCCCACCCTTAAAGTTTAGTCAGGAGACATAGTCTACGTTTTACACCCATAACTTCATTATTGTTAATAGTTATTTCTATGCCTTTAATCCTATTGGTTGTCACTTTAACATGACAACAAACATCATTCCTATTACATTGCTGATTGTAATACACGTAAGTCTCGTAATAAAATTCTCCACGAGGAACGTCATTTCAGTTGCACGGTTGGCTGTTTGAAATGAATGTTTCTTTATGCAGAATTGCGCGAAATGAGGTACAGTACAAATAGTAGAAACTAATTCTGACGGAGTGGACTGGGGAATTGCTAATTCCATTTCAAGTAACCCACTTTATTTCTCTTCCTGGCCGCGGTAAAGGCCAAACCGCAGACGCATTACAATTTTACGAGTGTAACAATCTCCAAATACACGGAAACAAACTCATTTAATATGGAACAGTGGTGAACGTTGGGACCGAAATAATATGTTTACAACGTAAAAATTAACAAGCAGGGACATTCATTCGAGAGCGAATCATTATAGGAAAGCCACATCTGCATAGAAATGTGCGCAATATTCTTGATTCTATTTCAGAATTAATATGACCTCCATACAAACCATTTTAAGGCAACGTTATTCAAATCCATAAAATGCTTTGAAGATAATATATTAAGGTTAATGAGCGTCTTAATGATATAATATACTTTTATTTAAGTGTTCTTCGTATGTTTCCGTGAATAGAGACTTATTTTTATGAATGTCCATGGAAGCATAACTTTTACAGGGATGTACATATTATTAGACTAAAAGAATATAAATCAGTCACACATTTGTATTCAAAATCATTTTTTTAACATTATTTCTATTTCCCCACTTAGTGATGTTTTCTCCCACTGTGAACTTACAACTTATCCCATAAAATATTGCGTCTAGAAATTGTCAAAATTGGAGATTCTTAGGGATACCTGAGCTGGGATCGTTTTCTCTCTCTTTCAATTACTTTGGAATGTACCTTCTAAATCAGGTGATTTCAATCTAATGTCCACGAATCTTTGAATAGTTCAAGATTGAACCATCAGTAATAAAATACTTTAAATTCCTTTGCTCTTAATTCTTACAAAACTAGAGTAAAGTAATCGAAACGAAACTTTTGACATTCTGCATTAGCAAGGCTACTATTTTAGTGGAAACTCTAAAAAACATTTTACTCAGTTTCTTAAAAGAAAATGTAATAAAGACTATTAATTATACGTTTGAAATAATTTCACCGCATTAAAAACAATTTTACTGCATTAATTCGTAAAAAGTAAGAATTAAATGTTGGAAAACTTGGTTCAGTCTAATAATTTGCACACCTCTGTAAATCATTGTTGTCATAAAGAACAAGGCTGCTCAACAAACGGCCTACAGGCCGGACTAGGCATTATATTATGTGGTCCCCTGGCCGAGTTTTTATGCGTTTTTTTATTAGCCTACTTTCGATTTTTGCAAAAAGTGAAAGTAGACTTATGAGATCTACACAGGGCGAAAAAGTGTGTGTGTGTGTGTGTGTGTGTGTGTGTGTGTGTGTATGAGCGTGTGTGTGTGTGTCTGTGTGTGTGTGAGTGTGTGTACTCTGAATGTCTGTCCCCACTATCAATTCAAACACGGTGAAACCGAATTGAACGAAATTTGGTACAGTGGTAGAACTAGCAAAGGGCACCTCAGTGTCATGTTTTATATCACCGCGATCTTTACCAAAACTGAATGGCGGCCACTCAAACGTTCAAAACTTAAAAACAAATAACGACTAATCAAATCATCCGATCTCTACCAAATTCGGTAACAACATACCTTCATATAGGACGCGTCTTGTGACCAAACTACAAGGCCATCCGCCGTACCATTTCAGGATGGCGGCCGTGCGAATTATGCAAACATTAAAATCCATATCATGGGACCCACCAGTTCCGATTATCGAGCCAAGAATCGTTTAAACTGTTCTAAAGGAAGAGGCACCTTCGAAATTAAAAGTTTATTTTGTAATACTATAGTGCAGAAGTGATAAAAACACTGAGCCGTCTGAGTACAAGGCAAGATGGCAGCGGATATCTTGTGCCTGACTTATATTTCACTAATTTGAGTATTGCATGCAATACGGCGTACTGATACAAAATAAATAAACTTTGTATGAAATGCTTCATATGTAAATAATATACTCCACTGATGAAATCGTTTAGTGTAAATCATTAATTGCTAACACGTTCTATGTAACTCATTTGATATCAGTTAATGTACGTTCGCACGTTTGGCCCCGTGGTGAAGCGTTAGCCTACCAATCTCATGGCTATGGTTCAAACCCTATCAGAGTTAGGTTTTTTGCTTGAATTGCTTTATAAGTATCGTTTTGTAATGACTCAGACGTTTTAAAATTAATCGTTATACTAGATGAAACCCGTCAAAACATGACGGACAATGAAATATATATTTACTGAAGAAGCTTCTTATATAAGTTACATTCTTTGTACGATTACTTTTTAGCACTATTGCAACTTAAAGGGCGTCAAAGGATAGCACTCTCAACATTGCAATATAATGCTGGTCATGACTGAAAACGTGATGAGGTAAAGAGCCCAATACGTTCCAGAGTTTCTCCTTGAGCTTGATTGATTGTGATAAAGTAGGCCGAGCAAATAAGACATTGTTGCCTATTAGAAGAAAATGTACTGTACCTGCAAGTGTTTTATCGGAAGGTGTTAAATCAAGTCGTAGGATTTGAGCTCTCTGCCTAATATTACTACACCTATTATATCCGAATCCAAGCAATTTCTTACATATTTCTTACAATTTATATATTTCCATATATGAGTCCTTGGGAAACATTCAGATTTCTAAGGAGCATAACTATGGCTCAAACGTTCGGAGTATGTGGAAGCGAATCACTTAATTCCAAGGAATTGAAGAATTCTATAATAGGGAAATGAAGTAGCTGGCTTTCATCTTCAGTATCCAATTTGTTAACGCTGATGTATGTGTTTGAACTACTGGACATAAGTTCAATGACTTTTAAATTAATATCATTACATTGTTGCAAATTGGCAAATACATGTATTATACTGTATATTCCAGCATATCAATTTTACCATCACAACAGTAAAGGCCAAAATAACCACGCGTAGATTTTACGCAAGAGAAATACAATTTAGAACAATGTTTACTCGTCAAAGACCTTACACTGTACTGCATAATATCTGGAATTGTTTCTGAAATGGCCTATTTATATTGGATTTTAAATGTGGCTTCGTATTATTCGATAACACTATAGTGTCCTGCAATAACGGAGCCGCTAAATATTAAATGGCAAATAATACTTCCATTGCCGAAATCAACTGCGTAGTTAGACTCAGTACTCTAAACAAATAATCATTAAACAATTGTCTTATACAATGAAGTTCAAGATGACCGTCCAGAGACTTTCATACTCAAGTTGGTTAGTGAGGAGAATGCGATGAGACTGATCGCTTAAAATAAATTCCTTATAATTGTTCCTGCCAACGATTTTTTTTGCAATAGCTTGAAAACGCAGCTCAGAATGACGTTCTTCATTTTGTTATAAACAGTACAAAACTGCTCTAAATAAGCAATTTCCATCACCTGTTATAGGTTATGGCGGTACATTTTGCAGGGGAACATAGAATCACTTCGCCAACTACTGGAATGACCATAGGCCTATACTCAATACTCACTTCGGCAGTCACCCTAATGGAGGCAGTTTTTGAATTCTATGTCCCGTGCATGTCAAAAATCGTATTAACACATGGAAGCCCACCCATTCTTGTCTATCGCCCCGGAGACCCGGGTTACATTTCCGGCTCTGCCAAGAAATTTAATTCGGGTCTGAGGGCAAAAACGGGGCACATTCAGTCTCTTGAGGTATAACTAAGAAGAGGAAGGTTTGATTCCCACCTCGACAATCTTGGATGTGGTTTTTCGTGGTTTCCCACTTCCACTCAAGGCAAATACCTGGATGGTTCCTTACTTAAGGCCTTGGCCGTCCCTTTGCCATTTCCCACCTTAATTACAAATACACACATTAATGCAGCCATCACAATAACGCAGGTTATCAGAGAAAATTTTACACATACACACCAAAGTACACGGGGCTGAGTGACCACGATGTCGGAGCCCTTCAAACGAATTATGTGTGCCAAGTGTCTCTCGTGGCGAAAGCAATTGTGGACACGCGCGATTGCCTGGAAAACTTCTTTTTTCTTTAATAATTTAAGAGTACCGGTATATCAACGATGCATAATTATAACTTTTAGTCTAGGACGCTAATAACTTGACCTCCGAAGCATTGGGAAGAATTGCTATATTGAGGTACATAAACAACATAGCCTACACAATCAACTGTCAGTTAATGTTCTTCAACATTTTCCTTCTTAAATATTCCCCTCCTTTATAATTCTCCATCACGCGAAAATGCGCCATGTCTTGTGTTTTAAATATAGCGATGCAATGGAGCTGCCATCTGTTGTCAGTTACAGGAAATATATGGGCGAGGTACTGCCATCTGTTGTCAGTTACTGGAACTGATTGCAGATATTCGAACGGCGTATTGAGGACAACAGTTAGCTCTCTTGATCACATGCTGTAATGCAATGGTAAAACGGAAATAAAACATATTGAGAGGGAATGTAGAAATATGTATCTTTAACAGACATAAAACCTTACTAATACTCCTTGATTAAACAATATTTCAGTGGTAAAAAAAACTGGCGAGTGCTGGGATCGAACCTGTGCTCCTTGGAACCACAGTCAGTCGCCTTAACCACATAGCTACTCGAGCAGTTTCATTCAGTTGCAGACAAAAACATTCACTCCATTCAAAAGCCGCTGTCTGAAGGAAATAATCAATTTCGTTATCAAAAAAAATCAATGTTGCACATTCGTATACGTTCATACTGTTATTATATTTTATAGTCATAACTTGGCTAATGTATGATTTCAATTACATGGAAGCTTATTAAATAACTTACATTTTAATGGACTTCTCACCGCCATTTTGTCATGAGCCCAGGCGGATTGTGCGCATGCGTGAGGGATAGGAATTCTGCTATTTTCTATATTAATTTAAAAATATGCCGTAATATATTTGTTTATTTTAGAGACACTCTGCAAAACTACAGACCAAGAGCTTTCGTTAGAGTGCTCTACGAAGTAAATCGGTTCTGTCGTTCTCTCAATCTCGTGATAACAAAAATCACCTTACTGTTTTAAATATATAGATTATGCATAGTACGATGGAAAATATATAATTAAAACAAAATTCGCCAGCAGATTTGCACGAGACATCTAGAAACAAAAAAGTGAATTATCATGGCGAACTGCACGCCGGCCAACAGATTAACTTACAGATTTTATTGAAAAGTTTATGTTTATGGCCGCTAGAATGCACTCCCCCTGTTAGGATTATCTTGTTCGATACTTCTCCATTAGATGTCACGACTGGTCTACATGGGACTCCATTTATTAGTATACCATCGGCATTCTATGCGCATCGAATTTGAAGAATGACAAGATGATACTCCGATTCATTTTTACTTTTTATTTTAAAGGGTTTGTAACAGGTTATTGTGCGTTATTTGAAAAAGTTAATTGAAGTAAAGAACAAAACGATTTCACATAGTATCTGAACTCTAGCCGTTGGTGCTAGTTCAGGATATTAATTAATACTTTTATTGCAGCCAAATAGCAATCGAAAATATCCACATAGTTGGTATACACACGTCTCTGTAGGACCATGGAAAGATTTGTTAATTCAATTAGGGTTGTGAAAGCCATGCACAGCCAGACGTGTAAAGACGTGCCTCAACTCAAAGTTGGATGTTGCCCGCGTCAGGCCGATTATGTAATAATAATAATAATAATAATAATAATAATAATAATGTTATTGGTTTTACGTCCCTTTTAACTACTGTTGGTTTTAGAGACGCCGGGGTGCCGGAATTTTTCCCGGAAGGGGATCTTTAACGTGCCAGTAAATCTACTAACACGGCTCCCTCGCATTTGTGCACCCTCAAATGCCAGCTGACTGCGCCAGGATACGAACCTGCAACATAGGACCCAGCAAGCGAGAACTTTACCGCTATAGCCACGCAGCCAGTCCGGTCGATTATGTATCCAGATCCATAACATTCTTGAGATACTTCTTATCTTTCTTTCTTCAATGATTGTAGCAGTTGTTTTCGAGGTTGTGGTGTTTGGTGGAGGTAAATAGTTTTTAAGGTCTTCAACCAAGGAATGATTCTATTATACTCTTTGATAAAAACATCGAGTTATAACTATACTCATACATTTAGGAGAAAGTAGGCTATATGTTCTTTACTGAACATCTTGTTTTTAGTTTCAATGTATGTTTTTAGTAGATACCGGAAAACCTAGCTAATAAGAACTTTGTTGTAATTTATGGAGAAAGGAGATAAAACCACAAAATAAATCTCTGAATTATTCGTGATGTCAAGGAAAGTTCTAAGATACATAATTATACCCACCTTAATATCAGATAAGCTTTTGACTTTCTCCATTGGTTTCTTGGAATGACAGCAAGAGACTTCCCTGGAGAGTGAAAGACCTACTGCTTTCCACGGGGAATTATGTAGGTAGAGTTATCTCGTGACATCCGCAGGAAATGGCCAGTTTACACATAAAAAGTCCTTTTGGAGGTTCATTGTGGTTTACTACTTAAGATTAAACTAACATTCCTACGAACTACTGATATTTAAAGTGGTTTTAATAATTAATTTGTGAACGAAAATGTCCCTTTCCAAATGTAGAAATGTGGACCGTGAGTGCCGTTCTTTTAAAGAACAGTGGACAGATGACTTTCTTGTATTGAGAATACTGGAAAAGTAATGTGTCTGATATGCAAGGAAAATATTTAAGATTCTAATGAATACATCATCAGGGCCGGCATTATATTTCTAAGCACATATCTGTCCAGACCATAAAAAGACGATGAAGTATTACGGTACAAAAAAAATCAAATTGAATGAAAGGTCTCGCCGCTCAAAAACAAATGTTCACGAAACAGATCGAGGAAGATATAGTTGCAGTTCGCGCTTGTTATAGAGTTGTATAATTATTAGCCGCGAAAGGGAAACCATTTTCTGATGGAGAGTTTGTGGAGAACTGTCTACTTTCTGTAATGGAAGAAATTTGTGTCATCAAAAGAAGGAGCTTATAAATTCGGTCTGCTTATCGCGGAGCACAGTGAGGAGAAGAACACAGGAATTCGGGGCTAATTCGAGCAAAAAAATCAAAATTATTGGAGTGTTTTCCGTTGGTTTTAGATGGAAGTAATGACGTCCGTGATACAGCACAACTTTTAATGTTTATTCCTGGCATTCACAAAGCCTGTGCAACAACTGTTGAGCTTGCATCAAGAAGCATCCATGTAACTACAACAGGTGATGATTTGTTTCTCCAATCGAGTAAAACATTGAAAAATCTCTATTTAGGACGGAGCAAAGAATAAGAGTGGTACAAAAAATGGATTAATTTGATGAATAAGAATTGTATTTACTAATATAATTACTGATATGCCTCTTGAATTGCACTGCATTATTCATCAACAAGTTCTATGTGGAAAAGTATTAAATTTACAACATGTGATGGGCACAGTGGCATCTACAATTTCGATCACATGGGCTCAATCATTGGCAGTTCCAATCATTTCTGGCTGACATTGATTGTAATTATAGCGATGTAATTTATCACACGCTGGCTTGGTCGTGGTAATATTTTGAAACGCTTCTTCCATCTTCGTGAAGAAATTAACACATTTATGAACATGAAACAGAAAGAAGTGGCAGAATTTGGGAACGAAAATTAGATGTGAGAATTATCAATGCTCACAGATTTAACGCGACATTTAAATATTTTGAATGAGGGTATACAAGGGAAAGGCGTACTTTTAAACGAAGTGTATAGTTGTGTGTTGGTGATTCAAAATAAATTGAAATTATGTCGACAGCAATTTAGAAAAGGTTACAGTGGGATCAATCAGCTGGTATGGCAACAATTGGTTTACAATGTATCGAAATGACGTCAATCGTCACTTATTTTCAACTTGGAAACCTCTATGGAAATGTACAAATTATTTCTGATCGGCGAAGAGTTTATGGAAAAGTTGCAGCACACTTTACAAATGAAATATTGAAATTATGACGTAATATCCTCTTATTACGAAACTTGTGATAATCCATTCAGCGACGAAATATAAATCGAACACTTGTTTTTTATACACTGTTGCTAATTTGACTTATAATGCTTGTGGTAACTTCCGTTGAATGCTTTTTTGTTAAAAAAATAATTGCAAGTCTTTGTTTATTTGTTGAATAAATATATGCAGTGAAATGTTATGTTCATTAATTAATGAAGAGTCCTCAGCTCACACAGTAAAGAAGTGAAAATGCACTTTATATAAGGAGGCGTAATGCATGGTGCACTGCCCCTCTGTTGGTCCGGGTACGGTTACCAAGAAGCCGCTGGTGAGACTAACTTGGTGAACCTAGACGAAACCCCACAAAAGACACAGCAAACATTTACAAGATTTCTCGAGTTTGAATGACTTGTTCGTGAAAGCCATTATGTCATAATTATATTATTATTATTATTATTATTATTATTATTATTATTATTATTATTATTATTATTATTATTATTTTCTCACAGGGTTTCCCTGGTGAATAGCCAATAACGGGCTTTTAAGATCAAGTTTTATTGACTTCAATACAAAGTGATTATAGGTTATATTTGGCTGGTTAGGAAACGGTCTATCAAGTTACAACGTTCGCTGCAAGTGTTAGTGACAGTAGCATCTGGTAGCCAACGTTGGAACTACATGAAATTGAACTTGTTGGGAGCCTCGAGCGTTCAATCAAAAATGCCCAGCTTATGGCCATTGGCTGTGATTAATATATCATCAAACTGATATATTTTGATTGGTAGTGTTGGCGTTGAAAGTCTATGCTGGAACTACAGTAGTTACATCGTTTTGGTCACCGATAGCACTTCGTCACTATATGGCACGTTCCCAATGTCGTTGCGTTCTATTTTTGGAGAAACAGTTTCTTCCAAAGGACAATCTTTGATATAGAATCGGGGATCTTGCGTGACATCTCTTCTCATGCCCCGATAATCAGACACTAGACGATCTTGACTTGTTTCCACAGTCTCGTGATCTCCTCAGCTAGCATTATTATTATTAAAACTCAGCAATTTTTCTAGGTTTGTGCCGTGTCTTGTGTGGGGTGTCACCTAGGACACCAAGCTGGCTCATCAGCGGGCTCTTTGAGTCCCCGCCCGGACCCCAGCTGGAGTAGCGAATTGCGCCTTACCTCACTTTTGATGAAGCGCACCAACGCCTATTTACTGCGAGAAGCAAAGGCTCAAGCAGCCATAACCTCCCTCTAAAGGCTTCCAAAAGGATGGTATATTGGCTTTCACGGCCAGTGAAATAAAACTCCACACAAGACACGGCACAAGCCTAGAAAAGTTTCTGAGTTTTAATTCACTGGCCGTGAAAGCCAATATACCATATTATTATTATTATTATTATTATTATTATTACTGACTGTATTGGCTACGCTGTCTAAAGCTCAGCATTTAGGTCATGGGGCCAAGCTCTCTGCTGACTCGGTAGGCGCGTGGGATCGAGCCCCACCGTCGCCCGTCCTTGAAATGGTTTTCCGTAGTTTCCCCATTTTCAACACCAAGCAAATGCTGGAATGGTACCTTCTGACAGGCCACGGCCGCTTCCATCAACATCCTTGCCCAGTTTCGTTCATCTTCATCCATTCCATCTCTCATCCCGACGCGCAGGTCGCCTACGGGCGTCGACTGGAAAGAATTGCACTCGGCCTCTCAGGAAGCCACACGAAAAAAAATCTTATTATTATTATTAATAGTAGTAGTAGTAGTATTTTCGGGGTTGCCACACTCACAATCCTCAAATGCCTCCCCATAATCGGGTTGCCAGATTAGATATCTTTGGGGATATAAAATGTAGAAATGTAGGAAATTTAAAAATTATTAAATTATTTTAATATTATTTTAAATTGCGTATGCCATGGTTATTTTGGTCGATAAATTATGTGAGGTCAAAAGGCATTCGCAACAAATCGACTGGATGATAGATGTTTTATTCTGGTATGACCTGATAACATTGTTGATACAAGCCATGACAGACATATTGGGAACAACACATATCATATCCTTGTTTTATTGTGTGTTCACTATCATAGCAGTTATCAGGTCTGCTGTACTATATAGTTCAGATTTAGAGATCCACATCTAAAGTTCTCTATTGCCAGGGTTACCACACTCACAATTCTCAAGTGCCTACCTACCATCAGCGTGCCTGATTGAGCAAACTTTGGAAATTCTTAGAAAAATACAAAAGAGAATAAATTGTTGTTATTGTTTTCTTTAGGGCCTGGGAAATGTTAGTCAGTAGCCTCATGTACAAGGGTGTGTATATGATAGTTAACATTCCTTTGATAACTGAAGTAGAGTGAGTTAGTTAGTTATTGTTGTTTTAAGGGGCGAAAGTACGAGGTCATCTGCCCCTAAAGAAGTAGAGTAACCGTATCAATTTAAGGTCTTCAATGACGAGGATATTCTGAATTACGGCCCTTTCACACCAGTTGTTTTTTACTGGTTAAGAAACGTTCATCAGTGTATATCCGGTTTTTAGCCTATTTTCATTTATATAGTTTTAAAAAAGTTTATATTTCCGCCTGAATCAATACATTAATGAAAAATTTATTAACGAAGTTGTTCTTGGAAACGGTACATGTTTCAGGGACTAATGAACAATTTGTGTCCCCTTCATCAGCCAAATATAAAGCTTCGAGTGAAGCGAGAAGCCTCCAGCCTTTCTAGCATTGTTCAGCATTTGTAGCATTTAAAATTATACAAAGTCTAGTCTTTCAGACTGTCACTTTTTCTCGTAACAACAAGATGGCGACTGTGCGAAATTTTACAATTATGCGATTGAAGTGAACGTTTGAATAATAAACCTATGCAATATCCTTCATCTAATGGTACATAACTCTATGGCCTACATATAGAACAATCCAAAATGGTGATCATCCGAAATATTTCGATGCATCTCAATATCTCCGAATCTATTACAGCACTCAAACTGATTTTTTAAATTTTGATAGAGGCTATGGGCTTTTCAATAACCTGAATAACACAAATAGGCTACAACATGACGGCGATGCGAAATTTAAATATTTATATAGCCTAGATGTTTCTCGGAAACTTCTTGTAATAGGCAGGAGAATTTAAATGGAAAAGACCAGTGGGATATATGAAAATAGGCAATTTAGTTCTTCACGGAACTACTTGTTTTCGTACGGTTTGGGAGCTATTGTGAGGTCGCTTGTTTATTTCTTGTCTTGTCTTCAATACTCCTGTGTTCGTCCATTGAGGATCGACGTAATTTAATCACTCTGTGTATTTTCTTTCATAGAAGAAGGAAACACCGGCGAGTGTGGGACGTATGGGTTCATCCAATGGTTGCAAAGCGAAAGGATTTGAAGTTTTGCGTAATCCTTTTTCCAGAGTTCATAAATTATGTTTCTTTAAATGATTATAGAATGAGTATTAATTCTTTTCAGACCGGTTGTGTGGTTCAGCGGTAACGTTTTTGCCTGTTGTTCCCAAAGTTGCAGGATCGAATCCTAGCACAGTCAGCTATTATTTGAGGGTACGCAAATGCGATGGAGCCGTATTAGTGGATTTACTGGCACGTTTAAGAACCCCTTCGGGGCAAAATTCAGGCACCCTGGCGTCTCCAAACGCCGCAGTTGTTAAAAGGGACGTCAAGCCATTAACATCAAAATTAATTATTTTCAAGAGCTACACAATTCATTTGAGCACACACTACAGGGTCAGAATACTGTAATGTCGAATTGCATCACACTCAAGGAAAAGCTTTCTCTGATACTCAAGTAAGAAAATCAAAATATTATATACCTTCACAAATAGCAAAATATGTTTTTAAACATTTACAGGTAGGTTACAGCTAAATGAAACGTACATATTTCAATAAATGAACAGTGTAATTCTCAAAATGAAAGCATGTTAACAATTTACAGCAGGCGGTCTCAACCTGTTGCCCGCGAGCAACCCGGTGCTCTTTAAAAGAAATTTGGTGCCCCCGTCATACCAGCCAAGCAAAAGTGCTCGCACCAAAAGCTACCCTGTGATCCATTCCTCAATTCAGATTTTGTTGCACGAACCGGAATAATAGTGTTTTCATTACAAGTCTTCACAGCCAGAAACAATATAATTTTTTGAAATCTTTTTTTAATCTACAGTAAAAATAATTAGACATCCCTAATTTAAGTGTAACACGAACGATGTTGATTCGTCTCGACTGTCCTTACGTTAGTTTATCTTATCTGCATGAGTCATGCAAGCTTTTGCAGCATGCCTGGTGAGTAGTGAATCCCTAGCTATTTCACCACTTCAGTGTGAGAGAGAAATAGGAAAACGAAACAGAGGCGCATGCTTGCTGCATTCTTCTTGCTGTCGTTTCAACCATCTACGGACCACGTTATTTCAACTGTCCTTTTCCATGGCTTTGCGCTTGGGCTTTAACGTTCGCCCAGTATTCCCGCATTCAATTCCTGAGCTGTTACTTCCTTGCTTCAGTCCATGTATTGCCAGTTTTTAGCCTATTTTCATTTATGAAACAAGTGGTTCCGTGAAGAACTATACAGCCTATTTTCATATATCCTACGTATGTTAATTGCCACTATCAACATACTAAATTTCAGTTTGATTGCTGTAATAGATTCGTAGACATTGAGAACCGACTAAGAATTGCGGATGGTCGCCATTTTGGATTTTTATATGGGCCTATGTAGGTCTTAGAGTTCTGTACTGTTACATGAAGATTATTGTATATGGGTAGTATTCAAACTTCAATCGCATGATTAGGACACAAGAAGTAGAAATGAGATTTTAAAATTTTGCACAGCTGCCATCTTGAGGTTATAGAAACAATTGAAATAAATTAGTTGCCAGAGGATTAACATGTGTAAAAGGATTTACTGTACCATTATAACAATCCAACATGAAATATATAGATGGCTCTGAATATCTACGAAGCTATTATAGCAATCAAACTGATTTTTTTTAATGTTCATAGGGGCTACGAACATAAGTTCACCTATAGGACTTTCAATAACATGGTGATCACAAATCCAACATGGCGGCGATGCGAAATATAAATATTGACATGGTCGTTTCTCGCAATTTAACCATCCGAGTGCAGTGACACTTGGTACAGTAAATCCTTATACAAATGTTAATCCACTGGCATCTAATTTATTTCAATTGTTTCCATAACCACAAGATGGCAGCTGTGCGAAATTTTTAAATCTTGTGTTTACTTCTTGTGTCCTAATCATGCGATTGAAGTTTGAATACTAAACGTACACAATAATCTTCATGTAACAGTACATAACTCTAAGACCTACATACATAAAAGTCGAACATTGCGACCATCCGCAATATTTATTCGGTTCTCAATATCTACGAATCTATTACAGCAAACAAACTGACATTTTGTATGTTGATAGAGGCAATTAACATAAGTAGGATATATGAAAATAGGCTGTATAGTTCTTCACGGAACTACTTGTTATAATAATTGTGGTCACACTGTCATTATGCAAGGGTTCGACACTGATGTTTAACTATATAACGGTCTGTTACTTCTTCACGCAAAATGTTATTCTCCGCAGAGATGTTGATTGGTTCCCTAGTTTAGGGGCTGCGACAACGCGGTTATGTAGCCCCATGTACTTTGGGTGTGTGTAGAATCTGTCTAATAAACGGTGTTAATTGTGATGGCAGTATTAGTCTGTAATTCAGGTAAGGACTGCAGACGGTCAATTTCAAGTAATAGTTCCTCATTTTGCTACCAAATACTACCGTCAACGACACCTAGCTGTGAACTTGGCTACTAGATGCCACCGCAACTCTCAAAGAAAGTTGGAACTTCCCCTCCGAAGGAAAGCATACTGAGGTATTTTTAGCGCTCTTAGAAAATCCAACGACTTCGGGCGGCATTGAACCCGCGACCTTGAACATAGAAGTTCATCATGCTACCAGTTACGTCACCGAAGTCGCTTCCCACAGTGTCAGATGGAAAACTGAGTGTGATCTCGTGCAGTGGCGTTGTCATGGCCACCTCGGATGGCTCATTCCTCATCAATTTAGTAACGTTGTCATGCCAACTTCTGATGGCTCTTGGCATTTTGTTCTAATTACGAAATCATTTTGCTCATCCCTTGGCGTAGGCTAATGGTGGATCCTATCGAAAATTCCTTCAGACAAAAGTTTGAGGTAATTATTAGGGGAATATTGTCCATTTTGTACGGTTTTGATAGTGTGCCTATTAAGAGAGTTATTATTACTGTTTCCCGAAAAAAAAAACACTTTTTCCCACCCCTTTGGTCAATGTTTGCTTTGATAAAATCTTTTCAAACATAAATGTTTGGGCCCTATCCGACACATAGTATGAACTTTGAATGGATCGATATTTCACATATTAAGAGAGTTATAGCGATATTACACTTTCTCGAAATAATCCCCCTCATTTTCACCCCCTTCGACCGATTGTGCCCATTAACGAACTCGACCGAGTTTGTAAAGGGATACATATTATGTAAAAAAATCATAGTGTTTGGAGCAAAATTGCGGTAGTTATCGTGTCCACAAGAAAGTGATATATATACTTTTGAACTGACGGTTGTTTTGGGGTCTAGGAGATGTGAAACGCGATGATATGTTGAAATTTTCCGGTAGTCGTAACATGGTACCCATTGCAATAGCGTTCTAATGAAATCCACCTAATACCTTAATCCACATATATGCAGGCATAGATTTAATAGCCGGAGTGCAAGATATGTGATGATTATCGCTTGATGATCAAAACTGGTCCTCCAAGTGAATTAATTTATCTCATGTAGGGTAAAAGCACCAGTAGTTGACAGTATAAGAATCATTTTGTACAATTTCAACCACATTTGCTCTAATTTCTATAACAGGACCTCTTTTTTTGGTGTCCTGTATATTTCATACATTCTCCTAAAGAATCTCCATAAAAAAATAGACTATGTCTGCTAAGAAAGGAGAAATATAAAATTTCTTAGTTCTCTGATTTGAGTCAATAGTTGACACTCCGATTTCTGAAATTTTCAGTGGTTGACAGGGTGATGTATCAGTAGTTGACATGCAAAAAATAACTCTGTTCAACTGCAGCTACCGTTCATTTATTAACTAAAAAGACAAGTAAACATCCTTAGAGTTTAGGATCAACATCAGAACAAAAATCAAACATCAAAAAAGGATCATTTTACGCAAGCATGATAACAGGACACTCAAAAGGGTACATCAAGTGAATATGAAAATTGATATCTCTTGTCAGTGTCTGAGCCATATACCAATGGGGATGGTAACTTTTCAACAATACGATCCAGACCACGAACTACAGTCCTTTGCTGCTCGTCCCTTACGTACACATTTCGCAGCCTATTCAAAGGTTTCAGGACAGCTGCATTGAAATGATCTTCATCCAGTATGTTCACTATCTCAAATAGATGCTTACAATACCGTTTTGATTTTTTCATCAATGCTAAGACAAATGTGCCTTCACTAATGGAATCACTTTTAAGACATGCTGGCTGGGAACTCACACTTTCATTATTTTTGTTTTTATTTGAGAACTCAGCCATTGAAACTTCAGAAGTACCACTACACTCAGAATTTAATGACGTTTTACCAATAGTTTTCTGAACTTCGACGCTGACCTGAGAGGTTTCCATTACACATTGAGATTCCCCGGTTACTTCAGCAGCTTCAACCTCAATTGTTCCAGGGATTTCAAAGTTCACGGAATTGCCACTCCTTGATGCTTCACTATCTATTTCTTGAACTTCTCCCAAGGCGGCTTCGGTGGCGTAGTTGGTAGCATGCTGAGCTTCTATGCCCAAGATAGCGGGTTCAAACCCGGCCGAAGCCGTCGGATTTTTTAAGAGCGTTAAAAATCCCTCAGTATGCCTTCCTTCGGAGGGGAAGTAAAGCCGGCGGTCCCATGTCATAGATTTATGGCATGTTAAAGATCTTTCCACTAATTACACCTGTGTGAAACTAAATTGGATAGGTTAAGAATGTAAACAACGCTCTTAGGTTGCTACGTTCGTTGCCAAGAGCCGACTGCGGTGGCGTCTAGTAGCTAGTTCTGAACTAGGCCTAGTAGTCGTTGACGGTGGCGTTTGGCGGCAAAAGTAGGAACTATTTGAAAATTCAAAGTTGCAGTCTCTACTTGAATTAAAAAACAGATACACACACTAATACAGTCATCACAATTAACACCGGTTATCAGACAGATTCTACACACACCCAAAGTACACGGGGCTACATGACCGCGTTGTCGCAGCCCCTAAACTAAGGAACCAACCAACCAACCGAACTTCTCCCATCAAGGCTTTAGGCAGCTTTTTCACAATATTTTCATAGTCTGAAATATCAGAATCAGAATGGCCCAAGCTTACATCATCAAGACTTTCTCCTGAAGGAATCCACTCTTCATCAGAGTCAGAAGATGATACCAACTTCCTTTTCTTCTTTATTGTGATCTTAGCTTGTGGCTTCTTAACCTGCTTTTTCTTTTTTAGCTCTTCTTTTTCCAACCTTTTCCTCTGCCGCTCCAATGCTTTTGTCTTCTTAATTTCCTCCAATTCTTGCTTTTTCCTTGCTTTGTTCTCATGGTACTCCCTCCATGTTTCAGATAATACAAAGCGTGGTACCTTCTCATTTCTTTTAGTTTTCTTTTGAGGTTCTTCTGGCCAGAATAAAACCTTCTTAAAGGGACTTGGAATATTTGAAGAGTTGGCTATTGAGGGACCAACTGGTTTTGTAACACATGGCTGTTGGGTAGTGTCTGGTCCATTACTGCCCAAGGAAAGAAGAGCTGGCTCAGAGTTATCGGAGGAAGGATGAGTAGTATTTTCTTCGGGTGCATTTTGTTTCACCATCTCACTGGTCAATGCAAAACTATCTTCAAGATCGATTTCCTTGCCAAGGTTGGAAATGGCACTAGAATCGGCTTCATTTTCTAAACTTTGTTCACATATATCACCTGGACTCAAGTTGCGGCCCAGTTTCTTCCAGATTTCATGCAAGGATTTGTCTTCATTGCCTTCCGCCATTGTTGAGGTGGTTCGAAATAGCTGTAACTTTTCTGGCCCTATGATGTCTTCAATTACAGAATGAGCAATTCTCATATGTTGAAGATTATGTTTGTTACGTTGTGTTCTGGAAGAGCCACCATCGTAAGAGCTTTTATTGTGCTCGAATGGCGCAAGTGGGTTCCATGGTACCAGTCCACATTTTCTAAATCCGTTCATAAATATGCTGGATGGTAGCTCATCTAGGGCTTCTTTCAGTAGTGGAGCAAAATGTCTCTTTTTCAAGACAGGGTTGTCGACATTTTTTAACCTCCAGTCATGAACTTTAACTTTCCACCTACCCTTCAGCGATCGGAAAACTGATACATCCATAGGCTGTATCAAGTGTGTAGCGTTAGGGCACAAAGCTACCAGTAATATGCCATTTTCGTCGCAGAACCGGCTAGCATGCAGTGTCAAGTGAGATGCATGCCCATCTATGAAAAGAATAACAGGTAGAGGGATCTTACATTCCACTAACCATGGGTGAAATACATTTGCTAAATATTCGTAGAATAGACCAGCATTCATCCATCCCGTTTCTGACCTCCCAACACCCCAACCTTGGGGAATACTGGCCGACAAGTCAGCTGGAACTCTTTCATACTTAAAAACAACTGATGGGGGAGACATCACACCAGCGGCATTAGCTGTTAACAAAACAGTTAAACATTCTTTTTCCTCAGGGTTCACTTGGCTGTACACCTGCTTGTCTCCCTTTGTAGCAAGAACCTTGTTTCCTTTAGGGTTCAAGAAAAACGCACTTTCATCTCCATTGAAAACTCTGTTCGGGTCCATCAAAATATCTGTCAGATTGTTTTCCTGAAGATAGGTGTACACATGTGTGTACCACTCACTTAAGACTTCTTGTGTGACACAGGCCCTTGACACAGTCAGATTTTCTGCGACTCTGATGGATACTGAGGGGTTACGCTTTAGGAACGATTTGAACCAAGTCCTACCTGGGCGTCCATCTGTGAACAATGGACTTGTGCGATTCATATTTTTTAATATTTGCTGAACACTGTCAGCCACTTGATTCCTGGTGACTGGGAAGCCAGCTTTAGCAACATGCTTAATCCACGTTACCAAATTTGCTTCATCTTCAGTGGTTAAAACTGTAGATGGACCCATTTTACGCCCTATAGGGGTCTTGCCTCTTGCCTTGTAAAGCAAGGTTACACGAGGAACACCAGGCTGTCTAGCTGCAGTAGCAACTGGGATTCCTCTATTTACATCAGCTAGTGCCCTCTCCATTTGCTCGTGCTCATAATTCAGTAATCTCCTGCGGGGTACCATCTTAATATACCTAAATGAAAGGATAAAACAAACGAAAATAAATAAAAATAATCAAGTTCTAGTAGTTGACAGCCTTGGCATCAGTAGCTGACACCCCCTGTCAACTACTGGATACGCTTATGCTATCTGTGTGAAATTCCACCAGTTTAGAGGGCATATATTTAGGAAGCCCGGGTAAAATTAACAAGAAGATCAATTTGACATATGAAATGAGCTAGTGGTTGACATTCCTGTCAAGCACTGAAAAATCTATTTTATTCCGATCTAGTAGTTGACACCCTACATAACCTTAGCAGAATCGTAAAATAAGCAATAAAAGGCAAATAATATGTATCTACAATATCACTCTAAAACGAGGAAATTCAAAGTTTTAAAGGCGTTCGATATTTTTAGATATATTAAACTTAATATTCACCTGAAGTTCCTTAACAAAAGCGATAAGCATCCAACACAATTTCAGGTCTTACTATGAATGGCAACAATCAAAATTGTGTCAGGCCGCCAATTCCGCCAGGTGGTGCGAGGTTGCCGCTTATTTCCAAAGAGAACAAATGAGGGTTTGCACGCGTTCGGAAACAAAGCAGTCATATAAAATGCATGCCTTAATATGCTACAATATGTGGCCAAGTGTCAACTACTGATACTCTGTCAACTACTGGTGCTTTTACCCTAATTCTTTTCAGCATAAATTTTATTTGTGATCAAAAATGAGTCAACGACTGAATGTGAAGCAGCCTAACAAGAGTTGAAACATGACGCAATTGATTTGCGCTGTTTCCTGGCGGTGTAACGAGATAGCGAAACACACAGTACAGTAGTATGGAATTACGCGGCCATTCTGATAGGATAGTTAATCGGTTTGTGGGTGGCGCGCACAGCCCGGTACGTGCAGCACATTGAAATAAAAGAAAAACTGTAGTTCATGTTTTCAATGGACTACACCATTCGCTCTACCTCCTGTCTCGATTACAAATGAGATCTAAAGAACGAAACAACGTTCGAATAGCTAATTTTGTACGCTACGTGACGTTAATAATATCGCTAAACACCAGAGCGTTTATTGCATTGTTAGTAGTTCCCAGTCAACGAATGCTGACCACAACAGCTTATTATAGTCAGTGCGGCTACTTATTATACATGTACAGTAGATAATGTATGACGCTGTTGAAATTGATGGCTTACAGTACTGGAAATACTGGTATTATTTTGGAATTCTCCAAAAATACAGCAGCAGTGGCGGCCCTTGTCGTTTAACTGGAAGGGACAATCATATATTTTAATGTTGGAAACGTTTTTTAGAAGACACTAGGAACACTCAAGAGTCCAGTTTAGGAAAAATGCCAAGTTTTGAAAATTGTGCCAAAACTTGTAAAAGTAGAAGACCCGAAAAAGTGTCAAAATGCGTGTGAAAATTTTCGGCTTAAATGATAATTTGATAAACATGCTAAAACTCTCGTCTTTTAAAATATAACTTGGTCTACAAATTTAAATGAAATTAAAGTTTGATTGTTTTAATATATTTGTTGTTGATTCAACATCCCTCTGGTAGCAATTAATAGGGAACTCTACGTATAGAGCCCTGCGCGGATAAACCAAACGTTATCCGCATCCGCCCCGCATCCGCACGACTGTTATCCGCATCCGCACGACTGTTATCCGCATCCGCACGACTGTTATCCGCATCCGCCCCGCATCCGCATGACTGTTATCCGCATCCGCACCGCATCCACATGACTTTTATCCAAATCTGCTGTTATTTCAATATTATTTTTAATTTATTAGATAAAGCATAAAGTGTTAAATCAACACATTTAGATATTTGAGGAGAAAGTCTCCTGACAATTTGCTTCATTGCAAGGGTCTTCAAGTTGGATGACACTTCTGGTTTCTTAACATCCGCTTTAGACAAAAAACTGGCTATACTTTTTTGGCTCCTTTCGCACTTGTGCCTCAGTAGGTTTGATGCGCCTGAGTATGAATACACTTTTTTTTTACAGGTAAAACATCCTACTATATCGTTCACCTTTTCGTTTCCAATGAAAACGTACCCGAACGTCTGCCATATCGTTGACTTGAGCTTTGTTTCACGCACTATTGAATATTCACCTTGTTTTATTTTAATAGATAATTTATCCATGTAGGTGAAAGGATGTTCATATTCCCGGTCGCGATAACATTCACGTGAACTTCTCTTTACGCTTGGAGAAAGGGATTGACATTTGGCCGGAAATTCCAAGTCAGTCATCATCCTTCTGCTTCTTGACCCATCCATGTTCGCATAGATGATATCTCTCTCCGTTACAATATCACAGCCATCGTGTTTCACTGCCAAGTTGGAAATAAATCTACAGATACACCTGGAGCCACATCTTTCAGGATAGCTTAGGCGGCTAAGTAGCTAAATTGAGGAATGTTAATGATGTCACCACGATGAACTAACAAGCTTATTGACAGCATTATATCTCGTACGTATAGTACTAATGGCAGCGAGAAATGAAGAGATGTTAAGAGAATCAAACATACGGTACTTAATAAAATGTAGTTGAAAGCATATGAGGAAAATAATCTTCTCGTGCAATACGTGCCTGAATATTTCATACGCAATAGGCTAAAGGAGTATTCCTCTTTTAAGCATGAAACTGTAAATGAGCATATCAAATAATATGTAGCCTACTACAGTGTGTCCGCAAAGTCTCTCCGCAGTGCGTGTCTCGCCTTGCGGGACGTGTTGGGTTGGCAGTACATTTTGTTATGTTGTTACTAGGAAAAAAAGAACATTAAATCAAGTAGATTAAGTACTCACCACTATCACACTGTGCTCCGTAAAGTTTCCATCAGCACGGAATACCTAATCCACTAAAAACACACGCTCTTCAGTAGTAGCCACTGCGGAGAGACTTTGCGGACACACTGTATTATCGTAAGTTCCACATCGTATTCTGAAAACTATCCGCAAATTTACTCGAAACATTATCCGCTATCCGCACAGCTATGCAAGCTATATCCGCGTGGCGAAAAATTTTGCGGATATCTGCGGGTTTATCCGCGGATATCCGCATCCACGCAGGGCTTTACATATAACTACTTATAATGATTTATTATCTTAATTCTAACAAGATCTTACTTCTAACAAGGGAAACATTTGATAATAATAATATAGGTCAAAGAACCCCATGAATCCAAAGATATGACATCACACAGAATGATCAAAGATTCCCGACTGTGCTACGGGCGCTGCCGTTCGTGGGCACTGGGTGAACCACCTTTAGTACAGAGCGCAGCACCGTACACTATTCATTGATTCGTTGTCTTCAATTTATGGGCACAGATTTTTGAATTTCTCAAAACGGAAGTAGATATTTAGATTTTGATTTGATCATGTATGGGTCGACACGAGCGCTCACAGTGATAGATTTAGTGAACTACATACGACAAAGGATGTGGTCTGACGCTTGGTGTCCATGACTTGTCAGTTTAGTGTGTTTCACCATGCCGCCAACACGTAAGAGGCGTTTGCTTAATACACAAAATATTCAAAAGTGGAATAACAAAATTAAAAAGCAGTAGGTTAAGTACGAGTAGTAAGATTCAGTGACGAACCTGGAACGAGTCGGCAAACGCTTGGATTTAAATCAGAACTTGTTCTACATATTTAAATAAAATTAAAGTTTGATCACTTTGATCTATTATTTGATTCTTTATCTTTTGTTATCTTAATTCCCAGGTCATATTTTCAACATTAATTTCCTAGCGTGAAGGGCTAAAACAGTGCCCTTTTTATTTATCGTTTATCCTCCCTGATCGTCTTCACCCACGGACTCTGTGAGAGATCATTCCTCTACCATCGCAAGGACGGTGTCTGGGAGCTGAACACACTTGGTGAGAAGATTCAACTGGGGATATTGACAGGCCGATCACCCAGGTGACTGCTAACAAGTGTGTAATAAAGGAAATGTTAGCGAAAGGATTTTGGAAGAAAGTCAGCTGTGGACCTGTAGAGAGGAATCGTCCCGGCATTTGCCTGGCGGGCTGCCCACGTGATGTTGGGGTAGCACACCAGCCTCGCACTCAGTGGCCCCGGGTTCGATTCCCGGCTCCAACAGAGGTTTTAGAAACTGACGTGAGGACTGAAACCAAGGAGTAATAAAGACGGCCAGGAAGTGAAGCCATAAGGTAACCCTGCTCTTGTGCTCAAAACATTGCGTTAGGCTCATAAAGAATAGCATGGGATGGTGTGACATACGTTCTAAAAAGTGGAGATACTTCGCGTGTGGGTCCAAATGTCGACGTGTGGGACATATGGTTGCACAAATAGAACTCCCACCTGCCTAAAGGAATGTTATTTCACAAGTAAATGGACCTTATTTGCAATTTATTGTGTTAAATTCTCATCCTTAGAGTAGCCACCTTACAGTTCTAGTATCATTCCTTAAATATTCAAATAGTGGCATATGTGTCCACGAATATAAGTATTTTGATTGTCAGGAATTAATTACGGTTATTTTCCATCGTTTGTTATTGGAAATAGTTTCTGCTTGTCAATTAATGAACGGCATTAACTTAATTACCCCCAATCTATTTTTAACGTGGTTTGAGCTCTAGATTTATTGCTAGTGGGTGTTAAATGATCGATATTCCATTATTTACATGTATTTTAGCGTGTTAATCTCAAACCTCAGCGTAGTCCTTGTTTATTTTGTTACCGAAATTGAACTGGCCATATTTTTAAATATCTTGCAATAAAAACAATAACGCCACCTCCCACTCAGTTCACAAGCTTTAATATTTTAAATTTATTTAATACTGTTATGGCTGCGCGGTTGCTTCATCACCTCGCTGCGTGATTCACGCCTCGGGCTACCCCCTGCCCTGTGTTAACCAGCGGTTTGCGCAACAAGAAGACAGGCAGTCACAAAGAGACCGTCTAGAACCTTCGCAGCCCACCCAGTAAAGGAATTCTCGAGTAACCGTGAATCCTGGTCTGCTCTGGAAACATCCATTGAGTCACCTGCCCCGCTGTATAAAGCAACCTGGCCAGCGAGGGACGGACTGTGTGTTTTGGTAGTGTGTTTTCCAGTGCGATAGAGGTGTTACAGCGACGTGCGAATTGCGAAAAAATGTGTATTCAAGAACAGTGAGTGACAGACCGTGGCTTGTGAACTTGAAGAAGAGTTGTTGTTATTTCGAGCGAGGACACCGGCCTCATTAGTGAGGGATTAACTGCATGAGTAAGTGAAAGGGTGAATGTCCTCTACAAGTGGAAACTAATAGTGACTAATAGTCTTTTATAAAGTGAGACTCAGTGTGCCTATTGTGTAGTGTATATTTCTGACCTGCAATAAAGCTAAAATTTCTTTAAAGGACCATTTGTGTTGTGCTTTACCTACTGTGATCCAATTAACGAACTTGCTACTAGGGGTAGCACGTATCAGTATACATTCATACACATTAATACACATTCATGACAGACCTACGGATATCTCAGTAATTATTTGCCTAATATTTGGTAGACTATAAGTTAAGAATACAGTGGTGGGTGTCTGGTTGCCTGAAATCCCACAATAATTGCAGGTTATAAAAACTGCATACCGGTAAAATACATTCATTTCCCAAGATCTATACTATATTTTAGATCGGTGTTTTGCTCTAGTTTATATCGTAAAATTAAACATTTGACGGCAGTTTACATGATTTTCGAGTACGACGAAAAGTATTGAGACTGCCGTACACTTCACGCCAGCCAGCAAAGATCAACAAATAATATTCCTTGATTTCCATCGTATTATACCTTACAACTTCCGTACTATACCAGCACACGATTCTTTTACTGGTAATCATAGTTACCTCTCACTAATAAATACTGTAAGTCTACGGTAGACTTCATTTTACGCTGGAGCCGGGCTAGTATCAGGGCGTGGTCAGTGCTTCAACTCTCCGCATGCTATAGCGCTGCCAGGGCGTCTCCTTATTACTCCTTGACTGGAACGGGGTGCACCCAGCCTCGTGAGGACAATTAGCTGTATGACAGTGAGGCAGCGCCCCGGTCATGGAGACAAGATTAACGGCCGAGGGAACCCGATGAGCTGACTACGCGTCACCCCTATAACCTGCAGGCCAAATAGCTGGGCGGTCGTTTGGTAGGCTTTTCATGGGCTGTAGAGCCACGGGGTTTGGTTTTATTTGCCTGGTGGTGAAAATGGGAAACCACGAAATCAATTTACAGGACTGCCGAGGTGGGATTCTAACCCAAGCTCTTCCGATGCCAGCGAGGCACGAGCTAGCACGTTTGTGTTCTCGGACACCACGGTCGGTCAATAATATTATTAATAATAATAATAATAATATACTAATAGACTAATAATAACAATGTATGTCTACCCCTTATTATTCCCGTTTTCCAACGGGGTTGGGGATGAGATGCGATGAAAGGCTTTGTGACGGATGGTTTTATGACCGGATGCCCTTCCTGACGCCAACCTCGTGAGAGGAGTTAATGAGATGAAATGAATGATGATGAATGATACTGGGCAAGGATGTGGAAGGAAGCGGCCCTGGCCTGTCAGAAGGTACCGTCTCAGCATTTGCCTGGAGTTGAAAATGGGGAAACCACGGAAAACCATTTCAAGGACGGTCGATGGTGGGGCGCTCGAGCCCACGCGTCTACCGAGTCAGCAGAGAGCTTGACCCCATGACCTAACGCTGCGCTTTAGCGAGCGTAGCCACCACTGTCGGTTAAACTAATAATAACAATGATTTGTGTTATATGTACCAGGTCTACTAAACTACACAGCATAGACAGGCTGTTAGCCCATATCGTCCAAGACAGCTGCTGCGCTGGGTGACAAGCCAGGCTTGTCTCATGGAATCGCCGTGTTATATTGGGTCCTCCCACCTTAGTAATGTGCAATGCAAGGATGCGCGCACACTACATTATATTAAGCATTGCTACAGCCTTCCCTTCAACCCTGTGAATGTCACGCGAAAACGAGCCGTTGCGTTAGTGCGGTCGTTAATAAAGTTAGTTGGCTAAATAGTCGAGGAACTGCGACAACGTGGTCTTGTAGCCCCGTGTACTTTGGGTGTGTGTAGAATCTGTCTGATAACCGGTGTTAATTGTGATAACTGTATTAGTGTGTGTTATCTGATTTTAATTCAAGTAAGGACTAAATACGATAATTTCAAGTAGTTCTTACTTTCGCTACCAAATGTTACCGTCCACGACACCTAGCTGTGAACTTGGCTACTACTAGATGCCATCGCTACCAGCGCCTGGTGACGAACGCTGGAACGTAAGAGCATTAATCAAACCTAACCTTCAAATTTTGCTTCACATAAGTTTAGTTACGGTAGTGGAGCTCCTACATGCCATAAATCTATGATATGGGACCGCCGCGCCGGATTTACTTCCCCTCCAAAGGAAGGCATACTGAGCGATTTTTAAAGCTCCTAAAAATCCGGCGACTTCGGCCGGGTTTAACCCGCGACCTTGAGCATAGAAGCTCAGCATGCTACCAACTACGCCACCGAAGCCGCTGTTGGTCTTCACCCAACTCGGTTACTATCTGTATAACAATGTTTAAAATAAAGTAAAAGAGTAACTTCTCTTTCCAGGAACAGTGGAATTGTGTTTCTATCTTTTGTAGTTTGGAAGAAATAAATATTTTAAATCTGTTCCTTCTTTTTAAATAACCCTGTATATTATTACGGACTATTGAAGAAGAAGTAGAAGAAGCAGAAGAGGAAGAAGAAGAAGAAGGAGATCAGATGATTAGGTTGGTCGTAATTTGATTCAAGCTTTTAACATTTGGGTGGCCGCCATTACATTTCCGTCAAGATGACGGTGATATAAAACATGACACTGGAGTGCCCTTTGCGAGTGCTACTTCTGTACCAAATTTCGTTCAATTCGGTCTCACCGTGTTTGAATTGATGGGAGGAATCGATTTGCACACATACACGGTCCCCATATGCAAACTATTGGGCTGATGACCTTGTAGTTTTTTCAAAAGACGCTCGCCATATGAATATATGTGGTCGAGAAATTTGGTATAAATCGGATGATTAGGCTAGTCGTAATTTGATTTTAACTTTGAACATTTTGGGTGGCCGCCATTACGTTTCCGTAAAGATGGCGGCGATATAAAACATGACACTGAGGTGTCCTTTGCTAGTGCTGTCTCTGTACCAAATTTCGTTTAATTCGGTTTCACCGTGTTTGAATTGATAGGGGGAATCGTTTTGCGTACATACATGGCCGCCATCTGCAAACTATTGGGCAGACGATCTTGTAGTTAGGTCAACATATGCTTCAAACATAGCGGTATGTTGTTGCAAAATTAGGTAGAGATCAGATTATTAGGTTGGTCATAATTTCTTTTAAGCTTTGAACATTTGGGTGGCCGTCATTATGTTTCCGTCAAGATGGTGGCAATATAAAACATGACAGTGAGGTGCCTTTTGCTAGTGCTACCTCTGTACCAAATTTTGTTCAATTCGGTTACACCGTGTTTGAATAGATAGAGGGATTCGATTTGCACACATACATGGCCGCCATCCACAAAGTATTAGGCTGATGACTTTGTAGTTTGGTCAAAAGATTCGTCATGCATAAAGGTATAATGTTGCAAAATTTGGTAGAGAGAGGCTGGTCGTAATTTGATTTAAGTTTTTAACATTTGGGTGGCCGCCATTACGTTTTCGTCAAGATGGCGGCGATATAAAACATGACACTGAGGTGCCCTTTGATAGTTCAACCTCTGTACCAAATTTCGTTCAATTCGGTTTCACCGTGTTCGAATTGATAGGGTTACACACACTCACACACACACAGCCCGCACACCCACACAGACAAACACACAATTATTTGCCCTGTGTAGATCTCATAAGTCTACTTTCATGTTTTTCAAAAATCGAAAGTAGGCTAAAAACAGTTTGAATTGAACAGAATAAATAACTGACAAGAAAAAAAACATTTAATCATTTCAATTTAAGGCACAATTTTCCACCACGAAGACCAAAATACAAATTTTTGTCTGTAATAGGCCTACATTATTCCCAGTATCGATTAATTGTGAGTCCTCCAGCGAGAAGGCATCTTCCTGTAACGAGTCACATATGCTCGCCTTATATAGTTTACGAAAACTAAGCTACAAAATTAAGTGCCATTGGATAATGGTGAGTACAATAGTTCATTATACGAAGCTTCTTTCCAATCATTTTGAATAAGATACAAGATGTAAGAATAAGTTTTAAAAATTTCGAACCAATGCCATCTTGTATTTTTGGAAACAATTGACCGACATTAGTAGTGTCTATATAAATAGCTCTGAATGAAGGATCGCTGTGCCAAGTTTCACTGCTCTCCGGTGGTTAGGTCGTCAGAATAAATTGTTTTAAATATTTGAAAAACACATGGATGCCTTGTTCTTGTGTTTATCTTGCGTTTGAAAGTCACATATATGTACTTACTTAATAGTCCGCTATAGCCAACATAAAAACTGGAACCACATACCAGTTACAACTTGGAATGACCTTCTATGAATATGTACTAGTTTTTCTAAATTCCATGACCATTCTCTCGTAAGTTATATCTTTAATATATATTCTTGTATATGGTGTTTGTTTTTCGGGCTGATAGTCTGTATGAACTCTTTTGTATATAATTTTTCCATTATTATTATTATTATTATTATTATTATTGTTGTTGTTGTTGTTGTTGTTGTTGTATTACTGTCTTTTTGTTACTATCATTGTTAGACTACAATATTATTATTATTTATGTGGTGAATGTAAGTAAAATGTTTTATTTATATAAGCCCTAATCTTATTTTGTGTAGGGCGCTACAGTAAACGAGCTCTTAAGCTCTAAGTGTAGCCGTGAAAATAAAATCAATCAATCAATCTCTTAGTGTCCTGTGAAGCCAAAAGAAAAGTCTTTTATCCCTCCTGCACTTACAGCTTCCTGATAATACTGTATATTGATCCTAATATCACAGGCGAGTCGAAGTCTTTTCCCGCTTTCCATCCTACAGCAACAATTCTGCACCTTATTATAGACTATTATGATTACGGTACTTAATTCAGTACCGTTGTTAAACTGACATCTACGCATAATATCACGATGTGAAATTCTCCTACGTTTGCGTAGGCTAAGGGCATAACTGTTACCAGATATAGCGTACAAATATCAAAATTATCGTATGTGTACATACCACGAACCTGTTTAGATGTAGGCCTAAAGGTCGATGATCGGAATTCACACACTTGTTTCTTGAACCATACCAGCGCTATTATCGTTTCTATGGCAGCAACGAAGGTGTGGACTTCGTTAAGGTGAGAAAAGGAAGCTGTAATCTTCTTACGTTCCGAGCTGAGGCTGTGTAGCAAGAGACTAGTGGTAAGTAGCAGGTGTGCGGGAAGAATCCCTGATTCCCTCTTAACGATGTGTTCCTTCAAAAGCTTATGAAACACAATGGTTACACAACGACACGTGTGACTTGTTACCTTAAAGCCCCTAAGTGTGGAAATCATCTGATTCCAACTCCCTCATCAAGTCGGCATGAGTTAACCTGTGCCTTTCTTTATAAATCTTCTCTTCCCATGTTCTTTTCTTCTTCCGCGTATCCTCATCACTGATCAATGCAACACACAATGATAGTCCTATTTTCTGTTCTTTTGGGAGATGTGGAGCCATCACAATCATCAGCACATCATCTTCTACAGTGTGCAGCCCCTGGCTGGGTCTGCTTGGGACATAAGCCTTTCCATCGTTTTCTATCCTCTCACCACCTTTCACTCCTCACTCTGTCCCACTCCTCTCCTCTGTTCTGCACTCCTTCCTTCACACCCACAATCAACCTATCTCTTGGCCTTCCTCTTGGTCTCTCGCCCTCCCATTTCCATCTCATGCATCCTCCTTGGGATCTTGCCCTCCTGCATTCTCCTAACATGTCCGTACCAACTCTTTCTTGACTTCTCTATGATCTCTTCTAAGGGATTCTCTTCCACAATCTCTCTCAATCTCTCATTTCTTACTCTAACCCTTCTTGTTAATCCTAATCTGCTTCTCTGAAATTTCATGGATCCTGATCATTTGTCTCTTCTTCATAACCCACGTTTCTGATGCAAAGTTAAGTAATGCTCTTCTGAGGTACGTCCTTGCTCCATAGCTGTCCTCCCATGCTCTGCAGAAATCTATGGGCTTGCCTTCCTCTCTCACTGATCTTCTTGTCATTGCTTCCACTTACTTCAATTACACTCCCTAAATACTGGAAACTATCCACCTTCTTTAGCCATCACAATACCGTATTTAAATACTCAACAAAATAACAACAACCTTCTTACTCTTTAATGGGCGGACGACTCAATACAACGGAGGTCTGGAGGTCTGGTATGATGGCATGTAAAGTCGTCCCCCGACCAAGCGACATGCCCTTCCACGTCTGCTTATCTAGTCTGGTCTAGTCTGATAGTGTGTAGGGACTTTTTCGGATACGTGAGCTTGAAATCAGGACATTTAAGAAGAATAAGATCGCAATTAGGCCTAATATACTCGTGTTTCAAATACTAGATAATCCTTTTCAAGACACGTGTCATCCGAAAATATACAGGGTGTATGAAAATGACAAATAGATCCCTCTCGGCATGCTGGAAGGCGGAGAAAGATTTCACCGGGTAAAGAAAAAAGTTTCGAATTCACTAAATTTACCAATTGAATCGCTCGTTGTTGAAAGACACTTAAGCACAATTTTAAAAGTTTTGAGATAGACACTAAAAGCTGTTTTTCCGCTCTTGTACTGGAATATGAGACGTATTTTTGTGTGTGTGGAAAATGCACACAAACGCCGAAAAAAAACCAATAGCAATGTTCCTTATGTTACTAACAATATTATTGATAAAATACGTAACTGGACTTGGTCCATTTCAACATGAAACGAGCAAAACCTTTGAGCGGGGAATATCATTCACATTCTTAGTTTATTTCCTTTATTTCTGAATGAACATAAAAATGTATCCGGAAGTCTGTAAAAAAAAGGTAACATGAATGAAATAACTGTTATTTTCATCGTGTTGAAACTCACTAACTGCTGGACTAAGTTCCTTTCAACACGAAATAACTAACTTGACAGCTGTAGTAATGGCACAAGCGCTGCCAGGACATGGTTCTTTCAACACCTAAACATGCATCTTGCTTCCTAGGACACAAAATCGCGGTAAAAAGGATTTGTCAAAAATGTGGACTCAGTGCCTTTCAACAACGAGTGATTCAATAGTTTTATATCTACAAACTTTCCACATGTTCAGCATACAAGATTATATATGCCTCGCCCGACCTGCACCAAAAATATCATTTTCTCTAAACGCTTGGCCCTATGTAGCTCCCACTTCTGTTACTTTAATTTCTGGTCAAGCCCTGCATATACCATACATTTGGACGACATCAGCGATAACGAGTAGACGCGGTCTCCTTATTAGTCCGGTTCAGTTTATTACATGTGCTAGGATATAAGAACCAATCACAGACAGACATTTCAAGCCTTCACTCAAAACAGCCCATAACTAGGTCATCACACAAACAAATACTACATCAATGACAAAATTCTTCAGCGAAATCAGAGCACATCGTCTACTCTTGCGAATTACTGAAGAGCATCCTTCTCAAGACAACACCAACCTGATGAGGGCCACCCCATTAAAAAATCCCCATCCAACAACTACAAAAATAATGGGTAAGAACCTCAAGCCATAACTAACAACTAAATTGTAACACAACTACCAAAACGAGCCAGAAGCCACCACCAAATTCACGCCCTATACCTACAAATAAAACTAACGTCAACAATAACTGCTGCAGTAATCATACCATCTAATTCGCAGCACCTCTGGTCAGATGCTTGACCCAACACTACAAGGTGCACCCAAAGTGAAAAACAAGGATTAGTACTCTCTAAACAATATTACAAAGACCAATTAGATAAAATTACAATTTAAACAATCAAAAACCTAAACAAAAAATCCACACCAACAAAAACTACTCTCGCTAACCCACCATAAATAGTGGATTTGAGAGAGACTATTATCAATTATAAATAGTAAAGCTTTCTTCGGCTATTTTCCAATTAATTGGGGTCGCCGGAGCCAACCAGGCTCATTTTGGTTTTGGCCGGGGATTTAAAGCCGGATGCCCTTCCTGACGCCACGTGATTCTTCAGGTAAAAATTCCACCCTGCTGTCACCGGGATTCGAACCCCGGCCGTCCGGATGAAAGACGAGGAGCTACGCCACTGTGCCATCACGCTCCCCATCATTTATAAATAGTAAAAATTATCAAAAAAGGACGGCAAACCTCAAAATAAAATAGGAAAAGGAGCCCTTATGGGCACCAGTCTCTAAAAGTATTTAAAACTGACAGCCTGAGAGTACTACTACTACTACTATGTATCACTGAATTAGCTAAATTTCAGACAGAGATCCACTGTACAATACTTGGGGGGCGGCGCGGCGAAGGTCCTCGAGGAGTGCGGACAGGACTCACTCCATACCCCAGAGCACTCTGGGAGGTAGAGTATCGGGCTTGTTAGCCTGTCAGGGGACCTGCTTAACATAAATGTTAATTCCAAGCGTGATCGCATTACAAGGCAAATAAAACTCCTCGCGTCGTCTCGTGTAGTGTTGTGATAGTATAATATCTAATTCTCTTAAATGCACCCTGCTCCTCTCCGCCAAGCAAACATGCGATCAAATAACACGCATACCTCACAACTCTAATGGGACTGTGCAAGCACACAAATGTTATCTTATGAGGGTTATTTTGTGTATAGTTGGTTAGTTATTGTTCGTCTGCCTCTTGTGTATAGTTACCAACCTTAACGAACTACTAATTATGATTTGCCTTCTATATAGTTTGCATACCAAGGGTTCAAAACATGCATTCAATATACACATATAAATCAGGGGTCAGCAACCAGACTATTGCGCTGGAAGATCTGGCCAATTTCAAAGCAGGGAATCTATAAAAATGCTTCTGAAAAATAAAAATTATATACTTACAAAATTATCTTCAAAACGTAAGTAGAGAAACGATTGACACTGTCAGATTAGGCTAATAATGTGTTCCCCTTTTTCAATTGTTTCCGTATCTTATTGGTTTGGTCGCGGGTCTATCTGTTTAGTCCGTTTTTTTTAGATTCAATGTTAATAATAATGTTATTGGTTTTACTTCCCTTTTAACTACACTGGCTTTTAGAGACGCCGGGGTGCCGGAATTTTGCCCCGAAGGGGATCTTTAACGTGCCAGTAAATGTACTGACACGGCTCCCTCGCATTTGCGCACCCTCAAATGCCAGCTGACTGCGCCAGGTTATAGATTCAATGTGAATACGTATTAATTATTGGGTTAGTGTTATTATTAGTATTATCGTTTTCTATTGTTTTATCCCACACATCATCTTATTTTCATTTGTAATTTTGACAAAGGGCCTAACTACACTTTCTTCTTTCGATGTCGCCAACTATCGTACCGTTTTATCTATGGAATATTTTCATTGTATGTGATTGATAGTGAGCATCATACTTGTTTATATCTTAATGTATATTTGGGCTGAGGAAGTACAGACGACTGTACGAAACATGTACCCAGTTGTATAAATAGACTATCAACAACATTGTATTGAAAAGACGGAGATTATTAATAGTTTTATTAGTGAATATATTCAATACGGACCTAAAATGGAGAATATTGCTCTAACCACGATAAACATGTGCACTCTACTTTACCGGACTATCATGATACAGAGTAAGTCGTTGTCGCCTAGTGACAGTCCATCAAGTTAGATTTATTATGGGGGCGGCGTTGAATATCATGATACGGTGTTAGTCGTTGTCGCCTAGCGACAATATGTCCGTCAAGTCATTCGATCCTATTTTCGTGCGACCTTGAAGGAAGTAATATTCGCAATTATTTTAATACACGGATGATATAATCAGAGGCCTCCGTGGCTTAAGCGGCAGCACGCCGGCCTCTCACCGCTGGATCCGTGGTTCAAATCCCGGTCTCTCCATGTGAGATCTGTGCTGGACAAAACGGAGGCAGACAGGTTTTTCTCCGGGTACTCCGGTTTTCCCTGTCAAAATTTCATTCCAGCAACACTCTCCACTATCATTTCATTTCATCTGTCATTCATTTAAACATTGCCCCAGAGGAGTGCGTCAGGCCTCGGCAGCCGGCACATTTCATATCCTCGCCGCTAGATGGGGGCTTCATTCATTCCATTCCTGACCCGGTCGGAGACTGGAAGCAGGCTGTGGATTTTCATTTTCATGATATAATCAAGTAAGGTGGGTATCAATCGATAATGCGTGACGAGCATTAGATTTTAAGACAACAAACGTCGTCGTAGCGCAAATACCTTCCGAGATATTTCAGTTTTAGTAAAGGGTGACATTTTTTGAAAACTATTTTAATATATAAGGTGAGAACACTGACAAGGAAGGAGTGACTTATGGAGGTGGACTGTTTTAAAGAGCCAAGTTGGTGTGTGGAATGTGTGTCTTCAAAACATATCATTGTGTAACTTCTTCCTTGATTTCTCAAAACTAATTCTTTATGCTATTTCTAAATTCAAAAGAAGATATCTCCTTCAGATTTTGACCTACGTTTATGAATAACATGTCAAATCAAAGGTAAGAATCTGTCAAATGTTGTATACTAGGATCTTTATGATACTGTGAAAATCGAAAATGTGTCCCACCATTGAAAAACATTTCTATAGGCCTAAGTAAAAATAGAAAGAACATGAAATTCATTACCAGTACTCCGAATTAAAATATGTCAGCATATCTGTAGTATTCAGCATTAAGTATTAAGGTAGATTCAAATTGATATCACATGCAAGTAGATTGTGTAAAATGTTGAAGAGATACAATGTTTTGAAAATTTTGAAAAAAAATAATTTAGCTCTTCTAATTTTAAACAAGATGTTCAGTAAAGAACATATAGCCTACTTTCTCCTAAATGCATGGTTATTGTTATAACTCTTTGTCCTTTTAAAGGAGTATGATCGAATGTTGGTTGTAGTAGCTTGTTGAAGTACAACGTGCTATAGGGATATTAAACATGAATATGAGGTGCCCTTTGCTAGTGCTACCTCTGTACCAAATTTCATTCAATTCGGTTTCACCGTGTATGAATTGATAGGGGGAATCGATTTGCACACATACTTGGCCACCATCTGCAAACTATTGGGATGATATTCTTGCAGTTTGGTCTGAATATGATTCCCACATAAAGATATGGTGTTGCAAAATTTGGTAGAGACTAGATTATTAGGTTGGTCGTAATTACATTTTAGCTTTTAACATTTGGGTGGCCGCGATTACGTTTCCGTCAAGATAGCGGTGATATAAAACATGACACTGAGGTGCCCTTTGCTAGTGCTACCTCTGTAACAAATTTCGTTCCATTCGGTTTCACCGTGTTCGAATTGATAAGGAGAATCGATTTTCACACAAAGATGGCCGCCATCCGCAAAATATCAGGCTGATGACCTATTAGTTTGGTCAAAGGATGCTCCCTCCATAAAGGTATGTTGTTGCTAAATTTGCTAGAGATCGGATGATTAGGCTAATCGTAATTTGATTTAAGCTTTGAACATTTGTGTGGCCGCCATTACGTTTCCGTCAAGATGGCGGCGATATAAAACATGACACTGAGGTGCCCTTTGCTAGTGCTACCTCTGTACCAAATTTCGTTCATTCGGTTCCACCGTGTTCGAATTAATAGGGGGAATCAATTTTGACATAAAGATGGCCGCCATCCGCAAACTATTAGGCTAATGGCCTATTAGATTGGTCAAAGGATGCTCCCTCCATAAAGGTATATTGTTGCAGAGTTTGGTAGAGATCGGATGGTTATGTTAGTCGTAATTTGATTTAAGCTTTAAACATTTGTGTGGCCGCCATTACGTTTCTGTCAATATGGCGGCGATATAAATCATGACACTGAGATGCCCTTTGCTAGTGCTATCTCTGTACCAAATTTCGTTCCATTCGGTTTCACCGTGTTTGAATTAATACGGGGAATCGATTTTGACACAAAGATGGCCGCCATCCACAAACTATTAGGCGAATGACCTATTAGATTGGTCAAAGGATGCTCCCTCCATAAAGGTATGTAGTTGCAAAATTTGGTAGAGATCGGATGATTAGGTTAATCGTAATTTGATTTAAGCTTTAAACATTCGTGTGGCCGCCATTACGTTTCAGTCAAGATGGCGGCGATATAAAACATGACACGGAGGTGCCCTTTGCTAGTGCTACCTCTGTACCAAATTTCGTTCCATTCGGTTCCACCGTGTTCGAATTAATAGGGGGAATCAATTTTGACATAAAGATGGCCGCCAGCCGCAAGCTATTAGACTGATAACCTATTAGATTGGTCAAAGCATGCTCCCTCCATAAAGGAATGTTGTTTCAAAGTTTGGTAGAGATCGGATGGTTATGTTAGTCGTAATTTAACTTAAACTTTGAACATTTGTGTGGCCGCCATTACGTTTCTGTCAAGATGGCGGTGATATGAAACATGACACTGAGATGCCCTTTGCTAGTACTATCTCTGTACCAAATTTCGTTCCATTCGGTTCCACCGTGTTTGAATTAATAGGGGGATTTGATTTTCACACAAAGATGGCCGCCATCCGCAAACTATAACGCTGATGACCTATTAGTTTGGTCAAAGGATGCTCCCCCTATAAAGGTATGTTGTCGCAAAGTTTGGTAGAGATCGGATGATTAGGTTAGTCGTAATTTGATTTAAGCTTTGAACATTTGTGTGGCCGCCATTACGTTTCCGTCAAGATGGTGGCGATATAAAACATGACACTGAGGTGCCTTTTGTTAGTACTACCTCTGTACCAAATTTCGTTCCATTCGGTTGCACCGTGTTCGAATTAATAGGGGGAATCGATTTTCACACAAAGATGGCCGCCATCCGCAAACTATTACGCTTATGGCCTATTGGTTTGGTCAAAGGATGGTTCCCCCGTAAAGGTATGTTGTTGCAAAATTTGGTAGAGATCGGATGATTAGGTTAGTCGTAATTTGATTTAAGCTTTGAACATTTGTGTAGCCGCCATTACGTTTCCGTCAAGATGGCGGCGATATAAAATATGACACTGAGGTGTCCTTTGCTAGTGCTACCTTTGTACCAAATTTCGTTCAATTCGCATTCACCGTGTTCGAATTGATAGGGGGGGGGGGGGACAGACATTCAGAGTACACACACTCACACACACACAGACACACACACACACACAGACACACACACACACAGACTCACACACACACATACACACACACAGACAGACACACTTTTTTCGCCCTGTGTTGATCTCATAAGTGTACTTTCATTTTTTGCAAAACCGACAGTAGTGGCTACGCGGGCTAAAGCGCTGCGTTAGGCCATGGGGCCAAGCTCTCTGCTGACTCGGTAGACGCGTGGGTTCGAGCCCCACCGTCGGCTGTCCTTGAAATGGTTTTCCGTGGTTTCCCATTTTCAACACCAGGCAAATGCTGGGACAGTACCTTCTGACAGGCCACGGCCGCTTCCTTCCACATCCTTGCCCAGTTTCATTCATCTTCATCCATTCCATCTCACATCCCGACGCGCAGGTCGCCCACGGGCGTCGAATAGAAAGACCTGCACTCGGCCTCTCAGGAGGCCACACGACAAAAAAAAAAAATGCAAAAATCGAAAGTAGGCTAAAAATAATGTTTTTGTTAAATGCTGAATCCATCATATAAATTTCAAGAAGATCAAATAAGAACTGTAAAAGATTACTTGTAACGTGAACACATACCTTTGTGAAGCACCTAGAGTACAAAACATTGCTTAGAGAAATGAGAAGTTTTTGATGTTTTCTGATGAACCTTCCTGTTTAACTCTGCTCATTTTGCTTCAAGAAAGTCCACCTCGTTGCGCAGTGGCTAGCATTCTTGGCTGTCACCGCGGAGGCACGGGTTCGATTCCTGGCTCTGCCAAGAAATTTAAATATGGTCTGAAGCGGAAACGGGATACAGCCAGCCTCGTGATGCAAAACTGAGAAGAGACGGGTTCAATTCCTAGCCCAGCCATCCAGGAAGTGGTTTTCTGTGGTTTCCCACTTCCACTCCAGCCAAATGCCGGAATTGATTGATTTTATTTCCACGGCTACAATTAGAAATTAACAAGGCCTTTACAGTAGCGCCCTAAATACAATAAGATTAGGCCTTATAAACATAGTACATTTCGTTAAAATTAAAATCATATGATATAGCGTATATCATAAGCAACCAGTTAAATTTGTATAATATTATAAAATACGTTGCATACAAAATTCACAATATGTATTTATTTATCGTATGGCATGGTACATCTACATAATTACAAGGTAAGGAGCACATTAAACCTATAAATTAGCATTTTCAAGAACAATAAATATTAAAATAATTTTTAATGAGAAGACACATATTCATCAGTAAGCAAATATTATAAAATATTCAGGTTTGCAAGTTAATGTTTAAATTTGAAATCCAGTCAAGAGCAGGCTGCGTTGCATCATGAAAGTCTTGCAGGTTCCCATAATAGGCTCGAAGGCTGCAGTCCTCCACAATATGCTGGATGGTCTGTCTTTCAAATCCACAGTTTACTAGTCTAACAATGATATGGTACCTTACTTAAGGCCACGGCCTCTCTCTACCCGAATCCTACCTCAATTACAAATTAATACACACACTAGTACAGGTATCAGACAAAGTCTACATGCTACGTGACCACTATGTCGCAAAGCCCCTAAAGAATCAACAACAACAACAACAATACTGTCTACCGCTGTTTATTTGCTTCCGTAGTGCCTTCTAGTAAGCAGCCACTTTGGGATTCACGACATTATTTGTGAAACTCTGTGGGAGTTGCGAGTCGTATATCGCGGCATCATACAGGATAAGAAGTGTTTACTGCATATTGCATTCCACATGCATGATTCCTTGCGCAGCCTTGCGTGTCAACCTTCCCAACGATACGGCTATATGTGAGTGTAATATGACTGCCCAGACGCCTCACTCTTTCCCTCGACAGCTCATCTCAAGTGATACGTTGTAAAATAGAATAGGAACATTACCGAGGTTGGCCTATTGCAGTCACGAATTGGCATACATAGCGTCTAAATGAAATACAGTACCAATAGGTATTTCATAATTTTATTACAACTTGGTATTTAAAATTGATTTAATATACACTAGCATTACCCGTCGCGGCTTCGCCCGCGAATATTCTAGTTGTAGGGGGCGTGGTGGCTCAGCGGTCTAGCTGTATGCCTCTCACCAAGGCGGTCCGGGTTCGATTCCCAGTCAATGCATGTGAGATTTTCGAAGTGAAATGCCATGTCCTGTGGTTCGGATTCCACGTAAAAAGGAGGTCCCGTGGCTCATAATCACAAGATTCACGGTCACGTAAAACTACAATCTTCCTTTTCCTTATTCTAGTTGTAAAGAGTCATCATCATCATCTTGTACAGTTTCCAGCCCCAGGCTGGGTCTGTTTGGAACATAAGCCTCGCCACTTAGTTCTTTCTTCCCACCACCTCTCCGCTGTCACTCTGGTCCAGTCCTCGCCTCTCTTCTTGACACATTCCTCCACTCCTTTCAGCCATCTATCTCTTGGTCTTCCCCTTGGTCGATTCTTCTGCATCTGCATCTCATGTATCCTCTTGGGAATCTTCTTCTCATCCATTCTCGTTAAGTGTCCATACCACCTCAGTCTTGATGTCTCAATCCTACCTTGCAAGGGCTCCTCTTTTACCATTTCCCTGACCTTTTCATTCCTCACCCTGTCTCTTCTTGTTACTCCGATCCTACTTCGCAGGAACTTCATTTCACCTGCCTGTATTCTGCTTATGTCTCTTTTCTTCATTGTCCACGTTTCTGAAGCATAGGTCAGTATCGGGATATAGTAGCTTCTGTATAACACTTCCTTGCTTTTTTGTGGGACATCTTTATTCCACACTAAGCTCCTAATGCTTCTCAGAAATGCTTCTGCCTGTCTGCCACGTTCCGTAATCTCTTTGTCATTTCTCCCATTTTCCTCCACTATACTTCCCAAGTACTTGAGACTTTCCACCCTCTTCAGCTGTCCACCTCCAAGTGTTATCCCACTCATTGGTCTGTCCGTTTTCCTGGTCGTTAACAGGATCTCACATTTACTGATGTTGAACTTCCATCCGTACTCTCCCATTGTTTCTTCCCAAGCCTTCAGTTGCTCCTGAATTTCCTCCTCCTTGTTTCCCCAGACCATGAGATCATCTGCAAACACCATTGCTTTCATCTTATCTTCTCCTATCTTTCCTGCTATCCGTGTCATTACCTCGTCCATAACCACAATAAAGAGAAGGGGTGACAGCGCACTACCCTGTTTCAGGCCACTCATTTGTCTGAACCACTCTGTTCTTTCCCCTCCAACTTTCACACAACTCACACTTCCACAATACATCTCCTTCACTCTGCCTACAGTCTCTTTTTCCACTCCCATGTTTTCCATTGCTTTCCAAAGCTTCTCCCTACACACACTATCATAGGCCTTTTCGATGTCCAGGAAGGCCATCAACAGATCCTCTCCAAATTCGTAGTGGTGTTCCTGGAGCTGTCTCACTGAAAATATGAGATCCACTGTTGATCTCCCAGGTCTGAATCCATACTGCTCCTCTCTCAATTTTCTCTCCACTTTGGCTCGTATTCTACTTTCTAATACCTTTTCATATATCTTGGCACAGTGAGGTATGAGTGTGACTCCCCTGTAATTTCTGCACTCCTTTCTGCTTCCTTTCTTAAATATTGGGACAATTAATCCTTTCTTCCAATCTTCTGGGGTCTTTTTCTCCTTCCATATCACCCTCATAACACGGTACAGCCACTGTTTCCCAACCTCCCCTGCTGCCTTCACCATTTCAACACTCACTTCATCCACACCTGGTGCCCTTCCTCCTTTCATCTTGTCTACACTTAGTACACTTAGCAAAATCTCAATCATGAATGCTATGACGATTTATCCTTGGTATGAATAATCAGACTATCAATTCAGCTACTGGTGCAGTGGTTAGGGGTTTGTCATTCCTTCATAGGTATATCAGAGCGAAGTTAGTTTTCTGGGAATATCACAGACACTGTTAATTTAAGGGCCTTTAAATGTGGTTTTCGGAGACCCTTTATAGTCGGGTGAAAAAGACCTTTCGTACCACACTCACACGTGAAAATTGCGTGAAAAATTCTAGAGTGCCCCTTGACCCTCCTAAGCGCATTATACTGTATGTATTGATGAATTTCACAGCTTAATTTGGTTCAGTGATAACCTTATAACCGTCTGGAAACTTCCATAGTAATGTAATAATTGGAACTAGCATTTCCCGTCGCGGCTTCGCCCGCGAATATTCTAGTTGTAAAGAATACACTTATATTAGCGAAATCTCAATCATAAATGCTATGACTGATTTATCCTTGGTATGAATAATCAGACTTTATCAACTCAGCTACTGGTGCAGTGGTTACGGGTTTGTCATTCCATCATTGGTATATCAGAGCGAAGTTAGTTTTCTGGGAATATCACAGACACTGCCAATTTAAGGGCCTTTAAATGTGGTTTTCAGAGACCCTTTATAGTCGGGTGAAAAAGACCTTTCGTACCACACTCACACATGAAAATTGCGTGAAAAAATCTAGAGTGCCCCTTGACCCCCTTAAGCGCATTATTCTGTATGTATTGATAAATTTTACAGCTTAATTTGGTTCCGTGATGACCTTATAACCGTCTGGAAACTTTCACAGTAATGTAATAATTGGAATTGCATAGCGTGTTACAGAAATAGATGGACCTGTGAGATTATGTTACCATGTGTTGCATTCTTTCGTTATTTCATTGTAAATATACATGTTTTAAGGTATTCATTTAAATCTGAGGCATTTACAGAGTAAGTGAGTGCGTTTCGCTTACGCATTGGGTTATGCTGAACCTGTAGGTACCCCATATGTGTAGGTTGGTGTTAATGGGACGTTGTTTTCGGTACAAAACTGGAATGGGACCTTAGCAGAATAATATAGGGAGGGATTGCATTGCGTCTTACAGAAATAGATGGACCTGTGAGATCCTGTTACCATGGTTACCGTGTTGCATTCTTTCATTATTTCATTGTAAATATACATGATTTCAGGTATTTATTTAATTGTGAGGCATTTAAAGAGTAAGTGAGTGCGTTTCGCTTACGCATTGGGTTATGCTGAACCTGTAGGTACCCCATATGTGTAGGTTGGTGTTAATGGGACCTTATTTTCGGTACAAAACTGAATGGCTGAATTCTGCACCATGTACTCGCAGATGTTTTGCAAAGATACTCCGGAGTCACGAGGGTGAAGGTGTGTTCCACAGGAGCTCGTAATACCTGGGTTGTGTGATATCGAGTGTTTCTTACTGTCTTGTTGCTCTATGAAATCCCAGAGAGCATTATCTGGTGTCGTCAGATCGGGACTTCTTGGAGGCCAGGCAAAGGGAGCTGGAAAGATGCAGAACTTCTTACAATCCACCGACCGGCCTTTCTTCTTCGAAGAAAATATTAATGGACATTCTTACCAGGAGATGATGAATGAGTGGTTGGTGCCACAATTGCAAGAAAAATTGTATCGAAGACACTGTTGTCATTCACTTCGCGATTCACGTGCGCAATTACCTGAATCAGAAGGATCAGAATCAATAAGAAAACTGTTAAATATGGTTAAGGTCATATCACTATGTATATATCGTTGTCAGAATGAAACAGTGAAATTGGTATTGTGATTTATTCATTTAAAGTCATTGTGCCATCGTGGTTACCTAGCCGGTCACCTCGTAGTGCAGTGGCTAGCATTCTTGTTTGTTACCCCTGAGATATGGCAAGGCTGCAAATGTATGCAAATTCTTTTCAGGATTAGGGAACCACCCATTACAATAAAATTGGGTACATTCGTGTTTACCGACTGAAAACCATCAATTTTTGATTACTAAGCGAACATTGAAAAATTGTTTCCAATACGATAATGTATTTCTGTTATATAATGTCGCAAGCGCCCATTTTCCGAGCCAGGGGATTTAACTATAAGAGATTAAAATCCCCATGGACCGGCCTGGAATGAAACATAGGACCCTTCGGGCCAAAGCTTAGCATAATAACGAATTTCTCAGGAAGTCGAACACATTCTAGATGTTGTTCGTTGATTTTTAACAATAATAAATGGCTTTTTATCGGTACTGTAGGCTATTTTTGTTGTGATTCGTTTTACGGGCGTGGGGCATCTTGGTCATCAGTAGTTTGATGTGTGTTGAATTTGTCTGATAGCCTGTGTTTCTCTCATGACTATAGTAGAGTGTTTTTATTTATATTAGGGGCTTTGCATCAAGGTGGTCATGTCACCCCGTGTACTTAGGTATGTGTAGAGTCTGTCTGATAACCTACTGTATGTCACTGTGATGTTTGTACTAGCGTGTGCATTTGTAATTGAGGTAAGAATTGGGTAGGAAGCGGCCGTGGCCTTACGTTAGGTACCATCCTGACATTTGCTTGTAGCAGATGTTGGGAAACCGCGGTAAACCACTTCCAGAATGACCGAGGTAGGAATCGAATACCCCTATTCTCAGTTTTGCCTCACGAGGGTGAGTGTACCCCGTTCCTGCCCTCAGTCCAGAAATAAATTTCTTGGCAGAGCCGGGAATCGAACCCGGGCCTCCACGATGAGTAGTAGAATGTGTAGCCGTATTAGGGACTGGAATGGCGTAGGTGCCCCGGGACTTGAAATAAGATTCTGCCTTGGCATTTGCCTGTACGAAGTGGGGAAAAATCCAGAGAAAAATCACGCTCAATATAGCCGCAGTAAATGCCGGGATTCGAACCTGCTATTTTGGGACTTGCCGCAACTCCCTACGCGACCGTGGTGCTCGAGTACGACTACGCCACAGTACTGTATTCAAAGTCATCACAAGCAAAACGAAATCTGTTTTCAACAACGCCGACATTTAGTTTCAAGCAATGACAATATTCAAGACAACTGCAACTGTAAATTTAAATGTTAGATATGGCATTGCTTTCGTGCTTTTTGAAACGATATTGCACGCTCACTTCCATCAGGCTTAACCTGAAACATTACTGCAGTTACTCATCTAGGGATACATCACTTCCTAGCACAGACTGCTGTTCAAATAAAGCAACACAAATAATAAGTTAATTAGCAAACAAACAGTATCTATGACTACAAATGTTGAAACCGCACGACAGTCAAAGTGATGTTGGAAATGAACAGCAAACAGACGAATTCACTGAACGGCACCATACTCCATTGTTGTTGGTATTGTAGTGGCGTTACTGCGTCGTGATGGCATAGTGGTCAAACTGCTTGCCTCTCACCAAGAGGGACTAGGTTCGACTCCTGGTTAATGCAATAGGTGAAATATCACATCCGGTGTTTCGGATTCTACGTAAAAAGTGCAGTCAAGGCTTAAGATCACGAGTTTCACGATCACCTAAATTTCTTTCCTTTTTACTTACTTACTTTCTTTCCTTCTTTCCTTCTTTCTTTCTTTCTTTCTTTCTTTCTTTCTTTCTCCTTGTTTTCTTTCTTTCTTTCTTTCTTTCTTTCTTTCTTTCTTTGTTCTTTCATTATTTCTTTCTTTCTCTCTCTCTTTCTTTCTTTCTTTCTTTCTTTTTTCATTCTTATTTCATTCTTATTTCTTTCTTAATCCTTTCTTTCTTTCCTTGTTCTTTCTTTGTTCTGTCTTTCCTCCTTTCCTTCTTTCTTTCTTAACCTAGATGTTAGGCCCCTTAAAACAACAATCATCATCATCATCATCATCATCATCTTTCTTTCTTTCTTTCTTTCTTTCTATGTTCCTTCTTTCTTTCCTTCCTTCTATGTTTGTTCCTTTCCTTCTTGTTTTGTTCGTTCTTCCTTCCTTTTTCTTTCTTTCTTTCTTTCTTTCTTTCTTTCTTTCTTTCTTTGTTTCTTTCATTCATTCTTTCTTTCTTTCTTTCTTTCTTTCTTTCTTCATTTTTTGTTCCTTCTTTCTTTCTTTCTTTCTTTCTTTCTTTATTTCTTTCTATCCTCCTTCCTTTCTTTATTCATATTTCTTCCTTTCTTTCTTTCTTTCTTTCTTTCTTTCTTTCTTTCTCTCTTTCTTTGTTCTTTTTTTCTTTCTTTCTTTTTTTCTTTCTTTCTTTCTTTCTTTCTTTCTTTCTTTGTTCCTTCAAATTTAAATACGTTTCACCAATCCAACATGGCGGCCGTTCGAAATATTTAACAGTTATTCTTTATCTCCGAAACTATTACACCCTGAAATTGTGTGTGGTGATAGAGAATTCTGAGGCAAGTTTCACTAAGTGACGCTGAAAAACGCGTTAAGTACAAAAACAACATGGCGGCCAAGTGAAGTTAAAATATGTAAATGAGCCTTTCTCGTTATTTAATCATCAAAGCAGAGTGAAACTTGGTACCGAAAATACTTACACAAGATTAAATTTACTGGCATTGATTCAATCAATTGTCTTCATAGAAGAAAGATGTTGGCTGTGCGAAATTTTTAAATTAAGTTTTTATTAATATGCCCTATTTGTTTGAAAAAGTGCACCTATGCAATTGTCATCTACATTATACATAACTCTAGGGCCGCCATATAGATTAATCCAACACGGAGATCATCCGAAATATTTAGACGATATTCAGTATCCGCGAATCTATTACAGCAAACAAACTGGAATTTTTGTATGTTAATAGAGGGTATTAACATAAGTTCACCTACATCCTATAGGCAGGAAAGTTTTAATGGAAAAGAGCAGTGGGATATATGAAAATAGGCTATTTATTTCGTCACGGAACTACTTGTTACGAAGTAACTTTCTAGCCCTGGTCTCTACTATGAGGGAAGGCGGAAAAGGTGAAAACTCTTTTCTCTTCATATCTTTAATAGCTGCACTCTGTTGTAACCATAACTGATTCTAATAACGGGTTACTCGATGGACTAATTGCTGCGAGGTTCTCTGTTACAAGAATCGATTAATCAGCGCTGACAACCGTGAGGAATATATTATGAGTGATTAGCGTGGCAACTCTTTTAAAGAGAACTTGAAGGGGATGGACCCATGTAGCGTCATTAGCACGGCAAACTGATAACATTTACTCAATTTCCTTTCTCTCATTCTGTGGGCAAAAATTTGAATTTGAAATTGCTGTAAGGTAGTCATGTTTCATATTGTACGTGCTCTGTTTTTTATAGAAGAAAATAGATTGAAGAAATTTTTCAGACACATTATTATTAATTTAAAATAATAATAATAATACAGTAATAATAATAATAATAATAATAATAATAGTAATAATAATAAAGGTTAAGAAAGCCGTCCTGGTTCCCAACGCAAAGGCAACGCATGACGAAAATATCTCCAATATAAAGACCTAGTGGAGCCTATCAGGAAGCAAAGGCAGATTGGAAAGGTGAAGATCATACCAATTGTTATATCAAGCACTGGCGTTGTACCAAGGAGTTTACTGCAGGGGTTGAAGGAACTTGATGTAGACACAAATGTATACACGTCAATGCAGAAAACAGTCATCATTGCGACAACTAGATTAGTTCGAAAATTAAAAGTTTAAAATTATACGCCGAATCAATACTCAACAATTATATATTTCTATATATTGAACATGTTTCGACCTTACGATGAGGTCATCTTCAGCTTAAAATAAATGAAAATCAATTAAGAATTAAAATGAAGTAATATATATGTAGCCTACTTTAATCTAAATAAGAAGTGAAATGTTAAAGATAACAAGAAGTTCCGTGACGAACTAAAGAGCCTACTTTTCTTAAAATTTAAGATTCATGCCAATGATTAATCTAAATGGATCTATCTAGAATAATGACGAAATTAAGTTGGTAATATCGACATTTCTAATTAGTTCGAAATACTGTATACCTGGCATAATGTAGCCTAATAGAGAACTACAGTTGGCAGCCCTGGTGACTGAGTATATTCTTAGTTCCATCTCTTAAGGTACAGAATACAAAATTTGGTTGAAGTCCAATAGATAGCATGGACGTTCCATGCAGTTAAACATTGCAACTAACAGCGCGCGTAAAATCATGTTGGCATCAATGACATACATGTATTGGTCAGAAATAATCTGAAATAATATGATCTATTGTTGTGTCAATTTTGAATGAAATCCATTATTTAGTATAGAAGTTACATGCATTTTAAAATTGGACCTATCAGCAGGCATATAATCATGTTGGTAGCACTGACGTATATAAATTACTCATGTTGGCAGCACTGGCTTATGCCTATATTAGTTACTCCAAATTAATCTAGAATGCCAGGTAATATACGTGTGCAAAGTTTAGAGCTATTGGCTTGGGTACTTTCTGATATATTGATATTAGGGTAACAAAAATAGAGAAAGTATTTATTAACAGTTGGTAGCCCTGGTTACTCTTAAGAATCGGCATAGTCATATCTTTTATGGTACACATAGCACAGACGAAATTTGGTTCAAATCCAAATGATAGTATAGAAGTTACATGTATTTAAATTTGGACCTCTCAGCAGGCATATAATCATGTTGGTAGCACTGACGTATATAAGTTACTCCAAATTAATATAGAATGCCAGGTACTATATGTGTGCATAGTTTAAAGCTGTCGGCTTGCATACTTTCTGAATTAAGGGTATTTGGATTAAAACAATTGAGAGCATTTATTAACAGTTGGCAGCCCTGTTGGATCTTAAGAATAAGCTCAGTCGTATCTGTTTATGTACACATAGCAGATACGAAATTTGGTTGAAATCCAAATGATAGTGTAGAAGTTATATGCATTTACAAATTTGACCTATCAGCAGGCTTATAATCATTTTGGCAACACTGCGATATATGGCCTCCTGGAAATTAAACTGCAATATTATTATCTATACGTGTGCCAATTTTGAAATAGCTCCCATGCATACCTTCCCAGATATCCAACATGGAGCTCAAATTTCAATTGCGATTATTCAGCAGTTGGTAGCACTGACATCATTTTCAAATATGGTCGTGAGATATTCAGGTATAGATCTTTACTCCTACCAAATTTTGTTTCGATTGCTCCAGCCGTTTAGGAGTTGTTAGGGGGGGGGGGACACACACACAGCCAGACAGACAGACAGACAGAAGGACAGATAGACAGACAGACAGACACACATTTGCCCGATCTCATAAGTCTACTTTTTCCTCATTTTTGCAAAATGTGAAAAGTAGGATAAAAGCAGTAATAAAGTGAAATATAGTACTAAAATGGATACCCTTACAATGCAGTACAAAATAAAATTCATTATTTGTCTTTTACAATAATTTTTGTTGTTTTCAAAACGTTTTTATGAATGTAGAATTGCCACCTATCCACATGGGGTATTCTCTCAAATTCTTAAAAGATTTATACCGAATTCTCCATCCTTTACAACACGGTTATTCCATGTCGACGTAATAACTGGTTGGCACCTATCCAAATTTAAACTCCGTATTTGATCCAAATTTAAACTCCGTAAGAAGATTTAGCTTACTCGTTAAAGCGCTGAGCTGAATTATTTATTAATTTTTGGCACTTGATTTTTAAATTATTTATTTGTGTATATATTTTTTTTTATTACAAAGCTTGATATTTATTTACACTTACCATTAATATTTCATATTTTCTAACTGCATTTTTGAAAAATTATTGTAAAAGACAAATATTGAATTTTATTTTATCTAATAGTCTACTGCATTATAAGGATATCCAATTATTACTATATTTCACTTTATTACAGTTTTTATCTTTGACATTTCACTTCTTATTTAGATTTAAGTACATATATAGTATCTCATTTTAATTCTTAGCTGATTTTCATTTATTTTAAGCTGAAGATGACCTCATCGTAAGGTCGTAACATGCCCATTATATAAAAGTATAATTTTTGAGATTTGATTCGGCGTATATTTTTAAACTTTTAATCTTACCAACAATACGGATATTTATATATATATTTTTTTTTTTGGGAAATGTGTTTGCATTCTTTTAGTTCGAAAATTCATAGACTAGTGAAAATAGCTTTCCCAAAGATTATGCTCTGATTTCTTACAATCTGTATTGTTGCCACATATTTGCCAGATAATGTTCTGAGAGTGAAGTAACATTATAATAATAACGAAATTTTGATGCTTTTCAGTCGGCCAACACGACTGTACATTGGACATGTTTCGACCTGACGATGAGATGGGTTATTACGGAAACTAATCTGGTTGTCGCAATGATGACTGCTTTCTGCATTGACTTGGGAATATTCCGTAGGGAATAACCCATCTCATTTGGGTACAACCGACAGTAGTGGCTACGCGCGCTAAAGCGCAGCGTTAGGTCGTGGGGCCAAGCTCTCTGCTGACTCGGTAGACGCGTGGGTTCGAGCCCCACCGTCGGCCGTCCTTGAAATGGTTTTCCGTGGTTTCCCATTTTCAACACCAGGCAAATGTTGGGACGGTACCTACTGACAGGCCACGGCCGCTTCCTTCCACATCCTTGCCCAGTTTCATTCGCCTTCATCAATTCCATCTCTCATCCCGACGCGCAGGTCGCCCACGGGCGTCACTTAGAAAGACCTGCACTCGGCCTCTCAGGAGGCCACACGAAAAAAAAAAAAAAATTTGGGTACAATCTTGTTGACTGAATGAAAAGCACCAAACTTTCGTTTACTAAGGCAACACTGAAAATTGCTTCAAATTCCATAATAATTATAATAATAGGTTAGTTATTTATTGTTGTTTTAAGGGGCGGAACTACAAGGTCATCTGCCCATAATAATAATAGGAAACTGACGATTGAAATTGTACGTACATATTCAAAGAATGGCCAATGGAAGACTTACTAAAAGGATATTTAAGGCTGTGCGATCACCACCGCCGTCAATCGCATGGCAAGAGATGGCAGCACTATCACCGTTGGACAGCCGCTGCATTTGTGTTCGTGATCTGTCTAGCCGTCACTTACCACCTACTTCCTCCCCTACCTCTCCTCGTCACTCAATGTCTTCTCTCTCTCACTGATAGCGTTAGACTGTAAGTGGATGTGGATGTTTTGTACGGAGAGTGATGTTTTAAAAGAAATTACAATTTTAGGCTAGTTAAAACTCATTTTATTACATTTCTAGTTTCTAAACAAACCTCAACAAATAGGATAGGCCTAAGCATAAAATTGGATACAGGAAGCACCTGATCAGATAAAAGCAACAAGCTATATCAATGGAAACCTGATATAATGAGCTAACACAGGTGATTTTTTTGGCATAAATAATATATTATGGAAAACGAAGCATGTGCTTGATGTAATTTCTTACCCAAACACACATCATTAATAATAATACGCAATCACGTTTACATATTTCAACATTTCTTCCGCTATACAGTTATTCATAAACTAAACTACTAAAAGTGCTATAAGTCTACTTCCACCGATAAATATCAGCTGAACGGCCCCTTTGTTCGAGAAATAACATGGTTTACAAGGCAGGATTTTATTTTTTATTTAAAAAAATCTGTTTTATGTTTAGTATTTAGAGCTTTTTATTTATGTAAAAGGCGCTTTGCGGGCCTTTGCTATGGTAAAAGTGCTCATTAAATCGTTCATTTCTAATTTTTTGGCCGTTTCACATTCAATTGACAGAGTAGCCAAACCGTTCAGACGCTCCTGCGCCATCATTGATCGCAAATAGTTTTTAGCCTATTTTCATTTATGGAAAAATAGGCTTATGAGATCACCTTTTGTCCGTGTGTCTGTGTGTGCGTGTGTGTCCCTAATATAATCTTAACGGCTGGAGCGATTTCAATGAAACTAGGTAAGTTCATAGCACCATTCTGGACGACCCCGACCGTGCCCTTCAAATTTTGTTACGTCTCACCAATCCAACATGGCGGCTGTGCGAAATATTTCATCAGCAATCAATATCACCGAAACTATTACCGAGAATACCCTGGAATTTTGTACGGTGATAAAGGGAACTACTAGAAGTTCACCTATATGACTTTTGTAAACCTGGTAACTACAAAACCAACATGGCAGCCAAGCGAAATTGCGACTTTTAAATAGACGTTTCTCGCGATTTAACCAACCAAACGCAATGAAACTTGGTACAGTATATGTTTATACACATTGTAATGCACTGACATCTAACTTCGTTCAATGTTTTACATAATCGCAATATGGCGGCTGTGCGAAATATTTCACCGGCATTCTTTATCTCTGAAACTATTACCGTTATCACCCTAAAATTTTGTACGGAGATTAAGAGCACTACTGGAAGTTCATTTATGAGACTTTCAAAAATCGGTTAACTACAAAACGAACATGGCGGCCACGCGAAGTTGAAAGTTTTAAATAGACTTTTCTCGCGATGTAATGATCCAAACGCAATGAAACATGGCACAGCAAATGTTTATACACATTGTAATTTACTGGTATTTAATTCAGTTCAATTGTTTACATAACCTCAAGATGGCGGCTGTGCTAATTTTAAAATTAAGTTTTTATTTCTTATGTCGTAATCATGCGATCGAAGTGAAAGTTCGAATAATGAACCTACGCAATAATTTTCCTTTAATGGTACATGACTATGGCCTATACATATAACAATCCAACATGGCGACCTTCCGAAATATTTAGACGATTCTCAATATCTACGAATCTATTATAAAAATCAAACTGATTTTTTAATGTTCATAGGGGCTATGAACATAAGTTCACCTAAAGGACTTTCAATAACCTGGCGATCACAAATCCAACATGGCGGTGACGCGAAATAAAAATATTCACATGGACATTTCTCACAATATAACCATCCGAGTGCAGTGAAACTTGGTACAGTAAATCCTTATACAAATGTTTCCATCACCACAAGATGGCAGATGTGTGAAATTTTAAAATCTCGTTTTTACTTCTTGTGTCCTAATCATGCGATTGATGTTTGAATGCTACACGTACACAATAATCTTCATGTAACAGTACATAACTCTATGACCTACATATATAAAAATCCAACATGGCGACCATCCGAAATATTTAGTCGGTTCTCAATATTTACGAATCTATTACAGCAATCAAACTGAAATTTTGTATGTTGATAGTGGCAATTAACATAAGTAGGATATATGAAAATAGGCTTTAGTTCTTCAGGGAACTACTTGTTTTGATTAGTTTCAAAATGGAAAAACTTCTTTTCCCCCGACGCAACCGTTATAGGAATTGTAAGCATAATCCGATATGCCGTCGTTAAATTAGGATAGGACTCCTTTATCGGGGCTAAGTACTCTAGTGCACCGCAAGCACTTTTTACATATTGCGGAACAGCGTACCTAAATAATTGTTGCTCCAGAAAAAGATCCTCTGCATCCAAATCGTCAAGCTCCCCGTCTTTAAAAAAATTAGAGTGTGTTTGACAATGGTATTTCAATTGACTTCCCTCCAAATTGGAAAGCTTGGAAGGATCGAAGAGAAATCCAAAGTATTCCGAAAAAAAATTAACTTCGTTAAATCTATTTTCTACGCAGCTCAGTGCAGTATCTACGACAGACAAAAAGTAATTTACCCGAAATTTATTTTCAGCTTCTTTTTAAAGTTCCTCTTCAGTTTTTTCCACTTGCTGATCATTTTGCTGTTTTATTTCATCAAGGAACCTTTTGCGATTGCCTTGACGGCGAATAGAAAATTTATTTGCATAGCCCAAATTTTCCATTATTTCTCTACCGGTGGACATTGCACTGTCAAAGCCAGTGTTGCGATAATTTTGAAAAATGACTTTAGGCCCTGAAGTTCGGTTAAAGCCGTATCTAACGAAGTCTTCTCAGATTGGAGAGTTTTACTTGTAGAGTTCACAGAAAATTAAATATCGTACCAGATAATGAGGCTTAAAACAAATTCATACGAACTTGTATGAAGCAACAAAGATTGGGCCTCTGACCAGGTAACAGGATCTTTGGTAGTTTCTGCCAATTCTTCTAGAGCTTCGTTTACTTTGCCTAACTGGTACCTGATGGGCTTGGCACTGCCAATTCAACATTCCCATCTCGTGCTAGCTAACGATTTTAGTGTGAGGAGGCCAGGACATAGTTCGCACAAAATGTCCACCTTTCCGTGGAAGCTACAAACAAAGTGTTCAGGCGCTGAACTATACCAAAAAATGCCATAGCGTTCTTATTGCATTAACCATGTCACCCAAAAGTAAGTTAAGATTATGTGCAACACATGCCATGAACATTGTTCGTTTATTAGTATTTTTACTCGCATCTGCACTCCCTTATACTTAGCCTTCATATTAGCACCCTTGTCATACCCTTGTCCCCAACAGTCCATGATATCAAGATCATTATCCTCCAATACTCCTTCTGAAACCCCAGCTAACCCCATTCCCGTAGTGTCGTGTACCTCCAAAAACTCGATGAACGATTCGACGATCCTTGGAGTTTCTGCTATCATATCAACATAGAGGAGGACACATTTTAATTTGGGCTGGACTGAATCAAACACACTATCTTTATTTATTTATTTATTTATTTACATTTATGAAAAAAATGGCCTGAAGCGTGGGGCCTTTCTGAGCGCGAGGCCTGGCGAGACCGCACGTCTCGCGACGGCCCTGCGTATTACCAATTTGAGGACTAGGCACCCTCCCTCCGTCCAGCCCAATAAAAAAGATTATATTATGATATAGTATGATATGATTGACGGAGAGAGCTGGCCGTGTGGTTAGGGTTGTGGAGCTGTGAGCTTTCATTCCGGAAATAGTGGGTCCGAACCCCCCCCCCCCCCTGTCGGTAGCCCTGGAGATGGTTTTCCCTGCTTTCTCATTTTCACACCAGGCAAATGGGCGCTGTACCTTAATTAAGGCCACAGCCGCTTCCTTCCCACGTAAGGCAAATTGTAATATATATAAACTAGTAGCAGTGCCGGGCTTCGCCCGGTGGATTTATTTGTTTTATGGATGATAATGAATACTTTTACAGAACTGGCATATGATACTTAAGCTACCCGAAAGAAAAAAAAATACAACTTTTTGCGGTGGAGGTGGTGGTGGATGTAGTGAGGGTGATAAGCAGTACAGTATAATGGACGTAACATTTAGATCATTTTCCCCTAATGATAATAATGATAACTAGTTGAAACCCGTCAAAAATGACGGTCAATAGAAAAATATTTACTGAAGAATTTTCTTATGTAGGCCTACTGTATATTCTTTGTACGATTATTTTTTGGCTCTATTGAAACTATAAGGGCGTCAAAAGATTTCACTCTCAACATTGCAAAATACTGCTGGCCATGACTGCAAAATTGATGAGGCAAATTGAGACCTATACGTTCCAGAGTTTTCCCTTGAGCTTTATTGATTGTGACAGAGTATGCCAAATAAATTGGAAAATATTGCCTCTTAAAACAAAATGATAGTGTTGTATCGGATGCTGTTAAATCAAGTAGAAGGATTAGACCTCTCTGCCTAATTTTAACTGCACTTATTATTTCCAAATCCAAGCAATATAGTTGCATTTAGGAGCCCTTGGGAAACGTTCAGATTTCTAAGCAGCATAACGGTTCAAGCGTTTGGAATATGTGGAGGCAAGTCATTTAGTTCCAAGGAATTCAAGAAGGAGTCTAATAAAACTGGCCGCAAACCGTCATATATAATTTTGGAATATAACGAAGAAATGCGATGATGTGCACCTCCATACATCTTAAAACAATGTGGACCGTATGGGTGTGGCACAGTAACATTGGCACCAAATGAAACGAAGGACATAGCATTGTACTGCCGATTAGTCTCTCTGAAATTCCTTGAGATATCATCTCCAGTGAAAAATAATTGTTGCAGCATGTCAAATATTTTATATTTAGTCAGATTAATCCATTACAACAGCAAAGGTCAAAGTAACCAAGTGTAGATTTCTCTCAAGAGAAATACAGTGCAGAACAATGTTTACATTTGTTCGTCAAGGACCCTACACTGTAACGGTATAGTATCTGGAATTGTATCTGAAATGCCGTATTCATATTGGAGTTTAAAAGTGGCTTCGTATTTTTCTCCGATTTCCCACTTGTTTGCGGCTAATGTTCTATTTCGTAAAATGGGTTTATTTATAGCCGCATTTCTCCCCAAATTAACGTCATATTAAATAATACTATAGTGGCCTGCATCAACGCAGCAGCCAAATATTAAATAGCAAATAATAACTTACTTCCATTGCCAAAATCAACTGCGTGGTTAGACTCATTGTTATGTACTCTGAAAAAATTATCAATAAACTATAATATTCACTTATACAACTAAGTTCAGAGACTTCCATTCTCAAGTTGGTTGCTGATGAGAATGCGATGAGACTGATCGCCAATAATAAAATCCTTGCAATTTTTGCAATTTGCTTGCAAACGCAACTCAGGATGACGAACTTCATTTTGAAATAAACAGAATGAAACTGCTCTAAATAATCAATTTCCATCACCTGTTGAAGGTACAATACTTTGCATTTCCATGACAGTAAATTATGCAAGGGAGCATAGAATCACTTCGCCACTACTGGAATGAGCATGGACTCACTTCGCCAGCCACCATAATGGAGGGAGTTTTAGAATTATATGTTCAGTGTTTTTCAAAGATCGTATTAACACAGGGAAGCCCAGTCTTAAGGCTACATTCTGAGCTATCGCCCCAGATTCCAGGTTAGATCCCTGCTCTGCCAAGAAATGTAATTCTGGTCTGAGGGCTGGAACGGGGCGCACTCTTGAGGCAAACCTAAGAAGAGCAAAATTTGATTCCCATCTCAACAATCTTGGATGTGGTTTTCCGTGGTTTCCCACTTCCACTCCAGGCAAATACCGGGATAGTTCCTAACTTAAAGCCTCAGTCGTCAACTCTCCATTCCCCATACTAATTACAAATGCACACATCAATACAGCCATCACATTAACACAGGTTATCACAGAAAGGTTTACACTCACACACCAAAGTAGACGGCGCTGAGTGACCACGATGTCTGAGTCCATCAAATGAATTATGTTCGACAATTTTCTCTCAAGGCGAAGCGATTGTGCCGATTTTTATTTTATAATTTAAAAGTATCTGGCAACGTAAATCATGGAGAATTCCATACCTTACGGGAATAATAAACGTAACATATGTTTAGACAATGTAATACCAATTGCAAGATAGAATAATTGGGAAATAAAATTACATGTCTGAGGTGGGAATCAAACTCCTCCGACGATGCATAATCAATTTCGTTGTCCACAATGTTAGCCGCTGAGCCACCCAGACAACGAAATTAGAGTGCAATATTAAGTGAGGTAAACAACAAACGCACTCAACTGCCAGTTATAGTTCATCAATATGTCACTTATTTCATGATTCTATTCCAGTATATATCGGGATACAACATAAGCGATATTTCCCTTTTCAATTCTCATAAACAAAGATCACTCTACGATACGGTGGATCGTTTATCCGCCATTTCTCTCATGAAGAAACGCCATTGTGGCAACGCGCAATAGCCACATATATTACATTTTTCTTTAAACATATAAAAATATACCGTAACATATATTTTCCTTTTAAAGACACACTGCAAATCTGCATGCCAAGAGCTTTCGTTAGAATGCCATACGAAGCCAATCGGTTAAGTCGTTTTCAAAATCTCGTGTGTACAAAAAATACCTTAGTGTTTTAAATATATATGGCAACAGCGAATTCGTTACTTTACGGGAATGATAAAAGTGAAATATATTTCTACAATGAAATACCAATCGTAGAAAGAAGAAAACAAAAAAAACCATATCCGAGGTGGGAATCGAACCCTCTCGACCATGCAAAGGATGGCAACAGAGAATTCGTTACTTTACGGGAATGAAAAAAGTGAAATATGTCTCTACAATGTAATACCAATCGTAGGAAAGAAGAAAATGAAAATAAAAGAACGTATCCGAGGTGGGAATCGAACCCTCTCGACCATGCAAAGGATGGCAACAGAGAATTCGTTACTTTACGGGAATGATAAAAGTGAAATATGTTTCTACAATGTAATACCAATCGTAGGAAGGAAGATAATGAAAATAAAAAAACATAACCGAGGTGGGAATCGAACCCTCTCGACCATGCAAAGGATGGCAACAGAGAATTCGTTACTTGACGGGAATGATAAAAGTGAAATATGTTTCTACAATGTAATACCAATCGTAGGAAGGCAGAAAACGAAAATAAAAAAACATATCCGAGGTGGGAATCGAACCCTCTCGATCATGCATAATACATATTTCTAGGCAGTAAGCTTATCCCCTCGGCCATCCAGACAACTGTGTGAGACTTCAGTATTAAGCTATCTAACCAGTATACACGCTCAACCTGCAGTTTAAGTCCTTCAATTCGTGGTTTATTTAATATAATTCTAATTCAATGCATATTGTAAAAACATAATTAACATTATTGGAGACCCTTTTTAATTGTCATAAACAAAGATCTCAGTTAGACGCGACCGGAATCGCCATTTTCCTTGTTGAGAAAGGCCATTGTGCGCATGCGCGGGAGTGTCAAATATTACATATTTCTTTAATCATTTAAAAATATACCGTAACATATATTTTCCTTTTAAAGAAACTCTGCAAATCTGCATGCCAAGAGCTTTCGTTAGAATGTCTTACGAAGCCAATCGGTTAAGTCGTTTTCACAATCTCGTGTGTACAAAAAACAGCTTAGTGTTTTAAATATATAGATAGCAACAGCGAATTCGTTACTTTACGGGAATGATAAAAGTGAAATATATTTCTACAATGTAATACCAATCGCAGAAAGGAAGAAAACAAAAAAAAACATATCCGAGGTGGGAATCGAACCCTCTCGACCATGCAAAGGATGACAACAGAGAATTCGTTACTTTACGGGAATGAAAAAAGTGAAATATATCTCTACAATGTAATACCAATCGTAGGAAAGAAGAAAATGAAAATAAAAGAACGTATCCGAGGTGGGAATCGAACCCTCTCGACCATGCAAAGGATGGCAACAGAGAATTCGTTACTTTACGGGAATGATAAAAGTGAAATATGTTTCTACAATGTAATACCAATCGTAGGAAGGAAGATAATGAAAATAAAAAAAAACATAACCGAGTTGGGAATCGAACCCTCTCGACCATGCAAAGGATGGCAACAGAGAATTCGTTACTTGACGGGAATGATAAAAGTGAAATATGTTTCTACAATGTAATACCAATCGTAGGAAGGCAGAAAACGAAAATAAAAAAACATATCCGAGGTGGGAATCGAACCCTCTCGATCATGCATAATACATATTTCTAGGCAGTAAGCTTATCCCCTCGGCCATCCAGACAACTGTGTGAGACTTCAGTATTAAGCTATCTAACCAGTATACACGCTCAACCTGCAGTTTAAGTCCTTCAATTCGTGGTTTATTTAATATAATTCTAATTCAATGCATATTGTAAAAACATAATTAACATTATTGGAGACCCTTTTTAATTGTCATAAACAAAGATCTCAGTTAGACGCGACAGGAATCGCCATTTTCCTTGTTGAGAAAGGCCATTGTGCGCATGAGCGGGAGTGTCAAATATTACATATTTCTTTAATCATTTAAAAATATACCGTAACATATATTTTCCTTTTAAAGAAACTCTGCAAATCTGCATGCCAAGAGCTTTCGTTAGAATGTCTTACGAAGCCAATCGGTTAAGTCGTTTTCACAATCTCGTGTGTACAAAAAACAGCTTAGTGTTTTAAATATATAGATAATGAATAGGGAAACGGCTATTTACTAACTACAGCACTGACACATGTAATTTACAAACACATTTCTAAAAATGATTAGAAAGAGTAATAAGCGAAATAAAAAACACTGCCTAGGGCCCATATCTCACTGTCTGTTAGAGATGTAGAGACCAATAGTGTCGTCTTTTGTCGCATAGCGCCGTAGGAAAAGAATCAGAACACTTTGGAAAACTTCGGCTGTCCCGAGCTCCTGAGGTAGCAATATCATTTATGGCCACATAGCGCTCAACGATAATTTTCGGAATAAATTACGGTAAATTTGAAAGCACCAACGCTTATTGCAGCTGATAACCTCAATGTATTGCACCAACACCATTGCACTTATAGACTACAGATGCATAATATGTTCATGATGATAACTGTTTTAAGGGGCAAAAGAAGTCTTTTTGCACTAATTACTCCCCTTGACTGCAATTTATAAGCAGCGCAAGATTCAACTATTTTCGCAATTCTGCACCAGACCACTGGTAGGGGCGACGTGATGCAGCCCTAATTGCCAGTCAACAATAGACTTATTAAAATACTCTTACATTTACACTACTACGGACATGAATGATTCTAGGGCCTTAATACAGGGTTTTCAAGTTAAGTTTGTTTGTTATTCTAAATGTAGGGAATGGAGAGCGTTGTCCAAAATATCAAGTGGACAGTGTTACCAGCAGGGTTTCAAAGTGTATGTATAATTTGGTGCAATTAGGAGGAACGGTGTGGATATGTGATAAAGGGCCTAAGTGCAGGAAATGGAGTGGTCTGTCCGAAATTTAAAGTGGACAGTGTCACCCGCAGGGTTCCAAAGGGTAAGTGTACAAAATGTGATTCAGATCGGTGAAACGGTGTAGATTTGTGCCAATGGACCTAATGCAGGGAATGGAGTGGTCTGTCCGAAATTTCAAGCAGACGGTGTTACTCGTCGGGTTCCAAAGTGTAGACTAAGTATGTGACATTTGGTTCAGATCGGTGAAACGGTGTAGATTTGTGCCAAATGGCCTAAATGCAGGGATATGGAGTGGTCTGTCCAAAATTTCATGCAGACAGTGTTCCTCGTAGGGTTCCAAAGGGTAAGTATACACATTTTGGTTCAGATCGGTGAAACGGTGTAGATTTGTGTCAAAGGGCCTAAATGCAGGGAATTAATTGGTCTGTCCGAAATTTAAAGTGGACAGTGTTACCCGCAGTGTTCCAAAGGGTGTGTATACAAATGTTGGTTCGGATCGGTGAAACGTTGTAGATTTGTGCCAAAGGGCCTAAATGCAGGGAATGGATGGTCTGTCCGAAATTTCATGTACACTATGTCACTCGCAGGGTTCCAAAGGGTAATATTCAAATTTTGGTTCAGATCGGTGAAACGGTATAGATTTGTGCCAAAGGGCCTAAATGCAGGGAACGGAGTGGTCTGTCCGCAATTTAACATAGCCTAAACTATTCCTCTTGAATCTGGCTATCATATATAAAAAGAAAAACGAATCCGACTGGTAGTTCCAGAGATTAGCGCGTTTAAACACACAAACAAACACACAAACTCTTCAGCTTTATTATATTAGTATATATATTATTTTGATATATTTTGAAGATTGGTTGGTTGGTTCTTAAGTTTAGGGGCTGCAACAACGCGGTCATGTAGCCCCGTAATTTTGAGGATTACAACTCACATAAAGTTCTATTGATCATAAACATGTTTTATTCTGCTAATATAACTTACAGAATTTTATAAAGTAACTGATAAATAATTTTTAACATTCTGTATGGAGTAATGGGTGAGATAATAACACTTCCAAGATTTCCTATGGACTGTGGTCGTGTAGCCTGGCAGGATGAGTCAGGGTTGGGAGGGGGGCGGAAGCTGCGATAGCAAAGGTGATGATGGAGAGGGGAAGGCAGGTGCCCGAGCGCGCTCTTGCCCAAGACCTTGTCTTACCGCTGTGTGTGTGCGGGCGTGTGTGTATGTGTGTGTGACTGATTCAGCCAGCGTTTTTTAGAGTCTGAAAGGAGCATGCACCACGGGTATATCGCTGAACCAATTTTCTTTATCAAACTTTTCTACTGCTCAGAATAAGATCCACTTCAAATTAATATAACTTAGAAGTTAATATAACAATTTTTTCTCACTAAAAATGGTATTCAAGTATGAAGAGGTTAATACAAAATTTGAATTTCGAAATAAGAATTGTTCCTATTGCAGGTACTACTACAGGGGTTGTTGTAGAGAAATTTCGGTGTCTTCCGATTATTAGTTTCGTCGTGGTGATCGTACCTTTAACGCTCAAAATAGCCACTTTGAAGCCATGTCCTCAGCAAACGAGCCGTCATTATTTTCTGCAAAACGCATATAATGTCTCAAAAAGACCTACATTGGAGATTAAGAATAAAAATAAAAATAAAAACAAAATTTTAATTTTTGACCGCACAGCCTTAAGGGAGCTCATACACCGTCAGTGTATACAGTTACGAATCATATCATAGCTTCACTAAGATGTAACATAGAGCTTTGAAAACTGACATATGTATAGTAAATAATAGCTTTCATCTAATGTAAAGAGAGGAATAGTAAATAAAGTATTTCGTGATTTATTGAAAGGATCATATTTGTGATTGTTTAAACTCCTTGAATCGCAAAAAAAAAAAAAAAAAAAACACGATTTAACAAGAAATACCAGACTGAATGGAATGATTTTTAGCCTATTTTCAATTTTGAAAAAATAGGCTTATGAGATCACCTTTTGTCCGTGTGTGTGTGCGTGCGCGCGCGCGCGCGCGTGTGTGTGTGTCCCCTAATAACTCCTAAACGGCTGGAGCGATATCAATGAAACTCGGTAAGTTCATAGCAATAATCCGGGCGACCTCGACCGTGCCCTTCAAATTTTGTTACGTCTCACCAATCCAACATGGCGGCTGTGCGAAATATTTCACCAGCATTCAATATCTCCGAAACTATTACGGATATCACCCTGGAATTTATTACGGTGATAAAGGGAACTACTAGAAGTTCACCTATGTGACTTTTGAAAAACTGGTAACTACAAAACCAACATGGCGGCCACGCGAATTTGCGACTTTTAAATAGACGTTTCTCGCGATTTAACCAACCAAACGCAATAAAACCTGGTACAGTATATGTTTATACACATTGTAATGCACCGACATCTAACTTGGTTCAATTGTTTACATAACCACAAGATGGCGGATGAGCGAAATATTTCACCGGCATTCTATATCTCTGAAACTATTAGGTGTATCACCCAGCAATTTTGTACGGAGATAAAGGGCACTACTGGAAGTTTATCTATAAGACTTTCAAAAAGCGGTTAACTACAAAACGAACATGGCGGCCAAGCGAATTTGAAAACTTTAAATAGCCCTTTCTCGCGATTTAATGTTCCAAACGCAATGAAATCTGGTACAGGAAATGTTTATACACATTGTAATGCACTATCATCTAATTTAGTTCAATTGTTTACATAACCTCAAGATGGCGGCTGTGCGAATTTAAAAATTAAGTTTTTATTTCTTGTGTCGTAATCAAGCGATCGAAGTGAAAGTTTGAATAATGAACCTACGCAATAATTTTCCTTTAATGGTACTTGACTCTATGGCCTATAAATTTAACAATCCAACATGGCGACCATCCGAAATATTCAGACGACTCTGAATATCTACGAATCTATTATGGCAACCAAACTGATTTTTTAATGTTCATAGGGGCTCTGAACTTAAGTTCACCTATAGGACTTCAAAAATAACCTGGTGATCACAAATCCAACATGGCGGTGACGCGAACTATAAAAATTCACATGGAGGTTTATCGCAATTTAACCATCCGAGTGCAGTGAAACTAGTTCAGTAAATCCTTTTACGAAAGTTAATCCACTGGCATCTATTTTATTTCAATGGTTTCCATAACCACAAGATGGCAGCTGTGCGAAATTTTATAATCTCCTTGTTACTTCTTGTGCCCTAATCATGCGATTGAAGTTTGAATGCTACACGTACACAATAATCTTCATGTAACAGTACATAACTCTAGGACCTACATATATAAAATCCTACATGGCGACCATCCGAAATATATATTGTCGGTACTCAATATCTACGAATCTATTACACCAATCAAACTGAAATTTTGTATGTTGATAGTGGCAGTTAATATAAGTAGGATATATCAAAATAGTCTGTATAGTTCTTCACGGAACTACTTGTTTTTCATGTAAAGTAAACGCATAAACACCGAGGATGAACCACCATGAATGTTATCATGTAAATAGTATATATTTTTTTAAATATTAAATTTGTCTTTCAAAAAATGAACAGTTTTTTGCTTAATTTTCCAAGTATATCTCAATTATTTTTTAAGAAAATGTCATGAATGAGGTTCATCCTCTAGGGATCATAGGTTGGAATGTATCTGCCGAGTTTCATCCAGTTTCATCACATAGTTCACGAGATATTGTGTTCTTCCTACCAAAAAAAAAAAAACCTATCGAGTAAACAGTTTTGAATATTAAACACTCCATTGACAGATAGGCCCATGGTCTCAAGTAAAACGCCATATTTCTGCCAAAACGGTTATTTATCTATTTATCGTATGGCTTTTATTGCCGGGAGTGTCCGAGGACATGTTCGGCTCGCCTGAGTCTGTAGCTGCTTCCAGCGGACACCCTAAAGGGTGAGCTACAAGTTCCGTTCAATTTCAAGTAGTTCCAACTTTCGCCACCAGATATCAATGATACCTAGTGGCGAACGTTGGAACTTTGATAGAGCGTTCTGACGAAATCTAACCTAACAAATTTTGCTTTACACAAGTTTAGTCTGTGAAAGGATCTTTTACATGCCATAAATCTATGACATGGGACCGCCGGCTTTACTTCCCCTCCGAAGGAAGGCATACTGAAGGATTTTTAACGCTCTTAAAAAAATCCGACGACTTCAGCCGGGTTTGAACCCGCTATCTTGGGCACAGCAGTTCAGCATGCTACCGACTACGCCACCGAAGCCGGTGAATTTAGTTATAAAACTTATCAGATATATTGAGACAGATATTGTCTTTCATTTAAATGTTAAAAATAAAATAAAAATAAATGACATCCGACCGTGTATGAGGCCCCTTAATCATGCTTCCTCATTAAAAGCCAAGAATAGCTAGATAATTTAAATTTAAAAAATTCCTCTCGGCACGCTGGAAGGCGGAGGTAGATTTCACCGGGCAGACTAGAGGATAGGCTAAAATAGGCGAAATATGCAGGTTTTCGTAGGTGGATCAGACCTCATTTATTGCGAGAATGTATTTTATAATTGGAGGTTAATTAACCTTTTTTTCGTCTTTCTATGCATATTTTTAACATTTTATTGTCTTATGGGGATGGTAACATTCTTGTCATATTTGGGGTTCATTTTTATACTTTTGGTCACAATGTCCTTATGCAAGGTTTGGAACTGATGTGTAACTATCTAACAGTCAGTTACTTCTTCACGCAAAATTTTATCTCCCGCAGAGATGTTGGTTGGTTCCTCAGTTTAGGGGCTGCGACAACGTGGTCATGTAACCCCGTGTACATTGGGTGTGTGTAGAATCTGTCTGATAAACGGTGTTAATTGTGATGACTGTATTAGTCTCTAATTCAGTTAAGGTCTACAGAAGGTCAATTTTAAGTAGTAGTACCTAATTTTGTACCTAATACTACCGTCAACGACACCTACTGTGAACTTGGCTGCTAGATTCCACCGCAACCAGCAACTTGCAATGAACGTTGGAACTTCCCCTCCGAAGGAAAGCATGCTGAGGGATTTTTAGCGCTCTTAGAAAATCCGACGACTTTGGCCCGTTTTGAACCAGTGACCTTGGGCATAGAAGTTCAGCATGCTACCAGTTAGCCGCTTCCCACATAGTCAGATGGAACAGGAAGTTCCGTGCCGAACTAAAGAGCCTACTTTTCTTAAAATTAAGATTCATGCCAATGATTAATCTACAGTATATGAACCTATCTAGAATAATGACGAAATTAAGTTTGGTAATATCGGAATGTCTTAATTAGTTCGAAATACTGTATACTAGGCATAATGTAGCCTAATACAGTAATACAGTTGGCAGCCCTGGTGACTGAATATATTCTTAATTCCATCTCTTAAGGTACAGAATACAAAATGTGGTTGAAGTCCAAAGGACGATACATGGAGTTATACATTGGATCTATCAGCACACGTAAAAGCACGTGGGCAACAATGTCATGCGTATGCTGGTCAGAAATAATCGGAAATATTATGATATCTTTTTGAGCCAATCCATAAGAGACGTAGGTGGCCCGTACACTCTCCTAGAATCGGACCTCTGGACCTACAGCTCTCCAACACGGTCTCTAGCATAGGATCACAAGGTGATTGTTAATGCATTTTAGGGGCTTGAGACATCATGGTCATCAGCGTCGAGTATTTGGGTGTGCGATCAAATTGTCTGATATATTGTGTTACTGTGATGACTGTAGAAGTGTTTGTAGCTGGGTTAGGGATGGAGTAGGTCCCCTGAACTTATAATGAGGTACTATCCCGATAGCCTATTTGTGAGGAGCGGGTATAGTAGAACCACAATCTCTATAGCCGCTGTCAGTGCCGGAATTCGAACTTCCGATCTCCAGCCTGTTGTAGCTCCCCCATCTATAGCATAAAATCACTAACACCGGGTGAGTTAGCCGTGGTGGTTACGGCATGACTGATGGCAGTCGCTCACATCCGGGAGGCGAGGAGGTTCGAATCCCCTCGCCGGCAACCTTGAAGATGGTCTTCTGTGGTTTCCCATCTTCCTTCCAGGCAAATGCCGGGGTTGGTCCCTAACTATAGGCCACAGCCGCTACCTTCCAACTCCTCGTCCTTACAATCCAACTTCCCTCCTTCCCTCCCCAACGGTACTTGTAGCTCACCCATTGGGTGTCCGTCTCGAAGCAGCTACAAAACTGGCGAGCCGAACATGTCCTCGGGCACTCCCGGCACTAAAAGCCATACGCTAAAAAAAAAAAAAAAAAAAAAAAAAAAAAAAAACTAACCAAACACCCATATCCGCTTTTCACGTGAGGTAGGGTGACCCGTTATTTTCAGTTCCTAATCCTACCACAGCTGTCAGCTGTTCAGTTAGCCAGAGGGGTGTCATAGAAATGGGTTTGTCACATTCTTTCCTTATCCTTTTCCAAAAATACACCAATTGCCAGTTACCACTCTGTTACTCTCCGAGTGCGAGTGTCATTGTGGAAAGTGAAATAATATTGTGTTAAGCCGTTTTAAGTTTAACCTTTGTTGGAAACTGTAATTTATTTATATTCATACAATGTCCGGAAATAGATATTCTCCCAATCCTCTCCCGAATTATAACTACACACAGTAATACACCCATCACAATATCACAGGTCATCAGACAAAATTTCCACACACACACACAAAATACACCGGGATAATGACCACGATGCCCAAGCCCCTCAGAAATGATTTTTCCGTGGTTTCTCACTTTTTTCACCAGACAAATACTGGTATGGCTCCTAACTTAGGACCTCGCCTCCTTCCCAATCGTAAACACACAAATGCAGACACTACTGTAGTGTAGTCATCACAGTGCCCCAGGTTATCAGACAGACTTCCTACACACAAAAACACTCTAAGCAATGGTCTCGGGTGCCGGGTGCAAGCTTTGTTGTTTGACGCCCCGAGGGCACCTTGCATGTCGAATTTTGTCGTTCCTTGGAACGCTATGAAAGTCAATAAGGTTAGATATCTAAGCTCCTTGACACTATAGCGCTTTCTAGTAGAGAAATGAGGAACTTTCTGTTTGCGGAAAATCCCGAGATTAATTTTGCCATTATGAACACGGCCTACTGAATTCAAATGGGTTCTTTAACATGCCAACAACTTATGACATGCGTGCCGTGATTTTTGTTGCCTTTCAAAAATCACTTACCACGGCCAGGAGCGAATTTGCAAGCTTGGAGTTGGTAGTCCGACACGATAACCACTCACCCACTGTGAGCTGACACCGTTCGAACGAGGTATGGTGGTCGGTGCCCGATGGATGCCAAGTGCGATTTCGGCAGTGGTGCGGGAAATCAGCTTCACGCGGTAAACCGTGTCCAGGATGTATCGTGAATGGTTGAATGCGGGTGTCACTGTCCACAACAGACGAACGACCGGTCGTCCAGCCACCCTCAATGACCGTGACCGGCGACATGTGAGACGGATAGTCAATAGTGACAGAGCGGCAACAATGCAACAAATCACGGCTCAATTGAAAACAGGCCGTGCTAGACACGTCTCCCAGTGGGCAATCCGTAGGAACATGGATCCCATGGGGTATGGGAGCCGGTGCCGCACACACTATTAGGTGAATATCCCATGACATGGGACTCTTTGACCACGATGTCGCAATGCCCCTAAATGAATCAACAACAACATGATCTCCTTGAAACGATAAAGTAAATCTATTTGATTTCTGTGATTTCTTGTTCCTTTGTACGTGTTCTGTGGCGTAGTTGGTAGCATGCTGAACTGCTGTGGCCAAGATAGCGGGTTCAAACCCGGCCGAAGTGGTCGGATTTTTTAAGAGCGTTAAAATCCTTCAGTATGCCTTCCTTCGGTTGGGAGGTAAAGCCGGCGGTCCTATGTCAAAGATGTATGGCATGTAAACGATCCTTCCACTAACTAGACTTGTGTGAAGCTAAATTTCTAAGTAGGATTTCGTTGAAACGGTCTGTCATAGTTCCAACGTTCACCACTAGGCGTTAGTGACATATGGTAACAAAAGTTGAAAATACTTGAAATTTAACGGAACTTGTAGCTCACCCCCATCGGCGAGCCGAACTTGTCCTCGGACACTCCCGGCACTAAAAGCCATACGCTAAATAATAATGATAATAATAATAATCGAGATGTAACTTATGTGTGTGTACAATACTAACTTGGCAACGTTGTTTTCTTTCCTGAAGACTGTATTCACATTAACCTGGTGTTAACCCCGGAGGGAGTAGACCCAGCATTCATTCATATCCACCTCTTCATTTCCCTTTTTTTTTCAGACATTTTAGTTCTTTACCCCACTCCCACTTGTGTTTTCTTTCCATACAAAACAACATTTGCACCTCGTCCTGACATAGCTCACTTGAGCGCACCCCCTGGAGGTTTCAAGATTTCCATAGCTGCCCCACCTCCTCCCCTCCACAGGGGGGTAGCAAAGACACGGGGGATTCATTATTTAAGCTAAGGAGTCTCTTTCCCTCCCTGTTACCTCCTATGACTAATGAGGTAATGTGAAAACATCCTGACACGTGTTTCCAAACACTGTACTCTACGGAGGTACGGTAACTAACATACCTTTTAGAGTATTTCATGTATCATTTTAAGGGGGAACAAGCAGCTTATGGAGCCAAAACAATAACGATTTTAATATTATGACTGTGCCTGTCAGTGGCGTAACTAGGAGTTGCTTCTGGAGGGGTATGAACGGTGTTAAATCTTAACTAATAAGCTATGAAGAGCGTTTACTAGGTATAGAGGACAGAGCTATTCTTTTTCAAATGCTTTTATCTTTTTAATTTTCTCTTTTGTTTCAAGTTTGCGTTTTTGTATGCGTTAGCTGTGTTTTATGTTTTGGGTTGTGAAATTAGTTTTCTGTATTGTTTTATTTGTTATAGCCTACTTTCGAGTTTGCAAAAAAAATGAAAGTAGTCTCATGAGATCTACACGGGCAAAAAGTTGTCAGTCAGTCAGTCTGTCTGTGAGTGTGTGTGGGTGTGTATATCTGTCCCCCCTCCCCCTCCCCCCATCAATTCAAACGCGAAGAAACCGAATTGAACGAAATTTGGTACAGACATAGTACTAGCAAAGGACACCTCAGTGTCATGTTTTATATTGCCATCATCTTGATAGAAACGTAATGGCGGCCAGCCAAACTTTCAAAGCTTAAATCAAATTACGACTTACCTAATCATCCGAGCTGTACCAAATGTACCTTGATGTGGGAAGTGTCCTTTTCCTAAACTACAAGGTCATCAGCCAAATAGTTCCAATATGGCGGGCGTATGAATCATGCAAGCATTATAGCCTAACCGTTACTTACGATTCAACAAGACCCGGCCTCACCAAATCCATTTATCGTACAGAGGGTGGTTTAAACTGTCCTCAAGGAGGTGATCCGTAGGATATTAACATCTTATAATAGAATATTATACCATAGCAGTGACTAACAACTCAGGCCAACCGTGTGGAAATAACGTGCCGTCCTGGTGGGTGGAAATAACGTGCCATCCCGGTGGGTCAAAATGGAGGCTATTGTTTGCTCGCTAGTCCATATTTTAGGCGAGGATTCAATCAATATATAATATAGCACGTTGTTATTTAACAAGCTACTACAACCAACATTCAATTATACTCCTTAAAAAGGACAATGAGTTATTACTATACCCATGCATTTAGGAGAATGTAGTCTATATGTTCTTTACTGAACATTTTGTTTGCTTTTGAGTTTGCTGTTATCTTCGGATTTTGTTTGCTTTTGTTTTTGCTTTGTGTTTGTTGTTTTGGGCTCTTGCTTTGTGTTTGTGTGCGTTTCTTTTTCCTTTAGTATTCGCTTCTTGCTTTTTGCCTGCGGAGGGGCATAATGACAGGTAATCAATGAAAGCAGAACTACACGCTTTTGTGTTTGATCTCGATAGCATTATCAATGTGCAAAATATCGACATTGAACAGTTTTGTTTAAGCAAATGTTAACATTAGAAAACACTAAACGTTTTACACGAGTAAACAGAAATGTTCTCAAATTAGTTTGTATAAACGTACATATCCCAGTCGTTTGTCATTAATCCGAAGATAGGTTTCATTCAAATTACAAATTTCATCAACTTACGTATTTGTATTATTTGGATCTGCGGGGCATTGACCCCCCCCCCCCCCAAACACCCCTCCCCGCAGTTAAGCCACTGGTGCCTGTCATAGATCTTACACAACAAGTATATACATTTCCAAGGAAACACACACATCTTGCTAATAAAAGCGAAGTTGTAAATTCTCAAAATTAAAAACGTAACTATTTTAATATATATTTCATTCAAAATTTGATTCTTGCTTTTTGCCGATCTTCACCGTTTCCCTCACATCTACCAAGTTTGTAGGCATTATTGGATTTTTTATCTGTCTGTTAGGTAGTCAGCCCGAAGGCTGGTTGGATCCTCAAAAAGCACCGCTCTTAGGTTATGTGGGTAGACGCCCACAAAAACCCAAGGCAGCGCTATATTGAGGCGTACTAGGCAAGAAGAGGAGTGAGGTGGTTTGCCATTGCTTTCCTCACTGAGTCAGTATAGTGGGTGATAAATCTTCAGCTACAAAATGAAACTCACTCAAATATTTGTGAGTTTGTTCAGAATAAGAATGAAATACAGTAATAACGCGTAACTAATTAATAAGTGCACTTGGCACTACCATTAATGACCTATGGGATCCTTCTGATGAGGTGAGGTCCCGAATTGGAAAAACCACGACAATATTCAACTAGATGGGTAGTTTGTTCAAACATCATGGGATAACAGTGACTACAAAAATCGGGCTTCTGAGTAGTTATGTGATCTCTACTCTCTTTTACGGTGCTGATACATGGACTCTGTCAGAGTCTTTATGTAAACTGTTAGAGGCCTTTGAAATGTGGCTGTACAGAAGGATATTGCGAATACCATGGACAGATCATGTCACAAAATTGTTGAGGTTCTCCAAAAAAATGAGAAAAACAAAGGAAGTATTAACCACCATGAAAATAAGGAAAACCCAATACCTATCCGGAACGGATAGGAAGAAGAAGCCAAAGTGAAAGACGAAGACGAAGACGAAGTTGAAGACGAAGAAGAAGAATATGGAATAGGAATACCTACAAGTACCATCTCCTCCTGTCCATTCTTCAAGGAAATATACCAGGGAAGAGAAGTGTTGAACGGAGAAGAATATCCTGGTAAAAATCTCACAGCCTGGACCTCCCAAACATCCACTGAATTATTCTGAGCTTCAAGTGACAGGGACTGCCCAGTCAAGATGGTTGCTAACACCCGGAACGGATAGGAACCAGAAGAAGAAAAAGAGGACGAAGACGAAGAAGACGATTATGGAAATGAATGAGTTGCATTTTGTAGCTGAAGGTTCACCCACGTTAAAGAACGAACAGCCCAAATATTCTTAAAATCATGAGATATATGAGGGAAATGATGAAGATCAGCACAAAGCAAGAATAACATTCTGAAAAAAGGATGAAAATAGTTACGATTCGAATTTTGAGCAGTGTAAAACTTTGTTTTAATAGCAAGATCTGTGTGTTTCCTTGGAAGTGTATATAATTGTTGTACAGATTTATGACAGCACGGTTATAATATTAAGATTGTTATTGTTTTAGCTAGTTATTTAGTTATTGTTGTTTTAAGGGCTGGAACTACGAGGTCATCTGTCCCTATTGATTTAGCTCCTTGAGCTGTATGTACCCCCTTAATTGAGAATTCATTGATTTTTCTTACTGTGGTAGACCTTGCATTAAAATATAAGCACGAAGTAAATATGATTTTGTCGAATACCCTTCCTATTTAAGCGCTCATAAATCACGGGACCACCTGTTTATATGTCGTTGGTTAGGTTAGCCCGTGTACTCAGATGTGAGTAGAATCTGTCTAATAATTTGTGTCATTGTATTGACTGTACTAGTGTGTGTGTATTTGTAATTCAGATTAGAATTCGTTGTTGTTGTTGTTTTTATTGTTCATTCTCTAGGGAATTTGCGACATCTTGGTCATTTATCCCCGTGTACTTGGTTTGTGTAGAATTTGTCTGATATAGTCTGTGTCACCCTCATGTCTGTCCTTGTGTGCGTTCATTCACAAAGAGGAATATTCTTAGTAACTTATAGATTTGTTTTTTAGGTCTGGGACATCTTGGTCATCAGCCCCATGTACTTCAGTGTTCAATTTTTCTGACAGCCTGTATTTCTGTGTGATGACTATAGAAGTTTGATAAATGTATTTAGGTATTAAGGTCGGTGCCTTAGGACTTGAAATAGGGATACTAACTCAGAATTTGCCTGAAGAGAATGTGGCAAAACCCTGACAAAAGCCACACCCAGGATAGCCGCTTTCAGCACCGGACTATCTTCAGTTCCCTATCCCTGTCCTGGTGAGTGATTTAACGCACACGGCTATGCTCCGGAGTAAAAAGTGGATTACGCATTGGATGTGCATAAATCTCCTGCAGCTGTGAATCAGACATACAAAAGAATACGAAATAGAAGAGATTTAGGATATTCAAGTGTGGAAAATAAAGTGCAAAACAAACTTAGACCTCTAGATAATAATATGAATAATAATAATACTAATCATAATAATAATAATATTAATAATGCGTTTTTAAATGATATGGACTCCGTCTTGAGGAAAGGATTCATGATGAAAATCAATAAATGGAAAACAAATGTAATGGAATGCAGCTGAAGTGAATCAGAAACCCCCATCGACGTCAAATTGGCAGGCAAAAGGCTAAAGGAAGTAGGTGACTTCTGCTACTTAGGAGGCAAAATAACAAGTGATGAACGAAGCAAAGAGGATATGAAAAGTAGGTTGGCTCAGGTCAGGAAAGCATTTCTGTAGAAAAGAAATCTGTTGACTTCGAATATAGATTTAGGCATTAGAAAGTCAATTTTGAAAACCTTTGTCTGGAGCATGGCACTCTATGGAAGTGAAATATCGACCGTTGGTGCAGCAGAAAAGAGGAGAATAGAAGCGTTTGAAATGTGGTGTTACAGGAGAATGATGAAGATCAGATGGGTAGATAGAGTAACATATTAAGAGATATTAAGACGAGTTGGTTAGGAAAGATATTTCTGGCGACTGCTAATGAAGAGAAGATATAGGTTGGTGAGACACATACTACGACACCCAGGAATTGCAAACTTAGTTAAGGAAGGAAGGGTCGAGGACAAGAACTGTAGTGGTAGACCAAGTTTAGAATACGTTTAAAAGATTTATTGGTATGTAAGGTGTGATAGCTGTGTTGAGATCAAGCGATTAGCTCAGGACAGGGAAGAACGGAGAGCGGCATTATACCAGTTAAAAGACTGAAGACTTTAACACACAATATTAATAATATTAATTGTTACGAATCAATTCCACAACACTCAAGTATACAATACAAGAACAACGACTTTTCATTCAAATCCCAAATAGAATCAATATCACTCTCGGCGTCACCAATCCATTACATTCCGTCACTCAAGACATAGTGCTCATCAACGCCCCAAGTGTGCAACATACCAATTTCAATTTAAATTACAGAAACAGACTTACCATACTTTCACAACAATAATAATAATAATAATAATAATAATAATAATAATAATAATAACGTTATTGCTTTTACGTCCCCTTTTAACTAATGCGGCTTTCTGAGACGCCGAGTTGCCGGAATTGCCAGTAAATCTATTAATACGGCTTCCTCGCATTTTCACACCCGCAAAATGCACCAGGATTCGTTCCTACAACGTTGGGAACAGAAGGCAAGAAGTTGCCGTCACACCACTCGGTCAGTCTAATGATGAATGAAAATCCACAGCCTGCTTCCAGTCGACCGACCCCAACTAGCGGCGAGGATATGAACCGTGCCGGCTACCGAAGCTTGTCGCCCTCCTCTGAGGCAATGGTTAAATGAATGACAGATGAAATGAAATGATAGTGGAGTGTGTTGCTGGAATTAAATTCAGTCTAATAATAATTTACTGAAACCTGTTGACCTACTGAGATTAACACAAAACTGAACCAACTAGCTTAATTGCTTGGCAAATGATAAAATCAACAGCGATTCAGTTAGACAGTTGGATAATTCATTAAAATGTGTCCCTGGGTGAAATTGAATCAGTTGGGTGAAAAGTAAAGCAACGAAACAAATTAAAAGCACACCTGTACTGCTATAGGCCTAAATGGTGTGTGTGTGTGACATTTTCATTAATGTCAACAATCTTCTCTATCATTAACTGTAAATTATTGGAAATAATTGACTGTTATTTCTTCCCCGGTTATTACTCTCTTTAGGCTACATTCTCACGCACTTTAATGCCAATTTGTAATGAGTTTTTAATGTCGAATCGCTACGTAATTTCAAGCATATCTGCACTTACTCCAATTCTAGATCTCAGTAATTACCATTGGACATGCTATTGAAGTCACCGCAAAAACGCAGGCTATTAAGACCCTCTCTAATATGCGTAGCTGATGACCAAAGTTTCCCTATCGTATAGAATAAATCAACAAAAGCAGTACCATCAATTATTATTGTAATGGCTTAGGTGACTCCATCTATGTAATTAATTAATTGATTAATTAACTAATATATGAAATAATTATTCATTCATTCATTCATTTATTCATCCATGTATTTTTATGAATTAATTTATGTATATATTTGGTTACTTATTTATTTATTAATTTATTTAATTATTTATATATTTCTTAATTTACTTTTACATATTTATTTTCTTATTTATTTATTCATTTATATATTTATTTGTTTACTTACCTGTTTATTACTTCGTAAGGGAAGTAAAGCCGGCGGTCCCAAGTCATAGATTTATGGCATAAAAAAGAACCTCCTATTAACTACACTTGTGTGAAGCCAATATGTGTAGGTTAGTAATGATTAATGCTCTTAAGTTCCAACGTTCGTCACCGGGCGCTGTTTGCGATGGCATCTAGTAGTAGCCAAGTTTACAGCTAGGTGTCGTGGATAGTGGTATTTGGTAGCGAAAGTAGGAACTACTTGTAATTATCGTCTGCAGTCCTTACTTGAATTATTAAAAACAGAACACACACACTAATACAGTCATCACAATTAACACCGGTTATTAGACAGTGTCTACACACACGCAAAGTACACGGGGCTACATGACCGCGTTGTCGCAGCCCCTAAACTAAGAAACCAACCAAGAGCGCCACGCTCCAGGCTTTCAAAAATGACCTCCTAATACCTTCAATGAAGAAGTGCTTTCCTTGCCTGTGCCAACCTACTTTTATATCCTCTTTGCTTCGTCCATCACTGGTTATTTTGCTACCCAAGTACAAAAGTCTCTTACTTCCTTTAGCTTTTCACCGGCTAATTTGACGTCTATAGGATTTGCTTATTTTTTTCGGCTGCATTGCATCATTGTTGTATTTTGATTGATTTTCAACATTAAATTATTTCCTCAAGACAGTCTATACCATTTAAAACCGCTTATTAATATTATTACTATTATTATTATTGTTTACTATGATTATGATTGTAATTTTATCAACTACGTTCGGCAGATCTTTGATTTGGAGTCAACAAATGGATCTACTGCCCAATTGCGATTTGTTGCTACTTGAAAGAGAAACCGAAACTCCATAGGATATCTGTGCCTGAGATTTAATTAATTTTGTCGTACAACCACCAAATGTGATGAGGGCCACGAGAGCAGCTGAAGAAAGTCAGGAGATTGCAGGTTCCAATCTTGGCACTAAGAGTGGCTATCTTAATGTGGTTTTCTCCGGGTTTTTGCACACAACCACCAAGAAAATGCAGGGATAGTATCTTACTACAAGTCCCCAGACACCGACCTCATCTATGTCCAGACGACTACAGTGATCAAAGGAATACAGTACGCCACACAAAATTCAACACACACCCAACTATACGGGGCTGATGTCCAAGATGTCCCAAACCCATCAAATGAATTATTAACAACAACAACAACAAATGTTTTGAGCCGTCATCGCACGACTCGTTTTTCCGACGTTTTTTCACGCCCTTCAAAAATTCTACTTTCTCAGCCGAGATTGAACCCGTGGCCTTGGGTCACTCCACCACTGGTCCGATAGGGAAAGTACAGTATCTTGTATGGTAAGCCCATACAATCCAACTGTCTTCACTGGGAATTCCTCCCGTAGAATGTCAACTCCGAGTCAGTGATTGAAGAAGACATTACAGGAAGCATCCCCGGCATATTCCGAGAATGAAGCTGGTCTTGGGAGTACAAATACAATGTGTTGAAAAAGGAAAGACTGTGACTTTATTATTCATGACTCGTACGAAGCTCTTTTCTAAAGCTGGTGATTCAAATAAGCCCGTAATATTTCTGCGTTTGATATACTGTATCTCTAATTCTCCTTAATTATACTCTGAAGTATTCCCTTAAGCGAAACGTCAACTCTCCCAAACAGAAAATTACAAAAAAATATAATTATATTTATTGTCGTTGACTTTATTATTGAAAAGTCTTCATAGGAGAGTGAGTGCTTTGAATGGAAAGAAGTGAGCGTTAAACATGGAGTGTTTCATTTTGCTCTTTCTACTTGCTTGACTAGAGGTGATCAATCAGCCCATTGTTATTGCCTGCAGGAAGAGGAAACCATTGAGTCCGTACGAGAAGGAATTGAGTATAATATTATGTGATTGTTACATTTCCTGTGATTTTGAAGAAGACATTGAAACTCTAGTAATATAATTTCTCTGAATAGTCTACTATTTGTTTGGAATATGTCGCTATTGTAGACTGCTGTTGTTAATACATTTCAGCCCCATATACTGGATGTGTCTTGAATTTGTGCAAGGTAATGGAATAGTGTGTGGGAAGGAAGGAAGGAAGGAAGGAAGGAAAGTTGTAATTTTACGTGACCGTAAATTCCCCGACCATGAGCCACGGCACCTCCATTGCTACGTGGAATCTGAATCTCAGGACGTAATATTTCACTTCGAAAATCTCAAATGCTTTGACGGGGAATCGAACCCCATCTGTCATCGAGATTCAAGGAGCTTGATCACTACAAGAGATGGAATAGGAATGAAAAGTAAGAGATGGAAGGAGAAGGAACGGATAGAGAAAGAAAGGTAGGTATGGGAGGGAAAGGAAAGAGGAAGACAGCTAGGAAAGAATGGGGAAGTGCAAGGAAATGAAGGGAAAGATAAGGATAGGGAATGGGGAGATGAGGTAAGGTAAGAAAAAGGGAGGAAAGGAAAGGAAAATAAAGGGAATGAAAGGAAAAGGGAATGTAAGGAAATTGAAAGGGAAGTAAGACAAGATAAAGGAAAGGGAGGATAAGAAAATAGGAAGGGAAAGGAAAGGGAAGATAGGAAAACGGGAAGGGAAATGGAAAATAATAACAGGGGAAAAGGTAAGGAAAGGTAAATGAAAGGGAAGGTAAGAAAATGGGAAGGGAAATGGAAAATAATAAAAGGGGAAAGGTAAGGAAAGGTAAATGAAAGGGAAGGTAAGAAAGCTAAAGGGAAGATAAGAAAATGGGAAGAAAAAGGAAAGGGAAGATTAGAAAATGGGAAGGGAAATGAAAATAAAAGGGAAGATAAGAAAATGGAGAAGGAAAGGTAAGGAAAGGAAAAAGAAAGGGAAATGAAAATAAAAGGGAAGGTAAGGAAAGAAAACCGGTACTATCCCGGAATTTTTGCCTGGAGGAGTGAGGAAAAATACACGAAAAATTCACACTCAGGATAGCCACTGTAAGCGCCGGAATTCGAACTTACGATCTCCGTATTTACTGCAGCTGCCCTCGCGTCCGTGGTGCACGTTATAACGTGCACGGCTACGCCACGGCACCCATTTATTCGTCTAGTGTAAGTCATTTTATATGCACTTAAGGTCGTATGACCTAAATGTTGTGCCCCTTATAACAACAATCGCCACCACCACCACTACAACACTGCTGTTGACACTACAATAACGACGGTCATTCCAAAATTAAAGACATAGAAAAGCAGGAACGAAAAATTCTCAGAAAAATTTACGGGGCAGTCAATAAAACGGAATTTGGATGAAGAGGCCTCAGAACGAACTCTATCAAAAGACCAACACAATATCGGAAGAAATCAGAAAACGCCTAGCATAGTTTTATACACACATCTACAGGTTAGAAAATTCCAGAACGGCAAAGAAACTACTCAACATCATAGCAAAGAGTAAATGCGGCACGGAATGGTCAGAGGTACCTACAACAGATCAACATACAAAATCTCGAGGACCCCACCGAGAGCTGGAATAAAATCAAAAGTGTTAAGTTTGAGCAAAGAACATCACCACAATCTGGAAAAAATGGACAGCTGGGTGGAAGAAGGAGCAGAGAAGAGGAGAAGAGATTTTGGGAAGAAAAGAGGGAATACGCCCGAAGATGAAATCGTGCATTCACGTTCAATCGATCTCCTAAAGGGGATCAATCGATTAAATAAATAATAATAATTTTTTTTGTCGTGTAGCCTCCTGAGAGGCCGAGTGCAGGTCTTTCTAGTCGACGCCCGTGGGCGACCTGCGCGTCGGGATGAGAGATGGAATGGATGAAGATGAATGAAACTGGTCAAGGATGTGGAATAATAATATAATAAACACAAAACACTTAAAGGACAATCGAAACTGAAAGATTCTCAGAACGAAGGTTAAAGGGGAAGGATTCCAAGACAGTTTGAATATGGTCCGAGGAGAGGAAGAAGATCCATAGGGCTTGAACGAGTATTGGAGAGTGGAGGAACAACAAAGAATGAAGCATTGAAATAGGCACGTGGTCTTTAGATGAATCAAACGAGAAAAGTAGAAAGAATAGTAATGACATTCAGGTTTCATACTAGCATCTTACCTTGTAGTGGCTTGCGTTCTTGGCTGTCACCCTGGAGTGGAGGTCCGGGTTTGATTCCCATCTCTGCCAAGTGATATTACTCGTAATTCTAGTGTGAGGGCTGGAACGGGGTACACTCAGCCTCATGAGGCAAACCTGAGAAGAAGAGGGTTCGATTCCAACCTCAGGCATATTGGAAGTGGTTTTCCGTTGTTTCCCCACTTCTACTACAGGAAAATGCTGGGATGGTTCCTAACTTAATGCCACGGCCACCAGCTTTCCAAACCTATCCCAAATTTACAAACACACACATTAGTACAGCCATTGTAATAACACTGGTTATCACACAAATTCCACACCCATCCAAGCACACGGGGCTACATATTATATGGCCACAATGTCGCAGACTCTAAAATGAGCAACAAAAACAATAGTTAAAACTCAGCAATTCTTCTAGGTTTGTGCCATGTATTGAGTGGGATTTCGCCTAGGACACCAAGCTGGCTCATCAGCGGGCCCTTGGTGTTCCCGCCCGGAGAAACCCCATACAAGACACGGCACAAACCTAGACGAATTGCTTAGTTTTAATTCACTGGGCGTGTTAGCCAATATTCCATCTTTTTTGGAAGCCTTCATAGGGAGGTTAAGGCTGCTTGAGCTTTTGGTCCTCGCAGTAGAGAGGCGCAGGTGCACTTCATAAAAAGGGAGGTGGCGCGCAGTTTGCTACTCCTGTGGGGGTCCGGGCGGGGACACCTAGAGCCTGCTGATGAGCCTGCTTGGAGTCCTAGACGAAACCCCACACAAGACACGGCACCAACCTAGAAAAATTACTGAGTTTTAATTCACTGGCCGTGAAAGCCAATATACCAAAACAATAGTATTTTACCAGGACTTTTTTGGGTGTTACCTTACCGCTAGTTTACCGCCAGTCCTCCTGAGGCAGTAGTAAATAGGACTGCTGAATTTTATTGTTCATAACTTAATACAGTAATTAGTTGTTAGAATGTTAAAACAACTGAGGAAATGTTCACGACTCGCCGCTCCGATTCACGGGTGTCCCGAGGCTCTGTATGAAGCAGACTGAATTCCCCCAGGCCATGCCCAAGCTGTTTCTACTCTAGTGACTACACGACATGTCGGGCATAGGAATGAATGTCTGCGGGAGGTTGTACCCGCCAGGATATACTGACTTGTCCATACTAATAATGCTGCCGTACTGACCAGCATTCTTGGCTGTCACCCCCGAGGTCCGGGTTTGATTTTGTGGACTAGAGAAGAGGGAGAAAACTGAGGGATGACATGTTTCACTCGTCAAGTGAGCATCATCAGATCCAAATCCATACAAGACAAAATAGCTAAATGACACCCACAAACACTCACTGCCCCTCAAAAGCAAACAAAAAAACAAGGACAGTAGTTCCGTGACGAACTAATGTACCTACTTTTCTTAAAATTAAAGATTCAAGGCAATGATTAATCTATATACGGCAGACTTATCTAGAATCATGACGAAATTAAATTGGTAATACTAGAATGTCTAATTTGTTTCAAATATATCTGTAATAATGTAGCCTAATAGAGCACTACAGTTGGCAGCCCTGGTGACTCTGAATATATTCTTAGTTCCCTCTCTTAATGTACAGAATGCACATACAAAATTTGGTTGAAGCCCAATGGATAGTAAGGACATTACATGCTGTTAGATATTGGATTTATATGTGCGCGTAAAATCATGTTGGCAACAATGTCATGTATCTGTTGCTCAGAATTAATCTGAAATATTACAATCTATTATAGTACCAATTTTGGATGAAATCTACTTTTTAGTATAGAAGTTAGATGCATTTAAATATTGGACCTATCAGCAGGCTTAGAATAATTTTGACAACATTGTCATATATGAACTCCTGAAAATTAATCTGAAATGTTATTATCTATGTGTGTGCAAATTTTGGAACACTTCACGTGCATAACCTCTGAGATATCCGACATAGAGCTCAAATTTCAATTGTTTTTTTTTTCAGCAGTTGGTAGCAGTGACGTCTTTTTCAATTATGGCCGTGACATATTCATATCTTTACTCATACCTAATTTGGTTTTGATAGCTGCGCCGACAGACAGACACATATTTGTCAGGATCGATCTCATAAGTCTATTTTTTCCTCATTCTTAAAAATATGAAAAGTAGGCTAACAAACGAAAATTAGAAAATTTCGCAACTATTACTGGTAAAATCTGAGCAAATAACTATTTATATACGGTACCTACAATGTTGCAAGACTGAGAGATGACAATCTCATCAACAAACATTTTCACTCCATCTAATGAAGGTGCAGCTGCTATTTCTGTGATAAGCCCTAAAATATTGTAGAATTCTAAACTAGTAGGGAAAAATGACCTACGAGTACTCTGCTGAGATAATAGTAAAAGATACAAACACAATGTTAGTTTACTATTTAGGTTGTTTTTTTTTTTTTTTGGTCATGTGGCCTCCTGAGTGCAGGTCTTTCTAGTCGACACCCATGGGCGACTTGCGCGCCGGGATGGGAGATGGATTGGATGAAGATGAATGAAACTGGGCAAGGATTTGGAAGAATGTGACCGTGGCCTTTCAGTAGGTACCGTCCCAGGATTTGTCTGGTGTTGAAAATAGGAAACTACGGAAAACCATTTCAAGGATGGCCGATGGTGGGGCTCGAACCTACACGTCTACCAAATCAGCAGAGAGCTTGGCCCCTTGACCTAACGCTGCGCTTTAGGGAGCGTAGCCACCGCTGTCGGTTAATAATGTGTTGAAAGATCTGATATGGAGACTTATCTGAAACTGTGGAATATCTACAAGCTGCACTAACAACGACTTTTATGATATAAAGAAAAAACTGTATAGTTCACTGACCAACGGCCTGGCCTTATTGAAACACCGGATCCCATGAGAACTCCGCAGTTAAGCAACATTGGACATGGTCGGAACTTGGATGGTATGACGGTTCTAGGTACTGCGCGCTGTTGGCCAACATAAGGAGGAGCGGAAGAGCACTGGCCACCCTACCGCACATAAACTCCGGCTAAGGATAGCCTCTTCGGAGGCTCGGACATGCCTTCGGGCAGAATACCAATTAATTTATTAATTCTAGTACACTGGCGGAAAAAAATATCCCTACACCATGAAATAAGGAATGTAGAGTACGGTACGGAAATTTCCTCAATATATTTGGCGAGGTAACATATTTAATTGATTAAATGTACAATGTCTGCGTGAGAAATGCAATCGCAAATGTGTTTTGCTGCTCCATTAATAACCAGTATAATCACCAGACTGATGAATGCAGGCATGCAAACGTCGATGCATTGTGTCGTATAGGTGCCGGATGTCAGCTTGTGGGATGGAGTTCCATGCCTGTAAAACATGGTCGGTCAATACAGGGACGGTTAATGCTGGCTGTGAATGTCGCTGGAGTTGTCCAATGATGTCCCATACGTGCTCGATTGGGATCAGTTCCGGGGATCAAGCAGCATGCAGACACTCTGTAGAGAACGTTGGGTTACAACAGCGGCTTGGGGGCGTGCGTTATCCTGATTGAAAACACCCGCGGGTAGGCTTTTCAGGAATAGCAACACAACAGGTCAAATCACCAGACGGACGTACACATCTGCAGTCAGGGTACGTGGGATAACCACGAGAGTGCTCCTGCTGTCATTGGAAATAGCTCCCCAGACCTGAACGCCCGGTGTAGGTCCAGTATGTCGACGCTACAGACAAGTGGAATGCAGGCGCTCACCTGGCCTGCTTCTAACCAACACACGGCCATCACTGACACCTAGGTAGAACAGCTTTCATCGGAAAACACAACGGACCTCCACTCCATCATCCAATGAGCTCTCGCTTGACACCACTGAAGTCGCAGACGGCGGTGATTTGGGGTAAGTGGAATGCTCGCCGCAGGGCGTTTGGCTCGGAGCTGTCCTTCAAGTAACTGATTTCGAAGAGTTCGCTGTGTCACAGTAATGCCAACTGCCGCTCGAATTGCTGCTGCAGACGCTCTCCGGTGCGCCAAAGCCACACGCCGAATACGGCAGTCCTCCCTCTCGGTGGTGTCACGGAGAAATCCGGAGCCCGGTCTTCTTGAGACCATACCTTCTCTTGACCACCGCTGCCAGCACGCATGCACAGTGGAGACATTCTGCAATAGGGCGGAAGGAAAATCCACCTTCACATAGCCCTATAACGTGGCCTAATTGAAACTCAGTGAGTTGTTGATACAGGCCTCCTCGTCGTCGTAAAGGCATTCTTGGCCCACTCACAGCCACTCCGTCCAATCTCACAGGTAACTAACGCTTTCACACAGTACAGCTCGCATTTAAAGCAAACCTGATGTGCAACGTCATGGGGTGATAGTGCCACGCTAATGCGACTTGCGGGAAAATTGAATCAACGTCATCTTTCCGATATATAAACACGCCTAACAACGTTCGAAGGTACTCATCGACCCTTCCATTAGCCATTTTCAAGAAAATTTTAGATTTTTTAAAATTATTTCATTCGATAGTATGTCATCCCTAGTTTCCAGAAATTATAGTTTATACTAGTTTTATTGTTGTTTCGCTCATTTATGTTCACTTTAATGATCGGTGTGCACGTTTTTCAGCAGCTGTCACTTTGACGCATAGGTGCAGCAGATAAAGCACACATTAATCTGGCTTTGAAACAGTCTACTCCAGAACTAAAACAATGTAGGAGATACTCACGGGTCTGATAATGCAGAAGATTGACCTAAAATCCAAAGAAAAGGCAGTTTTTAGGAGTTGAAAAGTAAGACTCTTTACTCTAAATGTGTACCTCAACTTCAAGTTACGATTTCTCTCACTTCATTTTTTTCAATATTTGTCTTGACTTGGGCTGTTAGAAATGTCCACTTAGAATGCAGATAGCCTATTAGTTTCATTTAAAAACTAAAATAAAGACAAGTAATGCAGCTATGTTGTAAAGCAGAATGAAGCTGTTAAATTGAAATATGGGGTCGTGCCCCACACAATTAATTTATTTTTAGCCTACTTTCGATTTTTGCAAAAAATGAAAGTAGACTTATGAGATCAACACAGGGCGAAAAAAGTGTGTCTGTCTGTGTGTGTGTATGTGTGTGTGTGAGTCTGTGTGTGTGTATGTGTGTGTGTGTGAGTCTCTGTGTGTGTGTGAGTGTGTGGTCTCTGAATGTCTGCCCCCCCCCCCTATCAATTCGAACACGGTGAATGCGAATTGAACGAAATTTGGTACAAAGGTAGCACTAGCAAAGGACACCTCAGTGTCATGTTTTATATCGCCGCCATCTTGACGGAAACGTAATGGCGGCCACACAAATGTTCAAAGCTTAAATCAAATTACGATTAACCTAATCATCCGATCTCTACCAAATTTTACAACAATATACCTTTATGGGGGGAGCATCCTTTGACCAAACCAATAGGCCATCAGCGTAATAGTTTGCGGATGGTGGCCATCTTTGTGTGAAAATCGATTCCCCCAATTAATTCGAACACGGTGCAACCGAATGGAACGAAATTTGGTACAGAGGTAGTACTAACAAAAGGCACCTCAGTGTCATGTTTTATATCGCCGCCATCTTGACGGAAACGTAATGGCGGCCACACAAATGTTCAAAGCTTAAATCAAATTACGACTAACCTAATCATCCGATCTCTACCAAATTTTGCAACAACATACCTTTATGGGGGGAGCATCCTTTGACCAAACTAATAGGTCATCAGCGTAACAGTTTGCGGATGGCGGCCATCTTTGTGTGAAAATCGATTCCCCCTATTAATTCGAACACGGTGCAACCGAATGGAACGAAATTTGGTACAGAGGTAGTACTAACAAAAGGCACCTCAGTGCCATGTTTTATATCGCCACCATCTTGATGGAAACGTAATGGGGGCCACACAAATGTTCAAAGTTTAAATCAAATTACGATTAACCTAATCATCCGATCTCTACCAAATTTGCAACAACATACCTTTATAGAGGAAGCATCCTTTGACCAAATGACTAGGTCATTAGCCTAATAGTTTGCGGATGGCGGCCATCTTTGTGTGAAAATAATTCCCCCTATTAATTCAAACACGGTGAAACCGAATGGAACGAAATTTGGTACAGAGGTAGCACTAGCAAAGGGCATCTCAGTGTCATGTTTTATATCGCCGCCATATTGACAGAAACGTAATGGTGGCCACACAAATGTTCAAAGCTTAAGTTAAATTACGACTAACATAACCATCCGATCTCTACCAAACTTTGCAAAAACATTCCATTATGGAGGGGGCATCCTTTGACCAATCTAATAGGTTATTAGCCTAATAGTTTCCGGGTGGCGGCCATCTTTATGTCAAAATTGATTCCCCCTATTAATTCGAACACGGTGGAACCGAATGGAACGAAATTTGGTACAGAGGTAGCACTGGCAAAGGGCACCTCAGTGTCATGTTTTATATCGCCGCCATGTTAACAGAAACGTAATGGCGGCCACACAAATGTTTAAAGCTTAAATCAAATTACGACTAACATAACCATCCGATCTCTACCAAACTTTGCAACAACATACCTTTATGGAGGGAGCATCCTTTGACCAATCTAATAGGCCATTAGCTTAATAGTTTGCGGATGGCGGCCATCTTTATGTCAAAATTGATTCCCCCTATTAATTCGAACACGGTGGAACCGAATGAACGAAATTTGGTACAGAGGTAGCACTAGCAAAGGGAACCTCAGTGTCTTGTTTTATATCGCCGCCATCTTGACGGAAACGTAATGGCGGCCACACAGATGTTCAAAGCTTAAATCAAATTACGATTAGCCTAATCATCCGATCTCTAGCAAATTTAGCAACAACATACCTTTATGGAGGGAGCATCCTTCGACCAAACTAATAGGTCATTCGCCTAATATTTTGCGGCCATCTTTGTGTGAAAATCGATTCCCCTTATCAATTCGAACACGGTGAATGGAACGAAATTTGGTACAGAGGTAGCACTAGCAAAGGGCACCTCAGTGTCATGTTTTATATCACCGCTATCTTGACGGAAACGTAATCGCGGCCACACAAATGTTAAAAGCTAAAATAATCTAGTCTCTACCAAATTTTGCAATACCATATCTTCATGTGGGAAGCATATTCAGACCAAACTGCAAGAACATAAGCCCAATAGTTTGCAGATGGTGGCCAAGTATGTGTGCAAATCGATCCCCCCTATCAATTCAAACACGGTGAAACCGAATTGAACGAAATTTGGTACAGAGGTAGCACTAGCAAAGGGCACCTTATATTCATGTTTAATATCCCTATAGCTACTAAAACCAACATTCAATCATACTCCTTGTAAAGGACAAAGAGTTATAACAATACCCATGCATTTAGGAGAAAGTAGGCTATATGTTCTTTACTGAACATCTTGTTTCAATTAAAATAACGTAAATTGTAAAACAAAGCTAATGTATATTTCTCAATCAATGATACAAAAACGTTTCTGCTATACAACATTCTGAACATACAGCAGATCAATTTGCGACAACAATGGCTCAATTAAGTTGAAAAAGAGCAAAGATATTGCTTCCCAAAAATGCAGTTATTTTTGTGATTAATCTTTGAAAAAGATCCCCCAAATTTATTTAATTTTTCTTTTTTGGCAAAAATCCACTAGTTTATATTCTTGGAATCAGAGATACCAATTTCAAGAAAATAAGATAACTTGTAATGAAATGTCTTCAGTAGTGTCGATGAGTACCTTACCTAGCACAACTCCTACTTGGTGTTGGGATCATTTTCTTTCGTCAGTGTAGTTATGGGTGCTTTTATGAAATCAGTTGAGGCGCCTTCGGTGGCGTAGTTGGTAGCATGCCCAAGAGCGTGGTGTCAAACCCGACCGAAGTCATCGGATTTATTTAAGAGCGTTAAAAATCCCTCAGTATGCCTTCCTTCGGAGTGGAAGTAAAGCCGGCGAGCCAATGTCATAGATTTATGGCATGTAAAAGAACCTTCCACTAACTTCAATTGTGTGAAGCAAAGTTTGTAGGTTCGATTTGACTAATGTTCTATTAGATCCAACGTTGATTGCCAGGTGCTGGTTGCGATGGCATCTAGTAACCAAGTTCGTAGCTAGGTTTCGTGGACGGTAGCATTTGGTAAGAAAAGTAGGAACTACTTGAAAATTGATCGTCTGCAGTCCTTCTAACTGAAAACCAGATGACACACACTAGGCCTAATACAACCGTCACAATTAACCCCGGATATCAGACAAATTCTAGACACACCGAAAGTACACAGGGCTACATGACTGCGTTGTCGCAGACCCTAAACCGAGGAACCAACCATAAAATCAATTGGTATTGAAAACTTTTCAGGCCTCAGATATCGAAATATCGTCGGGTTTGGAAGAGTTGTTGTTGCTTCAATTGAAGGGCATGGACATCGTGATCATTTAGCACCGCATTCTTGGGTGTGTGTGTATAGAATTTGTCTGATAACTTGTGTTATTGTGGTGTCTGTAAAAGATTATTGGTAATTAAGGTAAGGGTTATGAAGAAGGTGGCCATGGCCTTAAATTATGAGCCATCCCCATACTCGCCTGGAGTAGAGGAAGGGAAATCACGGAAAACCACTTCCAGGATGGCTGTGGTGGGGATCGAACCCATCTTTTCTCAGGTTTGCCTCACGAGGCTGAGTTTACCCTGTTCCAGCCCTCCGAACGAAATTAAATTACCTGGCAGAGTCTGGAATCGAACCCGAACTTCAGGGATGATTGTAAGAATGCTAGTCACTTTGGTGGGGGGCAGTCGGAAGAAAATAAGAGTTGACCAAGGGAGGTAGACAGTAAAGCTGTGTTAAGATGAAAGAAATGAGCCGGATCTCGTGATCTCCGACCCATGTCCCACAAGCTGTGAGGCTAAAATAGAGTACCATCTTGGAATTTGTCTGGAGGGAGCATCATACTCATGATGGCCGCTGTCCTCGCCAGTATTCGAAATAAGAGAGATACTTCTCTCCAGCGGGGAAATTTTGCTAAACTAATATCTTGAGAAACATGCTTTCTTCATCGTGGGATTGTGTACTAAATCTTGAAACTGTACAAAGTTATTCTTCAATTTTATCGTGGGATTTAGCTCTGCCCCATTTTTGGTTTACCTTCTATTTGTGAAATTCAAAATCATGCAATAGACTCTGCCTAGTGATAAACTATACCGGCTAACACCCCAGAACTCTGTAACGTCAAATTACGGCTAACTTTCAACCCAGTACAAACCACAAACTGCAATAGTGACATTTCACTCATGTTCTACAAAACTGTCAGTGCTACGAAAAGTGATCGTTTGGCTAACTTCCGCGCCGCGTTCCGTCCGAAACAGTGAAATCTTCCAGAATTTAATTCCCCATTTCCTATATCCCCAATTTTCCTATTACTAACAATTTAGTGTAATTTAAATAATTTTCTTGCAATCTACTATGAGGCTTAGCCTATAAATAGGCTCCCTCCCATTTGTTCATGTATTACATCTCTTAATTACTGTATAAATACTCTATTGCTTCCCATTGTACTGCGGAGCGTGAATTAACGCACTTGGCTACGCTACCGAATTGTGATATTGTTAAAAAGGGTCTCTGTGACCAACGGAACCCTAATATATAAATGGCTACGCCCGTTCCGCTCTCTCCCTCAGTGTGAGCATGGAATGGAGAAATGTGGCATATAATCTGTCTGGCTTAGATGTAATTAGATCCATTTACTTCCATCAGACTGGACGCCTGAATTTCATATTTGTTAATATACTGGAATAGTAGTCGTACCAGGCGTTGAAATGGTATGAGTTCTTATGGTTGTCGTCATCTCCCGTTCCCGAGATATCTACATTTAGGGAATGCGCATTGGTCAACCCAGGGGAAGTACAGTGCAAAGCAAGGGATTCCTTAGGTAGTTCCGGATTTTGCCATTTTCTCATAGACTTTGATATTTTTAGCCTATTTTCAATTTTGAAAAATAGGCTTATGAGATCACCTTTTGTCCGTGTGTGTGTGCGCGTGTGTGTGTGTGTGTGAGAGGTGTGTGTGTGTGTCCCCTAATAACTTTTGGTCGGCTGGAAAGATTTCAATGAAACTCGGAAAGTTCATAGCAATAATCCGGACGACCCCGACCGAGCCCTTCAAATATTGTTACGTCTCGCCAATCCAACATGGCGGCTGTGCGAATTATTTCACCAGCATTCAATATCTCCAAAACTATTCCCGATATCACCCTGGAATTTTTACGGTGATAAAGGGAACTACTAGAAGTTCGCCTATGTGACTTTTGAAAAACTGGTAACTACAAAACCAACATGGCGGCCACGCGAATTTGCGACTTTTAAATAGACGTTCCTCGCGATTTAACTAACCAAACCTAATAAAACTTGGTACAGTGTATGTTTATACACTTTCTAATGCACTGAGATCTAACTTCGATCAATTGTTTACTTAACCTCAACATGGTGGCAGTGTGAAATATTTCACTGGCATTCTATATCTCTGAAAATATTAGCTGTATCACCCTGAAATTTTGTACGGAGATAAAGGGCACTACTAGAAGTTCATCTATAAGACTTTCAAAAACCGTTAAAATATAAAACGAACATGGCGGCCAAGCGAATTTGAAAATTTTAAATAGACCTTTCTCGTGATTTAATGTTCCAAACACAATGAAATCTGGTACAGGAAATGTTTATACACATTGTAATGCACTGGTATCTAATTTAGTTCAATTTTTACATAACCTCAAGATGGCGGCTGTGCGAATTTTTAAATTAAGTTTTTATTTCTTGTGTCGTAGTCATGCGATCGAAGTGAAAGTTTGAATAATGAACCTACGCAATAATTTTCCTTTAATGGTACATGACTCTATGGCCTATACATTTAACAATCCAACATGGCGACCATCCGAAATATTTGGACGGCTCTGAATATCTACGAATCTATTATAGCAATCAAACTGAATATTTTTATGTTCATAGGGGCTATGAACTTAAGTTCCCCTATAGGACTTTAAATAACCTCGTGATCACAAATCCAACATGGCGGCGACGCAAATTATAAATATTCACATGGACGTTGCTCGCAATTTAACCATCCAAGTGCAGTGAAACTTGGTACAGTAAATCCTTATACGAATGTTAATCCACTGGCGTCTAATTTATTTCAATTGTTTCTATAACCACAAGATGGCAGCTGACTCCTTGTTACTTCTTGTGTCCTAATCATGCGATTGAAGTTTGAATGCTACACGTACACAATAATCTTTATGTAACAGTACATAACTCTGAGACCTACATAATAAAATCCAACATGGCGACCATCCGAAATATTTAGTCGGTTCTCAATATCTACGAATCTATTACAGCAATCAAACTGAAATTTTGTATGTTGATAGTGGCAATTAACATAAGTAGGATATATGAAAATAGGCTGTATAATTCTTCACGGAACTACTTGTTAATTATCAGCGTATCATCAGGGAAAACACTCACGATTTACAATTTTAGAATCATAACAAGTAATTCCGTGAAGAGCTATACAGCCTATTTTCATATATCCTACTCATGTCAATTGACTCGATCAACATACACAATTTCAGTTTGATTGTTGTAATAGATTCAGTGTGGGCTCGGTGACCAAAAACTACATTCGGTGGACTGAAAGTGCTATCTATTGCTGTTTATGATGCTGTGTTGTGGTTTAATGAGGGGAATGAAGGTGGGATTGAAGTTGTAAAGCAGGCAGGAATGGAACCAGGAGTGCATTCTATCCACATATTGAATGGAATAGATTAGAAGAGGATTGCGAAATCTGAAGCCAATCTAGTAAATTTACAGCAGACTGCAAGATAGCAGAGAAGATCACTGAAGAGAAAGCAAGAGGATGATGAAAACACTATTCATATGGTGGACATTAATTTCCTGGCTTCATGAAACAAGTAGTTTCATACTGAATGATAATACAATTTTTAACCCCTTATTTCTAGTAAACACATTTATCATATGTTTTTACACCTTTTCTCAGCTATTAGAGCTAGAACAATGTAATTTTCTGTACTTGCTTATAGCAACTCAACATTGTCTAGGATCAACAATAAAGATAATACTGTGATTAGAAACCAAATTATGAGGTTATTATATACTGGAAAATGAGATTGAATAAATTATGGAAATTTAAAATTTAATTTCTACACAACCATTTTACTCAAATGCAAAATTCTAGTTCCCAAAACTTATTTATCTTTGTGCTTTATGCACAACAAATTTCATAGTAAAATGTCCATTGGTCATGGAAAAAAAAAATACACTTTTGTTAACTTACATAGATTTTCTATAAATGACATCAACTTTTCGACCACCCTATATAATATTTCTAACTGTGATATAGTATTTAGACTCACTAATATCATTTTATTACATGTGCAATATATACAAATCCTATCTTGAAAAACAAGGCCACAGTGACTTTTTTAAGTCAAACTCTGTATTATCGTTGGCATCCCCCCTTGCTGTTACTATACAGTTAAAGTTCACTTGAAACGCTACTCATTAATATACGGCTTACAATATTTATAGCCACTCATTTATTTTCATTGGTCGTGAAAAATTACACACATTAATTATGGAGATTGCTAAACAATTATTTATCTTATCTGGGATATTCCTCTACCGTTTAATTGAGGGTCAGTTGACAAGGTGTTATTATTTATTTATTAAAATGATTATCGGAAATTCCTATCTGTATGGACCTATATTATTGAAATAAGAATGACTCCATTCCTCAGGCAGCCAGTCAAGGCACATCAAGGTGAACGAAGGTCAAAACACTTTCGGAATAGGCATCATCATCATCACCATCATTAGAAACTGTTCAATTTAGGCCATCAGGTCCGTTCAGTCTCCAGGTTTATTTGGTTTACCCATGTCTTCTCTGGTCTACCTATTCTTCTTCTACCACTTGCTTGGTATGAGTTGTTGATTCTTTAGGGGGATTGCGACATCGTGGTCATGTAGCCCCGTGTACTTGGGTGTGTGTTGAATTTGTATGATAACCTGTGCCACTGTGATGTCTGCAATAGTGTGTGTATTTGTAATTCAGGTAAGATTTTGATAGGAAGTGGCCGTGGCCTTAAGTTAGGTACCATCCTGGCATTTGCCTGGGGTAGAAGTACTGTAGTAAACAACGGGAAACAACCTCTAGGATGTCTGAGGTAAGAATCGAAACCGCCTCTTCTCAGTTTTCTCTCACTAGGCCTAGTGTATCCCGTTCCAGCCCTCAGATCAGAATTAAATTTCTCGGCAGAACCAGGAATCTAGCCCGGACCTTAGCTGTGACAGCCAAAGTGCTAGCCACTACGCAACGTGGTGGACTTTATAGGAGTAGATCTGTGCAGGAAGCCGAGAACTTTCCATTTTTAATAATTATAGGCACCAAAACATTCTGTAATATCCAATGGTGTTTATATCATCAGACTTACAAACTCGAGATGCAGTGGGTAGCATTCTTGGATGTCACGCCATAGGTTCGGGTTTGATTCCCGGCTCTGCCAAGATATTTAATTCTAATCTGTGGGCTGGAACGGGATTCACAAGAGAGAGGAATTGGTTTCCCTGAATTGTTTTAAGTAATCTTTTCACTTCTATTTCAGGTGAATGCTTGGATGGTTCCTAAATTAAGGCCATGGACAGCTAATATCCAATCATTGCCCAATTACAAATACACACAATAATTCAGCCATCAAAATGACACAGATTATCAAACAAATTCAACATACATACATAACCAGGAACATGTGGCTACAATCGACATTAGGGCTTAGGACAAACATATTAATTAATCAGGGAATTAATACACCGCGCGTTTGTGTATGTGTGGCTTTCTTGGCTGCCACGGCTGAGATCGGAGTTCGATTTCCGATTTTGCTAAGATTTCCACCTCAGTCATCCAGAAGTGATCCCAGAGATTTCCCAATTCTACTCTAAGTAAATAACGGAATGGTTCCTAAGCGACAAAAACACACACCCAACTATTCGGGGCTGGATGAACACGATGCCCAAGCCTCTAAACGAAAGCAAAATAAAACAAAAGAGGTAGACCACTTTATTTTGATATGAACTAATGAAATTAATCGGCTACGGTGGTCGACAGAGGGAACGCGCGAGAGCGCGGTTCAAATCTCACCTCGGCTATCCTGAAAATGTTTTCTGTGGTTTCCCATTTTCACCACCAGGCAAATGCCGGGACGGTTCCTTTCAACAGGGCCATGGCCGTCTTCCTTCCAAAATTCCTTCTCTGACCCTTCCTTAATTAGACCTAAGTTAGCGGTCACCTGGGCACCATTTCCAGTTGTATCTGCTGATAAAGTGTGTTCAGCTCCCAGACACTTTCCTTGTGATGGTAGAGGAATGATCCCTCGTATAGTCCACGGGTGAAGCCAAGCTGGGAGGGTAAGCGATTTAAAAACAAACTAATAAAATTAAAGACAACAAACAATTGATTTACACTGATTTACTGAATTCAGATATTTTATAACCTTCACATGTGAGTACAGCTATAAATAGCTGACGATAAGCTTGGTTCCCTAATTCAGCATTTCATCCTAGGAACATATAATTATCTGCCAGGAACGTTATATATGTTTTTCTTGAGTTTAATGATGGGCCACAGGAAGACAGAGGTGTTGCTAGGACGGTTTTTAGAAGAACAAATCATTAGCCGAAGAGAGAAGGTTGAACTGTCCCTGTTGATTGCACAGCGTGCAGTAAAATATGCAGCTGCTACTGCTTTATTGAAGCTAATTTGTTTAATACGTTTTAGTAACTATACTCATAAAATATATCAGATTTTACATTAAACATAATATACTGCTCAAAAAAATTAAAGCACCACTTTTTTCAAAGGCCACCAAATTTTGAAATGTTGACCTACAAGCTCGAAATCTCAGTATGACGTTTGTCCTGACGCCTACCAAGCATATGCTTCAGCACAACTCCCCAACTTGAGTAGTTTCGGGGTAGCACCCCGATAACCAGCCCATTTTCGAAAACCGCAAATTGAAGTTTGCGAAAAACGCTGCAGGACTTGTCGCAGGTTGCCAAAGCAGTCGAAAATGAATGAGTCTTGCTCTTAAAGGTTCCACAAACACGTAGAAATCGTTACATTTGACGTTTGGGCATTTTCAACCCCCTTCATCATCCCCTGAACATGGACTACCATTGGGGGCGTCTGAGAAGGTACCGGGTGTGTTTAACCATCTGAAAACCTACACACCGTCCTCAGTTGCTGATTGCAGTAAGTTCTTAAGGCCTCCGGCAATGTCCACACCCCCTAACACCCTCAACTGGCATGGGACCAAACCACCCCCTCTCGATTCACCCCTAAGGAAGGTTTTAATCGAGATGTTTATCAGTGCTGTGAATGCGGAGGTCTTCCCCTACCGTTTCAAAAAAGGAGCTGTGCCTTTGTCACCACCCCTTCCCCTGCAACCCCCGTTTGTATGATTTTTCGAATCAAGCCCTTTTTAAGGGCTGAAACGAGGTCTTAATCGCTGAAAGGGCTGTAAAGGTCCTTAGAAGTAGTGGTGACACGAAATCAACCCCTTCCGATCGATGATTGACATTCCATCCCCGAAATTCGAAATTGTTGCACCCCCAACCCTCCCTGTCTGGACGCGTAACGCGTCATGGCAGAGTTTTCAGAGTTGGATGGAAATGAAGCTTATGGCCTGACATGGAGCCCAAAACAGCAGGTTGGATCGAAATTCATCGGTTGGTAGGGAAACGGGACCAAAATGTTTCAAAAAAGTTAACAGCCTCTAGTAAATACACCAATGCATAGGCAACCCACATCACGTCATTTTTCTCTCATTGCCAAACTTTGTAACCTATTGCCGATTATAGGCAACCCACACGCACAGACGTGATGTGGGTTGCCTATGCAGGGCGTACTTACTGTAGGCTGTACACTTTTTTGAAAAATTTAGGTCCCGTTTCCCAACCTACCGATGAATTTCTATCCATCCTGCTGCTTTGGGCTCCATTGCAGGCCATAAGCTTCATTTCCATCCAACTCTGAAAACTCTGCCATGACGCGTTACGCGTCCAGACAGGGAGGGTTGGGGGTGCAAAAATTTCGAATTTGGGGGACGGAATGTCAATCATCGATCGGAAGTGGTTGATTTCGTGTCACCACTACTTATAAGGACCTTTGCAGCCCTTTCAGCGATTAAGATCTCGTTTCAGCCCTTAAAATGGGCCTGATTCGAAAAATCATACAAACGGGGGTTGCAGGGGAAGGGGTGGTGACAAAGGCACAGCTCCTTTTTTGAAACGGTAGGGGAAGACTCCCGCATTCACAGCACTGATAAACATCTCGATTAAAACCTTCCTTAGGGGTGAATCGAGAGGGGGTGGTTTGGTCCCATGCCAGTTGAGGGTGTTAGGGGGTGTGGACATTGCCGGAGGCCTTAAGAACTTACTGCAATCAGCAACTGAGGACGGTGTGTAGGTTTTCAGATGGTTAAACACACCCGGTACCTTCTCAGACGCCCCCAATGGTAGTCCATGTTTAGGGGATGATGAAGGGGGTTGAAAATGCCCAAACGTCAAATGTAACGATTTCTACGTGTTTGTGGAACCTTTAAGAGTAAGACTCATTCATTTTTGACTGCTTGGGCAACCTGCGACAAGTCCTGCAGCGTTTTTCGCAAACTTCAATTTGCGGTTTTCGAAAATGGGCTGGTTTTCGGGGTGCTACCCCGAAACTACTCAAGTTGGGGAGTTGTGCTGAAGCATATGCTTGGTAGGCGTCAGGATAAACGTCGTACTGAGATTTCGAGCTTGTAGGTCAACTTTTCACAATTTGGTGGCCTTTGAAAAAAGTGGTGCTTTAATTTTTTTGAGCAGTATATATCGTGTTAGTGTTAGCTGTGAGGATGTTGCAATCCATAAATACATATTTTTTTGGATTATAAAGCGTCTCAGTTGTAGAGTGATATGATCATGCCTTAAGCAAAAATGGTTTGTGGTCGTATAAACTATAATTATCTGTTGGCGAGTTTTACTTTCATTTCTTTATTGCCCAATTCTAGCGCCGTAAAACTTAGTGGGCAATGTGGGTGATCCATGGCATTTAAGACGGAGAAGATTGCCAATGGAGACGGAATTCCTGAGAAACAACCAACTAATGAATACTGTGAAGTAGTTTTAGTTCTGAGCTAGATCTTGTGGTTCTGCTTTATGGAAAGCAGGGTTTCATCACCATAACTTCTCGAAGAGCAACAGCCGATCGACGTCCTAAGTGGCAAAGTTTTAGATCACAGTTTCCAAAATATAGCGGAGTTACTATTTACATAAACTGGATATTCTATATTTTCCATCAAAAAAGCTCAAATTAGATACTGTCTGGGAGATGAGCATGCTTTTATGGGCACAGGTGTAAGATGAAGGATGGCACTGAGCAATTCTTAACGGGATTGTTTTCGACATTTCATTTCATTCTGAGATATAGCCTATACATATATGATTTTATTAGGACAAATAATAATAATAATAATAATAATAATAGTAATAATAATAATAATAATATAATAACAATAATAATAAGTGCATCCAAAAGAACCTAGATGGAGAAGCGCAGAAAGAGTTAGTCATTTGTTAATTATTTTTGTTTTAAGGGGCGGAACTACGAGGTCATCTGCCCCTAAGCGCAGAAAGAGCCATAGCGAAAAGATGGAAGAGATTTTGGGAGGAATAAAAAGCACGATCAGCTAGATAGGTTAAATCGCTCTCCTTAGATGGGCATAACGATATAATAATAATAATAATAATAATAATAATAATAATAATAATAATATATTAATAAATATACGTTTATACCGGCTGAATCAGCTGCCCCTAATACGGTAATATTGTTTTATGCAGCCCAACTAACGTGTGTTATCAGGATGGCCCATGTTTCTCTGCTCGCATCCCGTATGGTACTAATACACTGCAAGCATATCCTCCAAACTATACTGAACACTATTATTCTTTCCTCAATGTGACTACAGACTAATATGCGCTAGTTCTTGCCCTGCTGGCATCGGGAGAGCGTGGGATGAAATCCGTCCTAAAAATGTTTTTCGTGGTTTCCCAGTTTCACCATCAGGCAAATGCTCGGAATTTTCCTTTTAACAGGTCCACGGCCGACTTCCTTCCAAAATTCTTTCCCTGACCCTTCCTGGGTGATCGGCCTGTCATTATCCCCAGTTGTATCTGCTGACAAAGTGTGTTCAGCTCCCAGACACTTACCTTGCGACGGTAGAGAAATAATCCCTCGCAGAGTCCGTGGGTGACGCCGAGCTGGAAGAAAAAACAAAAAATTAGCTGTAGAATTTGCTTTTTCTCAAAACGGACCCAGAGAGTTGGAGTGCTACTGTATATTCTTATTAACCTTTAGTAAGGGGTATATTGTCGGGATATACCGTGCTGTATCTCCTTTAAGTAAAATAAGTTCGTACTTGTCACCATTAATGTGTTCTGTATCTCTTTTCAACTTCTGTAACTGTGTCTCTAGAAACATATGCATTACTACTTTTGAACTTTGCATGAATTAAACCTGCTAAAATTTTAATTGAAATGTAATTGCTGAGTCTCATTATGCTGCCAACAGTTTTAATTAAGAACAAAAATTCCCACCTTCACTTCTCTTTTTTTATATTTTGTTTGCCAACTCTAGCTGTTACCGTAATCATTACTCCCAGCATCTCAAAGGAGCAGTTGGAAGTTAGTCACCACACTGGAAACGAACATCTTAGTCCAATGGAAAGCCACAGAAAGAAACATTTTTCTTCATAAAGCGTTTGAGAAATATATTAATTCTTTTAAATTTATTAATGCAGCCAATGGCCACTTATTTCAATTCAGGACTTGCCATGGAAAGGATTTCGGAAGGAAATCAGCAGTGGATCCTTTGAAAGGAACCGTTCTCGCATTTGCCTCGTGGTGAAACTGGGAAAATACAAAAAATATTTTGAGGACGATCGGGGTGGAATTCGAACCCACGTGCCTCGGCCACTGCGGCCGGTATTCTTTTAAGGACATATCACATCTTACCAATGTTAATTTTTTTAATTCACGTTCCTTCTCCTCATAATCTAATAAAGGTATGATAATGACATTTATGGCACATTTAATTCAAACCTTACCTGGCATATTAATGGAGAGTTTCTTATTCTGGACCTCAGGGGAGTCAGGAATTTATATTTTTAAACTGTCAAAAATATAATTACTTTTTCCTAAAAATAAACGACAAAACCCCAACATTTATACTTTAAACAAGAATACTTCTCCGTTAAAATATTAACCACTATGAGACAAATTTATGGTGAAAATTTCACAGCTCTAATAGTCGCCTAGAATAAAGGAAAATAGAATATATTTTTTTTAACAAGAAGTTCCGTGACGAACTAAAGAGCCTACTTTTCTTAAAATTAAGATTGATGCCAATGATTAATCTATATGTATCTATTTAAAATAATGACGAAATTAAGTAGGTAATATCGAAATTTCTAATTAGCTCGAAATTCTGTATACCTGGCATAATGTAGCCTAATAGAGCACTTCAGTTGGCAGCCCTGGTGACTGAATATATTCTTAGTTCCATCTCCTAAGGTACAGAATACAAAATTTGGTTGAATTCCAATGGATAGCATGGACGTTACATGCAGTTAAACATTGGACGTAACAGCGCGCGTAAAATCATGTTGGCAACAATGCCATGCATGTATTGGTCAGAAATAATCTGAAATAATATGATCTATTGTTTTGCCAATTTTGAATGAAATCTCTTAGTGTAGAAGTCACATGCATTTTAAAATTGGACCTATCAGCAGGCTTAGAATCATGTTGGCAGCACTGACGTATATTAGTTACTCCAAATTAATCTAGAATGCCAGGTACTATACGTGTGCAAAGTTTAGAGCTATTGGCTTGCATACTTTCTGATATATTTATATTAGGGTAACAAAAATAGAGACAGCATTTATTAACAGTTGGCAGCTCTGGTTGCTCTTAAGAATACCCATTGTCATATCTGTTATAGTACACATAGCAGATACGAAATTTGGTTGAAATCCAAATGATATTATGGAAGATACATGCATTAGAGTTGGACGTCTCAGCAGGCTTAGAATCATGTTTGTAACACTGACGTATATAAGTTACTCCAAATTAATATAGAATGTCAGGTACTATACGTGTGCATAGTTTAAAGCTGTCGGCTTGCTTACTTTCTGATATATTGGTATTTAGATAAAATAAATTGAGAGCATTTATTAACAGTTGGCAGCCCTGTTGGCTCTTAAGAATACGCTCAGTCATATCTGTTTACGTACACATAGCACATACGAAATTTGATTGAATTCCAATTTATAGTGTAGAAGTTATATGCATTTAAAATTTGGACCTATCAGCAGGCTTATAATCAGTTTGGCAACACTGCCATGTATGGCCTCCTGGATATTAAACTCCAATATTATTATCTATACGTGTGCCAATTTTGACATAGCTCCCATTCATACCTTCCAAGATATCCAACATGGAGCTCAAATTTCAATTGCGATTTTTCAGCAGTTGGTAGCACTGACATTATTTTCAAATACGGCATTGAGATATCCAGGTATAGATCTTTACTCCTACCAAATTTTGTTTCGATTGCTGCAGCCGTTTAGGAGTTGATAAAGGGGGGACACACACACAGCCAGAGAGACAGACAGAAGGACAGACAGACACACATTTGCCCGGATCGATCTCATAAGTCTACTTTTTCCTCATTTTTGCAAAATGTGAAAAGTAGACTAAAATGGAACTGAGAAAACTGCAGTTAAAACTTCCCACACAATTCACAATGATTATTACATCATTAGCGCAAGTGTAAAATTCTAATGGTAGAACTATAATGTATTACACATCATTTTAAGGGCAGACTTCAGAGATTCATAAAATATAAAAAAATAAAATCTCCAAACAATAAATAACTGGCAATATTGACAGCCAAGTTATTAAACACTGGCGAATTTCCTAGGTTTTTTGTCACATGTGTCGCGGGTTTCTCCTAGGTACACCATGTCAGACTGATCAGTGAGGTCTTGGTTCACCCTGCCCCTACCACCGCACAGTGCGTTCGCTTCCTCCTGCGGCCAGGGATTCCCATGCAAACATTAGAGAGCAACGTGAACATTTTAATGAAACCATGCCTCATCCTAGAAAATTATTAACTGCGGATCAATAATGTCGTCAACAATTTTGTGTAAAATCCAATTACAGAAAGTGATGCTTTTGTCATTGTCAATGCGTCGTAATTCGTGGACTACAGTTATTCTGTATGGTTTCAGTTTTACATTTTTTGTAGCCATGTGGACTAAGGTCTTCGAAACACTTACTTTCTGTACAACACGTTCTAGAGACTTATTTGGAGAGCATGTGAATAATGCATTAATTTCAACGAGTTTTTTTCTCCGTCAGGACCCTTCTCTTTGGCTTAGTACATATAGCGTTTAGGGTTCACCTTGTCCGTAATTTATTAACAAGACCGTTAACTGGAACGTTAGGGAATTTGGCTTTAAATTGCCTACACACCTGTATGCATGTCTCCGTTTTACATAATTGTTATACATGAACACTCTTTGTTCAAGCGAGAATTTCTCGGAATTTGTCATATGAATGGATTTTACAATACACCTATGACACGTCTATTACACTTCACTACGTTTTATACACTGTAGAGATAAACGAAACGTTTTCTCCACTGCACAGAGAAGCGTAAACTGACTGTTTTACGGAAACCACCATTGTTGCATTACTGCTGCTCGCTCCGCTGGGGGGAGGCGAACGAATCGTCCGGCCACAGGAGGAAAAATCGGCATGGCGCTTCTTTGATGGGGAAACTAAGAGCTCCCTCAACATGATCTCCTCCGCTGCACTCGTAGAATCATATTGGCAACACTGACATGTATGTGGTCCTGAAAATGAATCTGAAATTAAAGGTAAGTGTGCCAATTTTGGAAAAGTTATCATGCATACCTTCTGAGATAAAGCTCTGATTTCAATTGTGATATTTCATCAGCTGGTAACACTGACGTCATTTTCAAATATGGCCGTGATATGTTCTGGTATAGGTCACGGCTTGTAGGTCGTGGTCCAGGCAGGATGTTATCTCCCGATGTTTCACCGAAAACTGCGTTTGGCATTATCGAGGGCCCGCTCCTCCCGTTAGTCAGCAGTCCTGCCTGGACCACTGCCTACAAACCCGGACAACTTTAACAGAGAATTGTACGATCATGAAGACCAAGATGGGCAGGCCATGTGGTGGCAATGGAGGAGGCTGAGGTGACAAAGAAGATTCCATTTGGAAACCAAAGAGAATAAAGAGGTTGAGGTTGACCTCGAGCAAGATGGCTGGACGGAGCGGAAGATGATCTACGGAAGCTGGGATGCAGAAACTGGAGGAAAACATGTGACCGTGATGGACGGTGGAACCTCGTTGGATAGGTCAAGGTTCTCCTCAGACAGTAGCACAACAAAATAATAAGAAGAATGAGTTTAAATAATAATTTGTGACATTCTGTGTAGTATCAATAAAGTGCTACTAGTGTTCAGTGCGAGACCAGCAGTTAGTCTGCGCGTGCTCCGAGAACTGCTGAACCGTGTCTGGAGCCGAGACGCGATGAAAACAAAAACACCAAGCGCACTGCGAAAGTGACGACATACATGAAACTAAAGAGGCGCCGCTGATTGTGAAGTAATTATGACAAATACGGTGCTGTAAAAACGGCAAAGAAAAAGTATGAAGTGATAGCGTATTAAGGCTCTTCTACTCAATATAACACAGTATATACAGCTGTACAGTTTATGATGACGGTATTGTGTCCGTGTGAGAGCTACATTGCCAGGCCAGATTAACATAATCGCTTATGCGTTTGTCATTATTTCTTCCTACATGTGCCGTATTGCTCTGCCTTCTAATATCATAAAACCTTCCTATTATTTTCTCGATATATCTCGCGGCCACACTATGTAGTGTGTATGCCCATTCAGCGGCTCTATAAAGGATTGCTTTTTGTAAATTGAAGGAAACAGACGCCTGTTTTCTATGTTAATCAGTTCTTAATTTCCCCATCACAATGGAGATTATACCGAACGCAGAAGTAACTTGGAACAATAGGCTAGACCAGGGTAATTGTAAACAGGGGGTAAATGTAAACAAAAACAATGGGAAATTTAGGACTTTTCATAGAAAAACGTAGATTGTGGGAATGTTAGGATGGTCATATTGGCTAGCATGTCAGAGTGATTTGGCAAATGTCAGCATTTATTTGTTTGTGAACAGCCACATTGTGAATGTGTGTAAAAATATTTGAGAACCAAGTTTGCTTTATCTAGTTTTTGTCTCAATAAGTAAACATTTATCACAAATTGTTGTTAAAAATAGTTTCTGTACACTCTAGTTAACATACTGTATGTTTCTAAATTTTAAAGATTTGCCATAACCTCACTTTATAGGTTATGGTTTGTTTTCATTTACCCCACACATTTTTGCTGATGGGGGTAAGAAGCATGTTTTATGGTGGCTTCAGTGTTAGCTTTTGTGACCTTCAGTAATCAAGATGCCAAGGATCTATATTAGAAAGAAACCCCCACCCAGTTATTTAGTGGAGGATTTGGAGAATGCTGTCAGGGACGTCGAAAACCGTAAATGCAGTTATCGTGAAGCTAAGGAAAAGTATGCTGTTCCAATATCTGTCATATACCAAAAGAAAAATAATTGTAACAAGGAACAACCACAAATTCATTATTATCTCCAATAATGCTCTAACTAAAATCAACACAAAAATATCTCACTAAATATCTATACCTCATCCACGGAATCTGTGATGTAGGTTTGCGCATGACGTCACACAGAGGAAGTGAAAAGAGAATGTATGGGTGGAGCTTGGCAGCCCAGCCGTTGCGAGAGTTGGTTGAAGCCAAGGTCGCACCACTCTCCTGCGCTAATTATTGAGTGGCATCGCACCTCATTGGACCACTCAACCGAGTCACTCCTGTGCGCAGACTACGTGTTTTCACACTGGCACTTCCCAGATTGCTTGGAGGGAGTTTAATTCTAATTATCTTTACAATCGCTGACTTAAGCCAGCTGAGTCAGTCCAAGTCAAAATGCCGATAAATGTAGAAATGTTGTATATACTAGGTAGAGTATACAACGCTAGCAGCAGGTAAGTAGGCTACAAGAAATCGAAGACCGATCATAATAATCTAGCCAAGTACTGTATATAGTCCCTACAGTACTCAAGCCCACATACAAAGCCACTCCAAGGAGAGGGGGGGGGGGGGATCGTCATCTAACACGACCGCTCTAGGGAGCTGCAGACAGTCCTGAGATCGGAGGTTTGAATCCCGGCAATGATAATGGCTAACTTGAGTGTGGTTTTTCCCGTTCATTTTACACATCCCCTCCAGGGATAGTACCATACTGTGCCCGTTTAGACCGGAGTCCGCACGACCACATATGCATTTTACCAATAATCAGTCAGCACGAGAGTCAAAATATCCCGGAGCGCCAGATGGGTTAAAGCAAATCGCAAAAACGACATCAAATTTAAAAAAATTCTTTGCTGATTTTTGGCTCAATGCAACAATAAGGATAGAAGGAGATTTAATTGGGTGTAACACATCTGGTAAAATTATCTCAGTTTATTTTAAAGTTAAAATCTGACTGCAAAGATGCTCAAAGCAGCATCACTCCACGTGTGGCGATCCACACTCTTATTTAAACACAATATACAGAAATTTTCCAAACACATCTGACAATCTTTTTGAAAACACAAGTCCGATTAATAGTCCTGTGGACTGTGTTCCAAAATTATTAATATTTAATTCCAGTTCAAAATTAATTGTCTATACTGGAAATAACGTAGATCACTGTTTGACTATTTACATGATATTAACACTCGTAGAATAAATGTTTATAGACTTTCTTAAACTTTCACTTGTTTTTCCAGTTTCAAAAATATATCGTCGAAAAATATTATCATCATTGTAGCAACATGAATTATTTACACATATTAATAACATCTGAAAAGTATTTGACCATGAGCATAGCATCGAAGAACTGTGCGAAGCACAACAACAATTAATTGTTCTTCTGACATTAAACATTCGAGAAGTGACTCGATTATGAACTTCAAGTTCCAAACAAAACATATGATTTCTGAATCATCAACTTGATCAATAAATGGTTGAACCATTCAACTATTCAATTATCCACTTGGGAACATTATTAAAAAAATATTTATATTCATGGCCATTTTTAGTAACTTTCACAACTTGCAATTCTTCGACAGAATGCGGAAATTAGAATTGTAGTTTTATAATGAATTCATTTAGTTCATGGCACTGGGATTGAAAATATCCTTCAAATTATTCGTGGTTAAAGAATTATTTTTAATTGGCAGTGGCCCATTCTATTATTTGTGTAAGAACACAATATTACAATAACAACAACGGCAAAGGTCTTCCTCTGAAGAAGAATAAACTACTATCATGACAAATCCGGGTTCTAGCAAAATCAAAGTCTAAATGGAATTCGTAAACAAGGTTGAAATAAGAACTGATGGTTTCAAAGAAATAACCTTCGGGTTATTCATACGACGAAATGTGTGGCTCCAATACTCCTACTATAAACCTGAGCCATCGAACCTGCTATTTGATTGATGCTCGAAAAAACCTCTTCATTCCTGCGACTTAACATGCGCACCTGGGAATGGCATTTCAACTACTCCACACATATAAATTATCTTCCCAAAATTTATACAATAAATCAAGCCTCTGCTTGTTATCAACACTGGAAGATTAATAAACTTACAAGTTTATTTTATTTTACCATTCAGTTCAACCCGTGACTTTACCATACTTATGAAAATCTTTATTTCACTTTCGAGGTGTATTTACGTCATGATTTTATATAAATACAAAAATATCCTATTTGATACAAATATCAATTGCTTCCCGTTTCATGCCTCTCCGTGTTATATGAAAAATATACTTTACTCAATGCAAATATCAACTGTTCAACCAGAACTGAAATGTTGGTTGAATTCGGGCTTGCGCTAACCACTCTCCTTCGGAAAATCTCCTGTTCCAAACTAGAAATGTTTAAACTACTTCATAGGCCCTTTCTCAATACATATGATTATTATAAAATATAATATCCAAGAATTATTTAGAAAAATTATGAAAATTATTATTATTATTATTAGTGGATTATTATTATTATTATTAATTGTATTATTTCAAATATGTTTAATTATCATCTCATTATGTGAGAATCCACATGTTCGAACCTTCGAATATGGAAAAAATATCCATTCCTCAACAAAAATAAATTTAACTTTTACAGTTACATCGGGGGTTTTCCGTGGTTTCCTTAAAATATGAAAAATTCAAATAAATGCTCGAAATGCTCGGTCATCGATCCTAAACTGTTCTGAGTGCTGAAAATGCTCAGAATAACTCTAACAAGTCTTGCGTAAATCATTACAAGCTTTAAATGCGACGAAAAAAATGTGTTGGTCATCTGCAGAAAAAAAAAAATAGTTTGTTCCAATTAGCTAGGCATAATATAATTCAAATGTGGCTTACATTTCTTGATGGTCTTGAAGTGTAGTAAACCTGGTTTGTACCAGATTTATCCATAAACATGCCCTATCGGACAAGCACGTATAATCCTTGTATCGGCCGCCATTGTAGACCCACAAATCGTCTAGTCAGACATAGTGGTAGTATCTTTCGACGTTTGAATAAACTGTGGCTCCATTTTAATATGGGCTTCTATCAAAGCCATAACAGTTTGTTGAAATAGGGTCAGATCTAAGTGATCTCTTCTTAGATATGTCAGTTGTAACATAACTCACTGTAATCTCATCAGTACAAGAAAAACATTGACAGTCTAAGCAATTAACGGCTGTTCTGAAGATCGTTCCCTGGGCATGGTTTATTAATATCACCATCTGCCATGCGCTAAGCAACCTGCAGTTTCCCTTGCGTAGACTAATGAACGCCACCGTTATAAGACTAGTCTTCTGTGTACTGACAGATCGAAGTGGTTAACTAGTTACAAAAATGAAAACTGACTTGAAATGGATTTAAACATCCAAGTATTAAGTTACTACTGGACTGTGACAAAATACTATTTTCTAGACAAAGTCTAGCATATGTCCTTTTAGAAATATAAATATTTCCACCAATGTCTGTAGAAAAACAATCACCTCAGTGATTCTCCTCACCAGAAACTTACTAAGTTCCAACTCGTTTGCGCAGCACTTCTCGTGACTATCACGATTTGAAAAGAACTTCTGCGTAGATACGGCAACCATGTGCCTTGGCTCAGCGTAGACGCAACTTGCTTGCCAAGTGCTTGTGTTAGAATGAGCTAACCATGCCTCCTCCAGCTGGCTTTTATTCAAAACGGTCAGGGTCACGCGTCATCGCCTGATATCTAGAAATCCTCATATCTCTTGAATCCCTGGTCCGATTTACTTGATACTAATTGCATTCTCTTTCATTTGGCAGTGCCAGTAATCTGATCCCAGTCTCAAGTCTCTACTCCATGGTTAACTATTTAATCAATAAATAGCCTCCACCTCTGCTATCACTCGCTACGTCACTTGACATCCAACTATCGGTAATTTTCTTCGAAATGCTTCTCGAAGCAATGTAGCGCGATATTCAAATATCTGAACTTTCAAAAGCGGCTACAGCCTTTCCCTTGATATCTAGGTGTCTGAAACTTGGAATACCCATTCCTAGAGTTGGGCACAATACTTCAAGTGCTGGGGCAGCTACCTTATCTCCACCCTTTTACAACTGCACACACTACTACCAAAACCAAACCAAACCTCCTGGCACTACAGCCCATGAAGGACCTAGGCCTACCAAGCGACCGTTGCCCAGCAATTTGCCCTGCAGATATTTGCGTGACGCGTGGTCAGCCCATCGCGTCCCCTCAGCCATTATTCTTGGTCTCCGTGACCGGGGCACTGCCTCACTGTCAGAGAGCTACTCAATTGTCCTCTCTAGCCTTAGTGCTCCCCGTCCCAGCCCTCACGTCAGTTTCTAAAATCCCTGACGGAGACGGGAATCGAACCTGGGGCCTCCGGGTGAGAGGTAGGCGTGTTAACCCAACACCACAGGGCCGGCCACACACTACCACAGTCACCACAAAAGCACAGGCTATCAGACAAATTGCGCCGAGATTTGAATCTCCGATCTGCGGATTTGTTGCAGTTTTTCATCGCGAGTACCTTAACACTCACAGCTATGACGTGGGGTTCTCCTTTAAGAAGCAAACAGCCGCCATTACTAAATTGCCGAAAGGACTTTTATAACAGCCATTAGTGTTCGAAGTTTTTGTTGTTATATTTCATTAGGGAGTTTCGATGTCGCGATATCAATTTCCTTGTATATTGATGAGCGGTTGAAATATTTCTGATAGCCTGTGTTAGTGTGCTGTCTACTAGTGTGTTCTCGTAACTGGAGGTAGGACTTAAACGGACTTTAGAGTAGGTGCTTGCGATATTGGGGTTATTTCAGTCCCATGTACTTGCATGTGTGTATAATCCGTGTAGTAACCCGTGTTATTGTGATGGTTGTAGCCTACTTGTCTGTTTATTTGTAAATTGGGCACGGATTGGGTAGGATGTAGCCGTGGCTTAAGTTAGGAACCATCCTGGCATTTATAAACCACAGAAAATTACTTCTATCCATAGAACTGCAGAGGTAGGAAGCGGAACGAAGCTAGGTTTTGAAGGGATGTGTCATTGTTTCATCGTGGTCATCAGCCTCGATTGCTAGTGTGTATGTCTAGTGTCATTGTGTTAGTTTTCAACGTACTTGTATTTGTGGATTGTATTGAGTAGAGTGTCTTAACGCAATTCATCATTAATGTCTGTACAAACCATTATTTTAACCTATTTTCATTTCTGAACAAATAGGCTTATGCGATCACCTTTTGTCCGTGTGTGTATGTGTATGTCTGAGAGTAAGTACGTGTGTGTAGGTCCGTGTGTGTGTGTGTACTATTTCGGCCGACCTTGACCGCGTCCTTCAAATTTTATTGTCTCACCAATCCAACATGCCGGCTGTGCAGCCTATACAGCCTATTTTCATATATCCTACTTATGTTAATTCCCTCTATCAACATACAAAATTTCAGTTTGATTGCTGTAATAGATTCGTAGATATTGAGAACCGTCTAAATATTTCGGATGGTCGCCATGTTAGATTTTTATGTACGTAGGTCTTAGAGTTATGTACAATTACATGAAGATTATTGTGTAGATGTAGTATTCAAACGTCAATCTCATGATTAGGACACAAGAAGTGAAAACTAGATTTTAAAATTTAGCAAAGCTGCCATCTTGTGGTTATAGAAACAATTGAACTAAATTAGATGCCAGTGCATTACAATGTGTATAACATTTACTGTACCATATATCACTACGCTCAGATAGTTATTTCGCGACAAAAGTCTATTAAACTGTTCATAGCTGAACTTCTAGTAGTGCCCTTTATCACCGTACAAAATGTCAAGGTGATATCAGTGAAAGTTTCGGAGATATAGAAGGCCGGTGAAATACTTCGCATAGCCTCCATGTTGAATTTGTGAGACGTAACAAACTTTGAAGGGCACGGTCGGGGTCGGCCTGAAAAGTACTATGAACATACCGAGTTTTATTAAAATCGCTCCAGCCGTTTAGAAGTTATTAGGTTATTAGGGACGGGGGCACACACACACCCACACGGACGCTCACTCACACATACACACACCCATATGGACAAAACGTGATCACATAAGCCTATTTTTTTCATAAATTAAAAGAGGATAAAAATAGATAAATAGACAAACGCGGAAGCATTAAAATAAATGGTCCATAATCTGACTTGATTGCTAAAAAATTTGTTAAATATAGCGTAAAAATAATTCCCATAGTTCGTTTAGAATACTGATATAAAAGAGAAGGAATGTTTAGCTGATAAAGTGATTCTGGTTCATTAATGAAGGTTATGAGTGAAGCAACGCAGAAATAAAATAAATCAAATATAAATAACTTGGCTGCGTTTGTGTGGACAAGTGGAGGATCTAATCATTTCCACATAGCAAGTAGTATTTCACGGAACATTATGTAAGCCACTCGTGATCTTCGCGGAACATTCCCTTCGTGGAAGATAGCAGATCAGCACCATTACATACAAACAACTGTAGTAATGAGGCCTTGCTATCAACAATTAGACACCATGTTCACTTCCTGGTCTTCGTTATCTTACGATACGTAAGTAAGTAAAGAATGTCTAATGTGTCGTATGGAGATTGTTCCAACACAAATAGGACAAATGTTACTGTACAATCCGCCAGAAACCCTGGACTGAAAATACAGAAAATTCAAGTGATCCTAGACTCGTATTCCAGTTCATACTGAAATAATAACAATAATAATATAATACAGTAGATTGGGCAGATAGTGAAGATAATTTTGTCACTCTACTGGAAGAAAAATGAAAAACAAATATAAATTGTTCAGTAAAGAACATATAGCCTACTTTCTCCTAAATGCATGGGTATAGTAATAATTCTGTCCTTTTGAAGGAGTATAAGCGAATGCTGGTTGTAGTAGCTTGTTGAAATACTACGTGCTATACGGATATTAAACGTTTATTGATTGAATCCTTACCTGATTTATATATACACACACTAATACAGCCATCACAATAATACAGGTTATCAGACAAAATTCAACGCTCACCTAAGTGCACGGGGCTGAATGACCATGATATACATGCATCTCAAATGAAACAACAACAACAACAACAACAGCTTCCTACGCAAATCCTTCCTCGAATAACAGTACACACACTAGTAAGCCTACAGACACCACAGTGACACAGGTTATGAGAAAACTTCTACACACACACACACCCAAGTAAAAGGGCTACAAGACCATGATGCCGCCAAATCCCTAAAGAATCGACAACACAAACCTCAAAAACAACAATCGACTCTACCGCGGATCAAGGTCAACGATTATTAATCGCTCTATTCGAGTGTTGAAATATGTGGTGTTATGTATATATAATATTTTCGATTGCAAATACACACTTTATATGCCTAACATTATAACGTGTAAGTAGATATAAATCAATACATTCCAAAAAAAGAAAAGTAAAAATTTGAACCTGCAGGGATTTAAACCACGAACCTTCAGACTAAGAACCCAGGTCGCTACCATTAAGCCACGGATGCGCTACGTTAATACTTGGTAAACAACTTGTTTAGTATAACTGTATCATATTTTGTGCTGAAATCAACGATTTCATTAACGTTTTCTGGCGCTTCTATAAACCATTTGATACTAAATAAGTATTATTTTGTTCAGTACATCCCTAAAAGAATATAAACTTACGCAGTTACGGAAATATGTGCATTTACGAGCAACGATAGCGGCCATTTTGACAACGGGATGGCACGGGCCCACAACTATATGGCATGGTCGGCCTGACCTGTTAGTCATTTCATCGGTTACATATTTTATTATAATATGCTAATATCCCACCGGTCGCCTCCTTGAGGAAATTTTAATCCTCCCTATGTACGATAAGGTGAATTGTTGGGACCAAGTGTTGTTGAATCTTAAGTTACGGTTATGCTATAATACTTGCATGATTCATACATCCGCCCTCTTGCAACTATTTGGCTGATGACTTTGTAGTTTGGGCAAAAGACGCTTCCCACATGACGGTATGATGTTGCAAAATTTGGTAGAGATCAGATGATTAGGTTATTCGTAATTTGATTTAAGCTTTGAACATTTGGGCCGCCGCTCTATCGTTTCCGTCAAGATGGCGGCGATATAAAACATGACACTGTGGTGCCCTTTGCTAGTGCTACCTCTGTACCAAATTTCGTTCAATTCGATTTCATCGTGTTTGAATTGATAGGGGGGGGGGGGCAGACATACCAAATTATTCCCACGCACACACTGACACGCAATTTTTGGCCTTGTGTAGATCTCGTAAGTCTAATGGCCGCCGCGCGCAACCAGCCCTATGTTATTCTTATGGAGAGGTCATTCAGAGCTGACGCAAGGGCTAATGCGCAAGATGGCCGCCACACTCTGAGACCGTGAATAATGTCACAGGAGGAGTTCGGCCGTGTAGTTACTAAATGAAATATTTATTATTATTATTATTAATAATAATACTAATTTTACTAGGTAATTATTGACTGATAGCTTGCCACGGTGGGTGAGTGGTTATCGTATCGGACTGCCAACCCCTAGCTAGCAGTTTCGCTCTTGGTCGTGGTAAGTGATTTTTGAAAGGCGGCAAAAATTAAAACACGCATGTCATACAATGTTGGCATATAAAAGAACCCAGGGAGAGGTTGGCTATGTAGTTGCTAAATGGAATATTTATTATTATTATTATTATTATTATTTATTATTATTATTATTATTATTATTTATTATTATTATTATTAGGTAATTATTGATTGATCATGTACAATCAAGACATGTCTTATATTGCCCCCACTTTATGGTGTAGTGGATAGCATTTTTAGCTGTTACTGTGGAGGCTCGGGTTCGAGTCCTGGCTCTGTCAAGAAATTTAATTCTAGGCTGAGGGTTGGAATGGGGTACACTCAACCTTGTGAGGCAAAACTGACAGGAGCTGGCTTTTGATTCATACCGCAGCCATTCTGCCTAACCCAACTTCACCTAACCTAACCTAACCTTACCTTACCTAACCAAATCCCACCTTACCTAACCTAACCTAACCTAACCTAACTTCAAAGTCAGAATGTACAATACATCTATTGTTTTTTATACCCTCATAAATTTGATATAGAGAATGTCCACCTCGATTTAGGTCCTCGAGCAATATATCATTAAAACGTGTAGAAAGGAATGTCTGAAAATTTTCACTAACACATAGTACACGTTCACCATACATTGTGTCCTCTTTTTGAATGTTAATGATACGGAAAAGAGTTTGCATTGGTAATTCATTGAGCTTTTTTTTTCTCTCCAATCAACAGTTCTACCCACATAGCATTGAGAATATTTATTGTAGTAGCCTATAAAGAAACAAAAAAATCATATCTATTACAGTTTAGCTATAAGTGACCAGAACCACTACAACATTTTACTCTAATAAGGAGATTTCCATAATGATAAGAAGAAAAACAAAGCTTACCATAATGATGGATTGTGTAAGTAAACGCCATTTGCTGCTTGATGCCACTACTAAACTGATACTCATACATCGGACAAGTGAGTTCATGTTTCGCTGACGTAATCGTATGTTCCCACGCACTTCCTGTGTGTTGCACGCGCCGTAGTGGCTAAATTTGAAACTAGATGAGATGATTTGCTGACGTAATCGTATGTTCCCCCGCACGCACACGCAGGCCCCTGTGGACGGGTCCATGTGGACGAGTCCCTGTGGACGGGTCCCTGTGGACGGGTCATTGTTGACGGGTCCTTGTTGACGGTTCCTTGTTGACGAGCCCCTGTGGACGGGTCTTTGTTGACGGGTCCTGTTTGACTAATCCCTTTAGACCGGTCCCTTAGGACTGGTCCCTATGGACTGGCCCATGACACCTAATGCTATGATGAAATTAAACGTTGTTCCACATGAAACGCATGTGAAGAGCCGATTGCTACTATGAATTAACATTTTTTCTGTTTTTTTGTTTGTTTTTACTCATGCGTACTTGTTTTTTGTAAGCGGGCAGGATTTTTGAATAATGATTTATGGATGAGTTATTTTTTTAAATTACCAAAAGATCCAAAACTAATAGGTCATTAGCTTTTTAATATCTCATGAACCAATAAGGCTAGGGACTTGTATGAGAGGTCGTTGGACTTGAGGTGACATTCTGTTTTTAAATGTATTATTTATTTATTTATTTTGCCAAAAGGGCCTAACCACACTTTTGTTAATATCTCGCTAACTAATAATCAGAGAGGGTCAAGTGAGGTGTCATGGGACTCAGGATGGTCAACCCTTTTCCATGACCAACGAATTTACCCAAAAGATCTAATATAGCATGGTCATTGACCTATGATTTTATAAATTAATCATCGGAGAGGGTCAAGTGAGGTGTCATAGGACTTAGAATGGTTAACCCTTTCCCATGACCAATGAATTTACCCCAAAAATACAAAACAGCAAGGCCATTGACCTAAGATTTTATAAACTAACAATCGAATATCAACATGCGAGGTGTCATAGGACTTAGAATGGTCAACCCTATCCCATGGCCAATGAATTTACCCAAAATACCCAATACATCAAGGTCATCGACCTCAGATTTTATAAACTAATAATCGGATACGAACATGTGAGATGTTTACCATGCGTGATGAAACTTAGCTAGGTAGAGAAAGAATTAGTGTAGGCTACATGTATGGTGACTGACAAGTCTTTTACCATTGAAACTTGTTTTCAGATCAAACTGCAGTATAGAGAGAGTATGGGTTGCAGGTATGGGTTAATAAATGAGAAACGGTGTACGCAAACTCTGATTTATCAAGAATTAAGAGTAGACTATCTTTAATTGATTGGTTAGAAATGATAGCTAAAACACAAAAATGCTCAGTGGTTACCGAGACAAAATGGTCGCTACACACAACAAGCTTTAAATACTTGAGGCTAATAATCTATACACGCACACACACACACACACTCGCTTGTTCTAAACTAAACCGTGTTGCTGTCAGTGCTCAGGCAGTAGGCTGATGACGAAATGCATTGCTAACAGAAATATAATCATTTCCGGTTGTCTAATGCTACCAGCTATCATTTGTTTGTGTTGCAGTGGTAAGCACTTTTAGCTCTTGTACTGGTGGTCTTAACTCGATTTCCAGGTCTGAGGCCTAGAACGAGTCGAACGAAGAAACAAGGGCATTTTGGTGCAGTGGTTAAGCTGTTAGCCTCTTCACCAGGGGTTCGATTTCAGGTTAATATGCATGTCATAAACATATTAAACAAAACAAAACAGAGATAAGGTTTAAAACTGATTACATTTGTGTATTTTCAAATTATTACTTGGATTACAAATACAAAGGTGAACTGGGTTTGATATACAGTTAATACTGTCTATCACACACTAGACTGTAAGAAAGACAAAAGAGCAAAAGGCGTAGGTAGAGCAGTGGTAAAATTGCTATATGTAGAGAACTACCTGGCAAAGCTATATCGCATAAACAGTGCAGGATACAATCCAGCAATCAATTTTTTTTTATCTTGTGGAGCAGAGAAATGCACTTACGTGAGAAAATGCAAGTTCATATGTAATTTCACCTAACACACAAGTGTTCACCTGTGCACGTGCACGATGAGAGCTAGCAAGTCACATTCTGTTTAGTTCGTACGTAACGTTAGGTTAGGGATAATGCACACACCCTAGTACAATAAGCACATACCATTTGAGAGCAGGTCAAGGGATCTAACTTGGTGGATGGATGTGTTCTAACGAGTCATTTGTAGTTGAAGGAGATAATACCTGTTCTTAAGATGTTAAAACTGAGGAGATGGTTCGTGCAGTAAGACATCTTGCTATTTCCTGTGTCATATTACAGACATGGCAGAGAGCGCACAGTTCTGTTGCTATGACTAACGCTGCAGTAATTTGAAACCCCAGGTGTTCATCAAGACAATGGGTGATGATCATACAAAGTTAGCAGTCATTGGATATTACACAGGTGTTCCTTCCGGTGTCATGTTGCTGACATGGCAGAGAGCGCACAGTTCTATTGCTATGACTAACGCTGCAGTAATTTAAACCCCAGGTGTTGATCAAGACAATGGGTGATGATCATGCAAAGTCAGCAGTAATTGGATACCACACATCAACATGGACTAAATCACAAACGTGTTGTCATAACCCGCATTAACCTCATTTAAAGATTTTAGATTTTATATTTTAACATTTTAGATTTTTTTTATTTTACATTTTTTAGTTAGATTTTACATTTTAAATTTAAGATTTTTGATTTTTAGATTTTACTTTTTTTACATTTTCCTTAAAGAGTAAACTACAAGGTCACATACCTAACCTCATTAAACCTAACTTTACCAAACCTAACTTAAGCTAATCCAAAGGCTAATGCACATACACAAAGTATATAAGGTACATGCAACTATCCTTATGCTAGTCTTATAGGTTACTGTACAACATGATCACTACCCCAAACGGATATATATATATATATTTTCATTTTGTTGTTAACACATAAGTCAATTTTCCAATTTCCACTTTTCATTTTTTTAATGTCAGTTTTTATTTTTTCAATTTCATAATATGGAAACATGGATTTTGCATTTTGTTCTTTACACATTTATTAATTTCACAATTTCCCATTTACAGTTCTTAAAATGTCAGTTTAAAGTTTTTCAATTCCATGATATAGAAACATGGATTTTCCAATTTTTTGTTTTCACATTTGTCAATTTACCAAATTCATATTTACAGTTTTTTAAATTTCAGTTTAATGTTTTCTTTTCTATTTGTCAATATGGAAACATGGATTTTTACAATTTGTGTTTTACATGTCATGCAACTATCCTTATGCTAGTCTTATAGGACACTGTACAACATGATCACTAACCCAACCGGATTTTTTTTTCATTTTGTTGTTTACAAATATGTCAATTTTCCAATTTCCCATTTTCAATTATTTTTTAAATGTCAGTTTTAAGTTTTTCAATGTCATGATATGGAAACATGGATTTTGCATTTTGTTGTTTACACATTTATCAATTTCACAATTTCCCATTTACAGTTCTTAAAATGTCAGTTTAAAGTTCTTCAATTTCATGATATAGAAACATGGATTTTCCAATTTGTTGTTTTCACATTTGTCAATTTACCAAATTCACATTTACAGTTTTTAAAATTTTAGTTTAATGTTTTTTTTTTCTATTTGTCAATATGGAAACATGGATTTTTCCAATTTGTGTTTTACATGTTTATTTTGCATTAGGAGTGGAGAGAGGTGGGTAGTAATTAAAAATGTGCAAGCAGTGTCCATTGTTGACAGGTCATTGTTGACGAGTCCTTGTTGACAGGTCCTTGTGGACGAGTCCTTGTGGTTGTGTTTTAGATTTTAGTTTTTTTAGATTTTACATTTTTAAATTTAAGATTTTTTGATTTTAGATTAGACTTTTTTACATTTTCTTAAAGAGTAAACTACAAGGTCACATACCTTACCTCACCAAACCTAACTTTACCAAACCTAACTTAAGCTAGTCCAAAGGCTAATGCACATACACAAAGTATATAAGGTACATGCAACTATCCTTATGCTAGGCTTATAGGTTACTGTACAACATGATCACTACCCCAATCGGATATTTTTTTTTCATTTTGTTATTTACACATATGTTAGTTTTCCAATTTCCTATTTTCAGTTTTTTTAAATGTCAGTTTTAAGTTTTTCAATTTCATAATATGGAAACATGGATTTTGCATTTTGTTGTTTACACATTTATCAATTTCACAATTTCCCATTTACAGTTCTTAGAATGTCAGTTTAAAGTTTTTCAATTTCATGATATAGAAACATGGATTTTCCAATTTGTTGTTTTCACATTTGTCAAGTTACCAGATTCCCATTTACAGTTTTTAAAATTTTAGTTTATTGTTTTTTTTTCTATTTGTCAATATGGAAACATGGATTTTTCCAATTTGTGTTTTATATGTTCATTTTGCATTGGGAGTGGAGAGAGGTGGGTAGTAATTAAAAATGTGCAAGCAGTGTCCATTGTTGACAGGTCATTGTTGACGAGTCCTTCTCATACAACAGACAAGTGAGTTCATGTTTCGCATGCATTACCTAAAATGTAATACCATGCAAGTGTTTAACATTTTACAAATTAGCTTATGCATTAGTTTATGTGTGGGGTCTTATGTTGGCTTATTCTGTATATTGGCTTTTATGTTGGCTTTTAGGTTGGCTTTTTGTGTGTTGGCTTTAGTGTTGGTTTATATTTTGGCTTTTGTGTTGGCTTATTTGACAAGTTATTTTGTCAATGCATTTAGTGGATTTTTCTCTTGGTCTTGGAATGTATATCTGACCATTTTTTCACAACATAATGCTTACTGCCATGTTTGTAAGCAACAACAACAACACACTAAACTTTCAAAAAAAAAAGTACTCTAAGGTACTCTCAACTCGAACTCTTACCTCTATCCCATGCCTAGTCATGAACATTGTATTTTTTCCAAAAAAGGTGAATGGGGAAAGTAGACTATATGTTTAAACTAAAAAAACATATAAAGTCATATGTTAACTCTAACATCTACGTTTATCCCATTCTTAGTCGAAAAATATTATATTTTTTTAAATTTTTCTAAAAAATATTTGGAAAGTAGGTTATATTTTGAAAACTAATGTTTTATTAAACTCATGTAATTTATTTCAGGATTAGGGCATAACCCATCTCCTTTGGGTACATTCGTGTTGACCGACTGAAAAGCACTAAACTCTTGTTATGAAAGCCGGATCTAAAGATCCTATAGGCTTTCATATAGCCGTGGTAGGATTTTTCGAGATCTCGGAAACTAAGCGTCGCCCACGGTTCAAACCTATACCAATCGAATCAGAGTCGAAAAAAAAAATTTCAAAAAAAGTCTGTCTGTATGTATGTATGTATGTATGTATGTATGTATGTATGTATGTATGTATGTATGTATGTATGTACGTATGTGCGTGACGTTTTTGCGTTTAGCAAAGTACAGGTCGCAATTTTCAAGATATCGAGCTAAAATTTGGTACGGTGAAAGAGTTTGGGCTTGTGACGAACCCTATTGTTGGGCGTTAAAATCGGTCCAGGGCCGGACCTTTTTTTGGGGCCCTGAATTTCATCCTATTTTTTTGAATCGATATATCTCGGAAACGGCTGGTCGTATCGAAAAAAGTTAAATCTACGGGTGTAAGATCTCGGCAGTATGCAACTTTTTTATTCCTAATGATTTTTTGATATCTCTCGCCGTTTTCTTTTTTTGGGGCCCTGAAAATGTCCATTGTGCGTGACATATTTGGGTTTAGCGAAGTACAGGTCGCAATTTTCAAGATATTGAGCTGAAATTTGGTACGGTGAATGAGTTGGGGCCTGTGACGTACTCTATTGTTGGGCGTTAAAATCGGTGCAGGGCCGGATCTTTTTTGGGGGCCCTGAATTTCAAACTGTTTTTTGGAATCGATATATCTCCGAAACGGTTGGTCGTATCGAAAAATTTTAAAGGAATAGGCGTAAGATCTCCGCGGTGTGCAACTTTTTTACTCAAAACGATTTTTTGATATCTCTCACCGTTTTCCTTTTTTGGGGCCCTGAAAATTGTCCATTGTATGTGACATTTTTGCGTTTAGCAAAGTACAGGTCGAAATTTTCAAGATATCGAGCTTAAATTTGGTACGGTGAAAGAGTAGGGGCCTGTGACGAACCCTATTGTTGGGCGTTAAAATCGGTGCAGGGCCGGACCATTTTTTGGGGCCCTGAATTTCATCCTATTTTTTGGAATCGATATATCTCGGGAACGGTTGGTCGTATCTAAAAATGTTAAATGTATAGGTGTAAGAACTCCACGGTATGCAACTTTTTTACTCAATACAATATTTTGATATCTCTCACCATTTTCCTTTTTTGGGGCCCTGAAAATGTCCATTGTGCGTGACATTTTTGCGTTTAGCAAAGTACAGGTCGCAATTTTCAAGATATCGAGCTGAAATTTGGTACGGTGAAAGAGTAGGGGCCTGTGACGAACCCTATTGTTGGGCGTTAAAATCGGTTCAGGGCTGGACCATTTTGTGGGGCCCTGAATTTCATCCTATTTTTTGGAATCGATATATCTCGGGAACGGTTGGTCGTATCGAAAAATGTTAAAGGTATAGGTGTGAGACCTCCGCGATATGCAACTTTTTTACTCAAAACGATTTTTTGATATCTCTCACAGTTTTCTTTTTTTGGGGCCCTGAAAATGTCCATTGTGCGTGACATTTTTGCGTTTAGCTAAGTACTGATCGCAACTTTCAAGATATTAAGCTGAAATTTGGTACGGTGAAAGAGTCAGTGGTTGTAACGAATCCTATTGTTGGGCGTTAAAATCGGTGCAGGGCCGGGTCTTTTTGGGGGGCCCTGAATTTCTAACTGTTTTTTGGAATCGATATATCTCGGAAACGGTTGGTCGTATCGAAAAATGTTAAATGTATAGGCGTAAGATCTCCGCGGTGTGCAACTTTTTTACTCAAAACGATTTTTTGATATCTCTCACCGTTTTCCTTTTTTGGGGCCCTGAAAATTGTCCATTGTACGTGACATTTTTGCGTTTAGCAAAGTACAGGTCGCAATTTTCAAGATATCGAGCTTAAATTTGGTACGGTGAAAGACTAGGGGCCTGTGACGAACCCTATTGTTGGGCGTTAAAATCGGTGCAGGGCCGGACCATTTTTCGGGCCCTGAATTTCATCCTATTTTTTGGAATCGATATATCTCGGGAACGGTTGGTCGTATCGAAAAATGTTAAACGTATAGGTGTAAGATCTCCGCGGTATGCAACTTTTTTACTCAAAACGATTTTTTGATATCTCTCACCATTTTCCTTTTTTGTGGCCCTGAAAATGTCCATTGTGCGTGACATTTTTGGGTTTAGCAAAGTACAGGTGGCAATTTTCAAGATATCGAGCTGAAATTTGGTACGGTGAAAGAGTAGGGGCCTGTGACGAACCCTATTGTTGGGCGATAAAATCGGTTCAGGGCTGGACCATTTTTTGTGGCCCTGAATTACATCCTATTTTTTGGAATCGATATATCTCGGGAACGGTTGGTCGTATCGAAAAATGTTAAATGTATAGGTGTAAAATCTCCGCGGTATGCAACTTTTTTACTCAAAACGATTTTTTGATATCTCGCACCGTTTTCTTTTTTTGGGGCCCTGAAAATGTCCATTGTGCGTGACATTTTTGCGTTTAGCTAAGTACTGATCGCAATTTTCAAGATATTAAGCTGAAGTTTGGTACGGTGAAAGAGTCAGTGATTGTGACGAATCCTATTGTTGGGCGTTAAAATCGGTGTAGGGCCGGATCTTTTTTGGGGGCCCTGAATTTCTAACTGTTTTTTGGAATCGATATATCTCGTAAACGGTTGGTCGTATCGAAAAATGTTAAAGGTATAGGTGTAAGATCTCCGCGGTATGCAACTTTTTTACTCTTAACAATTTTTTGATATCTCTCACCGTTTTCTTTTTTTGGGGCCCTGAAAATGTCCATTGTATGTGACATTTTTGCGTTTAGTTAAGTACTGGTCGCAATTTTCAATATATTAAGCTGAAATTTGGTACGGTGAAGGAGTTAGTGACTGTGACGAATCCTATTGTTGGGCGTTAAAATCGGTGCAGGGCCGGTTCTTTTTTGGGGGCCCTGAATTTCTAACTGTTTTTTGGAATCAATATATCTCGGAAACGGTTGGTCGTATCGAAAAATTTTAAATGTACAGGTGTAAGATCTCCGCGGTATGCAACTTTTTTACTCAAAACGATTTTTTGATATCTCTCACTGTTTTGATTTTTTGGGGCCCTGAAAAAGTCAATTGTGGATGACATTTTTGGGTTGGGCGAAGTATAGGTCTTAATTTTCATGATATCGAGCTGAAATTTGGAGCAGTAAACGAGTTAGACCCTGTGAGGAAACCTGTTGTCGGGCGTTAAAATCGGTGCAGGGCCGGATCTTTTTTTGGGGCCCTGAATTTCAAACTTTTTTTTGGAATCGATATATCTCGGAAACGGTTGATCGTATCAAAAATGTTAAAGGTATAGGTGTAAGACCTCCGCGGTATGCAACTTTTTTACTCACAACGATATTTTGATATCTCTCACCGTTTTCTTTTTTTGGGGCCCTGAAAATGTCCATTGTGCGTGACATTTTTGCGTTTAGCCAAGAACTGGTCGCAATTTTCAAGATATCGAGCTGAAATGTGGTACGGGAAAAGAAATCGGGCCTGTGAGGAATTCTGTTTTCGGGCGTTAATATTGGTGCAGGGCCGGACCTTTCTTTGGGGCCCTGTATTTCATCCTTTTTTTTCCCGGATGATGTTTTGATATCTCTCACCGTTTTCCTTTTCTGGGGCCCTGAATGTCTTCCTTTTTCTTCGAAACGTTATATCTGGGAAACCGTTGGCCGTATCTAACAAAGTTAAATCTTCATGTGTATGGTCTCAGTGATTAGCAACTTTTTCAACCCTTAAGATTTTTTGATATCTCTCACCGTTTTGATTTTCTGCCGCCCTGAATTTCTTCCTTTTTTTTCGAAACGTTATATTTGGGAAACGGTTGGCCGTTTCGAACGAAGTAAAATCTGCAGATATAGGACCTCATTGATTAGCAACTTTTTTAACTCTTATGATTTTTTGATATATCTCACCATTTTCCTTTTTTGGAGCCGTCAATTTCATTCTTTTTTTCGAATCGTTATATCTCAGAAAGCGTCGATCCTATCAAAAAAGCTGAATATATAGGTTCAAGATATCAGTGATTTGCAACTTTTCTACCCCTTATCATATTTTGATATCTCTCACCGTTTCGATGATATTAAATGTTTTTGGTTTCTGAAAAAAAAATGGGGCCCAAATGCATATAATAACTGTTAAAAAATTCAACTGATGGCCTAATTGAATTCTACGGAAAATTATCTATAATAACTCGTTTTAACCTTTTCTATAAGTTGAATCATGTATTTACAGCAGTAAGATATATTCCACTTCCGAGGACGTCCGGCTTTCATAACCATGTGATGGTGTCAGCATTGCCTAGAATAACATTTTATAATTTTCCAACATTTCCTCGCAATCGGGTCGAAGGTCCGAAATGCAATTCCGCAGGCCTTGCCGCCAACTAAGTTGTTGTTTGAGATTATAACCCCTCTTGCTGGCCCCTTGCTGCTCCGCCACCGTTTCATCAAAAGCAGGTCGTGCTGCGTGGACTCCTACTTGTTATGAAAGCCGGATCTCAAGATCCTATAGGCTTTCATATAGCCGTGGTAGGATTTTTCGAGATCTCGGAAACTAAGCGTCGCCCACGGTTCAAACCTATACCAATCGATTCAGAGTCGAAAAAAAAATTTTCAAAAAAAGTCTGTCTGTCTGTATGTATGTATGTATGTATGTATGTATGTATGTATGTATGTATGTATGTATGTATGTACGTATGTGCGTGACTTTTTTGCGTTTAGCAAAGTACGGGTCGCAATTTTCAAGATATCGAGCTGAAATTTGGTACGGTGAAAGAGTTTGGGCCTGTGACGAACCCTATTGTTGGGCGTTAAAATCGGTCCAGGGCCGGACCTTTTTTTGGGGCCCTGAATTTCATCCTATTTTTTTGAATAGATATATCTCGGAAACGGCTGGTCGTATCGAAAAAAGTTAAATCAACGGGTGTAAGATCTCGGCGGTATGCAACTTTTTTATTCCAAATGATTTTTTGATATCTCTCACCGTTTTCTTTTTTTGGGGCCCTGAAAATGTCCATTGTGCGTGACATATTTGGGTTTAGCGAAGTACAGGTCGCAATTTTCCAGATATCGAGCTGAAATTTGGTACGGTGAAAGACTTAGTGACTGTGACGAACTCTTTTGTTGGGCGTTAAAACCGGTGCAGGGACGGACATTTTTGGGGGCCCTGAATTTCTAACTGTTTTTTGGAATCGATATATCTCGGAAACGGTTGGTCGTATCGAAAAATGTTAAAAGTACAGGTGTAAGATCTCCGCGGTATGCAACTTTTTTACTCAAAACGATTTTTAGATATCTCTCATCGTTTTCTTTTTTTGGGGCCCTGAAAATGTCCATTGTGCGTGACATTTTTGCGTTTAGCTATGTACTGGTCGCAATTTTCAAGATATTAAGCTGAAAGTGGGTACGGTGAAAGAGTTAGTGACTGTGACGAATCCTGTTATTGGGCGTTAAGATCGGTGCAGGGCCGGATCTTCTTTGGGGGCCCTGAATTTCAAACTTTTTTTTGGAATCGATATATCGCGGAAACGGTTGATCGTATCGAAAAATGTTAAAGGTATAGGTGTAAGATCTCCGCGGTATGCAACTTTTTTACTCAAAACTATTTTTTGATATCTCTCACCGTTTTCTTTTTTTGGGGCCCTGAAAATTTCCATTGGGTGTGACATTTTTGCGTTTAGCTAAGTACTGATCGCAATTTTCAAGATATTAAGCTGAAATTTGGTACGGTGAAAGAGTTAGTGACTGTGACGAATCCTATTGTTGGGCGTTAAAATCGGTGCAGGGCCGGATCTTTTTTGGGGCCCTGAATTTCTAACTGTATTTTGGAATCGATATATCTCGGAAACGGTTGGTCGTATCGAATAATGTTAAATGTACAGGTGTAAGAACTCCGCGGTATGCAACTTTTTTACTCAAAGCGATTTTTTGATATCTCTCACCGTTTTCTTTTTTTGGGGCCCTGAAAATGTCCATTGTGCGTGACATTTTTAGGTTTAGCTAAGTACTGGTCGCCATTTTCAAGATATTAAGCTGAAATTTGGTACGGTGAAAGAGTTAGCGACTGTGATGAATCCTGTTGTTGGGCGTTAAAATCGGTGCAGGGCCGGATCTTTTTTGGGGGCCCTGAATTTCAAACTTATTTTTGGAATCGATATATCTCGGAAACGGTTGGTCGTATCGAAAAACGTTAAAGGTACAGGTGTAAGATCTCCGCGGTATGCAACTTCTTTACTCATAATGATTTTTTGATATCTCTCACCCTTTTCCATTTTGGGGCCCTGAAGATGTCCAGTGTGCGTGACATATTTGGGTATAGCGAAGTACAGGTCGCAATTTTCAAGATATCGAACTGAAATTTGGTGCCGTGAAAGAGTTAGACCCTGTGAGGAAACCAATAGTCGGGCGTTAAAGACAGTAAAGGGCCGAATCTATTTGGGGGGCCCTGAATTTCAAACATTTTTTGAATCGATATATCTCGGGAACGGTTGGTCGTATCGAAAAACGTTAAATCTACAGGTGTAAGATCTCCGCGGTATGCAACTTTTTTACTCAAAACGATTTTTTGATATCTCTCACAGTTTTCTTTTTTTGGGGGCCCTGAAAATGTCCATTGTGCGTGACATTTTTGCGTTTAGCTAAGAACTGGTCGCAATTTTCAAGATATTAAGCTGAAATTTGGTACGGTGAAAGAGTTAGTGACTGTGACGAATCCTATTGTTGTGCGTTAAAATCGGTGCAGGGCCGGATCTTTTTTGTGGGGCCCTAAATTTCAAACTTTTTTTTGGAATAGATATATTTCGGAAACGGTTGATCGTATCGAAAAATGTTAAAGGTATATGTGTAAGATCTCCGCGGTATGCAACTTTTTTACTCAAAACGATTTTTTGATATCTTTCACCGTTTTCTTTTTTTTTTGGGGCCCTGAAGTTGTGCGTATGTGCGTGACGTTTTTGGGTTTAGCAAAGTACAGGTCGCAATTTTCAAGATATCAAGCTGTAATTTGGAGCGGTAAAAGAGCTAGAGCCTATGAGGAACCCTATTTTTCGGCGTTAAAATCGGTGCAGGGCTGTATCTTTTTTCGGGGCCCTGAATTTGAAACTCTTTTGGAATCGATATATCTCGGAGACTGTTGGTCATATCGAAAAAAGTTAAATACACAAGTGTTAAATCTCCGCGGTATGCAACGATCTTACCCATAACGATTTTTTGATATCTCTCAGCTTTGTCTTTCTTGGGGGCCCTGAAAATGTACGTATGTGCGTGACTTTTTTACGTTTAGCAAACTAGAGGTCGGAATTTTCAAGATATCGAGCTGAAATGTGTCACGGGGAAAGAAATTGGGCCTGTCAGGAACTCTCTTGTCGGGCGTTAAAATTGGTGCATGGCCGGACCATTCTTTGGGGCCCTGAATTTCATCCTTTTTTTTTTTACCCCTGAAGACGTTTTGATATCTCTCACCGTTTTCCTTTTCTGGAGCCCCGAATGTCATCCTTTTTTTCGAACTGTTATATCTGGGAAACGGTTGGCCGTATCTAACAAAGTTAAATCTACAGGTGTAAGATCTCAGTGGTTAGCAACTTTTTCAACCCTTAAGATTTTTTGATATCTCTCACCGATTTGATTTTCTGCGGCCCTGAATTTCTTCCTCTTTTTCGTACCGTTATATTTGGGAAACGGTTGAACGTATCGAACAAAGTAAAATCAACAAATTTAGGACCTCAGTGATTAGCAACTTTTTTAACTCATATGATTTTTTGATATCTCTCACCATTTTCCTTTTTTGGGGCCGTGAATTTCATTCATTTTTTCGAATCGTTATATCTCGGGAAGCGTCGATCCTATCGAAAAAAGTTAAATCTACAGGTGTAAGATTTCAGTGATTTGCAACTTTTCTACCCCTTATGATATGTTGATATCTCTCACCGTTTTGATGTTATTAAATGTTTTGGTTTTTGAAAAAAAATGGAGCCCAAATGTATATAACATCTGGTAAAAATTCAACTTATGGTCTAATTAAATTCTACGGAAAATTATCTATAATTACTCGTTTTAACCTTTTCAATAAGTTGAATCATGTATTTACAGCAGTAAGATATTTTCCACTTCCGAGGACGTCCGGCTTTCATAACCATGTGATGGTGTCAGCATTGCCTAGAATAACATTTTATAATTTTCCTACATTTCCTTGCAATCGGGTCGAAGGTCCGAAATGCAAATCCGCAGGCCTTGCCACCAACGAAGTTGTTGTTTGAGATTATAACCCCTCTTGCTGGCCCCTTGCTGCTGCGCCACCGTCTCATCAAAAGCAGGTCGTGCTGCGTGGACTCCTACTTGTTATGAAAGCCGGATCTCAAGATCCTATAGGCTTTCATATAGCCGTGGTAGGATTTTTCGAGATCTCGGAAACTAAGCGTCGCCCACGGTTCAAACCTATACCAATCGATTCAGAGTCGAAAAAAAAAATTCAAAAAAAGTCTGTCTGTATGTATGTATGTATGTATGTATGTACGTATGTGCGTGACGTTTTTGCGTTTAGCAAAGTACGGGTCGCAATTTTCAAGATATCGAGCTGAAATTTGGTACGGTGAAAGAGTTTGGGCCTGTGACGAACCCTATTGTTGGGCGTTAAAATCGGTCCAGGGCCGGACCTTTTTTTGGGGCCCTGAATTTCATCCTATTTTTTTGAATAGATATATCTCGGAAACGGCTGGTCGTATCGAAAAAAGTTAAATTTGCGGGTGTAAGATCTCGGCGGTATGCAACTTTTTTATTCCAAATGATTTTTTGATATCTCTCACCGTTTTCGTTTTTTGGGGCCCTGAAAATGTCCATTGTGCGTGACATATTTGGGTTTAGCGAAGTACAGGTCGCAATTTTCCAGATATCGAGCTGAAATTTGGTACGGTGAAAGACTTAGTGACTGTGACGAACTCTTTTGTTGGGCGTTAAAACCGGTGCAGGGACGGATATTTTTGGGGGCCCTGAATTTCTAACTGTTTTTTGGAATCGATATATCTCGGAAACGGTTGGTCGTATCGAAAAATGTTAAATGTACAGGTGTAAGATCTCCGCGGTATGCAACTTTTTTACTCAAAACGATTTTTAGATATCTCTCATCGTTTTCTTTTTTGGGGCCCTGAAAATGTCCATTGTGCGTGACATTTTTGCGTTTAGCTATGTACTGGTCGCAATTTTCAAGATATTAAGCTGAAAGTGGGTACGGTGAAAGAGTTAGTGACTGTGACGAATCCTGTTATTGGGCGTTAAGATCGGTGCAGGGCCGGATCTTCTTTGGGGGCCCTGAATTTCAAACTTTTTTTTGGAATCGATATATCTCGGAAACGGTTGATCGTATCGAAAAATGTTAAAGGTATAGGTGTAAGATCTCCGCGGTATGCAACTTTTTTACTCAAAACTATTTTTTGATATCTCTCACCGTTTTCTTTTTTTGGGGCCCTGAAAATTTCCATTGGGTGTGACATTTTTGCGTTTAGCTAAGTACTGATCGCAATTTTCAAGATATTAAGCTGAAATTTGGTACGGTGAAAGAGTTAGTGACTGTGACGAATCCTATTGTTGGGCGTTAAAATCGGTGCAGGGCCGGATCTTTTTTGGGGCCCTGAATTTCTAACTGTATTTTGGAATCGATATATCTCGGAAACGGTTGGTCGTATCGAATAATGTTAAATGTACAGGTGTAAGAACTCCGCGGTATGCAACGTTTTTACTCAAAGCGATTTTTTGATATCTCTCACCGTTTTCTTTTTTTGGGGCCCTGAAAATGTCCATTGTGCGTGACATTTTTAGGTTTAGCTAAGTACTGGTCGCCATTTTCAAGATATTAAGCTGAAATTTGGTACGGTGAAAGAGTTAGCGACTGTGATGAATCCTGTTGTTGGGCGTTAAAATCGGTGCAGGGCCGGATCTTTTTTGGGGGCCCTGAATTTCAAACTTATTTTTGGAATCGATATATCTCGGAAACGGTTGGTCGTATCGAAAAACGTTAAAGGTACAGGTGTAAGATCTCCGCGGTATGCAACTTCTTTACTCATAATGATTTTTTGATATCTCTCACCCTTTTCCATTTTGGGGCCCTGAAGATGTCCAGTGTGCGTGACATATTTGGGTATAGCGAAGTACAGGTCGCAATTTTCAAGATATCGAACTGAAATTTGGTGCCGTGAAAGAGTTAGACCCTGTGAGGAAACCAATAGTCGGGCGTTAAAGACAGTAAAGGGCCGAATCTTTTTGGGGGGCCCTGAATTTCAAACATTTTTTGAATCGATATATCTCGGGAACGGTTGGTCGTATCGAAAAACGTTAAATCTACAGGTGTAAGATCTCCGCGGTATGCAACTTTTTTACTCAAAACGATTTTTTGATATCTCTCACAGTTTTCTTTTTTTGGGGGCCCTGAAAATGTCCATTGTGCGTGACATTTTTGCGTTTAGCTAAGTACTGGTCGCAATTTTCAAGATATTAAGCTGAAATTTGGTACGGTGAAAGAGTTAGTGACTGTGACGAATCCTATTGTTGTGCGTTAAAATCGGTGCAGGGCCGGATCTTTTTTGTGGGGCCCTAAATTTCAAACTTTTTTTTGGAATAGATATATTTCGGAAACGGTTGATCGTATCGAAAAATGTTAAAGGTATATGTGTAAGATCTCCGCGGTATGCAACTTTTTTACTCAAAACGATTTTTTGATATCTTTCACCGTTTTCTTTTTTTTTGGGGCCCTGAAGTTGTGCGTATGTGCGTGACGTTTTTGGGTTTAGCAAAGTACAGGTCGCAATTTTCAAGATATCAAGCTGTAATTTGGAGCGGTAAAAGAGCTAGAGCCTATGAGGAACCCTATTTTTCGGCGTTAAAATCGGTGCAGGGCTGTATCTTTTTTCGGGGCCCTGAATTTGAAACTCTTTTGGAATCGATATATCTCGGAGACTGTTGGTCATATCGAAAAAAGTTAAATACACAAGTGTTAAATCTCCGCGGTATGCAACGATCTTACCCATAACGATTTTTTGATATCTCTCAGCTTTGTCTTTCTTGGGGGCCCTGAAAATGTACGTATGTGCGTGACTTTTTTACGTTTAGCAAACTAGAGGTCGGAATTTTCAAGATATCGAGCTGAAATGTGTCACGGGGAAAGAAATTGGGCCTGTCAGGAACTCTCTTGTCGGGCGTTAAAATTGGTGCATGGCCGGACCATTCTTTGGGGCCCTGAATTTCATCCTTTTTTTACCCCTGAAGACGTTTTGATATCTCTCACCGTTTTCCTTTTCTGGAGCCCCGAATGTCATCCTTTTTTTCGAACTGTTATATCTGGGAAACGGTTGGCCGTATCTAACAAAGTTAAATCTACAGGTGTAAGATCTCAGTGGTTAGCAACTTTTTCAACCCTTAAGATTTTTTGATATCTCTCACCGATTTGATTTTCTGCGGCCCTGAATTTCTTCCTTTTTTTTCGTACCGTTATATTTGGGAAACGGTTGAACGTATCGAACAAAGTAAAATCAACAAATTTAGGACCTCAGTGATTAGCAACTTTTTTAACTCATATGATTTTTTGATATCTCTCACCATTTTCCTTTTTTGGGGCCGTGAATTTCATTCATTTTTTCGAATCGTTATATCTCGGGAAGCGTCGATCCTATCGAAAAAAGTTAAATCTACAGGTGTAAGATTTCAGTGATTTGCAACTTTTCTACCCCTTATGATATGTTGATATCTCTCACCGTTTTGATGTTATTAAATGTTTTGGTTTTTGAAAAAAAAATGGAGCCCAAATGTATATAACATCTGGTAAAAATTCAACTTATGGTCTAATTAAATTCTACGGAAAATTATCTATAATTACTCGTTTTAACCTTTTCAATAAGTTGAATCATGTATTTACAGCAGTAAGATATTTTCCACTTCCGAGGACGTCCGGCTTTCATAACCATGTGATGGTGTCAGCATTGCCTAGAATAACATTTTATAATTTTCCTACATTTCCTTGCAATCGGGTCGAAGGTCCGAAATGCAAATCCGCAGGCCTTGCCACCAACGAAGTTGTTGTTTGAGATTATAACCCCTCTTGCTGGCCCCTTGCTGCTGCGCCACCGTCTCATCAAAAGCAGGTCGTGCTGCGTGGACTCCTACTTGTTATGAAAGCCGGATCTAAAGATCCTATAGGCTTTCATATAGCCGTGGTAGGATTTTTCGAGATCTCGGAAACTAAGCGTCGCCCACTGTTCAAACCTATACCAATCGAATCAGAGTCGAAAAAAAAAATTCAAAAAAAGTCTGTCTGTATGTATGTATGTATGTATGTATGTATGTATGTATGTATGTATGTACGTATATGCGTGACGTTTTTGCGTTTAGCAAAGTACAGGTCGCAATTTTCAAGATATCGAGATGAAATTTGGTACGGTGAAAGAGATTGGGCCTGTGACGAACCCTATTGTTGGGTGTTAAAATCGGTCCAGGGCCGGACCTTTTTTTGGGGCCCTGAATTTCATCCTATTTTTTTGAATCGATATATCTCGGAAACGGCTGGTCGTATCGAAAAAAGTTAAATCTACGGGTGTAAGATCTCGGCGGTATGCAACTTTTTTATTCCTAAGGATTTTTTGATATCTCTCACCGTTTTCTTTTTTTGGGGCCCTGAAAATGTCCATTGTGCGTGACATATTTGAGTTTAGCGAAGTACAGGTCGCAATTTTCAAGATATCGAGCTGGAATTTGGTACGGTGAAAGAGTTAGTGACTGTGACGAACTCTTTTGTTGGGCGTTAAAACCGGTGCAGGGACGGATCTTTTTTGGGGGCCCTGAATTTCTAACTGTTTTTTTGGAATCGATATATCTCGGAAACGGTTGGTCGTATCGAAATATGTTAAAAGTACAGGTGTAAGATCTCCGCGGTATGCAACTTTTTTATTCAAAACGATTTTTAGATATCTCTCACCGTTTTCTTTTTTTGGGGCCCTGAAAAAGTCCATTGTGCGTGACATTTTTGCGTTTAGCTATGTACTGTTCGCAATTGTCAAGATATTAAGCTGAAATTTGGTACGGTGAAAGAGTTAGTGACTGTGACGAATCCTGTCATTGGGCGTTAAGATCGGTGCAGGGCCGGATCTTCTTTGGGGGCCCTGAATTTCTAACTTTTTTTTGGAATCGATATATCTCGGAAACGGTTGGTCGTATCGAAAAATGTTAAATGTACAGGTGTAAGAACTCCGCGGTATGCAACTTTTTTACTCAAAGCGATTTTTTGATATCTCTCACCGTTTCCTTTTTTTGGGGCCCTGAAAATGTCCATTGTGCGTGACATTTTTGCGTTTAGCTAAGTACTGATCGCAATTTTCAAGATATTAAGCTGAAATTTGGTACGGTGAAAGAGTTAGTAACTGTGACGAATCCTATTGTTGGGCGTTAAAATCGGTGCAGGGCCGGATCTTTTTTGGGGCCCTGAATTTCTAACTGTTTTTTGGAATCGATATATCTCGGAAACGGGTGGTCGTATCGAATAATGTTAAATGTACAGGTGTAAGAACTCCGCGGTATGCAACTTTTTTACTCAAAGCGATTTTTTGATATCTCTCACCGTTTCCTTTTTTTGGGGCCCTGAAAATGTCCATTGTGCGTGACATTTTTGGGTTCAGCTAAGTACTGGTCGCAATTTTCAAGATATTAAGCTGAAATTTGGTACGGTGAAAGAGTTAGTAACTGTGACGAATCCTATTGTTGGGCGTTAAAACCGGTGCAGGGCCATCTTTTTTGGGGGCCCTGAATTTTTTTTTTTGGAATCGATATATCTCGGAAACGGTTGATCTTATCGAAAAATGTTAAAGGTATAGGTGTAAGATCTCCGCGGTATGCAACTTTTTTACTCAAAACGATTTTTTGATATCTCTCACCGTTTTCTTTATTTGGGGCCCTGAATTTCGTCCCTTTTTTTTGGAATCAATATATCTCGGAAACGGCTCGTCGTATCGTAAAACGTTAAAAGTACAGGAGTTAGATCTCCACTGTGTGCAACTTTTTTACTCGAAACGATTTTTTGATATCTCTCGCCGTTTTCGTTTTTTGGAGCCCTGAAAATGTCCATTGTGCGTGACATTTTTGCGTTTAGCTAAGTTCTGGTCGCCATTTTCAAGATATTAAGCTGAAATTTTGTACGGTGAAAGAGTAAGTGACTGTGACGAATCCTCTTGTTGGGCGTTAAAATCGGTGCAGGGCCGGATCTTTTTTGGGGGCCCTGAATTTCAAACTTTTTTTTGGAATCGATATATCTCGGAAACGGTTGATCGTATCGAAAAATGTTGAAGGTATAGGTGTAAGATCTCCGCGGTATGCAACTTTTTTACTCAAAACGATTTTTTGATATCTCTCACCGTTTTCTTTTTTTGGGGCCCTGAAAATGTCCATTGTGCGTGACATTTTTGCGTTCAGCTAAGTACTGGTCGCCATTTTCAAGATATTAAGCTGAAATTTGGTACGGTGAAAGAGTTAGTGACTGTGACGAATCCTATTGTTGGGCGTTAAAACCGGTGCAGGGTCGGATCTTTTTTGGGGGCCCTGAATTTCAAACTTTTTTTGGAATCGATTTATCTCGGAAACGGTTGATCGTATCGAAAAACGTTAAAGGTATAGGTGTAAGATCTCCGCGGTATGCAACTTTTTTACTCAAAACTATTTTTTGATATCTCTCACCGTTTTCTTTTTTTGGGGCCCTGAAAATGTCCATTGTGCGTGACATTTTTGCGTTTAGCTAAGTACTGGTCGCCATTTTCAAGATATTAAGCTGAAATTTGGTACGGTGAAAGAGTTAGTTACTGTGACGAATCCTATTGTTGGGCGTAAAAATCGGTGCAGGGTCGGATTTTTGGGGGGGGCCCTGAATTTCAAACTTATTTTTGGAATCGATATATCTCGGAAACGGTTGGTCGTATCCAAAAATGTTAAATGTATAGGTGTAAGATCTCCGCGGTATGCAACTTTTATACTCTAAACGATTTTTTGATATCTCTCACCGTTTTCTATTTTTTGGGCCCTGAAACTGTCCGTTGTGCGTGACATTTGGGTTTAGCGAAGTACAGGTCGCAATTTTCAAGATATCGAGCTGAAATTTGGAGCTGTGAAAGAGTTGGACCCTGTGAGGAAACCAGTTGTCGGGCGTTAAAAACGGTGCAGGGCCGGATCATTTTGGGGGGCCTAGAATTTTTTTTTTTGAATCGATATATCTCGGAAACGGTTGGTCGCATCGAAAAACGTTAAATGTTCATGTGTAAGATCTCCTGCGGTATGCATCATTTTTACTCATAACGATTTTTTGATATCTCTCACCGTTTTCTTATTTTGGGGCCTGAAGATGTTATGAAATATTTTTGGTTTTTGAAAAAAGAAATGGGGCCATATGTATATAATAATAGGTAAAAATTTAAACGATGGTCTAATTGAATTCTACGGAAATTTATCTATAATAACCCGTTTTCACCTTTTCAATAAGTTAAATAATGTTTTTACAGCTGTAATATACTTTATATTTCCCAGGACGTCCGGCTTTCATAACCACGTGATGGTGTCAGCATTGCCTAGAATAACATTTTATAATTTTCCTATATTACCACACAATCGGGCCAAAGGCCCGAAATGCTAGGCATCAGGCCTTGCCGCCAACGAAGTTGTTGTTTGAGATTATAACCCCTCTTGCTGGCCCCTTGCTGCTGCGCCACTGTCTCTCAAAAGCAGGTCGTGCTGCGGGGACTCCTACTTGTTATGAAAGCCGGATCTAAAGATCCTATAGGCTTTCATATAGCCGTGGTAGGATTTTTCGAGATCTCGGAAACTAAGCGTCGCCCACGGTTCTAACCTATACCAATCGAATCAGAGTCGAAAAAAATAAATTCAAAAAAAGTCTGTCTGTATGTATGTATGTATGTATGTATGTATGTATGTATGTATGTACGTATATGCGTGACGTTTTTGCGTTTAGCAAAGTACAGGTCGCAATTTTCAAGATATCGAGCTGAAATTTGGTACGGTGAAAGAGTTTGGGCCTGTAACGAACCCTATTGTTGGGCGTTAAAATCGGTCCAGGGCCGGACCTTTTTTTGGGGCCCTGAATTTCATCCTATTTTTTTGAATCGATATATCTCGGAAACGACTGGTCGTATCGAAAAAAGTTAAATCTACGGGTGTAAGATCTCGGCGGTATGCAACTTTTTTATTCCTAATGAGTTTTTGATATCTCTCACCGTTTTCTTTTTTTGGGGGCCCTGAAAATGTCCATTGTGCGTGACATATTTGGGTTTAGCGAAGTACAGGTCGCAATTTTCAAGATATCGAGCTGAAATTTGGTACGGTGAAAGAGTTAGTGACAGTGACGAACTTTTTTGTTGGGCGTTAAAACCGGTGCAGGGACGGATCTTTTTTGGGGGCCCTGAATTTCTAACTGTTTTTTGGAATCGATATATCTCGGAAACGGTTGGTCGTATCGAAAAATGTTAAATGTACAGGTGTAAGATCTCCGCGGTATGCAACTTTTTTACTCAAAACAATTTTTTGATATCTCTCACCGTTTTCTTTTTTTGGGGCCCTGAAAATGTCCATTGTGCGTGACATTTTTGCGTTTAGCTATGTACTGGTCGCAATTTTCAAGATATTAAGCTGAAATTTGGTACGGTGAAAGAGTTAGTGACTGTGACGAATCCTGTTATTGGGCGTTAAGATCGGTGCAGGGCCGGATCTTCTTTGGGGGCCCTGAATTTCAAACTTTTTTTTGGAATCGATATATCTCGGAAACGGTTGATCGTATCGAAAAATGTTAAAGGTATAGGTGTAAGATCTCCGCAGTATCCAACTTTTTTACTCAAAACTATTATTTGATATCTCTCACCGTTTTCTTTTTTTGGGGCCCAGAAAATGTCCATTGGGTGTGACATTTTTGCGTTTAGCTAAGTACTGATCGCAATTTTCAAGATATTACGCTAAAATTTGGTACGGTGTAAGAGTTAGCAACTGTGATGAATCCTGATGTTGGGCGTTAAAATCGGTGCAGGGCCGGATCTTTTTTGGGGGCCCTGAATTCCAAACTTATTTTTGGAATCGATATATCTCGGAAACGGTTGGTCGTATCGAAAAACGTTAAAGGTACAGGTGTAAGATCTCCGCGGTATGCAACTTTTTTACTCATAATGATTTTTTGATATCTCTCACCCTTTTACATTTTGGGGCCCTGAAGATGTCCAGTGTGTGTGACATATTTGGGTATAGCGAAGTACAGGTCGCAATTTTCAAGATATCGAACTGAAATTTGGTGCGGTGAAAGAGTTAGACCCTGTGAGGAAACCAATAGTCGGACGTTAAAGACAGTAAAGGGCCGAATCTTTTTGGGCGGCCCTGAATTTCAAACATTTTTTTGAATCGATATATCTCGGAAACGGTTGGTCGTATCAAAAAACGTTAAATCTACAGGTGTAAGATCTCCGCGGTATGCAACTTTTTTACTCAAAACGATTTTTTGATATCTCTCACCGTTTTCTTTTTTTGGGGGCCCTGAAAATGTCCATTGTGCGTGACATTTTTGCGTTTAGCTAAGTACTGGTCGCAATTTTCAAGATATTAAGCTGAAATTTGGTACGGTGAAAGAGTTAGTGACTGTGACGAATCCTATTGTTGTGCGTTAAAATCGGTGCAGGGCCGGATCTTTTTTGTGGGGCCCTGAATTTCAAACTTTTTTTTGGAATAGATATATTTCGGAAACGGTTGATCGTATCGAAAAATGTTAAAGGTATAGGTGTAAGATCTCCGCGGTATGCAACTTTTTTACTCAAAACGATTTTTTGATATCTCTCACCGTTTTCTTTTTTTGGGGCCCTGAAGTTGTGCGTATGTGCGTGACGTTTTTGGGTTTAGCAAAGTACAGGTCGCAATTTTCAAGATATCAAGCTGTAATTTGGAGCGGTAAAAGAGCTAGAGCCTATGAGGAACCCTATTTTTCGGCGTTAAAATCGGTGCAGGGCTGTATCTTTTTTCGGGGCCCTGAATTTGAAACTCTTTTGGAATCGATATATCTCGGAGACGGTTGGTCATATCGAAAAAAGTTAAATACACAAGTGTTAAATCTCCGCGGTATGCAACGATCTTACCCATAACGATTTTTTGATATCTCTCAGCGTTGTCTTTCTTGGGGGCCCTGAAAATGTACGTATGTGCGTGACTTTTTTACGTTTAGCAAACTAGAGGTCGGAATTTTGAAGATATCGAGCTGAAATGTGTCACGGGGAAAGAAATTGGGCCTGTCAGGAACTCTCTTGTCGGGCGTTAAAATTGGTGCATGGCCGGACCATTCTTTGGGGCCCTGAATTTCACCCTTTTTTTTACCCCTGATGATGTTTTGATATCTCTCACCGTTTTCCTTTTCTGGAGCCCCGAATGTCATCCTTTTTTTCGAACTGTTATATCTGGGAAACGGTTGGCCGTATCTAACAAAGTTAAATCTACAGGTGTAAGATCTCAGTGGTTAGCAACTTTTTCAACCCTTAAGATTTTTTGATATCTCTCACCGATTTGATTTTCTGCGGCCCTGAATTTCTTCCTCTTTTTCGAACCGATATATTTGGGAAACGGTTGAACGTATCGAACAAAGTAAAATCTACAAATTTAGGACCTCAGTGATTAGCAACTTTTTTAACTCATATGATTTTTTGATATCTCTCACCATTTTCCTTTTTTGGGGCCGTGAATTTCATTCTTTTTTCGAATCGTTATATCTCGGGAAGCGTCGATCCTATCGAAAAAAGTTAAATATACAGGTGTAAGATCTCAGTGATTTGCAACTTTTCTACCCCTTATGATATTTTGATATCTCTCACCGTTTTGATGTTATTAAATGTTTTGGTTTTTGAAAAAAAAAAAGAGCCCAAATGTATATAACATCTGGTAAAAATTCAACTTATGGTCTAATTAAATTCTACGGAAAATTATCTATAATTACTCGTTTTAACCTTTTCAATAAGTTGAATCATGTATTTACAGCAGTAAGATAATTTCCACTTCTGAGGACGTCCGGCTTTCATAACCATGTGATGGTGTCAGCATTGCCTAGAATAACATTTTATAATTTTCCTACATTTCCTTGCAATCGGGTCGAAGGTCCGAAATGCAAATCCGCAGGCCTTGCCACCAACGAAGTTGTTGTTTGAGATTATAACCCCTCTTGCTGGCCCCTTGCTGCTGCGCCACCGTCTCATCAAAAGCAGGTCGTGCTGCGTGGACTCCTACTTGTGTTATATGGTAGGGGTGTGGGGGCAACGATTAACACAACTTTGCTCTCTTCCCTTCATGAGATAAGCACTGTACAAACATCACCTCTTGTTATGAAAGCCGGATCTAAAGATCCTATAGGCTTTCATATAGCCGTGGTATATTGGAAAAAGTCTGTCTGTATGTATGTATGTATGTATGTATGTATGTATGTGCGTGACGTTTTTGCGTTTAGCAAAGTACAGGTCGCAATTTTCAAGATATCAAGCTGAAATTTAGTACGGTGAAAGAGTTGGGGCCTGTGACGAACCCTATTGTTGGGCGTTAAAATCGGTGCAGGGCCGGACCTTCTTTTGGGGCCCTGAATTTCATCCTATTTTTTTGAATCGATATATCTCGGAAACGGTTGGTCGTATCGAAAAATGTTAAATGTATAGGTGTAAGATCTCCGCGGTATGCAACTTTTTTACTCAAAACGATTTTTTGATATCTCTCACCGTTTTCTTTTTTTGGGGCCCTGAAAATGTCCATTGTGCGTGACATTTTTGCGTTTAGCTATGTACTGGTCGCAATTTTCAAGATATTAAGCTGAAATTTGGTGCGGTGAAAGAGTTAGTGACTGTTAAGAATCCTATTGTTGGGCGTTAAAATCGGTGCAGGGCCGGATCTTTTTTGGGGGCCCTGAATTTCAAACTTTTTTTTGGAATCGATATATCTCGGAAACGGTTGGTCGCATCGAAAAATGTTAAATATACACGTGTTAGATCTCAGCGGTATGCAACTTTTTTACTCAAAACGATTTTTTGATATCTCTCACCGTTTTAATTTTTTGGGGCCCTGAAAATGTCCATTGTGTGTGACATTTTTGCGTTTAGCTAAGTACTGGTCGCAATTTTCAAGATATTAAACTCAAATTTGGTACGGAGAAAGAGTTAGTGACTGTGACGAATCCTATTGTTGGGCGTTAAGATCGGTGCAGGGCCGGATCATTTTTGGGGGCCCTGAATTTCAAACTTTTTTTTGGAATCAATATATCTCGGAAACGGTTGGTCGTATCGAAGAATGTTAAATGTACAGGAGTAAGATCTCCGCGGTATGCAACTTTTTTACAGAAAACGATTTTTTGATATCTCTCACCGTTTTCATTTTTTGGGGCCCTGAAAATGTCCATTGTGCGTGACATTTTTGCGTTTAGCTAAGTGCTGGTCGCAATTTTCAAGATAATAAGCTGAAATTTGGTACGGTGAAAGAGTTAAAGACTGTGACAAATCCTTTTGTTGGGCGTTAAAATCGGTGCAGGGCCGGATCTTTTTGGGGGGCCCTGAATTTCCAACTGTTTTTTGGAATCGATACATCTCGGAAACGGTTGGTCGTATCGAAAAATGTTAAACGAACCGGTGTAAGATCTTCGCGGTATGCAACTTTTTTACTCAAAACGATTTTTTGATATCTCTCACCGTTTTCTTTTTTTGGGGCCCTGAAAATGTCCATTGTGTGTGACATTTTTGCGTTTAGCTAAGTACTCGTCGCAATTTTCAAGATATTAAGCTGAAATTTGGTACGGTGAAAGATTTAGTGACTGTGACGAATCCTATTGTTGGGCGTTAAGATCGGTGCAGGGCCGGATCTTTTTTGGGGGCCCTGAATTTCAAACTTTTTTTGGAATCTATATATCTCGGAAACGGTTGATCGTATCGAAAAATGTTAAATGCATAGGTGTAAGATCTTCGCGGTATGCAACATTTTTACTCAAAACGATTTTTTGATATCTCTCACCATTTTCCTTTGTTGGGGCCGTGTATTTCATTCTTTTTTTCGAATCGTTATATCTCGGAAAGCGTCGATCCTATCGAAAAAAGTTAAATCTACAGGTGTAAGATCTCAGTGATTTGCACCTTTTCTACCCCTTATCTTATTTTGATATCTCTCACAGTTTTAATGTTATTAAATGTTTTGGTTTTTGAAAACAAATGGGGCCCAAATGTATATAACAACTGGTAAAAATTCAACTTATGGTCTAATTGAATTCTACGGAAAATTATCTATAATTTATTACTCGTTTTAACCTTTCCAATAAGTTGAATCATGTATTTACATCAGCAAGATTTTTCCACTTCCAAGGACGTCCGGCTTTCATAACCATGTGATGGTGTCAGCATTGCCTAGAATAACATTCTATAATTTTCCTACATTTCCTTGCAATCGGGTCGAAGGTCGGAAATGCAATTCCGCAGGCCTTGCCGCCAACGAAGTTGTTGTTAGAGATTATAACCCCTCCTGCTGGCCCCTTGCTGCTGCGCCACCGTCTCATCAAAAGCAGGTCGTGCTGCGTGGACTCCTACTTGTTTACTAAGGCAACACTGAAAATATGGCTTCAAACACCACAACTAATCATCCTATAAAGTCATATATAGACTCAAACCAATGGCTTTTATATCCTTAATCGTTAGAACAAAATATGGCATTTTTGTCATTTTTTCTAAAAATGTTCATTTTTAAAAATGGGCTATATTTTGGAAACTAGAAATTTTACTAAAAAGTGTGTTTGACATAAATGACAGGTATTTACCCCTCTACCCACAAACCTAGTCTCAGAACTCTGGGGTAAAATCCAAAAATGTTTTATTGTGAAAGTAGGCGATATTTTGAAAACGTATCATTTTAAAAAGTCATATATAGACTCAAACAAATTTTCATTAATTTATTTTACGTTAAAACAAAACTTAAATTTTTTCTTTTTTCCGAAAAAAGTCCAATTTTCGAAATTGTCTATATTTTGGAAACTAAGAATTTTTCAAAAATATTTGTTTAACGTAAATGAAAGGTCTTTACCCCTTCTATCCCAAAAATAAATTTCAGGACCCTAGGACAAAAACTGTGCAGTAGTGGGTTTTGGTGTTCTACAGCCACCTCCACCTCCCCACCTCACAAGATGGCGGCCGTAGCTTAACTTCACCTAGCCTAACCTAACAAGATGGCGGCCGTAGCTTAACTTAACCTAGCCTAACCTAACAAGATGGCGGTCGTAGCCTAACCTAACCTAATCTAACCTACGGGGTGTGATCAAAAAGTTCCAAAAAGGTGGCTGCGACTTGACCTAACCTATCCTAGCCTAACCTAACCTAACCTACAAGGTGTGATCAAAAAGTTCCAAAATGGCGGCCGTAGCTTCACTTAACCTAACCTAACCTAACTTAACCTAAACCTACGAGGTGCGATCAAAAAAATTTCAAGATGGTGGTCATAGCTTAACTGACCCTAGCCTAACCTAACCTAACCAAAACCTACGAGGTGTGATCATAAAGTTCCAAGATTGCGGTCGTAGCATAACACAACCTAACCTAACCCTACGAGGTGTGATCAAAAAGTTCCAAAATGGCTGCCGTAGCTTAACTTAACCTTTGATTGATCCCTGTGGATTGACTCCTTTTGATTGATCTCTGTTGATGTATCCCTTTGGACAGGTCCCTGTTGACTAGCCCCTTTGGACAGGTCCTTTTTGAAGGGAGTCATTTTTTTTTACGGGTCCCGGAGTACGGGTCCTTGTTGACGGGACCCTGTGGGCGGGTCCCTTTGACATAATTCGGATAAAATGCATGGGCCAGTCCATAGGGATCAGTCCAAAGGACCTCCCCCCCACCCCCCACAGGGACCCGTCAACAAGGACCCGTCCTCCGGGACCCGTAAAAAATGACTCAATACAAAAAGGACCCGTCCAAAGGGACTAGTCAACAGGGACCAGTCCAAAGGGATACATCAACAGAGATCAATCAAAAGGAGTCAATCAACAGGGATCAATCAAAGGTTAAGTTAAGCTACGGCAGCCATTTTGGAACTTTTGATCACACCTCGTAGGGTAAGGTTAGGTTGAGTTATGCTACGACCGCCATCTTGGAACTTTATGATCACACCTCGTAGGTTTAGGTTAGGTTAGGTTAGGCTAGGTTCAGTTAAGCTATGACCAACATCTTGATAATTTTTGATCGCACCTCGTAGGTTTAGGTTAAGTTAGATTTGGTTAGGTTAAGTGAAGCTACGGACGCCATTTTGGAACTTTTTGACCACACCTTGTAGGTTAGGTTAGGTTAGGCTAGGCTAGATTAGGTTAAGTCGCAGCCACCTTTTTGGAACTTTTTGATCACACCTCTTAGGTTAGGTTAGTTTAGGTTAGGTTAGGCTACGACCGCCATCTTGTTAGGTTAGGCTAGGTTAAGTTAAGCCACGGCCGCCATCTTGTTAGGTTAGGCTAGGTTAAGTTAAGCTACGGCCGCCATCTTGTGAGGTGGGGAGGTGGAGGTGGCCGTAGAACACACCTAAAACCACTACTGCACAGTTTATGTCCTAGGATCCTGAAATTTATTTTTGGCGTAGAGGGGGTTAAGACCTTTCATTTACGTTAAACAAACATTTTTGTAAAATTCTTAGTTTCCAAAATATAGACAATTTTGAAAATTGGACTTTTTTCGGAAAAATGAAAAAATGTCAAGTTCTGTTTTAACGTTAAATAACTTAAAGAACATTTTGTTTGAGTCTATATATGACTTTTTAGAATGATACGTTTTCAAATTATCGCCTACTTTCACAATTAAACATTTTTAGATTTTGCCCCAGAGATCTGGGACTTGGTTTGTGGCTAGAGGGGGTAAATACCTGTCATTTATTCAAACACACTTTTTTGTAAAATTCCTAGTTTCCAAAATATTGCCCATTTTTTTAAATGAACATTTTTGGAAAAAATGTCAAAAATTCCATATTTTGTTCTAACGATTAAGGATATAAAAGCCATTGGTTTGAGTCTATATATGACTTTATAGGATGATTAGTTTTCAAAATATAGCCTACTTTCCAAATAATTTTTAGAAAAATTTAAAAAAATATAATATTTTTCGACTAAGAATGGGATAAACGTAGGTGTTAGAGTTAACATATAACTCTATATGTTTTTTTAGTTTAAACATATAGTCTAATTTCCCCATTCACCTTTTTTTGGAAAAAGAATATAATGTTCTTGACTAGGCATGGGATAGAGGTACGAGTACGAGTTGAGAGTACCTTAGAGTACTTTAGTTTTTTTTGAAAGTTTAGTGTGTTGTTGTTGTTGCTTACAAACATGGCAGTAAGCATTATGTTGTGAAAAAATGGACTGATGTACTTTCCAAGACCAAGAGAAAAATCCACTAAATGCATTGACAAAATAACTTGTCAAATAAGCCAACACAAAAGCCAAAATATAAACCAACACTAAAGCCAACACACAAAAAGCCAACCTAAAAGCCAACACAAGCCAACATAAAAGCCAATATACAGAATAAGCCAACACAAAATGCCAACATAAGACCCCACACATAAACTAATACATATGCTAATTTGTAAAATGTTAAACACTTGCATGGTATTACATTTTAGGTAATGCATGCGAAAAATGAACTCACTTGTCTGTTGTATGAGAAGGACTCGTCAACAATGACCTGTCAACAATGGACCTGCTTGCACATTTTTAATTACTACCCACCTCTCTCCACTCCTAATGCAAAATGAACATGTAAAACACAAATTGGAAAAATCCATGTTTACATATTGACAAATAGAAAAAAAAACATTAAACTGAAATTTTAAAAACTGTAAATGGGACTTTGGTAAATTGACAAATGTGAAAACAACTAATTGGAAAATCCATGTTTCTATATCATGAAATTGAAAAACTTTAAACTGACATTTTAGGAACTGTAAATGGGAAATTCTGAAATTGATAAATGTGTAAACAACAAAATGCAAAATCCATGTTTCCATATTATGAAATTGAGAAACTTAAAACTGACATTTAAAAAAACTGAAAATGGGAAATTGGAAAATTGACATGTGTAAACAACAAAATGAAAAAAAAAATATCCGGTTGGGGTAGTGATCATGTTGTACAGTAACCTATAAGCCTAGCATAAGGATAGTTGCATGTAACCTTATATACTTAGTGTATGTGCATTAGCCTTTGGATTAGCTTAAGTTAGGTTTGGTAAAGTTAGGTTTGGTAAAGTTAGGTTTGGTGTGGTTAGGTATGTGACCCTGTAGTTTACTCTTTAAGAAAATGTAAAAAAGTCAATTCTAAAACCAAAAAATCTTAAATTTAAAACTGTAAAATCTTAAAAAACTAAAATCTAAAATACAACCACAAGGACACGTCCACAAGGACATGTCAACAAGGACTCGTCAACAATGACCTGTCAACAATGGACACTGCTTGCACATTTAGGTAGATTTCATTAGAAAGCTAACTATTGCAATGGGTCCCATGTTTCGACTTCCGGAAAATTTCGACATATCTTCGCGTTTCACATCCCCCAGACCCCAAAACCACCGTCAGTTCAAAAGTTTATATATAATTTATGTATATATATATATATATGTATATATATATGTATATCAGTTTCTTGTGGACACGATAACTGCCGTAATTTTGCACCAATTACTTCGAATTTTTTACCGAAGATGTATACCTATAAAATCTCGGTCGAGTTCGTTACTGGGCTAAATCGGTCGAAGGGGGTGAAAATGGGGGGCTTTTTTCGAAAAAGTGAAATTTCGCTATAACTCTCTTAATACGTGCAATATCGAATCCATTCAAAGTTCATAATATGTGTCGGATAAGTGCCAAAAATTTATGTCAAATAAGATTTTTGATAGCACCAACCATTGACCAAAGGGGTGGAAAAAAGTGGGTTTTTCGGGAAACATTAATCATATCTCTCTTAATAGGCACAATATCAAAACCGTACAAAATGGACAATATTCCCCTAATAATTACCTAAAACTTTTGTCTGAAAGAATTTTTGATATGACCCACCATTACGCCAAGGGACGAGAAAAATAATTTCGGAATTATAAGAAAATGCCAAGAGCTATCAGTGGTTGCCATGGCAACACTACTAAATTGATGAGGCATGGACCATCAGACGTTGCCATGACAACGCACTTGCACGAGATCAGATTCAGTATTTCCATCTGATTAAGTGGTTGGTTGGTTGGTTCTTAAGTTTAGGGGCTGCGACAACGCGGTCATGTAGCCCCGTGTACTTTGGGTGTGTGTAGAATCTGTCTGATAACCGGTGTTAATTGTGATGACTGTATTAGTGTGTGTTATCTGTTTGTTAATTTAAGTACTGCAACTAACAATTTTTCAGATAGTTCCTACTTTTGCCGCCAAGCGCCACTGTCAACGACTACGAGGCCAAGTTCAGAACTGAGCTACTAGACGCCGCCGCAGTCGGCTCTTGGCAACGAACATAGAAACCTAAGAGCGTTGTATACATTCTTAACCTATCCAATTTAGCTTCACACAGGTGCAATTAGTGGAAGGATCTTTAACATGCCATAAATCTATGACATGGGACCGCCGGCTTTACTTCCCCTCCGAAGGAAGGCATACTGAGGGATATTTAACGCTCTTAAAAAATCCGACGGCTTCGGCCGGGTTTGAACCCGGTATCTTGGGCATAGAAGCTCAGCATGTTACCGACTACGCCACCAAAGCCGCCTGATAAAGTGGGAAGCGGCTTCGGTGACGTAACTGGTAGCATGCTGAATGTTTATGCCCAAGGTCGCGAGTTCAAAGCCGGCCGAAGTCGTCGGATTTTCTAAGAGCGCCAAAAATCCCTCAGTATGCTTTCCTTTGGAGGGGAAGTTCCAACGTTCGTTGCGAGTTGCTGGTTGCGGTGGCATCTAGTAGCCAAGTTCACATCTAGGTGTCGTTGACGGTAGTACCTGGTAGCAACATTAGTAACTACTGCTTGAAATTGACCGTCTGCAGTCCTTACCTGAATTACAGACTAATACAGCCATCCCAAAGTACACGGGGTTACATGACCGCGTTGTCGCAGCCCCTAAACTGAGGAACCAACCAAAATCTCTGCGGTAGATATAATTTTGCGTGAAGAAGTAACAGACCGTTACATAGTTGCACATCAGTGTCGAAACCTAGCATAAGGACAGTGTGACCACAAGTATAAAAATGGACCCCAAATGACAAGAAGGTTACCGTTCCCATAAGACAATAAAATGTTTAAAATAAGCATAAAATGACGAAAAACAAAGTTAATTAAGCTCCAATTATAAAATACCTTCTCGCATTAAATGAGGTCTGATCCTTCTACGAAAATCTGCATATTCTGCCTATTTTCGCCTATCCCCAAGTTTGTCCGGTGAAATCTACCTCCGCCTTCCGGCGTGCCGAGAGGACTTTTTTAATTACTACCCACCTCTCTCCACTCCTAATGCAAAATGAACATGTAAATCACAAATTGGAAAAATCCATGTTTCCATATTGACAAATAGAAATTAAACATTAAACTGAAATTTAGAAACTGTAAATGTGAATTTGGTAAATTGACAAATGTGAAAACAACAAATTGGAAAATCCATGTTTCTATATCATGAAATTGAAAAACTTTAAACTGAAATTTTAAGAACTTTAAATGGGAAATTGTGAAATTGATAAATGTGTAAACAACAAAATGCAAAATCCATGTTTCCATATCATGACATTGAAAAACTTAAAACTGACATTTAAAAAACTGAAAATGGGAAATTGGAAAATTGACATACGTGTAAACAACAAAATGAAAAAAAATCCGGTTGGGGTAGTGATCATGTTATACATTAACCTATAAGACTAGCATAAGGATAGTTGCATGCATGTAAAACACAAATTGTAAAAATCCATGTTTCCATATTGACGCATAGAAAAAAACATTAAACTGAAATTTAAAAAACTGTAAATGTGAATTTGGTAAATTGACAAATGTGAAAACAACAAATTGGAAAATCCATGTTTCAATATCATGAAATTGAAAAACTTTAAACTGACATTTTAAGAACTGTAAATGGGAAATTGTGAAATTGATAAATGTGTAAACAACAAAATGCAAAATCCATGTTTCCATATCATGACATTGAAAAACTAAAAACTGACATTTAAAAAAACTGAAAATGGGAAATTGGTAAATTGACATATGTGTAAACAACAAAATGAAAAAATATATATCCGTTTGGGGTAGTGATTATGTTGTACAGTAACCTATAAGACTAGCATAAGGATAGTTGCATGTACCTTATATACTTTGTGTACGTGCATTAGCCTTTGGATTAGCTTAAGTTAGGTTTGGTAAAGTTAGGTTCAATGAGGTTAGGTATGTGACCTTGTAGTTTACTCTTTTAGGAAAATGTAAAAAAGTAAAATCTAAAAATCAAAAGATCTTAAATTTAAAATGTAAAATCTAACTTAAAAAAATGTAAAATGAAAAAAAAAATCTAAAATGTTAAAATGTAAAATGTTTAAATGTAAAATCTAAAATCTTTAAATGAGGTTTCTGCGGGTTATGACAACACGTTTATGATTTAGTCCATGTTGATGTGTGGTATCCAATTACTGCTGATTCTGCTTGATCATCACCCATTGTCTTGATCAACACCTGGGGTTTAAAATTACTGCAGCATTAGTCATAGCAATAGAACTGTGCGCTCTCTGCCATGTCAGCAACATGACACCGGAAGGAACACCTGTGTAATATCCAATGACTGCTAACTTTGTATGATTATCACCCATTGTCTTGATGAACACCTGGGGTTTCAAATTACTGCAGCGTTAGTCATAGCAACAGATCTGTGCGCTCTCTGCCATGTCTGTAATATGACACAGGAAATAGCAAGATGTCTTACTGCACGTACCATCTCCTCAGTTTTAACATCTCAAGAACAAGTATTATTCTCTTTCAACTACAAATGACTCGTTAGAACACATCCATCCACCAAGTTAGATCCCTTGACCTGCTCTCAAATGGTATGTGCCTCGTGTACTAGGGTGTGTGCATTAGCTCTAACCTAACGTTACGTACGAACTAAACAGAATGTGACTTGTTAGCTCTCATCGTGCAAGTGCAAAGGTGTGTTAGGTCATATTACACATGAACTTGCATTTTCTCACGTAAGTGCATTTCTCTGTTCCACAAGATAAAAATTTGATTGCTGGATTGTATCCTGCACTGTTTATGCGATATAGCTTTGCCAGGTAGTTCTCTACATATAGCAATTTTACCACTGCTCTACCTACGCCTTTTTTTCTTTCTTACAGTCTAGTGTGTAATAGACAGCATTAACTGTATATCAAACCCAGTTCACCATTGTATTTGTAATCCAAGTAACAATTTGAAAAGACACAAATGTAATCAGTTTTAAACGTTATCTCTGTATTGTTTAATATGTTCATGACATGCATATTAACCTGAAATCGAACCCCTGGTGAAGAGCCTAACAGCTTAACCACTGCACCACCATGCCCTTGTTTCTTAGTTCGTCTCGTTCTAGGCCTCAGACCTGGAAATCGAGTTAAGAACACCAGCACAAGAGCTAAATGTGCTTACCACTGCAACACACAAAAAGTGGATAGCCGGTAACATTAGACAACCGGAAATGATTATATATCTGTTAGCAATGCATTTCGTCATCAGCCTACTGTCTGAGCACTGACAGCAACAAAATTTAGTTTAGAACAAGCGAGTGTGTGTGTGTGTGTGTGTGTGTGTGTGTGTATAGATTATTAGCCTCAAGTATTAAAAGCTTGTTGTGTGTAACGACCATTTTGTCTCGGTAACCACTGAGCATTTTTGTGTTTTAGCTATCATTTCTAACCAATCAATTAAGGATAGTCTACTCTTAATTCTTGATAAATCAGAGTTTGCGTACACCGTTTCTCATTTATTAACCCATACCTGCAACCTATACTCTCTCTATACTGCAGTTTGATCTGAAAACAAGTTTCAATGGTAAAAGACTTGTCAGTCACCATACATGTAGCCTACACTAATTATTTCTCTATCTAGCTAAGTTTCATCACGCATGGTAAACATCTCACATGTTCGTATCCGATTATTAGTTTATAAAATCTCAGGTCGGTGACATTGATGTATAGGGTATTTTGGGTAAATTAATTGGCCATGGGAAAGGGTTGACCATTCTAAGTCCTATGACACCTCGCATGTTGATATTCGATTATTAGTTTATAAAATCTTAGGTCAATGACCTTGCTGTTTTGGATTTTTGGGGTAAATTCATTGGTCATGGGAAAGGGTTAACCATTCTAAGTCCTATGACACCTCACTTGACCCTCTCCGATGATTAGTTTATAAAATCATAGGTCAATGACCGTGCTGTATTAGATCTTTTGGGTAAATTCGTTGGTCATGGAAAAGGGTTGACCATCCTGAGTCCCATGACACCTCACTTGACCCTCTCTGATTATTAGTTAGCGAGATATTAACAAAAGTGTAGTTAGGCCCTTTTGACAAAAAAAATAATACATTCAAAAACAGAATGTCACCTCATTCCAACGACCTCTCATACAAGTCCCTAGCCTTTTTGGTTCATGGGATATTAAAAAGGTAATGACCTATTAGTTTTGGATCTTTAGGTAATTTAAAAAAAATAACTCATCTATAAATCGTTATTCAAAAAGGCTGCCCGCTTACCAAAAAGAACAAGTACGCATGCGTAAAAACAAAAAAAACATATTAATTCATAGTAGCAATCGGCTCTTCACATGCGTTACATGTGGAACAACGTTCAATTTCATCATAGCTTTAGGGGTCATGGGCCAGTCCATAGGGACCAGTCCAAAGGGACCGGTCTAAAGGGATTAGTCAAAAAGGACCCGTCAACAAGGACCCGTCCACAGGGGTTCGACAACAAGGACCTGTCAACAAGGACCCGTCAACAATGACCCATCAACAATGACCCGTCCACAGGGACCCGTAAACAGGGACTCGTCCTCAAGGACCCGTTCACAGGGGCCTGCGTGTGCGTGCGGGGGAACATAAGAAAACGTCAGCAAATCATCTCATCTAGTTTCAAATTTAGCCACTACGGCGCGTGCAACACACAGGAAGTGCCTGGGAACATACGATTACGTCAGCGAAACATGAACTCACTTGTCCGTTGTATGAGTATGAGTTAAGAAGTGGCATCAAGCAGCAAAAGACGTTTACTTACACAATCCATCATTATGGTAAGCTTTTTTTTCTTCTTATCATTATGGAAATCTCCTTATTAGAATAAAATGTTATAGTGGTTCTGGTCACTTAAGCTAAACTGTAATAGATATGATTTTTGTTTCTTTATAGGCTACTACAATAAATATTCTCAATGCTATGGGGGTAGAACTGTTGATTGGAGAGAAAAAAAAAGCTCAATGAATTACCAATGCATACTATTTTCCGTATCATTAACATTCAAAAAGTGGACACAATGTATGGTGAACGTGTACTATGTGTTAGTGAAAATTTTCAGACATTCCTTTCTACACGTTTTAATGATATGTCAGAAAGTGAGCTCGAGGATCTAAATCGTGGTGGACATTCTCTATATCAAATTTATGAGGGTATAAAAAACAATAGATGTATTGTACATTCTGACTTTGAAGTTAGGTTAGGTTAGATAAGGTGGGATTTGGTTAGGTTAGGTTAGGTAAGGTTAGGTTAGGTTAGGTTAGGTGAAGTTGGGTTAGGCAGAATGGCTGCGGTATGAATCAAAAGCCAGCTCCTGTCAGTTTTGCCTCACAAGGTTGAGTGTACCCCATTCCAACCCTCAGCCTGGAATTAAATTTCCTGACAGAGCCAGGACTCGAACCCGAGCCTCCACAGTAACAGCTAAAAATGCTATCCACTACACCATAAAGTGGGGGCAATATAAGACATGTCTTGATTGTACATGATCAATCAATAATTACCTAATAATAATAATAATAAATATTAATAATAATAATAATAATAATAATAAATAATAATAATATTAATAAAGCCTCCGTGGCTTAGGCGGCAGCACGCCGGCCTCTCACCGCTGGGTTCGTGGTTCAAATCCCGGTCACTCCATGAGAGATCTGTGCTGGACAAAACGGAGGCAGACAGGTTTTTCTCCGGGTACTCCGGTTTTCCCTGTCAAAATTTCATTCCAGCAACACTCTCCACTATCATTTCATTTCATCTGTCATTCATCTAATCATTGCCCCAGAGGAGTGCGTCAGGCCTCGGCAGCCGGCACAGTTCATATCCTCGCCGCTAGATGGGGGCTTCATTCATTCCATTCCTGACCCGGTCGGAGACTGGAAGCAGGCTGTGGATTTTCATTTCAATAATAATAATAATAATAAATACTCCATTTAGTAACTACACGGCCGAACTCCCCCTGTGACATTATTCACGGTCTCAGAGTGTGGCGGCCATCTTGCGCATTAGCCCTTGCGTCAGCTCTGAATGACCTCTCCATAAGAATAACATAGGGCTGGTTGCGCGCGGTGGCCATATTACGCATTAGCCCCTGTGTCAGAACCGCCTTATATTTCCTACTCAGATTGTTCTATAACTCGTGCTTTGTGGGCAATCGGTATGGTTATCCCCACTTTCGGTCCGGTTCCCCATTAAGGTTACACACGTCTTCATGACAAGGCATACCGGTAACTCATGGCTTCTAACTCCGTACTCCCAGGGTTGCCAATCTTGCTTTTTCCCCACTTTTTAGTCTACTTTCGATTTTGCAAAAAACGAAAGTAGCCTTATGAGATCTACATAAGGCCAAAAGATGTGTGTCTGTCTGTGTGTGAGTGTGTGCACTTTGAATGTCTGTCTGTCTGCCCCCCCCCCCTATCAATTCGAACACGGTGAAACCGAATTGAACAAAATTTGGTACAGAGGTAGAACTAGCAAAGGGCACCTCAGTGTCTTGTTTTATACTGCCGCCATCTTGATGGAAACGTAATGGCGGACACCTAAATGTTCAAAGCTTAAATCTAATTACGACTAACCTAATCATCCGATCTCTACCAAATTTTGCAACAACATATATTTATCTGGCGAGCGACTTTTGACTAAACTACAAGTCCTCAGCCAAATAATTTGCAGATGGCGGCCATGTATGCGTGCAAATCGATTTCCCCTATCAATTCAAACACGGTGAAACCGAATTGAACGAAATTTGGTACATACGTAGCACTATTAAATCAAACCTCATTGTCATGTTTTATATCGCCGCCATCTTGACGAAATCATAATGGCGGCCACCCAAATGTTAAAAGATTAAATCAAATTACGACCAACCTAATCATTTAATCTCTACCAAATTTTGGAACATTGTACCTTTATATATGAAGATTTCTGTGACTAAACTACAAGGTCATCAGCCTAATACTTTGCGGATGGCGGCCATGTATGTGTGTAAATTGATTCCCCCTATCTTTTCAAACTCGATGAAACCGAATTGAACGAAATTTGGTACAGAGGTAGCGCAAGCAAAGGGAAACTCAGTGCCATGTCTTATATCACCGCCATCTTTACGGAAACGGAATGGCGGACACCTAAATGTTAAAAGCTTAAATCAAATTACGACCAACCTAATCATTTGATATCTACCAAATTTTGCAACAACATACCTCTTTGTGGGAAACATCTTTTGACTGTACTACAAGGTCATCAGACCAATAGTTTGCAAATAGGGGCCATGAATGTCTGCACATCGATTCACCATATCAATTCAAACACGGTGAAACCGAATTGAATGCATTTTTTTTACAGAGGTAGCACTGGGAAAGAGCACCTAATATTCATGTGTAATATCCGTATAGCACGTTGTATTTCAACAAGCTACTATAACCAACATTCAACTATACTCCTTGAAAAGGACAAAGAGTTATAACAATACCCATGCATTTAGGAGAAAGTAGGCTATATGTTCTTTACTGAACATCTTGTTTCAATCTGAACCTAGCCCCAGGTAAATTTAAATTACGTCTAGTGGGACAATTAGCTTTCTTTCTTTTCTTAGCGGGAGGGAAGTTGTATATACATTAATCGAGGATTAGTTATAATAATAATGACCTCGAGTATTCTGTGGGTACATTAACACTAATTTGGAAAACGCTGTTAACTTCTTGAGTGTGAGATAGTCCAGTTGCTTAATATTACTATGTTCTGCAATTCTCCGAATTACGGTTATCCCCTCGTTACGATAACGCCTCCCATTGGTTGATCTTGGCTACGCTACTGATTCTGAGGAACAATCATATAAGGCTTACACTAAGAATTAAGCAACGAAAAACATATGTTATATCTGATGAATAATGGCAGCCAGGTAAGCCAGAAAGAAGAGGATTTGGGAGAGGAGCAAGATTATGACAACTGAATTCCCTGTCAAATGTATTATATTACTTAAGTGTATTTGGTATGATTTAAGTGCTCCAATGTGGGCGTAAACTATACCAATAATATATATATAGGAACATTTGGTTACAACCATGTTTAAATTATTTATAGGCCTATATCTCATCGATCTGCGAATAAATATATTTTGGGAGAGCAGTGTATGAGTAGGCTCGTGACAAGGTTATCGCAGTGTATTTGCATGGAGACATTTTGAAATCAACAGAATTGCCCTTCGGTCAGTCAACACAAGAGGGCCCGAATAGATTGGGCAAAAAGTGAAGATTATTTTACCCCTCTATTATCTGAAAAAATGTTACATGGCTAATTTATACATGAACACTTTCTCTAAACAAGATGTTCAGTAAAGAACATATAGCCTACTTTCTCCTAAATGCATGGATATTGTTATAACTCTTTGTCTTTTTCCAGGAGTATAACTGAATGTGGGTTGTAGTAGCTTGTTGAAATACAACGTGCTATAGGGATATTAAGCATGAATATGAGGTGCCCTTTGCTAGTGATACCTCTGAAAAAATTTCATTCAATTCGGTTTCACCGTGTTTGAATTGATATGGGGAATGGATTTGCACACACAAATGGACGCTATTGGCAAACTATTGGGCTGATGACTTTGTAGTCAGTCATTAGATGCTTTCCACAAAAAGGCATGTTGTTGCAAAATCTGGTAGAGATCAAATTATTAGGATGGTCGTAATTTGATCTAAGCTTTTAACATTTGGGTGGCCGTCATTCCGTTTCCGTCAAGATGGCGGCGATATAAACCTTGACACTGAGGTGCCCTTTGCTAGTGCTACCTCTGTACCAAATTTCGTTCAATTCGGTTTCACCGTGTTTGAATTGATAGGGGGAATCGATTTGCACACATACTTGGCCACCATCTGCAAACTATTGAGCTGATGATCTTGCAGTTTAGTCAGAATATGCTTCCCACATACAGATATGTTGTTGCAAAATTTGGTAGAGACTAGATTATTAGGTTGGTCGTAATTACATTTTAGCTTTTAACATTTGGGTGGCCGCGATTACGTTTCCATCAAGATGGCGGTAATATAAAACATGACACTGAGGTGCCCTTTGCTTGTGCTACCTCTGTACCAAATTTCGTTCCATTCGGTTTCACCGTGTTTGAATTGATAGGGGGAATCGATTTTCAAACAATGATGGCCGCCATCCGCTAAATATTAGGCTAATGACCTATTAGTTTGGTCAAAGGATGCTCCCTCCATAAAGGTATGTTGTTGCAAAATTTGGTAGAGATCGGATGATTAGGTTAATCGTAATTTGAATTAAGCTTTGAACATTTGTGTGGCCGCCATTACGTTTCCGTCAAGATGGCGGCGATATAAAACATGACACAGAGGTGCCCATTGCTAGTGCTACCTCTGTACCATATTTCGTTCCATTCGGTTTCACCGTGTTCGAATTAATAGGGGGAATCGATTTTGACATAAAGATGGCCGCCATCCGCAAAATATTAGGCTAATGACCTATTAGTTTGGTCAAAGGATGCTCCCTCTATAAAGGTATGTTGTTGCAAAATTTGGTAGAGATCGGATGATTATGTTAGTCGTAATTTGATTTAAGCTTTGAACATTTCTGTGGCCGCCATTACGTGTCTGTCAAGATGGCGGCGATATAAAACATGACACTGAGGTGTCCTTTGCTAGTGCTACCGTTGTACCAAATTTCGTTCAATTCGCGTTCACCGTGTTTGAATTGATAGGGGGGGGGGACAGACATTCAGAGTACACACACTCATACACGCACAGACTCACACACACACAGACACAATTTTTTTTTCGCCCTGTGTTGATCTCATAAGTCAACTTTCATTTTTTGCAAAAATCGAAAGTAGGCTAAAAATGGTGGGGTTTAATTTGATGACATGTTTCGCTCGTCAAGTCCGATCCACATATTCAATACAAAATAACTTAACAAAACACTACCAAACTCAGAATACCACCCATAAATGGTCTCTGTCCTCCAGCAACAACCCGCTAAAAGCACGGCAAAACTTTAAAACTCAAGAGAAATTCTGTTGATTGATTATACAGGCAAAGGGGTAGATGATCTCACTGCCCAACTCCTAAAAGCAACAATACTTAACTATACAGGCAACACTGAAAATTGGCTGTAACGTTCCACCATTTGGAAATGATTTAATGCCGTAACTAGCATTACAATATAGTGACTAATTATAGGGGGTGATGAAGGCATTTTAGTGACAGCTGTATATTAAACTTTCTTGCACTAATTCCAGTATTTTGATGAGATGTTCTATTTGTGTTTGGTTTGCTATTTATAGGCTGCATATTTATTAACATATTTCTCTATTTGTTACAGGTAAGCGATCGCTGCACACTAGCAACAAGAGCTAGAACAAGAGAATTCTGAAACGTTACGGTTTATTGAGATTCCCCGTCATAATAATATTTACAAGGTAAGAAGTCAGTCTCCGGATATGAATTGTCCAGTCTTACTGTACATGAGATTTCGTCATTGTATCGACGAAGAAAGCATTTGTGCATTTATTATTTACTAAAAAAAGATACCCGTTCCTCGTGCGGCTTTTTTTACCTACTGACAACAAATCGCGTATACTTAATGTAGTTATGTTACATTACTTCCTGTTTGGCAATGAGATTCATAACAAATATCGGTACTAAAACAAATGTATTGAAGATATCTCAATGGTAGTGATTTCATAGTGTTCTGTGACACTGAAGCAGAGAGAGAATTACGTGAAAAATATAGCATTGAAGACATTTTTCAGTGTTTTATTATTAATAATAATTGATATTGTAGCTTTCAATCGGTCAACACAAAATCATACCAATTACCGGAATATGTAAAAAATAACCTGAAACACAGTAGGCCTACATTACATGTAATTAAGATTTATATATATTGTTACGGACTATTTAAGATGAAGATCATCCCATAGTTTTCTTCTTCATAAATAGTCCGTAACAATATACATCAATCTTAATAACTTGTAATTTAGGTTACTTTTGGCATATTCCAATAATTGGTATGACTTTTGTATTGATTGAATGAAAGCAAAATGAATTTTACAGCTTAATTTGGTTCAGTGATAACCTTATAACCGTCTGGAAACTTTCACAGTAATGTATAAGTGGAATTGCATTGCGTCTTACAGAAATAGATGGACCTGTGAGATTCTGTTACCATGGTTACCGTGTTGCATTCTTTCATTATTTCATTGGAAATATACATGTTTTAAGGTATTTATTTAATTATGGGGCATTTAAAGAGTATGTGAGTGCGTTTCGCTTACGCATTGGGTTATGCTGTACCTGTAGGTACCCCATATGCGTAGGTTGGTGTTAATGGGGCCTTATTTTGGGTACAAAACTGAAATGGGACCTTAGCAGAATAATATAGGGATGGATGACTTTGGTATTGATCGACTGAAAGCAAAATATTAGTTATTAATTAAGAATTAAGTTAATCTTCGAATAGCTATGATCTTCCAAACTAAATACAGCAACAAAGAATGTCATTACTTTTAAGAATGAAATGTCCGCCTCATGAACCACATCTTCAATGAAGGTCTTGAAATAAAACAATAACCGCCTATCAATGCTTTTAATAACACACAACTTATAAAAGCTCTGCGTACGAGTTCTTCTTCAGTGTAAATTAATCTAAAAGTAAAATCTTAAAATAATATTACAAACTAATAGTAATGATCTTTGTTGTAAGTAATCCTCAATAATTTACAAAAAATCTTGGGAACCTAAGAAAGAATATTTGAAAAAGTAATGAACTATTTATATACCGTACCCTTCTTCTGTTCTCTACTACAGACAATCACATTGACACAGGTTATTAGACAACTTCTACACACCCAGGTACACGGGGCTACATAACCATGATGTCAGAAAGTCCCTAAAAGAATCAACACTAACAGCATTTTTCTGATGCTTAATGCTACCAGTATTGGTTGCCACACTTTCTAAGTTTTTGACGGTTTGTATTGCTTTTAGAGGGCAGTGACTGTTACTGGGTGTCGTTGTAGGTTTGGTATTGTCTTGTAGAGCTATTCTGTCTTGTATATGTTTGGATCTGATGATGCTCGCTTGACGAGCGAAACATATCATTCTTTTGTTCTATCTCTCTCTCTCTCTCTCTTCTGTAGTCGGAAACAAATATAATATATTAATATATTTTAATATTTTGATTGCCAATAAGGCAACACTGAAGAAATGGCTTCAAGGCTATCCATTTGATTGATTCCTTTCTTCAGTGAATATCTTAAAATTGCTATGTATGGCTCATCTGATAGTAATGTTAACGTCGACCCGTGCTCTGCGCTGCCACATGTTGTTTAGTTCCACAACATTACACAAACTTTGCCGCCTGGACACAGGTGATACACACATTTATCAAACAAAAGCCATTAACACTTCTCCACTAGTTGTGGACGTTTAACGCAATCTGTTCGCTAGACTTCACACTGACATATCGCCGAATTTACAGGGTGGGTGAGGCATTACTAGGCATCCAGATTGTACAGGCTAGGAAAAGCTGAAAGACGTGGAAAACGTATAGTAAAATATGTCTGGAGGAAGAGTACGTTGAATTCGGCAACACCGTTTGCAAGCCTACTACTGTACATAAAACTCGGGAACCAAAAGGCGAGACTTGACAAAGTGGTTTTGTGTGTAAATATCAACAAATCTGATCAACGTAGATCCTACGAGCTATACATCAACCACCTCGTGGTGTAGCAGCTAGTGTTCTTGGCTGTTAACCCAGAGGTCTGGGTTCGATCCCGATTCTGCCAAGAAATTTTAATTCTGGTGTCAGGGCAGGAACGGGGTACACTTAGCCTCGTGAGGCAAAACTGAGAAGAAAAGGGTTCGATTCCTACCTCTGCCATCCTGGAAGTGGTTTTCTGTGTTTTCCTGTGGTTTCCCCACTTCTACTCCAAACAAATGCTGGGATGGTTCCTAACTATAAAGGCCCAATCCTTTCCCCAATTTACAAACACACAACATAACAGTAGTACAACCATTACAACAACACAGGTTATCACACAAATTCCACATACACACACAAAAATACACATGACATTCCTGACAAAACGAGTTAGTTGGGCTTGATAAAAAATATTATTAGGAGCAGCTGATTTACCTGGTATTTTTGTTCACTTCCTATAGCTGTTTTAAGTGAAGACATTAGCCTATTTAAGAATGGTGCAGAGTGCATACGCTAAGTATAATGAAGTTCGAAAGACTAACGGAATTATCTGTTCAATATACAGGCTGTAATTAAATATGTGGGAGAGCTCTGGGGATTCGATAGAGGACTGAGAACAAGCAAAAATATGTCCTGTAAACGTATGGTGTGTTTGCTTTCTTTTCCGTGTTACTGGCATTGTTTGTGGTGTATATACCACAGACCGCTTCACTATACAGGTTGGTCATTTGTGTTTATACCGGGTGAGTTAGCTGTGGTCGTTACGGCATGACTGCTGGCAGTCGCTCACATCCGGGAGGCGAGGAGGTTCGAATACCCCCGCCGGCAACCTTGAAGATGGTCTTCTGTGGTTTCCCATCTTCCTTCCAGGCAAATGCCGGGGTTGGACCCTAACTATAGGCCACAACCGCTACCTTCCAACTCCCTCGTCCTTACATTCAAAACTTTCCTCCCCAGACAACACTCCACACGCGACGGTACTTTTAGCTCACCCATTGGGTGTCCGCCTCAAAGCAGCTACAAAACTGGCGAGCCGAATATGTCCTCGGACACTCCCGGCACTAAAAGCCATACACTGTAAAAATAAAAAAATAAAAAATTGTGTTTATAAAGTGTACGTTACTACTTACAGATCTCTACAGAAGGTCCTCAAAATGGCTACCACAAGCTGTAATGCAGGCGTCTATGCGCCGCATCATTGACTGTCTCACACGCTCCCATATTCCCGGCGTCTGTCGTATCTGCTGACATCCATGCTCTATTTGCTTTTGCAGCATGTCCACGTTATGAATATGTGCGACGTACACAATGGTCTTTAAATGACCCCTTAAGTAGAAGTCTAATGGGTTGAGATCGGGAGAACGAGCAGGCCACGGTGTCGGTCCCTGATGCCCCATCCATTTGTTGGGAATCGGTGATGTACAATTGCTCTAGCAGCAAGAGCAAAATGACGGGGTGCTCTATCATGCATGAACCACATGCGTGCCGCCGTCTGTTTTATGCACACCACAATCAATGCTTGTAACACGGCAACGAACGCACAGAGGCCTACACGATATGTTTACAGGACATGTTTTGCTTGTTTTCAAGTACTCTATTGAATCCCCGGAGCTTTCAAACATATTTAGTTACACCCTGTATTTGTGCTCCATGTGCTGTGGCATGCCTGAATAAAGTAGCTGACTGACGAGGTATCAAAAAGGTGCAGTACTTTTTAACTACAATTGATGTTGTTTGTTGATTCCATTAGAGTCTTTGCGACATCGTGCTCATGTAGCCCCGTGTACTTGGGTATGTGTGGAATTTTCCTGATTACCAGTGATATTGTGATGGCTGTATTAGTGTGTGTAGTAATTCAGATGAGGATTGGGAAGGAGGAGGCCATGGCCTTAATTTAGAAACCATCCCAGCACTCGCCTGGTGTAGAAGTGTGAAACCACGGAAAACTACTTCCAGGATGGCTGAGATGGTAATCGGACCCGACTCTTCTCAATTCTGCCTTACGAGACAAATTATACCCCGTTTCAGCCATCAGATTAGAATTAAATTTCTTGACAGAGCCGGGAATTGAACCCGGGCCTCCGTAGTGACAGCCAAGAGTGCTAGCCACTATAACCACATTGATACGCGTACTTGAACATAAATATAAGGAATATGGTGTGAAAATCAGCATTTCAAAAACGAAGGTAATGTCGGTAGGGAAGAAATACAAGAAAATATATTGCCAGGTAGTGGGAACTAAAATGGAGCAAGTGGAACATTTTAGGTAGACTAGGCCTACTTCGGCTGTGTATTCTCTCAGGATGGTAGAAAAGTGAAGGAAGTAGAGTCAAGGTGTAGAAAACTCAATGCACTGAATTCTCGGTTGCAATCTACAAGAAATAAGTTAGTGTAAGGACAAAACTCTCCCAACATCGCTCAGTATTTAGACCGACCTTCCTGTAAGGAAGTGAGAGCTGGGTAGATTCAGGATAACTGATACATAAGCTGGAGGTAACTGGTATGCGGGTAGCTCAAATGATTGCTGGGATAAAATAATACAGTAGATAGGAGCAATGGAAGGGGGCACTCGTAATGAAGAGATAGAATGAACACGTTGGATGTTCGTATGAGCCGAACCCGAGAAAATGTGTTGAGAATGGGGGGAGGAGAGATTGCCAAAGAGGTTGGTCGATTGGTTACTAAGTTTAGGGGCTGTGACAACGCGGTCATGCAGCCCCGTGTACTTTGGGTGTGTGTAGAATTTGTCTGATAGCCGGTGTTAATTGTGATGGCTGTATTAATGTATGTTATCTGTGATTCAGGTAGGACTTCATATGATTAATTTTTGTCAAGTAGTTCCTAATTTTGCCACCAAATGCTACCATACACGACACCAAGCTGCGGACGAGGCTACTAAATGCCATCGCAGTCAGCACCCAGTGGCGAACATTGGAACTAATAGAGCGTTATCAAACTAACCTACACATTTTTGATTCCACAAGTGTAATTAGAGGAAGGTTTTTTTTCATGCCATAAATCTATCACATGGGACCGCCAGCTTTACTTCCCGTCCGAAGGAAGGCATACGGTACTGTGGGATTTTTAACGCTCTAAAAATCCGACTATTTCGGCCAGGTTTGAACCCGCGATCTTGGGTATAGAATCTCAGCATACTACCAACGACGCCACCGAAGCCGCTATTGCCAAAGAGGTCAATGAGCTCGACTATAGGGGGTGAGAAATGTATAGGTAGATATAAGGGGCCATGGTTAGATTCAGTGTTGAACGATTTCAATGTGAGGGACTTAGAAACTGAGTAGACGACAGTGCTAACTGCTAATAGGGGATAATGGAGTTTTATTAGCGTATGGCTTTTAGTGCCGGGAGTGTCCGAGGACATGTTCGGCTCGCCGGAATTTGTAGCTGCTTCTAGACGGACACCCATGGGCTGAGCTACAAGTACCGTCGCGTGTGGAGTGTTGTCTGGGGAGGAAAGTGTGAATGTAAGGACGAGGAATTGAAAGGTAGTGGCTGTGGCCTATAGTTAGGGACCAACCCCGGCATTTGCCTGGAAGGAAGATGGGAAACCACAGAAGACACAATGGGGGTGACTTGTTCGCAAACAAAGGCTTGCAGACTAGACAGGACGCAGAAAGGCAAAACAGTCTGAAACTAAAATGAATGAATATATGATAAACAACACCTTGTCGTCATTCCTAGGCACGTGTCTATTCATCCTCCCTGTAGTGTAAATCGACTGACTGCGTGGCGCAGTGGTAACGTTTTCGCCCGCTGTAGTAAAGGTTTCAGGATCGGGCCCTGGCAGAGTCAGTTGAAATTTCAGAGAGTGCAAATGTGAGGGAGCCGTGTCAGTAGATTTACTGGTACGTTACAGATCCCCTTCGGGGCAAAAACCCCAGTACTACGGCATATCTAAAAGCCACGGCAATTAAAAGGACGTTAAACTAATAACACTATAATTTGTTATAATGTGTAAATCCACCTCTCACCGCCAGGTATGTCATTGTTTATTTACAGAGTTCTGCTTTTTCCTATTCTCATCCAAGTGGTATTCCCAGAATGCCGCAATACAGCAATACAGCTGTTTGAGTTGGGCTTGTATATCCAGATGTCGTTTGCGTCATAACACATGTATCCTGTACGCTTAAGTTCACACCGGCTATTGTTTCTACATTTGTTGAAGTGTAAGTTTCTTGTATTTAATGATGGACGACTAGTTGGTGTTCTATTGGAAATAATGCGGGAGGACTCCGGAGAGACATGGTGCCTCGTGAAGGGCAGAATTGAGAAGAGCTGGGCCTGATTTCCTACTCAACCATCTGAAAAGTGTTTTTCTGTGGTTTCCAATTTCTGTTCCTAGCAAATGCTGGGATTGTACATAAATAAAACTTACGGTAGACTCGTACACAAATCCCAGCCCCAGGAGACACTAGTGCAGCCATCACAATGACACAGGTCAACATATATATTCCAAAAAAACACACCCAAATACCCAAGGCTAATTGACTACGATGAATTAACAACAACAACAACAACAACAAAAACAACAACAACAGCTCAACCCTAGATAATTAACTATACAAGATAAAAATTCCATGACTCGACCCGTAATCGAACCTGAGGTCCCTAAGGCCAATTAATAGGCTGTGTCGAAAAGTATTAAGACTACCTGTAATGTTTCAATTTTATTTTAAATCGGCTAATTTCTGTGACCTAATATTAAACACTTTATCCTTTTGGTGTTTTCTTAGTATCCCCATATCTGATAAACAAGTAATGTTTTTGAAATGACATTAATGTGAAATAAAAATAACAGTTGTAAAATGTTAACAGCGAGTTAAACATGCATGAAGTAAAATGTGTATTTATTTTAAATTAACTAGGTTAAAGTAACATAGAAGAAAATTGTTACAGGCTAAAACATTACACAGAAAAATAGAAATGTATACTATTTCAAAACCAGAATAATAAAGAGAAAATCCACAAAATCCACGAGGATTTATTTTCCTCATTCCAGTCCGGTGATCAAGTGGTTACAAACATTTCAAGGGTGTACAAACTCCACACTTGAAGTTCCCATAAGAAAAGAAAGAATAAATAACATTATATATGAAAATATCGTGGATTTCACATTTATGTAGAATTTTGGTTTGATTATCGTATTTTGAGTCAATTTCTCATTTTGTTGCTTTTTTTTCTATCAAACACAAAAAGGTGGTTTACATGTCATGAAAAGTAAAAATACTAGAAAGAATACAATCCATTATAAGCATTTTCCTCTTTATCGCATTTACGAAAAAACACTACCCTTACCCATAAAAAAAACAGACAAAATATAAACTGAGGGTATATTTGGTCATAATACATCTATACACGTAAATGCAATGTTTCAGCCAAAACTTCAAAATATTAAGACGTAATACTATTTTCATTTATGAAAAAATAGGCTTATGAGATTACCTTTTGTCCGTGTGTCTGTCAGTGTGTGCGTGTGTGATGGTGTGTGTGATGGTGTGTGTCCCCCCCCCCCTAATAACATCTAAACGGCTGGAGCGATTTCAATAAAACTCGGAAAGTACATAGCACTATTCCGGATGACCCCGACCGTGCCCTTCAAATTTTGTGACGTCTCACCAATCCAACATGGCGGCTGTGCAAAATATTTCACCAGCATTCAATATCTCTGAAACTATTACCGGTATCACCCTGAAGTTGTATGCGGAGATAAAGTGCACTACTGGACGTTTATCCACAAGACTTTCAAAATCCGGTTAATTACAAAACGAATATGGCGGCCAAGCGAATTTGAAAATTTTAAATATACCTTTCTTGCGATTTAATGATACAAACGCAATGGAACTTAGTACAGGAAATGTTTATACACATTGTAATGCACTGGTATCTAATTTAGTTCAATTGTTTACATAACTTCGAGATGGCGGCTGTGCGAATTTTAATATTAAGTTTCCTTTTCTTGTGTGGTAATCATGCGATCGAAGTGAAAGTTTGAATAATGAACCTACGCAATAATTTTCCTTTAATGGTACATGACTCTATGGCCTATACATATAACAATACAACATGGCGACCATCCGAATTATTTGGATGGATCTCAATAACTACGGAACTATTACATCAATCAAACTGAATATTTTAATGTTCATAGGGGCTATGAACATAAGTTCACCTATAGGACTTTCAATAACCTGGTAATCACAAATCCAACATGGCGGCGACGCGAAGTATAAATATTCACATGGTCGTTTCTCGCAATTTAACCATCCGAGTGCAGTGACATTTGGTATAGTAAATCCTTATACAAATGTTAATCCACTGGCATCTAATTATTTTCAATTGTTTCCATAACCACAAGATGGCAGCTGTGTGAAATTTTAAAATCTCGTTTTTACGTCTTTTGTCCTAATCATGCGATTGAAGTTTGAATACTACACGTACACAATAATCTTCATGTAACAGTACATAACTCTAAGACCTACATATATAAAAATCCAACATGACGACCATCCGCAATCTTTCGTCGATTCTCAATATCTACGAATCTAGTAGAGCAATCAAACTGAAATATTGTATGTTGATAGAGGCAATTAACATACGTTGGACAGCCTATATGAAAATAGGCTGTATAATTCTTCACGGAACAACTTGTTTTGTTTATTGAGATGACTCCTTCATATATCAACCCAGTAAACAACAGTTTAGCGCATATATGGGAAAATTTATCCACACAAGATCTCGATACAATAGAAAAGGTGAAAGCAAGATTTCTCAAGAGAGCACTAGTCGTGGCAAGTACGCCCCCATTCCGGTTAGTCTATGAACTATCAAAGGAGCCCTTCTATTTTATTGAAAATCTCTGATTCCAAATTCATCTGCCATCTTCCCCACAAATGGAGAAGGTACTTCAACTGAGACGCCTGAAGCAGCAAGACATATGAATCATTAGATTTTAACGTTACTGAAGCAATGACGGACAGACGATGGACACAGAGCTAAGACATGTGGTAACAAAACTCGAGGTGCATGGCTTCCGTCACAAAATTTGTAGAAACATAAAATATCATGAACCAATCAAAGACATGCGACAAATACCATATAACAGTATGTGGCAACAGGGACGAGGAGCATAGTGGAATATAGCAAAGACTAATATAAGATGTTTTATATGTAGATCGTAGTGATTGTGGGATAATCTTCATGTTTATTCTATTATTTTTATCATAGTTGTAACGCAGCCATCTGGCTGCAATAAATTCTTATTATTAAACAAGTAGTTCCGTGAAGAACTAAATAGCCAATTTTCATATATCCTACTGGTCTTACTTAGGACATGAGAAATGAAAACAAAATTTTAAAAATTGCACAGCCGCCATTTTTAGGTTCTCATAAAATTCCATTAAATTAGACGTCAGTATAAGAAGGCTTGTATGAAGATATACAGTGCAAAATTTTACAGCACTCAGATAAAAAGTCACGAGAAAAATCCATTTAAATATGTAAATATAGCGTCGCCGCCATGTTAGTTTTGTGCTCACAAGGTTATCGAATGATCCAGAGGTGAACTTATGTTAATAGCCCCTAGCAACAAACAAAATTTCTGTTTGATTGCTGTAATAGATTCGAAATATTTCGAATGGACACCATTTTCGATTGTTATGTATGTAGGCCATACAGTTATGTACCATTAGATAGAGATTATTTCGTAGGATCATGATTCAAACTTTGACTTCGATCGCATGATTAGGACTCAAGAGATAAAAACTTAATTTCAGAATTTCGCACAGTCGCCACCTTGCGGTTATGTAAACAATTGAACTAAATTAGATGTCAGTGCATTACAATGTGTATAAACATTTGCTGTACCAAGTTTCACTGCGCTTGGATGGTTAAATCGCGAGAAAATTATATTTAAATGCTTCAACTTCGCTCAGCCGCCATGTTCATTTTGTACTTAACAGATTCAGATTTTTGAATGTCACATAGGTGAATTTGTAGTAGTACCATTTATCACCGTACACAATTTCAGGGTGATATCTGTTACTGGTGCGGAGATATAGATTGCCAGTGAAATATTTCGCGCAGCCGCCATGTTATATTGGTGAAACGTAAGCGATTTTCTTTTTTTTTTCTTTTTCATAAATGAAAATAGGATATAACCAGACATTCCCCTTGACATCCGGGTCGTACTGATTACTTTATAATGCCATCCGCTTGGTCAGAAACACATTTGGGCGTGCCTACCATAAATATTCCAGCAGATAACCAGGAACCGCTCCTTACCTGGTATGTCCATCTGTTTCTCCGTATTTTGCATAGTGCTGCTGTATGTTAAAGATAGCGGCGTGGCGGTGCTTCAAGCGTCAAGGCGGTGATAAGTATCAGCCACTTTCACTCATTACACTGCGGTCTCTCTTCAGTCACACTTGGCCGCCAAGAGACATACCACGCATTAGGCACACACGCAAATGCTGCACAAAATTACTATGTAGCAATATTCTACGTGGAATACAAAATGATCATGCATATTTCATCTGGGGGCATGTTTGTTTCTGTCATTTGGAATACAAGAGAGGTCTCGTAATTTAAAATACCCTGTGGCACTACAGCCTATGAAGGGTCTCGATCTGCAAAGAGATCTCTATCCAGCCATTTGGTCTACAGATTGTAGAGTGACGCGTGGTTAGCGCGCCTGGTCCATTCGGCTTTTAAAGTTGGTATTCCTGACTGGGGCGCTGCCTTACTGTCAGAGAGATACTCAATTGTCATCACAAGTCTGTGTGTTTCCCGTTCCCGTCCTTACGTCCGTACTGGTGACTGGTGTGTTTAATCCTAGTGGCCCTACTCGTTAGTTTCTGGCGCTATCTCCCGCTGTACTTAAAAGTGTACTGGGCGCTACGAACGCTATCTGTTGTTAGTTCGTGTAACTTACTTTGTTATGGTATATTGGCTTTCATGGCCAGTGAATTAAAACTAAGCAATTTTTCTAGATTTGTGCCGTGTCTTGTGTGGGGTTTCGCTTAGGATACCAAGCTGGCTCATCAGCGGGCTCTTGGTGACCAAGCCCGGACCCCCACAGGAGTAGCGAACTGCGCGCTACCTCCCATTTTATGAAGCGCACCAGTGCCTCTTTACTGCGAGATCTAAAAGCTCAAGCAGCCATAACCTCCCTATGAAGGGTTCCAAAAGGTAACCCCTCACAAGACACGACATAAACCTAGAAAAATTGCTGAGTTTTAATTCACTGGCCGTGAAAGCCAATATACCGAGTCCATAAATTGTAAGGCAGTCGCATGGAATTGAACATTTAATATTAAGCTATAAACGTATACATAATATTGCATAGTATTTTAGATTGATTTTTAACAACCCGTGAATGGCCCTACACTTAATAAAATTAAGCCCACTATTGCATGAAAATGCAGATCATACGATGACATTGAATTCCCTTTGAAGAAAGTAGATACAAAACCGCTCAAGTCCACTTTGAACCATAAATGTGTTGAGACCGGAATAGAGTTCATTAGACAGCTACAGTGCAAAAGAACCTCAGTTTCTATGGGGAAGTCCTTATAATTGTAGGAAGCAAATTAAGGCAGTTGATAAACAGCACCTCTGAAAGTTCCAAGTACATAATGAAATATGAAATGAAAATCTACAGCCTGCTTCCAGTCTCCGACGGGTCAGGAATGGAATGAATGAAGCCCCCATCTAGCGGCGAGGATATGGACTGTGCCAGCTGCCGAGGCCTGACGCACTCCTCTTGGGCAATGATTAAATGAATGACAGATGAAATGAAATGATAGTGGAGAGTGTTGGTGGAATGAAATTTTGACAGGGAAAACCAGAGTACCTGGAGAAAAACCTGTCTGCCTCCGTTTTGTCCAGCTCAGATCTCACATGGAGTGACTGGGATTTGAACCACGAACCCAGCGGTGAGAGGCCGGCGTGCTGCCACCTAAGCCACGGATACTAACATAATGAAATATATACAGGGTATTTCTAAATTCCCATCACAGACTTTGAAGGCTTGTAGTGGGGAACAAGATGGTTACTACCCTACCAGCGAATTGTTGCCGTTGGCGGAAATCGGAACTAATGCGCTCCGCACAGCCACACCGCCTGGGATAGATGTTCAGTCGACGCCAGCGAAACCTCATCGCATGCCATTTGTGTGCATGATTCGTGCTGGGTCGTGCGCTGTGCGGTGTGTTCTCATTGTACGACTGTACATTAGTTCCCCCTCTTGCCCCGCACCCGTCCGCGGCAGCCATAACGTGGCGAGCTGACGTAATGTTTACACAACAGCCCCGCTCGTCGTCTAGCGGTAACAATTCTCTGGTAAGGTAGTAAGTTAAGCTTAGGAACTTGTGTCCGGAAACGTACCGACTTCCCGCTACCTGCAAAAAAAAAACAAAAAAAAAAAAACAGCACAGCACACGTTCAAATCTCCCACATTTTCGGCGCCACTGACTAGATTACGTACGTCATTGAACGATCACCTGATGTCCCATATCCCTACAGGTTTGTGGCACCCGAGGAAGACCTACTGGCGTGGGTTAAGGCTGCGGTAGATGTTGGAGGACCAGTGATTGGTGATCGTGTGTACCAGAACATGGTACGGAGGTACTGAGTCTGTGTTGACGTTGGTGGTCGTCACATCGAGCCCCACCTGTAATTGGACCTACACGAGAAGCAGCCACAGTTGGACAGTGCGCCGAAAATGCGGGAGATGAGAAACGTGTGATATGGTGGTCTTCTGCGGGTAGCGGCAAGACGCTTCGTTTCCGGACACAAGTTCCTATGCTAAACTTAGCCGTCCATGTCTCCACTACAAGCCCTCAATGGCTGTAATGGAATTTAGAAACATCTTTGTGGGTTTAAGTTATCGTATCAAGAGCTGGTAAATAAGTACGGAAACCTTACTAGTGATAATACAGAGAGTTTCAGTGAACTTTGGGACACTGACTGTGATCAGAACTTCATAAATAACAATATATTTTGCTCAGAATCTTTGTTTGGTTATTTCAGAAGGTCATTATATTTCTTAATAAATAGAGAGGTCGCCTCCGTAGCGTAGCGGTCAGCATGGTTAGCTGCTGCCCCGGAGGTCCTGGGTTCGATTCCCGGCTCTGCCACGAAATTTGAAAAGTGGTATGAGGACTGGAACGGGGTCTACTCAGCCTCGGGTGGTCCAAGTGAGTAGAGGGGGTTCGATTCCCATCTCAGCCATCCTCGAAGTGGTTTTCCGTGGTTTCCCACTTCGTCTTCGGGCAAATGCCGGGATGGTACCTACTGTAAGGCCACGGACGCCTCCTTCCCTCTTCCTAGGCTATCCATCCCAATCTTCCATCCCTTCCCATCCCTCATGAGGCCCCTGTTCACTTTGCAGGTGAGGCCGCCTGGGAGAAGTGCTGATCACATCTCCCCAGTTGTATCCATCCCGACCAGATGTTCCAAGCTCCAGGACACTACCCATAGAGGCGGTAGTGGTGAGTTCCCTCGCTGAGTCCGTGGGAACCACCAACCTAGAGGGTAAATTGACTAAATAAAAAAAAATAGAGAGAGTTGCAAAATTACATATGTCCAAGTACTTTATGTATATTGTTTTAGAAGAAGTCATCAGACATACAAAACCAATACCTTCACACAACCTTTCTAGGAGTCGTTTCTAGCACTGGCAAAAATACAACAACACAAGTCTGTAGACATTTAATCATGAAATAACCATTTTCTTTAAACTGTGTTCGGTGGACTTGTGCTGTTTTGCAAATGAATTCTTCCTTTGTTTCGATATAATAGGCTTGTATTTCTGAAGGTGTTTTGTGGGAGACATCTGTTCAGCAAACACCTCGTAAGCCGTGGGAGATTTAACAGAACGAATAGCGTAGGATATCCCCTTAAGTGGATAATTACAAACAAGACGGGCTCTTATAATGAGAGGCTGAGTCACATCAGCAGTGGCGAATGAGTTAAGAAGATAATCGCTCATTCAGTAATCTGCCAACAGCTCTTAACAACCATTCATTAATCCCAATTAAATGTAACCCTTCATTAAAGGCAAATCGGAAGTCATCTATTTAACAGACATACTTTCTCTTTATTTACTGCTGGCATATTGCGATTTTCTACACCCACTTGCACTCGGCGGGAATAACTTACATCACGATCATGTGACTCAGAGTGATCTTAAAACCAGAGTAGTTAAAAGGGACGTAAAACCAATTACATTATTATTATTAGAGTGACCGAGTCCGATGCTCACAGTGGAAGGTCAATAGTTCAAAAAAGTTTCGACCCTTATGCAGGCGATTAAAGTTTGTGAGACGTGACTTAGTCACCATAGGACCTCAGCTGAGCCTGATATTTATTCCAGCTTGCTGTGATTGATTGTGTGGGAGTGATTTTGAAAAATGGGACGGAAGTGGATCGGACGATCCAGCTGGCAGTGGTGGATCGAACGTAAGTGTGTAAGACGCACTGCCAGATAGATCGCATTGCTGAACCCTTTCATTCTGACGGTAAACGCTCATGCGAACTCTGGTGTCAAGTGATTGAAACAAAGCACATGGCACATGTTCGAAGTCTTCATATCACTATTTAAATGATAAAGTGCTTTAATATCAAACATTATTAGTAGTGTCGCCTCCGTAGCGTAGCGGTCAGCATGGTTAGCTGCCACCCCGGAGGTCCTGGGTTCGATTCCCGGCTCTCCCACGAAATTTGAAAAGTGGTATGAGGACTGGAACGGGGTCCACTCAGCCTCGGGTGGTCCAAATGAGTAGAGGGGGTTCGATTCCCACCTCAGCCATCCTCGAAGTGGTTTTCCGTGGTTTCCCACTTCGTCTTCGGGCAAATGCCGGGATGGTACCCACTGTAAGGCCACGGCCGCTTCCTTTCCTCTTCCTAGCCTATCCATCCCAATCTTCCATCCCTTCCCATCCCTCATGAGGCCCCTGTTCGCTTTGCAGGTGAGGCCGCCTGGGCGAAGTGCTGATCACACCTCCCCAGTAGTATCCATCCCGACCAGATGTTCCAAGCTCCAGGACACTGCCCATAGAGGCGGTAGTGGTGAGTTCCCTCGCCGAGTCCGTGGGAACCACCAACCTAGAGGGTAAATTGACTAAATAAAAAAACTATATATATTAGTAGTCGGCATTGCCGGTATTATGTTTCTGCACAATGGCTATTCAAATATTAACCCACATAAGGGTAAAGCAGTCATCAATATAATATAATCGTTGTGTTTATACGAGAACTGTACAGCCTTCATGAACTATAATATTGCTGAATACATTCTCTTTACTCACAAGAGGGCCTATTCATAAGGCATTTTAAACTCAATTTCACGCAGGAACATAATCAAAACAAGCAAAATATAGATTAAACTTTATTCCGTGATGCAGTGTTATAGGTACGTGAAAATAAGTCAACATCTTGTACCTAATATTGGTGTGGTCGAAATAACCGTGAGGTTAACGTCATAGACTGTGAATCTAGAGATCTCGGGTTCGAATCCCGGATAGGTTAGATAATTTTGCTACCAGATTATCGTTTTAAACGATATTTATCATATCAATATGACTCATTTTAACAGAATCCATATGAAATTACGTGTTGGTCTGTGAATCAAGAGGTCCAGGAACTGGGCAAGCCTTTCATGATCTACTGCTGTGCACATTGCATTTACTCGCAAGTTGGCCTATTTATAGGGAATTTAAGGTTATGAGCGGTGTCGCGTCTATTAATCTAGTTGATCCATATCGTATTCTTTATTTAGGCTAGTACTGGTGGAAGCTACAAAACATCTAATAAAATGAGTTCCGTATTATAAACTACAATATCTGTAAAACATTCCCTTTTACAATACATTAATATTTGTGCCAAAAATATTATAAAATACCGGTGTATCAACCATTTGCCGTCCTTGAAATGGTTTTCCGTGGTTTCCCATTTTCAACTCCAGGCAAATGCTGGGACGGTACCTTCTGACAGGCCACAGCCACTTCCTTCCACATCCTTACCCAGTTTCATTCACCATCATTCATTTCATCTCTCATTAACTCCTCTCGTGGGGTTGGCGTCAGGAAGGGCATCCGGCCGTAAAAACCATCCGACACACATACTTCCATCGCATCTTATCCCCGACCCCGTAGGAAAACGGGAGTAATAAAGGGTAGACATACAATACCGGTGTATCAACAATTTCATGTAAGGTTTCTTCTATGTCAGATGTTACACATCATATGCGACTACTGTAAGGCTTGTTTTTTTTAGCGTATGGCTTTTAGTGCCGGGAGTGTCCGATGACATGTTCGGCTCGCCAGAGTTGTAGCTGCTTCTAGCCGGACACCCATGGGGTGAGCTACAAGTACCGTCGCGTGTGGAATGTTGTCCGGGGAGGAAAGTGTGAATGTAAGGACGATGATTTGGAAGGTAGCGGCTGTGGCCTATAGTTAGGGACCAACCCCGGCATTTGCCTGGAAGGAAGATAGGAAACCACAGAAAACTATCTTCAAGCTTGCCGGCGGGGGGATTTGAACTTCCTCGCCTCCCGGATGTGAGCGACTGCCTGCAGCCACGCCGTAACGACCACGGCTAACTCACCCGGTTTATTCCAGCTACAGTACTTGAACCCGCCAGCACAGCAAAGAGGTCTAAAGCGGACTCCACGATAAGACTGGATACTGTAGTTACGCAACGAATATCAAAAGATTGAATCCCAACTTTTACAGCGGTCATCTTGCCTTTTATGCTCCGTGGATTTTACGCTCCACGTGGTTTTCAAGCCGCACTGACGGCCCCGTGGTGTTGAAGGCCCCGGATTCGATTCCCGGCTCCGTCAAGAATTTTAGAAACTGACATGAGGGCTGGAACGGAGTGCACTCAGCCTCGTGAGGACAATTGAGTAGCTGTCTAACAGTGAGACAGCGCTTCGGTCATGGTGACCAAGATTATCGACCGAGGGGACCCGACGTGTTGACCACACATTCACCCGATAATATGCAGGCTAAATTGGCTGGGGAGCGGTCGTTTGGTTCGCCTAGGCCCTTCATGGCCTGTAGTGACACGGGGTTTTGGCGCCGAGCGAAGCAAACGAATACTTATTTTTACAGAAACTGATGTTCCTGAATCTCTGACATGTATCTTACTCCAGTTATTTATTTATTTATTTATATGGATAAATCGTGCGAAATTAGATATATTATGCATTGCTTTGTGATTACGTGGAGCAGGGGGAGGGGGTGCTTAAAAATTGGCCAAACAGTGATGGCCCCTAAGTACGGGGAATTTAGATTGTGCCTTTAACTGCGTGTATCGGTTTCACTGGCTTCAGCATATCCTGTAAAGTTGTTGCACCCTTAATTGCAATTCGTTGCATAGTGGCTAGATTTCTTGGCTGTCATCGCTGAAGCCTGAGTTCGGTTCTGGCTCTGGCAAGAAATTTAATTCTGGTCTGAGGGCTGGAACGGGATGCACTCAACCACGTGAGACAAAACTGAGTATAGGTTGGTTTGATTCCTACCTCTGAACATCCAGCGAGTAGTTTTTCGTGGTTTCCCACTTCTACCCCCAAGAAAATGTCTTAAGGCTGCGGCCGCTTCCTACCCAAACCTTACCTAATTACAAATACAGATATTGTTACAGATATATAATAATATTACTAATATTAATACACACATCAAAAAAAGTTTTGCATCACCTCGGTTCCCAGATCTCCGGCATATAGACGTTGACTGTGTATATTGTATCAAAGATACAGTCCCTTTGACTGTTCATAGATGTCACTAAAACTGCTCAAAGATGTAAACAACCATGCATGAGCAGGGCCTATTAGACGGAGGGGGTACGACAGCCGATCAGTTCCAGTCATTCCACCAGGACGAAGGTACGCTGCTCATGTTGTCTGTAGTTCTACCATGCCTAGAAGGTCAATACCGCAGTTCGATCGCGTCCGCATTGTTACTTTGTGGCAAGAAGGGCTCTCAACAAGGGAAGTTTCCAGGCGTCTCAGAGTGAACCAAAGCGATGTTGTTCGGACATGGAGGAGGTACAGAGATACAGGAACTGTCGATGACAGGCCTCGCTCAGGCCGCCCAAGGGCTACTACTGTAGTGGATGACCGCTACTTACGGATTGCCGCTCGGAGGAACCCTGACAGCAATGCCACCATGTTGAATAATGCGTTTCGTTCAGCCACAGGACGTCGTGTTTCAACTCAAACTGTGCGCAATAGGCTGCATGATGCGCAACTTCACTCCCGACGTCCATGGCGAGGTCCAGCTTTGCAACCCCGACACCATGCAGCGCGGTACAGATGGGCCCAACAACATGCTGAATGGGCCCCACGGAATTGGCATCACGTTCTCTTCACCGATGAGTGTCGCATATGCCTTCAACCAGACAATCGTCGGAGACGTGTTTGGAGGCACCCTGGTCAGGCTGAACGTCTTAGACACACTGTCCAGCGAGTGCAGCAAGGTGGTGGTTCCCTGATGTTTTGGGGTGGCATTATGTGGGGCCGACGTACGCCACTGGTGGTCATGGAAGGCTCCGAAACGGCTTTACGATACCTGAATGACATCCTCCGACCCATAGTGCACCCATATCGGCAGAATATTGGAGAGGCATTTGTCTTCATGGACGACAATTCTCGACCTCATCGTGCACATCTTGTGAATGCGTTCCTTCAAGATAACGACATCGCTCGACTACAGTGGCCAGCATGTTCGCCAGACATGAACCCTATCGAACATGCCTGGGATATGTTGAAAAGGGCTGTTTATGGACGTCTTGACCCACCAACCACTCTGAGAGATTTACGCCGAATTGTCGTTGAGGAGTGGGACAATTTGGACCAACAGTGTCTTGATGAACTTGTGGATAGTATGCCACGACGAATACAGGCATGCATCAATGCAAGAGGACGTGCTACTGGGTATTAGAGGTAGTGGTGTGTACTGCAATCTGGACCACAAATGCTGAAAGTCTAGCTGTATGATGGTACAACATGCAATGTGTGGGTCTCATGAGCAATAAAACGAGCTGAAATGTTGTTTGTGTTGATCTCTATTCCCTTTGTATTTAAAGGTTCCGGAACTCTTGGAACCGAGGTGATGCAAAACTTTTTTTGATGTGTGTACTAAGAATTCAATTGGTGTTACGTCCGTTTTAACTACTGCAGCTATTAGATACGCCGGGGAGTAGGTTTTTTTTCCCCGAAGGGAATCTCAAATTTGCCAGTAAATCTACTGACACGGCTCCCAGGCAAAAGTTCACCCTCAAATGCCAGCTGATTGCGCTAAGATTCGATCCTGCAATCTTGGGAACAGTTGACGAGAACGCTACCGCTGAGCCACGCAGCCAGTCTGTTACAGACATAACACAGGTTATCAGACAAATTCTATTCACACCCAAGTACACGGGGCTACATGACCACGATGTCGCAAAGCCCCTAAAGAATCAATAAAAATTAATGTTAACTCCTCAGTCGAGCAACGCCGGGTAGAAATTCAAGTCATAAATAAACCCATAAACGATGGTTACGATTGCTCATGTGGAATAGAATAGATTCTTTAAGTGAACGTTCAGATTAACTACAAACCGAAGGAAAGCGTCCTAATGGTTCAAGGAATGCGACACTATGATGTCAGAAGTGGAGAATAGACCTAATGAACTTGTTCAGATTCGATATTCGTGTCACAAATCGGAAGAACAAGATTACCTCACGGGTGCTTAGTTGACACTTCAATGGAACTCGTGATCTTAACATTCCTAAGTTATGTGTTCGTACATTTCTTAGAGACCATAGTTACAGTGCAAGTAGCGGCTGGATGAAAAACGTTCTCTCTTCATTGTCCCTGATTGAGTGTGAAGAGACTTAATTAGTCTCAATGTAATTGGTCCCGCAACACGAGGTGGAAGGGATTAAACAAGTCACGCATATGGAACACTCCCAAGCCACTTAGTTTATTACTCTCCTGTTAACTGAAGTCTTCAGTGACCTTTCTCTCTGCACTTAGGCTATCTCCAGGGCCGCTGCAAGAATCTTAGAACCATGAGGGGAGCGGGAGGGGAAGGTGCTTTGGTTGTCTTAAGGGGTCGACTTACAGACGTGGCCATAATGAAATGAAAATCCACAGCCTGCTTCCAGTCACCGACCGGGTCAGGAATGGAATGAATGAAGCCCCTATCTAGCGGCGAGGATATGAACTGTGCCGGCTGCCGAGGCCTGACGCACTCCTCTGGGGCAATGATTAAATGAATGACAGATGAAATGAAATGATAGTGGAGAGTGTTGCTGGAATGAAATTTTGACAGGGAAAACCGGAGTACCCGGAGAAAAACCTGTCTGCCTCCGTTTTGTCCAGCACAGATCTCACATGGAGTGACCGGGATTTGAACCACGGACCCAGCGGTGAGAGGCCGGCGTGCTGCCGCCTAAGCCACGGAGGCTAGACGTGGCCATAATATTAAAATTAATTTTAGCTGGCTTCCATGAATAAAGACGCGACTTCAGGAAGTCCAGCGTTTTCGAAACTGCTCAGATAAAATTATATAGAATGTTATTTAACCTTTTACGTGCTGAGTTACCCACTTAGCTATTTGCTACCTCAGAGCTGAGTTTGCTAATTTTGGTTTTTTATTATAAAGAAGTAATTTTAATCATAACAGGGGGGGATTCAAGTATCGATAGGTTTAGGGTATTTTATGATCTAAATGTAAATTGAAAATCTTACGTTTATATCAATTTTCATCGTGATGCACATTGAAATTATATTCTTCGTGCCTAGACCTGCATCATTTCCATACCATGCAAACAGCTCAAAATGAAATTATTTCCGAAACTCAGTAGGCATGTAATAGGGCCACGTGTTCCTCCTTATTAGCACAGAAATAGATTTTTTTTGATCCACAATAACAACATGGCGTGAAGAATTTTATTATTGTTCCGCTATTTATTTTTATTAGCCTATTTTTATTTATGAAAAAATAGGCTCATGAAATCACATTTTGTCCGTGTGTCTGTCTGTGTGTGTGTGTGCGTATGTGTGTGATTCGTGTGTGTGTGTCCCCCTTAATAAAATCTAAACGGCTGGAGCGATTTCAATGAAACTCGGTAAGTTCATAGCACCTTTCCGGATGACCCCGACCGTGCACTTCAAATTTCGTTACGCCTCACTAATCCAACATGGCGGGTGAGCTAAATATTTCACCAGCTTTCAGTATCACCGAATCTATTACCGATATCACCCTGGAAATTTTTACGGTGATTAAGGGAACTACTAGAAGTTAACCTATGTAACTTTTGAAAACCTGGTAACTACAAAACCAACATGGCGGCCACGCGAATTTGCGACTTTTAAATAAACTTTCGCGATTTAACCAACCAAACGCAATGAAACTTGGTACAGTATATTTTTATACACATTGCAATGCACCGACATCTAACTTCGTTCAATTGTTTACATAACCTCAAGATGGCGGCTGTGCGAAATATTTCACCGGCATTCTATATCTCTCAAACTATTACCGGTATCACCCTGAAATTTTGTACGGAGATAAAGGGCACTATTGGGAGTTCATCTATGAGACATTCAAATACCAGTTGACTACAAAGCGAACATGGCGGCCAAGCGAAGTTGAACGTTTTAAATAGACTTTTCTCGCAATTTAATGATCCAAACGCAATGAAACTTGGTACAGCAAATGTTTATACAATTGTAATGCACTGGTATCTAATTTAGTTCAATTGTTTACATAACCTCAAGATGGCGGCTGTGCGAATTTTAAAATTAAGTTTTTATTTCTTGTGTCGTAATCATGCGATCGAACTGAAGGTTTGAATAATGAACCTACGCAATAATTTTCCTTTAATAGTAGGGCCTACATGACTCAATGGCCTATACATATAACAATCCAACATCCATACGAAATATTTAGACGGTTCTCAATATCTACGAATCTATTACAGCAATCAAACTGAATTGTTTCATGCTCATAGGGGCTATGAACATGCGTTCACCAATAGGAATTTTCAATAACCTGGTGATCACAAATCCAACAAGACGGCGACACGAAGTATAAATATTCACATGGACGTTTCTCGCAATTTAACAATCCGAGTGCAGTGAAACTTGGTACAGTAAATCCATATACAATGTTAATCCACTGGCATCTAATTTACAGGATGGCAACAGTGCGAAATTTTAAAATCTCGTTTTTACTTCTTGTTTCCTAATCATGCGATTGTAGTTTAAATACTACACGTACAGAATAATCCTCATGTAACAGTACATAACTCTAGACCTACATGTATAAAAATCCAACATGGCGACCATCCGCAATATTTAGTCGGTTCTCAATAGCTACGAATCTATTACATCAATCAAACTGAAATTTTGTATGTTGATAGTGGCAATTAACATAAGCAGGATATATGAAAATAGGCTTTAGTTCTTCACGGAACTACTTGTTGATTTTTTGTTGTTGTTTTTTGTGAACTCCAGCTAGAGAGGACAGATGTCTATAAAATGCTCCGTTAGAACTCAAGCAGTACCACATAATGACCAATAGATGGCAGATTATGCCACAGATGGACTCGGCATTCTAAAGTGAATGGGAACTATGACAAAATAATAAATAGTTCCTGTGCACCGTTTCTAGACGGGTGAAGCACACAACGATTGAAATTATACTATAATTCAATTTCTGATCAAAATCTGTGTTAGTTATGTTAGAATCTATAAAAAATGCGTATATATTTACCATGCCAACGGCCTAGCCGTGTTGAAACACCGGATCCCATGAGAACTCCGCAGTTAAGCAACATTGGACGCAGTCGGAACTTGGATGGTATGCCGGTTCTAGGTACTGCGCGCTGTTGGCCAACATAAGGAGGAGCGGAAAGGACCTGGCCACCCTACCGCAAGTAAACTCCGGCTGGGGGTAGCCTCTTCGGAGGCTTGGACCTGCCTTCGGGCAGAATACCGATTAATTTTTTTAAATATTTACCATATTGATTTGGTAAAGGTTGATCCATTTTCACTATTGGTAATTATTTATTTTATTTAACCCGCCTTGTCAACACTATATAGCCTATATGATGTTTATTATTGTTATTATTTAAACGTACATGTTTCGATATTCATTGATATTTTATTCAGCGTTAAACATTACTAAAATACGGGTAAAATTGATTTCCTTAGAATAATTTAATAAAATAAAAGTTCCAAATATTTGTTCAAAAATTCAAAAATTCTTAGTTGTTTTTAATCTGTGTCATACATCGCAACTCCAATGACAGTGTTGCTTCCCTATCGTGATAAGCCTTAATCGCGTAATTTCTCAAGTCCAAAAGTGCATTCTACAAACATTGATATTGTGATTTTATTTATATGAATTGCAGCCAATGGCCTTAGCTGGGTATTTTCGATTGAACCCCCGAGGGCTCCCAACTACCAGATGGTACTGTCACTAATGACGCCTAGCGGCGAACGTTGTAACTTGATGGAGCGTTTCTAACTAGCCAAATATAACCTACAAATTTTGCTACACACTAAATCCATACATCTATGACATGGGCCAGCCGGCTTTACTTCCCCTCCGAAGGAAGGCATACTGGAGGGTTTTAACGCTGTTAAGAGTCGACGACTCCGGCAGAGTTTGAACCCGCGATCGTGAGCATAGCAGTTCTGCAAGCTACGGACTAAGCCACCGAAGCCAAAGTGTTTATAGGAAACGGGAAGTGGCCCCTGTTGGGAGAACGGAATTTGGATTGAGTTGTACATTGAGTCATAACGGAAAGATATTGGATACTGCTAAATATAATCAGATGTTACTACCCATTTGAGATATTACTGCTGGTGACTAAGTTGGGAACTGTTCTTCGTTTAGCCTACATGCGGCACACTGTCAGCTAGCACTGTTGACAGGTACAGTTACGCGGGTATGATATAACTCACAAGGGAAGTATCAGGTAAGAGAGGTTGAAACCTATCTTAAAACTTAGTGAACGCAATCGTTGTACTATAAGAAGACAACGAGCGGAAAATCAGCCTCCAGATTGAACTGCAAGGCTCCGAAATCGTACCTGACATCCTGGTACGCAGGCATGACATTTGGAGGAGCTGGACATCCCTGTGGCATTCGGAGTAGTCGCGTGGCGGGGCATATATGCTGACTGGAGCGTGAGGTTGCTTCCCACCGGCCTTGAGTGCCTGGGCCGTCAGGGCTGTCCCTTCCAACATGTACGGTACTCACTACTTCCCATTGATTTATATGAGAGATTCGCCACATGATTTTGGAGCTTTGCAGTTCAATCTGGCGGCTGATTTTCCGCACGTTGTCCTCTTATAGTACAACGATTGTGTCCACAAAATTTCAAGATAGGTTTCGACCTGTCTTACCTGACACTTCCCTTGTCAGCTCCAGTAGCCTCTCCGTGGTGACATGAGCTCCTGTTACACTTTATGAGGACATTGTACTCCCACAAGGCTCCAGCTGATACGTTGAACAACCACTAGCGCAGCGAAAGACAGTGGCACTCTCTCCTCAAACTTGTAATAGGTCCCCATAATTTTAACTTCAGTTAAAAGTGCTTCCCTCGGCCAAGGACCGTCCTATTGAGTCGGTAAACTTCGGCTGCAGGAGATTCCACTCAGAGTTTCGAAGATGGTCTCACCCTCAACTTTAGAGCTTCAAGTTCGTCTGCTTTAAGAGGTGCTATACGTGGACAATGAGAAAAAGGGAAAGAAAATTCTTTACAAGTTTTGAAATGTGGTGCTGGAGGAGAATAGAGAAGACAAAGTGGACAGATCGGGTGACAAACGATGCAGTACTGAGAAGGGTAGGTGAGAAGAAAACTTTTCTGATTACAATTCTTCAGAAGAAGGCCAACTGGATCGGACTCATACTTAGACATGAGGCGCTCATGCACGACGTCAGTGAAGGGAAGATCAAAGGAACGACAGGACGGAAAAGAAGAAGAATTCAACATCTGGATGACATGGAAGATGGAAGGAGTTACGGCAGACTGGAAGCTGAAGACCGGGAACATAGGCATCAGAAATTCTCTGTACGAAGACATGGACCTGCCACTAGGCAGAATACTGTATAATATATAATAATACTCCTTAACTGCTCTAGCATCTTAATTGTAATACACTTGTTTCGTAACGGTGTTAATTGATCACGCCTGCGCAATGAGGAACGACGAGTCCATTAATACGTGTTACAATACAATAGTACAATCGCAGGGGCTGTACATTGAGGATATGATTCATTAATTAGCTTGTCACAACACGAGGTCATCTCCATGTTCAGATCAGCAGGGGTATCCTGTTCTGCATCGCCATCTTGCTGCCCCTGCGGTTATTATCAGCTGTGCCCACTGCATTCAGAACCAATAGCTACGTAGTAAGATACAAAATGGGAAGTATTTTATAAAGCAAAGCAGAGGTACCCGACATGCCCCATGTAGAAATATCATATTTAACATGATTCTAACAAACATCCAAACACGGATTATTACACAGCAGATGACCCCGGTTTGTCCGAGTAAGGGTCGAACCCTCGGCACTCATATGCCCTCTAAGTGACACATTTAATTTTAATGGTTCATTAAAGTGGGTGACGTCAATTGGCAGGTGAAAAGCTAAGGGAAAGGGGTGAGAAGTCTACTTAGGAAGCAAAATAACCAGTGATGGACGAAGGAAAGGAAAAGTAGGTTGGCTAAGGCAAGGAAAGCATTTCTACAGAAAAGAAATCTTCATGCGGCTTCGGTGGCGTAGTTGGTAGTATGCTGAGCTTCTGTGCCCAAGATTGCAGATTCAAACCCGGACGAAGTCGTTGGACTTTTAAGAGCGTTAAAAATCCCTCCGTATGCCTTCCTTTGGAGAGAAAATCAAGCTGGCGGCCCCAGGTCATAGATTTATGGCATGTAAAAGAACCTTCCACTAACTTAAATTGTGTGAAACTAAAATTGGTAGGTTAGATTTCACTAACGCTCTATTAAGTGCCAACGTTCGTCGCCAGGTACCGGTTGCGCTGGCATCTAGTAGCCAAGTTCACAGCTAGGTGTCGTAGCATTTAATAGCAAAAGTAGGAACTACTTGAAATTGACCGTCTGCAGTCCTTACGTTAATTATTGATAACACACACTAATACAGACATCACAATTATCACCGGTTATCAGACAGATTCTACACACACCCAAAGTACACGGGGCTACATGACCGCGTTGTCGCAGCCCGAAAGCTGAGGAAACAAACAAAGAACCAACCAGAAAAGAAATCTTTTGACATCAAACTCACCATTCTCCTTAAGCGGACCTAAGATTTTCCTCAAAATCTTCCTTTCCTGGGTTTCCATTTCTTCATCATCTTTTTAGCCTACTTTCGATTTTTGCAAAAAATGAAAGTAGACTTATGAGATCAACACAGGGCGAAAAAAAAGTGTGGCTGTCTGTGTGTGTGTATGTGTGTGAGTCTGTGTGTGTGTGTGTGTGTGTGTGTGTGTGAGTGTGTGTACTCTGAATTTCTGTCCCCCCCCCCCTATCAATTCGAACACGGTGAGCGCAAATTGAACGAAATTTGGTACAAAGGTAGCACTAGCAAAGGACACCTCAGTGTCATGTTTTATATCGCCGCCATCTTGACGAAAACGTAATGGCGGCCACACAAATGTTCAAAGCTTAAATCAAATTACGACTAACCTAATCATCCGATCTCTACCAAATTTTGCAACAAGATACCTTTATGGGGGCAGCATCCTTTAACCAAACTAATAGGTCATCAGCCTAATAGTTTGCGGATGGCGGCCATCATTGTGTGATAATCGATTGCCCCTATTAATTCGAAAACGGTGAAACCGAATGGAACGAAATTTGCTACAGAGGTAGTACTAGCAAAGGGCACCCCAGTGTCATGTTTTATATCGCCGCCATCTTGACGGAAACGTAATGGCGGCCACACAAATGTTCAAAGCTTAAATCAAATTACGACTAACCTAATCATCCGATCTCTACCAAATTTTGCAACAACATACCTTTATGGAGGGTGCATCCTTTGACAAATCTAATAGGTCATTAGCCTAATAGTTTGCGGATGGCGACCATCTTTGTGTCAAAATCGATTACCCCTATTAATTCGAACACAGTGAAACCGAATGGAATTAAATTTGGTACAGAGGTAGCACTAGCAAAGGGCACCCCAGTGTCATGTTTTATATCGCCGCCTTCTTGACGGAAACGTAATGGCGGCCACCCAAATGTTCAAAGCTTAAATCAAATTACGACTAACCTAATCATCCGATCTCTACCAAATTTTGCAACAACATACTTTTATGAAGGGAGCATTCTTTGACATATCCAATAGGTCATTAGCCTAATAGTTTGCGGATGGCGGCCATCTTTGTGTCAAAATCGATTACCCCTATTAATTCGAACACGGTGAAACCGAATAGAATGAAATTTGGTACAGAGGTAGCACTAGCAAAGGGCACCTCAGTGTCATGTTTTATATCGCCGCCATCTTGATGGAAACGTAATGGCGGCCACACAAATATTCAAAGCTTTAATCAAATTACGATTAACCAAATCATCCGATCTCTACCAAATTTTGCATCAACATACCATTATGGAGGGAACATCCTTTGACCAAACTAATAGGTCATTAGCCTAATATTTTGCGGATGGCGGCCATCTTTGTGTGAAAATCGATTCCCCCTATTAATTCGAACCCGGTGAAACCGAATGGAACGAAATTTGGTACAGAGGTAGCAATAGAAAAGGCCACCTCAGTGTCATGCTTTATATCACCGCCATCTTGACGGAAACGTAATCGCGGCCACCCAAATGTTAAAGGCTAAAATGTAATTACGACCAGCCTAATAATCTAGTCTCTACCAAATTTTTCAACAACAAATCTTTATGTGTGAAGCATATTCTGACCAAACTGCTAGATCATCAGCCCAATAGTTTGCAGATGGTGGTCAAGTATGTGTGCAAATCGATTCCCCCTATCAATTCAAACACGGTGAAACCGAATTGAACGAAATTTGGTACAGAGGTAGCACTAGCAAAAGGCACCTCAGTGTCATGTTTTATATCACCGCCATCTTGACGGAAACGGAATGACGGCCACCCAAATGTTAAAAGCTTAAATCAAATTTCGATCATCCTAATAATTTGATCTCTACCGGATTTTGCAACAACATGCCTTTTTGTGGAAGGCATCTTATGACTGACTACAAGGTCATCAGCCCAATAGTTTGCAAATAGCGGCCATGTATGTGTGCAAATCCATTCCCCGGATCAATTCAAACACGGTGAAACCGAATTGAATGATTTTTTTTTACAGAGGTAGCACTAGCAAAGGGCACCTCATATACATGTTTAATATCCCTATAGCACGTTGTATTTCAACAAGCTACTACAACCAACATTCAATTATACTCCTTGAAAAGGACAAAGAGTTATAACAATACCCATGCATTTAGGAGAAAGTAGGCTATATGTTCTTTACTGAACATCTTGTTTTTTTTTTGTTCTTGCCGAGACATTCTGGCTGGATGACTGTGCAGTGATGTTCGACTGCATTCAAGCCAGTATTAGATTTATTATTATTATTATTATGTGTATTATTATTCTTTTTTGCATAGTTATGCAATCTGTGGAGCGCGATAGAACTTTTTTTTTTTTTTGCTAATGATGTTTCTCTTCTCCCAAAATCGCTTCATCCGGGCACTAAAAATCTTCTCCGATCTTCCGTCCATGATTTCTAGGTTCTGGTAGTTTTTCCTTAGAGAAATGATGGTTAATGATTAATGTTCTGAACTGGAGTCGATCTTGTAAAATTTCCCCCGTAATGCCAATTTATTTCTTGAAGGTCTTTTGCTATTTCACTAACAGTAAGCTACTTCTTGACTTTCATTTAGAGAGCAACGTTGAGAATACTTTTGCTGAGCCTGTCATTGTTCATTCTAAGAATGTGGCCGTAGATCGCCTTTTCCTGAAGGTGTCGGTGATCTTTTCAGAATGCTGATAAAGCTCCTGAGACTTCCGTTTTACCCAGATTCCTTCCGAACAGACTGGACCAAGGATTTTCCTCAATATATACCTTTCTTGTTTCTTTACGTCTTCAAAGAGAAATCTACCTTCAATGTTCAAGGTTTCCGAAGAATATAGCGATTATTATTATTATTATATCAGAGCTGAATTTACTAATAATGGGTAATGCAACTGTGAGTTTTATGAACTCTCATTTTAAACTAATTATAGTAATTTTCTATTCATTAAACATGGTAATTTTACGAGCGCTCAGGGCTAGAGTAGATGTCATAATAAACGAATTTAAATTACATAATGTTATAACAGTCAGTATTCAAATCCAAACTGCTTAATCATTTGTGAATTATTGCTCTCCAGTGGTGTGTGTGACTAAGCATTGCAGTGGACTGATGGAAAATCATTGAGTCGGCAACTTCACGAACTGATCACTGAAGTGCAGTTCAATTTTGATCTTCGTTGTTAGTGGAGAGGTTAGGAAATCTTATTCTTCTCATCCTTCTGGAACACCTACTTCTATGTCTATTTTATGCAATGCTCATTGTGGTCATCTTGGTCATGTAGCCCCGTGTACTTGAGTGTGTGTGTGATATCTGCCTGATAACCAATGCCCCCCAAGGGCTCACGACTAGTGGGAAGTGGGTTGGCAACCACGGGACCCCAGCTCAGTCCGGCTTTGCTTCCACTTACTTGTGCCTGTCTCCTCTCTGACATCTTTCCTGTCGACCTCCCTTGGTCAACTCTTGTTCTCTTCTGACCCCAAAGGCATTAGAGTATCCGACGCCTAGGGCGTCTTTCACTTACCTTTTACCTTATTCTTTTTTGTTTTCCATTTCTACAGTGCGTAAGTCCATAGTTACAGTAGTTTTAGTTATAGTTTACATTTCATTATCATGTTCACTATCACCCGAACCGTTTGGGGCCAATAACCTAGATCATAGTCCCCTTAAAACATCAATTATTATAATCACCATGATAACCAGAGTCATTTTGATGGCTGTAGTAGTGTGTTTATTTGTAACTGAGGATAGAATTTGGAAGCAGACGGCCATGGCCTTAGGTTAGGATCAGGTACCCATTTGCCTGGCGTAGACGTGGAAAAACTTGGAAAGACACTTCTAGAAATGCTGAGGTGGTAGTCGTGCCCATCTATTTTCAGGTTTGCCTTCGTTTTAACCCTTAGACAAAAATTCCAATTTCTTTATAAATTTCACATCTGAGCCCAGGACACATGGTAATATTTATCATTGTTAACATGTCCTTTTAATGAATAATAAATAAATTAATTAAATACATCAATAATAAATAAATTAACTGAATCAATAATAAATAAATATATAAATAAATTAAATAATTCAATAATAAATAATAATAAATCAAATAAATCAACAGTAAATAAATAGTTAAATAAATAAATCATAAATAAATCAAATAAATCAATGATAAATAAATAATTAAATGAATTAGTTTGAATGTTTGCTTCATGCTACGTTTTCTTCTTCCAAAATTCTTCAATTCTGCTAAGAATTTCTATATGAAGTATACAGTATGAACTTAACTTGGTAGTGGGAATTGATTGGTCACAACCATCACCTTTTAATTTAATATAATGGTAGCATTACTTAATTCATAGAAACTCATTGCAGAGAGCTGATCAGTTATTTAAGTTCCATGACTTCCACAGAGATTCATGGGTTGAAATTATTTTAGAAGGCATATCAGTTATTTTTCCCTCACTGAGCGTGTTGTTCAATCGAGAGAATATATTTCCTCGCAATTTAATGAGCGTTGCCGTGTCTGCTCGTTGATGCGAATATTTTCACAGGCACAATTCACTGATAATATTAATGTTTCGCTTGGCTGCAGCACACATATTGTACGAATTGCTGTAATATATGAAGTAGATCAGAGCACACAACAGGGAAGCATTTGTGTGCGGCCCAACGATACCACCTATAATTTTGCGCAAAAATATATACAGTACTACCAAAGTTTATGTAACTTTAATTGTAATTGATGAGTTTAAATGTTGGCCTGGTTGTATTTAATTGCCTCATGATACGTTTTAATCACCTCGCAGGTCATTCCCGTGAACGGTTAAATCGTAGACATAGCTCAGATATTCACCCAAAGACAAAACAGGTAGACCGGGTTCCATTCCCGGACAATACATGTGAGATTTTCGAAGTGAAATGGCATTCCCTGTGGTTCAGATTTCGCGTAAAAAAAAGTACCGTGGATCATGATCGCGTCATTAACGGTCACGTAAAACTACAAGCTTCCTTCCTTTCCTTACATAGAAATTCTGTCGTTAGGAACCACTCACCAACCGCACTGACATGATTTTAAAAGAATATGTTACTATTTTAGCTAATGTGACTTGATCATCAGATTACGGGGAGTGCCTGGTCGTGTTGGACCACCGTGCTGGGGGGATTGTATTCTCCTTACAGGTCACTTCCATGGGCATCACGTAAACACTTTACACTCCTTAATTAGGCCACACTGCGAGCAAGTAAGGCGTGCGGGCCCACCCTAATGAAGGGGCCTGTCAAGTCATCTTCGCGACACGAGGTGACCTTTTTGGAGGTTATTCCACAGACGACTAACCCATTCAGAGCCATATTTCACATGTATGAATATGCCTCCAAGTTAGTTTTATGGAAGAAATAAAGCGATTGCTGAACATCGATCAGTTTAGTTCGCCGCGTTAATGGAAGTCTAATGTGTTCAGTGTTGAAACTATTTCTTAGCAGATAAAATAGGGGTCACTATCTCAGTAAAAACGTAAAAATAAGCAATTTCATCAATTGTGGCAAACGTTGAAAGGTTAAGGGGCTCGAAAGGTTTCAAATTGTGAGTCTCGAAGATTTCTATCCAAATAATAAACGAAATTGCGAAAATCACTTCCGGTCTAAATGCAGTTTCAGAAAACAGCCAAATATTGTTTGATTTTTACTCATTTTCTTTTTGATTCAAATCATAGCCAAATTAACTTATTTACATAATTCTTTCTTTAGTATGTTCCTTGGTTCAATACCCTCAGGCGTTGTTTTGAATAATTGAAAAATATTCACACCAGAAGTAGTTATAATGGCTTAGGTCAAACTCTGCATTGACTCACACTAACACCCCTAGTGGTAAAAAAAAAAAAGGGCAAACTGCTAATCTAATTGACCGGATATTGTTGAGTTTCCGGTGAGCAATCAACTACCGCGTGTCATCATGCCGGCATCTCGTAAAAAATGTTTAGTGTGTCCATTACGTTTGGAAAAGTGGAGAATATTAAGCAAAAATATTTGCCATAATAGCAAATTGTGTAAATCCGTATTGATTGAATAATTAAAAAACACTGATGTTATAGTTTCGCCAAATCATTTTAAACAAGAAGTTCCGTGAAGAACTAAAGAGCCTACTTTTCTTAAAATTTAAGATTCATACCAATGATTAATCTATAGAGAACTTCAGTTGGCAGCCCTGGTGACTGAATATATTCTTAGCTCCATCTCTTAAGGTACAGAATACAAAATTTGGTTGAAGTCCAATGGATAGCATGGACGTTCCATGCAGTTAAACATTGCATCTAACAGCGCGCGTAAAATCATATTGGCATCAATGACATACATTTATTGGTCAGAAATAATCTGAAATAATATGATCTATTGTTGTGTCAATTTAGAATGAAATCCATTAGTTAGTAGAGAAGTTACATGCATTTTAAAATTGGACCTATCAGAAGGCTTAGAATCATGTTGGCAGCACTGGCGTAGGCCTATATTAGTTACTCCAAATTAATCTAGAATGCCAGGTACTATACGTGCCCAAAGTTTAGAGCTATTGACTTGCATACTTTCTGATATATTGATATTAGGGTAACACAAATAGAGACAGTATTTATTAACAGTTGGCAGCCCTGGTTGCTCCTAAATATACGCATAGTCATATCTGTTGTGGTACACATAACACACACGAAATTTGGTTGAAATCCAAATGAGAGTATAGAAGTTACGTGTATTTAAAGTTGGACCTCTCAGCAGGCTTATAATCATGTTGGTAGCACTGACGTATATAAGTTACTCCAAATTAATATAGAATGTCAGGTACTATGCGTGTGCATATTTTAAAGCTGTCTGCTTGCATACTTTCTGATATATTGGTATTTGGATAAAAACAATAAGGAGTGCATTTATTAACAGTTGACAGCCCTGGTGGCTCTTAAGAATATGCTCATTCATATCTGTGTGTGTACACATAGTGCATACGAAATTTGGTTGAATTCCAATTGATAGTGTAGGAGTTATATGCATTTAAAAATTGGACCTATCAGCAAGCTTATAATCATTTTGGCAACACTGCCATGTATGGCCTCCTGGAAATTAAACTGCAATATTATTATCTATACGTGTGCCAATTTTGAAATAGCTCCCATTCATACCTTCCAAGATATCCAACATGGAGCTCAAATTTCAATTGCGATTTTTCATCAGTTGGTAGCACTGACATCATTTTCAAATATGGCCGTGAGATATTCAGGTATAGATCTTTACTCCTACCAAATTTTGTTTCGATTGCTCCAGCCGTTTAGGAGTTTATAGAGGGGGACACACACACAGCCAGACAGACAGACAGAAGGACAGACAGACAGACAGACAGACAGACAGACACACATTTGCCCGATCTCATAAGTCTACTTTTTCCTCATTTTTGCAAAATGTGAAAAGTAGGCTAAAAATGACAGCACCAATTACTATGTACGCGAGTTCAGACACAAAAACAACACAGTTTATCAGATATGTTTCATACACAAAGTGAGTGCTTATGGGTAATGCTGATTATGCTCATAATGATAATGTTGATGTTGGCTTAACGTTGCATTTAATTGTTATAGTTTTAGAAATGCTGGGATTGATACTTTACGGGATGCAACATATTCTGCAAATACCGCAACGCTTCAATGGTTGTTTGGTGTTGTTGATTGATTCAGGGGCTGTTCGGGATCGTGGTCATGTTGCCTCGTGTACTTATGTGTGTATTCTTTGTTGGTATTTGTCTGTTAACCTGTGTCATTGTGATGGCTGTATTAGTGCGTGTATTTGTAATTCAATAATAACAATAATTGTTTTACGTCCCATTATAATCTGCGGCTATTAGAGACGCCGGGGTGCGGGGAGTTTGTCCCGAAGGTGATCTTTAACATGCCAGTAAATCTACTGACACGGCTCCCTGACTGCGCCAGGATTCGATCTTGCAACCTTGGTCCAAGCAAGCGAGAACGCTACCGCTGAGCCACGCAGCCAGCTATTTGTAATTCAGATGAGGATTGGGAAGGAGGCAGCCGTGGCCTTACCTCAGGAACCATCACGGCGTTAAAAATCGTTTAAATGAATAATTTGAAATTAATCGAAAATTATTTATCAATTGGATGTTAATTCGATTAATCGAATAACTGAATAATGGACTAATCGCCTAACCGTAGAATCGATTAATTGTTTTGTAGACACGAGATAAGAAAATATGTTTAAATGAGAGGTCGTCCATTAATTTGAGTTACGCCTATTTTCGGAATGATGTATAGAAATGTATAGAAGATACCTTTTGCCTAAAAAGTGTCCTTCCATGTTTATGTTAACATTATCCAAATAAGAGTCAGTGACAGTGGAAGGACAATAATTGGGACTGGTTTTGAAAAAGGAAAACGACGAGTTTTCAGCAAAGTTCAATGCTTAAAATTTAGGACAGGAACATTGTTGTTTTACTTTGTATTAGTCTAGATTTCACAAAGAAGGTACATTATTTAATAATAAAAACGAGAAGTTCCGTGACGAACTAAAGAGCCTACTTTTCATGCCAATGATTATTCTACAGTATATGAACCTATCTAGAATAATGACGAAATTAGGTTGCTAATATCGAAATTTCTAATTAGTTCGAAATACTGTGTACCTGGCATAATGTAGCCTAATAGAGCATCACAGTTGGCAGCCCTGATGACTGAATATATTCTTAGTTCCATCTCTTAAGGTACAGAATACAAAATTTGGTTGAAGTCCAATGAATAGTATGGACGTTACATACAGTTAAAAATTGGATCTAACAGCGCGCGTAAAATCATGTTGGCAACAATGTCATGCATGTATTCGTCAGAAATAATCTGACATAATATGATCTATTGTTGTGCCAATTTTGAATAGAATCCATTAGTTAGTATAGAAGTTACATGCATTTTAAAATTCGACCTATCAGCAGGCTTAGAATCATGTTGGCAGCACTGACGTATATTAGTTACTCCAAATTCATCTAGAATGCCAGGTACTATACGTGTGCAAAGTTTAGAGCTATTGGCTTGCATACTTTCTGATACTGTATATTGATATTAGGGTAACAAAAATAGGGACAGCACATATTAACAGTTGGCAGCCCTGGTTGCTCTTAAGAATACGCACAGTCATATCTGTTATGGTACACATAGCACATACGAAATTTGGTTGAAATCCAAATGATAGTATGTAAGTTACATGTATTTAAATTTGGACCTGTCAGCAGGCTTAGAATAATGTTGGTAGCACTGACGTATATAAGTTATTCCAAATTAATATAGAATGTCAGGTACTATACGCGTGCATAGTTTAAAGCTGTCGGCTTGCATACTTTCTGATATATTGGTATTTGGATAAAATAATTTAGGAGCATTTAATAACAGTTGGCAGCTCTGGTGGTCTTAAGAATACGCTCAGTCATATCTAGTTATGTACCCATACACCATACGAAATTTGGTTGAATTCCAATTGATAGTGTAGAAGTTATATGCATTTAAAAATGGACCTATCAGCGGGCTTATAATCATTTTGGCAACACTGCCATGTATGGCCTCCTGGAAATTAAACTGCAATATTATTATCTATACGTGTGTCAATTTTGAAATAGTTCCCATTTATACCTTCCAAGATATCCAACATGGAGCTCAAATTTCAATTGCGATTTTTTAGCAGTTGGTAGCACTGACATCATTTTCAAATATGGCCGTGAGATATTCAGGTATAGATATTTACTCCTACCAAATTTTGTTTCGATTGCTCCAGCCATTTAGGAGTTGATAGGGGGGGGGGGAACACACACACAGCCAGACAGACCGACAGACAGAAGGACAGACATACAGACAGACAGAAGGACAGACAGACAGACAGTCATTTGCCCGATTTCATAAGTCTACTTTTTCCTCATGTTTGCAAAACGTGAAAAGTAGGCTAATATATGATACAATATATTTTAATTAATTAAATGTCTATATTGCTTCTATGAGAGCGTAGTGAGAATATCGAAGCAAACCTATTAATCGACAACACTATGAATCAATTACTCGTCCAACCGATTATTCGAATTATAGGCCAATCGATTAATTGATTGAATGCACAATCGATGAATTGTTTTATTTAACAATTAATCGATTTTTCTACTTTTAATAATCGATTATTCGATAACTGAAACTAATAGATTTAAAGTACCAGCACTGGAAAGAACACACTCAGGATAGCTGCTGTATCCGGACTTGCTGCCCTCGCAATAGTGGTGAATGATTTGACGACTATCAGTTGTATATTTTCGAAGCCTCCGTGGCTTAGGCGGCAGCACGCCGGCCTCTCACCGCTGGGTCCGTGGTTCTAATCCCGGTCACTCCATGTGAGATCTGTGCTGGACAAAACGGAGGCAGACAGGTTTTTCTCCGGGTACTCCGGTTTTCCCTGTCAAAATTTCATTCCAGCAACACTCTCCACTATCATTTCATCTTGTCATTCATTTAATCATTGCCCCAGAGGAGTGCGTCAGGCCTCGGCAGCCGGCACAGTTCATATCCTCGCCGCTAGATGGGGGCTTCATTCATTCCATTCCTGACCCGGTCGGAGACTGGAAGCAGGCTGTGGATTTTCATTTTTCAGTTGTATATTTTCAGTCAGTCAACTACAAGTGGTTTTCCTCTCTTCCCCACCAAGGAATCATCAGAGTTGTTAGTCTCCTTAAACATCAATTATTATTATTATTATTATTCTTGATTGGTCACATTGGACCACTTGAGTCGTTCCACAATCACTTCTTCTTTGAAGGTAGTACTGCTTGGTTCTTGCGCTCTTTCCCGTACTTCTTCATTCTTTTAGATCGGGATTTTCTCAACTCATCTGAAATCTCCATAGGCTTTCTGTGTGCCATTTCTGCAGAAAATTTGTGAGTTTTAAAGAATGGTGAAAATTTTATTTTTCTCCTCGGCATCTGTTACCTTGAGTCCAACTGCTTTGAGATCTTGTTGGATTTCTTGGATCCATTTTTCTCCAGTTTTCTTTCCTAGATTTCTCATCACTAGTTGGCGTACAAGTTTGTTTTCTGGAAGTCGTAAGATGTGAAAAAAGAAATGAAATTATTTTCATCTTCATTGTGCTGGTGATTGGATCAATCTCACGGTAGACAGTTTCATTTGGGGGAATCCTCCAGACTCCCTCAACCTGATACTTTTTATTTATGCACGTTCTAATGATTCTTCCTTCCGTTTTGAGGAGCTGCACAGTTCTTTGTTCGTTTTTAATTTGGAACAGTGTTTCACAAGCATAAGTGGCTTCAGGGAGAGTTACAGTTTTATAATATTGGATCTTAGTAGCTATTGATAGGCATTTTTTATTATATGTTGACCAGGTTAGAGTTTGTGCCTTTTCATTTTATTTGTTCTATTTATCCAAGTTACTTTTTCGTTTAAGTTACGTGTGATAATTTCTCCGATACTTAAATTGAGGAACTAGGTTAATTTTATGACCATTTATGTAGACTTTATTTATATCTAAGGGTTTCATAGGCATGATCTCAGTTTTTTTAAAGGATATCCGTAATCCTATTCCTTGAGCAATTTCTTGGAGACTAGTAATCTGAGTACAAACCGCTCCCTTGTCCAGTGCTAAAGAGCCAAGTCATCTGCAAATCCTAAGCAGTTTATTTTTATTGATGGTTTTGTTCCAATTTTGATCTTAGGAGGGTTTTGCTTTTGCCAAACCTTCATGATGTAATCAAGAGCCACATTGAAAAGCAGAGGGTTACATCACCTTGTCTGAGACCGGTCTTTACTGTGAAAGCTGTTGATATTTCTCCCCTATATTTAACTTTAGAATTTGTGTTTGTTAATGTTAATTCAATGATTTTTATCAATTTAGAATGGAAACCGTATGATCTGAGTATTTTTAGCAGTGTCAGTATATGAATACCATCATAGGCTTTCTTGAAATCTATGAAAATCCACAGCCTGCTTCCAGTCTCCGACCGGGTCAGGAATGGAATGATTGAAGCCCCTATCTAGCGGCGAGGATATGAACTGTGCCGGCTGCCGAGGCCTGACGCACTCCTCTGGGGCAATGATTAAATGAATGACAGATGAAATGAAATGATAGTGGAGAGTGTTGCTGGAATGAAATTTTGACAGGGAAAACCGGAGTACCCGGAGAAAAACCTGTCTGCCTCCGTTTTGTCCAGCACAGATCTCACATGGAGTGACCGGGATTTGAACCACGGACCCAGCGGTGAGAGGCCGGCGTGCTGACGCCTAAGCCACGGAGGCTTTCCTTGAAATCTATAAAAGATATAAATAAGAATAAATATCAGTATTATACAATCACCACAGACACAAATTGCACGACATTTTTATTATATTTCAATTGCAGCCAATGGTCATAGCGGGGTATTTTAATTGGACGCCCATCAAATTCAATTTCAAGTAGTTCTAACATCTGGCCACCAGAGATGCCACCGTCAATTTTAGCTACACACTACCAACTGCAGTGGTAGGTTCTCTTACATGCCTTAAATCTATAACATTGGCCCACCGGCTTTACTTCCTCTCCGAAGGAAGACATACAGTACTGAATGATTTTAACGCTCTTAAAAATCCTACGACCTCGGCCGGGTTTGAACCCGCGATCTTGAGCATAGCAGTTCATCATGCTACTGGCTACGCCACCGAAGCCTCTAAATAGCACGAACTTTGATACATGGATAAAAGAGAAGTGCTGAGCCAAGAAACCTTCATGGGAGAATTCAAACAAACTTCTGGATAGATGATTAAGGTTGGGCGAATCTCTTTCTCTTGAAGATGGAGTGGTAACTTATGTGACCTCTGACTTACAGCGGTACTTTACACACCTATGCAAAATGACACGTGTCGAGTAATAGCAAATTAATTTTAAATTCAAGGGACATAAAATAGCGAACACAAAGAGCAGAATATACAGAGACAAGTTGACGCAATTATTTAGAAGATGGAGATATGTACTGGACAGTTTCTTTTAGTATGATGTAATAATCATTCACTTTGGATAACTTATATTTATATTCTGTACGACTTCATCTCATTGAAACCTTGCACATTGCTATAAAGGTGATATAGGACACACAGTTTCATTTGTGTGGGCTTAGTTTCATAATGTGAATAATTAAATGAAATTTACAGTTATAATGGAAATAAAATGTGAATGTAACATACTTAATATTTATTGCCAAATGCGAAACAATATTTGACCGTCATTCCCACTAATTTTATTGTCAATAAACTTTAGTTATTTCCAGAGTCGCGCCATCTGACTCAATTAAAGTTAGAGTTCACACATAGTAATTATTTCTGTGTAAATGTTCTTTGCTTAACAAATATATCTAAATTTAATGTTTTTATGTCGGTCAACACTATTGTACAATGAGTGCTTCCCTAAACCAGAAAAGAAAACATGAGATTAAAAAATTCACCCGGGTGACTAATTTCGCTGGGGCAGCACTTGGTGATGTCCTCCAACATGATAATTAGCAACAAAAGTATTTCAAAAGATGAGATAGGAATTTAACCCTCCTCTTCTCAGTTTTGCCTCACGAGGCAAAATGCACTCCGTTCCAGTCCTCAGGCCAGAATTAACTTGCTTGACAGAGCCGGAAATCGAACCGAAGACCTCTGGATCTGGAGTCTAAATATCTACCACGCGACCACAGAAAGCGGCTTTGTTTATTAGTATTATTAAAGCTAAATTGGGACTGAATTTTATTGTGTATGTGATATTGTTCCCATGAAATACGTATGTGTTACCCCTTATTATTCTTGTTCTCAACGGGGTCAGGGATGAGATGCGATTAAAGGCGGGTGGATTTTACTGCCGGATGCCATTCCTGTCGCCAACCTCATGCCAGATGAAATGAATTAAGGTGAATGAAACTGGATGAGTAGACGGAAGGAAGTGGCCGTGGCCGGTCAGAAGGTACCGTCCCGGCATTTTCCTGGGGTTGAAAATATTTATTTATTTATTTATTTATTTATTTTATTTATCGTATGGCCTTTAGTGCCGGGAGTGTCCGAGGACATGTTCGGCTCGCCTGAGTCTGTAGCTGCTTCCAGCGGACACCCTAAAGGGTGAGCTACAAGTTCCGTTCAATTTCAAGTAGTTCTAACTTTCGCCACCAGATATCAATGATACCTAATGGCGAACGTTGGAACTTTGATAGAGCGTTCTGACGAAATCTAACCTAACAAATTTTGCTTTACACAAGTTTAGTCTGTGAAAGGATCTTTTACATGCCATAAATCTATGACATGGGACCGCCGGCTTTACTTCCCCTCCGAAGGAAGGCATACTGAAGGATTTTAACGCTCTTAGAAAATCCGACGACTTCGGCCGGGGTTGAACCCGCTATCTTGGGCATAGCAGTTCAGCATGCTACCGACTACGCCACCGAAGCCGCCGGGGTTGAAAATAGGAAACCTCGGAAAACCCTTTCAAAGACGGCCGAAGGTGAGGATCAAACCTAAATCTGCAAATAGCTTGACGCTATGGCCTAGCAAGCTTAGCTACTGCTGTCGGTGTTGCCGTGAAATATTAATATTTTCTGTATTATTCATATCTATTATTTGTGAATATTTGTTGGACTACTTGTTTGTTGCACACAAATACAATTTTCCTCCATTGTTTGTAAAGCGTGTACTCTTGCTCCTATAACCTCCGGCAAAATATTTCTAGATAGTTTCCAATTTAACCAAACATCTACGGCGCCCGTCGTTACTTGATGTAAGTTATAAAGAAATCTGAAGAGTTGTTTATATAAGATCCTGTATGATAATTAGGTCATTCGATCTCGGTGCCTGCCCTGAGAATTTTTCTGCAGGTGGCCCTGTCGTAGACGTTAAATTTTGCGACAGGACCAAAGCAAGGTGTTGAACCTTTATCAAGAAAAATAGATAATATTTTATGTTAATTTTTGAACAGCTGATTTGCAAGGCGCACGCACATCCAGTGTTGTAGGCCCCGAGCGCGAGAGACCTATTAAGAGGCCACCAGGTCTGGACCACCCCAGTGGGTTACAGAATTCAACTGTCTCATTAATCATTTGTAGTAAGACATTACTGTATACGTTCATGCTGTACTAGTGAGATGTACAGAGCACACTTTGTGTGCATATCCATGATTAATTAGTGAATCTTATGACTGAGGACGTACATTTATGAACATTAGCAAAGATTTATTTTTATTAGCCTACTTTTCACATTTTGCAAAAATGAGGATAAGTAGACTTAAGAGATCGATCCGGGCAAATGTGTGTCTGTCTGTCTGTTTGTCTGGCCTGCTGGCTGGCTGGCGGTGTGAGTGCCCGCCCCCCTACCCATATCGACTCCTAAACGACTGCAGCAATCGAAACAAAATTTGGTAGGAGTAAAGATCTATACCAGAATATCTCAATGCCGTATTTGAAAATGGTGTCAATGCTACCAACTGCTGAAAAATCGCAACTGAAATTTGAGCTCCATGTTTGATATCTTGGAAGGTATGAATGAGAGGTATTTCAAAATTGGCACACAGATAGCTAATAATATTTCAGTTTAATTTCTAGGAGGCCATACACGGCAGTGTTGCCAAAATGATTATAAGCCTGCTGATAGGTCCAATTTTAAATTGCATATAACTTCTACACTATCAATTGGAATTCAACCAAATTTCGTATGTGCTATATGCACATAAACATATATGACTGAGCATATTCTTAAGAGCCATCAGGGCTGCCAACTGTTAATAAATGCTCTCAATTTATTTTATTCAAATACCAATATATCAGAAAGTATGTAAGCCGACAGCTTCAAACTATGCACACGTATAGTACCTGACATCCTATATTAATTTGGAGTAACTTATATACGTCAGTGCTACCAACATGATTCTAAGTCTGCTGAGAGGTCCAACTTTAAATACATGAAACTTCTATACTATCATCTGGATTTCAACCAAATTTCGTATGTACTATGTGTACCATAGCAGATATGACTATGCGTATTCTTAAGAGCAACCAGGGCCGCCAACTGTTAATAAATGCAGTATCTATGTTTGTTACCCTAATATCAATATATCAGAAAGTATGCAAGCCAATAGCTCTAAACTTTGCACACGTATAGTACCTGGCATTCTAGATTAATTTGGAGTAACTAATATACTTCAGTGCGGCCAACATGACGCTAAGCCTGCTAATAGGTCCAATTTTAAAATGCATGTAACTTCTATACTAACTAATGGACTTCATTCAAAATTGGCACAACAATAGATCATATTATTTCAGATTATTTCTGACCAATACATGCATGACATTGTTGCCAACATGATTTTACGCGCGCTGTTAGATCCAATGTTTAACTGCATGTAACGTCCAAGCTATCCATTGGACTTCAACCAAATTTTGCATTCTGTACCTTAAGAGATGGAACTACGAATATATTCAGTCACCAGGGCTGCCAACTCTAGTGCTCTATTAGGCTATATTATGCCAGATATACAGTATCTCGAACTAATTAGAAATTTCGATATTACTCTAGTGCTCTATTAGGCTACATTATGCCAGATATACAGTATTTCGAACTAATTAGAAATTTCGATATTACCAACTTAATTTCCACATTAGTCTAGATAGATCTATATAGATCGATCTTTGGCATGAACCTTAAATTTTAAGAAAAGTAAGCTCTCTAGTTCGTCACGGAACTTCTTGTTTTCGATTAGATATCCTGAATTTGCTGAAAGTGTAGACAACACTGTAAACAATAACTTTGACTCATGTTATAAATAAATAAAGAAAGAAAGAATAAATTAAACGAAGAAATAAATAATTATTAAATATATAAATATAAACCTCAATCTATATAAATATATATTAATAGGCTACATAATAATAAAATAATAATATGTGGAGGAAGAGGAAGGAAGAAAGAACTACGAGAAGCAAGTGAAGTGATATTTGCGTGGTTCTTAGTTTTGGCCGTTTCGCCAGGAAAGAAAATAATAAAATTAGCCTCTAGACATCCCGTTAGGGCAAAGACCTACTGTTTTCAAAGGGACGTGCTCGGGAATTAGGCACCGAAGGTGAGCATAAATACATGTAATTAATTAATCAATTAAATGCAGCTTTTATCAAGTGATGGTGTCAGAAGGATTTCAAACGCATCCAAATACATGGGGTTAGGGGATCACGATGTCACAAAGCCCCTAAGTGGATTTACAATTTGTGCTCCTGGTCATCAATTCTTAGGACAGAACATTTTTCCTCAAATATGTTGTTTCATTTGTATGTACAGGGTAGTGTTGTATTTTCATTTTGATTATTTTGATAATTTATTTTATTTTATTTTATTCTTACGAATTATTTTTATTTTATTTTTATAGGCCTAAGTGTAATTTTAATTAAAATGTTCTGTTCTATGATATTAATATCTATATATTTTATTGTTTATTTTTTAATCCTCCCTATATTATTCTGCTAAGTTCCCATTCCGGTTTTGTACCGAAAATAAAGTCCTGTTAACACCAACCCACACATGGGGTACCTACAGGTTCCGCATAACCCCATGTGTGTCCGAAACGCACTCACTTCCTCTTCAAATGCCTCGCAATAAAAAAATACCTTAAAAATGTACATTTACAATGGGGAGCATCGTGACCTGGCGAGCCTGCCGCTAGAGCGCAGCGCGACGCTGCGGTGGCAGCCATCTGGCGGAAGCGCGGCGTACTGCTAGGCGAGCCTGCCGCCAGAGCGCAGGGAAGCGCGGTGGTGGCAGCCAACTGGTGGGAGCGTGGCGTACTGCTAGCTGAGGAGTCACAAAACACTGTTCTACTTAATTCTTTGTGTTCTTCTCATGTACGTATTCCGTTTAACAACAATAAATACATTTCTTCAACATTTAAAACTTCGATCTCCCACATTCTTCCCTACTACCCCATAAACTTACATTCACGTTGCGAAAGCTCGCACGGGTCCACTAGTATTATTTATTTTAACGTTTCTCTTTTTTTCCTTTTCCAGTAGTCTACCGTAGGTCAGCGAAATTAAGAAGTAATATTTTGTTTACAGAATTTGTATCATTTACACAAGAAATTCTGTTTAATTAAGGCTGAAAAATTTAACCAACATCACCTCGTTCTGACGGTCAGCAGAATTGAATAAACTGACAATGAAGACACTCTTTCATAGTGCTTGAGTTTGGAGGACTAAATCTCCGCAGAGTTGGCTAGCTTTTAAATGTACTCAAATGCGAGTGGTAACACCACCTCTGAGTAACTCGGAAAACGTGCATGTAATATTTTACTTTTTGTGTTTGAAGAACTCCTAACATTCTAAGTTCGCTCTTTTCGTGAACGTGAATGCTGTAAACCACATGTAATATGTTGTTGCTGTTGTTGTTAATTCATTTGTGGGGCTTGTGACTCCTTGGTCACCAGCCCCGTGTAGTTGGGTGTGCGTTGAACTTGTTTGATAACCTGTATTTCAGTGATGACTGTAGTAGTGTGTGTAACCGTATCAGGGACAGGGATGGGCTAGCTGCCCCAGGACTTACAATTAGGTAATATATCGTAATTTGCCTGGAGGGAGTGTGGTAAAACCCAGGGGAAGATAACACTCAAAATTGTCGCTGTCAGCGCCAGGATTTGAACCTACGATCTCCGGACTCTCTGCAGCTGCCCTCGCGGCCGAGGTGAATGATTTAACGAGCACAGTTACGCAACGGGGTGCATGTAAAAGGTGACAACGTTATAAAAAGTCATCAAAATTACATGGAAAGGGCTGTTCCAATTCTGATGAAAGTTTAAATGAAATGAGCTCATACTAACAAATACTGAGACCACTTGAATAATACTGTTAATAATAATAATAATAATAATAATAATAATAATATACCAGAATACAACGTATATAAAAATCATTATTAGATACGCGTTGTCTTCAAGTTGTAAGCCTGAATACGCAATTTCGCCGAGAGTTTTGTTAATAGAAGGCTTATGTTTTTTTCCCTTACGCGAACTACAGTCAAACCTTGTTTAATTTATAGGCCCATGTTTATTAAGTTATGTGAAAGCTATTTTATTTTGTCAAGCATTCTAAATTGAAATTAAGCTCGCCTTAAATATATTCATTTATATTTTCTCACATGTACGGCATATTTGTTATAGTATAGATTATTACTGACGAGTAACAATATTTTCTGTATAAGTGTTTCATTAAGTACTTCTAACAAACCTACAATTGAATGAAGTATATTTTGTAATCAATCAATCAATCAATGGCATTAGTTTAGCTAATTATACAGACCCAATCACAAAATATTAGCACCATATCCGAAGGCCACAGACGAGCTATTTCTACCTTTCTCGGAAGCAAGCGAGAGTTTGCGCAGCACGTGATTGGAATGCAGAGCGCAGTCACCACGCCAGGCAAGACAAGAAGTTGCTCGAGACTTCAATGATCGCATGGTAAACGACCTTCTCTTGGCAAACTGTGTAGTCACAAAATACAGTGTGATTGATTTCACAAACACTAAAATCGTGTTTTATTTTTCTGAAGTTTGAGGAAATGTGCCAGAATATGAACATGAATATCATAAGGAATGTAATGGTAATACGTTTTAGGGCCTAGAGACATATTGGTCATCAGCCCCGTGTACTTGATTGTGGGTTTTAATCTGTCTGCTAATCTGTGGTTCTGTGGTAACTGTAGTAGTGTGTGTAACTATACTTATTAGGATCGAAAATGGGGTAGGTGCCCTGGAACTTAGATAAGATACTATCCGGGAGTGTGGGAAACCCACGAAAAACCATGCTTATGATAGCCTCTGTCGGCACCGGGATTCGAATTTCCAATCTCCGGACTTGCTCACGGTCGTGGTGAGTAATTTAATGAGCATAGCTATTTCGCAGGATGGCATATAAACTAGAACCTAGCAATAAGAAATGTAGTTGTTTTTGTTTAATTCAGGGGCTTCGAGATCGTGGTCATTTAACCCCATGTACGAGGGAAGTTCCGAAAGTAACTTAGGTAATTTTATTGTACGAACAGATGGTACACCAGGTGACACAAGCAATCGCTATAAAAATCCACATCCATGGCTGGTTCAACGATGAAAGGAGCGTCAGTGGAGGGGGGGGGGGGGGGGGGGAATGACGCTTGTGCAGAGCGCCGACAAAGAGAGAGGAGCAGCAGACTTGCGTGCCCGATAGCATTCGAGTACAACTCACGATGGTAGACAGATGTGTACTGACAACGTGGTCGCCTATGGAAGTGCGTACTGTTATCCGGTATGAATGGGCACGTGGGAGTGGTGTGTAAGTCATCCATGATCACCTACAGACCGTGTATGGAGAAGCGGTCATGTCTCGTCAAATGGTCGATTGCTGTTGTTGCATGTTCAGTGAAGGACAGCAGAGTGTGGAGGATGAAGATCGAAGTGGGCGTCCCTCCACATACACGAATGTCAACAATATTGCTCGAGTTCAGGACATGGCGTTAGCGGACAGGCTCATAACGGTGTCAGACGTGACGTCCACACTGCGTATTGGTCATGGCCGGGCCCATCACATGCTCCATGACGTATTGTGTTAATGAAAAGTATCCGCAAGATGAGTATCGAGAAACCTGACCCCGGAACACAAGAGTGCATCGCAGAGCACAGAATGTTACTCGAGTAGTTTCTTCAAACTGATTGCACTCTACGACAAGTAGAAACTCATTTTCAGAACTTCCCTCGTAATTTTTAGTGTGTGTGTGTGTGTGTGTGTGTGTGTAGCCTAACTAACATACCTGTCTTTAAAACTGTCTGATAACTTGCATTATTGTGGTGCCTATAGCAGTGTTTGTTCTGTATTTGTAATTCAGATGAGGATTGGGAAGGAGTTGGCTATCGTCTTAAATTTTTGGAACCATCCCTGCATTTGCCTGGAGTAGAAGTAGGAAACCAAGGATAACCACCTCTAGGATGGCTGAGCTGCGGATCGAACACACATCTTCTCAGTTCTATATCACGGGTTTGAGTGTATCCCCTTTCAGCCCTCAGACCAGAATTACATTTCTTGACAGAGTCGGTACAGCCAAGAACGCAAGCCACATCACCAGGAGTGGACGATAATAAGAAACAAGTTATTGTATACTCATCTCTACAAAGTATAAAACAATGTCCCCGATTCTTTGATTTAGCGGGAAATCTCGAGAACCACTGGATGGATATTGATGCGGTTTTCACCATTCAGTAAAGGATTTCTCAAGGGAGGTTTCTGTAGAGAAAAATTCATTTATGACCAAATGAAGCCGGGCAGTAATGATTTCAGTGAATCGAGTCGAAGAAAAACCTGCCGTCCGTGCGCCTTTTAAGCTTACGCTGGGTAAACCGGTAAAAATCTGTATAATGTAAGTGTATGAATTGTTCAGCATGAAAAGTTCTAAAAATAAGTCCACGACAGCATACCGGTATCCTTTTCTTTAACACATCGCCCACTATAAGTGTTTTTACGTTTTCATTTCTTCCAACCATCTCCATTCAGTGGAAATTTAAATTATTAGCTTCGGAGCGAGTTTACGAGATAGCGAGCGAGCCTATCACCCCAGTTTCGGCCAGCATCAAACTGTCGAGTCTTGTCGAGTTCAGACTTCACAGAAGAGTATGTGTGTTTGGGAGTCTCGCTGTTCACCTCGGCTTTCCTGAATTCCATCTGGGACCCGCCGCCCATGCGCCTTTTAAGCTTACGCTGGATAAATCCTTAAAGATACTGGTGAAGCCAGGGCGGGTTGCTAGTTAAATCTAAATCACTGTGACATTATGGATGGACTTGCTTACTCCTTGAAGTTGGTATTTATGATTCCGCTACCAACCGTCACACACATCAAGCAAACTGGGAGACAATTACATTCAACTAGTAACGCACACATCCATATTTGGAAGGCTAATAACCGTAGTACCGTGCTTTAGAAGTCATGATGACCATTAGCTCAGAGTCCTGTCACAACCTACCAACAGTGTCCTACATGTCTTTCCACACAATGGCTCTCATAATTAATTCTATTACTGTGTTAGATAGCCATGTGTATGCGTGTGAGTAGGAGTGACTGTTTACTGTGTCGTCTGCAGGACAAACAAACCCTTTCTGAGTGATGTAGAGCTTGATTGTTGGCGGTGACAGAAAAACTTCTCAGCATTAGTTCCCTCGGTGGAGAAGTGGAAGATAGTTTGCCTCTAGATCGCAAGAGCACGTGTTCGATTCCCGAATAATGATAGTGGAATTTCAAGTCGAGGAAATTCCATGGCGCTCCGAGTCGTACAAATGTCGTCTCGTTAAAGACCTGTCCTACACATTTGGTGTTTGCAAGAGAAAATTAAATAAATAAGTCCAAACCATACGATTTAGATTTTGCTGGTAAATTGCACTTCAAAAAGTAATGTTAAAATTAGAGGATAGATCGCCTAAATGGTTTCAAGCTGCCATTGATTTTTATTAGGCCTACTATTTGTATTCTTTTTTCTTTCTCCGTTTCGGCCTGCTGTGGGCCACGTTACTACGAGGGCTGCTTTTTAAGTAAGGGCCGTCTTTTTTTTAAATTAAACGAACATTTTATTTTCAACCCACATTTATTTTTAGGTTTTATATACCTTCCTCTTTTTTTTCTACATAGTTGCCTTGTTTATTTAGGCACTTGTCATACCTTAAAACTAAGTTCTGAAATCCTTCTGCATAAAAGTTTGCCACCTGCTCTGACAACCAAGAATTCACACTTGAGGAAAATCCATTGATAGAGTGGTTATCATGAATCTTCGGTCCTCGTGAATTTTCGTGTCAATTGCAGTCACCAAGTCATCTGTGATCACAACCTGAGCGTTCATCGTCATGAATATTTTCACGGCCACTTTTGAACTCGCCTACCCACTTTCCCACTTTACCTTCCGTCATTGCATTATCACCACACACCTCACAAAGCTGACGATGAATGTCTGCAGCCGACATGTTTCTTGCACTCAAAAAACGTAACACAGATCGTACCTCACACGTGGCGGGCGAATCAATAATCTTGAACATTGTAAAGACGCACAGTTCAACCTACAGGTTAGCTACACAGCTGCAACTGACGCCTGCTTGTTCGCAAAGGATGCTGGGAGGTAGCGCGCACGCTTGTTGATGCGTGCGCACTAACTACGGGCTTTAAAAAACGGTCCTTACTAAAAAAACAGCCCTCGTACAATCTTTCCCAATATTCTCGTATTCGTGTTCTGTGAGCCTCCTTTCTTTCATCAGTCCACTTCTTGCTGGTTTTCAAATTTGGTTTTTCTTGGAAGTTCTTGTATGCTCGATGTCTTCTCTTGAGAGGTGCATGCTCCTGGATGTCCTCAAGTGTGATTTCTACTTCACGAAGATCTTTTTCAACTCGGTGAACCAGGATCCCTTGGTTTTCTTGCTGGTCTGTCTCTGCGAGCTCATGCGTGATTAAAATTGAATCCTCCTTTTCCGAATTGTGTCTATTATCCTCTCAATGTGCAGGTAGAGTTCGTTGTTATGCCGTCTCCTGTACTCGTCATTTTCTCTGATTTTTATTATTGATGTGTAACATATTTCCGCTCGGTTGCTGGATAGTTTTGTGGGAGTGATTTTGAAAATTGGGGACGGAAGTGGATCGGAACGATCGAGCTGGCAGTGGTGGATCAAACGGAAGTATGCACTGCCTGCTCGATCGATCGAACGGAAGTGTACTAGCTGGCAGTGGTGGACAACGGAAGTATGCACTGCCCGCTCGATCGATCAAACTGAAGTGTAAGTAAAAATGTAGACTTTCACGACCGGCGTTGAAATAGGAATCTCCGTTTCGCGGGCTTATAGGTCGTGTTCCAAGGACATTTTGTCCTTGCTGGCAGTGGTGGAAACGGAAGTATGCACTGCCCGCTCGATCGATCGAATGGAAGTGTGCCCTAGCTGGCAGTGGTGGATCGAACGGAAGTATAAGACGCACTGCCAACTCGATCGATCGACCCAGCTGGCACTGGTAAGAGAAACAATCAGCGCGCGGTGTCGAAAATTGATACTATGACACACTCTTGGCCATGTGGAATGTATATGACAAACTGAACGGTAAACGTTCATGCGAACTCTGGTGTCAAGTGAATTAAACAAATGACATGGTACATGTTCGAAGTCTTCGTATCAGAATTTAAATGGTAAAATGCCTTAATATCGAACATTATAATAGTCGGCATTGCATTGGCATAAGGCATTTGAAACTCAATGTCACTCAGGAACATTATCGAAACAAGCAAAATATAAATGAAACTTAATTCCGTAATGCAGTATTATTGGAACGTGGAAATAAGTCACCATCTTGTGCACAATATTTGCGTAGTCGAAATAGCCGTGGGGTCATTGCGTATGTCTGTGATTCTAGGGTACTTGGGTTCGGATCCTGGGCGGGGTAGATATTTTTGCTGCCAGATTATCATTTTAAACGATATTTAACATATCAATATGGCTAATTTTAACAGAATCCATATGAAATTACGTGTTGGTCTGTGAGTTTATAAGGAATTTAAAGTTATGAGCGGTGTCGCGTCTATTAATCTAGTTGATCCATATCGTATTCTTTATTTAGGCTAGTGCTGGTGGAAGCTACAAATCATCTAATAAAATGAGTTCCGTATTATAAACTACAATATCTGTAAATCACTCCCTTTTACAATAGATTAATATCTGTGCCAATAATACTATAAAATACCGGTGTATCAACAATTTCACGTGAGGTGTCTTCTATGTCAGATGTTACACATCATATGCGACTACTGTAAGGCTCGTAATTTTTATTATTATATATATATATATATATATATATATATATATATATATATATATATATAATTCGTTGAGGCCATCTAGGACCACGTTAAGTCTTGCTACACTTGGGAATTTGCTTCGCCTTCCTCTGAGCCCAGAATTCCCTCATTCTCTGTGAGTGGGCCATCTTGCGCTCCGCTGTCCAAGTGGTACCTTGTCTTCTTTTCGGGTTCGATGTCTCGTCTCGGGTTAGCCCATTAGTCAGTATCTTTTTGCGGAAGAGATCTCTATTGAAGGCGTCGTCGGGTTTTAGATGCAGCTTTTTTAGGTCGTCTTTGGTATTCATAAACCAGGGCATTGTGGTTTTGGGTTTGGAGTCAAAGAAATGAAAAATCTGTTTAGTCAGCCTGTTTCCGTCCATTCGTTTGAGATGACCGTAATACCGTGCCCGCCTTTTACGGATCGATTCTGAAATTTTCTCTATTTCACTGTAGACTTCTTTGTTGGATTTTTTTTATAGTGGATACCATTCTTGTAATTTGATCCCATTATACCTCTGACGATTTTGCGCTCTTTTTTCTCCAGTTCTTCAAGGAGTCCTTTATTAGCATTTAGGGATAGGGTTTCGGCTGCATACATAACTACTGGTTTCAGAACAGTTTCATAATGACGTAGTTTAGTATTTTTGGACAGGCATTTTTTGTTGTATATTGAGCGCGATGTTTGATAGGCTATTTCGAGTTTGCGTACTCGTTCCTTGAGTGCTTCTTTGTCCAGTCCACTTTTCATGATGATCTCTCCGAAGTACTTAAATTTTTCTACTCTGTTGATCTTCCCGTATTTTGTCTGCAGTTTTGCTGGGGCGTCTTTGATGTTGGTCATTACTTCTGTTTTTTCGAATGATATCTGCAAGCCAGTTTGTTCAGCGATTTCTTTTAAAAGGTCGATTTGCATCTTAGCAGTTTCTACGTCGTTCGACAGAATGGCGATGTCATCAGCGAATGCTAGACAGTCGACCATGATCCCCTTGGATTTTTCTCCCATTCTCAGAGGGCTATACTCACTTTCTAATAATTTTGTTCGCCAGGTCCGAATGACTTTTTCGAGGACGCAGTTGAAAAGCATTGGAGAGAGCCCGTCACCTTGTCTGACTCCCGTTTTGACCTCAAAGGAATCCGACAGACATCCCAGGAGCTTTACTTTGGATTTTGTTTCAGTTAGGGTGGCTCTAATTAATGCCAGCAGTTTCAGGTCAACCCCGAATTCGTTGAGGATGTTCAACAGAACTTCGCGGTCTATCGAATCGTAAGCCTTCTTAAAGTCCACAAAGACTGATACGTACGATTTGGACCTGGGATTGCAATATCTAATGATTGTTTTGAGGTTGTGGATCTGTTCGGCAGTTGAACGACCCTTTCTGAATCCCCCTTGGTATTCTCCTATTTGATGCTCGACTTCGGCTTCTAATCGCTCCAGGATAGCAGGTGAGAGAATTTTGTATGTTACCGGTAGGAGGGATATTCCTCTGTAGTTGTTGACGTTTTTCATGCTGCCTTTCTTGTGTAACGGATGGATCAAGGCCGTTTTCCAATCTTCTGGTAGAATTTCATTTTTCCAAATTTGTTCTATTTGCTTCTGCAAGATTTCAACTGCTTCTTCGGGAGCATATTTCCAAAGTTCTGCAACTACAGAGTCTTCCCCGGGCGCTTTGTTGTTTTTTAGTCGAGCAATGTGACGCTTGATTTCGTCTTTGTTGGGTGGTCTTGATTCTGAGCATCTGCGAATGGGTTCCTCGGTCTTGATGGGATTTTTGGGTTGGTCGCAATTTAGTAAATTCTTAAAGTAATCAGCTAGGATGGTACAATTTTCTTCATTTGAAGTCGCCAGTGTACCGTCCTTTCGCTGAAAGCATAACGACGGAGGTTTATAACCCGTAAGTTTCCTTTTGAACGTTCCGTAGTATTCTCTGGTGTTGTTTCTTTTAAAGTCTTGGTCGATCTTCTCAATAAGTGACTCTTCATATTTACGTTTCTCAGCTCGGATCACTTTAGCTGTCTGGGCTCGTTGGGCTTTGTAGGTTTCCCAATCAGTTTGCGATTTTGTTGAGTAATATTGTTTCCATGCATCGAGCCTTTTCTTGAGAACTGAAACACATGTATCATTCCACCAGGCATGTTTCTTGCTTCTTTTAATTTCAACAATTTCCTTGGCAGCCTCGATCAGGCGGTTTTTTGTGTTGCTAAAGTCACAGTCGATTGGTTGAGCCTTTTCCTGGAACTCGGTTACATTCTGTTTGAGTTTATCAGTGTCGAAGCGAATAATTTGTTTGGGCGTCTTGTTGGTGTTTGAAGGGACCGGTTTGAATTTAATTATGGACATATAGTGGTCTGAAGCCACGTTTATGCCTTTTTTAACCTTAACATTCATAATCTCAGGGCTGTTCTTCCTAGAGATTGCTACGTGATCTATTTGAAACTCTCCGATGGCGTCGACAGGAGATCGCCATGTTGTCTGCTTTCTGGGAAGATGGCGAAAGTGTGTCGACATGATCTGCAAGTTATGGTTTTCGCAAATGGAGACCAATCTCTCACCATTTTGTGGGCAGGATAGTTTCCAATGATTTTCCTATACTTGTGTTCTCGACCAAGTTGAGCATTGAAGTCCCCCATAAGAAGTTTAACATGGTGTTTAGGAATTTTGGCGAGCTTTTCATCCAGTAGGTCCCAAAAGTTATCCACTTCGTCCGGGTCAGATCTGTTCTTGTCATTTGTGGGGGCATGTGCGTTAACTAGGCTGTAGGTTTTGTTGGCGCATTTGATTGTTAATATGGATAATCGGTCATTAACTGGCTCAAAATTTGCGACCGACTTAAGGATTCTGGTTCTCACAGCAAACGCTGTTCCAAGCATCACAGATCCATTGAGGACCCTCTTTTGAGCTCTGCTCTTGAAAAAGCGGTAACCTTCAGATTCGAAAGTCTCTTCGTCTGGGTAACGTGTTTCTTGTAGGGCAATGATACATATCTGATTTTCATGTAGTGCGTCGGTGAGAGTTTTCAGTTTGCCAATTTGTGTAAGGGTGTTAATGTTGAACGTTGCCAGAAAGGTTTTTGATTTGGTTCTGAGTTTCTGACTGGTTGGGATACACCGAGACGCTCCGACTCGTCTCTCGCATGATGTCGAGTCTCCCCCAGAATCCGAATGAGACTCGTGCGTCGTAGGCTTCACGACGAGGGATTTATCCGAAGACTTACCCCCTGGGGTAAAAGAAATGTTAAAATGTTTTGCCATCATGCTCACTTGACTTGAGTTTGTTTTGGACGCATACGCATCCATGTTGCAACTAAGGTTGTTAGCCCTAGAGGTTGCCTCAAGATGTTTTTAATATTATTATTATTATTATTATTATTATTATTATTATTATTATTATTTAAATTGCTTATCTTCCCAGCTTGGCTAAACCCACAGACTCTACGGTGGATCATTCCTCTATCGTCGCAAGGACGGTGTCTGGGAGCTGAGCACACCTTGTCCGCAGATAAAACTCGAGAAGGTGACACGCCGATCACCCAGGCGACCGCTAACACTAACATGGATCTAATTAAGGAAGAGTCAGAGAAAGATTTTAGAAGAAATCAGACCGTGGATCTGTTAAAAGGATCCGTCCCGGCATTTGCCTGGTGGTGAAAATTGGAATGTCGTTTTCAGGACGGCTGAGGTGGGAATGGAACTCACGCTCTTCCGATGCCGGTGAGAAACGAGCTAGCGCGTTAGCACTCTCGGCCACCGTGGCTGGTCAACACTTATTACTATTATTAAACTGATATGATAGTAGCACGAAGGATTGCTGGGGCAAAGAAGAAAGTATTTGCAGGAAGGTACTCGTATTGAAGGGAGAAATGCTAAGTTAGAAATTAACATGCTAAATGAAGCTGTTCGTATGAGATGGTGGGATCATGAGAAGAGAATGGGGGAAGAGAGAGTACCATAGAGGCTTTAATGAGTTTGGCTGTGGAAGGTAAGAAAAGCAGAGGTAGACGTAGGAAGCGATGGTTATATTCAGAGTTAAACGACTTCAAAGTAAAAGGTGTCGAAGCAGAGAAGGCCATAGTGCTATTGGCTAATAAGGGGATCATGGAGTCGACTTGTTCACTAACAGAGGCTTACAGACTAGACTGGACACTAAATGACAAAACAGTCTCAAATGAAACTGTACGAGTCATGTTATTATTATTTATTATTATTATTATTAATATTATTATTATTACTAAGCCTCCGTGGCTTAGGCGGCAGCACGCCGGCCTCTCACCGCTGAGTCCGTGGTTCAAATCCCGGTCACTCCATGTGAGATCTGTGCTGGACACAACGGAGGCAGACAGGTTTTTCTCCGGGTACTCCGGTTTTCCCTGTCAAAATTTCATTCCAGCAACACTCTCCACCATCATTTCATTTCATTTGTCATTCATTTAATCATTGCCCCAGAGGAGTGCGTCAGGCCTCGGCAGCCGGCACAGTTCATATCCTCGCCGCTTAGATGGGGGCTTCATTCATTCCATTCCTGACCCGGTTGGAGACTGGAAGCAGGCTGTGGATTTTCATTTTTCATTATTATTACTCAACTTTTGAGTAGGTTTCTTAGTCCAAGCGTCCACCTCGTTGCGTGTGGCTAGCATTCTTGGCTGTAACCGCAGAGGCGCGGGTTCGATTCCCGGCTCTTTCAAGAAATGTAATTATGGTCTGTGGTCTGGAACGGTGTCAGCCTCGTGAGGTAAAACTGAGAAGAGGTGGGTTCGATTCCTACCTCAGCCATCTTGGAAGTGATTTACCGTGGCTTCCCACTTCTACTCCAGGGAAATGCCGAGATGCTACTTAACTTAAGGCCACGGCCACTTCTTACCCAAATCCTACCTCGATTACAAGTAGGTCTATACACACTAGTACATACATTACAGGTTATCAGACAACTTCTACACACACCCAATTACACGGGGCTACATGACCACGATATCGCAAAACCCTCAAAACAATCAACAACGGACATTATTCCACAAAAATGGTACCTTGTTTTATCTTATAGTTAACGTAGGTAAACTTTCATTAAGTAGTTAAGGATGGTCCTTCCGTTATTTGTATGACTCAGAAGAAGTCGTCCCGAACATTAACTCCCCGATCCTGACCTAATTTTGTACACATGTTTTAGACCATAATAATTACTTATATGATGGTGCTCACAAATTTACTTGAGTCTTTTCTAGATTGGGTGAATTAGCTCGAGATTAAATATGCATGCGATGTGTAGCATCGTTTAAAGAGTCACCATAGCTCCTTCCCTCACAGATAGACTGGCGAAGAAAGTACGATCAATTAAAGATTGCAAAGATTCGTCTCTCGCTTATATGTAGTCTATATTGGTGCAATTACACAAACACTTGCAAAGTTCCAAGTGAATCTGGGGACAAAATAACACCACACATGCTCTTCTTGTACTCATTCACGTGGCCAAGTTTTTTAAAAAATCGGAGAGTTCACGTTCCCTAAGTTGTTAGCTATAAAGGCGTGAAGGCGTAGCGGTTAAGCTGCTTCCCTCCTACCAAGGCGGATTCGATTCGATTCCCGTTTGCTGCACGTAGGATTGTCTAGATGAAATGTTACGCCTGGAGGTTCATATTTCACGTAGGCCTAAGAAAAGAAGTCCCGTGACTTATGATCGCGAGATGAACGGTCATGTAAAACTACGGGCTTCCTTTCATCCTTCTTTCCTTCATTCATTCCTTGCTTTCTTTCTTTCTTTCTTTCTTTCTTTCTTTATTTCTTATTTTCTTTGCTTCCTTCCTTTGTTCCTTCCTTCCTTCCTTCCTTCTTTTCTTACTTCCTTTCTTGCTTTCTTCCCTTAATCCTTCATTAATTCCTTGCTTTCTTCCATCCTTTCGTCCTTCCTTAATTCCTTTCTTCTTGTCTTGCTTTCTTCCCTTCATCCTTCCTTCTTTTTCTTCCTTCCTTTCTTCCTGTCTTGCTTTCTTCCCTTCATCCCTCCTTCCTTCTTTTTCTTCCTTCCTTCCTTCCTTCCTTCCTTCCTTTACTTCCTTCCTTTCTTCCTTTTTTCCTGTCTTGCTTTCTTCCCTTCATCCTTCCTTCCTTCCTTTCTTCCTTCCTTTACTTCCTTCCTGTCTTCCTTTCTTTCTGTCTTGCTTTGTTCCCTTCATCTCTCCTTCCTTCTTTTTTCTTCCTTCCTTCCTTCCTTCCTTTCTTCCTTCCCTTACTTCCTTCCTTCCCTTTTTCCTTCCTTTACTTCCTTCCTTCCTTTCTTCCTTTCTTCCTGTCTTGCTTTCTTCCCTTCATCCTTCCTTCCTTCTTTTTCTTCCTTCCTTTCTTCCTTCCTTCCTTTACATCCTTCTTTTTCTTCCTTCATTTCTTCCTTCTTTTCTTCCTTCCTTTACTTCCTTCCTTTCTTTCTTCCTTTCTTCCTGTCTTGCTTTGTTCCCTTCATCCTTCCTTCCTTCCTTCTTTTTCTTCCTTCCTTCTCTGCTTTCTTCCTGTTTTGCCTTCTTCCCTTCATCCTTCATTCCTTTCTCCCTTCGATCCCTTTCTTCCTTCCTTTCTTCCTTCCTTTCTTCCCTCCTTTCATCCTTCCTTTCTTTCTTGCTTCTTTCCTATTCTTCCTTCTTTCTTCCTCCCTTCCCTCTTTTTTCTTTCTGTTATTTCTTCCTTCCTCCTTTTCTTTCTTCTTTTTTCCCTTCTTTTCTTCCTTCCTTGTTAGCTGGGTTAGATGAAAGGTGAGATTGTAGTATAATATATTGCCTACCAAAGGTGCAATATACTTGGGGTTAAGATAAGTGCTCTATGATGTCTATATTAACATGCTTGTACTGTTGTTACACCAACGATGCCACATGTGGTAACCTTTCGTGGTCAAAATACATATTATTTCATGAAAATTACTTGCTCCGAATGGCAGCAAAACACAGGTCCATTGTAACAGTGCGATCAGAAAGTGCAATTGGCGCTCCTCTGTCACGACTCACACCGCGCCTGGAGGCCCGAAGGCATTCGTGTAAGTTGCACCCGAGTTCAAACAGCATTGCATACTAAACGTGCTGCAAGCAGTTCACCTCACCGCAAACGAGACGTAACTTAAGAAGAAATCTGGTATAGAGAAGTCTATTAATCTGAAAGAATAATTGTGCTTTCTCTTGCGTTTTTATACGTAATGTCCCACTAATACCTACATCACAAATGAAGCATAGAAAATTTCTGAGTATTGCTAAACTTTTTGTTCGACCCTGGCAAAATGTAAATATTATATGTCAGAAAACTGAACTATAACAAGGCTCATTATAGCACAGGTTTTCATTAGGATACAGTTTCTCCCACCAATCAGAGCCCAAGAAACAGTTGTGTGACCAATTAGGTGAGAATAGCATCGCACCTGCGCTCACTTCCATGGCCCCTATTATAAATTTCACTGCGTGGCGAGTATCATCGTGATGTATTCCAGGAGGCCATGGTCAAATACAAGTAATTCTCTGCGTCCCATGCGCCCTGTTCAGTACATAAAACTGTTGAAATCTTGACAGATATTTATGAATATTTATGTTCGAACATAAAATAGTTATAATTATCGTCGAACATAAACAGTTGTATGCAACTCTCCTATAACGCTACGCTCGTTTTATAAACATAGTCGTGTCTTAATTATTGCCATTATAGGCTCGTTGCATAATGTACTATTAAAATAGGAGTAAAGCTTCCAGGAGAAACAATTTGACTCTGATATTTGCTAAACTTAAAATTAGGTGTAAAGCTTCCAGGAGAAACAATTTGACTCTGATATTTGCTGATGCAATTATCACCTTAGCCGATTCACCTGGGGATTTGAATGAGTTTTTAAATGGTATGAACTCCATCTTGAGGAAGGAATTCATGATGAATATCAATAAATGTAAAACAAAATAATAGAATGGAGCCGAAATAAATCAGAAACTCCTATTGACGTCAAATTGGCAGGTGAAAAGCTAAAGGAAGTAGGAGACTTCTGCTACTTAGGATGCAAAATAATCAGTGATGAACGAAGCAAAGAGGATATCTAAAGTGGGTTGGCACAGGCATGGAAAGCATTTCTACAGAAAAAAAAATTCTGTTGACATCAAATACAGATTTAGGTATTAGAAAGTCACTTCTGAAAGCCTTTATCTGGAGCGTGGCACTCTATAGAAATGAAATTTGGTCTGTCAACGCAGGAGAAAATAGGAGAATAGAAACATTTGAAACGTGGTGTTACAGGAGAATGATGAAGATCACATGGGTAGATAGAGTAACAAATAAAGAGGTATTGAGACGAGTGGGTGAGGAGAGATGTTTCGGGTAGGACACATACTAAGACACCCAGTAATAGTCAACTTAGTTATGGAAGGAGGGATTGAGGGCAAGAAAAGTAGAGGTAGATCAAGGTTAGAATATGTTAAATAGATTGCTCCGTATGTAAGGTGTGGCAGCTATGTAGAGATGAAACGATTAGCTCAGGACAGGGTGGCTTGGACCTCTGCATCAAACCAGTCAAATGACTGAAGACTCACACAACAACTAATCATCCAGCACCATATTACCATTAGGCTTTATACAGTCGAAGGTCGAAGGTTTCTGGGGCGGGGCCCATAAGAGGCTTAATATGTAAATAAAAAGGCTAAACATTAATAAATAAATGTAAAAATTTATAAAAGTTACTTTCTTCGGTTTTTTCCCAATTAATTGGGGTCGACGGAGCCAACCAGGCTCATTTTGGTTTTGGCCGGGGATTATAGGCCGGGGATTTAAGGCCGGGGATTTAAGGCCAAAACCAAAATGAGCCTGGTTGGCTCCGGCGACCACAATTAATTGGGAAAAAGCCGAAGAAAGTAACTTTTATAAATGTTTACATGTATTTCTTTATGTTTATTTATTTACTTACTTATTAAGCCTCTTATGGGCCCCGCCCCAGAAACCTTGGACTGTAGAAAGCATATAAAATAAATAAATAAATAAATCAATGAATGAATTAATGAATAAATGATTAAATAAATAAATAAATCATTGAATGAATTAATGAATAAATTATTAAATGAATAAATCAATAATTCAATATATCAATGAATTAATTAAATCATAAGAAAATTCGATATTAAATAAATTAAATAATAAATAAATAAAGCCTCCGTGGCTTAGGCGGCAGAACGCCGGCCTCTCACCGCTGAGTCCGTGGTTCAAATCCCGGTCACTCCATGTGAGATCTGTGCTGGACAAAACGGAGGCAGACAGGTTTTTCTCCGGGTACTCCGGTTTTCCCTGTCAATTTTTCATTCCAGCAACACTCTCCACTATCATTTCATTTCATCTGTCATTAATTTAATCATTGCCCCAGAGGAGTGCGTCAGGCCTCGGCAGCCGGCACAGTTCATATCCTCGCCGCTAGATGGGGGCTTCATTCATTCCATTCCTGACCCGGTCGGAGACTGGAAGCAGGCTGTGGATTTTCATTTCAATAAATAAATAAATAAATAAATAAATAAATAAATCAAGTAAAACATTACTAAATAAATGTAAAAAATAATACAAAATAATAATAATAATAATAAATGAATGATGAATTAATTGTTAAATAAATAAATAAACTAATGGCAACTTAATGTTAACGTCGTGCCCAATTGTATTAGGTGGGAAATATGTGACTCCTGTAAAAAAAACAAATAATGATTATATATTTGCAACGATTACTCGGGAGGTTAAACGTATGACATGTGTCGTTCGTCAAGTAAATATCATATACAAGGCAATCCAAAACAAAATTACGAGGCCTATAGTCATTTCTAATCACAAATAGTTACCGCCCTCCTACACTAACCCACGAAGGTGTGACAAAATCTTCTTGAAATGCGGCCAGTGTATCTTTTGTATACTTTAGCAATACACCCCTGAAATATAACTATTTATTATAATATACACAAGACAACTGCTAGAGGAAAGTACCCAATCCCGGGCCCGGTTCTTAATGCGAGCCCCCAGGCTTACAGCTCTGTACAGTGCTGCTACCCATTGTAAATGTACTGAAGTAGTAGGTCCTAAGATGACCAGAACCACAGATTACCTACTACTAAAGATAGCCGACAGCCATGCTAATTCTTGGCACCTAAGACTTCAGCGCTGTCTGGTGTTTGACCGCGGTACTAGTTGAGCACGGCTGTGCGGGTAGCCTACCCCACCCCTTCCCCTCGTTCCGCTAAATATTCTCGTCCTAACTGCTCTGCCCACTTCAATGTTCCGAAAATCACAATCTTCCCAATACTTATAGCACACGTTTTTAAGTGTGGAGATAATAATATGATCTACACGAAATAAATCACATTCAAAATAGCAATAACAGTTTTTTTTAATAATACCAAAGTGGGAAATTGTGAATTCCGGAACTCTGAAATGAGCATCAAAGCATTTAGGACATGACCTCATCAATAATTTACATGTTTACATTTCTTTCAGTTGCAATTGGAGCATATTGCATTGACGAGAATTAGGCTACTATAAGGTCTGCAGCATATTATTACTCAATTTAAAAAAAATGGTCCCTTCCAATTAACCACTGTAGGCCCAATTATAACCGATTAGTTCCGAGATTAAACTAGAAAGGAAAAGTACTGGGAAGGGAGAATATTCATGTCTTAAAATGCTTGATGCTGTTCGCAATAACAGGAAATTTTTAAGAGAGAATACTAAGGAAATAGGTGGTGTAACCTGATCCTCATCACACTAAAATTGTTTGTGTAATTAATGCCAAATTCATTAGTTTCAGAAAAATAATTGGATATCACAAAATTTATATACAGTAGTTCATTTGATATTCCCTTTAAAATATATCCAGTCCACCAATTTTGAAGGGTGAAATACAGTAAGTACATGTACATAAACAAATTTCATGGCACACTAATACAGTAAATTCTATGACATGCTGTGAAGGGGAAAGGAGAAATAGGACTTTCAATGAAAAACAAGAAACACACTCAATACTGCTAGAAATCATCATGTTTTATTTAAAAAGTTTGTCAACTAAGAAAAAATAACAGGGAGAGCCAAAATCAAACTTAGCAAAAATACAGTAATCAAATCTGGTCCTTTTAAAAGTATGTGTTGAGGCATGTTCTTCTTTCTTGCCAAGGTATAACGGTAGGCTACAACACATGATAATGGACCTATTACCTCCTTGACGCCATGGCTGACACCGATGAACCGCAAATTCCTACATCACATGCAAGTTTGTATGTTGAAACAGTTAACTTAATAAATGTGTAATGCTTGAAATGGAGAACTTGAATTTGCTGTTATGTGTATGTTTGCACCTACTATAACTATATTTTAAAAGAATCTCTTATTGTAGAATCATTGTGTTTTTTATATTAATTTTAGGGCTTTTGATAACATATTCATTTAGCCCCATATATTTGGAAGTGTATTGGATTTATATGATAATCTCTGTTATTGTGGTATCTGTAGTAGTGTGTAGGCTATACTTTCTGTAATTCAGATGAGGACTGGAAAGGTGGCAGCCATAGTTAGGGACATTTATTTTTAAGAATTTTTAATAATATGCACTAAAATGAAATTGAAATACCAACAGGAACAGTTACAAATTCCCTGTCCACTCAGCCTAGATATTCTGCAGATCTCTTCTGTGGGCCTCAACATTTTTTTATTTTATTCCTTTCCTGATGGAAATCCGGTAGTACCTTATTTCAACTCCTGGGGCACCTCCCCAAGCCTGTCCCTTATAAAGCTACACACACTACTACAGTCATCACATAATCGGAGCAATTCTACCCACACCCAACTGCATGGGGCTGATGACCAAGATGTCCCAAGCCCATAAAATGAATTAACAGCAGACAAAATCAAGTCATTATGTTATTTTGTGTTGTGTTGGATTCTGACACATGTATGCGTTTGACAGAGTGCCATTTAAGATCATGAATAGGAATGAATGAATACGACTACCCTACTTGTTTACGGATTTACAGGAGGCAGTCAAGATAGGAATTACCTAGAAATTTATATTCTGTATGTGTGGGAACCCATGATAAACCACTTGCTGGGTGGCTAAGCGGAGAATCAAACCCAACATTTCCCGGTTTACCTCACTAGGCTGTGTGTACCCTGTTCTTACCCTCAGACTAGAATTAGATTTCTTGACATTCAGCAATCAAACATGGACCCCAGAAGTGTCAACCAAGAACTATACCACCTGGTTGGTCTCATTGATTTTTAAGAATAATATGTACTAAAAAGAAATTGAAATTGATCCAAGTTATTTATTTTTACTGTGCTTCGAATGGAGGTTGCGGCGTTGTGTATAGTGCAGCCATTATATCCAATGTTGCAATGAGTAAATGTTCCCCGATATTGGTATAGGACACATTACCTGTATGTACTCTGAATAAGTGAAGCAATAGAGCAATACTTAATTAAATTACTAGAACTGAAAGTACCGGTAACAATTCCATAGCCAAAATTGTGACGAGCCTTTTATTTCTTAGTTGTTTTGCAGAAAATACCGTACTAAGAGTGTAGAGTTGAAATACAACTTGAACAAGAACACGACAGCCTAGAATAAATACACACGAGACACGACAATAGAGCACTTTAGAACAGTAACGAGAGCAAACTTTCAGTGGAGATGTTGGCAACCATGTGAATACAAACAATTTATGACCAGAACGTAAAACTATGCCAGCGCTCAGAGCATGTTAAAACAATTGGGATCAGTTCAGTCGTTTGCAAGCGACTTGTTTATGTTACGGTGAGTAGTCGTTGAATTCATTCGACTGTTTTCTAAAAGCAGTCAAACAAGTCGATGGTTTTAACTTTTGTCAGTCGACTGCTGATGCCCATCTCTACTAAAACAATTGACAACCAGAATCAATTTGAGCGTACACACCCTCCAACTTGCTAAAATGCTATTAATATTGGATCCCAATATAAAATATTTTCTGATTTAATTTTCCTGGAAAATCTATTCTATGTTTGCATCGATCATTACCATCACGCTATGGGGAGAATTTCATAATAATTTTCTTGTAATTCATTTATCACGCGGTAGAATAAATGAATGAAATTCAATCATAAAATAAATAGAACTCTAAGCCATAATTGGTAAGCCCATGTTCAAGTTGTGTAATAATTCAAGAATGCACCCAATTCTCATTAAAAGTGTATAGACTGTGTTAAGGAGTTCAAATATAACCTAAATATTGAATGCTTAACATTTCCAATGAAATGACATACCGGTACATATATATTTGGTCAACTGGACGTAGGCTATTTCATTGAAAGAATCTACGAACAAGAAACTGTATAAAACTATAGGCACCTACAGCCGTCAAGCTGTCCTCACAGTACCCGCTGGAGATTTACATCACCACTCTATCTGTACGGTACCTCGAGATAAGCCTAAGTGCGCCAACTGTGAGGGAACACATAAACTCTTCCATCCCTGCCCTCATGTATTTGCCACTAACCCCCCCTCCCACACAGCACGCCACTGCTCTGACCCAGTTGTTAGGCCTGCTACAACAACCCTGTAAACTACAGCTAAACCAAACCCAGAACCCCCTAATACACTTCATTTGCAGAGCAATAAAATCCATAAAACAACTCCGCAACAAGCTTCACAAAACTCTAAATTATAAACGAAAAGACTACTCCACAAACACCAAAATCAGTAAACCTCCCTCATTTCAGCCACACTACACCTTAAACAGACATAGAAAGCATAGTCATGACCCCTTCATGGAGTAGGCTATTGTCTAAACACGATTATGTCTCCTTCAACTTTACTGAAGACTTCATTAAATTCTATTAAAAATTCATAAACTCATTCCACAAATCTTAAAATCAGTATACATCCCTCATTTCAGTTACTCTATTCAATAAACAAACATGGAAGGCATAACCATGACCCCTTCATGGAGTAGGCTATTGTCTAAATCTGACCACGCATACTACAACCTTACTCTAATTCAAAATTACAGCCAAATGATCCATCTGACTGGGAGGCTTGCCTGGGATGATGGGCCAGAAAACCGGGAGTTCAAGCATAACCTAAATATTGAATGCTTAACATTTCCAATAACTTGGACAACTGGATTTAGGCTATTTCATTGAAAGAATCAACGAACTGTATAAAACTATAGGCACCTACAGGTATACTTAACTTATTAATTAAAGCTCTACAATAAACATACAGCACAGTGAATTGTATAGCATGAAGTTATCCTGAAGAAGTCGTTTGATTAGAACGACTACTTAAATTCGAATGATTCCATTCGCTTGGAATTAGTCGTTTGCCAACGACTTGTTTCATTCCAATGATTTCCAACGATTGCTTTGGGATCAGTCGTTTACAACGACTACTTCAATTCGAATGATTCCATTCGCTTGGAATTAGTCGTTTGCCAACGACTTGTTTCATTCCAATGATTTCCAACGATTGTTTTGAGATCAGTCGTTTGCAAACTACTTGTTTATAATACGGTGAGTAGTCGTTGAATTCATTCGACTGTTTTTTAAAAGCAGTTGAATAAGTCGATTGTTTTAACTATCGACTAATTCGACTGTTTTCAGTTGACTGCTGCCCATCTCTACACACAGCTAATTTTCTACACCAGCCGCTACTGAGCACGAGCTGTGACTGGCTTAGACATTAGCATCCTACGTGTTGAAAAATATTGTAAGTAACGTGTAGGAATAAAATACTACCTATAGGTATGTCAACCATTACATTGGCATATAATAAATGAATTATATTTATCTTGTATCTATCTATCCCACGATATAACATAATACAAGGTGAAGAGTCCTTTAAAACAAATTGTTTACTGTGATACTGGAAGAAACAATACAACACAGTGGTAATAGTTCTAGCCTGCACCTATTTGTTAATAAAATGTCATGTGATTTCACTCAGATCTCTGTTGTAGTGGCTTATTATATGTGCACCTTGTAACTTAATAGTACATTATGCAACGAGCCTATAATGACAATAATTATAACTATTTTATGTTCGAACATAAATATTCATAAATATCTGTCGAGATTTCACCAGTTTTATATACTGAACAGAGCGCATGGGATGCAGAGAATACCTTGTATTTGACCATGGCCTCCTGGAATATCTCACTATGACACTCGCCACGCAGTGAAATTTAAAATAGGGGGCCATGGAAGTGAGTGCAGGTGCGATGCTATCCTCACCTAATTGGTCACACAACTGTTTCTTGAGCTCTGATTGGTGGGAGAAACTGTATCATAATGAAAACTTGTACTATAATGAGCCTCATTATAGTACAGTTTTCTGACATAATATTTACATTTCGCCAGTGTCGAACATAAACATATTAACCAATCTTCTTTACACTGTTTTATGAGTTAACACCACATCAAAACTGATGAGGATTTATTTTAGTTGGACACAGAAGCTTATTTATTAATGTAATAGACATCTATGATTGATGAAACCCATAAGATTGCCTCTCTCACCTTTCAGAAAATAACTAAAATTTTAATTCTGCGATTAATGTAACTAATCCACGTGTGTTTCTATTACACAACAATTAAGGGTAACTCCAGCATATCTTCTAGATTTTTGATGTGTCTGGTGAGTGGTTTTGTTACTGCTTCTGCAGGTATCACCCTTCTGAAAGATGTCTCATCGTTTCTAATTCTATTCTTAATCCTCTGCCAGAGGAGAAATAGTTTTGCAACGCATGAATACAGTACTGTAGCTGCTGAATTTTCTAAAAATAATTATGGAATGATGGGAAGAAAATAAATATAGCCTATTCTAAAATAACAACATACGCATAAAATGAAACCATTCTGATGAACTTAATATGCTTCAAATTCAGAGTACAAATGCGTTCACCATTTGGTGCTTCGTTCATTTGTATATTTGGACCAAAATGTAGACCTCTGAAATAAATTTTAATGTTGGACTTTGCTCCACAGAACAAGAGCACACAGCCACCCATAGGACCAGTGTGTATTAAGATTTTAGAACCTGTAATTACAGTTCTACATCAGTAATGGCATTACTACATATTCGACCAACTGAATACTTGCCACTGCACCAGTAACTAACATGTGCAAGAACTGATCTTTTTTGAATACGGTACCAATTATTTGAAATTCAAGGAAGGGGAAAATATTAAAGCTTAGACACGTTGCCATGAGCTATGACATTTTTAATCTACCGCAATGTAAAATGAATTATTAACACTCCTCAAGAACTTGAGTACACATATGCAATAGGCTCATGGTACTGTATGTATCTCTGCAAGATGTAATCAAGTTGAAAACATTACGGTAACATAGACTCTTACCTGGTCATTTCTCAGGAGAGTAGGCCAAATTGCCACATTCATCTGCTATTTCGAGAACAGCAATTTACGATTTGTTTGTTCACAGAATTTGGTAGGCCTACCTGTGGAATAAATAATAGTGAAAGTGTAATTAATATGTCAAGTAGAATATCACCTGTACACTGCGTCTAATATCAATTCAAAACTAGGCTACCGGTACGGTATATTTTTCACAGGCACTACAGAAACAAGTTTTCACTTAAACTCTTAAAATAAGCGTACTTACTTGGCGTAGCAGAAGAAGAACTGTTCACTTCTCATTACCAAGAAGACGATTTGATGAAAGAAAGATGAGAAAGAACACAACATTAGCTTATTATAAAATATTAATATACGGCCAATATTGTTTACACCAAGCACGACATAAACAGAGCGTCCATGTTGGTCAATGCCGCCAACCCAGTAGAAATAATGTTTATTTAATGATAAGTGCCGTAATTATCGTCGGTGAGCAAGATAATTGCAAGGAAATGTCAATTAGGAATTATGTGTATATTTATTGACTAAATATAGGGATATATTTGCAATTTAATTACAACGTTGTATCATGCATATGTAGGCAACACGATATACACGATATACAGCGCTCCATACGACTGGCACGTGCTACTACACCGATGGTGCCAAATGATCCCTATCTGGTTGACACCCCCTGACCAGAACTCAGTCAAGCGCTAGTGTCGTTGTCACCAATTCTCGTTGATCAGTCGGCTATTGATGAAAACAGTTACTTGCAAAGTTTTTGTTCGTGCTCATTTCCATTTGCCTTACTTCATAATTTAATTTAATGGGTAAATTTATTAACAACTACGTTAATTTGAAGGGGACATTACAAGCTATCAGTGTAGGGTAATGTAACACATTTTCGTTGACTCGTTAAAATGTTCTCGGTATTTGGAATATAAGCATGTCGGTGCCTAACCCGAGCCCCCCTAAGGTTCCTAATCCGGGCCCCCTATTTTTTGTACAGTAAAACTAAAATGGTTTGATTTTGATAAATCAGCTTGCAAATTGGGCACTTTGTTGCAACCCTAATGCCGAAAACTTAACTGTCAGGATCGTAGTCCTCTGCAGACGTGGCAAAAGCTATTAATGCTCTCCCTAAAAAGAAGATGGGCTTGAAAACAGCGAGTAAAGTCTACAATGTGCCTAATAGTTCGAGGTGGCATGATGTAGAAGAAGAGAGAGATCAAGGGACATGTGAAGAAGTCGAAGATGTTCAAGCAGACCTCAATAAACCATCCACATCCAGAGCGTCGCTGGCGTAGTCGGTAGCATGCTGAACTGCTGCGCCCAAGATAGCGGGTTCAAACCCGGCCGAAGTCGTCGGAATTTTAAGAGCGTTAAAAATCCTTCAGTATGCCTTCGGAGGGGAAGTAAAGCCGGCGGTCCCATGTCATAGATTTATGGCATGTAAAAGATCCTTTCACAGACTAAACTTGTGTAAAGCAAAATTTGTTAGGTTAGATTACGTCGGAACGCTCTATCAAAGTTCCAACGTTCGCCACTAGGTATCATTGATACCTGGTGGCGAAAGTTGGAACTACTTGAAATTGAACGGAACTTGTAGCTCACCCTTTACGGTGTCCGCTGGAAGCAGCTACAGACTCAGGCGAGCCGAACATGTCCTCGGACACTCCCGGCACTAAAAGCCATACGATAAATAATAATTAAATGTCTTCAATGTCATTTGGAGTGTATCAAGTTAGCTTGACACCTTTGCAGATTAAACTCTCCAAGCTTAACTTATCAGAGAAAGAAGAAACGTCACAAGGAAAGGCTTTCGAGACAAGTCCATATCACGTCAAGCCCAAAACCAGAACTTAAGCATAGGGCATCTACAAGAGGGCGTAAAGCATGTAGTTCCGCAATCCTAACTACTTCCCTGTACAAATTCGAATAGCAGGAGGCTAAAGAACATGGGTAGGCTAAAGGATCCAAGCTCAGTGAACAACCTGCATACTTAAAGGCGGTCGAGGGATTTTCTGGAGTTCAACAAAAAACATCGGGAAGAATCCAGTTTTGGTTCTGATGAAGACTCGAACGACATGTCCTCATGCTCTTCTGAATTGCAAATTCCACGACGGATATCTTCTCTCTTTTGTGAAGAACATGCATGTTTAGCAGTGTAAAATTATCAGAAGAATCTAAAAGTGAACTGTGGATGATGTAGAATGTGTGGGGACGGAAAATGATGCTTACACATGTGACTTTTGTCGCATTTGACTGTGTGCATAACTGTTAAATTTCTATCTTTGTAAAATTACACTTTACTTTATTTTAACCCATTTCTGAAAATTTTTCTGGGGCCCATATTAGGAACCCATATTTAAAAATCAACAAAACGTAATGTTTTTGAAAAATCATGATTTACACCTACAAAAGTTGATCATTGATTTTAAGTAAAATTTATGACAGTTGGAGACTCAAATATGGTATATGTTGCAAATAGTTTGATTTAAGTATGGACAAAATTGGATTTAAAAAAATTCTAAAACAAACTGGGGGATCGGGTTTGGGTATTTTCCTCTATAGATTGCAAAATAGGAAACTACAATGCGCCACAAATATTCAACCTTCACCAACTAATTCATGTATCAATAAATTTATCAAAATATCCGACTAGAACATTTGGAGCAAAAATTATTGAAATTCTTTCAGAATGACCACGTGTGATTAAAATACCCTCCGCACCACACCGCAAAGAAGACGCCATTGACAGGGAAATAAAGCTTAACATATAAGAAATAGAAAATTTTATATTTCTTTCCTCTAAAAGTACTTATCTGATTATTGAGGCACAGCTGAATTTGTCTAAAATCAATCGATTTTTTTTAAATGTTTCTATCGCTATAACAGCTTAGGCTTTCGCGGTCAGCGTTCATAACTATGTAGCCCTCAAGTTGTACGGACTTTGTTCATAGCAACCTCGATGCTTGATAATGTCACAGGAAAACGTTTCTAGATTATCAGAGAGTGCACACTTACCTGAGTATATGGAGCTGATGGCCACAAGGTTTCCCTCAAATAACTAATAACAAAACACGTTTCACATGTTTTATAGGAACTTATATCCATTCATCAGGGTGAATACAGAATATCGATATCTTCAATAATGATAAATATATTTGAGATGGTGATCGACTGCGTTGTTCTTGGACATCCCCTATAATATTTAGTGAAGTCGGCGCCCATGACTCCAGCCTCTTAAGAGAAGTATTGAACTGTAGAGTAGACCATTTATCATTTGAATGCATCACGCACGTGTTGGGTCTCAGGTAGCCAGAAGGGCCTGTCCATCATACTCTTTTGACCATAGCATCGCCAGCATTCCAGTGGACACCTTTCACCTCTGCCATGGGCCTCAAGAGTGAAGTGCGCCCATTTGTTATAATACACCGCTAGCGCAAGTACTTAGCACTGGGTGTTGTGACAAGCTGAAGAAAGGCTTTATGTTAAACAGGTTCTCTTCTAACCATGTTCCAGGGCGAGACAAGAACACTTCCTGAACAACAGCGTGAAATCTAAAAGGAGTGACTGGTAATAATCAAATCATTCTAGCTGCAACACGGGTGAGCTTCTGGGAGATTGGTGGAAGGTTCTGTCTACTTTTGATAACACAGCGCTTACCTAAATAGCCATGCAGGTTGAGCAATCCTCTCCAGCTCGTACCCATCGCGTTCGGACACCCACTGACGGCTCAGTGCTTGGCTCCGATCTGTCCCCGCCATAGGGTTGATCTCTTTGGTCCCCGTTCTAATAGTTCATCTCACCTCTCCTCCTCAATACAATCCAAATTTGAGAAACCTAAAATAATAAGATAACACGTAACAGGCAAGTAGCAGCTGATCCAGGTGAAGGTCACACAGGCAGGTAATGAGAAGGCCGGTCTCGTGAAGGAGGAAACATGTCCAACTCGTTTCCTTCCGTTGACACGCGACACTTGAAACGTTGTTGCCAGATTGCTTTCAGAGAAGAGCCTCCAACAAATTGATGGCAGTAACATGAATTTTAGGGAGAACCACTCTCCGTACGCGGATCCTCCCAGCACATCATTTCCTTATTGTTAAATTTATTCACAATATATTCATACCTTATTCGCAATTTATTCAAAACGTATTCGCAATGTGAACTTATTCGCAATTTACTCAGAATTTATTGACAACTTATTCGCAATGTATTCACAATGTATTCCCTACTCACAATTGATACACAATTTTTACACAATATATTCACTAATTATTCAAAATCTATTCACAATTTATTCACAATTTATTCACAATCTATTCACAATTTATACACAAATTAATCACAAATTATTCACAAATTATTCACAATTTATTCACAAATTATTCACAAATTATTCACAATTTATTCACAATTTATTCACAATTCATACACAATTCATTCACAATTTATACACAAATTATTCACAATTCTTACACAATTCATTGCCAATTTATATAGCAATTTATTCACAATTTATTCACAGTTTATTCATAACTTATACAAAATTTTTACACCATTTATTCACAATTTATACACAATTTATTCGCAATTTATCATAAATTGATTCACAATTTATTCGCCATTTATGCGCAATTTATACTAAAAACATTCACAATTTATTCGACATTTATACGCAATTTATACTGAACACATTAACAATTTATACTTAATTTATAGACAATCTATTCACAATTTATACACAAATTATCCACAATTTATTCACAATCTATTCATAATTTATACACAAATTATTCACAATTTATTCACAATTTATTCACAATTCATACACAATTCATTCACAATTCATTCACAAATTATTCACAATTCATACGCAATTCATTCACAATTTATATCGCAATTTATTCATAATTTATTCACAGTTTATTCATAACTCATACACAATTTATACACAATTTATTCGCAATTTATCATCAATTGATTCACAATTTATTCGCCATTTATACGCAATTTATACTAAACACATTCACAATTTATACTTAATTTATAGACAATTTATTGACAACCTATTCGCGAATTATTCGCAATTATTTACAATTTATTCACATTTTTAGCCTATTTTCAATTTTTTTTAAAATAGGCTTACGAGATCACCTTTTGTCCGTGTGTGTGCCGCGTGTGTGTGTGTGTGTGTGTGTGTGTGTGTGTGTGTGTGTGTGAGGAGTGTGTGTGTGTGTGTGAGGAGCGTGTATCTATGTGTCCCTAATAACTTCTAAACGGCTGGAGCGATTTCAATGAAACTCGGTAAGTTCATAGCACTATTCCGGACGACCCCGACCATGCCCTTCAAATTTTGTTACGTCTCACCAATCCAACATGGCGGCTGTGTGAAATATTTCACCAGCATTCAATACCTCCGAAACTATTATCGATATCACCCTGGAATTCTTTACGGTGATAAAGGGAACTACTAGAAGTTCACCTATGTGACTTTTGAAAAACTGGTAACTACAAAACCAACATGGCGGCCACGCGAATTTGCGACTTTTAAATAAACTTTCGCGATTTAACCAACCAAACGCTATAAAATTTGGTACAGTATATGTTTATACACATTGTAATGCACCGACATCTAACTTCGTTCAATTGTTTACATAACCTCAAGATGGCGGATATGCGAACTATTTCACCGGCATTCTATATCTCTGAAACTATTAGCGGTATCACCCTGAAATTTTGTATGGAGATAAAGGGCACTACTGGAAGTTCATCCATAAGACTTTTAAAAACCGGTTAACTACAAAACGAATATGGCGGCCAAGCGAAATTGAAAATTTTAAATAGACCTTTCACGCGATTTAATGTTCCAACCGCAATGAAATCTGGTACAGGAAATGTTTATACACATTGTAATACACTGGTATCTAATTTAGTTCAATTTTTTACATAACCTCAAGATGGCGGCTTTGCGAATTTTAAAATGAAGTTTTTATTTCTTGTGTCGTTATCATGCGATCGATGTGAAAGTTTGAATAATGAACCTACGCAATAATTTTCCTTTAATGGTACATGACTCTATGGCCTATACATTTAACAATCCAACATGGCGACCATCCGAAATATTTAGACGGCTCTGAATATCTACGAATCCATTATAGTAATCAAACTGAATTTTTTAACGTTTATAGGGGCTACTTTCTTAAGTTCACCTATAGGACTTTAAATAACCTGGTGATCACAAATCCAACATGGCGGCGACGCGAAGTATAAATATTCACATGGACATTTCTCGCAATTTTACCATCCGAGTGCAGTGACACTTGGTACAGTAAATCCATATACGAATGTTAATCCACTGGCATCTAATTTATTTCAATTGTTTCCATAACCACAAGATGGGAGCTGTGCGAAATTTTAAAATCTCTTTGTTACTTCTTGTGTCCTAATCATGTGATTGAAGTTTGAATGCTACCCGTACACAATAATCTTCATGTAACAGTACATAACTCTAGGACCTACATATTTGAAATCCAACATGGCGACCATCCGAAATATTTAGTCGGTTCTCAATATCTACGAATCTATTGCAGCAATCAAACTGAAATTTTGTATGTTGATAGTGGCAGTTAACATAAGTAGGATATATGAAAATAGGCTGTATAGTTCTTCAGGGAAATACTTGTTTATTATCGTACTTAGACCCAACATGTTTATTGAAGTTAAATATTATTCAGTATTTTGAATTTGACGTGTTTTAAAATTATATGTTTTTAAAGTAGACTATAAAAGATGATTTTAAACTGAAGCTAACCAACAGATTCCAAATTTTAGATCAACAAGAATCAGAACAAACGGTAGAGGGAAAATGGCAAAAAATAAAGGATTCTATCACAACAATCGCCGAAGAAGTTGTAGGCTATCGAGAGAGTACAAAAGGGAAAACACCTTGGTTTAATGAGGATTGCCAAAGATTAATAGACGATAGATTAAGAGCAAAAAAGTTGATGCATACCAAACAAACTCTAACCAACAAACAAAATTACAAACAGATAAATAGGGAGACTAACAAAACATTACGAGCAGCTAAACGGAACTTTGTGAAAGATCAGCTAAGAAAAGCAGAAGAAGATAGCAACAAAAATAATACAAGAGATTTTTTTCGCTTTGTCAGATATTTTAAACAAGGGTACAAGGCAAGATCAGTAGGGGTAAAAGATAGGAATGGCAATGTTGTTTGCAACCAAACAGAAGTGCTAGCAACTTGGAAAAAATACTTTGAAGACCTCTTAAATTGTGAAGAAGTGGCAACAACCATTGAAGAGGAATTTTACCTAAATGTCCAGCCAAAGATTAACCCTCCTACCTATGAAGAAGTTGAAAAGGTAGTTAAAAGTTTAAAAAACAATAAAGCCCCTGGAGAGGATAACATAATAGCAGAACTTCTTAAAGCAGCTGGAAGCCCTTTGCTAAAAAGGTTACATAACTTAATTGTAGAAATCTGGGAGAAGGAAGAAATCCCAGTAGAATGGAAGATGGCAGTAGTAGTTCCGATTCACAAAAAGGGAGATAAATTCGAGTGCAATAATTACCGAGGGATATCATTAATAAGCAGCGCATATAAAGTATTCTCAAGAATAATCTACAACAGACTAGCATGTTATGCAGAAGAAATTCTTGGAGATCACCAAGCAGGATTTAGAAGCCAAAGATCTACAACAGACCAAATTTTTGTCTTAAAGCAAGTAATATCCAAATATTGGGAGTTTAACAAAACAGCCCATCTTCTTTTTGTAGATTTCAACAAGGCATACGATAGTGTCAATAGGAAACAAATGTGGAAATACATGCAGCGGAATGGAATACCAGAAAAACTTATCACTATGGCAAAACTGTGCACAGAAGGGTCTAAATGCAAAATTGGAATCAATAATGAATATACCGAAGAATTTAATGTCAACACTGGAGTAAGACAGGGAGATGGACTCTCGCCTTTATTATTCAACTAGCAGGTACCCGCGGCTTCGCTCGCGATCAAGACAATGGGGACGATGCATTAATTGGTCTATTCTATTACAGCAATCGCGGCTACAGATGGGTCAATTCTAATTCTGAAAATTCTGATACATACAGTACAGTATATTGATATGAGCCGAAAAGTGGGATTTTTTTAGAGTTGTCAAAATCTGCAGGGTACAATGTTACATTATATGAACACATTTTAAAATTACGTTTTTGGTTTTGCCATCTTCTGCTGAGGCATAACGATTTTGTTGTCCGGATACTCGTGAGCACGCCACATACAGTTCCCCATGGGAAAAAATGGTTTTGTCTAAATGTACACCTGCTGCTGTTAAGTGTGTGTCATTGCGCTTTGTTAATAGAAATTGCGAATGTAGTTTGAAGAGGGAACTGCTCTCTTGCACACTGGAATGGTAAATCTATCGGAATATGGGGAATTAAAAGTATTTTTCCTTAAGCTATTCTGGGTGTAATTTTGCCACACTTTTGATGATTTGAACGTCAACATGTCGCTATTAATAGACCTATAGTAAAATATATCTCACCTTGGCCGCTGATGTACTCGTACATTATGCAGTCTCTTCCAGTGTTACGTCCCAGGGATTGAAATTCTCCAAAAACCCTTTTGCCTCACATGCCTCTCTAAATAATTAAAATTCCTCATTGTTGTTGTTGCTGCTGCTTGATTCTTCAGTTTGTTTACTGGTTTGATGCAGCCCACCATGCCCCCTTTCCTGAGCTAATCGTTTCATCTCTACACAGCAACCACACCCTACATCCGAGGCAATCTGTTTAACCCTGGTCTACGCCTACAGTTCTTTTCCTCGACCCTCCCTTCCATAACTAAGCTTGCTATTCCTGGGTGTCTTATTTATGTGTCCTACCAACCTATATCTTCCCTTCATTAGCAGTCGCCAGAAACAACTCTCCTCTCCCACTCGTCTTAATACCTCTTCATTTGTTACCCTATCTACCCATCTGATCTTCATCATTCTCCTGTAACACCACATTTCAAACGCTTCAATTCTCCTCTTTTCTGCTGCACCATTAGTCCAAGTTTGACTTCCTTATAATGTCACGTTCCAGACAAAAGCTTTCAAAAATGACTTCCTAATACCTAAATGTATATTCGATGTCAACAGATTCCTTTTCTGTAGAAATGCTTTCCTTGCCTGAGCCAACCTGCTTTTTATATCCTCTTTGCTTCGTCCATCACTGGATATTTTGCTTCCTAAGTAACAGAAGTATCCTACTTCCTGTAGCGTTTCACCAGCCAATTTGAGGTCCATAGAGGTTTCTGATTTATTTCGGCTGCATTCCAATAATTTTGTTTTACATTTATTGATTTTCATCATGAATTCATTCCTCAAGACGGAGTCCATACCATTCAAAAACTCGTTCAAATCCTCTGGCGTATCGGCCAAGACGACGATGTCATCAGCAAATCTCAAAGATGAAATTATTTATCCTTGAATCTTCGCTACCACTTAAAATTTTTCTCCAATTTCCTGATTATTGTGGTATTAGAGATCTTTGAAATGCGTTGTCCTCGCACATGGTGTAGATGCATTGTCAAAGGATAACATTCCATGTTACGAACATGGGCCGCATAACCTGCACCGAAAGCCTATTCTGGACAGCAGTTCCTTGAATTCAGATTTGCCAACATTTTATTGTATCTTTCCATGTGGTATATCTCTGTACCTCAACATACAGAAGAGTGCTTTAAAAATCATGTCTTGTGTACATTTTGGAAAAGGTGGTGAGTGTGGTTTTTGCCAGAGTGGATACTCGCACGTAGAAATTCTTTTCAGTAAATAGACTGGTTCACAATTTTGTAAGTGCACATTGAGGTATGTGACGGCGAGATGCCTTAAGTGTTACGGAAACGGCAATAGCCGCCACAGAGCTTCGTTGCTACTGAAATAACGACCAGACTGATATTTGTACTTAACTATACGGGATTTGTAAGCCCAATGTTTATGAAATTGAACGCAGGTATATCGCTAACTTTATTGAATAGCCGCTAGTGTAGTGTTTAAAATTTAAAAGTGGTATTAGAAGGCGCTATCCCTAATTTTTTTACCCCTGGCACTACAGACCACGAAGGGCCTAGGCCTATCATGCGACCGCTTCCCAGCCATTTGGCCTGCAGATATTGTGGTGACGCGTGGTCAGTGCATCGTGTTCGCTTGGCCGTTTATCTTGTTCTTCGTGACCGGGGCGCTGCCTCTCTATCAGACAGCTACTCAATTGTCCTCACGAAGCTGAGTGCACTCCGTTGCAGCCCTCACGCCAGTGTCTAAAATCTCTGACGGGGCCGGGAATCGAACCCGGGGCCTCCGGATGGGAGGCAGGCACGCTACCCTGTTCTTGTGTTTATATATCTCTTGAAAAAGATAATAAATGGATTGGCACTGCCTCCTACAGGGATATATAGAAAATCGGATGTCATACCTTGAGGTTCAGTTGCCATGGAAACGGACTTGCCATTAGTTCATCAGTTTACCAGGGTGAAGATAGTTTTCTGCGAATATCTTTGAAACTGTTGGTTTTAGGGCCTTAAAATGTGGTTTTCGGTGTCCCGTAGGGACCTACCGAGTATTGTTTCTCGCATCGAGGGGCGTAAAATGAGCTTTGTCCGGTCCATATGCGACAACTTCGATATTTTGTCCCGGCTGAGTATTTTTGGTGACTTTTCAGTTATGTTGCCCGTTCGACGGGAACAATGATTTATTTCCGGATGAAAGGCAGCCTATATGTTATCCTAGGGTATAAGCTGTCTCCATTTCAAATTTCATCCAAATACGTCCAGCCGTTTTAGTGTCAAGAGGTAACAAACTAACACACACACACGGACACACAGATTTTCACAATTATAATATACTAGCAGGTACCCGCGGCTTCGCTCGCGATTAAGACAATGGGGACGATGCATTATTCTGAAAATTGGTCTATTCTATCACATCAATCGCGGCTACAGGTGGGTCCATTCTAATTCTCAAAATTCTAATACATACAGTGTATTGATATGAGCAGCAAAGTGGGACTTTCATAGAGTTGAGAAAGTCCACAGGGTATGATGTTACCTTATGTGAACACATTTGAAAATTACGTTTTTGGTTTTGCCATCTTCTGCTGAGACATAACAATTTTGTTGTCCGGATATTCGTGAGCAGGCCACATACAGTTGTTCATGGGAAAAAAATGGTTTTGTCTAAATGTACACCTGCTGCTCTTAAGTGTTTGTCATTGCGCTTTGTTAATAGAAATTGCGAATATTGTTTGAAAAGAGAACTGCACTCTTGCACACTGGAATGGCAAATCTATCGGAATATGGGGAATTAAAAGTATTTTTCCTTAAGCTATTCACGGTGTAATTTTGGCACACTTATTGATGGTTTGAACGTCAACATGTCGCTATTAATACACCCATAGTAAAATATCTCTCATTTGGCCGCTGGAGTACATTATGCAGTCTCTTCCAATGTTACATCCCTGGGATTGAAATTCTCCACATGCCTCTCTGGGTAATTAAAATTCCTGATTGTTGTTGTTTGAGTCTTTAGTCTTTTGACTGGTTTGATACAGACCTCCATGCCTCCCTCTCCTGAGCTAATCGTTTCATCTCTACATAGCTACCTCACCCTACATCCGAGGCAATCTGTTTAACCTTGGTCTACCCCTACAGTTCTTGGGCTCGACCCTCCCATCCATAACTAAGCTTGCTATTCCTGGGTGTCTTAATATTTGTCCTACCAACCTGTCTCTTCTCTGCATAAGCAATCGCCAGAAACATCGCTCCTCTCCCACTCGTCTTAATACCGCTTCATTTGTTACCCTATCTACCCATCTATCTTCATCATTCTCCTGTAACACCGCGTTTCAAACGCTTCAATTCTCCTCTTTTCTGCTGCACCAATAGTCCAAGTTTCACTTCCTTATAGTGTCACGCTACAGACAAACCTTTCAAAAATGACTTCCGAATACCTAAATCTACAATATATTCTATGTCAACCGATTCCCTTTCTGTAGAAATGCTGTCCTTGCCTGAGCCAACCTACTTTTGATATCCTCTTTGCTTCGTCCTTCACTGGTTATTTTGCTTCCTAAGAACAGAAGTCACCTACTGCCCGTATCGTTTCACCTGCCAATTTGATGTCCATAGAGGTTTTTGATCTTTTTCGGCTGCATTCAAATATTTTTGTTTTACATTTATTGATCTTCATCATGAATTCTTTCCTCAAGACGGATTCCATACCATTCAAAAACTCATTCAAATCCTCTGGCGTATCGGCCAAGATGACTATGTCATCAGCAAATCTCAGAGTCGAAGTGATTTCTCCTTGAATCTTCTCTCCCACTATAAATTTTCTCCAATTTCCTGATTACTGTGTTTTAGAGATCTTTGAAATGCGTTGCCCTCGCACATTGTGTAGATGCATTGTCAAAGGAAAACATTCTATGTTACGAACATGGGATGCATAACCTGTACCGAAAGCTTCTGCAGATTTAACACAAGGCCTATTCTGAACAGCAGTTCCTTAAACTCAGATTTGCCAACATTTTATTGTATCTTTCCATGTGGTATATCTCTGTACCTCAACATACAGAAGAGTGCTTTCAAAATCACGTCTTGTGTAAATTTTGCTAAAGGTAGTGAGTGTGGTTCACAATTTTATAAGTGCACATTGACTATGTGACGGCGGGATGCCTTTAGTGTTACGGAAACGGCAATAGCCGCCACATAGCTTCGTTGCTACTGACATAACGACCAGACTGATATTTGTAATTAAATATACGGGATTTGTGAGCCCAGTGTTTATGAAATTGAACGTTGCTTGATCGCTACCTTTATTTAGTAGCCGCTACTGTAGTGTTTAAAAATTAAAGGTGGTATTAGAAGGCGCTTCCTCTAATTTTTTTACCCCGCACTACAGCCCATGAAGGGCCTAAGCCTATAATGCGACCGCTTCCCAGTCATTTGGCCTGCATATATTGTGGTGAGGCGTGGTCAGTGCATCGTGTCCCTCGGCCGTTAATGTTGTTCTTCGTGACCGGGGCGCTGCCTCACTATCAGACAGCTACTCAATTGTCATCACGAATCTGAATGCACTCCGTTGCAAACCTCACGTCAGGGTCAAAAATCTCTGACGGAGCCGGGAATCGAACCCAGGGCCTCCGGTGAGAGGCAGGCGCGCTACCCTGTTCTTATTGTGTTTATATATATCTTGAAAAAGATAACAAATGGATTGGCATTGCCTCCTACAGGGATATATAGAAAATCGGATGTCATACCTTGAGGTAGTGTTGCCATGGAAACGGACTTGCCATTAGTTCAGTTTATCAGAGTGAAGATAGTTTTCTGCGAATATCTTTGAAACTATTGGTTTTAGGGCCTTAAAATGTGGTTTTCGGTGTCCCGTAGGGACCTACCGAGTATTGTTTCTCGTATCGAGGGGCGTAAAATGAGCTTTGTCCGGTTTATATGCGACAACTTCGATATTTTGTCCCAGTTGAGTATTTTTAGTGACTTTTCAGTTATGTTGCTCGTTCCACGGGAACAATGATTTATTTCTGGGCGAAAGGCAGCCTATATGTTATCCCAGGGTATAAGCTGTCTCCATTTCAAATTTCATCCAAATCCGTCCAGCCGTTTTAGTGTCAAGAGGTAACAAACTAACACACACACAGACTTTCACAATTATAATATATATAGGGATATAGGGATTTAGCTTTAGAAGAAACATTGAAACGAGTAAACCAGCTCCACCCTGGTCTTGAAGTGGGAAACAAGATAAACATATTAGCATATGCTGATGACATAACACTCATGGCAGAAAGCGAATACGATCTAAAAATACTCACAGAAACCCTTATTGAAGAAGCCAAGGAGGTAGGTCTAATGATAAATGAACAAAAAACAAAATATCTAGTTGTAGGAAGGAATGCAGCACAAGTACAAAACCCCTTACCAGTTGCTTCATACGCTTTTCACAGATGTACTGAGTTCAGATATCTGGGGATTATCATAGACCAGAATAATATGGAAGAAACAGAAATAAAATCAAGAATTCTCAGTGGCAACAAAAGCTACTGGTCTCTGCAAAATCTCTTAAAGAGTAAAATTATATCTAGAAAAACTAAAGTGAGAATTTACAAAAGCATTATACTTCCTGTTGTCACGTATGGCTCAGAAACCTGGGTATTGTCCAAGCAAACTGAAAGGAAATTAGTAACTTTTAAAAATAGAATACTACAACGCATTTTCGGACCGATAGTAGAAAATGGCCAGTGGAGAATTAGAACAAATAAGGAATTGCGGGATCTCTACAAAGAACCGGATATCGTCGCTCGTGCCAAAAGCCAAAGACTGCGCTGGGCTGGTCATGTACATAGAAGAAGTAGAGAATTGAATTTAAGGGCAGTTTTGGAAGGTGTACCCAGAGGAAGGTGATCATTGGGACGACCGAGACTTCGCTGGTGGGACCAAGTTCAAAAAGATATGAGAAAAATCGGAGTCACGGAGGACATAATGGATGATCGAGAAAGATGGCGCCGTGCTGTTGGCGAGGCCAAAAACCTGCTTAGGTTTGAGTGGCCATCTAGGTAAGGTAAGGTCAAGTAGACCAAGTGGTTTTAAGTTGTATCATTTTGGGGCATTTGATGTTTAAGAAGAAGACCCAATTTGTCACGTCTCGTCTCCTAGGTTTAAACATAGCAGTAGGCTTTTGAGCGGTGTTGCCGAATGCGACATATTTTACCTCCTGTTTTCTACCAAACCTTGCACCTTTTACTAAACGTTTTACAAGTCATTCGGCTCTTCCTGGCCTGGGATATCGTCAGTTCCCGGCCGCGTATTGACGTGTGACCTCCAGAGAGGCCTGATTCATATCTTTCTAGCTGACGCTTATAGGCGACTTGCATATCGTAAAATGATTAATGAACTACCCAGTCCTCCAACCAGGGGAATCAAGCAAATAAAGTTAAAAATCAATGGAGCAAAGTTCTTTGTGTGCCAAAACCTTGACGTCGAGTTTGACACTAGTGAATAGTGACAACACTTAAAGTAGCTGTGAATATTTATGTTTACCTATAGAACATTCACTCTACATTATCACAGAACATGATTAATGCGTTGAGATTTTTGTTAGTGGAACAGTTAACGCAGTCAGCTGCAAGCTAATGGAAGTGACAACTAACACCTCGGTAAGCGACTGAGGTGCGTATCAGTGGTTGATCTTTGTTAGATAAAGAGTAGCTTACATGACAGCTTGTCTGATAGAAGCGTGTCTTGGCATCAGGCGGCAAGATGAAACACTGCGCATTATCAGATGACACCTTTTTGAGACCAAATTAGGATTACACCATAAATCACTCTGCGGCTTTCATTTCTCGTCTGGATTACAAACAATGTCATTAGGCAATGAATACAATCATAATTATTGTGTTATTGGTTTAGCTATTATTTAAGGTGGCTCTAACCTAGGGTTTGATGGAAAAAATCAATATTCACTTGTTTTAAGTTTTGAGTTCTCAACACATTGAAATATCATAGGAAGTCTGTTTAGAGCAACAATGTTAATCTATTTCTGAGATAAGAGTTTTTTTTTTTTACTTTGGCAAACATTTATCAATTCTTTATTCATTATCTCAGAAATTAATTCACCGATCCACTTGAAATATTCACAGTATCTTTATATGCATATGTGCAATAATTGGACGTAGAATATGGCTGCAGTATTTATATAACTTGAGAAAAAATGCATTGCTTTAAAAACAAAGTTATATTAAACATCAAAGAAAAATGTACAAATAATAAGTATCAACTACTGAACCGTATTTGCTATCACTCACTCCTTACTTATATTATGTTCCTTTAATGACATATGAAGCAGAAACGTGGACAATGACTAAGAGGAATGAGATCAGAATACAGGCAGCTGAGATGAGATTCCTGAGGAGTATGGTCCAGGAAACGAGGAGAGACAGGGTGAGAAATGAAGATATACGGAAAGAACTGGGAGTACAGAAACTAAATGACAAACTGGAGAAAAACAGATTTATATGGTTTGGACATGTCAAATGGATGAATGGAGTAGGGCTACCAAGACGAGCTCTGGAACGACGGACGACAGGGAAGAGAGGTCGAGGAAGACCAAGAATGCGTTGGCTGGACTCGGTGAAGTATAGCATTAGAAAACGGAACCTGGATTGGAACACCGTGTCGGAAGAGGAATGGTGGAACGACAGAACAAAGTGGAGAGGAACCGTATTTGCCCCCACCCAGTGCCAGCTGGAAAAGGGGAAATGAAGATGATGAAGTATCAACTACAACCATGATTGTAGGTTGGATTGAAGGCCATGAAATCTTCCACAAGTGCAGTTAGTTTTAGATCTTCAACTTTGATAGTTATGTGATAAATGTACCTTTTGTTTTAAAGAATTGATTAATAATTGTAATGTTGGTAACAGTGAATGTTATTGACTTTTCAGTAGCCTAACGATTTTATCTCATTAAAGTGTAAATGTTGATGAATTTTCATAATAATTGATTCAGTATTTTGGGCGGTAGGTTCATATTAAGAAACTGAACTTTATTGTTCAACTATTCAGTTAATGTTGCCTTAAGGGGAGTCGGAATGTCCTATGCTTTCCATGTTAATTTTCTACTTTTATTCACCATTTTCTCACAAACTATTTATAGGAAATAATTGCGTATTACCAGGGAGGTTCCTTAAGGCTCACTCCTTACTTTAACGCAGGCGTTATGAAAATACAAGAAACGTTTTGACTTATCGGGAGTTTTTTAAAATTGACGTAATTTTAAGAGAATTTTCATGAACATTTCCACCAGGCAATATTAAACTACAATCAATTTAATAAAACAGTTTTGTTGTAATATAACACATATCAGGAGGAATAACTTTTTGAACTTTCAGCTTAACATGTTGGAAAATTGCAGAAGGAAGTGATTTTTTTTATTAAGGAATGAAATTTGGCAAGAAAATTGACTCATAGATTTTTCCGCAAGCTGAGGGACCGGTGACAGTTTTGGTTTTAGGATAATACCGCAACAGCCATATTGCTTTCTTAAAAAGTTTGATTCATGTTCGTTGTCTTATAGAGAAAAAAATAAGAATATAGAGAGAAATCTAGTGAAGAACAGTTAGAAACAAAAAAATGTGGGTTAACTAATAGGACGCAAGGTTGTGGGAAATATAAGGAAAGTAGTCATAAAAATGAGCCACGAAGAAAATAAATTGACTGTCAGAAAACCAAGGGTCGTAACTTAATATGGTGTAAGAAAATTACATTTCAGCATTTCGATGCCCCTTAAACTGTGGTTGAAACATCTGTTAAAGCTATTTTTGAGTTTACTCAAAATAGGAATGAACATATAACGCTTAATTAATTAAAAATATGGAAATGAGGGAGATTCATTTTGTAGCTGAAAGTTTAACACCCACTTCAAAAAAGAAAAGTCCGAAAATTCCAATAAACATGGGAGATATGAGGGAATCAGTGAATGTCAGCACGAAGCTAGAACCAAATTTTGAAAAATGGAAAAAAATTAGTTACGATTTGGATTTTGAAAATTTACAACCTTTTCATTATTAGCAAGACGTGTGTGTTTTCTTGGAAATGTTAATTATTCTTGTACAAGATTTATGATAGGCACAGTTATAATATTAAAACTTTTATTTTGGCTCCTTAAGCTGTATGTCCTCCCTTAAAGCCACGACCGCCTCCTTCGCAATCCTTACCTTATGGATACACTAGTAGCCTACAACTATCACAATGGCACAGCTTATGAGAGAGATACCACACACACCCAAGTACATGGGAATAAATGACCGACATCAAAGTCCCTCAAATGAAAAACACAACGGTCAAGAGTATTTGTTATTATTGACTTTATAATGTTGGACAGTTGTTTGACCCTAAAAAATATACAAATATGAGCCACCCTTGTAAAACTCCATACAGGCAATTTTGGAGCATTGAGTACGATTTAACTTAAAATATACTGGCTTTCACGGTTTGATTTATACATTAAATCCACGATAACTAGTTTTGATATGTTCAATGTGAGTTGAGTTTAGTGCACTGTACGCCACTCTGTGCTATCTGTGACTAGGAATCTGAATCTGTATCATATTGTTCAGAATGAAAATGCTACTGTACTGCGGTACATTGCATGCACGTGCGAGGCATGCGATGAAAGCTAATGTAATTGATCCGCGGCTATCTCTGTATCTGAACTCTGATAATAACACAAGAGTTATTAACGTCGATATATTAACTCTGCTAATTTGATTCTAATTGACACTTCAAACTCGGTGATTTATTTACTGCTCTGCTCCATAGCTGCGTATTTTAGAGGAAAGAGCTTTCAAATTTGGTGACAAGTCCCTGGTCTAGCGATCTTTTCATATACATTAGGCGTGATCAAAAAGTTCCCGTTTGACGGGCGTACAGCCGAGAATCAGTATATAAATCAGGCAAAATCACCGTAAGCATTGAGGCACTCATCTCACCAACGCACCAGGTTGATGAACCCCTTGTGGTAAAACATCGTGTCTTGCTGCGTAAAGAAGTCCGTAACCACATGCTGCACATCCTCGTCCGACAGGAATCGTTGACCCTTCAAGGCCTTTCTTAAGAGACCTAAAGCGTGATAATCGCATGGGGAGAGATCAGGACTATAGGGCGGCTGCTCGTGTGTCTCCCAGTTGAGTTGGCGTACCTTCTGCGTTACGACATTTGCGGTATGGGGACGTGCCTTATCATGAAGCAGCAGCACCACTTGTCGCAGTTTACCTGGACGCTTTGCCTTATTTCTACGTCATAATTTCTCCAGTGTTGCGTAGAACCGTTCCTTAGTGATGGAGACACCAGGTTCCTTGAAATCAATAAGCAATGGGACCCGGTAATCAAAGGACAGGGTGAGCATCACCTTTCCAGCGGATGTCCGACTCTTGAGCTTCTTGGGACGAGGGGACGATGGATGGCATCACTGTATCGTTGACGCTTTCTATTGTGGTTCCCAGTGGTAGCACCAGCTATCGTTGCCTACAACATTGTGCTCCAGGAACGTTTTACCTTCAACATTGAAATGCATCAGGTGCTGCTGGCAAACAGCTATCCGGTGTGCTATTGGTTCGGCACTTTAACACCCGAGGTATCCACTGACTGGAGACCTCTCGATAGCCCTCAAACGGAAATATTTTGATCACACCTTATATTTTGGATACAAAATGTTTTAAATTTTGTGCTGATTTAAAAAGAAATATGCTAATTTTTGAGTTCCTTCAGTGACAGAAATATTATTTGGAATCCGAGTATCCTGCTGTCCGGGCAGGTGCGTTTTAGTAATGTTTACCAAAGTGGTCAGGATCCGATAACACAAATGTTCAAGTCTTAGCGAGGTGCTGTTGTGGTGGTTAACGGAATGAGGAAGATATACATTTGATCTCGTTGATAATTGAAAATTTGCATCAATCGAAGCGTCGCTGCATTGACATATCTCACGAGAGAGAGGCCCGGACTTGTTGAGGAGTCTGTAATGGGAGAAGAGACCAAAGCACTGTGGAAATATTCACCCAAATAATTTCCAAACAAATTGTATAGGCCTATATTCATTATACTGACGTCCGCATAGTTGCATAGTGGCTAACAACATTGGCTGTCACCGCGGAGGCCTGGGTTCGATTCCCAGCCCTGCCAAGAAATTTAATTCTGGTCTGACGGCTAGGACGGGGTATACTCAGCCTTGTGAGGAAAAACTGAGAGGAGGTGGGTTCCATTCCCACTTCAGTCATCCTGGAAGTAGTTTACCGTGGTTTCCCACTTCTACTCCAGGCGAATGGCGGGATGATTCTTAAATTAAGGCCACGGCCACCTTCTTCCAAATCTTCTTCTAAATTACAACTATGCACACTATACTGCCTTCACAGTGTAACATGTGGTCACAATGTTCTTTGAATCACTATTCTCTTAGAAAATGTTTGAGTTGGGATCATGGCTATTCTTTGGTGAGGAAGGAGGCCATGGGCTATAGTTGCACATCTGTGCACATAATATCTTTTTAATGATGTTGTATTGTTTTCTTTATTCTTTGATGTTCTTTTTGATGAATGAGTATCTGTTGACAATATCTGTGGAGATTGTAGGAAGCCATGCTGGAAGATTGCTAATAAATTATGTGTTAGAGGTCAGATTATTGGTGATATGTTTGGTAATAGTAAGGGGAAGAGATATGAAAAAGAATGAGGTTCGGGAGTTAAGTAAGAAAGTGGAATTGGCTGAATGTTCGGGATGATAATTGTTTGGTTGGAAGCGACAAATGCTGGTAATGGAAGCTTGTTTGTATGAAGGCAAGGAAAAATTAAAGGATTCATATCCCTCTTGTGCGATAACAACAACGACCCCGAGTAGAACAGTTACAACAGTAATACGGGTTATCAGACAAAGTCCACACACACCCAAGCTCACGGGGCTACATGACCACGATGTCGCAAAGCCCCTCAAGGAATCAAAAACAACTCATTTTACTGAACGCAGTTAACACAATACAATATAGCTCTTGTAGTTAATTCATTTACGGGCTACCGGGTGAATTAGCCGTGGTCGTTACGGCGTGGCTGCAGGCAGTCGCTCTCATCCGGGAGGTGAGGAGGTTAGAATCCCCTTGCGGGCAACCTTGAAGATGGTCTTCTATGGTTTCCCATCTTTCTTCCAGGCAAATGCCGAGGTTGATCCCTAAATATAGGCTACAGCCGCTACCTTCCAATTCCTCGTCCTTAATTCACACGTTCCTCCCCAGACAACATTCCACACGCGACGGTACGTGTAGCTCACCCCATGGGTGCCCGCATGGAAGCAGCTACAAACTCTGGCGAGCCGAAAATGTCCTCAGACACTCCCGGCACTAAAAGCCATACGCTAAAAATAAAATCCGGGCTTTGCGATATTGCGGTCATTTAAGCCCGTGTTCATGGGTGTGTGTGTAACTTGTCTGATAACCTGTATTACTGTAATGGCAGTATAGCGTGTATAGTTGTAATTCAGATGGGGATTTGAAAGGAGGCGGCCGTGGCCTTAATTTAGAAACCATCCTGGCATTCGCCTGGAGTAGAAGTGGAGAAACTATGGAAAACTTCTTCCATTATGGCTGAGTAGGGAATCGAAACCACTTCTTTTCACTTTTGCCTCATGAATCAGTCCTCAGTACAGAATTAGATTTCCTGGAAGAGCCTGGGATCGAACCTGGTCTTTCGGGGCGATAGCCAAGAATGCTGATTGCTACACCACGAGGTGGTTACTAGCACTATCCAGGTTACACCATTAGTTGAAGGTCTACACGCACACTGCCTCCTTTAGAGCCTCTTACATTAGGCAAGAGATACCATGAAAAGACCGACCCCTCCAAGAATGAGGGTATCAATTAATCAAGGGTCATTTTAGGTAGGAAAATATACCTCGGATATCCTGATATCACCCTGGTCGGAGGAAACCAAAAATTGGCCAAGGGATGTCGACAAGAAAGAGAACAGGGAGGAACTTGGCATAAGTAAGTGAATGCAATGTCGCACTCAGCAGAGATCCTCCGGCCAGCAGCCCACGTCTCATTGGTTGTGAGCCCTTGGGGAAAGGTACTGTATAACCTCTTGATTAGACAGAGGTACGCCTTCATGATCACTATAAGATCTAACAGGCCGATAAATTAACATAAATGAAAAATTTACTCAGACGTCAGGGTTGAAATAGGGTTACTTAGACTTGTAACTTAAATGGTGACATGGGTTCGATACCCCTGCTGTGTTCTCTGGGACAGACCATTATGAACTAGGTGCGGCCAGCAGTAACGTGACAAAGATGTACAGCATTCACCTTGACCTTCAACTTCTACCCTTAGTTCTCAACGCTCCACTGGCAGTTGAACTAACGTGAGGTTTATTAGGAATGACTTTAAATGATAACCTCTCGTAAACTAGAAAAATCCTACATCCCAACAGTTCTATTTGAGATAAATTTATGTCCCTACAGTTTCTTACGCTCAATTAAGTTTACTAGCGGACCCGTGCGAGAAATCTCGCATGTTCATAAACCGCACTTTCCGCAATAGGTTTATAATGTTAAGACTTAAGGAGAAATGTTATGTTTTTATTTCTACCAAATGATTATAGAATAATATTTACATTTCAGTTAGAATTCCAAGTTGTACGTTCCCTAACTTAAGGCAATCACTGAAAATTGGATCATCATAACACTCACCAGTTATTCGATATTTATGAAAGTATACGATTTGAATAGGCCTACTCATTCCTTTGATTTACTGTTCCTGAAATATATGCAAAAAGATAAAGGAAAGACCTCAGAATGCTAAAATGACATGAAACAGGCGTCACAGTGGCCAAAATGTTAACTGGACAGCAATTATGGAGCGTATTTTCCTACAGCAAAAGTATCTGCAAATCGCACACTTTATACATTCTTTTAAAAGTCATTTTTCAAAGAAATTATAGATATTTATGAAATTAGAGTGCAATTCGTCACTGCTAATTTCTATTCTCTTTCATTTGAATGCTCATTTGTCACAAACGGTCGCTTGTGAGCGCCGCAGGATGGATCTATACTACTGAAATAATATATATGATAGGCTACATTGTTGTTATTGCATATTTTAAGAGATGCGACATCGTGGTCATATAGCCCCGTGTATTCGTGTTTGTGTGTGTGTGTGGGGGAGGGAGGGGGAGTTTGTGCGATAACCTGTGTTATTGTGATGGTTGTACTAGTGTGTGTATTTTTAAACTGGGATAGGATTGGGAAGGAGGTGGCCGTGGCCTTAAATTAGGAACCATCCCAGCTTTTCCTTAGAGTAGAAGTGGGGAAACCACGGAAAACCACTTCCAGGATGGCTGAGGTGAGAATCGAACCCTCCTCTTCTCAGTTTAGCCTCACGCGTCTGTGTACCCCGTTCCAGCCCTCACACCAGAATTGAAATTCCTCGACAGAACTGGGAATCGAATCTGGACCTCTGGGGTTACAGCCAAGATCGCTTGCCGCTACACCACAAGGCAGTCAAGAATATACAAGTAGCTTTAAACAATGATAATAATAATAATAAAGTTCTGGTGATACAGAGCCAAAACAGTCCCACGGCGCGGCGTAGCCGTGCTCGTTAAATCGTCCACTACGGCCGCGAAGACAGCTGCAGCAATTCCAGAGATCGCACGTTTAAATCCCGGCGCTTACAGTGGCTATCCTGAGTATGGTTTTCCACGGAGGTTTCCACATTCCCTCCTGGAAAGAAAATGCCGGATTAATTCCTTACTTCAAGTCCCGGGGCACCTACCCCATCCCTGTCCCTGATACCGTTACACACAATACAGTACTACAGTCATCACAAGGAATATGCCTACAGGTTATAAGACGCGTTCAACACACCCCTAACTACACGGGGCTTATGACCAAATTGTACCAAGCCCCTAAAATAAATATACAACAACAAAACAGAACCAGAACATAGAATCACGGATATATTTGGGAACTTGTTGCCATGGTAACCAGATGTCAGAAAAATATCGCCACAACACGCTTCAATGAGTGAGATAAGTGCGCTTGCATTTGTTGCCATAGTAACTAGGTGTACAAAATTTGCCCACGCTATTCCTGCTAAAATATATCAGTGGTAAAAGATGGACCGAACAGTTCCGTCCGGGAAGAAAATTATGAGACTACACGGGCGTTCTTCTTGTTAATTCTCTCACCAAGGAAGTTACAATGAATAGTGCCAGTTAAATTACTCCGTGACAAACTTGCTAACTAAGTGTTTTCCCAGGGTGGATTCAGACACTGCACGTAGATTTCTTCCATGCTGACATCTATGCCTCGTAGTAACGTTGAAACAGATGCATGATCAATAATGATGACTATGTTGAATAATAATAGGCCTATTTATCAGTGCCTACAAAAGGAAATTTCTCCGTTCGGAGTAAGTTTTGATCAATAGATTACAGTCAGAATTCGGACCAGAATCTCCTGCATTCCAAGTAGGTGCATTTGGCTGCTCATACCACTGTGGCCCCACCATTTCCAAAGCTTAGATGATGGTGTACGGTGGTGTAAGTGGCTAAAATCTCCTGCAGAGAAAGCAGGAGATTCGGGTTCGAATCCTTCCTGAGGTCTCATTCCTGGCGTGCAAGAAGGAAACTAGAAGCTGGTTAGTTATAGACCTAACAATTACGTTCGAAATGAGAAGTGGTTAACTGGTAAAAGAAAACAACAGAAGAGATTTATGAAACAATCGTTGAATACTTCAAGAAAGAAGTAGGCTACAATTTGATAAACCTGGAAATAATAAGACTTCTTATTGGCTTTCACGGCGTCATTTAAAATTTGTATATTTCTGGAAACAATTTGTACTGGCTATGTGTTTAAGAAGAAAAAGTGCTCAAGAAAGCATATCAAAAATTCACCAACTTCATAGGCTTCTGTATATTGACTGTTGTAAACTAAGTAAAATAACTTATAGAATACAATGAGTTGGTTGAAAAAATAAATAAGAGTGGCATATGGAAAGGATCATTTTTGTTCGACTGGTCCTTTCAGAAGCAGGTGTTATACTGACGTCTCTGAAGAGAAACCTACAGGCATTGAATTCTTCGATCAGTACAGTTATATGCATAAAAAATAATCTGCCACTCTTGCTCAACAGTTCACATTATATTTCATCTTCCCACCACTTAAATTAAATAGTTCGTCTTTGGGTCTGAATCGTACCTGGCCATCAACCCTCCTATTGCGTAAAATCTTCCGTAATATCTTTATTTCTCGTTTTAATAATTTGTCAATTTTTCCTTGTCTACACATACTCATTGTCACCGATGCATACATCCCTACTGGTTTACGTACTGTACCATAGTGCCTAAACTTGTCGCCTATTCACAACGTCTTCTTGTGGATATTTTGCGTCAGATGGAACAACCGGTCTATTTTCCAGATCCTGTCATTGATGGCTTCTTGTTCCGTCCAGTTCGTTGGATTATTACTTTTATTATTAGTCTATTCTTCTTTCTTCGATTCGGCCAACTAGGGACCACGTCAGTTCAAATGCCTCTTATTCCGAGCTCTAACTACCACCCAGTGTTCCCGCATTCGTCTCCGGTGTTGTTCTATTCGCTCTTGGGACCACGCCTTCCCTGTCTTCAGCTTCGGCTTTTCCTGGAAATCTTTGAGCGTACGTAGTTTTTCCTGAAGTGGAACACGCTCCTGGATATCTTTAGGGGAAATTTCCATTTTACGTAGATGTTTCTCAACTTCCCATTGGTTTTCTTATCTTGAAAGTACGTCAATATCCGTTTTGATATCTTGCCTGGGCTCATTCGTGTCCCGTGGCTATAAAAGGCCATCCTTCTTTTTTGAATTGTGTTACTTATCTTCTCCACGTGCTTGTATAATTCGTGGGTGTAACGCCTTCTGTACTCGCTGTTTTCTTTGATGGGACCCAGGATTTTCCTCAAAATCTTCCTTTCTTTAGCCTCTAGTTTTTCCATTAGACCTTTCTTGTTCATTATTAGAGTCTCTGCCGCATACAGAGTCTCTGGTCGAATAACAGTGCAGTAATGTCTAATTTTGGCGTTTAAGGATATCGATCTCTTATTGTAGATGTCTTGTCAGGTTGTATGCCATTTCCATTGTATTAATGCGTGACATGAAGGCTTCCTTCTCTGATAGGTTAGGCTCTATCCATTCACCAAGGTATTTAAACTTTTCTGCCTTCTGAACTTTTCCTATCCGACCTACAGTTCTCTGCGCGCTGTTTTTATGTTTGTCATGAATTGTGTCTTCTCAAAGGAGATTTGGAGCCCAGCCTTCAGTGCTTGATTGTTCAGTTGGTTAAATTGTTCTTCTGCCATATCAATGGAATCTAAAAAGATCACCAGATCATCTGCAACGGCTAGACAGTCGATTGTAAGATTCATATACTTGTACCCTAGCCTTACCCCATTTTCTACCCTTTATTATTAGTCTAATATTATTATTGTTATTATTATTATTTTCTCTTTTATACACACCTATTGTTACAGAAGGCGTAATTTATGTGCAAATTGATGTCGTCCATGAGAAAGAAAAGATTGCTGTTCTACGGGCACATCTTCCGTATGTCTATTGACTGACTAAGAGAATCAGGAATTTCACAAAGCTAAAAGCACCGGAATGAAGATGGTTCGAAGAATGTGAAAAAGACCTGAAATAAATTGGTATTCCTAAAACGAAAATCCACGACATATTTGAATTTTAACAAATGTTTATAAACTATCCAAATTTCAAAGTGGAATCTGAGCCCAGGGCTCCTACCAGATACACGAAAAAAGACATTGATCGATGGACTCAAGAAATATTGGGAGGATGTCAAGGCCGGTAGAAGAAAAAGATCTAGACTCAAATGAATTGATTGTTAATTTGCAGTTCATAGAGACTCAATTCAACTATTAAATAAGTAATAATAATTATAAAAATCAGAAGATGAAAAGAATAATAATAGTAATGGTATGGCGTTAACGTAACGCATAATACCTGCTGCTGGAATTTCACACTGGGTGGCATCTTTAACGTGTTTCTAAACCAATTAAAACTAGATTATAGCGATTGAAACCTGAGTGAGCCGAGTTATTTATTTATTATTGCTTTAACGGGTGGAACTATGAGGTCATCTCATCCTCTTAACACAGATTAAATTATACATATTTGGATTATTTGATTAAATGTTGACGTGGAAGCCTAAATGTTAAAAGACATCTAAACATAATAAAACAAAAATAACTAATATTTATAACAATAATCAAAAATATGCGGAAAACAAACATTTAATTTTCAAAATAGAACAATGTATTTGAGAATCGGTAAATATTCATTTATGAAGCGGATGACGAGATCAGCAGCCACCGCGTCATCGGCTAATATAAGTTTGAGTGGCACCTGCAAACTATGGTTTCTTTGTAGATCTGCAAGATCCACACACTTGGTTAAAATGTGGGCCCCGATGAGCCGAAATTGAACCAAATTAAATCATGAATGGCAAAAGACTAAAGATTAGTCTGTCGCCTTTACTGTGAAATAATACAGGAAGGTAACTCATGCTCTGTTATACAACTGGTAATAGGTCTTAGTGAGTCGATTACATTGTCGCAACTTGCATGTCTCTGGTTTGAACCGCGTCACGAGACGGATGACAGAGGGTAAGGCTCACTTGCAGCTGAGTAAATTGAGCTGCCTATTGACGTCCGAAACGGGGGAGGAGCTTACGGTCAGCTGTTTGCAATATGGCGGCGATATAGTGACGTGAAGTAATTGGGTGTGCGTTTGTTATGGCTTCAAATTTATGATGGCAAAATACTACATATTATTTCCTTTCATTGATAGAAATATTTTTATAATCAATTTAAATGCAGTGCCTAATTACTACCAGTTAAAAATATTACCCACATGTAGATAGTTAATTTACTGTCTGCTGTTACATAGGCCTATATGAAGCCTGTACTTGGGAGCCTAGCGGTATCGATGTTTTTATTAATTTCACAATATATATATCTGACATAACACAAAGGACGACGACTCCCTGATAATAAATTGAATCAAGCAACCCTGAATTTGCATGAATGTTTTGGGTTCAAAGAAGCGTTTCTTGGGATGCTCAAATCATACTTCAATATTGCAAATATTGACCTACATACTTGCTGTTCAAAGGCAAGAATGTTAATTTATTAATCTCTTGCCACAGGCAATGGAGACATCCTCTTTATCAATATATTTAATTAAATATTTAAAATACAGACATTTAACATAGCTGGAGTCTCCATTTGAACTTGTCATAAGCAAACGGAACAGATCAAAAACTACAATTTAAACCAAAACAAATTCACTCCTCAGCTCGACATAAACCATAATACCAATTAAAACCTATACAAAACATACTCTCTTTACTGTTGTACAACTTTCAAACCAACTATTCGCACTCAAAACTGTAAAACATTGAAATGGGAACTAATTAAAGTTAGAATAGCCTAGGCCGATCCGGTCTCCTGCTACATTACCGCATATGTATACTTAACATCACTATAACTTCAAAATTACGGCTAAGTGACCTATCTGCCTGAGTAGTATAGGTGTTACCGGCCTGCCTGGGATGATGGGTCACCAAACCGGTACTTAAAACTAAGATTTTACATTTTAATTAACTAAATTCAACAGTAGGGAGATAATAGCCAAAAACACAATTTAAGCCAAATCATACTTCAATGACCTACATACTTGCTGTTCAAAGGCAAGAATATAAATTCTCTGGCAAATTAAGGCTAGGAACAGCATTTTTCTTAAGTTTTCTAACCATTCGGCTATTGTCAATCGGAAGAACCCCTAAAATAAGTTTACGAAGAGCGGATTACATTCATTGTACGGCACAGAAGTAATAGGCTATAAGTTTATCAGTATTTTTGATGTAGGTAAATCCATGTGAATACAAATTAGAGACAATAACTAACAATAATGAACAGTACCGGTGGAAAGAAGTCGTCTTCACAAAAATGCAGACTGCACACTGTCATGTAACATGTAACACGATTTCCAATTGACAGCGCCGAAGCCCATCTTTCTCTCTGAACTTTTTGTACAGGAAAGTAGTGAAGATATTTCGTAGCCGTTTTATATGATTTGCAACCGTATACAGAGCAGTACCTCCTAGAATTTGACAAATTTCTTTCTGTTTCCATCACGACGTCAATGCTTCACCATCTAAATAAATCTCACCAGTCACAATGTTACAGCTTCAACATTCTGCCGCGTGGCTGCGCCATCCAACTTTTCTGACGTCATAGGAGCTTCACACTCGCAATGCAAGTGAGTCTACTATTTTCTATGAGGGGAAAGAGATTGTAATGGCGTTATGTTTAAATCCCCGAATGGCTATTACGTGGGCTAGCCACTAGCAGACGCTAGCCTCTCAGCATGCTTCAAGCACGCGCTTCCGTATAGGTCAGAGTTTCCCATTAGGTGGTCCGCGGACCCTCGGGGATCCCCGACGGTTGTACAGGGGGTCCGCGAAGAGTCGTCAAGAAATAACGCAATGAAAATGGAAAACGGAGAAAGCACAAAGAGTCCCTTAAAAATAATAATTATGCGCTGCAACTCACAGCATAAGTGGCGCACTCATATGTGGCGCAGTGTAATTTGAGCTTCTCAAAATTCCCGCTAGAGAGCATTCTGCTCCTTTATCTCTGTGTTCTGCTCCCACTGCCAGCTGGCTCGCATCCCTCCTGGCTGCTTTAGAAAGCAGCCAGCAGCCAGGAGGGATGCGATCCAGCTGTCTAAAGCAGCCAGCAGGCAGGAGGGATGCGATCCAGCTGGCAGTGTCTGCTCCCCATCCATTTTGTGTGTTTAAGTATTTACATGAGTTTTGAAAGTTGAAACTTTTGATTGTTTTAATAATTGTTAAAAGTCCAATGAGTATGGATCGTTTGGTTGAAGAGTGGATCTTTAAAACGAAGTAGGCCCACTGCTACAGTGATGAAGAGGAATCTGTGGTAATAAATATAGAAGTGAAAGTGAGCCTAGCCATTCAAAGAGTAAGCCTACTGCGAAAAGTAGGAAATACGACATAAAATATTTAGAAATTGGCTTTACATATTGTGGATCTGAAGATTGTCCAAAGCCTCAATATGCTTTGAAACCCTTGCCAACGAGAGTATGAAACCTGCAAACCTCCGGCATCTAGATAACAATCACTCGGAGCACAAAGGTAAATCGATTGAATTCTTCAAAATGAAGTTATCCGAACTGAAATCATGCCAGAAAGTAATTACCAAACGTTCTGGTGCAAATATGAATGAAATTGCAACGCTTGCATCCTACGAAGAATCTCAGCTTGTCGCAAAACGTGGCAAAAACCATACCATTGCTGAAGAGCTCAATCTACCTTCAGCAATTATCTTCTGCAGGAGAATGCTAGGTGATGCTGCCCCAAAGCGTGTAAGTACCGTCCCGCTATCTAACAATACTGTGCAAAGGCGAATTACAGATATGTCAAGCAATATTGAAGAGACGTTGTTTGCAAGGCTCCACATATGTGACATGTTTGCTCTGCAGTTGGATGAGAGTATCGGCATATCAAGAAAGGCGATAATGTTGTTTTTTGTACTTTTTATGCCATGAACAATTATATGAAGATTTTCTTTTTTCCTGTGAACTAGTAGGCTGCAGACAACAGCAGACGATATTTTCGCAGCTCTGAACAATTATTGTAATAAACCTGATATCACCTGGAAGAAATGTGTGGGTCTGCCTACAGATGGCGCGAAAGCTATGTCCGGATGCAGGAATGTCCTTCAAGCTGAAGTGAAAAAGATAGCTCCAGATAGGAAGCGGACACATTGCTGTATTCACCGTGAAGCATCAGTAGCTGCAGAGCACCCTTAATGAAGTGGTGAAAATAATAAACAATATCAAAACCAGCTCCTTAATATGCAGGCTATTTGCATTGGTCGGCAAAGACATGGGTAGCAAGAATGAGCAGCTTCTCATTCATACTGAAGTGCGATGGCTTTCAAGGGTCAGGATCTTAACGAGGTTTTTCGAGCTGAAAGTTGAGGTACGGGTCTTTCTTCTTGGGACGGTACATGAGGATTTGCTCAATTACTTTTTTTTGGCTTTGCAGAACTGTTTACTTAGCTGACGTGTTTGATCACCTGAATGTTTTGAATTTGAGTTTGCAAGGTGACTACGTTGATATCTTCAGAGTTGGAGACAAGATCAGTGCGATTGTGAAAAAGTTTAAAATTTGGGCAGCAAGAGTGAAAAATGGCTCATATGCCAATTTCTCCACACTAAGAACGTTTCTGCAGTCATCAAACGAAGGTTTGCCTTGCGAGGTACAAGGAAATATAACCGAACATCTTCGTAGTCTCGCAAATTTCAGGACATTTTCCCGAATCCGATGGCGATAACTGCCGGATTCGAGAACCATTCAGCTACAATCTCAAAATTGAAAATATTCAGCTAATATCAGACGAGGAACAAGACCAACTTGTTAAATTGACCTCAAGTGGTGAAATAAAGAAATTTTTAATGAAGAAAAGCTAGCAGACTTCTGGGTGAGAGCTCGAAAGGACTACATAGGAACCAGCGATAAGGCAATAAAAATTGTTCTTCCGTTCGGTTGTGCGAACAAGCTTTTTCCACAATGTGCGTAATGAAAAGCTAATATCGAAATAGACTAGATATGGGGTCCGATTTCAGGGTGAACATTTCAAAATTGCAACACGACCTTCGAGAAATAATTGCGGAAAAAAATAGGTTACGTTCGTCTTATTGAACGCCGGTCTCTTTTACACACTAGCACTGTTAACAAAATGATAATACATAGGACTTATTCCTTCTTTTCTTCTCAACCACTGCATTGCTATTTTTAGGTCTGTAGCACTACCTACCTTTACGACTTAAAAATGTTATACGATGTAAAAGGATTAATTAAATAAATAAATAAATATCAACATACAAATAATTCAGCACAGTAGCCTACTCCAAGGCAGAGGTTTCCATTAGGCATTGACTTAAAAGATATTGGAGCAGGGGGTCCGTGCTTACATAACGATCGATGTAGGGGGTTCGAGAAAGATTCCTAATGGGAACCTCTGGTATAGGTAGTAGCCACAAAGCAGCTGCGTTGCAATTCATAAGTCACGTTTCTCGTGAACGGTGCAAGTACTGTAGTTCGTACTCTGCATAGAAATTATAACCCGTGCCGTGTGATAATAAGGTTCTTGGCGGTAGGAACTTGAACACTAACTAATTCTTTCTTGGATACAGTAGTAGGAATATATACTGCACTGTGCCTAGTTTCTTTTGGTATAAGAAAAGGAAGGAAGCTTGTAGTTTAACGTGACCGTTAATCTTGAGATCATGAGCCACGGGTTTGGTATAAGAGGAAGTACCGTAGTTATGACTACAATATGCGTCAGCCCTCAGTACCGTATGCCTCCCTTTGGAGGGGAAGTAAATCCGGCGGGCCCATGTCATATATTTATGGCATGTTAAAGAACCTACCACTAACTACAATTGTGTGAAGCTAAATGACGCTCTATTATGTTTCAACATTGCCGTCAATTGCCGGTTGTGGTGGCATCTAATAGCCAAGTTCACACACTAATACAGGCATCACAATTAACACCGGTTATCAGACAGAATCTACACACACCTAAAGTACACCGGGCTATATAACCACGTTGTCGCAGCATCTAAACTGAGGAAGCCACCAACCAATATGCGCCACTCGACATGCGAATGTTGCTAGTGCTAATTAAGTTAGCACACTCGGTGCCCTGACGGTTCATCTCCTCAACGAGACCACTACTTGTCGGTCAGTCTCGTAGGCTAGGGGGGCGTGTTGTCAGTACACACACACCTTTATTGGCTTCTCTGTCCATGGCACGTCACTCCTTGTTTGATCTAACTCAACAAGCATCAAACATATACAACTAGTGCTCCTCGTCCGATGAGTCTTTTCCGTTCTGAAGTGAATGCACTGTCTTCTGTCTACATCTGTCTTTCGGCACGTCAGAGCTAGTACCGGTTGGTTGGTTCCTTTTAGTTTAAGGGCTGCGACAACGCGGTAATGTAGCCCCGTGTTCTTTGGGTGTGTGTAGAATATGTCTGATAACCGGTGTTAATTGTGGTGGCTGTATTAGTGTGTGTTATCTGTTTTTAATTCAAGTAAGGACTGCAGACATTGAATTTTCAAATAGTTCCTACTTTTGCCACCAATCGTCACCGTCAATGACTACAATATTGCCTTTGTGATTAGATTTCAACTCTTAAAGACCAAACATTAAGTAAAGATACTGTGGCGGTAGTAACACAGTTTGCCACGAAGCCCGGTGTGGCGGCAGTAACACAGTTTAACACCAAGTACCGCCACGGGAAGAGACAATCCAAAGACATTAGTGTTGACTAAGGCTAACGGTTGCCATGACTACAGCTTGTTTCCCTGCCTGCATGGATTTATTCGTATCAATTGAGGAAGGTGGAGTTCACAGAGTTATAATATAGATAGATAGATAGTTCTGAACTTGGTTACTAGATGCCACCGCAGTCGGCTCCTGGTGATAAACGTTGGAACCTAAGAGCGTTAGTTAAATTTAACCTATAATTTAGCTTCACACAAGTGTAATTAGTGGAAGGTTCTTTAACATGCCATAAATGTATGGCATGAGACCGCCGGCTTTACTTCCCCTCCGAAGGAAGGCATGCTGAGGGATTTTTAACGCTCATAAAACCATCCGACGACTTCGGCCGGGTTTGAACCCTCGATCTTGGGCATAGAAGCTCAGCATGCTACCAACTGCACCACCGAAGCCGCTAGCCAATACCACTAGAGGGCATGTACTCTGTCACATTGAGGGGCTGTTCTGCCAGTGATACTGTCGTCGTTGTTGGTATTTCATTTGAGGGGCTTGGATATCGTGGTCATTTAGCCCCGTTTACTTGGATGAGTTTGGAATTTTGTTTGATTACATGTGTTATTGTGATGGCAGTGTTAGTGTGTGTATTTGTAGTTCACGTGAGGTTTGGGAAGGAAGCGATCGTGGCCTTAAGTTAGGAACCATCCCGGCATTCTCCTGGGGTAAAAGTGGGAAAGCACACGGAAAACCACTTCCAGGATGGGTGGGGTGGGAATCGAACCCACCCCTTCTCAGTTTTCTATCACGAGGCTGGGTGGACCCCGTTCCACCCCTCAGACCAGAATTAAATTTCTTGGCAGAGCCGGGAATCGAACCCAGACCTACGGGCTGGCCACTGATACTACTATAATGTACATCTATACCTTATTATTCCCGTTTTCAACAGCGTTGGGGATGATTCGCAACAAAAGTCCAGAGGTGGATGTTTTTTTTACGGTCGGATGCCCTTCCTGAAGCCAACCACATGAGAGCAGTTAATTAGAGATGGAATTAATGAATTTGAACGAGACTGGGCAAGCATTTGGAAGGAAGTGGCTGTGGCCTGTCAGAAGGTACCGACCCAGCATTTGCCTAGAGTTGAAAATGGGGAAACTACGAAAAGCCATTTCAAGGACGGCCGACGGTGGGGGCTCGAACGCGCGTCTACTGAGTTCGCAGATAACTTGGCCCCATGGCCTAGCGCTGTGCGTAGCTACCGCCGTCAGTACTGTTGTACTGATATACTCGTAATAACACTAATAATACGATACTCTTCAATTAAATGAATGAAAACCTTGAAAACATTCACATAACACAAACTTGCAATACCCAACTGACCAACCGCAGACCTTGTGGTAGAATGATTCATCGGCACACAGTAGAGGCTGTACCACTATGTCCGAAGAACCAGTTCGTGTTATAGAGAACTTTAATTACACGATGGCACAAAACGTCAACTGCGCATACAATGAATTTCGTCCGCGAGTTAGTCCACGTGCTGCAGCGTGATTTAGAGGGGCGAACGATCACTTTGCTACTTGCTAGGAAATTGTTCACATTTGCTCTTAGTATATAATAACAATAATAATATCGTATGGACTCGGATGTCGGGTGCAAGCTTTGTATGTGACACCCAGAGGGTAGCTTGCATCCCGAGTTTCGTCGTTCCTTGAAGCACTATGAAAGTCAAGGAAGTTAGATATCTAAGCTACTTCAACAGTATAGCGCTTTCTAGTAGAGAAATGAGGAACTTTGTGTTGGCGGAAACTCCCGAGATTAATTTTGCCATTATGAACACGGCCTACTGAATTCAAATGGGTTCATTGACATGCCAACATCGTATGACATGCGTGTGGTAATTTTTACTGCCTTTCAAAAATCACTTACCACTGCCAGGAGTGACCCTGCAAGCTTGGGGTTGGTAGACCGACACGTTAACCGCTCACTCACCGTGATTGGCTCTTAGTATCTATAACTTCATTGCATGTTAGTATGTCTTCTAACACCTCAGTGGCAGGGACCCACCCACCCCTCCACTTTCCTTCTCCTTCTTTCCCCTCCAAGCTCTCGGCTTCGTGCAGGTTTGCGCCATCAAGTAGTAATCGCACTCGACCACTGACAAATTTGGTACAGTAGTCACAGTAGTAGCACTCTAGTGGTCCTTAAAGAACGTTACGTCCACAACGAGCATTCTCGTTACAAAATACTTCAAAGTTTGTATTTAACACAATGACCTTAATACCTTCCAGAGGCCGGAGATCGCGAGATGAATGTCGGTACACAATTATCAGTGACAGAGCTTTGGCAGCCGTTACAAGAATTTATTGTGAATGTTGTTCAGCCACCTGGATGAATTACAATGACAGCCTTATGAACACCAACCAAAATATGAGCCACAATGTAATTTTGAGAAAGAGTTATTAGTTGTCGTTTCATTTGAGGGGCATAGACATCGTGGTCATTTAGCCCCGCATACTTGGGTTTGTGCATGCGTGATAACCTTCTTATTGTGATGACTGTAGTCTTACGACTTTCCGACTTCTGAGCTTCTTTGAATCTTGTAATGTTCTGAATCAGTTGTTGTAGAGGAGAATGGCATGTCGAGAATAAATGTTTGGTACGCATTCTCTTCCTTCTCCGCACATCTCCGTTCGTGATAATTGTTACACTTTTCAGCGGTCAACATTCAGTAATACGAAACTAATAAATTCATAACAAAACAAATAATACGTTACTAAGAGCTTGCGTTTATAGCAACGAATAGATAGCGCTACTGCCCTAGCATGCATAGATGAACAAACAACACTTAACTAAGGGCTTGTGTTCTTATAGCAACATATAGATGACGCTACTGACCTAGTATTCATAGATGAACAAACAACACTTAACTAAGGGCTTGTGTTCTTATAGCAACATATAGATGACGCTACTGACCTAGTATTCATAGATGAACAAACAACACGTAACTAAGAGCCTGCGTTCTTCATAGCAACGTTTAAATAACGCTACTGACCTAGCATGCATAGATGAACAAACAACATGTAACTAAGAGCTTGCGTTCTTTATTAGCAACGTATAGACTAGATGACGCTACCGGCATAGAATACATACAGTAGATGAACAAACAACACGTAACTAAGAGCTTGCGTTCTTTATAGCAACGAATAGATAGCGCTACTGCCCTAGTATGCATAGATGAACAAACAACACGTAACTAAGAGCTTGCGTTCTTCATAGCAACGTTTAAAAAACGCTACTGACCTAGCATACATAGATGAACAAACAACATGTAACTAAGAGCTTGCGTTCTTTATTAGCAACGTATAGACTAGATGACGCTACCGGCCTAGAATACATACAGTAGATGAACAAACAACACGTAACTAAGAGCTTGCGTTCTTATAGCAACACATACAGTAGATGACGTAACTAACCTAGTATGCATATAGATGAACAAACAACACGTAACTGAGGGCTTGTGTTCTTATAGCAACGTATAGATGACGCTACTGACCTAGTATTCACAGATGAACAAACAACACGTAACTATGAGCTTGCGTTCTTTATAGCATCGTATAGATGACGCTACTGGCCTAGTATAGATAAACAAACAACACGCAACTATGAGCTTGCGTTCTTTATAGCATCGTTTAGATGACGCTACTGGCCTAGTATACATAGATGATGAACATTGGTTGCCATGGATACCATGTTGTCAAGCAATGTTGATGACGCCAATTCCAAATAGGCATATTCATGTTAAAAGAGAAATACAGTAAATAAACGATGTAGGTCGCGAGTTCTTGTCCCGTATGGGTTGGATAATTTAAATCACCAACTGCCTTCTAGAAAGTCCAAGTTTTACAATGAATGCATGAGTAATAGCCAAAAGCCTTCATTTGTCTGTTTTCGTAATGTTTGCGAGGATTTGAGCTAAAATGGAGCACACACTCACACAATGATGTCCGCCGAAGGGGATAATTAAGTTAAGCACCACTCTTGTAATGCCACACCTGAGCTGTAGGAAGGAGGAGCAGGCGATCCGACTCGTGTCAGCCGAATACTATAATCGAAAGGCACCCAAATATTTATTCAGTATTTCATTATGCAAAATGTCGGGCAACAAAATCGCTACCCTCTTCCATAATGTATATATTCTTGAAGAAAAACGCCGCGGGACATAATTATATTGATTGCTATTCTCTCATTTTCACTTATCTGATCTTCATACTTCAGCGAGGTGTCACAATTATCTTTTTGTTGGTCTTCAGATTGCCGGAAACCCTCTGGCGAAGTCTGGTCTCTCTTCCTTATGTCCTCCGAATGTTTGTTGTTGTTTATTCATTAAAGGGCTTTGCTATATCGTGTTCATGTAGCCCCGTTTACTTGGGTGTATGTGGAATCTGTGGCTTTGTTATGATCGTACTACTGGGTGAAGTTTTACTATACAGTGAGAGCTTTTCTTATAGAATGGAGCCTCGCAGACGCCTCGTGACGACCGAGGCACTGTGTGTAGATGTCTGTCGAGCAAGGTACTGGCGCTAGCAGCAGCGAAGCGCCCAACTAGTCCAACACATTTACACTTTTTAACGTAATTAATAATCATCTTTACGTACTGTACATGAATTTCAGAATAGTTGCTGGAAGTATTGTCCTTCATTTCCTAAACATACAATGCGCCAACCAAGGAAGTTTTGGTACACTCCCTGTAATTCATCCTCACTGATATTTCGTATCGGTACAATTATTTCGTTCTCGAGAGCCTCCAGACTACGCGGATTGTTCCTGTATACCCCTTGTTTGAGGTTTCCCTATAAGTAAAACCCGCACGGGCTGAAACGTACAGTACGAACACATTTACTTGAAGACTTCTTCTTCAGAAGATAAGTTTTCACTAGGAAAATTCGATGTTTTGGTCAATAACAAACCATGTTCACGGGATACGAGACAGGCTACAGTACTTCATCACAAGTCTTAACTCTCTGAACTAAGGTATATTTTTGTCAACTGAGAATGTAATCAATGCTATGACCCCATGCGGTGATTCCCAATTCGGTGTTGTGAAACGATAGTTGCTAGGCAACTGGCGGTGACAAATCACTCTCCGCCCGTCACACGGCCCGGAAAAGCTGCGTTCTATAGGAAACGCTTTCACTGTAGAGAGCTTTTCAGTCGGTCAACACAAATCGTGCACAATTACATTAAGCTGGAAAACAAGTATTTATATGCCCTAGCATTAAAGAAATAGTATGAGATATTATCAAAAATCAACACGCTTTTATGTACAAAAGGCGTGTTAACTTGTGATATTATCTCATGTGATATTTCTTTCAGGTTAGGGTATATAAATGGCTACGTCTCAAAACTCACGAGCTAAATATAGTAACAAATAGTATCAAAACTCATGACTACAAACCAGTAGCTGAATTAACATTCGAATTAGTCTCAAAACTCACGACTCCGGAGAGCACGTGCCTGCGATGACCGTAGGAAGTATGAGCTGCACGGTGACTCACAATGCCCGGGATTTCAATTGCATTGTTTTAACAGGAATTATCAAACTACCACAGACCAAATTCTCCAAGTATAACTCACTCATTCTGCTTGGTGATATTAAGCAGGCCCAAAAATTTCATTGGAATCATGGAGGTCGTTATTTTGTGTTTTCAAAGAAGAACTGGCTTGGCTCGTGAATTTTGAGACTTGTGAGTTTTAAGACTCGTGAGTTTTGAGACGACACGATATAATAGTACATCATGCAACGAGCCTATAATGGCAATAATTAAGACACGAGTATATTTATTAAACGAGCGTAAGCGAGTTTTATAATTTCTATACGAGTGTCTTAATTACCATTATAGGTGAGTTGCATACGACTGTTTATGTTTGACGATATTGATAACTTTATTATATGTTTAACATAAATATTTATAAATATCTGTTGAGAGTCAGCCACTTGAATTTCGTGATCGGAGTGCGAGCGCTGGGTATTATATCTCTATCTTTCAAGCTCTCTGACCGACCGACGCATGCGCTCTGTGTGCTTGCAATGCCATATTATGCAGGCCATATGTTTACATCTGTCGTCCCTCACTAATATTGTCACCGGAGTCGTTTGAAGGCAATGCGCTGTGTAGAAATTAGTGTTGGTGATATTAAGGTACAGTGCTACTTCTTGTCTCATATTCGCCAGTTTATTTACGCGAACGTATGGACGGTGCGTATTCCATGTCGGTAATTTATTTAGGAAGATGTTGTGTTCATGTCCGACATGTTGGATTTTGTGCGCATGCGCGAAGGTATCCTTACCTAATTGGTCAATGAATGAGCTCTAATTGGCTGGAGAAACTGTATCGTAAAGAAAAACAGTGTTATATTGACTATCATTATGATACAGTTTTCTGACACATAATGTTTATATTTCGACACCGTCGAACATAATACTTGTTTTCCAGCTCAATGTAATTGGGCACGGCTTGTGTTGGCCTATTAGAAAGCCTTCTATAATAGAATTCGGCAACACAGAAATATGGCTTCTATAGTGTGTGAAGTTGTAATTGAGGCAAGGATTCGTTACGAGGCGGCTGTGATCTTAATTTGAGTATCAACCAGGCATTCACCTAGATTAGAAGTGGCAAACCATGAAAAATCATTTCAAAATTGACTGAGTTAGGAATCGAATCCACTACTTCTCAGGTCTGCCTCGCAAGGCTAAGTAAACCCCATTCCAACCCTCAGAACAGTATTAAATTTCATGGCAGAGCCGGAAATCGAACCCGGATAATCAAGAATTCTAGTCACAGTGCCAAGGGATGGAGTTTTCCGATTGCATTAGGCAGAATGGGCTGAGAGATATTTGATATTTGGTGTTAACATTTATATTCCTGTATCCACTGAGTTAAATAGTCAGTTGTTGATTCTTCTAGGGGCTTTGCGACATAGCGGTCATGTTGCCTCGTGTACTTGAGTGTGTGTAGAATTTGTCTGATAACCTGTGTCACGGTGATGGCAGTACTAGTGAGTATTTAGTTGAGCCTTAGATTTGGAAGGAGGTTGCCGTTGCTTTACGTTAGGAACTATCCTGGCATTTGCCTGGAGTAGAAGTGGGAAATCGCGTATAACCACTTGAACGACAAATCAGGGGGGAATTGAATCATTCTTTTCTCAGATTTGCAACAGGAGTTTGAGTGTACCCGGTTCCAAACCCACAGACCAGAATTATATTTCTTGGCAGAACCGGGAATCGAACCTAGCACCTTTTTATATCCGGAGTCTCAATGCCTTTCCCGAGGCCACAGAAGACAACGAAGCACAACCCTGGGAACTCGGACACTGGATAAATTGAGATTAGTAATATAGGAGATTCAGGAATAATAATAGACCTAGCAATGCTATGTCAAGATTATGTAGGTTTAATCGAAGTCAGATTATTTAAATATGGTATTAATAGAAATTTAATGTCTTTCAGTCGGTCGACACGAATTGTATCCAATTGTAATTGGTGTTTCCATAATCCTGAAAACAATTACATGAGATTGATTTCTTTTAGGATTCGGGACACACCCATTACATTTGGGTACAATTCGTGTCGACCGACTGAAAAACATTACATTTCAATTATCAAGGCAACATTAAACAAGTAGTTCCGTGAAGAACTATACAGTCCATTTTCATATAGCCTACTTATGTTAATTGCCTCTATCAACACACAAAATTTCAGTTTGATTGCTGTAATAGATTCGTAGATAATGAGAACCGTCTGAATATTTCGGTTGGTCACCATGTTGGATTTTAATATAGATTATGTAGGCCATAGAGTTATGTACTATTAGATGAATATTATTGTGTAGGTGTAGTATTCAAACTTCAATCGCATGATTAGGACACACGGAATAAAAACGAGATTTTAAAATTTTCGCACAGCCGCGATCTTGTGGTTATGAAAACAATTGATATAAATTAGATGCCAGTGGATTACAATTTGCATAAGCATATACCATACGAAGTTAAATCGTGAGTAACTTCCATTTAAATATTTAAATTTCGCTTCGCCGCCATGTTGGATTTGTGCTCACCAGGTTATTTGAAGTACAATAGGTGAACGTATGTTCATAGCCTCTATCAACATACAAAATTTCAGTCATAGATTAATAGATATCGAGAACCGTCTAAATATTTCGGATGGTTGCCATGTTGGATTTGAGTATAATTATGTAGGCCATAGAGTTATGTAGCATTAGTTGAGGGGGTTGCGTAGGTTCATTATTCAAACATTGACTTCGATCGCATGATTAGGATACAAGAAATAAAAAACTTATTTTTAAAATTTCGCACAGCCACCATTTGAGGTTATATAAACAATTGAACTAAATAGCTGTCAATGCATTACAATGCGTATAATCATTTGCTGTATCAAGTTTCTCTGCGTTCGGATGGTTAAATCGCGAGAATAGTCTATTTAAATGTTTCAACTTTGCTTGACCACCATGTTCGTTTTGTGGTTAACAGGGTTTTGAAAGTCACATAGATGAACTCCTAGTAGTGCCTTGTATCACCGTACAAAAACGTTCAGGGTGATATCAGTAATACTTTCGGAGATATAGAATGCCGGTGAAATATTTCGCACAGCCGCCATGTTGGATTGGTGAGACGAAATAAAATTTAAAGGGCACGGTTGGGGGGTTGGGGTTGTCCGAAATTGTTCTATGACCTTACCGAGGTTCATTGAAATCACTCCAGCCATTTAGATTTTATTAGGGGGCGGGGGACAGACACACGGGCAAAAGGTGATCTCATAAGCCTATTTTTTTTCATAAATGAAAATTGGCTAACAATGGCTTCCTTCACGATAATGTTAGTAATAGGCATTTACGACATTTTTAAAATAAAATCTATCATCTCATAGGTAGATGAATCAACAACTCTACTCGCTATGTTGGCTTTCATCCAAGACTCTTCAATTTAATTTCCCCTATCGTTTTGGCAGGAAGTGCGGTTGTGGCTTGCGGCGTCCAATCTCAGCGTTTAAGGACACTTTTGTCGGTGTCGTACCGTATCTGAGGTGTAATTAATAAGGTGTGAGGGCAAAGAAACTGAAGCATTTGTGGCTACAAACAAATTACTAAATAATATCATACAAGTGCGATCGTTTATACTGGACAAGTGGTCGCGTTTATTTTTCGACTAACCGTGCTGACAACTATTACTGTTATTACTGGTACTTCACAACATAACAATACGGGCTGCAGGGAACCTAAGACTAGCTGCTAAAACAGCCACTTCGGAGCGGGACAGTAGAAACCACTACCCACGAACTTCCAGTCGATTCGGGCTGTTGAGAGAACTACTGCCTTCTGGATTAGTTTGTCCATTTGAGTATCCAGATCCTGTTCGGTTGGTTGCTTGATTGATTCCTCAGTTTAGGGCCTGCGACAACGTGGTGATGTTGCCCCGTGCAGGATAACCGAGAGAATTTAAGGGCCCCTATGCAATTTTTTTCTCCCCCCCCCCCCTTGAATTTCTTTTAATTATTACTATCCAATACTCTCTATTCCGAAAACACATTGCCATTATGAGAAAAGCATGTGATGTTGAGTCAAATTTAAAAAAAACAACAACATGCAAATCTTATTTCATAGAAAACATTGTAGTATTTATTTTATGAAATATATTTTGCCAAGTGCACAAAACTATTTGGGATTCTTAATACATTTAACATGCATAGGGAAATAATGCAATTCTGTAAATCATCAGTTTAATACCAGCACGTAATAAAATAATAAAAGAGTATTTTAATACTCCGCATTAGTTTTACTGATTCAACACTAAATTGTAGTAGGCTATTCGCAAACAGTTATAACTCCTAACTCACAGTCTGGGGTAGAATAAAGTTCATTAAAAGTTTATTTTTGTAATTTTCAGAATGGAGGAATTTCTCTTACCAAATGAATTGTTTCTGCCAATACGTTCGCACTGTCATATGCAGTATGCCTCTGAAGTGCTTCTCTGCCTCATTTCTTCTGACAGTTAACAGATGGTATCATGAGATATCTTCTGTAGAGCTGTAGACAAATCCACATCCTTACTCTGCAAAGCCTCGGACAGGTTGTACGTTATAGACTACATTTTACATAACACAAAAATAGCTACATTAAACTGAAACTAACGTGCACCACTAACGAGCCCTCATTGCTTACGGGCCCCTGTGCATTCCCCCCCCCACGCATTCCCCCCTTCTCGACGGCCCTGTCCCCGTGTACTTTGGGTGTGTGTAGAATCTGTCTGATAACCGATGTTAATTGAGATGGCTGTATTAGTGTGTGTTATCTGTATTTCAGGTAAGGACTGCAGACGATCAATTTCAAATAGTTCTCACTTTTTCCACCAAATGCTACCGTCAACGACACCTACCTGTGAACTTGCTTACTAGATGCCACCTGGCGGTGAACGTTGGAAGTTAATACAGCGTTAATCAAAACTAACCCACACATTTAGCTTCACTCAATTATAGTTAGTGGAAGATTCTTTTACACGCCATAAATCTATGACATGGGTCCACTGGCTTTACTTCCCCTCCGAAGGAAGGCTGAGGGACTTTAAACGCTCATAAAAACCCGACGACTTTGACCGGGTTTGAACCCGCGATCTTGGCCATAGAAGCTCAGCATGCTACCAATTACGCCCCCGAAGATCCAGTTATTTAAGGCCTTGGAGCTAGGTACTTGGGATCACGCCTGTACTCGAGACAATGATAGATATGGTCTTGACCCGTTTTACATGCCATTGCCTTTTGATAGGACGGACCAACTCACTATATTTGCTGATCGTTTCTATGTGCTTTAATTGGAGATTCTTGTTATTATTGTTATTGCTTGCCACGGTGGGTGAGTGGTTATCGTGTCGAACTACCAACCCATGCTTGCAGGTTCGCTCCTGGCTATGGTAACTGATTTGTGAAAGGCGACAAAAATTCACGGCACGCATATCATACGTTGTTGGCACGTTAAAGAACCCATTTGAATTCAGTAGGCTGTGTTCATAATGGCAAAATTAATCACAGGGTTTTTCGGCCAACAGAAAGTCCCTCATTTCTCTTCTAGAAAGCGCTTTAGTGTTAAGGAGCTTAGATATGTAACCTCCTTGACTTTCATAGCGCTCCAAAGAATGACAAAATTCGACATGCAATCTGTCCTCTGGGCGTTAAATAACAAAGCTTGCACCCGGCACCCGAGGCCATAAGATTGTTTTTAGCCTATTTTCAATTTTGAAAAAATAGGCTTATGAGATCACCTTTTGTCCGTGTGTGTGTGCGTGTGTGTGTGTGTGTGAGGTGTGTGTGTGTGTCCCCCTAATAAATTCTAAACGGCTGGAGCGATTTCAATGAAACTCGGTACGTTCATAGCAATATTCCGGGAGACCCGGACCGTGCCCTTGAAATTTAGTTACGCCTCACCAATCCAACATGGCGGCTGTGCGAAATATTTCACCAGCATTCAATATCTCCGAAACTATTACCAATATCACCCTGGAATTTTTTACGGTGATAAACGAAACTACTAAAAGTTCACCTATGTGACTCTTGAAAGACTGGTAACAACAAAACCAACATGGCGGCCAAGCGAATTTGCGACATTTAAATAGATGTTTCTCGCGATTTAAGCAACCAACCGCAATAAAACTTGGTACAGTATATGTTTATACACATTGAAATGCATCAACATCTTACTTCGTTCAATTGTTTACATAACCACAAGATGGCGGCTGTACGAAATATTTCACCGGCATTCTATATCTCTGAAACTGTTAGCGGTATCACCCTGAAATTTTGTACGGAGATAAAGAGCACTACTGGAAGTTCATCTATAAGATTTTCAAAAACCGGTTAACTACAAAACGAACATGGCGGCCAAGCGAATTTGAAAATTTAAATAGACCTTTCTCGCGATTTAATGTTCCAAAGGCAATGAAACTTGGTACAGGAAATGTTCATACACATTGTAATGCACTGGTATCTAATTTATTTCAAGTTTTACATAACCTCAAGATGGCGGCTGTGCGAATTTTAAAATTAAGTTTTTATTTCTTATCTCGTAATCATGCGATCGAAGTGAAAGTTTGAATAATGAACCTACGCAATAATTTTACTTTAATGGTACATGTCTCTATGGCCTATACATTTAACAATCCAACATGGCGACCATCCGAAATATTTAGACGGCTCTGAATATCTACGAATCTATTATAGGAATCAAACTTAATATTTTTATGTTCATAGGGGCTATGAACATAAGTTCACCTATAGGACTTTAAATAACCTGGTCATCACAAATCCAACATGGCGGCGACGCGAAATATAAATATTCACATGGACGTTTCTCGCAATTTAACCATCCGAGTGCAGTGAAACTTGGTAGAGTAAATCCTTATACGAATGTTAATCCACTGGCATCTAATTTATTTCAATTGTTTCCATAACTACAAGATGGCAGCTGTGCGAAATTTAAAAATCTCCTTGTTACTTCTTGTGTCCTAATCATGCGATTGAGGTTTGAATGCTACACGTACACAATAATCTTCATGTAACATTACATAATTCTAGGACCTACATATATAAAAGTCCAACATGGCGACCATCCGAAATATTTAGTCTGTTCTCAATATCTACGAATCTATTACAGCAATCAAACTGAAATATTGTATGTTGATAGTGGCAGTTAACATAAGTAGGATATATGAAAATAGGCTGTATAGTTCTTCACGGAACTACTTGTTTATTACATGCAGCCTATTGTGTTTGTTGATTGTTACTTTTTGTTCTTGTGTTTGTTTGTTTTTTGGTTCATTTTTTTCTTCGTTTATGTGTTGCTTTGTAACTTATTTTTATTTTATTTGTTATTCTAGAATGATGACGATTTCTTTGGTTCTGGGTTCAATGACAGTGACTTCAGTGTGAGTAGAAAGTTAATAATGAGCTAATGCTCGCTTGAACTCGTGCTTCATACTTGGAAATGCTTGATTTATCTTCAGCGCTTTTCAGTTTAAACGTTGGAAAGTCTATATTTGGTAAGAAATAATACAACTGCCTTTATTTCCATGTGTGGTACAGGATCCAAATTTGAGTGGATCCTTCCAACTGCTATTCTGAGCATTATCTTTCTATACTCACTATAAGCAAATCCTGGATTGGTGACTTATTTCACGTTTTAGGACATCTACTGTATGTAAACACATTTGCCATTGGAAACAAACGTCATAAATATTCGTAGAATAAAAAGTTTATAATTATACGCCAAAACAATCCTACATAAATATATATTTTATATATTAGACATTTTCAACCTTACAATGAGGTCATCTTCAGCTTAGAATAAATGAAAATCAATTAAACTCCGTATTTGAAGAAGATTTAGCTTACTCGTTCAAGCGTTTAGCTGAATTATTTATTGATTTTTGGCACTTTTAATTATCTATTTTGTGTATATTTTAAACTATTATTATAAAACCTAATATTAATTTACACTTACCATCAATATTTCTTATTTTCTAACTGCATTTTTGAAAATTATCGTAAAGACCATTATTGAATTTTATTTTATTTAATACTGCATTGTAAGGCTATCCATTTTAGTACTATAATTCATTTTATTACAGTTATTCTTTAACAGCTTCACTTCTTATTTAGATTTAAGTATATATATTATTTTTATTCTTAATTGATTTTCATTTATTCTAAGCTGAAGATGACCTCATTGTAAGGTGGAAACATGTCCAATATATAAAATATATATTTATGTAGTATTGATTCAACGTATAATTATAAACTTCTAATTTTAACACTTACTGTATGTCAAACCAAGATCCAGACATTTCCACGTACAGACTACTCAAACCACTCCACCATTACATTTTAACACACTCCTAACTAACTGCACTGAGCTGATAATCACATCATCTCTCCCGTTAGGTTAACTGAAACTGTAACATTAAAATTCGAAAAGGGGGTGGGTGGAAGAGACGGTTGGAAATGAAGCTACACTCGCACTATTATATTCACGGAGACATAGAATACTCTCTTGATATCTCCTTTATCATCTCTTCTAATGTGGAAAGTTTGACCAAAGATCTGCTACAACTCTTCATTGTATTGACTTTGGAATTAGTGTAAGCTAATAGTCACAGCGACTTTCTTGCTTCGTTTCATTTTTCTTTCCTTTCTTTATTTATTTATTTGTTCATTTATTTATTTCTTCCTTTGTCTACCAAATATTCTATTTATTTGTTTGAGTTTTCATTCTTTTATTTATTTATTTATTTATTTACTTATCTATCTATCTACCGTTCAATCTACCAATCTAAACCACCAATATATCTACTTACACACTTACCTAATTAATTAAATATTGCAACGACACCCAAAGACTATTTCCATCAAACGCATTATAATTCAAATAGTAGGCCAATGTACAGTATTATTTTCAACGTTTAAACTGAGAGAAACCTGAGTTAAGCTCCTTCCAAGATGCGCTGTTGTCAGCCAAGAATAAAGCTTCAGATTCGCTTACTCTGTTCATATTTGCTTTCCTTAGCCTTATTATCTATTGTATTCTTCGTGCGGTTCTGAACGCCTAGACATCTAGTCCAGTACAAAGAAAGTCTACCGCCTTCTTCGGTCTCAGGGTAAGTATTGAGACACCAGTCCCAAAGATCCCGGGTTCGAGTCTCGATTAAGCCAAAAAATCCAAATCGGACCTGAGGAATGAAAGGGAGTACTCTTAGCCTCGTGAAGCAGAACTGAGAATAAGTGATTTTGATTCCCACATCAGCCATCCTAGATGTGGATCTTTGTGATTTCCGATAACTGGTCCAGGAAAATGCTGAGATGGTACATATCTTACGACAATGACACAACTCCGTCCCAATTACCAAGTACTCACATTAGTACAGATACAACAATTACACAGGCTATCAGACAGACTCGACACACACTCAAACACCCAGGGCTGTTGACCGCGATGCAGCAAGATCCTAATCGAAGTTGTTATTGGTGTTGATTCATTTAGGGGATTTGCTACATCTTGGTCATTTAGCCCCGCGTACTTTGGAGGGTGTAAAATTTGTCTGATAACCTGTGTCGTTGTGTTGGCTGTACTTGTTTGTGTATTTGTAATTGGGCCTAGGATGTGGGTTAAATGTGGCCGTTGCCTTAATTTAAGTATCATCCCAGCTTTCGCTTAGAGTAGAAGATGTGGTAAACCATGGGGAGCCACTTCTAGGATAGCTTATATAGGAATCGAACCTGGACCTCTGCGGTGACAACCAAGAATGCTAGTCAGTCACTACGCAACTAAGTATTGGGCTACTCTGTCGTATGAACTGTCATTCCATCTTGGGTGTTTATAACAATGTCCGTTATCATTGGATACTTCCAGGGGCGCACCCAGAATATATTTTCAAGGGGGATGTTGGATGTAAGTATAAAAGGGGTCATGTAGTAACTGGCCCTATGGAAGTCCAAAGGATGGAGAAGCTAACAAATCAATATTTTCTGGGTATGTGTCTGGATACCTCCGGTTGATGGTAACTGGACTACTGTATACCCTAACCGTCTTACGGCCAGTAAGTTTAAAAATTGTTGACGTGGAAGAATTTTTGAGTTGTGTTTTTGAGTGAGTTTTTTTTCCTGGACTTTAAGCTACTCTACTCGCAATAGAAGTGGGAAACCACGGAAACCCATTTATAAGGTGGCTGAGATGGGAATCGAAACCATCATCTTTCAGTTCTGCATCACGAGGCTTAGTGTACTCTTTCCAGCCCTCAGACCAGAATTCCTTGGCAAAGCCTAGAATCGAACACAAAGCTCAGAGATTCAGCCAAGAATACAACACTTGTGAGTCACTACCTAACTTCTGTAAGAACTTAGTTACCGTTCATCTACACCACATTACCAAACCTACAGATCAGTAAGACCAGGAAGTTGGATAAACCTGTTCCAATGATTCTAAATGGGAGCAATGACAGCAATTAGCCCATATCCTTTTTCCATTAAATGTTCTATTGATCCACCACCTCTTATTATTTAGCCGCTTGTGTGCTCGACCACATTCCTCAGGGCCTCAAATATTTATTGAAGCATCAATGATGTATGTACTCAACTGTACACTGATTCATTTTTCCAGTGTTCATATGTAACTCATGCGACAAGAGTTGTGATCCGTGCGTGGTGTTGTGAGATTACGGATGGGAATCGGTCAGTATTTTCTTGAGATCATGATTATTTTTTAATTTATAATGCTTTCTATATTTTAAGGCTGCCAATTTGACAAAGCATAACGTAGATTATAACATACACAGGTGTCTCAAGTAACCCTGCGACCTCAAATATTAAACAGTATAAATAAAACAATATGTGAAAAATCTACATGTGTAGGCGTGCACCCATGTTCGAGGCTCACGCAATATAGGGGGGGGGGGGGAGTTATACACAATCCAAATAAATAAACTTCTGTGTGTGTGATTGATTGTCACGCTGAATTCAAGTTCAAAATGTACCGTCGCATTACGAGTGACAAAATTTAGAAGTTCTTGAATATTACGGTGATCTAGGTGGAGCGATGTGTGTATATATGGAGATAAACGTGAATTAATAAAGCATTTCCAGAATGAAATTAATTAATAAATATTTGGAGTGATTGACGTGATTAAAGTGCATTCGTGAGTTAGTTAATAGGATAAAACGTACTATATTATCAATAGTATTCTAAATATATAAATAGACTACTGAAAATATCTTTGTAAAACATTTAAATATTGTAAGAATTAAATGTAGATGCAAGTTGTGCCAGTGAAGCATAAACTATGTGCAGCTTGCCTTTTTTCACTAGGCTTTTCATACTCGCAGCATGATTTTTGATAAATAAATAATAACATTAATATTTCGACTCAATACCAAAAGCAACAGTTCCCTGATACCTTAACGTCAAGAAATACCTCCAAGAAATGGGCCTACGACCTGGTAACGGGCACAAACGAGACCTTTTCCGAACAAGCATCGTGACTTTTGAGACTTTCCGAGATGAGAAATGGACAACCGGTGCAAAGTGGTCGGATGAACGCCGTGCTCGACACAGCAAGCTTATGAAAACCTACTGGATCAATCGTAAATTGAATAAACGCCAGAATGTATAGTGGAACTTATCGTGGTCCCTAGTTGGCCCATTAGCGAATAATATATATATTTAATATCTCTTTCAACACAGTTTCCTTATTTTGAAAAGGAATATGTATGTTCCTTTTCTAACAAACTGATAACAAGAGGTGACAACAGAAATGGTTTCACATTTCTAAACCTCATATTCTCTGGAATATCTAAACTATCGGAGATTATAATGGAGATACTAGTTACTTGGTTATTGTTGTTTTAAGGCGCGTAACAGCGACGTCATCTGCCCCGTCGGGGATACTGTTTGTGATATTATACAAAGCGTGTTGCACTGTACACACTGCAAGGCTTGCATGCAATGCCTCTGTTCTTAAAGTACGCCGTAGGCCAGGCTTGCAATACTGGACTGCCCTACGAGTAGCCAAGGGCAGCAACAGACCATGCTTGCCGTGAGGGGCGTAGCGTGTATGGCATACAGTAAGTTGTAAGTTCATGGAGGACTGCTGGATATGTACTACCCCTGGATTAATGCATGCTTTTATTATAAAAGCTTTGCAAGCAACCCCTTCAGTGTGTACAGTGCTATAATCTATGCATAATGTCATAAACAACGTTACTGTTACCACCCTTCAAAAGTTCAGTTATGTCATCCACCCCGTGGGGTAGCGGGTAGCATTCTTAGCTGTCACCCCATAGGTCCGGGTTCGATTCCCGGCTGTGCAAAGCATTTTAATTCTCGTCTGATGGCTGGATCGGGGTACACTTATCCTCATGAGGCAAAACTGAGAACAGATGCTCTCCATTCTCACCTTAGCCATCCTGGAAATGGTTTTCCGTGGTTTACCACTTCTACTCCTGATGAATGCTGGGATGATTCCTAACTCTCAGGCTACGGCCACCTCCTACCCAATCTTACCTGAATAAGAAATACACACACTAATACAATCAATCACAATAACACAGGTTATCGGACAAAATGACACAAACCCAAGTAGGCTATATGCTACGGGGCTAAATGACCATGATGCCCAAGCCCCTCAAATGAAACAACAACAACGACTTAAGTAATTTAGAAAGTATGAGGTTTAGAAAAATGAAACCAATTAATTGCAGCCTACTTCTAGTTTTCAGTTTTCCTAGGAAAACCATGCATGTTCCATTAGCCTAAACAGGAAACTAGGTGTTGAAAGTGATATTTTAACAATACATTATGCAACGAGCCAATAAAGGAAATAATTAAGACACGAGTAAGTTTATAAAACGAGCGAAGCGAGTTTTATGATTTCCATAAGAGTGTCTTAATTACCATTATAGGTGAGTTGCATACGACTGTTTATGTTCGACGAAAATTATAACTATTTTATGTTCGAACATAAATATTTATAAATATCTGTTGAGATTTCGCCAGTTTTATATAGTGAACAGAGCGCATGGGACGCAGAGACCATAGCCTCCTCAAATATCCCACTATGACACTAGCCACGCAGTGAAATTTAAAATAGAGGCCGTGGAAGTCAGCGCAGGTGCAATGCGATGGAAAGGTAGATTCCGCTTAACCTCAGCTAGACAAAGAGGCGCCACATTCTCGGCGGCTACATTCCTTGGTGGCTACTGCTCGGGTCCAAGCTCTGCGAACTTGCGGGGTGAGGGGATGGGGCAGGGAAGGGTCAGGCGAGAAGAGAAGGATCTGTCAACAGCCCGCCGTGATATGTGGTATTCCTTTCTATTCCAATACTGCTAACATACGGCCGTTGCTCAAACCACTGTATTTGGTTCGGTTACTACGCACGTACCGGGAAACCTCATCACTCGTCACCATCACTTCTCATAGTCCGCGATCCACATTCCTCTCAGGTTCACGCAGCTTAGACCCGAGCAGTACATTCCTCTGCCTAGCATTCAAGTGAGCTCCCATCACTAAATGGATTTGATCAGATATGAACTTAGACGTACTGTGCCCTCGTTATATCTCTGCCGGTGAGCTACGTCATTACTTCCAGGAAAGGTATACCGACTGTACTAGCCTCAACAAAGACATTTCTCAAATTGGCACACAAACAATAGTGTGGCAAGCACTAATGAGTGTGCCGAGTACATTATGCTAAGTCGGCCGTCAGAACTCCCGAGCCCCACACTGTGGGGTAATGTCTTATGAATAGGAGTAGAGGAGTTGACGGCTCGAATTCTCAGAAATGCAACGGTCTTCACCGGCTAACGGGTGATAGGGGATCAAGGGGTGACTCGTTCACAAGCAGAGGCTTGGAGACTAGCCTGGACGCTTGAAGGCAAAACGCTATCAAATGAAAATGAATGAATTATTATTATTATTATTATTATTATTATTATTATTATTATTATTATTATTATTATTATTATTGTAGCCTCCGTGGCTTAGGCGGCAGCACGCCGGCCTCTCACCACTGGGTCCGTGGTTCAAATCCCGGTCACTCCATGTGAGATCTGTGCTGGACAAAACGGAGGCAGACAGGTTTTTCTCCGGGTACTCCGGTTTTCCCTGTCAAAATTTCATTCCAGCAACACTTTCCACTATCATTTCATTTCATCTGTCATTCATTTAATCATTGCCCCAGAGGAGTGCGTCAGGCCTCGGCAGCCGGCACAATTCATATCCTAGCCGCTAGATGGGGGCTTCATTCATTCCATTCCTGACCCGGTTGGAGACTGGAAGCAGACTGTGGATTTTCATTATTATTATTATTATTATTATTATTATTATTATTATTATTACTGGTAATGTTTGCTACAGTCATTGATTACCTTGTTATAACATTACTTTGGAGTAGTTCGGTGGCGTAGTTGGTAGCATGCTGAGCTTCCATACCCAAGGTCGCGGGTTCAAACCTGACCGAAGTAGTCAGATTTTTAAGAGCGTTAAAAATCCCTCTGTATGCCTTCTTTCGGAGGGGAAGTAATGCCGACGGTCCCATGTCATAGATTTATGGCATGATAAAGAACCTTCCACTAATTGCACTTGTGTGAAGCTAAACTACAGGTTAGATTTGACTGACGCTCTTAGGTTTCAATGTTCGTCGCCAGGAGTCGACTGCGGTGGCATCTAGTAACCAAGTTCAGAACTAGTTGGTTGTTGACGGTGGCGTTTGATAGCAAAAGTTGGAACTACTTGAAAATCGAATGTCTGCAGTCCTTACGTGAATTAAAAACTGATAACACACACTAATACAACCATCATAATTAACACCGGTTATCAGACAGATTCTACACACACCCGAAGTACACGGGGCTTCTTGACCGCTTTGTCGCAGCCCCTGAACTGAGGAACCAACCAACTCTGGAGTAAGTGAAACAAAGTTAATGATGAATTGCTCCAGAAATAATCCAATGAAATAGCCACGCACATTTCTTGCCAATGGGAATATGAGTTCAAAAGAATCATCCATTCTAGGACATCGCCAAATACCATTTGTATCCCGATGATATTACGGCACTAATCTTAAAGAAATAGAGGATATTGGGGCATACAGTTCTTCCCAACGGAAATATCTCTCCTCTCAACTCTAGACACCAATGACAAGTTCATTGTTCCACTGATCGTGCGACACGGGTGAAGATGCACGCATGTGATAGTCTGAAGACGGATGGGAGGGGGCTTAAGAAGTGTCCGGAGTTGAGATGTGCTTACAGATATGTGATTGACACGGAATATTAAACTTTTAATATATGATACATGTCATGCATGGCTGGTTGCCAAGGGTCATTAACTTATGCTAACACCTTAAATGATGCTCACTCAGCCGCACCCGATCTTCACAAGATACGCGGGTGTGGTTCAGGATATATCCTTTTATCAGTAACGAGTTTCATTAAGATGTATTCAAACGTCACTTGATCCACGACATGTATACACTGTGTTCACAATATAATTTATGTACGTCAGAAATAATTTTGCACCACTCTTGTTTTCAATCTCACGCCATAGTGTGCTGATGATGAGCATGTTTAAAAATTAAAACTCAGCACTTTCTCTAGGTTTGTGCCGTATCATGTGTGGGGTTTCGCCTAGGACACCAAGCTGGTTCATCAGCGGGCTCTTGGAGTCCCCGCCCGGACCCCCATAGGAGTAGCGAACAGCGCGCTACCTCCCTTTATATAGAGTGCAACTGCACCACTATACTGCGAGAACTAAAAGCTCAAGCAGCCTTAACCTCCCTGGGCCGTGACACGGCACTAACCTAGAAAAATTGCTGAGTTTTAATTCACTGCCCGTGAAAGCCAATATACCATGTTTCAATGTTGATAAAATATCTTAGCAGACAAAGCAAGCCCCCCCCATCTTAGCAAAATCGTAAAATTTTGCAATTTCCTCAATTAATTGTGCCAAACTTTGAAGGGCTTAAGGGTCCAGAAAAGGTTTCAAATTGTCTTGGAGGACTCTATCAACCTAAAAATCCAAATTTTGAAAATCACTTCTGACGTACGTGCAGTTCGGGATAATCAGCCTAAAATCGCTTAGTTTTTTTTACTCGTTTTCATTTTGATTCAAATCCTAGCCCAATTAAATTATATACATAATTCTTTATTTAATCTGCTCCTTGGTTCAAAACCCTCAGGTGTTTTTTGATTATTTTTTTAAATCTTCAAACCGGAAATAATTATAAGGGCTTAAGTGAAACTCTGCATTGACTCTCACTAGCGCTCGTAGTGGTAGAAAATTCAAACTGCTAATCTAATCGACCGGATATGGTTGAATTTTAATTGAATCACACTAGCGCTCGTAGTGATAGAAAGGGAAAATTGGTAATCAATCGACCGGATATGGTTGAGTTTCTCGTTTATTTATTTATCCGCCCCTGGCCATGGTAAGTGATTTTTGAAGGCGACAAAAATCACGATACTCATGTCATCCGTTGTTGGCATGTTAAAGAACCCATTTGAATTCAGTAGGCCGTGTTCAATGGCAAAATTAATCTCTGGATTTTCCGCCAACACAAAGTTCCTCCATTCTCTACTTGAAAGCGCTGTAGTGTCAAGGAGTTTAGATATCTAACCTCCTTGACTTTCATAGCGTTCAAAGGAACGACGAAATTCGACATGCAAGCTACCCTCTGGGTGTCAATTAACAAAGCTTGCACCAGGCACCCGAGGCCATACGATATTATTATTATTATTATTATTATTTATTTATTTATCCGAGTCCAAGAAAGCACTAAAATACATTTTTAAAATTACAATCTATCAATAATTAAAAGAATTTCACACTTTGTGAAGCCATGTTCAGCAGTCAGAACGGCACGGTCAATTGCTGCAAACAAGTCTTCTATATCACAAGGTTCACTCAGATTACTGCAAACCAACAAGTGTTCCGAATCCTGCCTTGCCCTACATTCACAAGTTTCAACTTCACTGATTCCCCACTTTTTCAGATTTATCTTGCACCTTGTCACTCCTGTTCTCAATATGTTGAGGGACTTCCAAGTCCCGTATTGGAGATGACTGCCTCATGGTAACGTATCTTTTGCTGTCCACGATCCTCCGGGAGACTTTGTTCTCCACAGCTCAGTTCGGAGGGCTTCCGCTGAAATTTTAATTGGTGCTGTTATATGTAGGAAGCTTTTCCTAGATCTCAAGCGTGATGGAGGAGCATGAGTTCCAAACACTGGATGCATTGGATCTGTTTCTTGCTTCTTCTTTTCAATCTCCGCTGCTACTTGTCTTCTTACATCTGGAGGTGCTACGTTCATGAGTGAGTAGATCTTATTGACGGGAGTTGGTCTTAGGCACCATGTGACTAAGTGGCCTGTCCCATGAAGAGCCACATCAACTTGATTAGCATGTGCAGTGTTCGTCCAGACTGGAGCGGCGTACTCTACATCAAGAAACACAGAGCGAAAGCGGATGTGCGGAGGACACTGGGCTGCGCTAACCCACGTGGTGTTCGTCAGTTTGCGGATGAGATTGTTCCTGGTACATACTTTATGTGTGGTGTCTGTACAGTGCTGTTTGTAAGTAGGCACGATCCAATTTTAAACCTAGATATTTGGGGTAAGCACAGTGAGTTAATTTGTGTCCTTCCCAGGTGATATTTAACTTTCTTCGTGCTTCCTCATTGCGCAGATGGAATGCACACACTTGAGTTTTATCCGGATTGGGTTTCAGGTGGTTGTGGTCGTAGTAGGTAGTAAGTTCTTCTAGAGCACTTGTTAGCTTCATCTTAATGTCGCTCCTTGCGCAGCGACAGCTGTGTCGTCTGCGTAGATGAAGGACTGGGTACCAGTGTTGAATGGCTGATCATTGGTATAAATGTTATATAACATCGGAGCCAGAACACTTCCTTGGGGAAGGCCATTTTTCTGTGTTCTTCATCGACGATTTTTGTCTTTTAGAATGACAAAATTCTTCTGTTCTGCAGCAGACATTGAATTAGCTGCGTCAGTCGGTAGTCTTTGGTGTTGTGTACAGCTTCTCTATTAGTTACTTATGATTCATGGTATCATAAGCAGCCGTAATATCAATAAAAGCAACTCCTGTAATCTGTTTTCTTTCATACCCTTCCTCGATGTGCTGGGTTAGATGAAGTATCTGACTGATACATGACTTTCCTGGTCTGAAATCTGCTTGTTCTGTAATGATCTTCCTGTCGACAGAATTAAAAAATCGATTCAGAATCTTTCTTTCCAGAACTTGAAACAAGTGGCACAGAAAAAAATTGTAATTGTTTCTTTATCGTGTGATATAAATATTTCCGGGAGGGCGCCAATTCATAGATAGAATAGCCTACTATGAATGAATATTCTTTTAATACAGACACGAGAACTCATTCATCTCAGGAATGGTGTGTTTATAACACCAACCAGGACACTACAGTAAACAAGGCAGCTTAATATTATACTGCAACATAACAATAAATCATTGGAATGCTACTTACTATTTAGAGGTCTTAAGGGATGTATATTTAAATGGTTCCTGTAATGTAGTCACAATGATATAATTTCCAACTTATATCATTAGTCTTTATATCCTTTATTAATGTTTACTGCCGTGGAAGAGCTATAGATGAAGCCGTAATACTATAACTAATACGACGTATTAAATAAGACAGATAAATCCAGTATATTCTCCTTCGGGTCTTTTTTTTGTACCATCTTTTTATTTATAATCTCCAATAACCTCCAAACACATTATTTATTTATCAAAGTTCAACTCTCATTGTCTAAACTCATCTCTGCTATCGTCAGAGTTGACACTCTCGTTTCACTAGTTCTAGTTTCCTCCACTCAAGCGCACCAACGCCACCTCCAAAGAACACTAATCATTTTTTATATAAACGTATCACGGCCTATATGGTCTCAGTAAACGTCACAAGGTCTGAAGTTCTTGGGGTTGAAGCAATGCCACAACTTTTGCCTTACGCCAGATCTTTGGAATTATCATTCTTGCTACACAAGTGTTCATCAATTTCAGGATCCAGTTGAAAGTTACAGGGCCAAAGTACTTTATTTGCTCCGATCTCATGTCATCCAAGCCTGTAGCTTTGTTACTCTTCATGTGATTATGAGCAGTTCTCAGTTCTTCATCTGTAAATGGTGTGCCTAAATGATCAGTCTCCTCTTCATACCGATTAGAGTCCGTTACTTTGGTCTTTTTGTGGGTTTGTCATTCAGCAGCAGTTGGTGTGTTATTTGGTCAGGGGTGACCTTGATTAATCCTGAGGATGAAACTGTAGGGTCACCGTTAAAGTTTCTTAATACTTTCGAGGCTTGTCGACTATTACGTTTCATGTCCAAACCTTCGAGGAGATTACGCAATTCTTTTGTTCGTGATGACGATATGGCTTGGAGAAGTTGCTCTCCTATTTGTATTGTATCTTCTGAGAATGGATCATTTTCTGAAAGCTGCCCATAATTAGGAGAGATTTTGAGTCCTTATCAAGTCCAGGTAGATACACTGTTCTACAGACTCTTGGGATGTGTTTTCTAGAGATACATTTTACTAGTTCCACAAAATCTCCATAATTTTCTAGGTCAGGTCTGATTTTTATCACTTCTTCATCCAAATTCTGAGGAAAATGATCCCATCGAGCTTCTTTGAAGTTGAACTGTCTTCTGAATACAACCTTTTCTGCGTTAACTGCTTGTACAGTACAATAAGAGCTCGGTGTTGTGACCTTGGGAATGGTTCTGCAATATGTTTCTTGGTTTGATGAGCAATGTGTTCGAAGGCAAAACATATTGTCCGGATTGACCACTGTTAAAGGAATTGGTTAATTTTGGGTCATGGATTAGATTTAACCCAAAAATTTGGCCCAAAGATTTTCCGGTGAACAATCATCTCCTAAAGGTACGATGTACGTAAATTCCCAAGTCCATATCCCCTAAAGGAATAGTGATCATGTAAGGTCTGTTGTTGCTTGAGTCTTCAGTCTTTTGACTGGTTTGATGCAGCCCTCCATGCCTCCCTGTCCTGAGCTAATCATTTCATCTCTACATAGCTACCACACCCTACATCTGGGGCAATCTGTTTAACATATTCTAACCTTGATCTATCCCTACAGTTCTTCTCCTCGACCCTTCCTTCCATAACTAAGCTTGCTATTCCAGCGTGTCTTAGTAAGTGTCCTACCAACCTATCTCTTCTCTTCATTAGTAGTCGCCAGAAACATCTCTCCTCTCCCACTCGTATTAATACCTCTTCGTTTGTAACCCTATCTACCCATCTGATCTTCATCATACTCCTGTAACATCACTTTTCAAATGCTTCAATTCTCCTCTTTTCTGCTGCACCAATAATGAGTTGCTTGCCCGAAGGGCTAGAACTGTGTTTGTTTTTAAACAATGGCATGCTGATATGTTTCAATGCTTTTAAGTGTCTCTGGAATGGCCAAAATCTTTAAAATGTTCAAAATTTGGATTCTGGGCCATATTAATCTACAGATTTATAGCTTTAAAACGGTACATTTTTTCTAAATATCTCATTCCTGAGGCTACTTTCTTTATACTTTATCACAATCTTGCGTCCTGTTGGTAAACGCACCAAAGTGCCAGTGGCGGTTCTCCATTGAAGCGTTTGAATCGTCGCGTCCTGCATTATTACAAAATAAGTGAAAAATGAAAATCCACAGCCTGCTTCCAGTCTCCGACCGGGTCAGGAATGGAATGAATGAAGCCCCCATCTAGCGGCGAGGATACGAACTGTGCCGGCTGCCGAGGCCTGACGCACTCCTCTGGGGCAATGATTAAATGAATGACAGATTAAATGAAATGATAGTGGAGAGTGTTGCTGGAATGAAATTTTGACAGGGAAAACCGGAGTACCCGGAGAAAAACCTGTCTGCCTCCGTTCTGTCCAACACAGATCTCACATGGAGTGACCGGGATTTGAACCACGGACCCAGCGGTGAGAGGCCGACGTGCTGCCGCCTAAGCCACGGAGGCTTTTACAAAATAAGTAATAATTTAAATATAAATATTTCGAGATTTATTAAGATTTTTGAACATTTTTTTACTGCATTAGATGTTACCAATTGAAGCATCTACATCGACCTTCAAATGACACGGCGTGGTGGCGAATCTACTGCCGCGTTTCTCAACTAGCCTGATGCGACAAGAATGTGCTGGCAAGAACTTCCCTGGCTTGGTGATTGTGTAAGACCGGAGGGGGAATGGAAGTCACTGGTAACCATGGCAACTGGAGTTCCGTGATGCGAATTTAGCCAGCAAGGGAGTCGTCCCTCACCAGTGATTGCTCATTGCTCACCCACATTGCTCTCATTCCAAGCAATCGTGTACTATAGCAGTTACTGTGCTTGCTGCACGTGCAGTTCGTATATTAGATAGCGACGTGTTGCGTGTGTAATATATTTTGACATTCCAAGATAAGTAATACAACATATGAGTATTGAAACATTGGTGAAATACCTAAAAGAAAACAGTATGAACGATGTGTTCGTGGAAGCATACATATTATTCTCTTTAATGTTTTTCGCGTAGGCCTATATCGGCGCGTCACCATCCGATTCATTCCGGAACCGCCAATGCAAAGTGCATTTATGGTTTTATTTCTATTAGACGGTAGACACACACAAAAATAAGAAAGAGGCTGCGTAAGAAGCAAGGGCAAAGGTACTATCGCCTGCAAAAAAAAATTCCTCTCGGCACGCCGGAAGGCGGAGGTAGATTTCACCGGGCAAACTAGGGGATAGGCTACAATAGGCAAAATATGCAGGTTTTCGTAGGAGGATCAGACCTCATTTATTGCGAGAAAGTATTTTACAATTGGAGGTTAGTTAACATTTTTTCGTCTTTCTATGCATACTTTTAACATTTTACTGTCTTATGTCATTTGGGGTTAATTTTTAGCCTATTTTCAATTTTGAAAAAATAGGCTTATGAGATCACCTTTTGTCCGTGTGTGTGTGCGTGTGTGTGTGTGTGTGTGTGTGTGTGTGTGATTCGTGTGTGTGTCCCCCCCCCCCCCCCTAATAAAATCTAAACGAAGGAGCGATTTCAATGAAACTCGGAAAGTTCATAGCACTATTCCCGGCGACCTCGACCGTGCCCTTCAAATTTTGTTACGACTCACCAATCCAACATGGCGGCTGTGCGAAATATTTCACCAGCATTCAATATCTCCGAAACTATTACCGATATTACCCTGAGATTTCCTATGGTGATAGAGGGAACTACTATAAGTTCACTTATGTAACTTTTGAAAACCTGGTAACTACAAAACCAACATGGAGGCCAAGCGAATTTGCGACTTTTAAATAGACGTTTCTCGTGATTTGACCAATCAAACGCAATGAAACGTGGTACAGTATATGTTTATATACATTGTAATGCACCGACATCTAACTTCGTTCAATTGTTTACATAATCACAAGATGGCGGATGTGCGAAATATTTCACCGGCATTCTATATCTCTGAAACTATTAGCGGTATCTCCCTAAAATTTTGTACGGAGATAAAGGGCACTACTGGAAGTCCATCTATAAGACTTTCAAAAACCGGTTAATTACAAAACGAACATGGCGGCCAAGCGAATTTGAAAATTTTAAATAGACCTTTCTCGCGATTTAATGTTCCAAGCGCACTGAAACCTGGTACAGGAAATATCTATACACATTGTAATCCACTGGTATCTAATTTAGTTCAATTGTTTACATAACCTCGAGATGGCGGCAGTGCGAATTTTAAAATTAAGTTTTTATTTCTTGTGATGTAGTCATGCGTTCGAAGTGAAAGTTTGAATAATGAACCTACGCAATAATTTTCCTTTGATGGTACATGACTCTATGGCCTATACATTTAACAATCCAACATGGCGACCATCCGAAATATTTAGACGATACTGAATATCTACGAATCTATTTTAGCAATCAAACTGCATTTTTTAATGTTCATAGGTGCTATGAACTTAAGTTCACCTATAAGACTTTAAATAACCTGGTGATCACAAATCCAACATGGCGGTGACGCGAATTATAAATATTCACATGGACATTTCTCGCAATTTAACCATCCGAATGGAGTGAAACTTGGTACAGTAAATCCTTATACGAATGTTAATCCACTGGCATCTAATTTATTTCAATTGTTTCCATAACCTCAAGATGGCAGCTGTGAAAAATTTTAAAATCTCCTTGTTTTTTCTTGTGTCCTAATTATGCGATTGAAGTTTGAATACTACACGTTCACAATAATCTGCATGTAACAGTACATAACTCTAGGACCTACATATATAAAATCCAATATGGCGACCATCCAAAATATTTAGTCGGTTCTTAATATCTACGAATCTATTACAGCAATCAAACAGAAATTGTGTATGTTGATAGTGGCAATTAACATAAGTAGGATATATGAAAATAGGCTGTATAGTTCTTCACGGAACTACTTGTTATACTTGTGATCACACTGTCCTTATGCAAGGTTTGGAACTAATGTGTAACTATCTAACAGTCTGCTACTTCTTCACGCAAAATTTTATCTCCCGCAGAGATGTTGGTAGGTTCCTCAGTTTAGGGGCTGCGACAAGGTGGTCATGTAACCCCGTGTACATGGGTGTGTGTAGAATCTGTCTGATAAACGGTGTTATTTGTGATGACTGTATTAGTCTGTAATTCAGGTAAGGTCTGCAGACGGTCAATTTTAAGTTGTAGTACCTAATTTTGTACCAAATACTAACGTCAACGACACCTAGCTGTGAACTTGGCTGCTAGATGCCACCGCAACCAGCAACTTGCAACGAACGTTGTAACTTCCCCTCCGAAGGAAAGCATGCTGACGGATTTTTAGCGCTCTTAGAAAATCCGGCGACTTTGTCCGGCTTTGAACCAGCACCTTGGGCATAGAAGTTCAGCATGCTACCAGTTAGCCGCTTTCCTCATAGTCAGATGGAACAAGAAGTTCCGTGACGAACTAAAGAGCCTACTTTTCTTAAAATTAAGATTCATGCCATAGATTAATCTACAGTATATGAACCTATCTAGAATAATGACGAAATTAAGTGGGTAATATCGAAATGTCTTAATTAGTTCGAAATAAGGTATACTAGGCATAATGTAGCCTAATAGAGCAATACAGTTGGCAGCTCTGGTGACTGAATATATTCTTACTTCCATCTCCTAAGGTACAGAATATAAAATGTGGTTGAAGTCCAAAGGACGTTACATGGATTTAGACATTGGATCTATTAGTACACGTAAAAGCATGTTGGCAACAATGTCATGCGAGTGCTAGTCAGAAATAATCTGAAATATTATATATTTATGTGCCAATTTTGGATGAAATCCATTTGTTGGTATAGAAGTTACATGTATTTAAAAATTGGTCCTATCAGCAGGCTTAGAATCATGTTGGTAGAACTGACGTATATAAGTTACTCCAAATTAATGTAAAATGTCGGGTAATTTACGTGTGCATAGTTTAAAGCTGTCGGCTTGCATACTTCCTGATATATTTGGATACAAAATAGAGAGCAATTATTAACAGTTGGCAGCCCTGGTGGCTCTTAAGAATACACTCAGTCATATATGTTTATGTACACATATTACATACAAAATTTGGTTGAAATCCAAGTCATAGTGTAGAAGTTATATGCATTTAAAAATTGGACTTATCAGAAGGCTTAAAATTATTTTGGCAACGCTGTCATGTATGGCCACCTGGAAATTAAACTGAAATAGTATTATCTACATGTGTGCCAATTTTAGAATATCTCCCATGTATACCTTCCAAGATATCCAACATGGAGCTCAAATTTCTAGTGCGTTTTTTTAGCAGTTGGTAGCACTGGCATCTTTTTCAAATATGGGCCTGAGATATTCCGGTATACATCTTTACTCATACTAAATTTGGTTTCGATTGCTGCAGCCGTTTAGGAGTTGATAGGGGGACACACACACACACACAGCCAGACAGACAGAAGGACAGACACATTTACCCGGATATATCTTATAAGTCTACTTTTTCCTCATTTTTGAAAAGTGTGAAAAGTAGGCTAAAAATGAATGTGATCTCGTCAATGGCGTTGTCTTGGCAACCTCTGATAGATCATCCCTTATCAATTTAAAAGCGTTGTTATGGTAACCTCTGATGGCACTTGGCATTTTTTTAAATTCCGAAATCATTTTTCTCATCCCTTGGCGTAATGGTGGGTCATATCAAAAATTCTTTCAGACAAAGGTTTTAGGTAATTATTAGGGGAATATTTTCCATTTTGTACGGTTTTGATATTGTGCCTATTAAGAGAGATATGATTAATGTTTCCCGAAAAACCCACTTTTTTCCACCCCTATGGTCAATGGCTGGTGCTATCAAAAAACTTATTTGACATAAATTTTTGGCACTTATCCGACACATATTATGAACTTTGAATGGATTCGATATTTCACGTATTAAGAGAGTTATAGCGAAATTTCACTTTTTCGAAAAAAGCCCCCCATTTTCACCCCCTTCGACCGATTTTGCCCATTAACGAACTCGACCGAGATTTTATAGGGATACATATTATGCAAAAAATTCACAAAGTGATTGGTGCAAAATTACGGCAGTTATCGTGTCCACAAGAAACTGATATATATATACATAAATTATATATAAACTTTTGAACTGACGGTGGTTTTGGGGTCTGGGGGATGTGAAACGCGAAGATATGTCGAAATTTTCCGGAAGTCGAAACATGGTACCCATTGCAATAGTTAGCTTTCTAATGAAATCTACCTAACTGAATGTGATCTCGTGCAGTGGCGTTGTCATAGCAACTGCTGATGGCTCATCCCTTATCAATTAAAAGTAAAGTTGTCATGGCAACCTCTCTTGGCACTTGGCATTTTCTTATAATTTAAATCATTTTGTTCACCCCGTGGCGTAATGGTGGGTCACATCAAAAATTCTTTTAAACAAAAGTTTTAGATAATTATTGGAGGAATATTGTCCATTTTGTGCGGTTTTGATATTGTGCCTATTAACAGAGATATGATTAATGTTTCCCGTAAAACCCACTTTTTCCCACCCCTTTGGTCAATGGTTGGTGCTATCAAAAAACCTATTTGACATAAATTTTTGGCACTTATCCGACACATATTATGAACTTTGAAGGGATTCGATATTTCATGTATTAAGAGAGTTATAGCGATAATTCACTTTTTCGAAAAAAGCCCCCCATTTTCACCCCCTTTGACCGATTTTGCCCATTAACGAACTCGACCGAGATTTTATAGGGATACATATTATGTAAAAAATCAAAGTGATTGGTGCAAAATTACGGCAGTTATCGTGTCCACAAGAAACTGATATATATATATATATATATATATATATATATATATATATATAAACTTTTGAACTGACTGTGGTTTTGGGGTCTGGGGGATGTGAAACGCGAAGATATGTCGAAATTTTCCGGAAGTCGAAACATGGGACCCATTGCAATAGTTAGCTTTCTAATGAAATCTACCTAATAACGGGCCGTCTTGCCTTGCGGGAGGTGAGTTTTCGAGCCATCAGGTTGCTATCACTTGGTGTGTTCTCGGGAGGGGAAGGCTGGGAGCCGTGATTGGGCAGCTGACCTTGTAGGAAAGGGTGGAGAGGGTGGGGGGGAGTGTGGATTCACCTGGCAAGAGGCTGACAGTGGCTCAGTAACACGAGAGCGAACTTGTGTTAAGTTTAAATTTGACTGACATTTTCGGTTGAAATTATTTGCTCATTGAAAAAACGCTTTAAGTTAAAATTTGACTGACATTTTCGGTTGAAAGTATTTACTCATTAAGAAAACGCGTTAAGTTTAAATTTGACTGACATTTTCGGTTGAAAGTATTTACTCATTAAGAAAACGCGTTAAGTTTAAATTTGACTGACATTTTTGGTTGAAATAATCAACTCATTGAAAAAACGCTTTAAGTTAAAATTTCACTGACATTTTCGGTTGAAATTATTTACTCATTGAAGAAATGCTTTAAGTTTAAATTTGACTGACATTTTTGGTTGAAATAATTCACTCATTGAAAAAAAATCCTCTCGGCACGCCGGAAGGTGGAGGTAGATTTCACCGGGCAAACTAGGGGATTGGCTATAATAGGCAAAATATGCAGGTTTTCGTAGGAGGATCAGACCTCATTGATTGCAAGAAAGTATTTTACATTTGGAGGTTAAAAATCAACTTTTTTCGTTTTTGTATGCATATTTTTATCATTTTATTGTCTTATGGGGATGGTAACCTTCTTGTCATTCGGGGTTCATTTTTATACTTCTGATCACACTGTCCTTATGCAAGGTTTGGAACTGATGTGTAACTATCAGACAGTCTGTTACTTCTTCTCGCAAAATTTTATCTCCCGCAGAGATTTTTGTTGGTTCCTCAGTTTAGGGGCTGCGACAACGTGGTCATGTAACCCCGGGTGTGTAGAATCTGATAAACGGTGTTAATTGTGATGACTGTTTTAGTCTGTAATTCAGGTAGGTCTGCAGACGGTCAATTTTAAGTAGTAGTTCCTAATTTTGTACCATATCCTAACGTGAACGACACCTAGCTGTGAACTTGGCTACTAGATGCCACCGCAACCAGCAACTTGCAACGAACGTTGGAACTTCTCCTCCAAAGGAAAGCATGCTGAGGGTTTTTAGCGCTCTTAGAAAATCCGACGACTTTGGCCGGCTTTGAACCAGCGACCTTGGGCATATAACTTCAGCATGCTACCAGTTAGCCGCTTCCCACAGTCAGATGGAAAAATGAATGTGATCTCGTGCAATGGCGTTGTCTTGGCAACCTCTGATAGCTCATCCCTCATCAATTTAGAAGCGTTGTCACGGTAACCTCTGATGGCACTTGGCATGTTCTTTAATTCCGAAATCATTTTTCTCTTCCCTTGGCGTAATGGTAGGTCAGATCAAAAATTCTTTCAGACAAAGTTTTAGGTAATTATTAGGGGAATATTTTCCATTATGTACGGGTTTGATATTGTGCCTATTAAGAGAGATATGATTAATGTTTCCCGAAAAAAACACTTTTTTCCACCCCTTTGGTCAATGGTTGGTGCAATCAAAAAACCTATTTGACATAAATTTTTGGCACTTATCCGACAAATATTATGAACTTTGAATTGATTCGATATTTCACGTATTAAGAGAGTTATAGCGACATTTCACTTTTTCGAAAAAAAAAAAGCCCCCCCATTTTCCCCTCCTTTAACCGATTTTGCCCATTAACGAACTCGACCGATTTTTTAAGGGGTTACATATTATGTAAAACATTAAAGTGATTGGTGCAAAATTACGGCAGTTATCGTGTCCACAAGAAACTGATATATATGCATATATATACACACACATATATATAAACTTTTGAACTGATGGTGGTTTGGGGTCTGGGGGATGTGAAACGCGAAGATATGTCGAAATTTTCAGGAAGTCGAAACATGGCACCCATTGCAATAGTTAGCTTTCTGATGAAATCTACCTAAAATAGGCTACATAATTTAAAATACTACCATCAACGACACCTAGCTGTGAACTTGGCCACTAGATGCCACCGGAACCATCAACTCGCAACGAACGTTGGAACTTCCCCTCCGAAGGAAAGCATACTCAGGGTTTTTTGGCGCTCTTAGTAAATCCGACGACTTCAGCCGGGTTTGAACCCGCGACCTTGGACATAGAAGTTCAGCATGCTACCAGTTCCGGTACCGAAGTCGCTTCCCACAGACATATGAAAACAGAATGTGATCTCGTGCAGTGGCGTTGTCATAGCAACTGCTGATGGCTCAACCCGTATCAATTAAAAGTAAAGTTGTCATGGCAACCACTCTTGGCACTTGGAATTTTCTTATAATTTAAATCATTTTGCTCACTCCGTGGCGTAATGGTGGGTCATATCGAAAATTCTTTCAGACAAAAGTTTTAGGTAATTATTGGAGGAATATTGTCCATTTTGTACGGTTTTGATATTGTGCCTATTAAGAGAGATATGATTAATGTTTCCCGAAAAACCCACTTTTTTCCACCCCTTTGGTCAATGGTTGGTGCTATCAAAAAACTTATTTGACATAAATTTTTGGCACTTATCTGACACATATTATGAACTTTGAATGGATTCGATATTTCACGTATTAAGAGAGTTATAGCGAAATTTCACTTTTTCGAAAAAAGCCCCCCATTTTCACCCCCTTCGACCAATTTTGCCCATTAACGAACTCGACCGAGATTTTATAGGGATACATGTTATGTAAAAAATTCAAAGTGATTGGTGCAAAATTACGGCAGTTATCGTGTCCACAAGAAACTGATATATATATATACATATATACATAAATTATGTATAAACTTTTGAACTGACGGTGGTTTTGAGGTCTGGGGGATGTGAAACGCAAAGATATGTCGAAATTTTCCGGAAGTCGAAACATGGTACCCATTGCAATAGTTAGCTTTCTAATTAAATCTACCTAAAACGCGTTAAATTTAAATTTCACTGACATTTTCGGTTGAAATTATTTACTCATTGAAAAAACGCTTTAAGTTTAAATTTGACTGACATTTTCGGTTGAAATTATTTACTCATTGAAAAAACGCTTTAAGTTTAAATTTCACTGACATTTTTGGTTGAAATAATTCACTCCTTGAAAAAACGCTTTAAGTTTAAAATTCACTGACATTTTCGGTTGAAGTAATTACTCATTTAAAAAAAATTGTTGACTGACATAAGTTTAATCTGTGATTGCCTGGTATGACCAGTGTTAAGTTTTGTTACTAAATCTTATATAGACTATATATATATAAATGGATGTTCGTTTGTTCGTCTTTTATCCGTTCATAAACCATTCATCCGATTGCGATCAAATTTTGGTGAGTTGTTGTGAACACTTCCGAAATCATTTTAGGCATAGTTAATCCAATTTACAATAGACAGCGTGCGAGTAGTTTAAACAAATGCGTGTTGGCGATGCGTTCATATACAATTCATCCGATTGCGATCAAATTTTGGTGAGTTGTTGTGCACAATCCAGGAATAGATGGCGCGCGAGTCGCTTCAACACAATGGCGTGCGTTTGATTCAAGAAAGTCCAATATGCCTTCATATACCATTCATCCCATTGCGATGAAACTTGGGTGAGATGTTCTGTACACTTCAGGTAAGGTTTTTGGCTTAGTAAATCCACTTAACAATAGGTAGCGCACGAGTAGATTCAACAAATGAGCGACGATGGGCGAAGCGGTTTCAAAAAAGTCCTGAATGCGTTCACATACCATTCGTCCGATAGCGATGAAACTTGGGTGAGAGGTTGTGTACACTACAGGCAAGGTTTCTGGCTTAGTAAATCCATGTTATAATAAGTAGCGGACGAGTAGATTCACAAATGAGCGACGACGCGCGAAGTGTTTCAACATAGTCCCGTATGCGTTCATATACCATTCGTCCGATAGCGACTAAACTTGGGTGAGTTGTTGTGTACACTTCAGGGAAAGTTTCAGGCTTAGTAAATCCATTTTACAATAGGTAGCGCACGAGTAGATTCAACAAATGAGCGAAGACGCGTGAAGCGTTTCAACATATTCCCTTATGCGTTCATATACCATTCGTCCGATAGCGATGAATCTTGGGTGAGATGTTGTGTACACTTCAGGGAAGGTTTCTGGCTTAGTAAATCCACTTTACAAAAGGTATCGCACAAGTAGATTCAACAAATGAGCGACGCACGCGAATCGTTTAAACAAAGTTCCATATGCGTTCATATACCATTCATCCGATTGCAATGAAACTTAGTTGAATTGTTGTGCACACTCCAGGAAAGGTTTTTAACTTAGTAAATCCTGTTTTCAATAGGTAGCGCACGAGTAGATTCAACAAATGAGTAACGGCGCGCGTATTGTTTAAAAAAATCTGAATGCGTTCATATACCATTCATGCGATTGCAATGAAATTTGGTGAAATGTTGTTTCCACTCCCGCGAAGATTTCTGATTTAGTACATCCATTTTACAATTGGTAGTGCACGAGTAGATCCAACTAATGAGCGACAGCGCGTGAATCGTTTCAACCAAGTCCCGTATATGTTCATATACCATTCATCTGATTGTGATAAAACTTTGGTGAGTTGAGTACAGTCCTGCGAAGGTTTATGAATTAGTAAATCCGTTTTTCAATGGGTGGCGCTCAAGTAGATTCAACAAATGACTGACGGCGCGCAAATCGTTTAAACAAAATCCCGTATGCGTTCATATGCCATTCATCCGATTGCGATGAAACTTTGATGAGTTGTTGTGTACACGCCAAGGAAGGTTTTCGATTTTACAATATGTAGCGTACGAGTATATTCAATAAATGAGTGACGGCGCTCGAATCGTTTGAACAAAGCCCCGTATACGTTCATATACCATTCATTTCATTGCGATGAAACTTTGCTGAGTTGTTGAGCACGCCCACGTGATTTTTTGAGATAGTATATCAATTTTACAATAGTTTAGAGGTGGTTAACGGAAAAACAAACAAAAATATTGGGAATCCAAAAGCACTTCAACAAACAAAGTTACAACGCCAACACTTTATTTGACTGGCATTGCAACGCTTGCCGGGTACAGCTAGTTTCCTATGAAAATAAACGTCTAATAGACGGCTAAATAGCAATAGGTTTTCAAAATTGCAGAAAATAACTTAACTTAGTCTCGGTTAGACTATATGACAACATGACGTTAACTTTTAGCTTATTCAAAAGTCTTCACATCGCAGAATGATGTGTCATAAGCCTAATCCAATGCCATTTTGCAGGGTAGGGTTATCTGAAGCTTAGATGTTTCGAAGGTTAAAATAAGCTAGGTTGCCTTATAACCTAGGCTATTAAATATTTATTTTTTCAAACATGGTTGAAATAATTAATTTTTGCTGAAAATGTAAAACTTTGACGTCTATAAGACGAATAGACGTATATTTTCTACAAAGCACTGTCATTTCTTGGTGTCTAAATTAAGACACTTTCTTTGTCGTTTCGCACAAGATGCTTTTTAGTGTCTTGATAAACATCATTTCAGACACATATTCAAATTCTGTCTTACTCTTGAGATATTTAATTTAAGATTTAAGATTTTGAGACACTAAAAAGCATCTTATGAAGCGACAAAGAAAGTGTCTTAGTTTAAGACAACAAGAAATGAGAGCGAGGCTGTGGTTTCGGTTGATTTAGGTTGGGATTTGTCCTTATCTACTATATAAAGCTCAAATACCACTGACTCACTCATTCATTCATCACGAAATCTCAGAAACCACCAAACGGATTGGAATAAAATTTGGTATCCAGCTTCCTCAAGGGCCGCGAACGCCCTCTAAGAAAGGATTTTTGGATATTCAGGTTCTAAAGGGGTGTTAAGGGGGTAAACCTGCATTTCAATGAATAGCAATATTTCCCGATTGGTTTCATTGGGGGATGTGATACTCGGCATATAAACTCAGCCCAAAAAATAAGAAGACACGTGTCTGAGGGTTTTTCGATGTGGTGTATAGTATGAGGTGAAAGGGGTGAAAAGTGGGGGTTGAAGGATTCCTAACGGAGCGTGTATCTCTTAAACGACATAGGTGAGGAGTTTGGAACTCAGCCGAAATAAAATCATCATACAAATAACTAAACAGGTGTTTGACCGTTTTTTCATAAATCCAAATTAAGGGGCCCATGGGGAGGGGTGAAATTATGGGGGAGGGGGGAAACGTAATATGTATGAGTGTAAAATTATACATGGCCTATGTTGTAGACAATAACACATTACATCTTTTTTAGCCTACTTTCGATTTTTGCAAAAAATGAAAGTAGACTTATGAGATCAACACAGGGCGAAAAAAAGTGTGTCTGTCTGTGTGTGTGTATGTGTGTGTGTGAGTCTGTGTGTGTGTGTGTCTGTGTGTGTGTGTGTGTGAGTGTGTGTACTCTGAATGTCTGTCCCCCCCTATCAATTCGAACACGGTGAATGCGAATTGAACGAAATTTGGTACAAAGGTAGCACTAGCAAAGGACACCTCAGTGTCATGTTTTATATCGCCGCCATCTTGACGGAAACGTAATGGCGGCCACACAAATGTTCAAAGCTTAAATCAAATAACGACTAACGTAATCATCCGATCTCTACCAAATTTTGCAACGACATACCTTTATGGGGGGAGCATCCTTTGACCAAACCAATAGGTCATCAGCGTAATAGTTTGCGGATGGCGGCCATCTTTGTGTGAAAATCGATTCCCCCTATTAATTCGAACACGGTGCAACCGAATGGAACGAAATTTGGTACAGAGGTAGTACTAACAAAAGGCACCTCAGTGTCATGTTTTATATCGCCGCCATCTTGACGGAAACGTAATGGCGGCCACACAAATGTTCAAAGCTTAAATCAAATTACGATTAACCTAATCATCCGATCTCTACCAAACTTTGCAACAACATACCTTTATGGGGGGAGCATCCTTTTACCAAACCAATAGGTCATCAGCGTAATAGTTTGCGGATGGCGGCCATCTTTGTGTGAAAATCGATTCCCCCTATTAATTCGAACACGGTGCAACCGAATGGAACGAAATTTGGTACGGAGGTAGTACTAACAAAAGGCACCTCAGTGTCATGTTTTATATCGCCGCCATCTTGACGGAAACGTAATGGCGGCCACACAAATGCTCAAAGCTTAAATCAAATTACGATTAACCTAATCATCCGATCTCTACCAAATTTTGCAACTACATACCTTTATGGTGGGAGCATCCTTTGACCAATCTAATAGGTCATTCACCTGATAGTTTGCGGATGGCGGCCATATTTATGTCAAAATTGATTCCCCTATTAATTCGAACACGGTGAAACCGAATGGAACGAAATTTGGTACAGAGGTAGCAATAGCAAAGGGCACCTCAGTATCATGTTTTATATCGCCGCCATCTTGACTGAAACGTAATGGCGGCCACACGAATGTTCAAAGCTTAAATCAAATTACGATTTACCTTATCATCCGATATCTACCAAATTTTGCAACTACATACCTTTATGGAGGGAGCATCCTTTGACCAATCTAATAGGTCATTCACCTAATAGTTTGCGGATGGAGGCCATCTTTATGTCAAAATTGATTCCCCCTATTAATTCGAACACGGTGGAACCGAATGGAACGAAATTTGGTACAGAGGTAGTACTAGCAAAGGGCACCTCAGTGTCATGTTTTATATCGCCGCCATCTTGACTGAAACGTAATGGCGGCCACACGAATGTTCAAAGCTTAAATCAAATTACGATTAACCTAATCATCCGATCTCTACCAAATTTTGCAACTACATACCTTTATGGAGGGAGCATCCTTTGACCAATCTAATAGGTCATTCGCCTAATAGTTTGCGGATGGCGGCCATCTTTGTGTCAGAATCGATTCCCCCTATTAATTCAAACACGCTGAAACCAAATGGAAGGAAATTTGGTATAGAGGTAGCACTAGCAAAGGGCACCTCAGTGTCATGTTTTATATCACCGCTATCTTGATGGAAACGTAATCGCGGCCACCCAAATGTTAAAAGCTAAAATGTAATTACGACCAACCTAATAATCTAGTCTCTACCTAATTTTGCAACACCATATCTTTATGTGGGAAACATATTCTGACCAAACTGCAAGAACATCAGCCCAATAGTTTGCAGATGGTGGCCAAGTATGTGTGCAAATCGATTCCCCCTATCAATTCAAACACGGTGAAACCGAATTGAACGAAATTTGGTACAGAGGTAGCACTAGCAAAGGGCACCTCATATTCATGTTTAATATCCCTATAGCACGTTGTATTTCAACAAGCTCCTACAACCAACATTCAATCATACTCCTTGAAAAGGACAAAGAGTTATAACAATACCCATGCTTTTAGGAGAAAGTAGGCTATATGTTCTTTACTGAACATCTTGTTGTCTCTTGCTATTTCATCATACGACGAATACTTAGGGAGTTATTAATTATTTTTTACTTTTTGGCCGGAATTTGTCAAGTCCCAGGAATTACATAAAAATTGATTCGAATGAAATTTCAAAAAATATTTTTTTTAAATTCATTTATTATATTTTTCACGTCTTTTAGGGTCCGAAACCAACATGATATTTTGATGTCTTTTTTCGTCCCATGCATTTTTGGTTTCAGGTGATATAATTATTTTCCACTAGGACCCATGCTTATCTATCTATATAACTAATGTTATAACGGGATTCCAAATGTTATTGCGGGCGAAGCCACGGGTAACAGCTAGTCTTATATATAAAAGTGAAAGTCTGTATGTATGTATGTATGTATGTATGTGGGTGGGTTGGTTCCGTATACAAATTCACACCGTTTCACCAATCTCAACCAAATTTCGCATACACATAGTTTAGGACCCAGAAGGAACCGCTGGCTACATGAATTTTCGATAGTCTTTCTCATTCTTCTGATTTCGGCCCTTTTGCACTCAAGCACAGGCTAATCAAATCATAAAATATACTCATGAAGGAATGGCAAGGCAGATAGTTTCCATGGCAACATAGCTCAAGTCGAGACACGGCCGACTGGATTCGCATTGCGCTCTGCACTACCGGTATAGAAAATGAGGATCTTTACTTGAAATCCCGTTAGTTACTCAACTGCTCACACAGCACTGTCAACCGAGTATAGCATAACAAAGACTTGACACTATCTACTAGATATTTGTCAAATACCACTCACTCACTCACTCACTCACACATTCATCACGAAATCTCAGAAACCACCCAACGGATTGGAATGAAATTTGGTATGCAGCTTCCTCAAGGGCCGCAACCGCCCACTAAGAAAGGATTTTTGGATATTCAGGTTCTAAAGGGGTGATAATGGGGTACACCTGCATTTCATTGAATAGCAATATCTCCCGATTGGTTTCATTGGGGGATGTGATACACGGCATATAAACTCACCATTAAAAATAAGAAGACACGCGTCTGAGGGTTTTTCGATGTGGTGTATATTATGAGGTGAAAGGGGTGAAAAGTGGGGGTTGAAAGATTCCTAACGGAGCCTGTATCTCTCAAACGACATAGGCGAGGAGTTTGAAACTCACCGAAAAAAAAATCAGCATAAAAATAAGTAAATAGGTGTTTGACCGTTTTTTCATAAATCCAATTTAAGGGGCCCATGGGGAGGGGTGAAATTCTGGGTAAAAAACAGGAAAGAAAGTTTCCTAACCGATTGACTCACTCGCTCTTCAAACTCAGGGGGAAAAACTGCTTAAAATAAGTATATAATATATACATATTATGTATTCGACAGTTTTTTGGTAAATCAAATTTAAGGGGTTCATCGGGAGGGGTGAAATTCTGAAGAAAAAAAATTGAAAGAAAATGTCCTGACTCACTCACTCACTCATCATCGCCCAGCCAAAAATATTGAAGTTGGAAACATGACATTTTCGCGATATGTTCGTTGTATGTCAAAACCATACACTAAGGGAGGATTTTTGAATATTCAGGTTCTAAAGGGGTCTTAAGGGGGTTAAACCTGCATTTCATTGAATAACAATATCTCACGAGTGGTTTCATTTGTGGATGTGATACTCGTCATATAAACTAATCATTAAAAATAAGCAGACATGTGTCTAAGGGTTTTTCGATGTGGTGTATTGTTATGAGGTGAAAGGGGTGAAAATTGGGGGTTGAAGGATTCCTAACGAAGCGTGTAGGCCTATCTCCTAAACGACATAGGCGAGAAATTAGAAACTCAGCGAAAAAAATCAGCTTGAAAAATAAGTAAATCGGTGTTCGACCGTTTTTTCGTAAATTAATTTAAGGAGCCAATGGGGTGGGGTGAAATTATGGGGGGGGGGGAAGGAGAGAAAGTGTCCTAACAACTGACTAACTCACTCACTCATCAAACTCAGGGGAAAGAGACAGCTTAAAAAATAAGTTAATAGGTGTTCAATCGTTTTTTCATCAATCCAATTTAAGGGGTCCATGGGGAGGGGTGAGATTCTGGTACAAATAATTGAAAGAAAATGTCCTGTCTGACTCACTCACTCATCACGCCCAGCGAAAACATGAAATTTTGGGAATATGTTCGCTGTATGTCGAAAACGTCAACTAATGAATGATTTTTGTTATTCGGGTTTTAAAGAGGTGTTAAGGGGGTAAACGTGCATTTCATTGAATAACGATATCTCATGAATTGTTTCTTTGGGGATGTGATATTCGGTATATAAGCTAATCATTAAAATAATCAGACATATGTCTTAGGGTTTATCGATGTGGTGTATATTATGAGGTGAAAGGGGTGAAAATTGGGGGTTGGGCGATTCTTAAAGGAGCGTATGTCTCTTAAACGACGTAGGCGAGAAGTTTGAAATTCGGCGGGAAAAAACAGCTTAAAATATAAGTAAATAGGTGTTCGAACGTTTTTTCATAAATCCAATTTAAGGGGCCCTTGGAGTGGGGTGAAATTCTGGGGGGAAAAACAGGAAAGAAAGTGTCCAAACTCACTCACTCATCAAACTCAGGGGGAAGAACAGCTCAAAAATAAGCAAATAGGTGTTCGAACGTTTTTTTTTCATAAATCCAATTTAAGGGGCCTATGGGGAGGGGTGAAATTCTGGAAGAAAAACGTCCATTAAGGAAGGATTTTTGGATGTTCACTCTCATCGACCAATCAAAACTATTAAAATTAGAAGAATGATTTTTTTTTTTTTTTTTTTTTAGCGTATGGCTTTTAGTGCCGGGAGTGTCCGAGGACATGTTCGGCTCGCCAGTTTTGTAGCTGCTTCGAGACGGACACCCAATGGGTGAGCTACAAGTACCGTTGGGGAGGGAAGGAGGGAAGTTGGAATGTAAGGACGAGGAGTTGGAAGGTAGCGGCTGTGGCCTATAGTTAGGGACCAACCCCGGCATTTGCCTGGAAGGAAGATGGGAAACCACAGAAGACCATCTTCAAGGTTGCCGGCGGGGGGATTCGAACCTCCTCGCCTCCCGGATGTGAGCGACTGCCATCAGTCATGCCGTAACCACCACGGCTAACTCACCCGGTAGAAGAATGATATTTTGGGGATATGTTTGTTGTGTGTCGAAAAAGTCTACTAAGAAGGGATTTTTGGATATTCAGGTTCTAAAGGGGGGTGTTAACGGGGTTAAACCTGCATGTCATTGAATAACAATATGATACGACTATGACGCGAGCGAAGCGAGGCTAAAAATGAGATGGTGTGTGTCTGTGTATTACTCAATCACGCAAGAACCACTGGTCCGACTTACATGAATTTTACATGGAAGTAGCTGATTTACCTGGTTAACATAAAGGCTATTTTTGATTTCAATACTTTGCACTATTTAAAGATGGCGACCATTTTAGTGACGTCACTACACCCTTTGGTTTCAAACTTTCTTATTTCCATTTCAAATAAAATGTGAACGCTAAGAAATAGCAAACTTTTGATGGCATATACGAGGTTTAAAATTACATATTCTATCCGAAAGGTTCCTCCAACGGTTAGCGAGTAAAACCTCAATTTGTGCTATAAAACACGGTCAACGCCGAACGGTGTGGGCAAAATGTTCCATCCTTAATCTCCCTCTGCGCAGCCCCTCGCCTTCCCCTGCTTTAACTGTCACTTTCACATTTTAATTTATTTATGACGCGTAGCGAAGCACGGATACTTCAGCTAGTTAATTATAAAAACTGAAGTGGGAATAAAGTTAATGAGCTGTTTTTTTCGATTGCTTAATATTTTATTGATTTTTTTTCTGTTGCTAAATATTTTATTGATGTTTTTTTTTTTGCTTATTATTTTATTGATGTCGAATAATAAAAAAAAGATGTTGCTGCTAGCAATTGCCTCCTCTGATTTTATCCATGATAAACGAATCAGAAGCTTACGGTATGTTCAATCATTTTTAAAGATTCTCTGCTACACAGGCATCCCTTCAAGTTCTGTTATTTGATGTAACAAACCTCCCGTTAACGTGAGTGCTTTTAAAATTACTAAGGTTTTTATACTCTCTAGTTTGTCTTTTTCTTTTCAAAACTTATTTCTTATTAAGAAAAAATGCTTTAAAATATAACTAGTTTAGGACGTTTGCGATTTCCTTCTTTTCTTCTTATTAAAATGCGTTTAGTCCCTAACTGTGAAAACTCGATTCTCAAAAAATTTCACAGACAGTTAAACTCAACAGTGCCTTTCAAACGAGACTTAACAATTAATGGGTTACTTGGCATTTCAATTAAATTTATTAACACCGTCTCATCTGTAACAATCTTCCAAGCGCGAAACTAAAGGAAATCAAAGTTGGCGTTCCCCTCCTCTCCTCCTTTGCCATTAAGGACAGGTGCCCAATCACGGCTCTCAGCATTCCCCGCCCGTGAACGCCCCTAGTGATGCCAACCTGATGGCTCGAAAACTCAACTCCTGCACGGCAAGACGGCCCGTTATTTTTGCAGGCGATAGTACATGGAACAACAGCAAAATAGATTCTAGTGCTTTTAATGGAAGAAGAGGAATCAAACGGTAATGGCATATTCTAAAAACAGGTAAAATCTTCGGTTTCAATTTCTCGCTAAAATATTTTTCTATATATAAATATATATCTGTAACAATCTTCCAAGCGCAAAACTAAAGGAAATCAAAGTTGGCGTGACGGAACTTTTAAACATACAAAACAGTAGCAACAGTTGACTATTTATGTACTTATAATAATAGAACCTCTTTTTTCATGTATTTCTATATCCCAAATTTTCGAATACTCGAATTATTTTTATTTTCGAAAGAACTGCGAGATATCAATGTTAGACTATATTTACACTTTATGGAGATGTTCGTTGATGGGTTTGCTTTGTACAGGTAACGAAATAGTACATTATGCAACGAGCCTATAATGGCTATAATTAAGACACGAGTATTTTTTATAAAACGAGCGTATGCGAGTTTTATAATTTCCATACGAGTGTCTTAATTACCATTATAGGCGAGTTGCAAACGACTGTTTATGTTCGACGATAATTATAATTTTATTATATGTTTTAACATAAATATTCATAAATATCTGTTGAGAGTCAGCCACAAGAATTTTGTTATCGGAGAGCGAGCGCGAGACATCTCTCTGTCTTTCAAGATCTTTGAACGACCGACGCATGCGCTATGTGTGCTTGCAATGCCATATGCAAGCCATATGTTTACATCTGCCGTCCCTCAGTAATATTGTCACCGGAGTCGTTTGAATGCGCTGTGTAGAAATTAGTGTTGGTGATTTTAAGGTACAGTGCTATTTCTTGTTTCATATTCGCCAGTTTATTTACGCGAACATATGGATGGTGCGTATTCCATGTCGGTAATTTATTATAGTTCGATGTTGTGTTTATGTCCGACATGTTGGATTTTGAGCGCATGCGCGAAGGTATCGTTACCTAATTGGTCAATGAACGAGCTCTGATTGGCTGGAGAAACTGTATCAATGAAAATAAGTGTTATAATGACCATCATTATGACACCGTTTTCTGACACATAATAGTGAGGGTCGAACATAAAAGAAAATAGTGACCTGTAAGTTGATGAAAGGGATTACCTTAGTTACTGTCGGAGTTTGTTTGACCAACACCAGTGCAATTTTTCAATTGGCACTCGGTACATTGTTCTGCTTAGAAACCGACAGCGGTAGCTACGCTCGCTAAAGTACAGCGCTTGACTATGGGAACAAGCTATCTGCAGACTTGATAGATTTGGGTTGGAGCCCCACGCTCGTCCGTCCTTGAAATGGTTTTTCGTGATTTCCCATTTTCGGCTCCAGGCAAATGCTGGAACGAGGAAGGTTCAATTCGTTCTCCTATCAGTTTGTATCATAAAAAGCTGGCAGCTTCTGAAAATGTATAGGTGTATAAGGAGTATGATTCAGGTAGCGGCTTTACTGGTGCAAATAGTGAAAACATTTCAGTAGGATACCAGGTTATAGACGTTCAGCTTTTGTGTGCTGCTGAGAAATCGTTTGTGCAGTGCAAATGTTGTAAAAATATTGATTGTGTGACAGTGTCTGAAAAGGCAGCATTTCGTAAGGGCCTCGCTTGCATCATAGTTCTTTCATATGAACGTTGTTGAAAAATCCGAGTTTTCCACCTCAAAATATGTGAACGGTGGACGTGAGGTGAACCATCGATTTGTGTACGGCCTCAGGTCAATTGGTAAGGGGAAGGCAGGGATTGACATTCTATGTGCTATAATGAATTTGCCTAATTCTCCTACTAGATTTCATAGGTTCACAGACATTATTATTGAGACAGTAGAGAAATTCAGTGAACAAAGCATGAAGGTAGCCACTCAGGAGGCTATAACTGAAAATGAGGGGGTTTTAACATAGGTATCAAGTACGATTTTTATGAGTTAATCTTTAATGTTAAATTTCTCAGATTTTGTTTTCTTGTTCTTTAGGTACGTTCAGCTAAACTACTATGAGATAGAGATCTGAAACAATTGTCATTGATACATCTATACCTGGCTTCTTAAAACCAGCTAGGCCTACTTTCTTTTTATATGTTAATATATGGGGACAGGAAAAAATGTATTTCTCAAATTTTTCATGTAATATTTGAAGTTTGAAAAAAAAACATAACTGTGCATTTAATCAAAAATCAAAAGCCAGCAATGAATAGCAGAAACTCTGTGCATAAATACTGTAAAGTTTCAAATATGTAGAACAAAGGGCTTTTAAGCTGAGTGTACCTAGGAATGAGAAAAAACCATTTGCAGCATAGGCACTACGTACTCCCCTTAAGCCAACCCCGTGGTGTTAAGAGAAGTGTGCCTGCCTCGCAGCCGGAGACCCACCCCCCTGCTCCATCAGGGATTTTAGAAACTGGCGTGAAGACTGGAATGGGGTGCACTCAGCCTCGTGAGGACAATTGAGTGGATGTCTGGCAGCACCCTGGTCACGGTGACCAAGAATAATGACCGAGGGGACCCGACGCGCTGACCACGTGTCACCCAACAATCTGCAGGCCAAAAGACTGGCCAGCGGTCACTTGGTAGCCCTTCATGGGCTGTAGCGCCACGGGTTTTCGTTTACTCACATTGTGTTAATTAATTTAATTAATGTATTACTGTATATCATAGAAATTGAATACGGTTTAAAAACAACACACACATCCATGGCTGGATTCGCTGTTGTTGTTGTTAATTCATTTAGGGGCACTACGACATCGTGTTCATTATTAGCCTATTTTCATTTTATGAAAAAAATTGTCTTATGAGATCACCTTTTGCCCGTGTGACTGTGTGTGCGTGTGTGTGTGATTCGTGTGTATGTCCCCCCAATAACTTCTAAACGGCTGGAGAGATTTCACTGAAACTCGGTAAGATCATAGCACCATTATGGCCGACCCCGACCGTGCCCTCCAAATTGTATTGTGTCTCACCAATCCAACATGGCAGCTGTGCGAAATATTTCACCAGCATTCAGTATCTCCGAAAGTATTACAGATATCACCCTGAAATTGTGTACTGTGAAAAAGGGCACCACTAGAACCTCACCTATGAGACTTTCAAAAACCTGGTAACTACAAAACCAACATGGCTGCCAAGCAAAGTTGAGACTTTTAAATAGACTTTTCTCGCGATTTAACCATCCAAACGTAATGAGACTTGATACAGCAATTTTTTATACACATTGTAATGCACTGGCGTCCAATTTAGTTCAATTGTTTACATAGCCTCAAAATGGCGTCTGTGCGAAATATTTCACTGGCATTCTATATCTCCCAACCTATTACAGATATCACCATGAAATTTTGTACGGTGATAAAGGGCACTGCTACAAGTTTATCAATGTAACTTTCAAACACCTGTAAAGTACAAAACGAACATGGCGGCCAAGCAAAGTTGAAACATTTTAATAGACTTTTCTCGTGATTTAACCATCTGAGCGCAGTGAAAAATGGTACAGTAAATGATTATACATATTGTAATGCACTGGCATCTAATTTAGTTCAATTGTTTACATAACCTCAAGATGGAGGCTGTGCGAAATTTTTAAATTAAGTTTTTATTTCTTGTGTCGTAATCATGCGATCGAAGTGAAAGTTTGAATAATGAAGCTACGCAATAATTTTCCTTTAATGGTACATAACTCTATGGCCTATACATATAGCAATCCAAAAAGGTGAGCATCCGAAATATGTTGACGGTTCTCAATATCTACAAATCTTTTACAGAATTCAAACTGATATTTTTTATGTTCATAGAGGCTATGGACATAAGTTCACCTATAGGACTTTCAGTAACCTGGTGAGCACAAATCCAACATGGCAGCGACGTGAAGTATAAGTATTTAAATGGACGTTTCTCACGATTTAACCATCCGAGTGCAGTGAAACTTTGCACGTTAAATGCTCATACAAATGATAATCCACTGGCATCTAATTTATTTCAATTGTTTTCATAACCACAAGATGGCAGCTGTGCGAAATTTTAAAATCTCTTTTTTACTTCTTGTGTCCTAATCATGAGATTGAAGTTTGAATACCACACATACACAATAATCTTCATGTAATAGTACATACATAAAAATCCAACCTGGCGACCATCTGAAATATTTAGACGGTTCTCAATATCTACGAATCTATCACAACAATCTAACTGAAATGTTGTATGTTGATAGAGGCAACTATCATGAGTAGGATATATGAAAATAGGCTGTATAGTTCTTCACGGAGCTACTTGTTCTCCGTGTACTTGAGTGTGTGTAGAATTTGTCTGATAACCTGTGTCACTTTAATGTATGTACTAGTGTGTGCATTCGTAATTGAGGTGGGATTTGGATAGGAAATGGCCGTGGGCTTAAGTTAGGTACCATCCCAGAATTTGTTTGGAGTAGAAGTGGGAAACCATGGAGAACCTCTTCCAGGAAGACTGAGGTAGAAATAGTACCCGCCTCTTCTCAGTTTTGCCTCACGAGGCTTTGTGGCCTGTTTCAACCCTCAAGACCAGTTTAATATCTTGACAGAGCCGGAAATCGAAGTCGGGCCTCCACGGTGACTTTCAAATCATAAAGGACATCTGTTGTTGAGAGAAAGAGAGGTAGCGTCACCGAACCGGTGGGACTGAGCGGCAAGATTTTAGAGATGAGACTTTCTAGCGGGTATTCTTTGACCGTAGCGACTATACTGTACGTACAGTGTCTACTCCCACTTCTACCTAAGTAGCGCGTGCCCCGAGATAAGCCTAATACGTGTAGACATGACTTGGAAACATTCGTTTCTCCTTAAGCTACTTAGATATTGAGGAATAAAGAATCGTATGTTAGAAACATCTAACGAGCCGCGCTACTTGTCCGTGCGCTTCTTACTAGGCAGATATATACTCCGCTCCTTGCATACAATAATCCTCTTCAGAACATACTACCGTAACATCACTATCTATCCACTACATGCGTGAATACTCATACGATGTTCTTGATTCACTGCCTAGATAAGTTCAAGATCTTACTAGAGTATACACATTAAATAGCCTACGCTGAGTAATTATTCTGTATCTGTGTTAATAGCATAGGTGCCGACTTGAGTGCGGGGGTAAGGTTATCCATGGCGAATTTTTGGAAAATGTCGTGACAAAATCTCAGTTGATTGTTTTTACAATTTTAGGTCAATAGGGCGTGTTTAAATATACATCAGAACTTGAAAATCTATGCACGCCATTTTTTCATACATGCATTTTCATTTAAGAATGTTCTGCCTTTAAGCATCCAGTCTAGTCTGCAAGCCTCTGTATGCAAGCAAGTGGCCTCCATAATCCCCTATTAGCAGTTAGCACAGTGGCCTCCTATGCTCCTACACTTCTCCCTTTCAAATCGTTCAACACTGAATCTAACCATCGTCTCCTAGAACTACATCTGCTTCTCTTACCCTCTACCCCCAGGGGCTCACATCTAGTGGGACGTGGATTGGCGACCACGGGATCCCAGCTGAGTCCGGCATTGCTTCCACATACTTGTGCCGGGCTCCTCTCCGTCTTCTTTCCTATCGGCCTCCCATTGACACCTCTTGTTCACTTCCGACCCCGACGGTATTAGGGTATCCGAGGCTTAGGGAGTCTTTCACTTTCCCGCCTTAATTGGCCCTTCTCTCAACTTTCCAGATCCCTCATTCTTCTAAGGATCAGCCTTCTTTTTCTTGTCATTATATTTCCTTTTCTCTTTAAGATTCCCGCACTGTTTTTGTTAATTGGCTCCCCGTGTATCTAAATTCCTCTAGGCGAATTATTTGCATCTACACTCCATTTTTAGGTATTTTCAGTCTACATTGCATTTTGTACGTTTTTAAAATCTATATTGCATTTTGCGAGTGTTTTCAACCTCAATTGCATTTTGTAAAGATTGACGATCTAAATTGCTTTTTAGTAAGTCTTTCAATAAATGGTCAGGGACTTTTGTGTGTATTTTGTATTCCAATTGCATTTTTTAAGTATTTTCAACCTAATCCGCTTTTTGCAAGTATTTTAAATCTAAGTTGCATTTTGTATGGTGGACATTTTGCAAGTATTTTGATTCTCAATTGCATTTTGTGTGTATTTTGAATCTAAATTACATTTTTAAGTATTTTCAATCTAAATTGCATTTTGTAAGTATTGTCAATCCAAATGAGTAGTTTGATTCTACCGTACATTTTGTAAGCATTTTCAATTTCAATTGCATTTTGTAAGCATTTTGTATTTCCATTGCACTTTGTGAGTATTTTGGTTCTAAAATGTGCGTTTTTCAATCTGAATTGCATTGTGTATTTTCAATTTCAATTGCATTTTGTAAGTATTTTGAACCTCAAGTGCATTTTGTACGTATTTTCAATCTCATTTGCATTTTGTAAGTATTTTGAATTTCAATTGCATTTTGTAAGTATTTCGACTCTACATTGCATTTTGTACGTATATTGAACCTAACCTACATTTTGTGCCTATTTTTCATTCTATTCCTTTTGTGAGTATTTTCGTTCTAAATTCCCTTTTGTAAGTATTACCACTCTCCATTTTGTGAGTAGTTTCAATTTGAGTTCCTTTTTGTAAGTATTTTCTGTCTCACTTAATTTTCGTTCTGGTTTCCATTTCATTGTCATTTTCGCCATCACCCAGACCATTAGGTGCCGATAACCTAGATGTTAGGCCCCTTAAAACAACAATTATTATTATCATCATCATCATCATCTTAACCCTCTACAGCCGAACTCATTAATCTCTTAGGTAATCTCTCCTCCCCCATTCTCTTCACATGACCCCACCATCTGATTTGGTTCATACGAACAGCTTCATCTAGCGTGTTCATTTCTAACTTTTTCTTTCTCTCTTCATTACGTGTACCTTCCCGCCATTGCTCCCATCTATTTATTACAGCAATCATTCACGCTACCATCATATCAGTTAACTCTAGTTTATGTATCAGATACCCTGAATCTACAAAGCTCAGATACCTTGAATCTACAAAACTCTCAGTTCCATACAGCAAGGTCTGTCAAAATACAGAGCGATGAAGGGAGAGTTTCGTCGCTACACTAGCTTCTTTCTTGCAAAATACCGTAGATCGCAACTCAGAAGATGTCCCCATTGATTTTGTCTTAGAGAACATAAAGATAAAACCTAAGTTATAATGTACAAAATCTTGCAACTCTTCACCAACCTATTGCATGGTCCCCATTGATTTTGTCCTAGAGAACAGAAAGATGAAACCTAAGTTATAATGCACAAAATCTTGCACCTCTTCACCAACCTATTGCATGTTTATGGTGATGCCCGAAATTCTATACATTATCGAACAAGGGAAAGTATTATGAGCATTAATGTAATCAGCTTGGACGTCGCCCATTATGAGACTCTGCCCGCATGGTTGCACCCCGCAAGTTTATTTAGTAATTGTTAAAAATAAGATAATGATGATGAAGATAATCACGGAACACAAAAATTAAAGGAATACATTAAATGCATTGCTGCCACCGCTCAACTCTAATGCATATTCTACACTGACTTCATGTTTCCAGCGTTCAAGAATCCATGTGAACTTTGTAGTATATTGGCTTTCACGGCCAAAGAATTAAAACTCAGCAATTTTGCGGGGTTTCGCTTAGGAACACCCAAGATAGGCCCATCGTCATCATTGAGCTATTGGTGTCCGTGCCCGGACCCCACAGGAGTAGCGAACTGCGCACCACCTCCCTTCGAGGTGAAAGGCCACTTGAGCTTTTAGTGGAGGTGCGCTTCATGAGAATGGAGGTAGTGCGCAGTTCGCTCCTCTTGTGGGAGTCCGCGGACGGACACCAAGAGCTCGCTGATGAGCCTTTCTTGGTGTTTCTAGGCGAAACAGCGCGGAAGGACACGGCATAAACCCAGAAAAATTGCTGAGTTTTGAACTTTGTAATCCTGATTTCAAAGTAAACTTACCATGGAAGATACTAATTCGCTCTGTTTCAGTATTACTAATGAAGCAAATTTGTCCCAAGATCAAGCATTCTTAACCTGGTGCTCTTTAAATGAAATTAGGTGCTCCCGTCATACGAGCCAAAGAGGTCGTGGTGCTCGCGAGCACAAGCTCACCTGTAATCCATTCTTCAATTCAAATTCTGTTGCACGAACCAGTATAGTGTTTTCATTACAAGTTTTGACAGTGAGAAATTTTATCATTTTGTGAAATAGTATTTTGTTTGGTTGGTTCCTCAGTTTAGGGGCTGCGACAACGCGGTCATGTAGCCCCAAGTACTTTGGGTGTGTAGAATTTGTCTGATACAATAATACACTGTATTAGTGTGTGTTATCTGTTTTTAATTCAAGTAAGGACTGCAGACGATAATTTCAAGTAGTTCCTACTTTCGCTACCAAATGCTACCGTCCACGACACCTAGCTGTGAACTTGGCTACTACTAGATGCCATCGCAACCAGCGCCCTGTGACGAACGTTGGAACTTGAGCATTAATCAAACCTAACCTACAAATTTTGTTTCTCACAAGTAGTTACTGGAAGGTTCTTTTGCATGCCATAAATCTATGACATGGGCCTGCCGTCTTTACTTCCCCTCCAAAGGAAGGCATTCTGAGGGATTTTAACGCTTTTCAAAAATCCAACGGGCCGGGTTTGAACCCGCGAATTTGGACATAGAAGCTCAGCATGCTACCAAATACGCTATTGAAGCCGCCAAAAATAGTATATTTAATCTACAGTAAACATTATTGGACATCGGAAGATGCTCATTCGACTCGACTGTCCACAAGTAAATGTATCTTATCGGCATGAGTCATGCAAACAGTTGCAGCGTGCTAGGTGAGCGATGATTTCTTACCTATTTCAGCACTTCAGAGGGAGAGAGAGATAGAAAAATTAACGAGAGGTGCATGCTTGTTGCATAATTTTATTTTATTTTCTTTGAGGGATTGTGGAAAATTTTGCTTGAGACGCTTGTGTGGGCCCGCACTCCACAAGGTTGTTTGGAATTCTTACCCACTAAAAACACCCGTGGTGTTGAGTTAATGCGCCTGCCTCTCACCTGGATGCCCCGGGTTCGATTCCCGGCTCCATCAGGGATTTTAGAAACTGACATGAGGGCTGGAACGGGGTGTACTCAACCTAGTGAGGACAATTGAGTAGCTATCTGACAGTGAGGCAGCGCCACGGTCACGAAAACCAAGATTAACGACCGAGGGGACCCGATGCACTGACCACGCGTCACCGCAATATCTGAAGGCCAAATGGCTGGGCGGCGGTTGCTTGGTAGCCCTGAGCCCTTCATGGGCTGTAGCGCCAGAGGTAAAAACCCACTAAAAACACACACGCACACACCCTTCTTCCACGACGTGTGTATCCGCCCCAGAACCGCATTACTCCAGGGCGGCGTCGTGCGTGAAGCCTCTTATGCTTCTTCTTCCTTCAATTCTTCTTTATTATCGCTCATAAGCATCTAAGTATCTCTTGTTTCGGCGCAAAGTACCTTCCACATACACTGCTGCCTGATCCCATGATTCTTGATTTTTAGCCTACTTTTCACATTTTGCAAAAATGAGGAAAAAGTAGACTTATGAGATCGATACGGGAAAATGTGTGTCTGTCTGTCTGTCTGGCTGGCTGTGTGTGTGTCCCCCCCCCCCTATCAACTCCTAAACGGCTGCAGCAATCAAAACCAAATTTAGTATGAGTAAAGATTTGCACCGGAATATCTCACGTCCATATTTGAAAATGATGTCAGTGCTACCAACTGCTGAAAAAACGCACTAGAAATTTGAGCTCCATGTTGGATATCTTGCAAGGTATACATGGGAGCTATTCCAAAATTGGCACACATGCAGATAATACTATTTCAGTTTAATTTCCAGGAGGCCAACAATGACAGTATTGCCAAAATAATTTTAAGCCGTCTGATAGGTCCAATGTTTAAATGCATATAACTTCTACACTATTAATTGGATTCCAACCAAATTTTGTATGTAATATCTGTACATAAACATATATGACTGAGCGTATTCTTAAGAGCCGGCTGCCAACTGTTAATAATTGCTCTCTCTCTATTTTTTAAAATCCAAATACCAATATATCAGAAAGTATGCAAACCAACAGCTTTAAACTATTCACACGTATATTCTAACATTTTAGATTAATTTGGAGTAACTTATATACGTCAGTTCTACCAATATAATTATAAGCCTGCTGATAGTACCAATTTTTAAATACATGTAACTATACTATCAGTTGGATTTCAACCAAATTTCGTATGTGCTATGTGTACCATAACAGATATGACTATAAGTATTGTTAAGAGCAATCAGGGCTGCCAACTGTTAATAAATGCTGTATATATTTTTTTACCCTAATATCAATATACCAGAAAGTATGCAAGCCAACAGCTCTATACTTTGCACACGTATAGCACCTGCCATTCTAGATTAATTTGGAGTAATTAATACACGGCAGTGCTGCCAACATGATTCTATGCCTGCTGATATGTCCAATTTTAAAATACATGTAACTTCTATACTAACAAATGGATTTCATCCAAAATTGGCACAACAAGATATCATAATAATTCAGATTATTTCTGACCAGCACACGCATGGTATTGTTGGCAACATGCTTTAACGCGTGCTGATAGATCCAGTGTCTAACTGCATGTAACGTCCATTGGACTTCAACCAAATTTTGTATTCTGTACCTTAAGAGATGGAAGTAAGAATATATTCAGTCACCAGAGCTGCCAGCTGTAGTGCTCTATTAGGCTACATTATACCAGGTATATTTTGATCTAATTAGTTATTTCGATATTACCAACTTAATTTTGTCATTATTCTAGATAGGTTCATATACTGTAGAATAATCATTGGCATGAAAAGTAGGCTGTATAGTTCTTCACGGAACTTCTTGTTGAGCATAACATGGACGATGTTGTTTGGAATCAGTTCTACCTCCTCAGCTTCCAAGAGTCTTCTTTGTGGCAGCCAATGGGCACAAACAAAGAAAGTGTGGAGTGTGTCATCGAAGTATTTGCAGTAAATGCAATAATAATAATCTAATTATATAATACGCTAAGGTGTATGTTTCACAAAACTCAAGCTCCTAAACCAGAGGGAGTTAGAAGGTGTGATCTGTACCAAAATCTTCCAAATCGTCTCAATAGTACAGGAAAAATCTTGCATTTCTTGAAAAGTCAACAGAAATATATTTATTTGTTTATAAATTGATTTTAAACAAATAAACAAGAAGATAGCCCCTGTAGAACTATCCCGTGTACAGCCCGCATAGCACTAGACCCACATGGGGCGCACCCAACCCATTATGGGAGAGTTGTCGCACGGGTCCGCTAATAATAATAATAATAAATTAATTTAATGATGCTCGGGTACTTGGTATGACATGAGGAAAGGGGGGTGGGGTGGTAGTGACAGTCTCTAAAAGGTTTAGAATGCCTGCCCTGGATCAATTGCCTTTAAATTTCATTTAGAGATGGGATATAACATTTTCCATTATTTCCATTGTTAAAAATTCGCATTACGCACGGGAATAATCATTCTATTACTGATAAACTAATCCAAAGACTTTTGTTGTCAACTTCTTAAACTTGCGTATATTTGAGTTATTAGCGTTTCTTCAAAAGTTTGCATAGGCCTAAAGGCGGTTAGACGTCACGTCTATACGAATTTATTGTATAAGTGTTTGAAAAATAAAAGGAGTCCATCATGGTAAAAACTAGTGAAATTGAAATCTCCCTTCCCCCCTAATTAATATCTGCCACTCCATTTGCCCTCCAGGAGAAATATTCTTGTGACTCCATTGATAACACACGTCAACAAACAAAACATTTTGTGTTGAGTCTATTATTTAATGCATATTATATTCTGTCTGCATAGAACAACAACCAAAAACGCCATTCATAATTAATAAAGTTTGTTTTTGTACTTTATGCAATGATAAATATTTCAAAGGAAGAATTTCCGCAATTAATCACCACCCACGAAAAACAAGCATGGTAGATCCATGGCTTCCTTGTAAATAATAAAGCTGAGAATTACAAAGAGCGTATTTCCACTATGCTTGAGAACTTTAAACTCATGGGTTGCAGAATGTCTCTTAAAGCACACGTGTTACATCCTTACTTGGACCAATTTAAAGATAATTTTGGGGCATGTTCAGAAGAGCAAAGGGAACGTTTTCACCAAGAGATGATGGACTTGGAGCAACGTTATTAAGGTCAATATAATGAGAACATGATGGGTGATTACATTTGGGGGCTAATACGAGAAAGTTCATACCCACACAGAAGAAGTACCCAAAAGATTTGCTTTTAAAGCTTGTTTGTATTGTTGTTTTTTTATTTGTAGATTAATATTAACTTTTTTGTTGTTGTAAATAACGTGATGTAAATATATACATTAACGTTTGTTTTCGTTCGAACTTGTAAAAATAGAGTATTTCCTTCAAATTTGAACTTTCGTTTTGATAGCTACAAAAGCAAACTTGATTTGGTAAAACTATTTTTTCTTTCATTAGTTAGGTATGACAAATCAAAATCAGACATACATAACCCAGACTTAAAAATCATGTTAACTTGTTTAATTAATGGATGAAACATTCTTCAAGCCTTAAGGATTCTTTCCCTAATACACACATCAAAAAAAGTTTTGCATCACCTCGGTTCCAAGAGTTCCGGAACCTTTAAATACAAAGGGAATAGAGATCAACACAAACAACATTTCAGCTCGTTTTATTGCTCATGAGACCCACACATTGCATGTTGTACCATCATACAGCTAGACTTTCAGCATTTGTGGTCCAGATTGCAGTACACACCACTACCTCTAATACCCAGTAGCACGTCCTCTTGCATTGATGCATGCCTGTATTCGTCGTGGCATACTATCCACAAGTTCATCAAGACACTGTTGGTCCAAATTGTCCCACTCCTCAACGACAATTCGGCGTAAATCTCTCAGAGTGGTTGGTGGGTCAAGACGTCCATAAACAGCCCTTTTCAACATATCCCAGGCATGTTCGATAGGGTTCATGTCTGGCGAACATGCTGGCCACTGTAGTCGAGCGATGTCGTTATCTTGAAGGAACGCATTCACAAGATGTGCACGATGACGTCGAGAATTGTCGTCCATGAAGACAAATGCCTCTCCAATATTCTGCCGATATGGGTGCACTATGGGTCGGAGGATGTCATTCAGGTATCGTAAAGCCGTTTCGGAGCCTTCCATGACCACCAGTGGCGTACGTCGGCCCCACATAATGCCACCCCAAAACATCAGGGAACCACCACCTTGCTGCACTCGCTGGACAGTGTGTCTAAGACGTTCAGCCTGACCAGGGTGCCTCCAAACACGTCTCCGACGATTGTCTGGTTGAAGGCATATGCGACACTCATCGGTGAAGAGAACGTGATGCCAATTCTGTGGGGTCCGTCCAGCATGTTGTTGGGCCCATCTGTACCGCGCTGCATGGTGTCGGGGTTGCAAAGCTGGACCTCGCCATGGACGTCGGGAGTGAAGTTGCGCATCATGCAGCCTATTGCGCACAGTTTGAGTTGAAACACGACGTCCTGTGGCTGAACGAAACGCATTATTCAACATGGTGGCATTGCTGTCAGGGTTCCTCCGAGCGGCAATCCGTAAGTAGCGGTCATCCACTACAGTAGTAGCCCTTGGGCGGCCTGAGCGAGGCCTGTCATCGACAGTTCCTGTATCTCTGTACCTCCTCCATGTCCGAACAACATCGCTTTGGTTCACTCTGAGACGCCTGGAAACTTCCCTTGTTGAGAGCCCTTCTTGACACAAAGTAACAATGCGGACGCGATCGAACTGCGGTATTGACCTTCTAGGCATGGTAGAACTACAGACAACATGAGCAGCGTACCTTCGTCCTGGTGGAATGACTGGAACTGATCGGCTGTCGTACCCCCTCCGTCTAATAGGCCCTGCTCATGCATGGTTGTTTACATCTTTGAGCAGTTTTAGTGACATCTATGAACAGTCAAAGGGACTGTATCTTTGATACAATATACACAGTCAACGTCTATATGCCGGAGATCTGGGAACCGAGGTGATGCAAAACTTTTTTTGATGTGTGTACTTTCGTTTTGCACTTACCTGTACCACGTATAGAGCGCAGGACTCGCCGGATGCTGTGTCCACTCATCTCGTCAGAGATGATTGATGCTTCCTCTCGCAACTCCAGGAGTGTACCTGGACATGACTCAAGGGTCATACTGGTAGCATAAATTACTGTCACAGTGCCAGGGTGTGGAACTTCCTCTCAAACTCACAGAGAACTGCGCTGCATAGTAAATCCTTCAGCTGTAGTCTTGAGCTATTCAATTTATTGATATTTCCTGCAAACATATTCCGTATTTTAGTCCAAATCGAAGATGGATACTAGAAATATATAGGAATTCGTTATCCATGTTGAATATACAGAGAGGAGAGGGGGGAAATTACGCGGCAGCTTACATTTGTACGGTTTCCTTGGCCTGAATGAAACCGTATGGAACCTACTGTAATTTTAGAGGAATAGAAGGAATACTTTCAATATACTCCCAACCCCTTGGCACTACAGCCCATGAAGGGCCTAGGCCTATCAAGCGACCGCTACCCAGCCGTTTGGAATGCAGATATTGGGGTGACGCGTGGTCAGCGCATCGGGTCCCCTCTGCCGTTATTCTTGGTTTTCGTGACCGGGACTTTCAATAAACTTAACCAAATTGTTTGCAACTGTGTTGATTTGTTGAAAACTTGCTCTGCAACATGTTAATGTTACGAACGCCTTGTTGCGTAATGGCTACTGTTCTTGGCTTGACGCCGCGGCGGACCAGATTCCATTCCCGGCCCTGTCAAGAAATTTAATTCTGGTTTGAGGGCTGGAACAGGGTACACTCAGCCTCATCATCATCATCAACTTCTGAAGGCAATGCCTTGTCTCCGCAACCATTGTTCTCTGTCTTCAGCACCACGTTTTATTTCATAGTAGGAACCGTAATGAAGAGCTAGTGTGATGTCTTGCAGGAAATCTTTTCTCTGTCGACCTCGGCCTTTTTTCCCTGTGGTTTTTCCTTACAGGAGATTAGTTAGGAAAGCGTTATCTCGCAAGATGTGGCCGGTGAATTTGGATTTTCTTTTATGAATCGTTGGTCTCAGTTTTCTCTTCCCATGAATTTCTTGCAGGATGCTGATGTTAGTCCTCTTTTCAATCCATTTAACCGGTAATATTCTCTGCCAGACCCACATCTCAAACGCCTCAAGTCTCTTCAAATCCCGACTTCTGATCGTCCAAGATTCACATCCATACAGAAGCACACTCCATACAAAGGACATGACAAATTTCTTTTTAATTGCAATATCCAAATTTGCATTAATCAAAAGATTTTTCTTATTATAGAATGCCTAATTTTCCAGCGCTATCTGCCTTCTAATCTCTTTACTACACCTGTTGTCATTGGGGATTAGACTTCCCAAATAAGAGGAACTGGTGACTTGCTCCACTATCTTGTAAGTAAGCTAAATGTTTGTGTGAATACTTTTAGGATGTTTACTCACAACTAACACCTTGGTCTTCTTAACATTAATCTTCAAACGTAACTTTGACAAGGCTGATGACAATTCATTTAACATTTTGGACCATATCCTCTCGTGACGCAAAACTGAGAAGAGGTGGGTTCAATTCCTACCCCGACCATCCTGGAAAAGGTTTTCCGTGGTTTCCCCACTTCTACTCCAGGCAAATGCCGGGATGGTACCTATTTTAACGCCACGTGCGCTTCCTATCCAAATCCTACCTCGATTACAAGTACACACACTAGTACAGACATCACGGTAACACAGGTTATCAGATAAGTTCTAAGCACACCCAAGTACACGGTGCTACATGACCACGATGTCGCAAAGCACTAAAGAATCAATAGCAGCATTCCTCGTTTCATTTACAAGTACACAAATGTCTACAGATGGCCTACTACAAGAACACAACTTATCAGACTAATTCTACACAGCCAAGGGGCTGTAAGGACTACGATGTCCAATCCTCTAAATCAGTCAATAACAATAACAACAACAACTTATTTTCAGGTTAATTTGACCCGGTGAATCCTTTAGGCATATTATCTCTACTTAGTATAAAACGAAGTCCCCGATTCTTGGATGTTCCGGGTAATCTCGAGAAGCACTGGATGGATCTTGATGCGGTTTTCTCCATTCTGTAAAAGGTTTCTCGAGGAAGGTTTCTTTAGAAAATTATTTATTTATGACCGAAGGAAGCCGAGCAGTAACGATTTCAGTGTAAAAGTCGAAAGAAACCTACCATCCGTGCACCTTTTAAGCTTACGCTGGGTAAACCGTTCAATACATCTATGTACTATGAGTGTAAGAATTGTTCAGCATGAATAGTTCTACAAAAATGTCCACGACAGCATATCTCTATCTTCAATATTTCCCCCACTGTAAGTGTTTTTACGTTTTCATTCCTTCCAGCCATCTCCATTCGAATTATAGCTTCCGCGACAGTTTACGATCTAGCCAGCGAGCGAGCCTATCACTTCAGTTAAAGCCAGCAGCAAACTGTCAAGTCGTGTCGAGAATATGTACCCATATTATTTGGTGTCGAGCAAAGGTGTCGAGTTAAGACCTCAGAGAAAAGTGGATGATTGTGTTTGGAGTTTCCCTGGAAGTGCAACTCGGCTTTTCTTCATTTCGCCTGTGAACTTTTCGTTCCGTAGAATACACAGTCAAGTTTAGATTGGACGGAAGGAGTATTTGCGTTTCATGTACCTCGCCATTCTTAAATTACGTCTAACAAGAATATCTCCATGATAATATAATTAATAGTCCAGTCAGTGATTTTAACCTATCATGCCGAGATGGAAAAAGGATATAGGTCGATAAAAATAATGATAATAATTTGGTAAAGACCGTGAAGAATCAGACAATAAAGACAATATAACTAAACAATGGCATATACATATCAAAATCTCACGAATGTCACGTCGCATCGCATGTATAAAATTCGACTCAAAATCACAAAACCCCTCTCGTCACACCGGAAGGCGGATGTAGATTTCACCGGGCAAACTAGGGGATAGGCGAAAATAGGCAAAATATGGAGGTTTTCGTAGAAGGACCAGACCTCATTTGATACCTCTCATTATGAGAAAGTATTTTACAATTATAGCTTAATAAACTTTGATTTTCGTCTTTTTATGCATATTAGCCTACTTTCGATTTTTGCAAAAAATGAAAGTAGATTTATGAGATCAACACAGGGCCAAAAATTGTGTGTCTGTGTGTGTGTGTGTGTGTGTGTGTGTGTGTGTGTGTGTGAGTGTGTGAGTCTGTGTGTGTGTGTGTGAGTGTGTGTACTCTGAATGTCTGTCCCCCTATCAATTCGAACACGGTGAAACCGAATTGAACGAAATTTGGTACAGAGGTAGCACTGGCAAAGGGCACCTCAGTGTCATGTTTTATATTGCCACCATCTTTACCAAAACTTAATGGCGGCCACTCAAATGGTCAAAACTTAATAATGCATTACGACCGAACTAATCATCGGATCTTCGCCAAATTTGATAACAACATACCTTCATATGGGATGCGTCTTGTGCCCAAACTACAAGGTCATCAGCCATACCATTTCAGGATGGCGGCCGTGTGAATTATGCAAACTTTATAATCCATAACATGGGACCAACCAGTTCCGATTATCGAACCAAGAATCGTTTAATCTTTTCCAAACGACGTGGCCCGTTTGAAATTAAAAGTTTATATTGCAATATTATAGTCTAGAAGTGACATTAAAATGCTGAGTCGTCTCGGATATTTGACAAGATGGCAGCTGATCTCTCGTACTGACCTATATTTTACTAATTTCAGTATGTTGCATGCAATATAGCCTAGTGATAAAAATTATGTGAACTTAATATGAAATGAACTCGGTTTGAAATACACTCCAGTGAAGAAATCGTTTTGTCCAAGTCATTATTTGTTAAAACGTTATATCTAAATTGGTTCCTAACGCTCGTTTGCTGTGTGCACGATCGGGTGAGTGGTTAGGGCTTTAGTCATTCATCAGGCTGTCCGTGGTTCAAATCCGATTGGAGTTGAATTTTATTGCTTGAATTTTTTTATATTTATTGTTTCTTGAGTACTGAGACGTTATAAAATAAAGCATTATATTAGCATTTTAGGTAGATTTCATTAGAAAGCTAACTATTGCAATGGGTCCCATGTTTCGACTTCCGGAAAATTTCGACATATCTTCGCGTTTCACATCCCCCAGACCCCAAAACCACCGTCAGTTCAAAAGTTTATATATAATTTATGTATGTATATATATATGTATATATATATATGTATATACCAGGTGGCCCGTTTCCCCCGTGCAATCTAGTTTTAGATGTCTCGCATACACTAATGCTGTATGGGATGCCTAATAACTGATTTCCACGGGGGTCACAGTGCATGCTGGCCGATTACGTCAGAATACGAAGGAATGACAACAGGACAGCCGCTAGCTGCATGTTCCTCAGCGCTACCCGTCTAATGCACCCCAATGCATTTTCGACCCTCGCATTTGAGAGCGCAATAGACTCATAAAATGTGGTAGAATGACACGACAGTTGCTGGCAAGATATTGACAATGGCTGGTGTATTCAGCATCGATGAGTACACGGACATTATACTAATATATGGAGAAGCTGGTCGTAATGCCGTTGAAGCTCGTAGACGATATGCACTGGTGTTTCCAGGTAGACGTCTACAGTCTCGACAAGTATTTCGCCGAACAGAGCTGCAATTACGAACGAATGGAATGTTCCAGGCACATACCAGCAGGACTAGACCCGTCTGTGGTAATGCTGAAGTTGTACGGAATGTACAAGAGTACTTCGAACGGAATCCTACACACGGTCAGTTACACTTCACCTTACTGAGCTACTTCTGATAATAGTAATAATGAATGAAAATCCACAGCCTGCTTCCAGTCTCCGACCGGGTCAGGATTGGAATGAATGAAGCCCCCATCTAGCGGCGAGGTTATGGACTGTGCCGGCTGCCGAGGCCTGACGCACTCCTCTGAGGCAATGATTAAATGAATGACAGATGAAATGAAATGATAGTGGAGAGTGTTGCTGGAATGAAATGTTGACAGGGAAAACCGGAGTACCCGGAGAGAAACCTGTCTGCCTCCGTTTTGTCCAGCACAGATCTCACATGGAGTGACCGGGATTTGAACCACGGACCCAGCGGTGAGAGGCCGGCGTGCTGCCGCCTAAGCCACGGAGGCTTTTAATAGTAATAATAATAATAATAATTTGAATTTTGTATTAGAATTTATTTATTAATTACTATTGATAATACATCTGTGATATGTCTCAGAATCTGACGGCGAAATCGGTAGAGAATACCTGTGAAACATTAATTATTTTTCACAGCATTATACGTTTTTTTATTCCAATGCCAGAGTGCATGCAATAATTCTTTTATGTTATAAATTAATGTTTATTTAGGTAATGATTTTTATGCGACGTATAGCTAGTTGTTTGCTGTTCATGTTGGACAATCCAGGTAGTAGTTCGTTAAATAGTGTTGGTGCAAGATAATTTAGTCTCTTGAAACCATAATAATAATAATAATACGAAAATCTATGTTACAATGTGCACATATTAATTGTTGCTTAGGGCAAAGAGAAGCTGCAAGGGACCTAGGAGTGCCACGAACTTCAATACAGAGGATCCTGAAGGAGCGAAAATGGCATCCTTTTATAAGCCTACACCAACAACTGTATGGAAATGATTTCGATCGCAGGGTAGCATATTGCCGAAGAATGGCCGCTGCATTACAACAAGATCTACATTTTGCCAGGAATATTCTGTGGAGTGATGAATGCTATTTTGCCAATGATGCCAACGTCAGTACTCACAATCTGCATTACTGGGCTCCAGTGAACCCCCACTGGGTTCGAGCACAGCACGTTCAGATCCACTGGGGAGTTAATGTGTGGTGTGGTATTCTGGGAGACTACATAATTGGGCCTGTTTTTATAGCCCCCAGACTCACAGGTAGGAATTATCTTGAATTTTTACAAACCGACTTGACTCTGGAAAACCTTCTAGAAGATATTCCACTCCAGGTTGTATTACAGCATTTGTACCAGCATGATGGTGCTCCACCTCACACCTTCCGAGCCGTTACGGAATATCTAAATGCATGATACCCTGAACGGTAGATAGATCATGGAGGCCCATGGCAGTGGCCAACACGATCGCCTGATCTAACCCCTCTGGACTTCTTTCTGTGGGGATATATAAAATCAAAAGCCGACGAAACGGCGCCAGAAAATGTCGATCAATTAAAACAAAGTATTGGTGAGGCCTGTCCTGCAGTGACACCTGAAATGTTACGACGTGTCCATGCAGACACTGCGAGACGTGTTCAGCATTGTATTCGCCACCAGGGACATGTCTTTAAGCATATTCATTATGAATAGCTGTCCAAGTGTGACATTGTAATTTATTTTATTTTCTAAGCTTTGATGCAATAATATGTGAGTTTTTGTCCAATTAGCAAGCAATGCTATTGTAGAGTGGAATTTCTGTAGCCTACATGTACAAATTAATGTGTTATTAAACTTTCTTTTCTGCATCTTTGGCGTATTTACAAACGAACCCTGTTTATTACAGAAATCGCTGTTTGCAAAGGAGCGTTACAACGTGGTATACAATATGTTGCATGTTGTGCAACTATTTAGCAGTAGTTTTAATACACAAGTACTGTAACAGGATTCCTATCATTATTGTTATTATTATTATTACTATTGTCACTATGATGTCTGCACTAAAATAACAATAGTGACACAGGTTATCAGACAAATTCTTCACACACTCAAGTACACGGGGCTACATGCTCACTGTGTTGTAAAGCCCCTGAAATTCAACAGTTCATTATTTCAGTACGGTAAAATTCAACGTACCTTGTGAAGGCTTCGATTACAATACTGATATACAGTCTGCACAACATCAGAATTGTTGCAGACGGGTCTAGCCCAGCCATGCTGGTATGTGCTTCAATCCATTAGCATTTAATTACAGCTCTGTTCGGGGAAATTCGTATACAAAAGGAATCTCCTGTGCATTAATGTGCGAGCTTTGGTTGGACTGTGACCAGATTCTCCATAGATTAGAATTATGTGTGTGCGCACTCGTTTTTGGTGAATACCTCAGCCATTGTCGATGTGTTGATAGCAACTTTAATACTGCTGTGCCACGTGCAAAGCTACTATTCTGCGCTCGCCAGCGAGGCTTCGTACCGCTTTGGAGCGCATTAGACGGGAGCACTGAGGAACATGCGGTGTGCGGCCGTCTGGTTGTTATCTCTTGGCATTCTGACGTAACCTGCTTGTATGCAAGGTTACCCCTTAGCTATTCAGTTATTAGACCTCCCGTTCAACACTAGTACATGCGGGACATTTATAAGTAGATTGCACGGCGCAGGTGGGCCACCTGGTATATACAGGGTGCTTCAAAAAATGTATACACACTTTGAACTTCCATAGAAAATTTATTTACCGTTCTACACAGTTAAATTTCAGGAAAATAGAAAGCTGAAAGTCCAATGTAAATGAAACATAAATAACAAATGTTAATACTATTCAAATTGGCGACCTGCAGCATCAATACAATTCTGAGTACGAGTCACCACTGATTCTGTACATCGTATCAAAACGTCCAATGAGATTTCTCTACACACGGCTTGAATCTCATTCCAAAGAATGCCTAGGTTACGTGGTTTACGTTTGTACACCTCATCTTTTACTGTGCCCCATAAGAAGAAATCCAGTGGTGTAAGGTCTGGAGAGCGTGCTGGAAACTCGATTGGCCCCCTGCGTCCTATCCACTGGCCCGGCAAATTTTGATCCAGGTAAGCTCGTACGTCCCTGTGATAGTGCGGCGGAGTACCATCTTGTTGAAAATAAAAATTAGCCTATCATTACCGTATAATGCACGAATGGCAGGAAATATGGAATCAGCAAGCATTGTTAGGTAAGTTATACCAGTTACAGTGCCTTCAAATCGAAAAGGTCCAATGAGTCCCCTTGAAGACAAACCGCACCACACATTTACACCAGGCAAATTTACAGCTTTTTCAATTGTAATGTGAGGATTTTCTTCACCCCAGTAAACACAATTGTGCCTATTGACAGTTCCATTAAGTTTGAATTGGGCTTCATCCGACCAAATGATGCTACCCATAAATCCCGGTTCACGTATCACCATCTCCTGAACTCATTCACAAAATTGCAACCTTCGATCTGGATCGTCGTCACTTAGCTGTTGCAGCAGCCTTGGAATGTAAACACGATACTTGCCTCTCTTCAGAATGCGTAGCACGCTGCTAGCACTTACATCACTTTCACGTGCCCCTTGCCTTGAAGATTTGTTAGGAGAGCGTTGAAACAGTTCCAAGACTGCCGTTGATGACTCATCACTTGTAGCTGTTCGAGGTCGACCTGAATGACCTTTATGCACATCACACACTGTTCCATGAACTTCGAATTTGTCTCGTATGCGTGTAATTGTTAATCTTGAAGGTGGTTCTGTATCATACTCCCTTCTCCACTGTCTTTGAACTTCATTTACATTCTCAAACTTCCAGTACCACTTAATAACCTGCTTACGTTCTTCAAAACTCAAACGTACGTCCGCCATGTTGATACTACAAATTCCAACTGACAATATAACATAGAGGGACGATTATGCTGCCACCTGGCGAAGAAATATAACATTAGCCTTGTAGAGCGGGAAAACTACGATAGTTTAAAGTGTGTATACATTTTTTTGAAGCACCCTGTATGTATATCAGTTTCTTGTGGACACGATAACTGTCGTAATTTTGCACCAATCACTTTGAATTTTTTACATAATATGTATACCCTTAAAATCTCGGTCGAGTTCGTTAATGGGCAAAATCGGTCCAAGGGGGTGAAAATGGGAGGCTTTTTTCGAAAAAGTGAAATATCGCTATAACTCTCTTAATATATGAAATATTGAATCCATTCAAAGTTCATACTAGGTGTCGGACAAGGCCCTAAAATTTATGTTTGAAAAGTTTTTTGATAGCACCAACCGTTGACCAAAGGGGTGGGAAAAATTGGGTTTTTCGGGAAACATAAATCATATCTCTGTTAATAGGCACAATATCAAAACCGTACAAAATGGACTATATTCCTCCAATAATTACCTAAAACTTTTGTCTGAAAGAATTTTTGATATGACCCACCATTACGCCACGGGGTGAGCAAAATGATTTAAATTATAAGAAAATGCCAAGTGCCAAGAGAGGTTGCCATGACAACTTTACTTTTAATTGATAAGGGATGAGTCATCAGCAGTTGCTATGACAACGCCACTGCACGAGATAACATTCAGTTTTCCATCTGTCTGTGGGAAGCGACTTCGATATCGGAACTGGTAGCATGCTGAACTTCTATGCCCAAGATCGCGGGTTCAAACCCGGCTGAAGTCGTCGGATTTACTAAGAGCGCTAAAAAACCCTGAGTTAGCTTTCCTTCGGAGGAGAAGTTCCAACGTTCGTTGCGAGTTGATGGTTCTGGTGGCATCTAGTAGCCAAGTTCACAGATAGGTGTCGTTGATGGTAGTATTTTAGGTAATTTTATTAGAAAGCTAACTATTGTAATGGGTACCATGTTTCGATTTCCGGAAAATTTCGACATATCTTCGCGTTTCACATCCCCCAGACCCCAAAACCACCGTCAGTTCAAAAGTTTATATATAATTTATATATATATATATATGTATATCAGTTTCTTGTGGACACGATAACTGCCGTAATTTTGCACCAATTACTTTCAATTTTTTTCCGATTATGTATACCCATAAAATCTCGGTCGAGTTCGTTACTGGGCTAAATCGGTCGAAGGGGATGAAAATGGGGGACTTTTTTTTCGAAAAAATGAAATATTGCTATAACTCTCTTAATATGTGAAATATCGAATCCGTTCAAAGTTCATACTATGTGCCAGATAAAGCTCAAAAATGTATGTTTGAAGAGTTTTTTTATAGCACCAACCATTGACCAAAGGGGTGGGAAAAAGTGGGCTTTTCGGGAAACATTAATCATATCTCTCTTAATAGGCACAATATCAAAACCGTACGAAATGGACAATATTCCCCTAATAATTACCTAAAACTTTTGTCTGAAAGAATTTTTGATATGACCCACCATTACGCCAAGGAATGAGAAAAATGATTTCGGAATTATAAGAAAATGCCAAGAGCTATCAGTGGTTGCCATGGCAACAATACTAAATTAATGAGGGCTGAGCCATCAGACGTTGCCATGACAACGCACTTGCGCGAGATCAGATTCAGATTTCCATCTGACTAAGTGTGAAGCGGCTTCGGTGACGTAACTGGTAGCATGCCCAAGGTCGCGGGTTCAAAGCCGGCCAAAGTCGTCGGATTTTCTAAGAGCGCTAAAAATCCCTCAATATGCTTCTCTTTGGAGGAGAGGTTCCAACGTTCGTTGCGAGTTGCTGATTGCGGTGGCATCTAGTAGTCAAGTTCACAGCTAGGTGTCGTTGACGGTAGTATCTGGTAGCAACATTAGGAACTACTGCTTGAAATTGAGCGTCTGCATTCCTTACCTGAATTACAGACCAATACAGCCATCACAATTCACACCGTTTATCAGACAGATTCTACATTCACCCAAAGTACACGGGGTTACATGACCGCGTTGTCGCAGCCCCTAAACTGAGGAATCAGCCAACATCTCTGCGGGAGATATAATTTTTCGTGAAGAAGTAACAGACCGTTACGTAGTTACTCAGTGTCGAAACCTTGCATAAGGACAGTGTGACCACAAGTATAAAAATGGACTCCAAATGACAAGAAGGTTACCGTCATCATAAGACAATAAAATGTTTAAAATATGCATAAAATGACGAAAAACAAAGTTAATTAATCTCCAATTATAAAATACTTTCTCGCAATAAATGAGGTCTGATCCTTCTACGAAAACCTGCATATTCTGCCTATTTTCGCCTATCCCTAAGTTTGTCCGGTGAAATCTACCTCCGCCTTCCGGCGTGCCGAGAGGACTTTTGCAATGGAAAATATATATTTAATTAAAACAACATTCTCCACCGGAGTGACATCTTATAGGAATTAGAACTATGTATGAGCTAAACACAGCCTTGTAGATGCGAGCTGCGCTCTATACCGGCCCGTTAGTGAACCCAAGTCTACAGTATAATTGAAAAGTTTCATATTTTTTCCAATAGAGCGCACACATCCCCAACATTAGGCGCGATTACCACGGCCCTGGTGCGTTTTCGTGACGTCAGCAATGTAGTTCTGTTGCGCCACTTCCTGTAGTCTACTCGATACAACCAGTAGACCATTTATCTTTAATCGTTGTAGTTGTTCACAAGATAATACTTTTCAAAATGCACATAGTCGAATGTTATCTTTCCCTGGCGGCTGCTTGTTAATTATGTTGAATTACTTGACGGTTACAAAGTGTTCAGGAAGGTCATGAAAAGCTATGAATGACGCCGGACAATGTATGCATCTATAAGTCTTATAATTGAACGATATACCGTACATAAATGTATCAAACGTTTGTATAATTGAAATATATTCACGAACATAATATTCTATGGTCTTCGTTTTATTGCCGGTGTGGTACCTAGTCATCATGTCTACATCATTGAACCTGTATAAACGTTGGTATTCATTTATCACTTGTCTTCATTGAAAATATTTATACAAGTCGTTAGTCGGTGGCGGGTGTATTAAGCAGATATATTCTATAAACGTATTAATTTATGTTCCGCCCCTTGACACAACAATAAGTTAGTGATATCTATACTGTGCTGCAAGATTCTTTGATCTAATTATACTCATGTGCACATAATTTAACTCACAACGAAGGTCACAGACTCTACAACTCAACTTACTGTAGCCTACTCGTTACAGCTATTAAAGACACAACGAACCCTTGAATCCTAGTTCGCGTGGATTTTTGTAACGAGTAACTTCAACAGGCGTAGTTTTACAAACCTATACAGTATAATTTATCGTGTTTGAAAACACACGGAAAATCTGTGTAATAGGTATATTAAATATGTTTCTCCCAGTGATACGTTTAGAGGAACGAAGTTTCAATTATTGTAAGTAGTCGGTGTTAATATACTGAATAGCTACGTTGTTTGGAGTGTTTGCTGATGAAATTGCAAAATGCTGGGGTAAATTATAAACTATGGTTTGAACGCCACTCCCCAAATCCAGTGAGCAAATTTTCACTTCGAATTGGAGGAAATTAGGAGGTGATGAAGACAAAGAGTACTATACCCATACATTTAGGATTTATTCATTTATTTATCGGATGGCTTTTAATGCCGGGAGTGTCCGAGGACATGTTCGGCTCGCCTGAGTCTGTAGCTGCTTCCAGCGGACACCCTAAAGGGTGAGCTACAAGTTCCGTTCAATTTCAAGTAGTTCCAACTTTCGCCGCCAGATATCAATGATACCTGGTGGTGAACGTTGGAACTTTGATAGAGCGTTCTGACGAAATCTAACCTAACAAATTTAGCTTTACACAAGTTTAGTCTGTGAAAGGATCTTTTACATGCCATAAATCTATGACATGGGACCGCCGGCTTTACATCCCCTCCGAAGGAAGGCATACTGAAGGATTTTTTTAACGCTCTTAAAAAATCCGAGGACTTCGGCCGGGTTTGAACCCGCTATCTTGGGCACGGCAGTTCAGCATGCTACCGACTACGACACCGAAGCCGCTATACATTTAGGAGAAGGTAGGCTATATGTTCTTTCCTCAACATCTTGTTTTTAACATTTTATTGTCTTATGGGGATGGAAACCTTTTCGTCATTTGGGGTCTATATTTATACTGGTGGTCACACTGTCCATATGCAAGGTTTCGACACTGATATCTAACGGTCTGTTACTTCTTCACGCAAAATTTTATCTCCCGCAGAGATGTTGGTTGGTTCCTGAGTTTAGGGGCTGCGATAACGCGGTCATGTAGCGCCGTGCACTTTGGGTGTGTGTAGATTCTGTCTGATATAACCGGTGTTAATTGTGATGGCTGTATTAGTCTGTAATTCAGGTGAAGACTGCAGACGGTCAATTTTAAGTAGTAGCTCTAACTTTTGCTACCAAATTCTACCGTCAACGAGGCCTAGCCGTGAACTTGGCTACTAGATGCCACCGCAACCAGCACCTGGCAACGAACGTTATAACTTAGAACATTAATCAAATCTAACCTACAAATTTTGCTTCACACAGTAGTAGTTAGTGGAAGGTTCTTTTACATTCCATAACTCTATGACATGGGTCCGCCACATTACTTCCCCTCCGAAGAAAGGCATAATGAGGGAATTTTAACGCTCTTAACAAAATTACGAGCCTTACAGTAGTCGCACATGATGTGTAACATCTGACATAGAAGAAACCTCTCGTGAAATTGTTGATACGCCGGTATTTTATGTTGGCACAAATATTAATCTATTGTAAAAGGGAGTGTTTTACAGATATTGTAGTTTATAATACGGAACTCATTCTATTAGATGATTTGTAGCTTCCACCAGCACTAGCCTAAGTAAAGAATACGATATGGATCATCTAGATTAATAGACGCGACACCGCTCATAACCTTAAATTCCTTATAAATAGGCCAACTTGCGAGTAAATGCAATGTGCACAGCAGTAGATCATGAAAGGCTTTCCCAGTTCCCGGGCCTCTTGATTCACAGACCAACACGTAATTTCATATGGATTCTTTTAAAATGATTCATATTGATTTGATAAATATCGTTTAAAATGATAATATGGTAGCAAAAAATATCTATTCTGTCCGGGATTCGAACCCAAGACCTCAAGATTCACAGTCAAAGTCGCTAACACCACGGCTATTTCGACCACGCAAATATTGTGCACAAGATGGTGACTTATTTCCACGTTCCAATCATACTGCATTACGGAATTAAGTTTCATTTATATTTTGCTTGTTTTGATAATGTTCCTGCGTCAAATTGAGTTTAAAATGCCTTATGTGTAGGCCCTCTTGTGAGTAAAGAGACTGTGTTCAGCAATAGTTCATGAAGGCTTGTCTAGTTCCCGTATAAACACAACGATATATACCTATTGATGACTGCATTACCGTTATGTGGGTTAATATTTGAATAGCCATTGTGCAGGAACATAATACCGGAATTGCCGACTACTTACAATGTTTCATATTAAAGCATATAATAATTTAAATACTGATACGAAGACTTCGACCATGTGCAATGTACTTTGTGTTTCAAACAGTTGACACTAGAGTTCGCATGAGCGTTTACCGTCAGAAAGACAGTGTTGATCACATCTATCCAGTGATTGAAAAACAGACTCTTAATAAATCATAATTGTTCTCAGCAAATATGATATAATAAATTAATATTTTTACACCAAAGAACGACAACTTGAAGAACATTTATTGTAGGAATATTTGTAATGGCACCTCCAAACCTTGAAGTAATACGTATGAGATATACATTCCACAGCAGCCAGGAGGGATGCGATCCAGCTTGAAGTCTTACACACTTCCGACCGATCCACTTCCGTCCCATTTTTCAAAATCACTCCCACAAAAATATCCAGTAACCCAGTGGAAAGATGTTACACATCAAAAATCCGACGACTTCGGCCAGGTTTCAACCCGCGATCTTGGGCATAGAAGTTCAGCATGCTACCAACTACGCCACCGAAGCCGCTTCTCACAGAGACAGTTGGAAAACTGAATGTTGTGATCTCGTGCAGTGGCGTTGTCATGACAACCTCTGATTGTTCTTCACTCATCAATTTAGTGGCGATGTCATGGCAACCTCCGATGAGACTTGGCATTTTCTTATAATTCCGAAAACATTTTGCTCATCCCTTGGCGTAATGGTGGGTCATTTCAAGTATTCTTCCAGACAAAAGTTTTAATTAGAGGAGTATCGTCAATTTTAAATGGTTTTGATATTGTACCTATTAAGAGAGAAATGATTTTTGTTTCTCTAAAAACCTACTTTTTCCCACCCTTAGGTCAATGGTTGTTGCTATCAAAAAACCTTACAAATATAGATGTGTGGCCCTTATCCGAAGAATAGTATGAACTTTAAAAGGATTCCATATTTCACATATTAAGAGAGTTATAGCAATATTGCACGTTTTCGAAAAAGGTCCCCCATTTTCACCCCCTTGGTCCGATTTTGCCTATTAACGACCTCAACCGAGATTTTTAAGGGATATATATTATGTATAAAATTCAAAGTGATTGGTGCAAAATTGCGGTAGTTATCGTGTCCACAAGAAAACCTATTTAACTGACGGTGGTTTTGGGGTCTGGGAGATGAGAAACGCGAAGATACGTCGAAATTTTCCGCAAGTCGAAACATGGTAGCCATTGCAATAGGTAGCTGTTTAGTGAAATCTACCTAAATATACGCTTACGCTCGGTAAACCGTTAAAGATACTGGGCGAAGCCGGGCGGGTTGCTAGTAACTATTATAACATTTTAAAGACCATAATACCGATACTGGAATTAAGTACTGTATCATTTACTGATATACAGTACATTATGAAATACCCTTCTCGATTTTCATTGTGCAATGTAATGCAACATGACTTTTATTTATATTCTGTTCTGTTCTGTTGTTTCCCTTTCTATTATTGATGAATATTGGAAATTATGTTACTTATTTAATTTAATTTTTTGGTTTCTTTGTTGATTTCTTTTATTTCATTATTTTTATTTTGTTTTTATTTTCATTTGTTATTCTAGGGCTCTGGTGATCTCTTTCCTGACATCGATGATGACGAAGACACTGTAAGTAAGAGGGAAATGACGCTCATTGAATGCTTTCTCTGGGCTTGGGAGTGACTTTGTGACTTCGCCTTCTCACTCGCTTACTAACAAACTAACTGATGCGGTGGCTTGTGCTTTGTTCTGGTGTGGAATTTCTATTAAATTCTATGAATTTATAACACATGGTATACGCTTGTTCCTTTTTTATTTTTATTTTTTATTCTGAGTTTTAAATACAATACGTTAACATATAATTGCGTATGGTTCAGTTGATTTAAATAACACTCTAAAAATTAAAACAAGTACAAAATAATATGGTCTGAGAAACCAAAGTATCTTAGAAACTAAACATCACGTAACTAATTGAAGGTTAAGCAATATAGTTTAAGTGAAGCTTCTTGAACAGTGAGCGATTGACTGCGCGGCTCAACGGTAACGTTTTCGCCTGTTGTTACCAAGGATGCAGGATTGAATCCTGGCGCAGTTGGTTGGTATTTGTGGTTGCACAAATGCGAGAGAATCGTGTCAGTAGATTTACTGGAACGTTTAAAATCCTCTTCGGGGCAAAATTCCGGCACCCTTGCGTCTCTAAAAGCCTCAGTATTTAAACGGGACGTAAAACCAATAACACTGTTAATTATTGAAAAGTGAGTTAGCTTCAGAGTTGTCTTAGTGGCTAAACCTTCCTTTAAACAATTTGTTAAACAAAACCGCCTAGTTAGCAATCGGGTAGCCTACGGTATTTCGAATTAGATTGACTTTCAAGAACAAACACAAGATACAATAATGGCGGACAGGATTTTGCAAATTTTTTTTTTTTTGCGTATGGCTTTTAGTGCCAGCAGATTCCAAGGACATGTTTGGCTCGTCAGAGTTTGTAGCTGCTTCTATGCGGTCACCCATGGGGTGAGCTACAAGTACCGTCGCGTGTGGAGAGTTGTCTGGGGAGGAAAGTGTGAATGTAAGGACGAGGAATGGGAAGGTACCGGCTGTGGCGTATAGTTGGGGATCAACCCCGGTATTTGCCTGGAAGGAGATTGGAAACCACAGAAGACCTTCTTCAAGGTTGCTGGCGGGGGGGATTCGAACCTCTTCACCTCCCGGATGTGAGCGACTGCCTGCAGCCACGCCGTAACGACCACGGCTATCTCACCCGGTTGCATTGTTGATATTCAAGATCGATTTGACTACGGTAACATTAATTGGGTTAAGCGTTTCATGCAACGCGTGAAACATCAAAACGGACATTAACATAGGCCTAATGATGCAACCAAACGAAACAAATTGCAACTGGCAACGTTGGATTACAATTTGAAACATTGAGAATGAAGCGCAAGAACGTGTGAAATGTAGCTCTTATAACATCACCATCAATACCGGACAGAAAGACAGAGAGACAGGAAACCATTTTGTAATAATTAAACAATATAGGCCTACATAAGATTTTAATCTATACTAATATAATAAAGCTGAAGAGTTTGTGTGTTTGTGTTTTTAAACGCGCTAATCTCTGGAACTACAAGTCGGATTCGAAAAAGTCTTTTTGTATATGATAGCCAGATTCAAGAAGATTAGGCTATGTTAAATTTCAGACAGACCACTCCATTCCCTGCATTTAGGTCCTTTGGCACAAATCTACACTGTTTCATCGATCTGAACCAAAATGTGTATACTTACCCTTCGGAACCCTGCGAGTAACACTGTCTGCATGAAATTTCGGACAGACCACTCTATTCCCTGCATTTAGGCCCTTTGGCACAAATCTACACCGCTTCACCGATCTGAACCAAAATTGATATACATACCCTTTGTAACACTGCGGGTAACACTGTCCACTTTAAATTTCGGACAGACCACTTGATTCCCTGCATTTAGGCCCTTTGGCACAAATCTACACCGTTTCACCGATCTGAACCACATTTTGTACACTTACCCTTTAGAACCCTGCTGGTAATACTGTCTACTTGATATTTTGGACAACGCTGGACTATCTCACATTAAAGAAGTTAACAACTATCTCCAAATTAGCGTTAATGGCATCATAGAATTTTCTATCCGAAATTCATGAAACCATCTTCTATTTCCTGCATTGCTCGTATCTGATTCTTTCTGCTTTGATATTTCACCATTTTATTTTATTTGTTTTAATTAAAACTAGATGAATTTTAACAATTTTCCTCCTGCTGAGAAAAGAAAGAAAGAAAGAAAGAAAGAAAGAAAGAAAGAAAGAAAGAAAGAGAGATAATTGTCCCGCTAGGTGTTTGCCATCTCTTGATGAATGCAGTACATTTGCATTTGTCTGTAGGCACAGGCTAGAGTAAAATGTGCCTTTCCGCCAATGAGTAATGGCATTCAGGGCACATCAAGTGTCTGTGTGTACTGTGAAAGTTTTCTACTCATAGGATCAGTGCTATTGTTCTGACTCGGTGAGGAAAGCAATGACAAACTACCTGACTCCTCACCTTGCCTAGTACGCCTCATTATAGTGCTGCCTTAGGTCTTTGTGGATATCTACCGACGTGACCTGTGGCGGTACTTTTTGTGGATCCAACCAGCCTCTGGGCTGACTTCCTAATTTACAAGGGGGATTTCAAATCACTTGGTGCTAGGCTCAGTTTGAAATAAATTATATTTAGCGGGGAGAATGCTAGATTGGAAACCCTGGGAGGATGCAGTTATACGCTGTCATGAAGACGTGTGTAGCCTCAAAGGGGAACTGGGTCAAAAGGCGACAACAATGCATAGGCTAATATGAGTTATACACTCATCTGCAATTATCATTATTTAATTTAAGGAATGTTCATTCATTTTATTGTCCATTTATTTTATTGTTCATTATCACCTTCAGATTTTTATTTATTGTAAAAAAAATGTTGGGGTCTAATCCCCAGTAACAACCCCTGGCTACGCCACTGGTTATGATACTACTGTACTTGCAAGTATGTTACGTCCGTCTTCCAACAAACAATATACTTCTTCACATACTTATAATTTTGCTTTCCGTAATGCTGTCGTGATGTCAGATCGAACAGTATGGTGCCGAGTTTTACGCGTTAGTTCACCTTTACAACAGTATCCCAGCACATGATCCAGCATTCAGCGCTCTATAAAATATGAAGCTATTCCGATCAAAGAAATAAACGATCCTATTTGTTTGAGATAAATGAAAACCAGCTACTGGCTCTTCCAACTAAATGCTTTCTTCAAATTGTTGCCAGTGTTCTCGCAAGTTCTATAATGCTCATTTCTCGTCTGTCTGCTTCACTTCTTTCTGCTATGCGAAATTCTGGAAACAATCTTCTACTTTCTGCGTTGCTCGAATCTGATTCTTTCTGCTTTTATATTTCACCATTCCGTTTTATTTACTATAATTTTCTGATATTATATTTTGTTTTTATTTGTTTTTTATTTCAATTTGGTTCTTTGTTTTCATTTATTATTACAGGGTTCTGGTGATTTCTATATCCCACCGCTCGATGAAGGACCAAACGTGAGTAACATACTGACATATATCTTACTTGCTTTTCTTCTCTCACTCTTGGAAGATGATGTAAGGGACTCAGAAAGATTCTGTATTGCCCACGCTAATTTCCAACACGCGGTGTTTTACAAACAAAACCCCCTACGAAATATAAATAGTTTTAAATACCTCGGCTTGACCTTACAAACTACAATGAACTCTTTCTGAATTAATACAAGACAGCGAGTGGTAGCAGCTACTAAAGCTATATTTGACATCAAAGCCATTACCAAATTATCGCTGAAGTTCGCCATGCTACTGTTAGACGCCAAAATTATACGAATACTCACTTATGGGATTGAGGTAGTATGACACAAACTAAGCGTTGGAGATTTCCTAACACTTGAGAAGGTCAAAGCAAGATGTCTGAAGGCGGTGCTTGGAGTTTCTAAATACACCCGTTCAATGCTGGTATACGAACTTGCTAGAGAGCCTTTCTTATTAGAGGATTTGAGATACAAGTTCTTGCTGCCATCTACGGACACATGGAAGAGGTCAATAGAAGACCGCATTTTAAAAAGAGATTATATTTGCATGGAGTTTTACTCAACAGAGGCTTGGACAGAAGCGAACCAAGACTTATGAGTATGACATTTTGTCAATTCACTAGCGGTGCATGGCAACCACCACGTCATGTGCAAGAAGAAATGCTTCCACGAACCCAACCCGATGTGTATCTGTGAATTCTGTCACCGGAATTGTGAACGCTATCATGTGATTAACTGCACAATCCGTGGAAAATCCATCATTGACTTCTGCACAAACTGATCAATACAAAGGTTATTGTATCTTTTGTAAATTCCACAATTTGTGCACATTTGTAATTAATAACTTCCAACGTTTTATTTACCTTTTTCTCAAAAACTATTGCCAGGAACTACGAGAATTTCTTCAAGGATGTTCTTCAAGACTCTCTCCTTACTTTAACTCAGCATTATTGAAAATAAATGTATTTTTGAATGTTCATGAGTTTTTATAAAACTGCATAATTAAACAGCACTTTCAGGAGCATTCCCATGTGGCAAACACGCGTGTTAAAATATAACACATATAAGGAGAAAGGTTTTTAGAACATACCATTGCCATAAGATTTATCTTCTTCCATTTGAAGCACTAGCATCCATTTTCCTGTTCCATGTCCCTTTGCGTCTAAGGCAGCCTCTTTCTTTTAAAAGTGTTTTTGTACCTATCGTCTAATATAAATAAGAATGTACTTTGGTGGGTTTCCATACGTACAGTGCATGGAAAGTAGCCTCAGGGGAGAGATATGAAAATATAAATGTATCGTTAGAGAGCTTAAAGTCCACAGAACAATGTGGCGCAAACACAACATTTTGAAACTGTTGAGGATTTTGGAAATTCCGGAGCCCCCTAATCTATGGACTAAGGGTCTTTTTTTCTCTCTTTTTAATACAGGGCGCCAGGAAACGTTCTCCGCAGCGGCTACATGCAGCTGCGAGAGGTAGCGTCACCAGTTTAGTTGGCAGCACAGTGTCCTTGATAGGGCGAAGGCCACATGTGTGTGCTGTCGAAATCGTCAGTGTGTATGTTAAGATTATTGGAAGAGTGCAACAGTATGTTACGAACGGTTGTGGTGAGTACAAAGCTTACTGTTGTTTGTTTGTTTCGACACAAGTGACAGCCGTGCTGTCAACGTAACTGGTGACGCTATCTCTCGCAGTAGTATGTAGGCACTGCGGAGAACATTCCCTGGTGCCCTGTAATATTAACTGGGTTATTGAAGAAGAACCTTGTAGCATTGGAGAATAATTTGATGTACATATTAGCACGCTGGCTTTTTTTCGTATGGCTTTTAGTGCCGGGAGTGTCCGAGGACATGTTCGGCTCGCCAGTTTTGTAGCTGCTTCGAGGCGGACACCCAGTGGGTGAGCTACAAGTATCGTCGCGTGTGGAGTGTTGTCTGAGGAGGAAAGTTTTGAATGTAGGGACGAGGAGTTGGAAGGTAGCGGCTGTGGCCTATAGTTAGGGACCAACCCCGGCATTTGCCTGGAAGGAAGATGGGAAACCACAGAAGACCATCTGAAAGGTTGCCGGCGGGGGGATTCGAACCTCCTCGCCTCCCGGATGTGAGCGACTGCCTGCAGTCATGCCGTAACGACCACGGCTAACTCACCCGGTAGCACGCTGGTAAAGACGGGCTAATAGCTAGTTACTGCAGTTAAGTTAGTTATTGTTACTTTAAGGGGCAGAACAGCGACGTCATCTGCCTCAAAGGTAATAGCTGATCGGCTGTTTGGCACAGTGGTAAACTTCTCGCCTGTTGTTCCCAAAGTTGTGGAATCGTATCTCGGCAAAGTCGGTTAGCATTTGAGGGTGTTAAAATGCCATGTTAAAAATCCCCTTCAGGACAAAACTCCGGCACACTGGCATCTATAAAAATCGCAGTAATTAACTGGGACGTTAAATCCATAGTATTTATTATTTATTTAGCGTATGGCGTTTAGTGCCGGGAGTGTCCGAGGACATGTTCGGCTCGCCAGAGCGCTGTAGCTGCTTCAAACGGACACCCATGGGGTGAGCTACAAGTTCCGTTCAATTTCAAGTAGTTCCATCTTTCGCTACCAGATATCACTGACACCTAGTGGTGAACGTTGAAACTTTGCTAGAGCGTTACAATGAAATCTAACCTAGATATTTAGCTTCACACAAGTTTAGTAAGTGGAATAATCTTTTACATGCCATAAATCTATGGCATGGGACCGCCGGCTTTACCACCCCTCCGAAGGAAGGCATACTGAAGGATTTTAACGCTCTTAACAAATCCGACGACTTCGGCCGGGTTTGAACCCGCTATCTTGGGCACAGCAGTTCAGCATGCTACCAACTACGCCACCGAAGCTGCTAATCCATAGTATAAGAAGTAGTAATATAAAAATGGCTTTAGGACATAGCTCACCTTCGAGAGGTTATATCTGTTGAGTACTGTCATCAGGTCATCACAAAAATACAGGTTATAAAACAAATTCAACACACACCCAACTACACGTGTATGATGACCGAGATGTCACAAGCCCCTCAATGAATCAACAACATCTTAGTGATAGCGTCCTGGTAACCCCCTAGTATCTTTGTGTTCTGATGAGTCTCGTTGGGACAGGAGCTGGTATTGCTTGGAAATAGTTCCCGTCAAAGGTAAATATTTGATTTACATGTGTATACACTGCTGCATATTAGCTCTGATAAATGGGGTGGCAGAATGTCTGAACTCCACTAACTGTAAATATAGAACACCGCGGAAATGATTCACCAGCCGATGTTTACAGGATGAAGCTTGCGAGTAAACTGTAAACTAACGTGATGGAATTCTCGCCTAACATTGCCCAGCCAAAGCCAGTTACATGGCATTCGACGCTATCATTTATATAAAACGCCAAGGTGTATTAAAACTCAGCATTTCTTTTAGGTTTGTGCCGTGTCTTGTGTGGGGTTTCGCCTAGGAACACCAAGCTGGCTCATCAGCGGGCTCTAGGTGTTAGTGCCCGAACTCCTACAGGAGTAAGGCTGGTATTACGCTATCAAAGAAATTTGTCAAAGAAATGTTATCAAATATTTTATAAAACTGAACTTTTATAAAATGTATACAAAGCAATAATCACATCATTACACTACATCAAATATTTTATCACAATTCACCAAAATGGATGGAGGACAGTTCCTTGTTCACTTTACTGTATAACGGTACTGTAGTTGAAATTCTGTGGTGGCAATACCGGTATATAAATGAAACGGAAAGTTAAAGTGAACGTCTATGGGTTAAACCATGGGTCGCCCACGTTAAAGTGTATTACGAGTAAAATCTTGGTGAACAAGCTGCAGTACGAGCACTTGAAAAATTACATTAATATTTAATTATTTATAATAATAATTGACACCGTGGACTGGCCAGGGTGGATGGGCCAACTTACCTGTTTTAGAGGTCCGCCTCGCTTCAGCAACCAAAATCACCTCCAGATGACATTCCCCAACAGAAGAGCTCCAAAGGGGTGGAAGGAAGGTGGAGAAGGGGACAACGCACAGGCTATTCTACAGACACCTCCCAATAACTAATGAAATTGTCGTCGACGAATTAATGCCACAACAGTTGATTAAAAATTTAAAATAAAAATTTAATGTTAAAATTTAAAAAGAAAACACCTCCACCAGAAAACAGAACATGCATCAGGCATAATAAATTTCAGAAATAAAATAAAATCTCAGCTAGAAATCTCACTGTAGAAAAAATAAATATTTAAGGCCGATATAAAAAAAACAATTACTTGAGGTAAGAGCATCAAAAGCTACAAACCAAAATAAAACACTAAATAAGCACCAGACATATTCCCAAACTGGACCATGAGGGCCTTGGAGAATCAAAAAAAAACTAGTGCAAAATTATTACCATAAACAAGGTAACGAAAGAATAACGTAGGAGTACCAAGAAAACTCCAAAAAAGGAAAACCAAAAGAAAAATTTAAAACAAATAAGTTAATCAACATCACCATGACCCAAGAACGTGCACTTCAAAACATGCCAGAAAAACAAAACCCACAATATACTTCTGTCAACAAGTTACCAAGCGACCAAGAACAGTTGAAGGTACATCAGTACGTATTTATGTGAAACGCGTAATTTACATTTTTAAATTAAATCTTCTCCAGTGAGAAAACAGCTAGATATAAACAAACTCAAGACATTACGAGATCAAATAGTTTTTAAAGGCAACAGATCAGACTAAAAACCGACCGACTAATGAACCAATTTAGGCCTAGTGTTAATAGATTCGTCTGGCCAGTACCATAATATTATAAGAAGAAAATGCCTTAGCCAGATGCCAAATAATAAAATAAGAAGAAAAACAGTAGTGTTCCCCGGACAAATATAGTTTAACAAAAATTTTACATTTTCATATGTGACATATCTATTCCAAGGTCAACCTTTCAGAACCAAAACAAACACTCAGTACACGATGCAAAATATGGAAATGGAGCTCCAATAATTTAAAATAATTAAAATTTCAAGACATACCTTAATAAAGCCTTTTGGGGAGACACTAATATTTACCACACTACTTAGAAATCCTTAAAGGATTTATATCACTAAAAAAATAAAATGAAGAGGAGATGGCTTCCAGCCGCAGTCGAAGATATGCACATCAAACATCGCCTTTTTATTTTAAGGCCGAAGAAACTATTTACACGATTATTACAGATGATCGTTGCTCACTAATACTTCATGTATCATCCAATACTGGGATATATTCCCAAGTTAGCTTGGACGAGGGCAAAGCCCTCGCCCTTTGGCGAGATTCACAATATGCGTAGTTCTTTTCCCAGCAATCAGTCACAAGTTATTATTCACAAGATGGATGACAAAAGCGAAGAAGGCCTCCCAGCATGCACCAGGTTTATTTAAATGGGACCAATTAAATTTAGCCACATATTACGACAATGTGAAAAACAAATAATATTCACACGACACCACTAAAATGTTTTGGCGGCATGAAGTATATATAGTCTTTTGTTTCATGTGGTAGAATATAATTGCCTTCAATTATGCCACGAATAGGAAGAGTTTTATAAGGCACAACGGACACACTCTGGCGGAGAAGAAGGAACCACTTGAAGAAACCCCGAAGTCCGACAGCAGGTGCCATCTCGTGTTCACAAACGGAACCAAACGACCAGGCGGTCGTTTCAAACGTCATGAAGTCACATCCAAGGGTAGATACATGTTTGAAAACTTTGGGACGGGCTCTTGCATGTAACAGTCTCCCTCCCTTAAGCGTGAACACCGTACACGAATATGCCTAGGCATAGGCAGTACTCCTTAACTAGTCGATTCACCAAGCATGTTTCCAGAAGATAATGTTCACCAGTTAACTCCAATACCTGGACGAAACCGCGTCGTTTTGGTTAGGAAGAGTGCAGGGTCAGATTATCTGTGATGGGATAATTGATCACCTCGCAAACCACTTAGTCAACAGCATCACTGTGTCCATAAGTCTCCAGAAACGCAGAACACCAGCACCAGCAGTGCTTTCATAGTCCGAGACACGTTAGGAAATTTTTCAATAAGTCCAATTTAGTTCGCTTTAAACGAAGTAGGTGGAAGCAATGTGCAAGATATTATTCGACGCGTGGGCAGCCATTTACAAAACAGAAGTTAATCTTATTTCAAAAAGGTTTACAGAATTTACAATTTCTTACTACATTTTACAAAAGAGAACCAAGGTTGAATTTAAATGAAGAAAATATTTCTGACAAAGCCCTAGATCCGTGCCTACAAAATTTCATTAAATAACAAGATAACCTCTTAACAGACTCGAAGTACCTCTCAAGATTACATGAGTTAAGCGACTATACATTTAGAAGGAACTACGGTAGAGGAATGACCACTCAAATTCCCAAGGAATCATGTATATAAATTTTACCATGAGTTATGTCTCCCACCGAGTCCAACTTACATGCTAGCATCTTTTATGAAAACATCAAAATTTAGTTTCAATTTTACAATTTACCATTAAATGGGAATTACCCAACAGTTACAGTTTGTATCCCAGCAGAGTTTTCATATCCAGTTCAAAATTCCGGAAGGAACAGATGCCTGAAGGCATCAATGAAGGTTAGGGATACTCTACATTATACAAAATCGTTTTACAAAATTTACGGTAGCACTTCCTCATTACAAAACTCTCCACCTCGTTTAATGTGCGACAGATGCACTCTGGAAATTTTGTTGGCCTTAGGGTTTCGAAAAAAGAAAATTTAATTAAGCTGACATGAATGCCTCTACATTTGTTGGTTCGTGATGGCACACGTTGCTTGGCACGGGAACAATGAGGAATTCAAACGCAGTTACAGAAACGACCAAAACGAAGAGGAAACGGCATCGCAGAAAACAAAACACCAATACACTAACACAGGGAACGAAATTGAGGTTCGACACCAGATGAGAATACAGTCGAAATCCGCCTGGGTGAGAAAAATCCAACATAAAAAGAACTAAGTTCAACAGTACACGAAGTACAAATGAGGTTTCCTCGTTCAGGTTTAAGACACGAACACGTACAACCACAGGATGCCTAACATGGCCCGAAAATACGGTTAGATGAGAAACAAGCCGCTCTTGTTGAAAGACGAGGCTAACAGGGAACACTAACGCACCATTCCTAACGATTTAAGCAGAAAAAATTTAGAATTACTAGTCAAAAGCAGAAAATTTTATTTAAGTTATAGTGGCCGATGACCGTGATTGCCATAGCATGAACTAAACCGTAGGCCTATGTCATTTCCAGGTAGCATGAGGCAACTGATGACCCAGATTTCCAGCAACAACAGATTACTGGCTTTAAACCCAAAACAAGCTGACTAACAGAAGCTGATGACCACAATTTCCAACAGAAATTTAACCCCAGTAAATTTAGAAGACCCTATATATATTAATTAAGCAGGAAAGCACATTACTTTATGGCTGTTCACGAACTGAGACCTCATATTCACAACAACGTATTCATCGCACACATACTCAAATAACAGCGATGCATAATTTTTACCACCCACAAAAATAATTCCCATTAATACTCAAATATGCAAGTTATGTAGTCGTAGAGACATCATGACACAAACAAATACAATTAAAACACAATACCCTCACAATTACATTAAGTTACATGACACATACTTGCATGTCATCGAACAGACCAGTCCCATACCAAGCCAGTTCAGATCGTGCAAGTCCTATATACAGCCTGCCCAGGGATCAAACCAAGAAAGAATCCCATACTTCTAATCCTAGCTAACCCCAGACAGCAGATATCTCCACGTAAAACAGACCTACATATTATACTTAGTTCAACATTACAAGGAAAGCAACTAATAAAAATACGATCCTAGGCTGAATTTTGCAAACACAACTAACCCTGAATTACCCCACCCTACAAATCTAAATCAAAATCTAACATTAACACATACATCCAGACACGATTTTCACACGATACACACTTATCCCAGAACGATTGCAGTATAATGTAAGTTTAAGAACAAAAATTACAAATCGCACACTGCGATAAAAACACTTCAAAACAAACACTTACCTTGAATGAGTTTAGGAAGAATTTCTAGCCAAATAATAGTGACATGCATGTTAAATGTGCCTTCTGGCACCACAATAGGGACATAGGGCGGGCAGATTTCCATGGGTTAGCCCTTTTAATCGGACTACACTTCGCCACAACACCATTAGGCGTGATAGTAGCATAATAAAAATATCACGAGAACAGCATATTACCACAGAATATCATGCAAAGAAACATACAGGAACACAACAGTCTTCTTAAACACCAACACTGCCTCGACACCTGAAATTTCGGCAAATAACATCATGCACAATGCTGCCCAGAACTGCATACGTCACCGCCTGCTTGGCTCGAGAACAGGAAGCTAAATTACCAGGGGCGGCTCCTGAGGTGGTGCCCGTGTGCCATGGCACCACCAGTGTAATGAAGAGAGAATATGTGACTTTTCCCTCTCAAGAATAGTTTATATTACATTTAAATTTTGAGGAAATTGTCTACATATTCTGCATTTATTTGAACGAGCGCGCAAACTGACATGCGTTCTGGTGGCGGTTTATTGAATTACTGAGCCAGAGCTAACCGGCACTACCTACGAACATCAGACCGCATCAGACACTGTACTGCAATAAGGACTAGTTTGGCTTGAGTTTGTTTGTGTTGTGTTGAGACGCATATTACCCTGAGGTAGAGCCAACGGCCTCGTGACGCGGAGCTTCAATTCTATCCACGAGATAGCAGCACGTCACAGGTACAAGCACACATTACATACACGTTAGAACTGCTGAACTGCTTTATCTTTCAACCACTAGAGTACAGCATATGGCAGCACATCTCCAGTGGTACCAGCTTGACGATATATCACTGTGTCTTGACTATTAAATAAATTCAAACCACAAAATAGTTTTAGTTCTTTATTGTTTGACATTTAGCAACTTTTTTAGGCTCATATTGATGACGGGGATTATTTGTTCTCTCTTTGTAATGTAAAAATTCGGAATTTTTCAACGAGTTTTACTGTGTTTCGTTAATTTAATTTGGCGGCACAGTTTCACGTCCCAAGCGTAAACACAAATTCTCAAGTTTGACTGCAAATGTGTATGAATAGTGTCCGACGTTAAATAGCTTTTGTGTTCATTTATATTAGATGTAGGGGATATCCTTTCCAATCAATCCGTATGTACGATAAGTAAGGTTGACTTAGAGGTAGGTCATCGTGTTCATTTCATCTCACCTATTTATTTTGAGACAGCAATTGAAATTGCGACAAAGAGGCTGTGGTCACGTGTGTGTTAGCAATAGCCATGCTTATTTTTTCCTATATAGACATGTTACATAAACTTGCATAGCATCATGCGGCATTGACCATATAAACACCGTTTTAATCTAATAAGTGTGCTTTTTGAATCGATACATGCAAGCTAGGTTCCTTAATAAAATTTGATTTGTTTCATGTTTGAAGATCGCATAGCTCGAGCGCAACGTACGAAGCCGTAGGAATCTCAATGAGCTCTGTGTCACCTTTCGGAAGTGTAACAATGAATAAAATAAGTGAGTTGTTACAATCTCCATTTAGCGATAGGACCACTCTTATTAATTCAAATGAAGGTGTCGATCGAGGTTTTGGAACAAATATTTTTGATGAGTAGGCCTAGCATATGTTGTTTTCTTCGAATTATTTTTCTGAGAGGTTTGTTCAATTATAATTCTTAAAAGTGGTTTTTATTTAAAATGCATATGGATCAAAATATGTGTATGATATAATATCGTATGGCCTCGGTGCCAGGTGCAAGCGTTGTTGTTTGACACCCAAAGGGCAGCTTGCTTGTCGAATTTTTGTTGTTCCTTGGAGGGCCATGAAAGTCAAGGAGGTTAGATATCTAAGCTCCTTGACACTTTAGCGCTTTCTAGTAGAGAAAGGAGGAACTTTTGTTTTGGCGAAAAATCCCGAGACTAAAATATTTGTAGTAGTTATGCAATTTCTCAATTCACTTCAGCTGACACTTCAATTAAAAACGTCTTCTACAATAGCACAGTTAAATAATGTTAAACATATAACTTATTGCATAAAATATGCACTATCCGTACAAGCAACTTTGAATGATTTTATTGCAAATTTTGAATATGCTGGCACCACCAAATGAAAAATCACCAGCCGCCACTGTAAATTACAAAAATTGCCACAAAACAGATGGCGAACAGCTTCAGGCAGGGCTCCAGGATGTCTTCAATCGTAGCATGTAGGCTACTAGAATATTAATAAATCCACATTTCCCATGCCAAGAACACATGCCAGTCACTTACCAACTTCTTTTTCAGAGGGGATGTTGTATTACAAACAGGATAACATACAGCAGCAAACACCTCGCTTGGAACAGGTCACATTCATAACAGCACATGGATATTCAGAGGCAAACATGAAATTAAACAAACGACAAGGATTAGCTTTACATAACATCAAGTGCACTGGAATGACAAGATCCCATCAACAACCGCTCCATCAGCACTAGAAGGGTCCATAAAACGAGCCAGCGGGTATTGAGGAGGGGATAGTTACGGAAGCGAACTCGAGCGCGATCTGCTACCAAAATGACACCGTGGACTGGCCAGGGTGGATGGGCCAACTTACCTGTTTTAGAGGTCCGCCTCGCTTCAGCAACCAAAATCACCTCCAGATGACATGTCCCAACAGAAGAGCTCCAAAGGGGTGGAAGGAAGGTGGAGAAGGGGACAACGCACAGGCTATTCTACAGACACCTCCCAATAACTAATGAAATTGTCGTCGACGAAATAATGCCACAACAGTTGATTAAAAATTTAAAATAAAAATTTAATGTTAAAATTTAAAAAGAAAACACCTCCACCAGAAAACAGAACATGCATCAGGCAGAATAAATTTCAGAAATAAAATAAAATCTCAGCTAGAAATCTCACTGTAGAAAAAATAAATATTTAAGGCCGATATAAAAAAAACAATTACTTGAGGTAAGAGCATCAAAAGCTACAAACCAAAATAAAACACTAAATAAGCACCAGACATATTCCCAAACTGGACCATGAGGGCCTTGGAGAATCAAAAAAAACTAGTGCAAAATTATTACCATAAACAAGGTAACGAAAGAATAACGTAGGAGTACCAAGAAAACTCCAAAAAAGGAAAACCAAAAGAAAAATGTAAAACAAATAAGTTAATCAACATCACCATGACCCATGAACGTGCACTTCAAAACATGCCAGAAAAACAAAACCCACAATATACTTCTGTCAACAAGTTACCAAGCGACCAAGAACAGTTGAAGGTACATCAGTACGTATTTATGTGAAACGCGTAATTTACATTTTTAAATTAAATCTTCTCCAGTGAGAAAACAGCTAGATATAAACAAACTCAAGACATTACGAGATCAAATAGTTTTTAAAGGCAACAGATCAGACTAAAAACCGACCGACTAATGAACCAATTTAGGCCTAGTGTTAATAGATTCGTCTGGCCAGTACCATAATATTATAAGAAGAAAATGCCTTAGCCAGATGCCAAATAATAAAATAAGAAGAAAAACAGTAGTGTTCCCCGGACAAATATAGTTCAACAAAAATTTTACATTTTCATATGTGACATATCTATTCCAAGGTCAACCTTTCAGAACCAAAACAAACACTCAGTACACGATGCAAAATATGGAAATGGAGCTCCAATAATTTAAAATAATTAAAATTTCAAGACATATCTTAATAAAGCCTTTTGGGGAGACACTAATATTTACCACACTACTTAGAAATCCTTAAAGGATTTATATCACTAAAAAAATAAAATGAAGAGGAGATGGCTTCCAGCCGCAGTCGAAGATATGCACATCAAACATCGCCTTTTTATATTAAGGCCGAAGAAACTATTTACACGATTATTACAGATGATCGTTGCTCACTAATACTTCATGTATCATCCAATATTGGGATATATTCCCATGTTAGCTTGGACTAGGGCAAAGCCCTCGCCCTTTGGCGAGATTCACAATATGCGTAGTTCTTTTCCCAGCAATCAGCCACAAGTTATTATTCACAAGATGGATGACAAAAGCGAAGAAGGCCACCCAGCATGCACCAGGTTTATTTAAATGGGACCAATTAAATTTAGCCACATATTACGACAATGTGAAAAACAAATAATATTCACACGACACCACTAATATGTTTTGGCGGCATGAAGTATATATAGTCTTTTGTTTCATGTGGTAGAATATAATTGCCTTCAATTATGCCACGAATAGGAAGAGTTTTATAAGGCACAACGAACACACTCTGGCGGAGAAGAAGGAACCACTTGAAGAAACCCCGAAGTCCGACAGCAGGTGCCATCTCGTGTTCACAAACGGAACCAAACGACCAGGCGGTCGTTTCAAACGTCATGAAGTCACATCCAAGGGTAGATACATGTTTGAAAACTTTGGGACGGGCTCTTGCACGTAACAATAATAATAATAATATCGTATGGCCTCGGGTGCCTGGTGCAAGCTTTCTTAATTGACACCCAGAGGGTAGCTTGCATGTCGAATTTCGTCGTTCCTTTGAACGCTATGAAAGTCAAGGAGGTTAGATATCTAAGTTCCTTGACACTACAGCGCTTTCAAGTAGAGAATGGAGGAACTTTGTGTTGGCGGAAACTCCCGAGATTAATTTTGCCATTATGAACTCGGCCTACTGAATTCAAATGGGTTCTTTGACATGCCAACATCGTATGACATGCGTATCGTATTTTTGCCGCCTTTCAAAAATCACTTACCACGGCCAGGGGCGAACCTGCAATATTGTGGTTAGTAGACCGACACGCTATCCACTCACCCACCGTGGCAAGCATTATTTATAATTATGATGAAATGAATGATGGTGACGTTCGAAATAACCACTGCCCGAGCAAAGATAATTGAAACATACGAAGTAAATAACCACACCTTGAGTGGGATTCGATCCCAAGTCCCCACAAACCAGAGTCGAGTGCTCTACTCATTCCGCTAACTAGACACTGCCATGTCATGGTTGGTTAGATTCATTACGTATCAATAAGGATAAAGTGCTTATTTACACTCGCTTGTAATATCATAAGTGTAATTGAAAAATTATAATACAAATATTATAACATAAAGTGCACTACTATTCACTGCTTATTTCAGCCTATTTAACTATTTAATTCCTCTTTATATCCTGAAATGCGCGTCCTTTGTGCGCAGCGGATATAGCCTCGGCTATTAGCCTACTTTCGATTTTTGCAAAAAATGAAAGTAGACTTATGAGATCACCACAGGGCGAAAAAAGTGTGTCTGTCTGTGTGTGTGTATGTGTGTGTGTGAGTCTGTGTGTGTGTGAGTGTGTGTACTCTGAATGTCTGTCCCCCCCTATCAATTCGAACACGGTGAAACCAAATTGAACGAAATTTGGTACAGAGGTAGCACTGGCAAAGGGCACCTCAGTGTCATGTTTTATATCGCCGCAATCTTTACCAGAACTTAATGGCGGCCACTGAAATGGTCAAAACGTAATAATGCATTACAACCAAACTAATAATCGGATCTTTACCAAATTTGGTAACAACGTTCCTTCATATGAGGCGCGTCTTGTGCCCAAACTACGAGGTCATCAACCGTACCATTTCAGAATGGCGGCCGTGTGAATTATGCAAACTTTATAATCCTTAACATGGGACCCACCAGTTCCGACTATCGAACCAAGAATCGTTTAATCTGTTTGAAACGACGTGGCCCGTTTGAAAATAAAAGTTTATATTTTAATATTATAGTCTAGAAGTGATTTTAAAAAGCTGAGTCGTCTCGGTTATTTGACAAGATGGCAGCTGATCTCTCGTTCTGACCTATATTTTATTAATTTCAGTATGTTGCATGCAATATAGGCTAGTGGTAACAAATATATGAACTTTCTATGAAATGAACTCGGTTTAAAATAGACTCCAGTAAAGAAATCGTTTAGTCCAAGTCATGATTTGCTATAACGTGGTATATGTATTGGTTCCTAACGATCTATTAGAGTGTGCACGATTGGCTGCGTGGTCAGCGCGTTAGTCTTTCACCAGGCTGGCCGTGGTTCAAATCCTATCAGAGTTGGACTTCTTTTCTTGATTTTTTTTATATTTATTATTTCTTGAGTACTGAGACGTTATAAAATAAAGCATTATATGGTGCATTTTGAAATGGAAAATATATATTTAATTAAAACAACATTCACCACCGGAGTGACATCTAAGAGTAATTACTTGAACTATGTTATTGGTAACCACAGCCGTCTAGATCCGAGCTATGCTCTCTGCCGGCCAGTTAGTGAACCCATGTCTACAGTATAATTGCGAAGGTTATTATTTTTGCCGATAGAGGGTACACATCCTCAAGATAAGGCGCGATTATCACGGCCAACGAGAATGACTGGCTCTGGTGAGTTTTCGTGACGTCAGCAATGTAGTTCTGTTGCACCACTGCCTGGTCATCGTTTTACTGCCGGTGTGGTACCTAGTCATCTTGTCTACATCATTGAACCTGTATAAACGTTGGTATTCATTTATCACTTGTCTTCATAGAAGGTATTGATACAAGTCGTTAGTCGGTGGGTAGTGTATTCCGCAGATCTCTTCTATAAACGAATTAATTTATGTTCCGCCCCTTGAAACAACAATAAGTTAATGATATCTATACTGTGCTGCAAGATTCTTTGATCTAATTATACTAATGTGCACATAATTTAACTCACAACGAAGGTCACAGAATCTACAGCTCGACTTACTGTAGCCTGTTCGTTGCAGCTATTAAAGACACAACGAACCCTTGAATCCTAGTTCGCGTGGATTTATGTAAGGAGTAACTTCAATAGGCGTAGTTTTGCAAACCTATACAGTATAATTTATCGTGTTTGAAAACACACGGAACATCTTAACTGCGTCCATTTTATGAAGATTGATATAAAATATTGCTTTTCTGCTGCTTAGGAATTGCTCTCGACTTAAACGTACATGCATCATCAAGCAGTACCGGTACATTGCCTACGTCACAGAAGGGTTTGGTTTACGCGCCATGGCCTGTCTTTCTCGTTAGCCGTGCGCGATTACAAATTAGCTGTGTAATAGTTATATTAAATATGTTTCTCCCAGTGATACGTTTAGAGCAACGAAGTTTAAATTATTGTAAGTAGTCGGTGTTAATAAACTGAATACCTACGTTGTTTGGAGTGTTTACTGATGAAATTGCAAAATGCTGGGGTAAATTGTTTGAACGCCACTCCTCAAATCCAGTGTGCCAATTTGCACTTCGAATTGGAAGAAATTAGGAGATGATAAAGACAAAGAGTTATAACTATACCCATACATTTAGGAGAAAGTAGGCTATATGTTATTTCCTGACCATCTTGTTTTTACTCCCAATTTTTATCTGTTATTCATGTTTTACATCGTATACCATTCATTATGTAACATATTATGTAACATTTCATGCATTTCACACTCTGATATGAGCATATTTGTTGTGGTAATATTCCAGCTGTTATGATCCGCCATTTTGGTTTGAATCTTTTATCAAAGATACCATGATGCTCATACATTTTATAAAAGAAATTTTATAAAACCACCTTTTATAAAAGATTTCCCCATTACACTGTCATACAGTATCTTTTATAAAAGATATTTAATCAAAGATCTTTGACAAATTTCTTTGATAGTGTAATACCGGCCTAACGAACAGCGCTCTACCTTCCTTCTTCTTGGAAGCCTTTATAGTGATGTGAAATGCTACTTGAGATTTTAGCTCTCCCAGTAAAGAAGAGATTTTAGCTCTCGCAGTAAAGAAGCGCAGATGAGCTCCATATGAAGGGAGGTAGTGCACAGTTCGCTACTCACGTGGGGTCCAGTAGCCCTCTAGGGGTAGAATGACGACCTTTGAGAAGAAAACAGGGACAGGTTCTCCACACGATGGAGATGAGGATTCTGCGATGGTACCTTGGTGTAACTCGTTAAGACCATGTACCAAATGACATCGTGCGTCAAAGGCTCGGTGTAGCCCCAATTGTGGATATAGAAAGAGAGGCGCGACTCCAGTAGTATGGTCACGTCTTGCGGAAAGACGACGATTCGATGGTCAAAACAGCACTCCAACTCGATCCTAATGGACGTCGACCCTGTGGTAGACCACTAAAGAGGTGGATCGACAACATCCGAGACGACATGAGAGATGTGAATCTCAATCCTGAAGACGTCCACAACAGAGCCTTGTGGAAGAGACGTAGCAGAAAAGCAGACCCCATGTGAATTGGATGTGTGTGTGATCGTGTGGCCTCCGGAGAGGCCGAGTGCAGGTCTTTCTAGTATACGCCCGTGGGCGACCTGGACGTCGCAATGAGGATGAAGTGATGATGAAGACGTCACATACACCCAGTCCCCGAGCCACGGGAATTAACCCCAGGAGATTAAAATCCCTGATGGCTCGGCCGGGAATCGAACCCGGGGCACTTTGGGCCAAAGCCTAGCACGCTAACCATTTAGCCACAGAGCCGGACATGTGAATGGGATAAATGCTAGGAAAGAAGAAGAAGCAAGTTATGTGAAATTATGACCAAGTATTCCTCCATATAAATTAGCTACATCAAAGACTCAAAACATGATTGTTGTACTAGTTTTTTGATTTTAGGGGCTCTGAAATCTTAGTTATTAGCCCTGTATACTTAGGTGTGAGCTGGATTTGTCTGATAACCTGTTTTTCTCTTATGACTGTAGTAATGTTTGAACTGTTATTATTAGGACTAGGATTGTGTTAGTTCCCCTAGACTTGAATTAAGGAACCGCCCGGGAATTCAGAATAATCCGGGGATAAACCACACACAGGCTGGTCACTGTCGGCGTTGGGATTCTAACCATCCCTAAAATGAAACTAGGTTACAAATTAAGAATGTAATACAAAGGGGTGAGGGGGTAACAGGAAGCCTTAAATCCTACAGTAAAATCAAGAAAGTTTTGTAGTCACCCCAGCTTCGGCCAGCATCAAAGTGTCAAGTCGTGTCGAGTTAAGACTTCAGAGAAGAGTACATGTGTTTGGAGTTTTGCTGTCCACCTTGGTTTTTCGGAATTGCATCTGGGAACTGCCGTCCGTGCACCTTTTTAGCTTACGCTGGGTAAACCGTGAAAAATGCCGGGTGATGCCGGGGCGGGTTGCTAGTTAAGTGTAAAATAATGTAATGAAATTGATATTCCTACAAAGATAATAAAATTATTTAATTATAATACTAGGCGGCAAAAATTACGACACCATGTCATACGATGTTGGCATGTCAAAGAACCCATTTGAATTCAGTAGGCCGTGTTCATAATGGCAAAATTAATCTCGGGAGTTTCCGCCAACACAAAGTTCCTCATTTCTCTACTAGAAAGCGATATAGTGTTCAAGGAGCTTAGATATCTAACCTCCTTGACTTTCATAGTGCTTCGAGGAACAACGAAATTCGACATGCAAGCTACTCTTTGGGTGTCAAATAAAAAAGCTTGCACCCGGCACCGAGGCCATACGATATTATTATTATTATTATTGTTATTATTATTATTATTATTATTATTATTATTATTATTATTATTATTATTATTATTATTAATGACAAATTTATAAATCATAATGAGGTAATTTGGAATATCAAATATAGTTTATCATCCAAATACGTTACTAAAGCTGCAAAAAGAAACTGAATAATTTTAAAATCTTAATGTAACACTTTAAGGCTGTTGCAATGTGTGAGGTATATATTTTTTCAGGTGCCAACCAGTAGGTACATTTATAAATTGGACTAGCGAAAGTACCCGTTCTTCGAACGGTCCTCGGCATTAATACATAGATGTTATCAGTTGAGCTACTTTTGCAATGGTTAGGGGCTTCTCATTCCTTCATCAGTTTACCACAGCAAATTTAGTTACCTGGGAATATCACAGACACTGTTAAATTTAGGGCCTTAAAATGTAGAGGCGGGAAGTGAGGGCCTGCCAACAGCCAGCCGTGTTATCTGGAATTCCTGTCTATTCCAACTCATTCTCTTGTTAGCACATATATCAGTCTGGATGGTGACGTTCTTACCACTCCGGGTGCTCCCTTTGGATTTTCTGCCCCCAAAATTATAAATCATCCTTGCTGTTGTTACTTCATTGTAGGGACTAGTGACATCGCAATGCTAGATGTGAGAATGGCTTGCTGATTCAATTCGAGGTGACATGGATGTCACAGCACAATTCTAAATGCATGTGTTTCAATGAAGCCTGCCTGTAAAGAAGTCGCAAGTTGTCTAACAATCACTTCACACCGATCGTGGAGCGAGAAAATATTATTGCAAAGGTTTCTAGCTAATACAATTTATTTATTTAGCGTATGGCTTTTAGCTCCGGGAGTGTCTGAGGACATGTTCGGCTCGCCCGAGTTTGTAGCTTCTTCCATGCGGACACCCATGGGGTGAGCTACACGTACCGTCACGTGTGGATGAGATGAAGGTTGGTTGGTTCCTCACTTTAGGGGCTGCGACAACGTGGTCATATAGCCCCGTGTACTTTGGGTGTGTGTAAAATCTGTCTGATAAACGGTGTTAATTGTGATGGCTGTATTAGTGTGTATTATCTGTAATTCAGGTAAGGACTGCAGACGATCAATTTCAAGTAGTTCCTACTTTTTCTACTAAGTGCTACCCTCAACGACGGATACTTGGCTACTTGGCTACTAGACGCCACCACAACCGGCACCTGGCGACGAACGTTGGAATTTATAGAGCGTTAATCAAATCTAACCTAGAAATTTAGCTTCGCATAATAGTAGTTAGTGGAAGGTTCTTTTACGAGCCATAAATCTATGACATGGGACAGCCGACTTTACTTCCCCTCCGAAGAAAGGCATACGGAGTGATTTTTAACGCTGTTAAAAACTCCGACGACTTCGGCCAGGTTTGAAGCCGCGATCTTAGGCATAGAATCTCAGCATGCTACCAACTACGCCACCGAAGCCTCTATAATATTTATGATGGAGGAACAATGTATTGGATGCAATTACGAAATTACACGGTTGTTGGCCAAACAAGGTCCGAATGTCTAGCTACAGTGAGGGCCTTCTCTATTGAACGGAACCTCTCCGGGGCCGTGTGACGGACGGTGATCGGTGAGTCAGTGCCAGATGGCTAGCATTTACCGATGACACTAGAGTGCGTCGGGAAACACTGGATGATATCATTGCATATTATTTATTACATGCGGAACTAGCAAGATGTCTCAGTTGTGATAATTATGACTTGTGGTGAAATACTGAAACGTATCTCATATCCCGTGAACATCGTTAGGTTTAGAACAAACTTATCTTCTCTAGAAGAAGCCTTCCAGCAAATGTGTTCGTACGTTTCTGCACCGTGCGATTTTTATTTGTGGGGGGAACCTCAAACAATAGTTATACAGAAACAATCCGCTTACTGTGGAGGCTCTCGAGAACGAAATAACTGCACTGATATGAATTACAGCGAGTGTACCAAAACTTCGTACGATGGTGCAGTGTGTGTTTAGAAAATGAAGGACAACATTTGCAGCAACTACTCTGGAATTCGTGTAAGTAATAATAATAATAATAATAATAATAATAATAATAATAATAATATCGTATGGCCTCGATGCTGGGTGCAAGCTTTGTTATTTGACACCCAAAGGGTAGCTTGCTTGTCGAAATACGTTGTTCCTTGAAGCACTATGAAAGTCAAGGAGGTTAGATATCTAAGCTCCTTGAACACTACAGTGCGTTCTAGTTGAGAAATGAGGATGATGATTATTAAATACATTAAAAGCGTAAATGTGTTGGACTAGTTGGGCACTACGCTGCTGCTAGCGTCAGTGCTCTGCTGGACAGGCGGCTACACACACTGGCTTGGCCGTCTCATCGCGCCTGCGAGATTGCGTTCTATATAGAAGACCCTCTCTGTATAACTAAACTAACCCTTATCACCATTCTCCCGAACGCTATTTTATATTCTTTTTTTACTCTTAGAACGCAAACCCATCAACGACGGGTATGAAGAGCTAGTACAATATAAATATCCCCCGTACGTACACACTGAGAGTTAAGAAGAAGTGGGACAAACCACGTGAACATTATATTTTGTAAGAGAAAAACATTATTCACTGTGAAAGAGTGATATAGTATTCTACAAGGTGGTATCTTGAGTATCATTCAATGTGCAGTATGTTGATCCGATATAGAAATGTGTGCCATTCAATTTCCTTTGCACATTCTCCCATACAGCAAGAAATGCAGTAGGGTGAGACATCTTAAGAGGATAAGAAGTGTTTTGATACAGAGCAGGCTTAGGACGCACGTGCACACTCAGAGTGTTCCCGTGAATTACGAGCCGATCGAGTACACAAGAGGCAAGCTTTGAAAGGTTCCAGATTCACTATGTCGACACACAATGTGTAAAACAAAAACAAACCCTTTGAAATCTCTGGGAATATATGAACTAATCTCTGGTCACCGTTATTTTCCAACTATAGCGACAAGCATAGCGCCGACTTTGGGATTATCAATTTGAATTAATAAGTTGTATTGCAGCCAGTTGGTCATGTGAGGAATTAGGAAGTATACAATGAGTTACATAGAAAATAATACGGATAACATGTAAATGTTATATAAGTATTAGTCCTTGCTATTTTCAAATAACGGAGTTCACAGCAATCAGTCCGAGGTGAGCAGTGAGCAAGAACGGACGCCGTATAGGACTCAGGATCCAAAACCGGCTAAGTTTATATAACTGTGTTCCTCTCTAGTGTATTGTATCATTTGTGAAGACGCCATATTGACAAGATAACCACATTACAATAGGTCAACAGTTTAAATAGGAACTGTTGAATTACAAACATAAATAACCATAATTCCTAAAGTCCGTCCCAATAATAATTCAATATATCACAGGTTATCATACTTCAAACTACATTAATAATAACACAAAAACTATAGGAGTGCTTCAAACCGAATGAGCAATAATATCTGTAAAAACTACGTTTTTACAAACCTTTGTAATCTAAATTATAGTATTTAAATTTGTCTATAAGTGTACCACATAAACATCGTACATTATCTAAACCTAAGTGAACAGGATCTTATGATGATCGCTTGACGATCGAAACATGTCATTAAGTTAAGTACCCTCTCCCCCATTTTTGTACATGAAGGCATGTTATTTTGTGATAAATAGCCAGTGGCGTAGCCAAGGGGGTTAGAACCCCCCCCCATTGGAAAATCGGCAGGTTGTGATTTGTGTCTGTGGTGATGTACTGTTGTCGCCTTTCAGCCCGGGTCCCCATTTGTAGCTACACACGTCTTCATGACAACGTATAACCACAGTCTACCTACAGATCGCGAAGCTTGGCTCATATTTTTCTGCCGCCAGACAATAATGCTCTCTTGCAGCCAGCAAGAATGTGCCTACTGCGCTATGTTGGTGTATGTTATTGTTGCTGGATTTACTGTATGTAGCCTAAGCATTGTGTAAAGGTTATGTCTTTAATTTAACATGTGCTTTACAAGAGGAGATAAGCAGTTCAATAAACAAATCTAATACAGTGAGTCTCTCTCACAACTCGGCCGGCCGGCGCGCCCAGCTTATCTGTCTCCCGTTGACTCATCACTGCCCGCTCGGCATAACATAGCACTTCGCTAACGTTATCCGTGCTTGACATGAGATAACAATTAAAATTAATAAAATAAGCTCCTACTACCTTATAACAGGAGATGTTCTAAATGTTCTCCTACATCCACACATTTCCGGCATCGTCTTAAGAAATTCCGATTCACACGCATATGTTCGTCTTTCGTTATTGAGGCTGTTTCTCTCCGGATATGTTAAATTTTTTCTCGGGCAAAGCTTGGTTCCATTTACACGGGTATGGTTCGACGACGCATAATAACAGATATTGGAGTAGAGAAACCCCCCATCGGATATACGAAATTCCTCTACATAACGAATGGGTCGGAGTATGGTGCGCAGTGAATGGATACATTATTATAGGGTCTATCCTTTTTCAAGGCACAATTATTGCACAAAGGTACAGCGATAATATACTCAAACCATTTTTTGACAATCTGACTGACACTAACTCTCGAAATGGATATATTCAGCAAGAATCTGCCACCGCGCATACAGCAATCAGTCCGAGGTGAGCAGTGAGCTTAAACTTAAACTTAATTGAGGAAATTTTTGAATACCGTGTAATTAGTACGGTCTCATGGCTGTCACGGTCCCCATATATAACTGTTTGTGACTTTCATTTATATGGGTGCATAAAGAATAAAGTGTATGCAAGAAACCCTCACACGTTGGGCGAACTGAAAGAACATATCTGGAGAGATATAAAGCCTCAATTACGAAAGACGAACTTATGCGTGTGAATCGGAGTTTCCTAAGACGATGCCGGAAATGTGTGGATGTATGAGAAGAAAATTTCCAACATCTCCTGTCATAAGGTACGAGCTAATTTAATTAATTGTTATTTTCTTAATTTTAAATCGGCGCTTAACCGGCCGAGTCGTGAGAGAGACTCACTGTATTAGACTCGATATTCAGTGTTGTTAAGTAACCTATATGATCGCTTTTCAGTCGGTGAACACGAGTGTATGGTACCCAATTAGATTAGGTGGACTGTGACAATTTATCTCCTAATGCCTGAAATAAAAGTATATGAATCGTTTATACACTTAATAAAACACTTCTCACATAAAGGGTGGGGGATGTATGAGAAGCGTTTTATTAAATGTATAAATAATTATTGTATTATGAATTACACAGGGAAATTAATTGTTACTACTCGCCCAATCTAATTGGGTGTATTCGTGTTGACCGACTGGGAAGTTGGGTTTCAGTGACAGTGGCGTCTGGTAGCTTAAGTTGGAACTACTTGACATTGAAATTGGGGATCCTACGAGCGTTCATGGGAATTGCCCTGCTATGGCCATTGGCTGCAAATCAAATATAAGTATCTATCCATTTTGAAAATTAACACTTACGGTAGGGTAAGTAAACCTAAAAGATGTCATCTCAAATGCGTGCCGACATTTTAATTTTCAGATGTAGAAAATGGCTTTCTAATAGTCAGAGAGCTGATTTAATGAATAAAGATTTTGTACAATAATATAAACTCATTCTCGAATCCTTTGGAAGCAAGCCAATTTATGTCGCCGGGATAATGCTCACAAACTTAGATGTGGTACACTGTTTGTTAATTCTCTTATGAAATACCTGGTCTCCCACATGGCTGCTGTGAAGGTACGGGACACAGTTTGTTATTGCCGACATTTTGTAAAATTGGCATTGTATTATTTTGTCAAATTCAGGAATGAAACGTTTCAAACGCACAGAAAAAATACGAAGTACATACAATTGAGCCATTTAAGACCTTCAGATCTTTATATACTTTTCGGTTCACAAATCACTCTGGTATTTTTACTAATTACCTATAATACTCAATTTTACGGAATAACTAGCTTTTGATACGGTTAAGAATTTGATATTATATTATATCCATACTATCAACCTACCCCGGCTTCGCCTGGTATCTTAAAGGGGTCACTCAGCGTAAGCTTAAAAGGCGCACGGACGTTAGGTCTCAGACACAATTCAGAAAAGCCGAGGTGAACAGCGAAACTCCAAACACATATAGTCTACACTTCTCTGAAGTCTTAACGCGACACGACTCGACAGTTAATGCTGGCCGAAGCTGGGGGTGATGGGCTCGCTCGTAAACTCGCTCCGAAGCTACTAATTTAAATTTCCACTGAATGGAGATTGTTGGAAGAAATGAAAACGTAAAATCACTTATAGTAGGCGATGTATTAAAGATAAAGATATGCTGTCGGGAACTTCTTTGTAGAACTTTTCATGCTGACCAATTCCTACACTCATAGTATACGGTTATTTTTAATGGTTTACTCAGCGTAAGCTTAAAAGGCGCAAGGACGGCAGATTTTCCTTTGACACGATTCACTGAAATCGTTACTGCTCGGCTTTCTTTGATCATAAATGAATGTTTTCGTACAGAAACCATCCTCGATAAATTATTTACTGAATGGTGAAAACCGCATCAAAATCCATTCAGTGGATTTAGAGATTACCCGTCACATCCAGGAATCGTGGACTTGGTTTTATGAAGAGATGCCAGCGACTATCGTTAAAACAAATACTTGAATTTATAACTAGCATGGACTATGAATTCTACATAAGACTCATCAAATACGTCATACAACTGTACCTACGGATACTTATAGAGGACTGAACTAATAAAAACAGAGCATTCTTTTTATGTTTCTATGACTTGAAAGTGTACAGTATATCAACATTGTGGCTTTTTTCTGTAGTAGTTTGTGATTTAACGTGACTTATGTTCCCAATGGAAATAATCGCTCAGGTGAGTTAAAATTCAAGAAACCCTTGCAAAAGGGAAATCATCTGTCCCGCGAATAACGTGCTCAAAGCAGCTGCCAGATTGCTGGCCGCCGCGAGCGCTAGTGTCGCTTCACCTACAAAGAGGATGCAATTTCGTAGCGCAGCGAGCTTCGCGACTGTGTATTTTAGATTGTGGTAATACAACTCCGTCCTCCCAGGGTTGCCAATCTAACTTTTTCCCCGCGAAATAACTTAGGCTATAGCTTATTTCAAACTGAGGCTAGCGCCAAATAATATTGAATCCCACACAGCGGGACACTATTATTAGCCTACTTTCGATTTTTGCAAAAAATGAAAGTAGACTTATGAGATCAACACAGGGCGAAAAAAGTGTGTCTGTCTGTGTGTGTGTATGTGTGTGTGTGAGTCTGTGTGTGTGTGTGTATGTGTGTGTGTGAGTCTGTGTGTGTGTGTGTGAGTGTGTGTACTCTGAATGTCTGTCCCCCCCCTATCAATTCGAACACGGTGAATGCGAATTGAACGAAATTTGGTACAAAGGTAGCACTAGCAAAGGACACCTCAGTGTCATGTTTTATATCGCCGCCATCTTTACTAAAACTGAATGGCGGCCACTCAAACGTTCAAAACGTAAAATCAAATAACGACTAACCAAATCATCCAATCTCTACCAAATTTGGTAACAACATACCTTCGTATAGGATGCGTCTTGTGACCAAACTACAAGGTCGTCCGCCATACCATTTCAGGATGGCGGCCGTGCGAATTATGCAAACTTTATAATCCATATCATGGGACCCACCAGTTCCGATTATCGAGCCGAGAATCGTTTTAACTGTTCTAAAGGAAGAGGCACGTACGAAATTAAAAGTTTATTTTGTAATACTATAGTGCAGACGTGATTTTAAAAAGCTCAGCTGATTCATTAATAAGACAAGATGGCAGCGGATATCTTGTCCCTGACTTATATTTCACTAATTTGAGTATTGCCTGCAATATAGCGTACTGAAACAAAATAAATAAACTTTGTATGAAATGCTTTATATATAAATAATATACTTCAGTGATGAAATCGTTTAGTATAAATCATTATTTGCTAACAAGTTCTATGTAAGTCATTTTATATAGAACGATACTCGTTGACACAATTAGCTCAGTGGTAAAGCGTTAGTCTGTCATTCATATGCCTATGGTTCAAACCCCATCAGAGTTAGTTTTTTGCTTGACATTTTACATATTTGTTGCTTTGTAATGACTCAGACGTTTTAAAATTAAGCGTTATATTGTGCATATTACGGTGCAAAACATATACTTAATTAAAACATAATTCGCCAGCAGATTTAATCGAGACTTCTAGCTGACAAAAAGGTAACAGATTTTATTGAAAAGTTTCTTCTTCTGGCCGCTAGAATGCACTCGCTCTGTTAGGATTATATTGTTCGATATTTCACAACTAGATATCACGACTAGTTTTTATATTTATTGTTTCTTGAGTACTGAGACGTTATAAAATAAAGCTTTATATGGTGCTTTTTGCAATGGAAATTATATATTAAAAAAACGACATTCTCCACTGGAGTGACATCTTCCAGCCTTCAGTTGTACTATGCAGAAACTATAGATTCGAGCAGCGCTCTATACCGGCCAGTTAGTGAACCCAGTCTTAACGACTGCTAGGAGTAATAAGACAGTAACATTCGTTTATTCCTTGTGCACAGAGGCGTTGTTGATAATCTCAAAACTTGCAATATGGATGATTTGGAGATGGATTATTTTGTTATACCGTGTATTTAAGATTAGCCTATAAATTAACGGGTTGCGAAGTTACTTCACTTAGTTCTATATCATTCGTACACGACACAGAACAACAACGTGACGTCAGTTTCTGATCTGCTCTGATTGGCTATTACATTGCTGCAGTCGGGTAGTTGGCAGTCAAGGATAAAATTCTCGACTGCCAACTGCCAGCTACCAACTGCAACTTCATGTTGTGTATGGTGCCTATAGTATACACGGAGTCGATCGCGACTGCCGACCGAGGACTACCAACTACGGACTGCCGACTGCGCATTGTAGATGGGCCTTATTAGAGCAACGAAGTTTCAATTATTGTAAGTAGTCGGTGTTTGGAGTGTTTGCTGATGAAATTGCAAAATGCTGGGGTAAATTATAAACTATGGTTTGAACGCCACTGTTCAAATCCTGTGTGCCAATTTGCACTTCAAATAAGAAGAAATTAGGAGATGATAAGGACAGAGAGTTATAACTATACCCATACATTTCGGAGAAAGTAGGCTATATGTTCTTTCCCGAACATCTTGTTTTTTTTCTTTTCTTGGCGGGAGAGAAGTTATATGTAAACTATTCTAGTTTTATTAAAAAATAACGCGCTTTAATAAAGACTTAGAAAATTCTATGGGCACATTAACACTCATTTTGGGATCATTATTAACATCTTGAGCATGAGATAACCGTCAGCCGAGTTGCTTCATATTACGTAAATATATGTCAAGCAATTCCCCGAATTACGGTTATCTTCCAGTTACGGATGAGTGAAATTTGTCGCCTGAGTAGTGTAAGCAATTAATTTTTTCCGGCTGCATGTAGCATTTGTACGGTAAGAAGGACCTTGGTAGGTGACAAAAATCTTCGAAAATAATTCTTTAGGCATTCAGGGCTAATTGCAATATAAAGCACAGGATCTTGTTGGAAAAACTGAATAAACATAAAAATGAGTACCGGTATTGAAATACTCATAAATCAATATCTTACATTGTGAGAGGACATGCCCACTTTTACTGAGACCTCTGTAAATAATTTCTCTTGTTGAGAGATACGCAGTCTTCATGTTGGTAGCACAGATATACTGTATTAATTTGAGCTTATTTTGTTCCTGTTAAGGGAACAGGAATGTTCTAGATTTACCATTGAAGTGAGACATTTTAGTCAAAAATTAACTCAATTTTTGAAAGAACTGATTTGTCTTTGTCTTTTGAGCATATTGTATTACTCGAAAAATTCGGGATCAAAATACATGAAACTTTTCTTGTGTACAAATATCTCATAGAGAAATGGAAATACTTGTAGAGTTGTTGTTAATTCATTTGAGGTGCTTGAGACACCATGGTCATCAGCCCCGTGTAGTAGGGAGTGTGTTGAAGCTGTCTGGCAACCTGTATTGCTGTGATGATTGTAGCTGAGTGTGTAAATGTATCGGGGACAGGGATGGAGTAGACGCTCCGGGACTTCAGCAAGGCACTATCCCGGCAATTTCCTGTAGGGAGTGTGGCAAAACCCGGGGGAAAAACACACTCAGGATTACCGCTGTCAGCACCGGGATTCGAACCTACGATATCCGTACTTTCCACAGCTGCCCTCGCTAGCATGGTGCACGTTTGACGAGCGCGGCTACGCCGCGGGACGAAATACTTGTAGAATTTGGCTTGAGGAACTATAACCCCCCATTTGTCGATCCTGGCTACGCTACTGTAAATAGCTAATCTATATATACAGGGTGTCATTTATGTACTTGAGTACCCTTAAGGGCCGTGTAGGGGATGAGTATAGGATCAATTTGAGATAGGGAACCTGGGGTCGGAATGGCCTCCTAACCCCAGAAAACAGGTTCGTTCCAGGCCCTCCGCCCCTGTAAAGTAGGGATGCGCGCCATGTGTTACTCTGAGGACAGGCACTCTTTCGCTGTCAACGGTCATGGCGCGACCACCGCTCAACACTGCGTTAGCCGAGAGGATAGCGGCGAGGCGCGGTGCCCCAGTGGTCCCGGGTTCGTTTCTCGTGGGGGTGCCATGCCTTCATTTTTTCTTTTTCTTTATTTTTTAGAGGGGAAGGAGGGGGCGTAGTCACAGTGCGTGTTTATTCTGTGGTGATTTTTAGCCTATTTTCAATTTTGAAAAAAAAAATAGGCTTATGAGATCACCTTTTGTCCGTGTGTGTGTGCGTGTGTGTGTGATTCGTGTGTGTGTGTGTGTCCCCCCCCCCCTAATAAAATCTAAATTGTTGGAGAGATTTCAATGAAACTCGGTAAGTTCATAGCTCTATTCCGGGCGACCCCGAACGTGCCCTTAAAATTTTGTTACGTCTCACCAATCCAACATGGCGGTTGTGCGAAATATTTCACCAGCATTCAATATCTCCGAAACTATTACAGATATCACCCTGGAATTTTGTATGGTGATAAAGGAAACAACTAGAAATTCACTTATGTGACCTTTGAAAACCAGGTAACTACAAAACCAACATGGCGGCCAAGCGAAGTTGCGACTTATAAATGGACGTTTCTCGCGATTTAACCAACCAAACGCAATGAAACTTGGCACAGTATATGTTTATATACATTGTAATGCGCCGACATCTAACTTCGTTCAATTGTTTACATAACCTCAAAATGGCGGCTATGTGAAATATTTCACAGGCATTCAATATCTCCGAAACTATTTATGATATCAACCTGAAATTGTGTACGGTGATAAAGAGCACTACTACAAGTTTACCCATGTAACTTTCAAAACCCTGTTAACTACGAAACGAACATGGCGGCCAAGCGAAGTTGAAACATTCTAATACATTTTTCTCGTGATTTAATCATATGAGCGCATTGAAATGTGGTACAGTAAATGATTATACATATTGTCATTCACTGGCATCTAATTTAGTTCAATTGTTTACATAAACTGAAGAAGTCGGCTGCGCGAAATTTTTAAATTAAGTTTTTATTCTTGTGTCGTAATCATGCGATCGAAGTGAAAGTTTGAATAATGAAGCTATGCAATAATTTTCCTTTAATGGTACATAACTCTATGGCCTATACATATAACAATCCAAAAAGGCGAGCATCCGAAATATTTTGACGGTTCTCAATATCTAAAAATCTTTTCCAGGAATCAAACTGATTTTTCTTATGTTCATAGAGGCTATGAACATAAGTTCACCTATATGACTTTCAGTAACCTGGTGAGCACAAATCCAACATGGCGGCGATGCGAACAATAAATATTTAAATGGACGTTTCTCGCGATTTAACCATCTGAGTGCAGTGAATTTTTGCACGTTAATGCTTATACAAATGTTAATCCACTGGTATCTAATTTATTTCAATTGTTTTCGTAACCACAAGATGGCAGCTGTGCGAAATTTTAAAATCTCGTTTTTACTGCTTGTGTCCTAGAAATGCGATTGAAGTCTGAAAACCACACGTACACAATAATCTTCATGTAATAGTACATAAATAAAAATCCAACCTGGCTACCATCTGCAATATTTAGTCAGTTCTCAGTATCTACGAATCTAACATAGCAATCAAACTGAAATTTTGTATGTCGATAGAGGCAGTTAATATGAGTAGGATATATGAAAATAGGCTGTATAGTTCTTCACGGAACTACTTGTTTAAAACTATCGTTGATTCTGTAAATTAATTGCCTTTTGATTATTAGTATCAACGAGTTACGTGTGTTTCTGTAGTAGTTTAAGACGACGGAACTATCAATTGGCAAGAGGAATGCAGCTCTCGGCTAACGCAGCGTTGAGCGGTAGTCGCGCCAAGACCGTTGACAGCGAAAGAGTGCCTGTCCTGAGTGTAACACACGGTGCGCTTGCCTACTTTACAGGGGCGGAGGGCCTGAAACAAACCTGTTTTCTGGGGTTAGGAGGCCATTCCGACCCCAGGTTCCCTATCTCAAATTGATCCTATACCCATCCCCTACACGCCCCTTAAGGGTACTCAAGTACATAAATGACACCTTGTATAAAAGAAAGTCGTGTTTGTTACACTATTTATAACTCAAGAACGGCTGAACCGATTTGGCTGAAAATTGGTATGGAGGTAGCTTAGAACCAGGAGACGGACATAGGATAATTTTTATCCCGTGACAAGACATAAAACGTCAAAGACAATACAAGTCACTATAAAACGTAACGCAAATGACAGCTAAAGCAAGTCGTTTCCAGGCAACAGTAGCTCTTGACGAGACACGGCCGACTGGATGCGAGTAGCGCTCTCCACTACCGGTATAGAAAATGAGGCTCTTAACATGAAATCCCGTTAGTTACTCAACGTAATTTGTATAGGGGTAGTAAAACTAATTTACAATAGATGGCGCGAGTAGCTTCAACAAAATGGCGTGCGTTTGTTTCAAGAAAGTCCCACATGCGTTCATATACCATTCATCCCATTGCGATGAAACTTGGGTGAGATGTTCTGTATACTTCAGGTAAGGTTTCTGGCTGAATAAATCCATTTAACAATTGGTAGCGCACGAGTAGATTCAACAAATGAGCGACGACGGGCGAAGCGTTTCAAAAAAGTCCTGTATGCGTTCACATACCATTCGTCCGATAGCGATAAAACTTGGGTGAGAGGTTGTGAATACTACAGGTGAGGTTTCTGGCTTAGTAAATCCATGTAATAATAGGTACCGCACGAGTAGATTCAACAAATGAGCAACGACGCGCGAAGCGTTTCAACCAAGTCCCGTATGCCTTCATATACTATTCGTCCGATAGCTGTGAAACTTGGGTGAGAGGTTGTGTACACTACAGGCAAGGTTTCTGGCTTAGTAAATCCACTTTACAAAAGGTATCGCACAAGTAGATTCAACAAATGAGCGACGGCACGCGAATCGTTTATACAAAGTCCCGTATGCGTTCACATACCATTCATCCGATTGCTATGAAACTTTGGTGAATTGTTGTGCACCCTCCAGGAAAGGTTTCTGACTTAGTAAATCCTTTTTACAATATGTAGCTCATGAGTAGATTCAACAAATGAGTAACGGCGCGCGTATCGTTTAAAAAAAGTTCCGTAGCGTTCATATACCATTCATGCGATTGCAATGAAATTTGGTGAAATGTTGTTTCCACTCCCGCAAAGATTTCTGATTTTGTAAATCCATTTTACAATATGGTAGCACACGAGTAGATTCAACTAATGAGGGACAGCGCGTGAATCATTTCAACCAAGTCCCGTATGCGTTCATATACCATTCATCCGATTGTGATAAAACTTTGGTGAGTTGAGTACAGTCCTGCGAAGGTGTATGAATTAGTAAATCCGTTTTTCAATGGGTGGCGCACAAGTAGATTCAACAAATGAGTAACGGTGCGTGAATCGTTTATACAAAATCCCTTATGCGTTCATATGCCATTCATTCGATTGTGATGAAACTTTGATGAGTTGTTGTGTACACGCCAGGGAAGGTTTTCGAATTAGTAAATCCATTTTACAATAGATAGCGTACGAGTATATTCAACAAATGGGTGACGCCGCTCGAATCGTTTCAACAAAGTCCCGTATGAGTTCATATGCGATTTATTTCATTGCGATGACATTTTGGTGAGTTGTTGAGCACGCTTCCAAGATTTTTTTTGAAATAGTAAATCAATTTTACAATAGTTTAGAGGTGGTTAACGGAAAAAGAAAAAAAATTGGGAATCCAAAAGCACTTCAACAAACGAAGTTACAACGCCAACACTTTCTTTGATTGGCATTGCAACGCATGCCGGGTACAGCTAGTTATGTAATATTTCTTTCAAATTAGGGTGTATAAATACTTCTTTCCCACCTAATAGACTATAATTGGGCACAATTTGTGTTGAACGAATTAAAAGCTTTCTTTAATAGTTTTCAACTATACTGGTTGGTTGGTTCCTCAGTTTAGGGGCTGCGACAACGCGGTCATGTAGCCCCGTGTACTTTGGGTGTGTGTAGAATCTGTCTGATAAACGGTGTTAATTGTGATGGTTGTATTAGAGGGTGTTATCTGTAATTTAGGTGAGGACTGCAGACATTCAATTTTCAAGTAGTTCCTACTTTTGCTACCCAATGCTACCGTCAACGACAACTAGTTGTGAACTTGGTTACTAGATGCCACAACAGTCGGTTGCTGGCGACGAACGTTGGGACTTAAGAGCGTTAGTCAAATGTAACCTATTATTTAGCTTCACACGAGTGTAATTAGTGGAAGGTTCTTTAACATGCCATAACTCTATGACATGGGCCCGCCGGCATTACATCTCCTCCGAAGGCTCTTAAAAAATCCGACGACTTCGGCCGGATCGGAACCCGCAACCTTGGGCATAGAAGCTCATCATGCTACCATCGACGCCACTGAAGCCGTTTCAACTATACTCCTTTTACGGTTGCCGCAGAGGATCATATATTTTTCGCACAGTTCGCATAGGCGGTCTTTTTTAGGTTCGTGACATTTTACATTTTTGCAGATTCTGTGGTGGAAACCATGGATGGCTAGTCTTGTTGTCACATGTCGTAGTTGATGGTTTTCTTATACCCATGTTCTGTTTGTCATCGCTTCGGTTACGTTCTTCAATCCATTAACTGTTTGTCATCGTTTCAGTTACGTTCATCTATCCATTTTCTGTTTGTCATCGCTTTGGTTACATAGAAATTCAATGGTATGTCCTGCTGTTTCTGTCGTCTTGCCTCGAGCAGTTTCTCCATTGTTTTGGTAGATGGGTGTACAGTAATAGTTTCTATCGCAGGTCTTCAATGACGAAGGGTTCTCTAGTTAGCATATGTATCAGTCTGAATGGTGACGTTCTTGCCACTCCGAGTGCTCTCTTTGGAATTTCTGCCCCTACAATTATAAATCATCATTGCTGTTACTTCATTATAGGGGCTAGTGACATATTGATCATGAGTCCCGTAAGCTTGGCTGCGTATTAGATGTGTGTGTTTCTTTCGTCACAGCAGTTGTAGATATTGTTTCAATTAGCTTGTACTTCGTGGTCATTTCAACCCCGTGTACTTTGGAGTGTGTCATATATGTCTGATAACTCGTGTTATTGGACGGTCTGATACTGGAAAAAATACTTGAGATTAATAAATTCACTTGGATAACCAGTTTCGATTGTCAAGCGATCATCAGATCGTTTATACTTAGGCTGTTAAAATATGTTTACAAGTATGTTTTATTTTATATACTTTCAAAGACTTTCCAATAAAAATCTATGTTGAATTAATAATTTTAATGATCACTAATATACGTAAGATTATGTAGCTTGGTAGTCATGAGCTTTCATTCAAAACGAAATACAGTATACGTATTTCATTCCGAATGAAAGACGACGTCACCTGGTAATATACACGTAATTTTCTCACCAATTGTTTCTTAAGATTAATTGTAGTTTATGCTGATGAGGACCAATATGTGGCCGAAATTATCCCCAAAATCATCTTCTACGGTATATATTTATTTTATTGACTTCTGGTGGATTCCTTTTAATGACATTGGTATTTAATCGAAATATTATTATTATTATTTATTATTATTATTATTATATTTACCATACCGGCCACGGTGCCAAGAGCGCTAGCTCGTGCCTCGCTGGCATCGGAAGAGCGTGGGTTTGAATCCAAACTCCCCCGTCCTGAAAATGATTTTCGTGTTTCCCCATTTTCATCACCAGGCAAATATCACTACGGTTCCTTTCAACAGGTCCACGGCCGACTTCCTTCCAAAATCCCTTCCCAGAACCTTCCTTAATTAGTCCCAAGTTAGTGGTTGACTGGGCGATCGGCCTGTCACTATCCCCAGTTGTATCAGCTGACAAAGTGTGTTCAGCTCCCAGACACCATCCTTGCGAAGGTAGAGGAATGATCCCTCGCAGAGTCCGTGGAGGATAAGCGATAAAAATATTATAACCCATGGGGAAAACTATACTCGGTCTCTCACGAGACATAAGGATTGAGGATTGTGGAACTGTATGGTGAAGATTATATGCTACTTGTTATGTAGTAAACTGATTTTAAAAATCGTGAGCACGCGCAACCTTCTCAAATTCTTTCGGCGGCTTCGGTGGCGTAGTTGGTAGCATGCTGAGATTCTATGTCCAAGGTCGCGGGTTCAAACCCGGCCAAAGTCGTCGGATTTTTTAAGAGCGTTAAAAATCCCTCAGTATGTTTTCCTTCGGAGGGGAAGTAAAGCCGGCGGTCCCATGTCATAGATTTATGGCATGTAAAAGAACCTTCCATTAATTTCACTTGTGTGAAGCTAAATTATAGGTTAAATTTACTAATGCTCTTAAGTTCCAACGTTCATTGCCAGGAGCCGACTTCGGTGGCATCTGGTGACGAAGTTCATAATTAGTTGTCTTTGAAGGTAGCATTTGGTAGCAAAAGTAGGAACTTCTTAAAAATTGAATGTCTGCAGTCCTTACCTGAATCACAGGTTACACACACTAATACAGTCATCACAATTAACACAGGTTATCAGACAAATTCTACACACACCCAAAGTACCCGGGCCTACATGACCGCGTAGTCGCAGCCCCTAAACTGAGGAACCAACCAACCAACCATCTCAAATCCGTGTTATTACCGAATAAATGAATATTAGTCACAGCCGTTTACATTGAATCGGTTAATTGATATTTTATAAGCAGTCGTTGATATGCAAATCAAACTTAAGAATACTTATGGTATTTTATGTTGCATCTATAATAATCACGTTTAAGAATCTGAATTCCGATGCGTCATAGCAAGTGCTCTGGGACTGAATAGAATAGGTATTGTATTGTACTTGGTTGCCTTGCTTGAACCTAATCATCTTTTAATCGCATCGTTAAAGGTCTCGCTTAAGTGTGATGACGTCATGAACCACCACACCTCTTGGCCTCCTAATCATGAAGGTGACAAATCTATAATCACGGCCCCCTTGAGTGGCTTGGTGATGCGCTGCACGTACCACGGCCATTTATAACGCCAGCTGGTATTTACAGCAGTGATTCACACCGGGGTCTCTATGTATGCGTAATCAAATCGTATTGTAAGGGCGCAGTTTGTGGTGTGGAGGTATATCTGCTGATGATCCTATGCCCTGGAGCTGTTTCCTAACTTACGATAGGTTCATTTACTACGGTACCTACATAACATACGGTATTATCTGTAGAGAAACTTTAGTAACATGCATGTGTTTTTTGGTCTGGGGTTTATCTGGATTTAGCATCATCAATTTTCAAACAACATGGTAACCAAGGCAACCAATGCGTGTCATCTATGCATACTGGGTCAGTAACGTCATTAATACGTTTACTATGAGAACACAAGCTCTTAGTTACGTATTGCTTGTTCATCTATGCATATTAGGTCAGTAGCGTCATTTTATAAGTTTACTATGAGATCACAAACTCTTAGTTAAGTGCTGCTTGTTTATCTATATATTCTAGGTCAGTAGCGTCATCTATGTGTTGCTATGAGAACACAAGTTCTTAGTTACGTGATGCTTGGTCATCTATGCATACTAGGTCAGTAGCGTCATTTTATAAGTTTACTATGAGACTTAGACCATAAATTCAATAGATGGCTGATGACGTCACATTGTTGAAACCAACATCTCGATCAGCTGACTGAAGGGAACTGCGGATAGTGATAATAGAATTATCCAATATGGAGCTCCTTTTGTATTCCTTGACGTTGCTTAGCATTCGCCATTAGCCAATTGTAGTCGGTCTTGAGCCATTACCCTTCAGTCAGCTGATCGAGATGTTGGTTTCACGTCACAGTACAGGCGCAGTGCGGCAATGCGCCCTCTATTGTATTTATGCTCTAAGCTATGAGATCACAAACTCTTAGTTAAGTGCTGCTTGTTTATCTATATATTCTAGGTCAGTAGCGTCATCTATGTGTTACTATGAGAACACAAGTTCTTAGTTACGTGTCGCTTGTTCATCTATGTACTTATACTAGGTCAGTAGCGTCATCTATACATTGCTATAAGAACGCGAGCTCTTAGTTACGTATTTTAGTTACGTATTAGTTGTTTCGTTACGAATTTGTTTCGTAAAGAGGGCATATTGGTTTACAAGGACAAGTAATTAAAACTCAGCAAATCGTATAGGTTTTTGGCGAGTCTTTTGAGGGGTATCACCTAGGTGCACCAAGTTGGACTCATCGGCGGACTCGTGGTGGTCGTACCTGGACTGCCGCAAACTATTTAAATACTTGGCCGATGAAGCCAATATGCCATCTCTTTTTCTTTTGAAACATCTATAGCAGGGCATCCAAACTATGGCCCATGGACTTTATCTGGTCCGCTAATGCTTTTTCTGTTGACCGCCTTAAATGGTTTCAGAGAGACACACAAAAGGAGCAAAGCTACGCAAATAGTTCTTCCTCATACCACCAGCCCAAATAATGTTTGAGGTATTGTAGTTGTTGATTGATTTAGGGGCTTTGCTACATCGTGGTCATGTAGTTGCGTGTACTTGGGTGTGCGTGAAATTTGTCTGATAACCTGTGTCTCTGTGATAACTGTACTAGTGTGTGTATACAGAGGCTGATCTAGGGGAGGGCGAGGAGGGCGACCGCCCAGGGCCCCGCGGTCTGGGGGGTCCCGCACCATGGATTTTTTAAAATTTAATTAATTAATTATACTTTTCAAACTTTTCAAACTATTTTTTTTTTTTCAGTGCAGCTATGACCTCCCTTGACCGTTTAGCAAGTTTAGATTTCAGCGAAATAATAGAAGACTTTAGCCGGAAAAATAGTCGCAAAGTAATATTTTAATAGCGTATATCATAGTTTACTTAATCTTCTTCAAGGGCGCTTAAAGGTTTCTTTCATATTATTAAAAAATGTACTGTCTTGTATTAAAAATATTGTAACTATCCTTTATTTTTTGTTACAAAATTACTTTCCATTTGATTTGATATTCTTTTATTTCCTATTGTTGTGGGCCCCACCTTATCATATCGCCCAGGGCCCCGCAAGGCCTGGATCCACCACTGTGTGTATATGTAATTCAGGTAAGGATTGGGAAGGAGGCGGTCGTGGCCTTAAGTTAGGAACAATCCCGGCATTTGCCTGGAGTAGAAGTGGGGAAACCACTGGAAACCACTTCCAAGATGGCTGAGGTGGGAATCGAACCCGCTTCTTCTCAGGTTTGCCTCACAAATACACCGTTCCAGCCCTCGGACCACATTTAAGAATGCTAGCAACTACACACCCAGGAGCCTTACAGAACATCCCTGGAGAATTTCTACCAATTCCTACCAAATTAACATGACTAGTACAGTATATGACTTTTCGTAACTCCTGAACACCAAGAGTAGAGTGGTTGAAAAGAAGCTTCAAATCCATTGAGTAAGGCACTTGTGTGTTTCATAATCATCTCTAGACATGCAGCTGTAAGTTCAAACATAAACTCGTGAAAAGCATTCGGAGACGGTTGCAAATCATTCAGCACCTTAAGTGTAGTGGCTAGCGTTCTTGGCTGTCGCCTTGGAGGTCTAGGTTCGATTCCCGGTTCTGCCAAGAAATGTTAATTCTGATCTGAGGGTTGTAACGGGGTACAATCAGCCTCATGAAACAAAACTAAGAAGAGGAGGATTGATTTCCATATCAGCCATCGTGGAAGTGGGTTTCAGTTTTCCTCAACTGAATTACAAGTACACTCATTGATACAACAATCAAAATATAACAGGTTATCAGACAACACCGAAGTACACGAGGATAAATGACTGCGATATCCAAGCCCCTCAAGTGAAATAACGACAACAATATAAATGTTGAGTAGAAAATAGAGGTATGTATTGTAGGCCTATGTGATATCGTCCTTGCAGCGGAAGCTGCGTGGTCCTGGAGAAAAGGCTAATCATAGCCAGGCTGTCACCAGCGCGCTCCTGAAGAGGTTTTCTTGTTTCTTTCAGAGTGCTGCGAGATATCGTCTGCTATTAATATCGCTACCTTTCTGGCTATTTCTTGACAGCTGCGCTTTGAATTCAGAGCACTCTCTCTTCTTCCAGCTAACACTTGCCTCTGATATTTCATAGAGAGGGAAATTTTGTGTAATATTAGTTAGTGTTTACATACCTCGATACATTCCTAAGACAACAGTCACCTCACTATTATTTCGAGATGCTATTTTCATTCAAAGAAGCACTCTCCAACATAACTGAATGGCTAGCTTGAGCTAAGCGGAGCAACATTGATGTGACGTCACCATAGCAGTGTTAGTAGCTGCTCGTGTTCCCTCGTCGGTCCCTGGCGCATCTCTCGTCAGAGCAGGTTTTGCCAAGCCATTGTACCCACAACCATTTTGTATTAATTACTGATACTTATTGTAAATATCCTGTATTTTATTTAATTTATCATTTTATTTTCAATTTCTTAATTTTTAATTATTAAATTTTAATTATTATTTATTGTTTTCTTATTTTTTAATTTTCAATTATAAATAATGAAAATGAAAATTTATTTTTTTAATTTAAGTTATTTATTTTTATATTTCAACTAAAATATTTTAAATGTTATATTGTTTTTCATATTCCAATATTTTAATATTTTTTTATATTTAACAAGCTGTACCCGGCATGCGTTGCAATGCCAATCAAAGAAAGTGTTGGCGTTGAAATTCTGTTTCTTGAAGTGCTTTTGGATACACAACATGTTAACTGCCTCTAAGCTATCATAAAATGGATTTTCTAATTTAGAACCATTCGTGGGAGCGTGCACAACAACTTTCAAAAAGTTTCATCGCTGTCACTCATTTGTTGAATCTAATCGTACGCTACCTATTGTGAAATGGATTTACTAAGTCGAAACCCTTCCCTGGCGTGTACACAATGACTCATCAATGATTCATCGCAATCGGATGAATGGTATATGCACGTATAGGGGTTTTTGTTTAAACGATTCGTGCGCTGTCACTCATTTGTTGAATCTACTCGTGCGCTACCTATTGAGAAATGTATTACTAAGTCGATGCCCTTCCCTGGCGTGTACACAATAACTCATCAAGGTTTCATCGCAATCGAAGAATGTTATATGAACGCAATAAGGAATTTTGTTGAAACGCTTCGCGCGTCGTCACCCATTTGTTGCATCTACTCTTGCACTACTTATTGTGAAATGGATTTACTAAGTCCCCTACCCTGGCGGGTACAAAATAACTGATCAATGTTTCATCGCAATCGGATGAATAGTATATGAACGCATACCTGATTTTGTTTAAACGATTCGCACTCCGTCACTCATTTGTTGAATCTACTCGTGCGCTACCTACTGTAAAATGTATTTACTAAGTTAGAAACCGTCACGTAAGGGTCCACAACATCTCACCCAAGTTTCATCGCTATCGTCGTTCATTTGTCGAATCTACTCGTGTGCTACCTACTGTGAAATGTATTTACTAAGCCAGAAACCTTCCTTGGAGTGTCAACCATATTTCACCCAAGTTTCACCGCTAACGGCAGAATGGTATATGACCTTATACGGGACTTTGTTGAAACGCTTCGCGCGTCGTCCCTCATTTGTTGAATCAACTTGTGCGCTGCATATTGTATAGGGGATTTACTAAGCCAGAAATTTTCCATGACGTGTACACAACATCTCACCCAAGTTTCATAAGTACGGACGAATGGTACATGTATGCATACGGGACTTGGTTGAAACGCTTCGCGTGTCGTCGCTCATTTGTTGATTCTACTCTTGCGCTACATATTGTAATATGGATGTACTCAGCCAGAAACCTTCCCTGGAGTGTACACAACATCTCACCCAAGTTTCATCGCAATCGGATGAATGGTATGTGAACGTATACGGGACGTTGTCGAAACGCTTCGCGCGTAGTCACTCATTTGTTGAACATAAACGTGCGCTTCGTATTGTAAAATGGATTTACTTAGCCAGAAACCTTTCCTGGAATGTACACAACAATTCACCAAACATTTATCACTATCAGACGAATGGTATATGACTTTATACGGGTTTTGTTGAAACGCTTCGCGTGTCATCGCTCATTTGCTGAATCTACTGGTGCGCTACCTATTGTAAAATGTATGTACTAAGCCAGAAACCTTCCCTGGAGTGTACACAGCATCTCACCCAAGTTTCATCGCTATCGGATGAATGGTATATGAAATTAAATGGGACTTTGTTGAAACGCTTCGCGCGCCGTTGCTCATTTGTTGATTCTACTCGTGCTCTACCTATTTTTAAAGGGATTTACTAAGCTAGAAACCTTCCCTGGAGTGCACACAAAATCTCAGCCCAGTTTCATCGCTATCGGACGAATGGTATATGAACGCAAACGTGACTTTGTTGAAATGCTTCGCGCGTCGTAGCTCATTTGTTGAATCTAATCGTGCGCTGCCTATTGTAAAGTGGATGTACTAAGCCAGAAAATTTCCCTGCAGTGTACACAACATTTTACGCAAGTTTCATAGCTATCGGACGAATGGTATATGAATGCATTCGGGACTTTGTTGAAATGCTTCGCGCATCGTCGTTCATTTGTTGAATCTACGCGTGCGCTACCTATTGTAAAATGGATTTACTAAGTCAGAAACCTTCCTTGGAGTGTACTCAACATCTCACCCAAGTTTCATCGCTATCGGACGAATGGTATATGAATGCATACGGGACTTTGTTGAAATGCTTCGCGCATCGTCGCTCATTTGTAGAATCTACGCGTGCGCTACCTATTGTAAAATGGATTTACTAAGTCAGAAACCTTCCTTGGAGTGTACTCAACATCTCACCCAAGTTTCATCGCAATCGGACGAATGGTATATGAACACATACGGGACTTTGTTGAAATGCTTCGCGCATCGTAGCTCATTTGTTGAATTTACGCGTGCGCTACCTATTGTAAAATGGATTTACTAAGTCAGAAACCTTCCTTGGAGTGTACTCAACATCTCACCCAAGTTTCATCGCAATCGGACGAATGGTATATGAACACATACGGGACTTTGTTGAAATGCTTCGCGCATCGTCGCTCATTTGTTGAATCTACGCGTGCGCTACCTATTGTAAAATGGATTTACTAAGTCAGAAACCTTCCTTGGAGTGTACTCAACATCTCACCCAAGTTTCATCGCTATCGGACGAATGGTATATGAACACATACGGGACTTTGTTGAAATGCTTCGCGCATCGTCGCTCATTTGTTGAATCTACGCGTGCGCTACCTATTGTAAAATGGATTTACTAAGTCAGAAACCATCCTTGGAGTGTACTCAACATCTCACCCAAGTTTCATCGCAATCGGACGAATGGTATATGAACACATACGGGACTTTGTTGAAATGCTTCGCCCATCGTCGCTCATTTGTTGAATCTACGCGTGCGCTACCTATTGTAAAATGGATTTACTAAGTCAGAAACCTTCCTTGGAGTGTACTCAACATCTCACCCAAGTTTCATCGCTATCGGACGAATGGTATATGAACACATACGGGACTGTGTTGAAATGCTTTGCGCATCGTCGCTCATTTGTTGAATCTACGCGTGCGCTACCTATTGTAAAATGGATTTCCTAAGTCAGAAACCATCCTTGGAGTGTACTCAACATCTCACCCAAGTTTCATCGCAATCGGTTGAGTGGTATATGAATGCATAGGAGACATACACACCCACAGACAAACTATCACGTAAGATTGATTTTTATATATATAGAAGATTGTATATGAATTGACATGAAAACGACCATGTCTTCCCTGTGCCTTATTGACGAAGCTTAATATATTCAGAAGATTAAAACCTTAAGTCCTTTTAATAAATTAAGTCAATTAATAAATATTATTATGCCGGTTTCGGCCACATTGTGACTTTCCTCAGCGCAAAATAATAAGAGATGCAAAACGTACATACAAAAATTCCCCATATTAAAGGTTGTTATCAAAATAATTTCTAACAAAATTTAAACCTTTAATAGTACATACGACTGTTTATGTTCGACGATAATTATTATAACTATTTTATGTTCGAACATATATATTCATAAATATCTGTCGAGATTTCGCCAGTTTTATGTACTGAACAGAGCGCATGGGACGCAGAGATTGCCTTGTATTTGACCATGGCCTTCTCGATTACCCCACTATGACACTAGGCAACACAGTAAAATTAAAATTAGAAGGCCTTGGAACTCAGCGCAGGTGCGATGCTATACTTATCTAATTGATCAAACAAATGTTTCTTCAGCTGTGATTGGCGGGAGAAACTGTTTCATAATGAAAAACAAGATGTTCAGTAAAGAACATATAGCCTACTTTCTCCTAAATGTATGAGTATAGTTATAACTCGTTATTATCAAAGAGTATAATAGAACTATTCTTTGTTGAAGACCTTAGAAACGATTTACCTCTACCAAACGCCACAACCTAGATAAAAACTGCTACCATCATTGAAGAAAGAAAGAAAGAAAGAAAGAAAGAAAGATAAGAAGTATATCAAGAATGTTATGGATCTGGAGACATAATCGACCGGACTGGCTGCGTGGCTCAGCGGTAACGTTCTCGCTTGCTGGGCCCTAGGTTGCAGGTTCGTATCCTGGCGCAGTCAGCTGGCATTTGAGGGTGCACAAATGCGAGGGAGCCGTGTCAGTACATTTACTGGCACGTTAAAGATCCCCTTCGGGCCAAAATTCCGGCACCCCGGTGTCTCTAAAAGCAGCAGTAGTTAAAAGGGATGTAAAACCAATAACATTATTATTATTATTATTATTACATATACGACCTGCCGTGGGCAACATCCAACTTTGAGTTGAGGCATGTCTTTACACGTCTGGTTGTGCATGGCTTTCACAACCCTAATTGAAAAAAAAGGAAGGAAGATTGTAGTTTTACGTGACCGTGAATCTTGTGATTATGAGCCACGGGACCTCCTTTTTACGTGGAATCCGAACCACAGGACATGGCATTTCACTTCGAAAATCTCACATGCTTTGACCGGGAATCGAAAACCCTAATTGAATTAACAAATCTTTCCATGACCCTACAGAGACGTGTGTATACAAAATACTATGTGAAATCGTTTTGTTCTTTACTTCAAATAACATTTTCAAGTAACGCAAAATAGGCTGTTACAAACCCTTTAAAATAAAAAGTAAAAATGTATCGTAGTATCATCTTGTCATTCTTCAAATTCGATGCGCATAGAATGCCAATGGTATAGTAATCAATGAAGCCCCACGTAGACTAGTCGTGATATCTAGTGGTGAAATATCGAACAATATAATCCTAACAGAGCGAGTGCATTCTAGCGGCCAGAAGAAGAAACTTTTCAATAAAATCTGGAAGTTAATAAGTAGGTCGACGTGCAGTTACCTTTTTGGCAGCTAGATGTCTCGAGTAAATCTGCTGGCGAATTATGTTTTAATTAAATATATATATTACGCCATAATATGCACAATATAACGCTTAATTTTAAAACATCTGTGTCATTACAAAACAATAAACATATAACATTTCAAGCAAAAAACCTAGCTCTGATCGGGTTTGAACCATAGGCATTTGAGCGATAGGCTAACGCTCTACCACTGAGCTAATTGTGTCAACGAATAGCGTTCTATATAAAATGACTTACATAGAACTTGTTAGCAAATAATGATTTATACTAAACGATTTCATCACTGGAGTATATTATTTATATATAAAGCATTTCATACAAAGTTTATTTATTTTGTATCAGTACGCTATATTGCATGCAATACTCAAATTAGTGAAATATAAGTCAGGCACAAGATATCCGCTGCCATCTTGTCTTATTACTGAATCAGCTCAGCTTTTTAAAATCACGTCTGCACTATAGTATTACAAAATAAACTTTTAATTTCGAACGTGCCTCTTCCTTTAGAACAGTTAAAACGATTCTCGGCTCGATAATCGGAACTGGTGGGTCCCATGATATGGATTATAAAGTTTGCATAATTCGCACGGCCGCCATCCTGAAATGGTATGGCGGATGACTTTGTAGTTTGGTCACAAGACGCATCCTATACGAAGGTATGTTGTTACCAAATTTGGTAGAGATCGGATGATTTGGTTAGTCGTTATTTGATTTTACGTTTTGAACGTTTGAGTGGCCGCCATTGAGTTTTAGTAAAGATGGCGGCGATATAAAACATGACACTGAGGTGTCCTTTGCTAGTGCTACCTTTGTACCAAATTTCGTTCAATTCGCATTCACCGTGTTCGAATTGATAGGGGGGACAGACATTCAGAGTACACACACTCACACACACACACACAGACTCACACACACACATACACACACACAGACAGACACACTTTTTTCGCCCTGTGTTGATCTCATAAGTCTACTTTCATTTTTTGCAAAAATCGAAAGTAATCTAATAGTGTTGTAATGACCATCATTATGATACAATTTTCTGACATATGATAGTCAGGGTCGAACATAAAGTCTAAAAAACACATTAATATTTAAAAAATTCGGCTCTGTTACAAATATATGTTAAATACCGATGATACTGCATAAATCTTTCTCGAGAATTCAATTTGAAGTAGAAACATTCATAGGCCTATGGATGCTGTATATACGTAAAAACTTGTAGGTTATGAGTGATGTAATCATGTATGGGTATTAATTAGAGATAGTCAAAATTCTTTGAACGAAAGGGGCTAAAATTCTTCGGTAATACGGGTAACCATTTTGGAGTGAATTTGAAAAATTATTGTGAAACTGAATTTTTCACATTCCTTTATTAAGTTATTATGTCAGTAATAATAAGTTATATATGAACTATTTCAACCCATACCATCTAGTGACAACATTCCAAACCTTGTGGATATTTTCAGATATGACAAGGCAGGAAACATTTCTGTATTGGAACTTGGTCAATAAATATTATGAAAAATCAATCTAACATTTTCAAATTTAGTTAATTTATGTATTAATTGCCGACAAATTCCGTTTTTTTCGCAAATAACGACAAGAAAGACGCTAAATTCGCATGTTATAGATTTTTTGCGATTTTTTGCGTTTGTGTCGCGAGTTGAAACGTGTAATTGTATGATTTTTTTTCTGTAAAACATGTTCTAAACCAATATTTGTTTAATTTTTTTTTTTCGTAATTTCGCGAGTCGCGAATTTTGATTGACTCTACTAATCTCTATCTATACTTAGTATAAAACAAAGTCCCCGTTTCTTGGATGTTACGGGTAAACTCGAGAACCACCGGATGGATTTTCATGCGATTTTTACCATTTTGTAAAGGATATCTCGAGGATGATTTCTGTAGAAAATAATGTATTTATAAGCAAAGGAAGCCGAGCAGTAACGATTTCAGTGCAAAAGTCGAAAGAAAAACTGGCGTCCGAGCAGTTTGTAAGCTTACGCTGGGCAACCGTTAAAAATATCTAAATACTATGAGTGTAAAAATTGTTCAGCATGAAAAGTTCTACAAAAAAGTCCGCGGGTGCATATGTCTATCTTCAATTCATCGCCCACTATAAGTGTTTTTACGTTTTAATTTATACCAACCATGTCCACTCAACTATTGAGGCGACAGTTTACGAGCTAGCTAAGGGAGAGTCTATCATCACTAGGGCTAGGATCATTAAGTAAATAAATATTTTTTTAAGTAAATACATATTTTAAGCATTTTTTCTATAAATACATAAATTCATGTTTTTCACTTATTAGCACATAAAAAGACATAATAGAGACTACATGTTTTTAAATCAGTAAATCAGACTTTTCAGTTTATTGCATTTTTGTTATGTGTTAATTCAACGGGGAAGAACCAGTGAGCTATATAATCTTCATGCAAAGCGTGTGTCAGCCTTCAACTGTGTTATTCTCAACTTGCCGCCCCGTGCCACTCACTGTGGAAGCTGGGGATTTCCTTGTCCATAGCCATATTGCACCACGTGCTAGACCTCCCCCTCTCCCAGCTACCTGTAACCAGTGTCACTCACATGCAGTACATTTCTGGCACTGCGAAGTGTAAGGTAGTTCTACCATACTTAAAGTAAAAACAACTACAAGTCTGTTGCAGAATTTGAAGATAATTTTATTCTGATGGGGGCGTTCTGTTCTGCCACCATCGGGGAAAGCAATAAATGCTGAACAGTGATCTCAAGTTACACAACACCTCAAAGGCAAGAAACATATTGCCGCAGTTTCGCACCTTCTAAGTGTTTCGTGATAATAGTCGGTCATTTGTGATGGACAACCTGAAGATGTATCTCGTTGTGTATTGTAATGCTTCAGCAGTCAGTGAGACATCGAATAAATTGCATTGGTGAGTACTGCATATTGTTTATATTCACATCAATAAACTAAATTATAATTAAATATTTTTACTTTTTTGTCACATATTTCAGGTATTTTAATACATAAAAAATAAATATTTTCCCGATTTTAGCACCTACAAATCCGAGCCCTAATCATCACTGTTACAGCCTAGCTAGCGTGCGAACCTATTGCCCCAGATACAGCCAGCAACAAACCGTCGAGTCGTGTTGAGTTAAGACTTCTGAGAAGGGTGGTTGTGTTTGGAGTTTCCCTGGAAGTGCAACTCGGGTTTTCTTCATTTCGCCTGTGAAACACAGTCAATTTAAGATTGGACGGAAGGGGGATTTGAGTTTCATTGACCTCGCCATTCCCTGGAAGTGCAACTCTCATTTCGCCTGTGAACTTTTCGTTCCGCAAAATTCACAGTCAATTTAAGATTGGACGGAAGGGGAATTATATTATACCAGCAGGTACCCGCGGCTTCGCTCGCGATCAAGACAATGGGGACGATGCATTATTCTATTACAGAAATCGCGGCTACAGGTGGGTCCATTTTAATTCTGTAAATTCTGATACATACAGTACACTGATATGAGCAGCAAATGGAAATTTCATAGAGTTGAGAAAGTCTGCATGGTACGATGTTACATTATGTGAACACATTTGAAAATTACGTTTTTGGTTTTGCCATCTTCTGCTGAGACATAATGATTTTGTTGTCCGGATACTCGTGAGCACGCCACATACAGGTACACTTGCAGCTGTTAAGTGTGTGTCATTGCGCTTTGTTAATAGAAATTGCGAATATTGTTTGAAGAGGGAACTGCACTCTTGCACGCAGGAATAGCAAATATATCGGAATATGGGGAGTTAAAAGTATTTTTCCTTAGCTATTCAGGGTGTAATTTTGCCACAATTATTGGTGATTAGAACATCAACATTGTGACAGATTATGGATCTGCACAAACATTCCTCATTATTCTTTACTGTTATATATATATAGTTATAGTTTATATTTATTCAATCGGAAAGTGCCCAGATATATAGAGTAGAAGTTAGTACCTAGACTGTTGCCTGATGGCCTTGTGTCATATGAAGTGAAACTGACTAAGAAGCGACACGGCATAACGTAGAACTAATGATTTGTTTGAAACGAATAAGGATCTAGGTGGCGGTGAAATGAGATATAGATCACAGAACACCTATATAATAGAAGTGAATGGCCCATGGTAAAGCATGGAAACAAGAAACTACTGCAGCACGCCTAGTGGTGTGGCAGCCAAATACCAGTGTGGAAATATTAGCTCCCAAATAGGTTTTCATTTTATGTTTTTATTTTATTTAACTGGGTCACTCCTATCCGTATTTTATTTAAGGACACATTTCCATTTTGAAAAATCACAGCAACTTGAGACTTTGGGCTGGGTGGTTTTATTCAGAACTATTCACGCCGATGTCGTATGACTCATATTCTTTGGCGTGAGAAACATCATCATTTGCCAAATACGGTTTACGAATGAAAAGTATGGATCACAATTATAAGCTTCAGAAATACGACAGTATCGTGTTACCCAGGAAGAATATTTGCTATTGCGAGTAGTTTTAACGTATAAGTGATTTAAATATCTCTCAAAATCAGGATAATGAACAGTTACCGTAACGTGTTTCAAGCATGTGGAGCCGCCATGTTATCAACAACACAGAACACCAAATATAACAAGGCTGAAAGCTCTTGTGGAAGCCCTTTGCTCCTTGGAGGAAAAGGACATAGTCAAGTAAGTCAAAATCAACCAATCACGAGGCGAACTTTTGCCTAACAGCGCTCGTTGTGGGGTGGCGCTGAAGTACTCTGTGTTGTCAGTTACTCGTATCATAGCTTCACCCCCGTGATATAGATACTCTGTTAAAAGTTTGTTAGTTGATTGTTTGGCACCGAAGGGATGCATTCTGTTATATAATACGACGAGCTGCTACAAGTATTTGTGAATGTAATTGTATTCTAGAAAGGATTCACATTCTTATATACAGTATATAACGGAGAAGTATCCGTAAAGGGATTCTTCATGAAAGGAACCAGAGATATCGTATGTGGATGAAATAAAGAACACCTTTATGAACGATATGCCCCAAATATCAAGTGAGACAAGGCTAGCTAAATGGAAATGTAATGTACGGCGCTTTCCGGTCAGTAAAACATAGTTCGATTCATGAAATATTATAAATTTACCTTGCAATTACAAAGTGATGAGATTATTTCAATAGTTACTCTTTATGCGTATGATTTCTAGGAAAGAGGGAAGAGGGAGTTGCCATACAGCAAGAGTATTGTCCTGCTGCCCGGGAGTAAAGTCTTATGTATTTTATATTTTATTCTCATTATAGTATTGAGTGGCGCTCAACAGAATTTATTTATGAGTCAGAACTATTATAACATGTCGCTATTAACAGACCTATAGTAAAATATATCTCACCTTGGCCGCTGATGTACATTATGCAGTCTCTTCCAATGTTACATCCCAGGGATTGAAATTCTCCAACAACCCTTTTGCCTCACATGCCTCTCTAAGTAATTAAAATTCCTGATTGTTGTTGTTTGAGTCTTAAGTATTTTAACTGGTTTAATGCTGCCCTCCATGCCTCCCACTCCTGAGCTAATCTTTTCATCTCTACATAGCTACCACACCCTATATCCGAGGCAATATGTTTAACCTTGGTCTACTCCTACAGTTCTTGTCCTCGACCCTCCCATCCATTACTAAGCTTGCTATTCCTGGGTGTCTTAATATGTGTCCTACCAACCTATCTTTTCTCTTCATTAGCAGTCGCCAGAAGCATCGCCCCTCTCCCACTCGTCTTACTACCTCTTCATCTGTTACCCTGTCTACCCATCTGATCTTCATCATTCTCCTGTAACACCACATTTCAAACGCTTCAATTCTCCTCTTTTCTTCTGCACCAATAGTCCATGTTTCACTTCCTTATAGTGCCACGCTTCAGACAAAAGCTTTCAAAAATGATTTCCAATACCTAAATGTATATTCGATCTCAACAGATTCCTTTTCTGTAGAAATGCTTTCCTTGCTTGAGCCAACCTACTTTTTATATCCTCTTTGCTTCGTCGATCACTGGATACTTTGCTTCCTAACTAACAGAAGTCTCCTACTTCCCGTAGAGTTTCACCTGCCAATTTGATGTCAATAGAGGTATCTGATTTATTTCGGCTGCATTCCAATATTTTTGTTTTACATTTACTGATTTTCATCATGAATTATTTCCTCAAGACGGAGTCCATACCATTCAAAAACTCGTTCAAATCCTCTGGTGTATCGGCCAAGATGACGATGCCATCAGCAAATCTCAGAGTTGAAATTATTTCTCCTTGAATCTTCACTCCCACTTTAAACGTTTCTCCAATTTCCTGATCATTGTGTTTTTAGAGATCTTTTAAATGCGTTGCCCTCGCACATGGTGTAGATGCATTGTCAAAGGAAAACATTCCATGTTAAGAACATGGGCCGCATAAGCTGTACCGAAAGCTTCTGCAGATTTAACACAAGACCTATTCTGAGAAGCAGTTCCTTGAACAGATATGCAATCATTTTATTGTATCTTTCCATGTGGTATATCTCTGTACCTCAACATACAGAAGAGTGCTTTCAAAATCAGGTCTTGTGTACATTTTGGAAAAGGTAGTGAGTGTGGTTTTGGCGGAGTGGATACTCGCTCGTAGAAATTATTTTCAGTAAAATAGACTGGTTCACAATTTTGTAAGTGCACATTGAGGTATGTGACGGCTGGATGCCTTTAGTGTTACGGAAACGGCAATAGCCGCCACAGAGCTTCGTTGCTACTGAAATAACGACCAGACTGATATTTGTACTTAACTATACGGGATTCGTGAGCCCAGTCTTTATGAAATTGAACGTTGCTATATCGCTACATTATTTAGTAGCCGCTACTGTGGTGTTTAAAAATTAAAGGTGGTATTGGAAGGCGCTATCTCACACTAATTTTCGTTATTGTAGTTCTAAAACATAGAAAGTTATTTATTTTTAAATTATGATATAGATAGCCTACATCTTGAAAGAGGGATGCCCGTTTAGATTTGTAATGCTCTTATCGTGTTTAGATATATCTTGAAAAAGGGATGACCGTTTAGATTTCTAATGTTCTTACCGTGTTTTAATAATAATGTTATTGGATTTACGTTCCCTTTAACTACTCTGGGTTTTAGAAACGCCGGGGTGCTAGAATTTTGTCCCGAAGGGGATCTTTAATGTGACAGTAAATCTACTGACATGGTTCCCTTGCATTTGCGCACCCTCTGAATCACTATATGACAGCAAGCTAGAACGTTACCGCTGAGCCACGCAGCCAGTCTATCGCGTTTTAGATAATAAGTGGATTGGCATTGCCTCCTACAGGGATAGATGGACAATTGGATGGCATGTCTTGAGCTACTGTTGCCATAGATACGGACTTGCTATTAATCAGTTTATCAGAACGTACAGTTATGGATACGAACTTGCCATTCGTTCATCAGTTTATCAGAGCGAGGATAGTTTTTTGGGAATACAGTATATCTGAAACTGTTGATTTTAGGACCTTAAAATGTGGTTTTCGGTGCGTTGATTATCAGTCAGTCAGGACATCTTCCTTTAAATATATAGATTAAATTATACTGATTGGCATATAATCTCTACTTCGTATAAAACAAAGTCCCCGATTCTTGGTTGTCACGGGTAATCTCGAGAACCACTGCATGGATTTTGATGCGGTTTTCACCATTCTGTAATGGATACCTCGAGGAAGGTTTCTGTAGAAAATAATTTATTTATGATCAAATGAATCCAATTAGTAACGATTTCAGAGAAAAAGTCGAAAAAATCCTGGCATCCGTGCGCTTTTTAAGCTTACGCTGGGCAAATATCATTATACAATGAGTCTAAGAATTGTTCAGCATGAAAAGTTCTACAAAAACGTACGCGAGAGCACATCTCTATATTCAATATATCGTCCACTATAAGTCTTTTTAGATTGGACGGAAGGGGGATTTGTGTTTCATGCACCTCGCCATTCTTAAATTACGTCTGACAAGAATTGGTTGCACATGCATCTCCATAATAATATAGTTAATAGTCCAGTCAGTGATTTTAACCCATCATGCCGAGACGTAAAACGGATATAGATCGTAGTTCATTGGCATCGTAAAGAAGCACTTATCACGTAATGCATTCACAACAGTTCCCGGGCGAAGCCGGGCCGGGTTGCTAGTAATATATATAATTGTGATGACACTGTGAAATATAACCGATGAAATTGAGTATTACGAGGTATATTAAGGGCAAAGAATAGATTAGTTTGAGTACGGTAACTATAATTTTGATAACAACCTTTGATATGGAAAATGTTTGTATGTAAGTCTTGCATCTCTATTTATATTATAATTTGCGGTGAGGAAGCTAACAATGTGGCCGAAACCGGTACAATAATTAAAAGTACAACTTACAGCATTATTGACTTAAGGTTTTAATCTTCTGAATATTATGTGTGTTGTTTCATTCTTACATGTTACTTCAAAAAGATGGTAATCGCTTTTAGGCTTATAAGCATCTTGGTTTCTTCCAGTATTTTTATTACTGTAAATTAACAGTTTTCTAATTGACCTAACATAATGTAACTGTAATAAGGCACCTCAGTGTTTCCACACTGTTGAAAGTACATTTAATCTTCCTTCCTGCGGTCGCGCGACGTCAAATTACCGTCCTCCCGTTTTTTCAATTGTGAGGTTGTTTTTTTTTTTTTTCACTTTCAATGTCTTTGAGGTTGATCAAACATGTAATTGACATACATAGGTGTAAATATAGAAACATTTATTCAATAAATAGCCATAGACCCTAATAAGAGCGATAACAACCCCCCCCCCACCCCCCCCCCCCCCTGGCACTATACAGCCCATGAAGGGCCTAGGCAGACCAAGCGACCGCTGCCCAGCCACTTGGCCTGCAGATATTGGGGTGACGCGTGATCAGCGCATCGGGTCCCCTCGGCCTTTAATCTTGGTTTTCGTGATTGGGGCGCTGCCTCACTGTCAGACAGCTACTGAATTGTCCTCACGAAGCTGAGTGCACCCTGTTCCAATCCTCAGGTCAGTTTTAAAATCCCTGACGGAGCCAAGAATCGAACCCGGGGCCTCCGGGTGAGAGGCAGGCGCGCTACCCCAACACCACGGGGGCCGGCAATAAGAGCGACAAAAATTAAAAATCACTATATAACAGCTTCAAAGATAGTGTTGTGTGAATGCGTGTGTGTGGATGTTGGGGGGGGGGGGGGGGGGGGAATGAGCAACTGGACTATCAATAGTGAATGAAAAGTGTTAGAAATAAGGAAGAATTATGATAAATACTCACATTTTGTTTTGGGCGGTTGGCAAAAATATTTCACTTCCGGTCGCGCGCGACGGTAGTACCTGTCTACCGCTCGACTGCACCCTTGGCACTTTGATGAACAACTGAGCGAAAACATCGCCGTAAGAACCGCTACTCCTCTGACATCTAGTGAAGGATATCGTACCTTGAGAATACTCATGTGCCTCTTGTGATAACAATTGACCTTTAAAGAGGACCCCATGCCGACAATAAGCCACTGTTTCGAGGAGTTAGCGTTCCGGTAATAGACCCATTTTTCATCACATGTGACAATTCTCCCGATGAATCTATCATCCAGGGGGTTACCGATAAGCTGACGACAGATATCTACTCTACGTTGAGACTATTCAGGGGTCAATTCATGAGGTACAGATCTACAAGTTTTCCAAGTTTCTTAATCTGGCGATGTATACTACCTTTTGATGATATATTCTCTCAATATATGTAATTATTCTAGTCACGGCCTCCTGTAATTAGTATTGGCGAACCAAAGAAAACTTAAAAAACGATGTTACTTATGAGTAGGGCTCGGATTCGAGCATGTTTGCATATTTTTTCCCTGGATAGTACACATTGAAAGAAGCCTTTTGGTGGTATTTTCACCTCTCTAGGACCAACAGAATTGAAATTTATCGAGCATATAAATGCATAAAACCGCAGTTTTCAGAATAGAAGCATATAAATGCATATTCTTGTGGTTTTCGTCTAAATAGTTTGTTTTTCTTCGAATCCCCCCCCCCCCGAATTCGGGTCCTGTCCATCCTTAAGGTTCGAAAACAGAAATAACCATTGAAAAACCTATCTGGTGCGAATAACAGAACCGCAAGTTTTTAACCTTTAGTGAGGTCGTTCTCGTCATTGAAACTTTTATTGACTGATATAAGAAAATCATTCAAAATTGAAAATATAGAAAAAATTCTTGTTGTACAGACCAATGCAGATCTACTTCATTGACTCACCTAATTCTGAACATTTTGTAAATTAACTTTTAAAATGTAACTTTTATAAGAAAACTTCTCTTATATATACTTGAAAAACTTGAATGCGAGTATATTGCAGTGTATCATATATACAATTAGAAAATAAAGGTCGTATATAAAGGTATGTTATTGTTTTCTTTCGTTTCACTTTCCTTTCTATAGTTTTTAACGGTGTTTTTCGAGCATATTCTGCATATTTAACCGCATATAATGTTTTTTTCGAACATATCAATCGAGCATAAAACACATGGTTTTCGAGCATATCTGGAGATTTTATCGAGCATATCGATCCGAGCCCTACTTATGAGAAATCCTGATATATTATGGCTCAGGAAATTTCCTGATTTATCACCGAGTGATCAGGGAATTCTCAGGAAAATTTGTTGTTTTGTTGTGGTATACTGCCTGGTTTATACAGCCACCTGTGATGATGGTTTGAACAATTCCATAGCTTATTGTAACTAATGAAGCAATTTCGGAAATATTGCTTTGCGCCGATCTTCTTCAATAAGGTCACATGTGGCGAATGTTGTGTACACTGATGTTTGTCCGTGGTCATCTTAGGGGAGGCTTGTCCTGCCATGTTTCTGCCACGCCATTCATACACTAGGCTATTTTAAAGGGTTTCATTCCCAAATGGAGCATGGAGCCTTTTCAAAATATCTGAATGTTTGACGCTGTTTTTCCCGAGAAACTTAATTATGACGCGCTGCGCACCGGTCGACTCTAGTTCTTGCCCACTCATGGCGTACTCCGCGCTGTGTGCGTTTGTCGGACTCCTTCTTCAGACACCCCCAACAAACATACTATCAAAGCGCGTCTATTTCCGTTCGCTGTAAAAACCTCTAGATTTAAATTCCAGTTATTTTTGATTTACCTATGTATGCCCACATTAATCTGTTTTTCTGTTGAGTTAATCAGACCAAAGGCTGGTTTTACGTTCCAATAGCGCTACGGTTTAATAGTACATTACGCAACGAGCCTACAATGGCAATAATTAAGACACGAGTATGTTTATAAAACTTGCGTAGCGAGTTTTATAATTTCCATACTAGTGTCTTAATTACCATTATAGGCGAGTTGCATACGACTGTTTACGTTCGACGATAATTATAACGTTATTATAAGTCTTAACATAAATATTCATAAATATATGTGTGATTCAGTTACTTCAGTTAGTGAACAGGGTGCGCTGACTTTGCTGACCGAACAGAGCGCATGCGTGGATCAAAGCACTTCGTAGCAGAGACCATTTACTTTGCTTGGCAATGCTATTGTTTATGTTTACAGCCTGCATGATAACTAGTGACGTCCAGCTCTAGCATTCACTAATATTGTCACCGAAGTCGTTTGAAAGCAATGCGCTGTGTAGAAATTGGAGTTGGGGATATTAAGGTACAGTGCTATTTCTTGTCTCATATTCGCCAGTTTATTTACACGAACATATGGACGGTGCATTTTCCATGTCGGTAATTTATATAGAAAGATGCTGTGTTGCTAACTTATGGACGTAGATTCATAAATGTCTTGCATATGTCGTAGTATTTTCTTGTTGCCGTAAAGGTTCGTGCTGATTTTGTCTTTGTGTTTGGGATTGTAACTACAATGGTTGATCCGATATCCAATTTGAACTTACAAATCATGTAATTCATGTCTGACATGTTGGATTTTGAGCGAATGCGCGAAGGTATCCTTACCTAATTGGTCAATCATTATGATACAGTTTTCTGACGTATAATATTTACATTTCGACATCGTCGAACATAATAGCACATATTGTCATAAAAAGAACACTAAAATCAAGGCAGTGATAAAGAGGCATACTAAACCAGCAGAAAATTCATTAGGGTGGTTAATCCCTTTCTCTATCCTTGGATACAGCGCTGGTTTCTCTATTGTAAGTCAATCTCAACTTAAAATGGGCAAGCAGTCTGATGCGCTATTAAACAATGAGGTCACCAGTGACGCCACCTTGAACTATGGTAATTATCATGTTTATACGGAACATCCTATTTCAAATGCAACGTGCGTCTCACTATTTACGAGGTGAGTGAGAACAGCTGCCAATAACTAACAAGGAAAGATCGCGAACGTGAATTTTCATATCTCACTGAAACATTACATAACTTTTGGTCAGATCAGGGGTGGCCTGACGGAGGCAGTCTTTTGGACTCGGAACCCCTCCAGGAGATCAAATTAAGTGTTTTGGTATGTTCAGTAGGCGGCTTCGGTGGCGTAGTTGGTAGCATGCTGAGCTTCTATGCCCAAGGTCGCGGGTTCAAACCTGGCCGAAGTCTTGGGTCTTTTTAAGAGCGTTAAAATTCCCTCAGTAGCCTATGCCTTCCTTCGAGGAGAAAGTAAAGCCGGCGGTCCCATCTCATAGAATTATGGCATGAAAGAGAACCTCCCACTAACTACACTAGTGTGAAGTCAAAATTTGCAGGTTAGAATTCATAACGCTCTATTAGTTCCAACGTTCGTCGCCAGGTGCTAACTGCAATGCCATCTAGTAGGCAAGACCGCAAGCTAGGTGTCGTGGACGGTAGCATTTCGTAGCAAAAGTAGGAACTACTTGAAATTATTGTCTGCAGTCCGTACTTGAATAAAAAAACGATAACACACACTAATGCAGCCATCACAATAAACACCGGTTATCAGACAGATTCTACACACACCCAAGGTACAAGGGGCTACATGACCGCGTTGTCGCAGCCCCTAAACTAAGGAACCAACCAGTATGTTCAGTTCTTGTAGTTGTCATTTACTGGATTTGGGAACGTACTTAACAAATTATTGTATCCCATAATTACGTCGAATAATTAAGCGTACACGCAACAAAACTGTAGGTTATATTCTCCTTGCATGAAATGTGCGGTCATTACAGCATTCTGAGCCAGTGTTTACGACTATTGGTGAGCATTCCGCCTCGTTCCGTAGCGGATAGCGTTCTTGGCTGTCACCGTGGACGACCGTGTTCGATTCCCGGCTCTGCCAAGAAATTTAATTCTGGTCTGAGAACTGGTTTTGCGGTACACTCGGCCTCTTTCGACAAAACTGAGAATAAGTGGGTTCGATTCCTACCTCAGTCATCCTGTAAGTGGTTTTCCGTGGTTTCCCCACTTCTACTCCAGGCAAATGCCAGAATGGTACTGCACCCGTATCCACATGGTCTTACCTGTTGAAATCCGATGGAACTGCTGGATCGTAGAATCTGGAAGCGCCCGGCTGAAATGCCCCTAAAATTCTACCTACTAGGATCAACCAGGGATAAGGATACCTCTCTTATAAAGAATGCGATAGGAAGATGCCAGTGGTCGATAAAATGAAAACGAAAAATAACTCAAAGTGAGCTAACGAGACTCTAAAGTGACTAAATTAATCTCGAGCGTGGCGCTAGGCATCCTAAAAACTGACCCACTGGTCCTCGTAGCGCTACCTTTTCTAGTATAAATGACCAAGACATCCGAAGTATTTAAAATTGACCAACAGTTTATTAATCTAAAGACTGTTCCATGGTGGACTATCTCTCCACTAAACAAATTAATTCACCTCTACTGAAGCGTAGAAATCTCATAATAACATTGGCATTGAAACATATTCAAAAATGCTCTCAAAATACAGCATCCTAATCGCATGTAAAAACAGTTTCAAAAATATTTAAACATTATTATATACACTCGTTACATATTTAAATGATCCTCAAAGTTTATGATATTATTTACATTTATACATTATTGTACACGTTCAAATTCTTCATCAGTAATAAATTCGATTCCATCAATAAGCATTCTATAGTATTAGTTAAAGTCAAATTAGGGCATGTTCGACGAATGGTTAAGTTTATCGAACGCATTATCATACCATAAAAATGTTAACAACATTTTAAATCACATAGTTATTCATGGTATTATTATTACCTCTAAAGCTTTTAGTGGTTATTATTACAGGATTATATCAATATTATTACTCGTCTTTCCAATTAACCTTTCTCCAAAAACAAATGTTATTAATTTGAACAATCCATTCTAGAACAATTATCACAATGCTGTTTCACTTAAATTTTGGACGTATTAACCTCATACTAACTAGCCTTCTAGTATTAATATTCGTGACTATACTGCACGTTCAAAATATACACATAATTGCATTCAGACATAGCTCAATAGCTAATTTATATTGGACAGAAAAATGACATAGATCATCCATTGATGTCTGATATCTCATTATAACAATCAAATTCGCAAATACACGTTGCTTCATTCATAGATAAGCTCTCCATAGTTTGTAAACATTTTTTCCAAACATCATTAAGTTCAAATAAGCTTTAACATAAAAGTCATGAAATATCGTGCATCAAATTAACATAAGTTAAAGTATCATGGACAATTTTCATCAGAACTAAGGCAAATATAATATAATCAGCTGTTTAAATAACAGTGCTTGAGAATTTTTGACATTATCATTTCGCTTTGTAATGAAAATATTTTATACAATCATTTTACAATAGTAATTTATTTCTCATTATACTCTCATGTTCATAACTATATCTTTCAATAAATTGTGGATAGATCACTGTAAAAAGAACGATTCAGCTCCACTAGACAAAAACTCGACTGGAGATCCTCACCCAAAGAAACACGAAAGATTCTACACCATAGAAATGAACCTGTCTTAAGAAGGTACACGAAAACTATTAGAATCCAACGCTTAACCAGGATGGGGTTCAACAAACGAATCATGAACAAAAAGAAACTGAACGATCTAATAGTGTCTAAGACCACTCCAAAAAGAAAAATCTCAAGAGCTGTAGATTACCAAAATCAATCCATAAATCGCAAATATCTGCTCTATAAATCATTATGTTTCCTTATTTATACTGCACTTGATGAAAAATAGACCCGCACGTCTATTAAAGAAACTCGCATGAAATTCATAAGTGTTCAGGTTCAAATTCGAAATTCGTAGAAATGTCTATTCAAATAATCTTCAAGTATACGTAGCGTATTGATCATCTGCTTGCTAACTACTATTCTTATATAAAGTTATCGTAGTCTTCTCTCTACTCTTCATATTAATCTTCTCAACAAGTTATATAATTCCATTAAATGCTCAGATTTAGAAAGAAAAAGAAGTGAATTAATGCATTAAAAAAATTAGCATAATAAAATATTTATGTTAACTACAAAAATAAAATACACTACAAAACAGAAGCGATAGAGAATCGGGTCTAGCCTTGGAATGCATTTTCTAACTACTAAGAAAAATTGGTGAAAAGGAACACTCTAGAGTATGTCTAATTCATACTGTCTACTATGAAAATGGGAGGTCAGCTACCTTGTACGTTGCCATCTGGTTGAAATATGAGTATGCGAGAAACACACTGTCCTCGTTCTGGAACTGAACCCTCGTTCATCAGGTCGCGTAGTCCTCGATACGACTGGATCTTGTAGAGAACCGAACCCGAGTCCGAACTTTGAAAAGGAAAAACAGCTGTTCGCGAAACAAGTTCATCGCTCTCACACGTTCCCAAGATATAGCTGGAGCTTATTCGTAGTATGCCATTGTATTTCATGCAGTTACAGTATGAATGTATCATAAACATCTCCAAGACGTCTTCCATCTCTTCTTAAAGAGTTTTCTGCTGTTATAATAATCCATGTTTGGTGCTGGTGATCATCCTAAGTAGTCAATTCCACTATTGCATCGCATTCCTGCTTTCCATTTTAGCCCATACGTGACATAGTCATGTCTTGGTGAAGTCTCCGTTCAATCAACTTCTGTTCTGAAGTCATAATGATAATATGCTTGTATACTGTAAACTGTACTGTTGTAGAATAAAGTCTTGTACTGGCATATAAAATATCACACAAGTCCTGGTGAATACAAAGTTCACTGCTCCTGATGATGAAGTTTAACACAGTCTTCAGCTATAATAAGCTAAGACATAAAAATTTGCGGTACGAACTGTCTAACTTTAAGTAAAAACACGTCCGCGTTGCTCGCGCACGATATGAGTGTCGTACTCCCAGCGAAGTATATTGCAATCTCGTGTCTCTGCCTGGACAGATCTTTGCTTACTGCTCTGCGAAACCCATAGTGCTGTTTGTTCAGGAACGATATTGACTATCGATATCGACACTGGATCATGTTCGATAATATTCTGATATTTTGTTATCTGCATTTATTTATGTGTGAAATACACTCAAGTTTCCTCTTCTTTAAACATAATGCAATTATCAATTACTATTCTGTTCCATGGCTACTATATCAAAGTATATCATGTTGCATCAGATTGACGTTACTGCTGTCTCCATTTTGTAGAGCTCCCTTGTACTAAAACAAAGCATGTGCTGCAGGCTGTATGGCGTGCTGCCTATCTGCTCCTATCCTCGCCACGGAGTATCCATGCGCTGTGTGCCGTGCAAATAACACCTCAGGAATGCACCTAAGTACACACCTGTCCAACATAGATCCAACTCAATACAAAATACGGTCTCAGTACCTAACTTAAGTCCACGGTCACTTCCTGCAAAAATCCTACCTCAATTACAAATACAAACACTAGTAGACTACAGACATCACAGTGACACTGGTTATCAGACAAATTCTACATGCACCCATGCAGGCCCAACGAGAGGGGGGGGGGGGGGACAGGCAGGGCTGGTGCCCCGGGGCCCGACCCTCCCAGGGGGGCCCGGCATCCTGGGAGGATGGGCCCGATCGGGCATTGATTTATTATTGCCTTTATATGACTTGAATTTGCTACTGGCAATCATTAAGTGAATGCAATGGACTGTCTGTGAACAATGTCAGAAGGATTGAAAAACTTATTCTGTCAAGTGGACAATATTTTCCTTTACAAAGCGCTTGTGGGAAGAACAACTGTCTCAAAGCGGTCAACTTAGGCGATGGGGCTTCGCTATGTATTGTTCTCAGGATATACCGGAAGACAGAGAGAGCATTCCATTATTCTAAATTTAGCTTATTCGGCTTATGCACCAATCCTTCAAATAATTTGCTCATCCCTTCACTTAATTCGCCAAGGCCACGAGAATTTGGGCAGCCCTGGTGTGTTTGGTCAGATAGTACAAGAGTTTCAAGTTTGGTGCGTCACATCGAGCTTAGAGGTGATATTGTCTGAAATGAATATATTGTCTAGCTATACGCATCGTATGCCGTGCAGGCAGGTAAGTAAAATAAATTTTAAAGTACCGTAGCGTCCACATAGTAGTTCACATTATAGTTATTGTTGATTTAAGAGGCGGAACAGCGAGGTCATCTTCCCCTAGTAATTCGCTTTCGCACTATGTGGAAAATTATCATTGCTGGCTAAATATCTTGCGAAAGGGTGTGATGATTCTATAGTCAAATGTAGATAGAAGAAATGCATGCGGAATGGTTCATCGTCTCGTATAATGAATTGAGAAAACAATGCTAACATTTGAATAATCTGTATGTTTAGGTGCAGTATATTTATTTTTATAACTGGTTCATTCAATACGATCAACAATCCTAAGTACTTGGGTTCGTGCGCAAATCATTTCTGATTAGGGGATTTATTGAAAATGTATATTACTATTGGTACTAGAGTTGGGAAATGTATCCAATGACTGAAACGAAGGTAAAATTCTAGATTTTTTCTGGACTAAGTGTTTAATTAATCAGGAGAAAAATGACAATTAAGCTAGTACACTGAATCACTCAACTTTGTTTTCCAATTCCTCTCATGGAACGTCAGTAGTAAGGGCAGATGACCTACCGTATCTGATCCGCCCCTTAAAACAACAATAAGTTACGTCAGTGGTAGGGGCAGATGGCGTAGCTGTTCCGCCCCTTAAAACAACAATAAGTTACGTCAGTGGTTGATGGCGTAGCTGTTCCGCCCCTAAAAACAACAATAAGTTACGTCAGTAGTAGGGGCAGATGGCGTAGCTGTTCCGCCCCTTAAAACAACAAGTTACATCAGTGGTAGGGGCAGATGGCGTAGCTGTTCCGCCCTTTAAAACAACAATAAGTTACGTCAATGGTAGGGGCAGATGGCCTGGCTGTTCCGCCCCTTAAAACAACAATAAGTAACGTCAGTGATGTGCATGGCGATGGAGAAATCAATATATATCATGTAGGCAACCGCGCAGATTTACTTAAGACCAAATATATGAACTCTGCTTAATTTAGAAGAAAATTAAAATGAAGTACTGTCGAATATTAATGTAAAATACAATTTTGTTTTGAGCTGGTGCAATGGCCGTTATAATTATTGGACATTTCTACGCCGTTTATTCCAAAGAGCAGCATCGATCTGCAAAGCACTTATTTTTCAGGACGCGCATGCCGTATTCTTAGTTGCCGACTGGGAAAAGTGGGAATGCGTTGCCCGTCGCCACTATTAGACTAATGTAATTCTTAGGGTTAAGAGTAGGTTAGATGTCCCGGGACTTGAAATAAGGTACTATCCCGGCATTTGTCTGGAGGGAGTGTGAAAACCCACACTCAGTACAGCCACTGTCAGCACTGGGATTCGAACCTCTGATCTGCAGACTTGCAGAAGACCCCCATCACGGTCATTGGTAAGCTACACCGCGGGGTCTTACTTGAAGGGGCGAGAGTTTTTACTTAAATATCGGAGAGTCTTTTCCATAGCCACTAAATGTCAATGGTCACCAAATTTTTAATCCAAAATAACACAAAAATAATCACCGGAGGTATGGAATATCACCAAGCTCAGAGTGTGGTCTGGGGGTCCTCCTCCGGGAATTTTTGCAAAAATTAGGTATAAACTATTGAGTTATAGATCATTAAATTATAAGAAGTCCACTGACTGCAAATTACAAAATATAGTTCAAATTCACATTTTCTTCTTTTGTGAAAACAATCACTGATCAGCTGCAATCTACTGATAGCACATAATAAATAACGTGACATTCGTATGAATATACCTGTAGTAAATTACGAAAATATATTTTGCTTAGTATACTGTACAATGATGTGTGATCGCCGTTCAACCGAAACACTTATCAGTGTTTAGGCTTGGACCCAAGGGCGTGACTCTTCAAGGGCAGCAAGTTTTAAGAATGTCAACATAAAAACCCTATATGTAAAACGTACTTTAAAATACCTCTTGACTTTGTGTGAAAATCATGTTTTCACTATAAAAAGAGATTTCTTCATATGTCACAGAGGTCGTAGTACTGCACAGTGTACAGTATACCTTTCCCACCTCTTTTAACATGCAGTTCAGTGAACTGAACATCCTGTTGATTATGTTTTGGGTCTTAGGACGTCGTGGTCATCAGCCCTTTCTACTTACTGTGCGTGTAGAACTCTGTCAGAAGTTAATCATATTAATCATATTAATTAGTTTGGGTTAGAATTGAGGAGGAAATGAATGTACAATGGAGTAACTACAGTTTTTGGCCCGTAGGCTCCTTAACAAGTTCAATTTCAATTTGGTTACCGGACGCTACTGTCACTGACACCCAGTGGCGAACGTTGGAACTTGATAGAGCGTTTCTAACCAAATAGCCTACACATTTTGGCTACACACCACCAAATATAGTGGTACGTTCTTTTACATGCCATAAATCTAAGACATGGACCCATCGGCTTTACTTCCCCTCCGAATAAAGGGATACTGAAGGATTTTAATGCTCTTAAAAATCCAACGACTTTGGCCGGACTTAAACCCGCGATCTTGGGCATAGCAGTTCAGCATGCTACAATTTTATTATAATTGCTTGCTGGTTTTTTATGTTCTTGTAATTGATTTCGTGATGAAGATTTATTGGAAAGAAAATGCGCAAAATCACTTTGTGCAAATTTAAGGGGATTGTAAATGAATTATACAGAGTTTGGTTATAGAGGGGGGCCCGGAAGATTCCAGCCCCAGGGCCCGTCGCCGCTCTCCACGGACCTGCACCCATGTACACGGGGCTACATGAACACGATGTCGCCAAGCCCCATAAAGAATCAAGAACAACTATTAGTGAGTGATTATTTTAACTGTACCATGATGAAATAAATTATATTTCGTAATCTACCTGGACGATTGACATAGAATTTGGCAGAATTCCTTATATGTATATATTGTTACGTGCCACCCCCTAGTGGCACCTTTGTTACCTGGATTACGGTGGGTATAAAGCACAACACCAATTACTGCTTAAAGAAATAATTAATTTTATTGCAGCCAGAAAAATACACTACTCAACAGCAATTATTACCTTACTCCAGTTTCCTTACGTCGAGAATACTTTCCCTTTCACTTGTCAACAGACCACAGTTAATCCTCTTCGCTAATGAGTCCGGTCCCGTATGCTAGCTGGAAATAGCTGCACTAGGTCTGTCACTGTACTATACACTGTTTCACAAGCACCACAATCACTTCCTCGCTGTCAAGAGAATCAGCTGCACTAGGGGTTTCGCAAGTCACCACACTTCTGTCGCTCAGGATAATCGCTCACACTAGCTCGTAAAACACAACAACAACCACTGCTTGACAGGTCGCACTTATATAGCAGGCCGGTGACTCAATAAATGCTTCTAGATCCATCCAGGCTTCACGGCTTCTCGAGGTTTCCATCGCTGGTCCAGTCACGAATATTCTGGACTATCCCTTTGTCCTAGTAGCCCTGTTGCATAAGGCGCACGCAATACAGGAGGCAGGCCACAGCCCAGCCCTGGGGCAGTTGTGACTCATGCGGCGAGCGATGACACAAACTCACAGCCGTAACACTACCCCCTTCCTAAAAAGGCTGATCGTCCCGATCAATCATTGGTCCGTCTGTGTCCCTCCGTAGGCTGCCAGGCGATCTCGGTGCACGATCTTCATCTTCGCCCTCGGACTCCGCTGGATCCTGTAGACGACATCGTTGATCCGTTTCACGACTCGGTTGGGGCTCTCCCAGGACTTCTGCAGTTTGGGTGACAGGCCTTTCTTCCGTAATGGGTTGAAGAGCCAGACCAGGTCGTCCTCGTGGAATCCGCCGGCATCCGTCTGCTGGTCGTATCGGGTCTTCATTCGGTCGGTCTCGATCCGCAGTTTCCTCCTCGCGAACGCGTGTACGTCCTCCAGTTGGTCGACCAGTTCTTGACAATACTGGCTTACCGGGATCGGATCATTCCCAGGTCGGCCGAAGGCAAGATCGACAGGTAGACGGAGCTCCCTCCCAAACATGGCCCGGGCTGGTGTGCACCCGGTGGCTTCATGCACGGCGGCGCGGTAGGCCAGGAGAAATAGTGGAAGATGCTTGTCCCAATCCCTCTGGTGCTCGCTGACGACTATTCGGAGATGGTTCTCGATGGTGCGATTGAATCGCTCTACCATCCCGTCGGACTGAGGGTGTAGCGGCGTTGTCCTTGTCTTCCGGATTCCCAGCAGCTGGCATAGGTTCTGGAACACCTGCGACTCTAAGTTCCTCCCTTGGTCGGAGTGCAGCTCCAGGGGTACTCCGTACCGGCTGACGAATTCCTTCACCAGGGTCTCTGCAATCGTCGCGGCTTCTTGGTTAGGGAGCTCATACGCCTCCGGCCATTTGGTAAAGTAGTCGCTGACGACTAATATGTAGCGGTTCCCTGCCTCGCTTAACGGGAATGGCCCAGCAACATCAATGGCCACTCTCTCCATGGGGCCGCCCACGTTGTAGGTCTTCAGTGGACCCCGTCGTCTTCGTCCTGGGCCCTTGCTGGCTGCGCAATCGTGGCACCTCGCACAGTAGTTCTCCACGTCTGTTCGGCATCCGATCCAGTAGAACCGCTCTCTCAGCTTCTCCAGGGCCTTCTTTATCCCTAGGTGTCCACCAGATGATCCTCCATGAACTTCCTTCAGGACTTCCTCCGTCATAGCCTTTGGAACGACGACTTGTTCCCGAGATGTCTTCCCGTCGGTGCTCTCCCAGGTACGGCAGATGAGGTCATCCCTTACAATCAGCGAGTCCCACTGTGCCCAGTAGGACTTAAACTTCGGGCTGCAGTCACTCACAATGTTCCACCCGGGTCTGGGGACACAGGCCCTCTTCCATTCGGCTATCAGTCCCAGGTCATCATCTTCTGCTTGTGCCCGCGTGAAAGATTCGCGGCTCCAGTTCCCTTGAAGTTCCACAGTAGTCCGTCGGCACAGTATCCCGGTGTTCTCCTCCCTTCGGGCACAGAAGGTGCAGTCTTCGGGGCACGGTCTTCGTGACAGGGCGTCGGCGTTAGAATGCAGTTGGCCTTTCCTGTGCTGAATCTCAAAGTTGTACTGTTGAAGCCTCTCTAACCACCGCGCGAGTTGACCCTCGGGCTGCTTGAAGTTCAGGAGCCACCGCAGGGATGCATGGTCGGTCCTGATGAGAAATTCTTGCCCGTACAGGTACTTGTGGAAGTGTTCAATGGTTTTCACGATGGCGAGCAGCTCCTTCCTGGTGACGCAGTAGTTCCTTTCTGGCTTTGACAAGGCCTTGCTGAAGTAGGCCACTACTCTCTCCTCGCCGTCCACTACCTGCGACAGGATTCCCCCTATGCCAAAGTCGCTGGCATCGGTATCGACGATGAACTTTGTTCCAGGTCTGGGGTAGGCCAGAATAGGCGCGGTGCACAGAGCCTGCTTGAGTTGTTCGAAGGCACTGTGGCATTCTGCTGTCCACGTGAAGAGTTGGTCCTTCTCAGTCAGTCGATGTAAAGGTTTGGCGATGTCGGCGAATCCCCTCACGAAGCGACGGTAATAAGTGCAGAGTCCCAGGAAGCTTCGTAGTTGGGACTTGTCCTTCGGAACTGGCCACTCCCTCACAGCTGCGGTCTTCTCTGGGTCGGTGCGCACCCCTTCCTCGGAGACGATATGCCCAAGGTACTGGACCCGCTTCTGGAAGAGCTGACACTTCTTGGGGCTCAACTTCAGCTGGGCAGCCCGTAGCTTCAACAAGATCTCCTTCAGGTTGCTGTAGTGCTCCTCGAAGCTTCTCCCCAGAACGATGACGTCGTCTAGGTAGACCAGGCAGGTCTTCCAGTGTAGTCCCCTCAGAATGGACTCCATTAGCCTTTCGAAGATCGCAGGGGCGTTGCACAGACCGAATGGCATGACGGTGAACTACCAGAGTCCGCTGCCCACAGAGAACGCCGTTTTCTCGCGGTCCTTAGGGTGGACCTCCACCTGCCAGTAGCCACTCTTCAAATCTAAGGTGGAGAACCACCTTGACCCTGATATGGTATCCAGCGTGTCGTCGATCCGGGGTAGAGGGCAGCTGTCCTTCTTCGTGACGTCGTTCACCCACCTGTAGTCCACGCAGAACCTGGTGGAACCGTCCTTCTTCTTCACAAGCACGACCGGAGAACTCCAAGGACTATGTGATGGCTCGATGACCCCTTGCTCCTTCATCTCTTCTACCATCCGGTCGACTTCGGCTTGCTTGGTGAGCGGGACACGTCGGAATGGGGCCCTAATCGGTGCGCTGTCCCCAACGTCGATTCTGTGCTGGAGCAAGCTTGTCCTGCCGAAGTCTTTGCTCCCCACGGAGAAGACATCCTGGAATTCGCGTAGCAGGTCCTGAAGTTGGCGTGATTGTTCCTCGCCTAAATGGTCCTGGGATCCTTGGTACAGCTTCTGTAGTTCTTCTGGCAGTGTGCGTCTTCTTCGGTTGTCCGTCTGCAGGTGTCCGTCTGTCGTATCTGTGATGCGGGCAATCCAGGTAACGGGCTCGCAGACTCCTAGGTTGGTGTCCCGGTGAACCGTAATGTCGTAGTCGTTCAGGTTGGACAGGCGGACGTACGGCCGAGACGTCGTGTTGATGAGAGTCTTGGCAACTAGCAATCCTTTTGTCTGGATGTCCTCATATTTTGGCTCGATGACAGCCGCCACACCCTCGGCTGTTCCGTCAACAATTACGGCGGCGCTGACCTCCGTCCTGGCGGGAACGATGACGTCTTCTCTCAGCCTTACTCGTCGTGCGGTGACGGCCTCGTGTGCTGGTTGCAAAGCAAGTTCCTCACCTCCGAAGTGCAGAGTGTTGGTACTCAGGTCCAAGATGATGTTGTTCTGGTCCAGGAAGTCCAGTCCAATGATCACTTCATTTGATACGTCGGCCACAAGCACTGGATGCTTTATCGCCCGTCGACCAATGACGAACTCCAGTGATGCTTCGCCATGTACCGGTGCGGTCTCTCCGGTCGCGGTTATTAGCTGGAGGTTCCTTTGTGTGGGTTGAACTCTCTACTTCGGGATCACGGTGGGGCTGACGATGGTCCTCGATGCTCCCGTGTCGATTAGCATGGGCCAGCTCTCTCCGTAGACGACTCCGTCGACCATCAGGCTGCTATTATCCCTCCGTAACTGCGTCACACGAACTTGGACTGCCTGGACTTGACGACTGCCACAAGCCAACCTTTGCCCCCCTAGGCTGGCTGATACTTGCTTTCCTGGGCCGAGCGGTTTCCCTACGACTGACTGTCCCGACGGAAACCCTTGGCGGTGGCGATCACCGCAGTCCTTGCTCAGGTGGCCTCTCTTACGGCAGGTCCAGCAGGTCGGTAGTCCTCTTCCGGGCCGCCTCTCCGGTTGCCATCCGGCTGTGTCGTTACTGGTGGTGCCGCGACTATCGAAGAAGCGGCTTAGCGCCTCCATTAATTCGTCGGCCAGGGGCTTGGTCTCGTTGGTTTTTACTGGTTCGTCGACGTCCACTTGACGCACCCGCGCGTGCATTCTGGATGCCTGTTTTGCCGTCTCGAACTCAAGTGCGTGGCTCAGTGCATCTGCCAGGGTCTTATTGCGTGCGAGACGCAGCGCCAGTTGAGTGTCAGAGTCCCGTAGCCCGTCGGTGAAAGTCTGCGTCGCTATCTGCTCCAGAAAGTCGGCCGGCGCTGTTGGGTAGGCGAGCCTTACGAGGCGTGCGATGTCCATCTCGAACTCCTGCAGGGTTTCCGCGTTCTTCTGTACCCGGGTCCGGAGTTGCATCTGATAGGCCTGCTGAAGATGACTATCTCCATATCGGGACTCCATATGGGTGATCAGGGAAGCGTAGTCCTGGGATCCAGTCGGGATGGCCTGAAGGACGTTAAGGGCGTCACCTCTCAGCGCTACAATGAGAGCTGTAGACTTTTCTGTGTTGTTCCAGTTATTTATGGAACAGGCCGCCTCGAACTGACGTAAGTAGGTGCTCCACGGGACCTTTCCGTCGAAGGTTGGGGGCGTCACTCTGCTATGTCCCGTTCCTGATATTCCCGGTGTAACGGTGGGCGGGCGTTGGCGCTGCTCGGCAACTTCCTCTCGTAGAGCGTTGAATTTCTCTTCTACCCCCGTCAGTGGGCGTTGGCGCAGCTCGGCAACTTCCTTTTGTAAGGCGTTGAATTTCTCCTCCTCCCCCATCAGCGTGCGTTGGCACAGCTCGGCAACTTCCACTTGTAAGGCGTTGAATTTCTCATCCACCCCCATCAGCGGTCGTTGGCACAGCTCGGCAACTTCCACTTGCAAGGCGTTGAATTTCTCCTCCACCCCCATCAGCGGGCGTTGGCGCAGCTCGGCAACTTCCACTTGTAAGGCGTCGAACTTCTTTTCCACTGCCGTGACTTCCTTACGCAGACCCAGTTCTAATTTCTTCAGGTCCTGTGTCAACTTATTCTGACCGTCTTCCATCTTCTTCTGGCCATCCTCTATCCTCTTCAGGTCCTCCGCTAGCTTATTTTGGCCGTCTTCCATCTTCTTCTGGCCGTCTTCTAGTTTGGCAGTTAGGTCCTCGGCTAACTTCTTCTGGCCGTCTTCTACACACATCAAAAAAAGTTTTGCATCACCTCGGTTCCAAGAGTTCCGGAACCGTTAAATACAAAGGGAATAGAGATCAACACAAACAACATTTCAGCTCGTTTTATTGCTCATTAGACCCACACATTGCATGTTGTACCATCATACAGCTAGACTTTCAGCATTTGTGGTCCAGATTGCAGTACACACCACTACCTCTAATACCCAGTAGCACGTCCTCTTGCATTGATGCATGCCTGTATTCGCCGTGGCATACTATCCACAAGTTCATCAAGACACTGTTGGTCCAAATTGTCCCACTCCTCAACGACAATTCGGCGTAAATCTCTCAGAGTGGCTGGTGGGTCAAGACGTCCATAAACAGCCCTTTTCAACATATCCCAGGCATGTTCGATAGGGTTCATGTCTGGCGAACATGCTGGCCACTGTAGTCGAGCGATGTCGTTATCTTGAAGGAACGCATTCACAAGATGTGCACGATGAGGTCGAGAATTGTCGTCCATGAAGACAAATGCCTCTCCAATATTCTGCCGATATGGTTGCACTATGGGTCGGAGGATGTCATTCAGGTATCGTAAAGCCGTTTCGGAGCCTTCCATGACCACCAGTGGCGTACGTCGGCCCCACATAATGCCACCCCAAAACATCAGGGAACCACCACCTTGCTGCACTCGCTGGACAGTGTGTCTAAGACGTTCAGCCTGACCAGGGTGCCTCCAAACACGTCTCCGACGATTGTCTGGTTGAAGGCATATGCGACACTCATCGGTGAAGAGAACGTGATGCCAATTCCGTGGGGTCCATTCAGCATGTTGTTGGGCCCATCTGTACCGCGCTGCATGGTGTCGGGGTTGCAAAGCTGGACCTCGCCATGGACGTCGGGAGTGAAGTTGCGCATCATGCAGCCTATTGCGCACAGTTTGAGTTGAAACACGACGTCCTGTGGCTGAACGAAACGCATTATTCAACATGGTGGCATTGCTGTCAGGGTTCCTCCGAGCGGCAATCCGTAAGTAGCGGTCATCCACTACAGTAGTAGCCCTTGGGCGGCCTGAGCGAGGCCTGTCATCGACAGTTCCTGTATCTCTGTACCTCCTCCATGTCCGAACAACATCGCTTTGGTTCACTCTGAGACGCCTGGAAACTTCCCTTGTTGAGAGCCCTTCTTGACACAAAGTAACAATGCGGACGCGATCGAACTGCGGTATTGACCTTCTAGGCATGGTAGAACTACAGACAACATGAGCAGCGTACCTTCGTCCTGGTGGAATGACTGGAACTGATCGGCTGTCGTACCCCCTCCGTCTAATAGGCCCTGCTCATGCATGGTTGTTTACATCTTTGAGCAGTTTTAGTGACATCTATGAACAGTCAAAGGGACTGTATCTTGGATACAATATACACAGTCAACGTCTATATGCCGGAGATCTGGGAACCGAGGTGATGCAAAACGTTTTTTGATGTGTGTAGTTTGGCAGTTATGTCCTTGAATAAATTCTTCTGGCCGTCCTCCATCTTGGTTTCCATGCCATTTAACTTTTCTAGCAATGCTGCCAATTTCTCCTCCATTTTAGTTGTTTGTCTTGTAAAGGGCATGCACTCACAGGAAAATTAGAGAAAATGACCTGCTCGGGTTTTGAAACCAGGACCGTCAGGTGTTGTGCTTGAGTTCGTAATCCGGTTTCTGACACCAGTTGTTACGTGCCACCCCCTAGTGGCACCTTTGTTACCTGGATTACGGTGGGTATAAAGCACAACACCAATTACGGTACTGCTTAAAGAAATAATTTATTTTATTGCAGCCAGAAAAATACACTACTCAACAGCAATTATTACCTTACTCCAGTTTCCACACGTCGAGAATACTTTCCCTTTCACTTGTCAACAGACCACAGTTAATCCTCTTCGCTAATGAGTCCGGTCCCGTATGCTAGCTGGAAATAGCTGCACTAGGTCTGTCACTGTACTATACACTGTTTCACAAGCACCACAATCACTTCCTCGCTGTCAAGAGAATCAGCTGCACTAGGGGTTTCGCAAGTCACCACACTTCTGTCGCTCTAATCGCTCACACTAGCTCGTAAAACACAACAACAACCACTGCTTGACAGATCGCACTTATATAGCAGGCCGGTGACTCAATAAATGCTTCTAGATCCATCCAGGGTTCACGGCTTCTCGAGGTTTCCATCGCTGGTCCAGTCACGAATATTCTGGACTATCCCTTTGTCCTAGTAGCCCTGTTGCATAAGGTGCACGCAATACAGGAGGCAGGCCACAGCCCAGCCCTGGGGCAGTTGTGACTCATGCGGCGAGCGATGACACAAACTCACAGCCGTAACAATATTCTTGAGAATGAACCTCAGCAACCATTTTAATGAGACTCAAAAGGAGTTATAGACGAAAAACCACCAAACAAATTTATATTTCAAAATTAAAATCTTAAGTTTTTTTCATCGATGTACATCAAATGTACCTGTTAATCTCATGGTGTATCTTCCTCTTTCATGAAGCTTGAAGAGATTTCCGGGTTCTGCTATAATTTGGAGGATACCTTATTGAATTTTGGGGAAAGTAAGGCAACAACATTTTGAAAATAACAGAAAATCCTCATTTTCTTCTTTCTTTACAAAACGTCCAAGAAAATCAATCAAATACAGTACTGTAGTTGGTGAGATATTGAATATTTTGTGAAATGTATACTTGCTATTGTATATCTGCAATAGTATCCAAGACATTAAAAGCTGGTTAAATATTTCCTGGTCGCTATGTTGGATTGGCGGAATCGAAATTCAAGTGGATGGTAAGGGTCGAAGTGAGTACTTTTTTACCTTCGCTCCGGCCAATCAAAACTTATTGTTAACTTACATTGGGATATATACGCGCACACACGCACACAAGTTGACTTAATGTGGCGAGTTTCTGAGAAATATTAAGATATTTCGTTTGATTATGGATTATTCTTCTGTATTTCATCTCTCCTCCTCATTCTCCTCCACATTCTTCTTCTCCTCTTTTCCTCCTTCCTCCTCCTTCTTCTTCTTCACCTTCTCCTTCCCCCCCCCCCCCCCCTTCCTTTCCTTCTCCTACTATTGAAAAAATGAAAATCCACAGCCTGCTTCCAGTCTCCGACGGGGTCAGGAATGAAATGAAGGAAGCCCCCATCTAGCGGCGAGGATATGAACTGTGCCGGCTGCCGAGGCCTGACGCACTCCTCTGGGGCAATGATTAAATGAATGACAGATGAAATGAAATGTAGTGGAGAGTGTTGCTGGAATGAAATTTTGACAGCGAAAACCGGAGTACCCGGAGAAAAACCTGTCTGCCTCCGTTTTGTCCAGCACAGATCTCACATGGAGTGACCGTGATTTGAACCACGGACCCAGCGGTGAGAGGCCGGCGTGCTGCCGCCTAAGCCACGGAGGCTTGCCTTCTCCTACTATTACTTCTTTTAATTCTTCTCCTCCTCTTTCTTGTTATTCTCCTCCTTCTACTCCTTTTTCTCATCCTCCTCCCTCTCTTTCTCCTCCTCCTAGTTATTTTCCTCCTTCTACTTATTCTACTCCTTTTATTCCTCCTTTTCTTTTTCCTCTTTCTTCTTCTTCTCCTCTCTTGTCTATCTCCTCCTTCGACTCCTCCTTCCTCTTCTCCGCCTTCTTCTCATCCCCCTCCGTTCTCTCATTCTCCACATTTTACTTATCCTTCTTCTTCTGCTACTCCTCTTTCTCTCCTTCCTCTTCTCTTTCTCCTCCTTCTACTCCTTCTCACCTCTCTTCATTCTTCTTCTCCTCCTCCACCTTCTTTTCCTCTTCCTCCTTTTCTCCTCCTCTTTCTCTCTTTCTCCTTCTCCTTCTTCTCCTCATTCCTTTATTTCTTCTTCTTCTCCTCCTACGACTCCGCCTTCTTCTTCTTCTTCTCCTCTTATTTCTCCTCTTTTTCCCCCTGCACCTTCTTTATATTCGCCTCCTCCCCTCCTTTTCCTTTTTCTTCTATTTCTCCTCCTCCTTCTTTCCCTCCTTCTCCTTCTTCTTTTTGGTAATAGGCTGGCTACGTTGCTCAGCGACAACATTCTCGAATGCTGTCTCCAAAGATGCGGCATTGACTCCCGGGGCAGTCAGTTGGCATTTGAGGATGTTTGAATAAGAAGGTGGTATGTCAGTAGAATTACTTGCACGTTAATGATCCCCTTCGGGGCAAAATTCTGGCAATTATTTGATAATATGACATCTTAATAATATGAATTGTGTTAACGATTCTATAATGTAGCCAATTACTGTATTTTTAAATGTTCTGAATGTTATGCAATCCCCTTTCTTTGGAGCATTTATCTGTCCATTCATCCCCCTTAATGTTTACACTCCAGAGACGCTGACACATATGTTAGAGATTTATTTGAAGCGATGTATGTTACGCTTTCAATTCATATTACGAAAAACAAATGTTGAATGTACGGTATTAATTTTACTAATATTTCTACAAGCACTTCTTCAAATATTACGAACAATTCCATGGGTTCGTTATTGCTGTGATAGCCAAGAATGCTAGCCACTACGCAACGGGGCGGGCACTTCCATGGGGATAAAGCTCATATATCATACGCTAGAAATTATCGTCTGCAGCCCTTACTTGAATTAAAACAGATAACACACACTAATACAGTCATCACAATTAACACCGGTTATCAGAGAGATTCTACACACACACAAAGTACACGGGGCTACATGACCGCGTTGTCACAGCACCTAAACTAAGGAACCAACCAACCAAGATATTCGGTTCACCACGGCATATTGTTTCACTTACCGACGTAGTGGACTTAGCAGCTCGATTTACTGCCACTTGGCAGCTTTGACAGGAGATCGATTTAAATATGACGTGGTGTACTGAATATTTTAGCGTGCACTGCTTCAAATAGTGTTTACTAAAACATCAGTGATTAACTAAAACTATAGTGATGTCATAGTTGGTAATTATTCTTCCTCCTCCTCCTTGACTATCCTTTCCATTCTCGCCAGGGGGCACGAGCCATAGTTTGATTAACGCTGCAATATGTGAACGCTTCTCTTGTTAAATATTCAAGAATAAAATGAGAACGGAATTAATGTAGGTGATTTATAGAGCACGCATCCTCCCTCTTCTCTCCACCACCAGACATGAGACTGCGAGTCGGTGAGAAGGCAGTCGACCTCTGCTGAAAATATCCGAAAATAATCCAATAGAACATAACTTTCTGTTAGTGTTTGTCTGATTGTAGTTGATGTGTAGTTTCTAAAGCTTACAAATCTCTGCACTTTAAAATGGGGGTATTAAAAGTAAATAGTACCTCTGCTTAAGAATTAGGACAGTTTTCACTTGTAAGACCTATTCTGGAATATGCCTCGGTGGTTTGTGATCCTTATCAAGTAGGGCTCATCAATGAGTTGGAAATGGTTCATGGATAGGCCGCTAGAATTTCAGTGACTTAAATCCCAGGAGCAGTGTGACCCGTATGTTAAAGAAACTTGGGTGGAAATTGCTTTAGTCTAGGACAATAAATTCTAGACTCTACGCTATGTACAACACGTATACAAATCAATCAGCATGGGGTGAGTTTAGCAAACGTATGGGAAAACCCACTTAGATGAGTAGGGGTGATCATTCTTTCAAAGTTACTGGCCGACCTCAGCGTGTAAATTATGCTAAATATTCTTTCATAAACATTGCATCCGTGGCTTAGGCGGCAGCACGCCGGCCTCTCACCGCTGGGTCCGTGGTTCAAATCCCGGTCACTCCATGTGAGATCTGTGCTGGACAAAACGGAGGCAGACAGGTTTTTCTCCGGGTACTCCGGTTTTCCCTGTCAAACTTGCATTCCAGCAACACTCTCCACTATCATTTCATTTCATCTGTCATTCATTTAAACATTGCCCCAGAGGAGTGCGTCAGGCCTCGGCAGCCGGCACCGTTCAAACCTTCGCCGCTAGATGGGGGCTTCATTCATTCCATTCCTGACCCGGTCGGAGACTGGAAGCAGGCTGTGGATTCTTTCGTAAACCGTGCCATTGAAAACTGGAACACTCTACCTTCCGTAATCTTAGAGCCTTTCCCCAAGCGTATTGGTGTGTTTAAGAAAAGACTGACATTCGTGTAAATACTCCAGTTTAATTGTTATTGAATTGATATGTAGGCTGTTGTTTATTTGTCATTTATACCCAATTTGACACCGGGGAACACACCCCTAATTGCAAATAAATGAATGAATGAATGAATGATTGATGCATGCTATACTTGAGACATATTTTTAATAATTCACCATGGATGCCAGGATTCGATTCCGAGCTCTGTCAAGAAATTTAATTCTTGTCTGAGGACTGGAACGAGGCACACTCAGCCTCGTGAGGCAAAACCGAGAAGAGGCGGGTTCGATTCATACCTCATCCATCCTGGAAGTTGTTTTCCGTGGTTTACCACTTCTACTCCAGGGAAATGCCGGGATGGTCTCTAACTTAAGGTAAAAAACAGACGTTTTTAACAAATCGTCTCCTAATTAAATGATTTTAAAGATGAATCGATTATATACCAGCTTTCACTTACATTTTTAGCCTAATTTTCACATTTTGTAAAAATGAGGAAAAAGCAGACTTATGAGATCGATCCGGGAAAATGTGTGTCTGTCTGTCTGTCCTTCTGTCCGTCTGTCTGTCTGTCTGTCTGTCTGTGTGAGTGTGTGTGTGTGTGTGTGTGTCCCCTATCAACTCCTAAACGGCTGCAACAATCGAAACAAAATTAGTTATGAGTAAAGATATCTCAATGCCGTATTTGAAAATATTGTCAGTACTACCAACTGCTGAAAAATCGCAATTGAAATTTGATCTCCATGTTGGATATCTAGGAAGGAATGCATAGGAGCTATTTAAAAATTGGCACACGTATAGATAGTAATATTTCAGTTTAATTTCCAGGAAGCCATTCATGTCAGTGTTGCCAAACTGATTCTAAGCCTGCTGATAGGTCCAATTTTTAAATGCATATAACTTCTACACTATCAATTGGAATTCAACCAAACTTCGTATGTACTATGCGTACATAAACAGATATGACTGAGCGTATTCTTAAGAGCCACCAGGGCTGCCAACTGGTAATGAATGCTCACAATTTCATCCAAATACCAATATATCAGAAAGTATGCAAGCCGACAGATTTAAACTATGCTCACGTATAGTACCTGACATTCTAGATTAATTTGGAGTAACTAATATACGTCAGTGCTGCCAACATGATTCTAAGCCTGCTGATAGGTCCAATTTTAAAATGCGTGTAACTTCTATACTATCTAATCGATTTCATTCAAAATTGGCACAACAATAGATCAGATTATTTCAGATTATTTCTGACCAACACTTGCATGGCATTGTTGCCAACATGATTTTACGTGCGCTGTTAGATCCAATGTATAACTGCATGTAACGTCCATGCTATCCATTGGACTTCAACCAAATGTTGTATTCTGTACCTTAAGAGATGGAACTAAGAATATATTCAGCCACCAGGGCTGCCAACTGTAGTGCTCTATTAGGCTACATTATGCCAGATATACTGTATTTCGAACAAATTAGAAATTTCGATATTACCAACTTAATTTCGTCATTCTTCTAGATCATATATATTAATCCTTGGCACGAACCTTAAATTTTAAGAAAAGTAGGTTCTTTAGTTCGTCACGTAACTTCTTGTTTCTTTAGCTTTTAATGTGTTCCATTTTTGCCTCCATCATAATGATATTTCGTGTTTGACGGGTGTTAGTGTCAGTAAATTAACCAACTTTCCTATCATCAGCTTTTAAGCCTGAGCGGTATTTCTCATGTCATATGGCGGTATTGAAATAAAAACTCCAAAATACCAGTATACTGTGCATTTATTCCTCGCAATAGACTTGTGAACTGAGAAACGTTCGTAACACTTCCCTCAGAATTAGTCAAAACATCCGTCGTCAGAAATATTTATTAAATCTATGTGAAGAATTGCTTAAGAGAGTCAAGATTAAAAAGAAACTCGAAACGTTTAAGAAAACGTTTCTTTACAAAACTTTGAAACGTTTTTAGAAAAACGTTTGATTAAAGAAAACGTTTTCTATGAGACGGTTTTAAACATTTAATTTTAAAAAAAGTTTTCTACGAGACAGTTTTAATTTTTTTTTTAAATTCTATGAGACTGTTTCAGACGTTTAATTAAAGAACGTTTTCTATGTGGCGGTTTTAAACGTTTAATAAAAACAATTTCTATAAGACGGTTTTAAACTTTAAATTTAAAAAAATTATATGAGACGGTATTAAACAATTAATTTTTAAAACGTTTTCTATGAGACGGTTTTAAACGTTTAATAAAATACAATTTCAATGAGACAGTTTAAAACGTTTAATTGGAAAAACGTTTTCTGTGAGACGGTTTTAAACGTTTAATAAAATACAATTTCAATGAGACAGTTTAAAACGTTTAATTGGAAAAACGTTTTCTGTGAGACGGTTTTAAACGTTTAGTTTTAAAAAAGGTTTTCTATGAGACGGTTTTAAACGTTAAATTTAAAAATCGTTTTCTAAGAGTTGTCTTTAAACGTTTAATAAAAGAAATATTTTATATGAGGCGAATGTAAACGTTTTCTCTCAGACGGTTTTAAACGTTTAGTTAAAAAAAAACGTTTTCTATGAGACGGTTTCACACGTTTAATTGGGACATCGCAAAACGTTTCTGATCGTGAGCCCTAGTCCCGACTGACAGACAGTTCGAAAGACCCTTCGGAACGAGAAAATAGAACGCTCATTAATTATAACAACATGATATCTCAAAAATGTATAATTATCCGTATCAATAAGGATGGTTTTAAAGTGTATTTGGATCATTGGGGTTCCTGATAGTTACACTGATTTGATGTGCAGGCCCAGAAATTTTGTGTATAAGGCGCCGCTTGAATATTCTCAATTTCGATCCCTGGCGTTTTTGAATGGTATGGACTCCGTCTTGAGGAAAGAATTCCTGATGAAAATTAATAAATGTAAAACAAAAATATTGGAATGCAGCCGAAATAAATCAGAAACCTCTATGGACATCAAATTGGCAGGTGAAAAACTAAAGGAGGTAGGTGACTTCTGTTACTTAGGAAGCAAAATAACCAGTGATGGACGAAGCAAAGAGGCTATTGGAAGTAGGTTAGCTCAGGCAAGGAAAGCATTTCTACAGGAAAGGAATCTGTTGACATCGAATATAGATTTAGGTTTAGAAAGTCATTTTTGAGAGCGTTTGTCTGGAGCGTGGCACTCTATGGAAGTGAAACTTGGACTATTGGTGCAGCAGAAAAGAGGAGAAATGAAGCCTTTGAAATGTGGTGTTACAGGAGAATGATGAAAATCAGATGGGTAGATAGAGTTACAAACGGAGAGGTATTAAGACTAGTGGGAGAGGAGAGATGTTTCTGGCGACTGCTAATGAAGAGAAGAGATTTATTTATTTATTTCGTATAGCAAAACAAGGATACATTATAAATACATATATCTTCCAATTTTATATACATTATTTACAGATCGATTATACACATTCAAAACTTAAAAGAGAAGAGATAGGTTGGTAGGACACATAGTAAGACACCCAGGAATAGCAAGCTTAGTTATGGAAGGAAGGGTCGAGGACAAGAACTGTAGGGGTAGACCAAGGTTAGAATATGTTAAACAGATTGCCTCGGATGTAGGATGTGGTAGCTATGTAGAGATGAAACGATTAGCTCAGGACAGGGAGGCGTGGGTAGCTGCATCAAACCAGCCAAAAACTGAAGACTCAAACAACAACAACAACAACAACAACAACGTTCTTGATGTATGGAAAGGAAGGTTTTGTTTCTTGTTGTTTTGGATGTTTGATGTAGGGGCTTGGACATCATGGCAATTTCAACCTCGTGTGCCTTTGTGTATAGAATTTGTATGATAATTTGCAATATTATGGTGTCTGTTGTGGTGCGTGAATTTCTTAATGAGGTGAGGATTGCGAAGGACATGGCCTTGAATTAGGAACTATCCCGTCATATGCCTCCAGTTAAGTGTGGCAGCCAGTGTGGCTGAACTGGAAATCATAACTACCTCTTCTCAATTCAGCACACGAGACCCTTGCTACACTTAACACCAGAATTAAATATCATGGCTGAGCCGAGTATCAAACCTGGGCCCTAAGGATCACAACCAAGAACGCTAACCACCACACCACGAAGTGATCTTTGTTTTTCCTCCACAGAACGGCAGTTTTTGATACTCGTGATACTTTACTTTGTCGGTGTGGTAGTAGGTATCATGGAGTAGAGTAAATTTAACATTTCCTCTTGTAGGCTATTTTCTTGCAACCACCTAATTCATCCTTGTTCTTAATGAAGGACGTCTTCCTTAATGAATATTTGCATCAGCAAGCGCTGTTTATTCTGTTGTATGAACAGAACAGAAAGTAGTCTATTTCACTAACAAATAGCACCCTTGTCACGCATTGATTTATTCCGTCATCCTTATCCTCCTAAAAGTCCCTTGATTGTAGTCACTGACCTGAACACTTCAATCCTTGAAAGATGTAGCCTAAGAATGTTTTCGAATGCAAATTACAAACATCCTTAAATAATTATAATAAATGACACTTCCAATTTAAAAATCCCTCAGTATGCCTTCCTTTGAAGGGGAAGCAAAACCGGCGGACTTATGTCATAGATTTAAGGCATGTAAAAGAACCTTCCACTAATAACAATTTGTATGGAGCAAAATTGGAGGTTAGATTTGATTAACGCTCTATTAGTTCCAACGTTCGTCACCAGGTGCTGGTTGCGGTGGCATATAGTAGCCAAGTTCACAGCTAAGGGTCGTTGACGGTAGCATTTGGCAGCAAAAGTACGAGCTACTTGAAATTGATCGTCTGCAGTCCCTACCTCAGTTAACACATACTAATACAGTCGTCACAATTACACCGGTTATCAGACAGATTCTACACACACACAAAGTACATGGGGCTACATGACCGCGTTGTAGCTGCCCCTAAACTGAGGAACCAACCAAAACTTCCAATTTTCAAATGGGTACTTCCAACAGGATGAAGAAAAATATGCCACTCATAAAAAAGCTCTAATTGGTGAGTTGGATACGTTACTTTTTGTTTTAATATATGTTCTGGACATGTTACAATTGAAACTTATTTAGTAGACAAAAAAAACGGCTTAGAAATAGTTTATTATTTATTATTATTGTTGTTGTTGTTCGAGTCTTCAGTCTTTGACTGGTTTGATGCAGCTTTCCATGCCTCCCTGTCCTGAGCTAATCGTTCCATCTCTACATAGCTTCCACACCCTACATCCGAGGCAATCTGTTTAATATATTATAACCTTGGTCTACCCCTACAGTTCTTGTCCTCGATCCTTCCTTCCATAACTAAGCTTGCTATTCCTGGGTATTTTAGTATGTGTCTTACCAACCTATCTCTTCTCTTCATTAGCAGTCGCCAGAAACATCTCTCCTCTCTCATTAGTCATAATACCTCTTCGTTTGTAACCAAACCCTATCTACCCATCTGATCTTCATCATTCCCCTGTAACACCACATTTCAAACGCTTCAATTCTCCTATTTTCTGCTGCACCAATAGTCCAAGTTTCACTTCCATAGAGTGCCTCGCTCCAGACGAAGGCCTTCAAAACTGACCTTCTAATACCTAAATCTATTGAACCCTTGCAAAGAAGCATATGAGACTCAGATTCGGGGCGTAACAGGTCATATTCGTAAGTTGCTGTCAGGGCGCTTCATTAACTTGCAGGGTAACATATAACAAAATAACATGCAGGAAAGAGTGAAGCCAGGGTTAAAACAACTGAATTTAATAACAAATCACCATATTTACACATAAACAATTAACAACAAAAACTCCCAACTGACTCCCGCTTAATAAAAATGCCAAAAAAACTTAGGCGATATCTCTGGAGAGATTAATTACCTGGACCAAGTGTCCTTAAATAAAACGATACCAAAAGTGATCATATAAGTGCGTACGCCGTTCTACATGCACCACGATGTGTACATTGAATGCGTGATTCGTTATCATCCAGAATGACCCTTCAGACAACGAATCCGCATTTCCTAGAGCTAGACAGACACAAGGGAACACAACTACAATACATTAAATTAAACCGACACTTCCTAAATTTACTATAAACAAACACAAAATTTCCGTGTGAAATTGGACTTGAATTGCCGTAGCAACATTTACTGCCTAAAATCTTAGGACTTCTCACACAAATCAACACAAGTACATTAACACGTGACCAATAGAAAAAATACTCAAATGACCGCTGTCAAAATTTACAAATACTCTACCACTACACCAAACGGGTGTGACAAACAAAATTACATGAAATCGAGTCATCAACAAAGCAATAGGCAAACAGCCAACATTTACGTTAATCACAATATTCTTATCCATACAAGGTACAACAATCCGTTACACACATGGCGAACTCCCCAATTAATTATGGCTTAAAATTAGCCTTCACAATGAACAGGTTTGCTGCATGAAAGCTTACAGGGTTCAGTCGGACAAAAGGACTGCCTATCAAAATAAGTCACAGGCAAAACGGGCGGTTTGTGGAACTCTGCATGTCTGTCAACCCACGTGTCAATAACCTCGACCTCCCAGAGCATGGGGTCGAACCTCGAAGAAATGTGCCCCAAAGCACAATAATACGTGTGTGTCAGAAAAACATATGGACAAGAATCAGCAGTCTCCCAAGAGCACTCTGTCTTTCCATCTAAAATACAACAGCAGCAAAAATATATAAGGGCGGTAGGACAACTACCCCCTCCTCACGTAGAATCAACACACACAAGACACATCAACACACACTTAATCACACGTATGGGTTGTGACAGACCCTGAAATAAAAGACACAAATAATATCCACATGCTGGCGCCATCGTTCTATGCCGTGACTAGTCACCTGAAGAGGACTCAAGAAAATCTATCAAATTAGAACGAAGGTGTTCTACAATTACTTTTAAGTTGGTGCACTCGGCTACCCTAACATGAATAATAACCTGTTCAGCAAAATGTTTTACAGTCATTTCCTCCCATTCCTATTTCAAATATTAACGTTAATAAAGCACCATTTATCGAATGTAACGGGTTCCGCAATTGCAAGGATAAAATCACGCACGCACGCCGCGTACATTACACATGACTCAAGAAAAAAAATCAAAATATCAACAAACACATTGGCCACGCGCCAACGGACATTTAAACATATAGTGTCGGTACAAGAAAAACGGCTATAAAAACAAGAAAGAAAAACATGACTATTTACAAAGTTCCCCGGCCAAATCTAACTACATAATTGAAATAATCCAATTTTAGTACATCACCGCTTCTGCATGTAGGACTAAGGACATCCTCCTCAACCCATTGCCCTATGGACAATTTAGCACTCCATAGTAGTCGTCTGCGTTGATTTCTTGAAGCTCATCCCAACTTCAAACCACGTGCTGATCATCTTGGTCTCGACTCCTTGGCAGAAAAGTTCAATGTTAAATATTTGCCTATCTATAATCGCTTGCAGGCTACTCAGTTCACCCACAATTGTCCTACTGCGATTAATAGCGAAGACTGGCCCTAATTATATCGCACATACGCACTATAAAAACACACATACAATACACACAATTTATACATAAAATATACATCTCGAGTCCGCGCCACTGGCTCGTTAACAAGTTCAAAATCCTGGCTGCACCTGCAGTCGCTATCTCGTCTGGTATTTCCGTCCCGTCTTGGACTTCGGTTCTGGTAAGCGCTAATTAGGGTGATACGATACTTCCCCCTTAAAGTTGAACTCGTCGTCTTTAAAAGAATGTTACAGTTTATCACGCGCTGGCGTGAAATATTTAGATCACACAATTTAGTTGATTTTAGAACAAAATGTATTATAGCTTTTAAAATTCGATATTGCAAACGCTGCGACTTTAGCTCCCCAGAGCTCAGAAAATAAATTAGCTTCACTGATTTTAGAGCGTAAAAATCACATTTTGAACTGGCGTGGAGTATGCCTCTGAAGGCTCCACAAGTTAAGTACTCCGATAAATTCGAGCGTCAAAATCACACTTCAAACTGGCGTGGAGTATGCCTCTGAAGGCTCCACACAATAAGACTTAGATAAATTCGAGCGTCAAAATCACATTTTGAACTGGCGTGGAGTATACATCTGAAGGCTCCACACAATAAGACTTAGATAAATTCGAGCGTCAAAAATCACACTTCAAACTGGCGTGGAGTATGCCTCTGAAGGCTCCACAAGAATAGATTTAGATTGGCGTCAGGCCAAACTATTTATGAGAAACTGACAAGGGCGGCGGAGTGGGGCGGAGTCGGATAAAAACTTCCAGAGTTTTTGTCTCACAAAGATGGGGCTAGTGTCATTCTTCTCCAAATAAATCCAACGTCTCAAATTACTCGAGCGGAGATTAATCCGTTCGGCGGTTCCTTAGATACACACTTCCGCGCGCTTTTTACTACTGACGCCGTCCACCTCGTGGTCACAGCTTGGTCTCTTGCGATTGGCTGATTCAATCGTATGTTCGTTGAGAGGATCTCGTGATTCTTCCTTTATGTCTCCAATTTTGGTACAGTAGTTGAACAATTTGGCCTTGAACTCGACTAATTCTGGCCGTCCCCCAGGAATAGCTACCAACTCAGCTTCTGTTGCAATCATTACGAAATGCTGGCCTCCCTAATATCCAAGTCGACTTCCTTATGTGCTGCCTAGGCCGTAGTAATAATAATAATAAATATGAATACTTATTTATCGAAGATCAATAAGGGTTCATTTATCCTCAGCAAGGTTTTGAAATTCGAAACAATTTATTGGTTTGGATTTCAAAAACAAAATCCACTGTAGTAACAACACATCTCTTTAAATCTCACTCAGCTGCTCGAGCGTATGCCCCTCTGGCTCAATTAGTGTGCTCCCTTCTCGCTGGAATGTCATTCATATTTTCTCTAGGTCTCCCCCTTCTCCTCACGTAGTTGCCACTCCCGTCGTCTCAGCTGCTCGTTGTTTACAAACAAAGTGCGTACTCACGCGCTCCCCGTGGATTTGAGTGTTTGCTTTCAAAAAAAAAATTTTTTGCAATACAGATTCTGCACATATCATCTTTCCTAATCATCAAATGGTTCCCTTCTGTAGTACGGTTTCAAATTGGCGCTATTAAAAACAGATTTTGCACCAGTGCTCACTTCTTCTAATCTGTAGGCATTGTTACCCAGATTCTTAATTACCCGGAACGGGCCAATGAATTTCGGACAGAACTTGGCGAAGACTTTGTTCTTAGGGTCGTAGATTGGTGGTCTACGAACCAGCACTAATTCTTGTTCTTGTAACTCTCGGTGAAACTTCTTTCCTCGGTACCGTCTCAGCCTTCGGTCCGCTTGGTTCCTCATGTGCTCTCTCGTTCGCTGGATTCGCAAATCATGCGCTAATAATGGATCCCTTGGGCAAGGAATGATCTTGTCCCAAGTTCTTTCCGGCAACCTGTTGTGGTGTACAATCAGTGGGACTTGACCCGTCGACTCGTGCTTAGTAGTGTTCATGCACATCTCAATTTCCCCTACTTTGTCTACCCATTTATTGTGTTCGTTAGGAATCATTACTCTGTAGTATTTAGCGACACAGCGAATTGTTCTTTCGCTCGGATTTCCACAAGGATGACGAATACTTGAAAATATGTGTTTTATTCCTAGGCTCTCCAAACCTTGCCTAAAAACATTGCTCGTGAAATAGGTACCGTGATCTGATAGAATGGATTCCGGCTTCCCAAGCATCGGAATGACTTTGTTCTTAATTCGACTAAGGACTTGTCCTGATGTCGTCTTCTGAATAGGACATAGCACGACCATCTTCGAAAATACATCGACACATACCAAGAGGTGTCGGCATCCACGCTTTCCTTTTACTAAAGGACCAAAGTAATCAATCGCGAGCATCTCGCATGGTTTCTGCGGTAATAGTGGTCTTGGAGGTTGTTTCAGAATAAAGTTGTTCGGCTTTGTGCGCTGACAAGCGTCACACGTTCTAATTACTTCAACAATGGTGAATCTCATCTTGGGCCAAGTAAAGGTCTCCCCTATCGTAGCTTCAGTCTTATCCGTGCCGATATGTGCTAGGCTCTCGTGAACATGCCAAGTTAATCCCCTCTGTAGTGATGCTGGAACTAAGATCCGCAGTTTAGTATGATGCTCATCCACGTACTTATGTAACAAGTTATTCAAGTAGTGAAATCTCGCTTGTTTAGCACTGGCTTCCCGGTACTCCGGTGAATTTGGTTGTAACTCCTTCCTATAGAATTTTATCATCATCATCATCCATGGGTCAGCTTCTTGCTCCTTCCGAATATCCTTCAATCTTGCCAAAAACTCACGAGTCTTAGGTGTCAAGGTAATATTAAGAACTTCCGCTGTTACTTCGTTTCCGTCCTCAGGGTTTCTACTCAAGGCATCTGGTATGACGTTCAATTTCCCAGGACAATGCTCTATTGTGATGTCAAACTGCTGTATGTAGATGGACCAGCGCGTAACTCTCTCACTTGCTATTGTTGTCTTAAATAAAAATGTCAGTGCATGGTGGTCGGTTCTAACAATGATGGAATAACCATAGATCATCTTGCGCCACTGTTGGAGAGAATATAGAATTGCTAGTAGCTCAAGTTCCGTAACTGTGTAGTTCCTCTCATGTTTCCGTAATTTACGACTCGTAAATGCCAAATAGGATTTCTTCTTGGGTTCTTCAGCGTCCTCTTGGTACAGCATAGCACCAATCCCAATTAACGAAGCATCTGCTATGATAAATTGTTTCTCAAAATCCGGATATCCAAGTTTCACACAGTTTTCCAATAAATCCTTCGTTGCTTTAAAAGACCTGTCGCACTCCTCGTTCCACGACCATCGATTCGCTTTCTTCAACATCTCCTGCATAGGCGCTACTGTTTCTGTGTAACCAGGGCAATTTTCTTTGAAGAAACCTGTCACTCCCAAAAATGCTCTAACATGTTTGACTTTGGTAGGTGTGGGAAATTTCTTAATAGCATCAATCTTGGCTGGATTAGGCCGCACGCCCTCGACATCAATTATATGTCCCAAATATAAAATTTCGCTCTGGCAAAAATGTGACTTTTTTAAGTTGATCTTGAAGTTCATGGTTCTCAGGTTGTCCAGCAGTTTATTTAAATTTATCAAGTGTTCTTCCATTGTCTCAGAAGCGATTAATATGTCATCAACATATCTCGTGGTGAAGTTCTTGACCTCCTCAGTCAGATTTCTATCGAGTGCTCTAATGAGTGCACATCCCGCAGTTTTCACGCCAAAGGGCATTCGACACCAGATATAACTTTGATTATCGAATAAAAATCCCGTCAACAGTTGGGATTTTTCTTCAAGTTCAAGATGGTGGAAACTATTCGTCAAATCAACACTTGAGTATATCTTCTTCCCGCGGAAGCCTTTCAAAACATCTTTGATCCTCGGTGCTTGGTCGTGCTCAACTAGCAGTTTGCTATTTAAAACTCGCGCGTCTAGGCATAGCCTAATTGATCCGTTTGGCTTGGTCACAGCCAATATTGCGTTCAGATAAGGAGTTGCAGTTTTCCTTATCATGCCAGAATCTAATAAGTTAGTAATAATGTCCTTCACCTGAGAAAAATGCTTCTCTGGGATCGGGTACAATTTACTTTTGAATGGGGTCCAATCTGTTACCTGCATCGCATATTGAAAATTTAAAACTTTCCCAGGTACGGTGTCAAACGCTCCTTTATGTAATCTTAAAATTTCTTCCAATCTTCTTCTATCAGATTCCCCTACGATGGCTTCCTTAATTCGCTCCTGAAGTAGAATTTCGAATTTGGTTCCGCCCATTTCTTCTTCCGCCAAATGCACCCAAAGTTCCTGCGAAATATCTCGGCTGTCCATTTCTAGCACTGCTGTCTGGTTGACTTGCTCTCCCCTCAAGATCTTATCTCCGGCCTCATTAGTGCATTCCTCAACAACCCAAGTATTGGCCTCTCTCTCCAGCGGATTCTCTTCCATATTTAAACCCACATGATCCAATCCTTCTACTAGTTTGAAGCTTACAGTGTTGTTATGTTAATCGATTACAGCATGAAAATCGCAGATGAAGTTGGCTCCTAAAATTATATTGTAGTTCATCTTTGGAATAACAATGAATGTTTGCGAAAAAGTATGGTTCAATATTTCCAGATCTAGAAACGCTTGCTGTTTACAATTCATAGTTTTGTCAGGAATGACACCTCTGACTTTCATTAGCGGTACCGGCATAATAGGAACAGTCTGTTTTCTTGCTATTTCTTTAATCAAAATTTCAGTGACTAAGCTCACCTGGCTACCTGTATCAATCAAACATCTCACCCTCATACCTCCAATATGCGCGTAAATAATTGGTAGCTGTCTGATAACATTTTCACGGTTCTTCACCACTTCCTCCAGGCAGTCGTCTGGGAATGCTACCCACTCTTCTATATTGGCCACTATCATCTCTTCTTGCTCCCTGGCGATCTCCGTTTTTAGCCTGTCTCCTTTCAGTTCATTTGGGTTTTTTTTTTTTAATCCCGGGCCCCATTAGATGTGTTTCGCCGGTTATCATTCTGTCGCTCCTGTTGCCTCAGTAAACTCTCTGCCCCCTCTCCTTGATGGTTGTCTGGGCTCTGTCTGTTCGCCATGGCACGCCCCCACTTCTCCTTCTCCGCTTCTTCATTACTTAATTGATCCAAGTATTTACGGGATTCAATATATCGTTCGTCCCAGTTATTCCTATAATCTCCTCTGTTTTCTTGGCGATAGTCCCTGCCGTTACTCCATCTACCATCTCCATTTCTTTGGTAAGGTCTACCTTGTCTCTGGTTTCCCCTCCAATTCGTGTATTCCCGCTGGTACGTCCACTGATTATTTTGGTTTTGGTTATTCTGATGATATCTCCCGCGGTTATTCTGATAATTCTGATTGTTGTTATGGAACTGGTTTCGGCCGTCAAAATCTTGTCTTCTTGGCGTGAACTGTGTCCCTGTGGACTGTGTCTTACTTTGGTTCCCCTGGCCGTGGTTATTTTGGAGTCCCTGAACTACCTCTGCCGTGTTGACACATTCCAAATTCCTTCTTCCTGTCTGTGGGCTTACCATACTCGTCTCATCTAAGTGTCTGAGTAATTCTTCGGCTTGGACTGCGGTCTGAATATTTCCTGCAACTAATAATTGTTGGATATGCATTGGGAGTTGTTTCCCGATGGTTAGAACCATATTCGGCTCGCTAGGCGGGTCATCAAAATCCCTGAATTTTACCAATTGCTGACTGAAGAATTCTGAAAAACGGGTTGGATGTGTACTGTGGTATTTGCGCGTGTACAGGTCCATTCTTAACCCCAGCTGTAACGAAGGACTCCAAAACTTCTTCAAAAACGCCTCGCGGAATTGAGCCATGTCTGTAAACGTGTACTTGAAACTTAAAAACCAGGTCAGGCTAGGTCCTTCTAAAAATTTCTCCACCATTCTTAATTGTTTCTCCGGGCCGATGTGTTGGTCATTAAAGTAGTCAGTTAATTGCCGTAGAAATGCTTTGGGAGTGGTTCCTGAATGTTCTTTAAACTTATCGGGCTTAAAATCATTACCCCGAATGACTTGGATGACTTGGGCTGGTGCCAAGTTCGGTTGCGGAGTTGAAGTCTCCCCCCTGTACTGCTGGAATGCATTAGTCGTTAGTCTGGGACTTTGACCCCGACTCGTGTCCTCAGCCAACTTCAAACCTGCCGGACTTCCAATACTTGTTTGCTTTTCCGGAATATTTTCGTTTGAAAATAATGTCGCATTCTCTAACGATCTAATCTCGTTTTTTATGATTAATTCTGAGTGTTCCTGTAATTTCGACTTCATATTTTCCTCCAGTGCCTGCATTCGCTTTAAAACTGCCAGCCTGTCTTCCTTATTCGCATGAGCCTGCTGGTCCCAATCTCGCCGGATCCTACTTTTTAAGCTATTTATTTTCTCCTCGTTCCTCTCCTGATTTTTCTCTAGCTCTTCACTTATCCGTTCCTGCGTTTTTACTAGTTGTTCTTCCAAATTATCCTGAGTTTTGACGAGCTGCTCCCCTACTTCTTGTCTTATGACCTCTTGTGTGTTTATTAGCTGGCCTTCCATCTCTTTTCTTATGATCTCTTGTGTTCTGCCTAATTGCTCCTCTAAATTTTCCCGCAAGTGTATCCGCTCGGTTTCAGCCTTAACTTCGACTTTATCTATTTCCTTTATTAATTCCAGCACGTTGTTATCTACCGAATTAATTTGCTGCTGTAGTTTCTCTTGGGTTTTCTTCACTCCCGCGGTGTTACTGACACATGCTGCCTCTATCTGCTTGAGTTTATCTGCCACCATCTCGTCAAATTGTACTAATTTGTTATCAAATTTCGCCTCCAATTTCTTCATTTCGCCTAACTGTTTGATGTTGTTTTCCGCAACCTCGCCTGCCAGTTTCTCTACTTTTTGAACGCTCTGATTAATATCATTTGTGATTTTTCCTAACTGTTCGGTTTGTGTTACCGCCTGTTGTGACAATTTGTGGTTTAGTTCATTGAATTGTTTGTCAGTGTCTAATTTCTGGACTTCTAACTGGACCGAAATGTTACCGCTCATATCAAGTAATTGTTTTTCACTATGCTCACGCTGAGCTTCTAATTGTTCTTTTAATTGTTCTTCCGTCTTTACGGACATCTGCACTAATTGTTCTTTCGTTTTCGCGGACATCTGTTCTAATTGTTCCTCCGTTTTCGCGGCCATTTGGATCGACATCTGTTCTAACAATGCCTTAATTTCATCAACGATCGCCATTTCACACACACAAATATATTCAGAGAAAAACAGGGTTATGGGCTAAGGTTTCAGCCCTATACGCACATACATGTCACACATTTAAATATTACTGGCTCTAATTTAATGAAAATTTCAGTAACAAAATTTACTGAATACAATGACACTTATTCCCAAACAACAAAATAACCCCTAGTGATCTGCTTTTAAATTCCTAACCAACAGAATTTACGAAACACCAATTAACCGAAGTCAATTAAATGTCGAATATAAGGCAACATCTTCCTGCTTTGACTGAGTTCATTAATAATGCAAATTTCTAATTTTAATGTGGGCGCCAGAACAAGTTTATAACAAATACCAAATCAAATTCTAACCTTGTTCAATATTTCTAACTTTAGGAACTCAGTGATTTTACTAATGCACATGGCGGTACAACATCGCCTCCATTTACTGAATTTACATGTCCGCTTGACCTGGCATCATTTCTCAACGAAATAAATATGAGATCAGCGAAGCAACAACAACAACAATCCCCACTTGGGCAGCCATTTTTGTTTTATGAACCCTTGCAAAGAAGCATATGAGACTCAGATTCGGGGCGTAACAGGTCATATTCGTAAGTTGCTGTCAGGGCGCTTCATTAACTTGCAGGGTAACATATAACAAAATAACATGCAGGAAAGAGTGAAGCCAGGGTTAAAACAACTGAATTTAATAACAAATCACCATATTTACACATAAACAATTAACAACAAAAACTCCCAACTGACTCCCGCTTAATAAAAATGCCAAAAAAACTTAGGCGATATCTCTGGAGAGATTAATTACCTGGACCAAGTGTCCTTAAATAAAACGATACCAAAAGTGATCATATAAGTGCGTACGCCGTTCTACATGCACCACGATGTGTACATTGAATGCGTGATTCGTTATCATCCAGAATGACCCTTCAGACAACGAATCCGCATTTCCTAGAGCTAGACCGACACAAGGGAACACAACTACAATACATTAAATTAAACCGACACTTCCTAAATTTACTATAAACAAACACAAAATTTCCGTGTGAAATTGGACTTGAATTGCCGTAGCAACATTTACTGCCTAAAATCTTAGGACTTCTCACACAAATCAACACAAGTACATTAACACGTGACCAATAGAAAAAATACTCAAATGACCGCTGTCAAAATTTACAAATACTCTACCACTACACCAAACGGGTGTGACAAACAAAATTACATGAAATCGAGTCATCAACAAAGCAATAGGCAAACAGCCAACATTTACGTTAATCACAATATTCTTATCCATACAAGGTACAACAATCCGTTACACACATGGCGAACTCCCCAATTAATTATGGCTTAAAATTAGCCATCACAATGAACAGGTTTGCTGCATGAAAGCTTACAGGGTTCAGTCGGACAAAAGGACTGCCTATCAAAATAAGTCACAGGCAAAACGGGCGGTTTGTGGAACTCTGCATGTCTGTCAACCCACGTGTCAATAACCTCGACCTCCCAGAGCATGGGGTCGAACCTCGAAGAAATGTGCCCCAAAGCACAATAATACGTGTGTGTCAGAAAAACATATGGACAAGAATCAGCAGTCTCCCAAGAGCACTCTGTCTTTCCATCTAAAATACAACAGCAGCAAAAATATATAAGGGCGGTAGGACAACTACCCCCTCCTCACGTAGAATCAACACACACAAGACACATCAACACACACTTAATCACACGTATGGGTTGTGACAGACCCTGAAATAAAAGACACAAATAATATCCACATGCTGGCGCCATCGTTCTATGCCGTGACTAGTCACCTGAAAAGGACTCAAGAAAAATCTATCAAATTAGAACGAAGGTGTTCTACAATTACTTTTAAGTTGGTGCACTCGGCTACCCTAACATGAATAATAACCTGTTCAGCAAAATGTTTTACAATCATTTCCTCCCATTCCTATTTCAAATATTAACGTTAATAAAGCACCATTTATCGAATGTAACGGGTTCCGCAATTGCAAGGATAAAATCACGCACGCACGCCGCGTACATTACACATGACTCAAGAAAAAAAATCAAAATATCAACAAACACATTGGCCACGCGCCAACGGACATTTAAACATATAGTGTCGGTACAAGAAAAACGGCTATAAAAACAAGAAAGAAAAACATGACTATTTACAAAGTTCCCCGGCCAAATCTAACTACATAATTGAAATAATCCAATTTTAGTACATCACCGCTTCTGCATGTAGGACTAAGGACATCCTCCTCAACCCATTGCCCTATGGACAATTTAGCACTCCATAGTAGTCGTCTGCGTTGATTTCTTGAAGCTCATCCCAACTTCAAACCACGTGCTGATCATCTTGGTCTCGACTCCTTGGCAGAAAAGTTCAATGTTAAATATTTGCCTATCTATAATCGCTTGCAGGCTACTCAGTTCACCCACAATTGTCCTACTGCGATTAATAGCGAAGACTGGCCCTAATTATATCGCACATACGCACTATAAAAACACACATACAATACACACAATTTATACATAAAATATACATCTCGAGTCTGCGCCACTGGCTCGTTAACAAGTTCAAAATCCTGGCTGCACCAGCAGTCGCTATCTCGTCTGGTATTTCCGTCCCGTCTTGGACTTCGGTTCTGGTAAGCGCTAATTAGGGTGATACGATACTTCCCCCTTAAAGTTGAACTCGTCGTCTTTAAAAGAATGTTACAGTTTATCACGCGCTGGCGTGAAATATTTAGATCACACAATTTAGTTGATTTTAGAACAAAATGTATTATAGCTTTTAAAATTCGATATTGCAAACGCTGCGACTTTAGCTCCCCAGAGCTCAGAAAATAAATTAGCTTCACTGATTTTAGAGCGTAAAAATCACATTTTGAACTGGCGTGGAGTATGCCTCTGAAGGCTCCACAAGTTAAGTACTCCGATAAATTCGAGCGTCAAAATCACACTTCAAACTGGCGTGGAGTATGCCTCTGAAGGCTCCACACAATAAGACTTAGATAAATTCGAGCGTCAAAATCACATTTTGAACTGGCGTGGAGTATACATCTGAAGGCTCCACACAATAAGACTTAGATAAATTCGAGCGTCAAAAATCACACTTCAAACTGGCGTGGAGTATGCCTCTGAAGGCTCCACAAGAATAGATTTAGATTGGCGTCAGGCCAAACTATTTATGAGAAACTGACAAGGGCGGCGGAGTGGGGCGGAGTCGGATAAAAACTTCCAGAGTTTTTGTCTCACAAAGATGGGGCTAGTGTCATTCTTCTCCAAATAAATCCAACGTCTCAAATTACTCGAGCGGAGATTAATCCGTTCGGCGGCTCCTTAGATACACACTTCCGCGCGCTTTTTACTACTGACGCCGTCCACCTCGTGGTCACAGCTTGGTCTCTTGCGATTGGCTGATTCAATCGTATGTTCGTTGAGAGGATCTCGTGATTCTTCCTTTATGTCTCCAATTTTGGTACAGTAGTTGAACAATTTGGCCTTGAACTCGACTAATTCTGGCCGTCCCCCAGGAATAGCTACCAACTCAGCTTCTGTTGCAATCATTACGAAATGCTGGCCTCCCTAATATCCAAGTCGACTTCCTTATGTGCTGCCTAGGCCGTAGTAATAATAATAATAAATATGAATACTTATTTATCGAAGATCAATAAGGGTTCACTATATTCGATGTCAACAGATTCCTTTTCTGTAGAAATGCTTTCCTTGCCTGAGCTAACCTACTTTTTATATCCTCTTTGCTTCGTCCATCACTGGTTATTTTGCTTCCTAAGTAGCAGAATTCTCCTACTTCCTTTAGTTTTTCACCTGCCAATTTGATGTCTATAGAGGATTCTGATTTATTTCGGCTGCATTCCAATATTTTTGTTTTACATTTATTAATTTTCATCATGATTTTTTTCCTCAAGACGGAGTCCATACTATTCAAAAACTCATTCAAATCCTCAGGCGTGTCGGCCATGTCATCGGCAAATTTTCAGAGTTGAAATTATTTCTCCTTGAATCTTCAGTCCCACTTCAAATTTTTCTACAATTTCCTTCATTGTTCGTTCAATGTAAAGATTGAAAAGTATGAGTGATAAGTTGCAGCCTTGCCTTACACCTTTCTGAATACCAGCTTCTCTCTCATGTTCTTCAGCTCGAATGACTGCTGTCTGGTTTCTGTATAGATTGTAGATCACCCTCCTATCCCTGTACTTTATTCCAATCGTTTTCAAAATGTCAAAAAATATAGTCCAATCAACGTTATCAAACGCCTTTTCTAAGTCTACAAATGCCATGAACGTTCTCTTATCTTTCCTTATTCTACCTTACAAAATCAGCCTAAGACTTAGTACAGCTTCCCTTGTTCCTACATTTCTCCTGAAACCAAACTGGTCTTCTTGCAACTCCGTTTCTATCTGGCTTTCCATCCTCTTGTAAATTATTCTTGACAGGATCTTTGAAGCATGAGTAATCCAGCTGATTGTACGGTAATCTTCACATCTGTCAGCTCCCACTTTCTTCGGTATAGGGATGATAACATTCTTCTTGAAATCTGAGGGTACCTCACCTGTCTCATAAATCCTACACACCAAGTGAAATAACCTGACCAGACCTTCATCTCCTATTCAGCGTAGCAACTCAATTAGTATATCATCTATGCCTGGTGCTTTGTTCCTGCTTAAGTCTTCCAATGCTCTATCAAATTCTAATCTCAATATTAAATCTCCTTTTGCATCCTCATGAATTTCCTCCTCCCTCAATCTCCTTTCCCTTATAAAAACACTCTATGTAAGCTTTCCATCTCTCAACATTTTCTTCCCTATCTGTTAGAGGCTTTCCATGTGTGTCCTTAATATTACAGCTCTTAGTCTTCTCTTCCCCAAAAGTATTCTTAATCCTTCGATAATCTGTGTCTACTTTTCCTCATTTCAGACTGTTTTCTATACCTGCACATTTCTCTTTCAACCATTCTTCTTTCGCTTCCTTGCACTTCTCGTTAACCTCATTCCTCAGACGTCTGTATTCTGCTTTCCCCTTTTCATATCTTACATTCTTGTGTTTCCGCCTTTCATCCATCTATTCTAGTATATCTTGAGTGATCCACGGTTTTCTACATATTCTTTCTTTCCTATCAATGTTTTCTTCTGCGGATTTTGTTAATTCACGCTTCAAAAGTGCCCATTCGTCTGCAATTGAAGTTTGTTTAGGGTTTTTCATTAGTCCTTCCTCTTAACTATTCTTGAATCTTTCGTTTACATCCTTCTCTTTCAGTCTGTCTATTGCCCACCTTTTTGGCTTTTGACTTTTCTTCAGTTTATTCAACTTTAATCTGCATTTCATAACAACCAGATTGTGGTCAGAGTTTATGTCAGCACCGGGATATGTTTTACAATCCAAAATCTGGTTTCGAAACCTCTGCTTGACCATAATGAAGTCGATTTGGTAACGCCCTGTATCTCCTGGTCTCATCCAAGTTTATATTCTTCTATTGTGGTTATTGAATAAGGTGTTAGCTATGACCAACTCATGCTCTGTGCAGAATTCAATCAGCATGTTTCCTCGATCATCCGAAATCTCCTACTATCTTCCATTTTCTGCCTTTCCTACCACAGCATTCCAATCTCCCAATACTATATATAACATTTTCATCACCCTTGATATTTATGGTTAATTCATTATTCCCTTCATCTCATTTTTAGCCTACTTTTCACATTTTGCAAAAATGAGGAAAAAGTAGACTTATGAGATCGATCCGGGCAAATGTGTGTCTGTCTGTCTGTCTGTCTGTCTGTATGTCTGGCTGGCTGTGTGTGTGTGTGTGTGTCCCCCATATCAACTCCTAAACGGCTGGAGCAATCGAAACAAAATTTGGTAGGAGTAAAGAACTATACCTGAATATCTCATGGCCATATTTGAAAATGATGTCAGTGCTTCCAACTGCTAAAAAAAATCGCAATTAAAATTTGAGCTCCATGTTGGATATCTTGGAAGGTATGAACGGGAGCTATTTCAAAATTGGCACACGTATAGATAATAATATTGCAGTTAAATTTCCAGGAGGCCATACATGGCAGTGTTGCCCAAATGATTATAAGCCTGCTGATAGGTCCAGTTTTTGAATGCATATAACTTCTACACTATCAATTGGAATTCAACCAAATTTCGTATGTTGTATGTGTACATAACCAGATATGACTGAGCGTATTCTTAAGACCCACCAAGGCTGCCAACTGTTAATAAATGCTCTTAATTTCTTTTATCCAAATACCAATATATCTGAAAGTATGCAAGCCGACAGCTTTAAACTATGCACACGTATAGTACCTGACATTCTATATTAATTTGGAGAAACTTATATACGTCAGTGCTACCAACATGATCCGAAGCCTGCTGAGAGGTCCAACTTTAAATACGTGTAACTTCCATACTATCATTTGGATTTCAACCAAATTTCGTATGTGCTATGTGTACCATAACAGATATGACTATGCGTATTCTTAAGAGCAACCAGGGCTGCCAACTGTTAATATGTGCTGTCTCTATTTTTGTTACCCTAATAGCAATATATCAGAAATTATGCAAGCCAATAGCTCTAAACTTTGCACACGTATAGTACCTGGCATTCTAGATGAATTTGGAGTAACTAATATACGTTAGTGCTGCCAACATGATTCTAAGCCTGCTGATAGGTCCAATTTTAAAATGCATGTAACTTCTATACTAACTAATGGATTTCATTCAGAATTGGCACAACAATAGATCATATAATTTCAGATTATTTCTGACCAATACATGCATGACATTCTTGCCAACATGATACTACGCGCGCTGATAGATCCATGCTATTCATTGGACTTCAACTAAATTTTGTATTCTGTACCTTAAGAGATGGAACTAAGAATATATTCAGTCACCAGGGCTGCCAACTGTAGTTCTCTATTAGGCTACATTATGCCAGGTATACAGTATTTCGAACTAATTAGAAATTTCGATATTAGCAACTTCATTTCGTCATTATTCTAGATAGATCCTTAATATAGATTAATCATTGGCATGAATCTTAAATTTTAAGAAAAGTAGGTTCTTTAGTTCTTCACGGAACTTCTTGTATTTTATTGTAGTTTGATTTGGTTTCAATTATACAATTTAAAATTGAATTTTCAAATTAAAAACTGACGTTGGAAAAATTAAAATGTGAAAATTGAAATTTATTTTAATTTCAAAAGTCGAATGTTTAATGTTTAATTTCATTGTGGTGTTTGAAGCCATATTTTCAGTGTCGCCTTAGTAAACAAGAGTTTAGTGCTTTTCAGTCGGTCAACACGAATGTACCCAAAAGAGATGGGTTATGCCCTAATCCTGAAATAAATTACATGAGATTAATAAAACACTAGGATGACCAGTTTCGATCGTCAAGCGATCATCATCAGATCCAATACACTTAGGCTATAAAATCTATGTTTGAAATACAGGTGAAAATATTTACAATATGTACAATTATTTAGTTGCAGTATTGGTACTGCAACTGTCAGTGTATGCTAAATGCAGTATATATGTTAGGTGAAATGCTAAATGGTGATGGCTATCCGGAGATTGTACTTTAGAGAGATTATATGGTTGTAAACTATGGTTAAACTAGGGACAGGGGGGGAAGGCAGGGAAAAACCAGTCGTTAAGATAACCACCGCAGTCGACCGCACAGCGAGTTCAAGTGAGCACGGAAACTGCGAATAGCTGTAGTACGGAAGACAATCAGATAAGTAGTTAGCCTAAAATTTTATAGTTTAACCATAGTTTACAACCATATAATCTCTCTAAAGTACAATCTCCGGATAGCCATCACCATTTAGCATTTCACCTAACATATATACTGCATTTAGCATACACTGACAGTTGCAGTACCAATACTGCAACTAAATAATTGTACATATTGTAAATATTTTCACCTGTATTTCAAACATAGATTTTATAGCCTAAGTGTATTGGATCTGATGATGATCGCTTGACGATCGAAACTGGTCATCCTAGTGTTTTATTAATCTCATGTAATTTATTTCAGGATTAGGGCATAACCCATCTCTTTTGGGTACATTCGTGTTGACCGACTGAAAAGCACTAAACTCTTGTTTAATTTCATTTGGTGCAAATCAATTTAATTTAATGCAATTTATCAGTCAGATAGACACAACTTTCGGAAATGTGTATATCATTATCTCAGCATTTTTGAAAAAATACATATATATTTTGCATGGCCCCTCTCCAGACGAACATTCTCTTTAGAATAAAAACAATATTTTAGTTTTTTTTTTGCTTGCGGTTTCTAATAAATTTTCAGTATGTAAGAAGAAAGTAAATAGAAAATATTATTGTATAAAGAGGGCAGAATGGAAAATAATACAAAACAGCACATTAGTAGAACGATGGGTAGTACAATAATAAGCTCTCAGAAAAAGAGGATATGAACTATTAAAAGAGTATGTCTGGTACCCTTTTATAAAAGCATTCTCACTACATTCCCTGATGACCCAAGTTGGCCGCTGTATTGTCTGCTCTGGTCCCCCTCTAGGCGGACACTGCATTAGTGGTAATGGAGATGTAAGTCGTCTAATGATAACACAGAACTCCAGGTGGGTGGCGAGTGAGGTTAGTTTTTGTAGTCGCCGCTAGATCAAACAACAGCTTGTTCAAGAAGCACAAAGAACTGCTTCATTCTGTTCTGTTCCGCTACGAAATTATGTCCTTCCTCTCTGTTTAAATGTCATATGATACGATGAGAAGAAAACATTACCCCCCCCCCCCCCCCCCTTCATCCTTTATACTGGACCCGAGTACATTCGACCGTAAACCCTGTTCTGCTCTCTTCAATACGCATCGGCGGAACGAATATAGTTCCAAATTAAATGGCGGAGCAAGATTCGGATATTAGACAAATGACACTATGTATGCTATATTCAATTATAATCAATTATAATCAATTTACATAGGCGAAGGCGTGAGACTGTTGGTTGGTCGGTTCCTCAGTTTAGGGGCTGTGACAACGCGGTCATGTAGCCCCGTGTACTTTGGGTGTGTGTAGAATCTGTCTGATAACCAGTTAATTGTGATGACTGTATTACTGTGTTATCTGTTTTCAATTCAAGTAAGGACTGCAGACATTGAATTTTTTCAAGTGGTTCCTACTTTTGCCGCCGAACGCCACCGTCAACGAGTACTAGTTCAGAACTTGGTTACCAGATGCCACCGCAGTCGGCTCCTGGCGACGAACGTCGTAACTTAAGAGCGTTTGTCAAATGTTTAACCTATAATTAATTTAGCTTCACACAGGTGTAATTAGTGGAAGGTTCTTTAACATGCTATAAATTTATGACATGGGACCGCCGGCTTTACTTCCCCTTCCGAAAGGAAGGCATACTGAGGGATTTTTAACGCTCTTAAAAAATCCGACGACTTTGGCCGGGTTTGAACCCGCGATCTTGGGCAGGGAAGCTCAGCATGCTACCAACTACGCCACCGAAGCCACCCACGTGAGACTGTGAGGTACAACGCGAGGAGAGAACGTGAGGTTTACAGGAGGATCAACCCTCAAGAACCAGTGGTTGCTCCAAACAACGTGCGTGTCTACTGCGGAAGAGTTTGTGTTTCCAGGATTGGGCTATACAGTCATCTAAGAACTCACCTTTAGAAGACAATCTACTCGTCAACGAGTGTCAGCCTAATAATTCTATTATAATCAATTCTCGATTTCGTGTATACTGTACATACTCGCATTTGCTATTGACATTGCATTCTTGGCTGTCACCGCGGAGGCCCATTTTCGATTCCCGGCTCTGCCAAGAAATTTAATTCTGGTATGAGGGCTGGAACGTGGTACACTCAAAATTGAGAAGTGGTGGGTTTGATTCCCATCTTTGCCATCCTGGAAGTGGTTTTCCGTGGTTTCCTTCTTCTACACCAGGCAAATGCCGGTAGCCTATGTTTCCTAACTTAAGGCCACGGCTGACTCCTTCACAATCCTCACCTGCATTAAAAATACACACTACTACTACTACTACTACTACTACTACTACTACAGACACCACAATAACACAGGTTATCAGACAAATCTACTCTATATACAGTAAAAAATAATGTTTGTTTGTTCGACCCTTATGCGTACAAGCGAGTACCATTCATCCGATTGCGATCAAATTTTGGTGATTTGTTGTGCACACTCCTGGGATGGTTATAAGCATAGTAAATCAAATTTTCAATAGATATCGCACGAGTAGCTTCAACAAGATGGCCTGCGACTCGTTTCAACAAAGTCCCACATGCGTTCATATGCCATTCATCCGATTGCGATGAAACATTGGTGAGTTGTTGTGTACAATCCTGCGAAGGTTTCTGACGTAATAAATCCATTTTACAATAGGTGCGCACGAGTAGATTTAACAAATGAGTGACAGCGCGCGATTCGTTTCAACAAAGACCCGTATGCGTTCATATACCATTCATCCGATTACGATGAAACATGGGTGAGTTGTTGTATACACTCCTGCGAAAGTTTTTGACTTAGTAAATCCATGTTACAGTAGGTAGTAGGCTACACAAGTATATTCAACAAATGGGTGACGGCACATGAACCGTTTAAACAACATCCCGTATGCGTTCATATACCATTCATCCGATTCGATGAAACTTTGGTGAGTGGTTGTGCACACTCCCACGAATGTTTCTGAGATAGTAAATCAATTTTACAATAATTTAGAGGCAGTTAACGGAAAAAGAAAAAATAGTGTGTATCCAAAAGCACTTCAACAAAGTTACAACGCCAACATTCTCTTCGATTGGCATTGCAAAGCATACCGGGTACAGCTAGTATATATTACTCTTTTACATTACACACACACCCAAGTGCACGAGGCTAAAATGACCTCGAAGTCTCAAGAGCCCCTAACTGAATTAACAACACATATTTCAGTGATTTCCACCGCAATTCAAAACTACTCCAACTGCAATCACAAGGTAAATTGGTATAATTCCTTGGAATTGTCTTTGGCGAGTCATTTAAAATGATTCGTTGTGACAGTAGCTGGAATGTCGTGTTTTTACATCGCTTGGACCACTATGCCGGCAGACCGGGACATGCAAAGACTCCATGGTCAGGAGAAACATGGCAGCGACTTAATTCCAGCTGTTATATGAATTGCTTCGTGTGTTTTAATGGCAACCAAGACCTCACACGTCATCATACTCCATAAGTCATTAGTTCTAATATATCAGACCAACATTAGCACCTTCGATGAAAACAAAGCAATATACTTTCTCTTGGGTGGAATTATACGGCATCGTTAACTGCGGTAAAATCATCTCAAGGAATGGCTCTGGAATATAGTCTAATCTATTATATAATACGGTGAGTTCATCCGACAAAAAACTCAAGCTCCTGAACCAGAAGGAGTTAGAAGGTGCGTTTTGTGCCAAAATCTTCTACATCGTCTCAATAGTACAGGAAAAAATCTTGCATTTCTTGATAAGTCGACGGAAATATATGTCTTTGTTTAAAAAGAGTGCTTACACAAATAAACAAGGCAATAGCCCCTGGCAGAACTGTGTCACGTCCATCCCGCATAACACTAGAGCCAGGTGGGTAGTCTGTACACACGGGGCGCACACAACCCTTTGTGCATTGTAGAGAATATTAAAACGGAATTACCCGCAACAGTGACGAATTGCACTCTGATTTCATAAATATCGACAATTTGTTTAACTGCGTTTAATCAAATAAACATATTTATAGAAGCCCGCATAACAGTCAAGCCGGGCGGGAGATTACTGAACATGTGAGATTTCTCGCACAGGTCCTCTAGTACAAATTATTATAAATCCTCAACCAGTGTATCGGAGAGCAAGGAAGGTTGAGATTTTCAAGTTTTAAAATACGTTTCACCAAACCGATGTATAGGGCGTATAGTGGTCAAAAAGTTCCCATTTGACGGACGTACAGTCCAGAATCGGTACGCCAATTAGGCAAAATCACCGAGAGAATTGAGGCACTCATCCCACCAGCACACCAGGTTGAGGATCCCTATATGTTAAAACACTGTATCCTGCTGCGTGAAGGAGTCCGTAACCACCTGCTGCACATCCTCGTCCGACAGGAATCGTCGACCCTTCAAGGCCTTTCCTAAGGGACCGAAGGCATGATAATCTCATGGGGAGAGATCAGGACTATAGGACGGATACTCAGGTGTCACTCACTTGAATTGAAGTACCTTCGGCGTTACGATCTTTGCAGTATGGGGGCGTGCGTTATCATGAAGCAGCAGCTCCCCTTGTCCAAGTTTTCCCTGACGATTCGCCTTAATTCCACGCCGTAATTTCTCCAGTGTTGCGCAGTACCGTTCCCCAGTGATGGAGATGCCAGGTTCCTTGAAATTAATAAGCATTGGGCCCCGGTAATCAAAGAACTGTATGAGCGAGGAAGGTTGAGATTTTCAAGTTTTATACTCGTATTGCTTCCTCTTATTCCTTTTGAAGGTATACCTAAAGTCAAAGGTCTATTGTAATGTCATCCGTCCTGTCGCATTGTACGGATGCGAGTGTTGGCCGACAACAACAGTGACAGAACGTCGCTTGGGCGTTATGGAGACCAAGATGTTGCGATGGACAGCGGGTGTCACCAAATTGGATCATGTTTCCAATGACAACATCAGGAAACGGTAAGGGGTTGCACCAATCAGTGACAAGATGCGGGAGGGCCGTCTGCGTTGGTTTGGGCATGTTCTACGAGCGAAAGCGGTCACAATTGCAAAGACTGGCTACACTATACAAGTCGTCAGCAAGAGACCTAAGGGAAGACCGAACCAACGGTGGGATGATACGATACATAGAGATCTGAAGAACCAAAACCTTCATCCTGACATGGCCCGAGACAGAAACAAATGGCGACCCTGAAGCTAGGCGGAACAAACGCTAAGGAAGAAGAAGAAGAAGATTATTATTCCTTTTGCAGATATAACTCGGGGCTGTCTCTCCGATTCCTGGATCGATTAACGTTTCCTAAAGAAACATCGGAGAAAGTGGAGTTACCAAAGCATTATGTTTTAATCTGACTGTACAACCTGTTTAAGAAATCGCGTGATTTTTACGAACAAATAGTTGTGTGATTAGGGAGTTCCCCGTTATGGAGTCATTTAAGATCAGGTTACCTCATTATATGGTAGATACAACATTGTAGGCTAAAGCTCCTGTGAGCTCATTCATCAATCTCTCTGTTTTGACATGCTGATCACAGGCCCGCTACAAACCGGTGTTGAAAATGACGACTAAATTGATGCAACATTATGGGGGTCATTGACAACTTTATGTAAATACAAAGTTCGTCGCAGCTAAACGAGCTACCGTCCCCGCGGCAAGGCGTAAGATCCTCCACTGTATGTTTCAGTGATTGGCGAGTATACGAGATGCAAATGACAATACGCATTAGCCTCGCTAGAAAAATCCCGGTTTTTCTAAAATGTTCCTAGAATATCCCTAGAATGATTTTCTTTGTAATAATTTAATAATTTAAAAATAATAATGTTAACCTTTCCTATTTGTTTTTTTTAGAGTGGGGAACTCATTCAGGGTGGCACACTTAAGGATGTAGCCACAGCTAAACACCTTGAGAAATCCCATATTTGAAATTATTTTCTTAAAATATAACCCTACCCTTCTAGTTCCCAAGGTCGCGGGTTCAAACCCGGCTGAAGTCGTTGGATTTTTTAAGAGCGATAAAATTCCCTCAGTATGCTTTCCTTCGGGTGGGGGGGAGTAAAGCCGGCTGCCAAGTCCGCAAGCTAGGTGTCGTGGACGGTAGCATTTGGCAGCAAAAGTAGGAACTACTTGAAATTATTGTCTATAGTCCTTACTTGAATTAAAACAGATAGCACACACTAATACAGCCATCACAATTAACACCGGTTGTCAGACAGATTCTACACACACCCAAAGTACACGGGGCTACATGACCACGTTGTCGCAGCCCCTAAACTAACGAACCAACCAACCCTCCTAATTCATTTTGGTGAAATAATTTTTTAAATATCTGCATTAGCTTAGGAGGTATGCTTTCAAAAGCTAGGTATTGCGCAGCCTTTATAAGGAGCCAGATAACTTTGTCGTTCATTTTCTCAAAACTGTTCTTTTTCAAATTCGTTTCCCTGGAACTCCTATAGTATAAGGTGTATTACAATGAATTTTTTCTCTTATTACTGATAGGGTCTACAAAACTGACCAAAATTGTGAGCCTTTGTAAAATTAAAATAAAATCAAACTTATGTTATATTAATTATCACATGCAAAATGTAATAAGAGAGTTCTGGAAGAGGTCGGTATTGTAGCTGTTTCCTTACAAATCAACCTCCAACAAACTGAGCAGGAATAGGTTAATCAATGTTTCAGTCATGGTGATGATGATGATGATAATTGTTGTTTAAAGGGGCCTAACAACTAGGTTATCGGCACGTAATGGTTTGGGTGATCGAGAAGATGATAATGAAATGAAATGTAAACTATAACAAACACTAACTTATATGCTAGAAGAAGAAATGGAAAACAAAAGGAGAATAAGGCAAATAAAGGACCCTCGAAGAATGCGGATTGAGGGACTTGGAAGGAAGGAGAGCCATAAAAGGCAGATAGGAAAGTGAAAGAAGAGAGGGTCCGCCCCACAGGTATTGGATAAAAGGGGGAAACCGGACCCAGCTCAGGAATCCCTCGGGATCGCCAACTCCCGAACTCACCAGCCGTGAGCCCCTGAGAGTGTAGCAATATCCAGGGTGCACCAGAAGTGGTGGGGCTACATACACCCTGCCTCCTTGAGGGCCTTAAGCACAGGAAGTAACAGGGAAAGAAAAAGAAGGCTGATCCCTCGCAGAAGGAGGGTATCCGAAAAGATGAGACAAGGGCCAATTAAGGCGGGAAAGGAAGAGACTCCCTAGGCCTCGGATACCCTAATACCGTAGGGGTCAGAAGAGAACAAGAGTTGACCAAGTGAGGTCGACAGGAAAGAAGACGGAGAGGAGCCCGGCACAAGTAAGTGGAAGCAATGCCGGACACAGCTGGGGCCCAGTGGTCGCCAACCCACGTCCCACTAGATGTGAGCCCGTAGGGGGTACTAACTTAGTTTCACTCATGAGGGAAACGGTGAAACCCGACAACTTAACAGTCGCGATTTTTAGTTTCTTGTATGTTTAACTGCGCTGAAGACAGTTTTATAAATTGCACATGCACTTTACACAGGAGGTAGTTTACATATAAAACGTCTCATTGGTTTATACATGGTAAAATCGGAGATAAAAACTGTTTAATATTCTCATGTTTTGAAGGTGTTAAGCTGTACCGACCCCCTTAAAATCTTTCACCGAAAATATACATGAAACAACAATCAATATTTTAAAATGACTTTCAAAGGCATGATGGGAGGAAAGGAGCTCATTAAAAAACGTGAGCAAATATGATGTTCAATATAAACTAACGTATTTTTACATGGACACCCTGTATTATTTCTTGCGTAATTGGTAACATGGAAATTCACTTTAAGAATTGCGTTTTTTCATCGCAATACCTACCGACAGTAGTGGCTACGCTGGCTAAAGCGCGGCGTTAGGTCATGGGGCCAAGCCCTCTGCTGACTCGGTAGACGCGTGTGTTTGAGCTCCACCGTCGGCTGTCCTTGAAATGGTTTTCCGTGGTCCCATTTCCAACACCAGGCAAATGCTGGGACAGTACCTTCTGACAGGCCACGGCCGCTTCCTTCCACATCCTTGCCCACTTTCATCCATTCATCTCATCTCTCATCCCGACGCGCAGGTCGCCCACGGGCGTCGACTAGAAAGGCCTGCACTCGGCCTCTCAGGAGGCTATACGACAAAAAAAAATAATCGCAATACCTAGGTCAATTACATCCCGAGAAATTGTAACGTGAAGTTGACGCTTGAGATAAACGACACACGTATCCTGATTTGTCTGTTTGTATGTCTACTCCTTATTAATCCCGTTTCCAACGGAGTCGGGGATGAGATGCGATGAAATCCCACGTGGCTGATGGTATTTACGGCCGCATGCCCTCCCTGACGCCTACGTCACGAGTGGAGTTAATGAGAGATGAAATGAATGAAGATGAATGAAAGTTCAATTTCAAGTAGTTCCAACTTTGGCTACCAGACGACACTGTCACCCAGCGGCGAACGTTGGAGCTTGATAGAGCGTTTCTAAACAAAATAACCTACAAATTTTGCTACACATTACCAATAGTAGTGGTAGGTTCTTTTTCATGACATAAAACTATAACATGGGCCCACCAGCTTTACTTCCCCTCCTAAGAAAGGCATACTGAAGGATTTTAACGCTCTTAAAAATCCAACGACTTCGGCCGGGTTTGAACCCGTGATCTTGGGCATAGCAGTTCAGCATGCTACCGACTATGCCACCGAAGCCGGCTAGTTGCACATCCTGATGAGATTAATGAATTCATGTAATTTTCGTTCAGGTTTAGGGTAACACCCATTACAATTGGATACAAAAGTGTTGACCAACTGAAAATCATTAACTTCAATTACTAAGGCAAGACTGAAAATTGGCTTCCAACTAGATACTAATTAATTGGATGGCATGTTTCGATCGTCATGCGATCGTCATCAGATCCTCTTCACCTAGGCTTAATATAGCCTATATCCGCTGAAATTAATCCTAGCCTAAGTACAGTAGAGTTCGATCAACCGACCTTCGCTTATCCGCCATTCCATGTTATCAGCCTCAGGTAGATTCAATCGAATACACTAAATTCTAGGACACCCGATGTGGAGGTTGCTGCCGTGGGACAAGCACTGGCGAACATGAGGATGGTGAAGAAGAACGAGGTATTGCAGAACAAAAGGATAAAACGATGTCTCACAGTGAAGGATAGAGTACATTGTATATGGCATTTTCGTAGACTACGCAATGGAGGTGTTGATTTTTCGTCGATGGCAAGATTTCGCAGCAAGAAAACGCATCAGCAGGCAAGCAGACATTGTTGACAAGGTTCTATTCTTAATGCATTTGGAGCGATTTTGTTCAATACTGCATAAACTTGAATTGATAATTCAGTAAATAGAGTACCGTAAAATATGTCATTGTTTTAGCAATACAGTATATTCTACCTATTCGTTTTAATTCATTTTCAAAGACATTCTGTATTATCCGGCATTTTCGGTGATCCGTCATACTCCAGGTCCAGTTTAGGTCGGATAATCGAGACTCTACTGTATCAGGATTTGATGATCGGAACATGCCATCTAATTAAGTACTTCCCCACTCATCCACTTTTTTAAAATATTAAAAATAAGTTTATGTTCGACCCTGACTATTATATGTCAGAAAACTGTACTATAATGAGGCTCATTATAACACTATTTTTCATTAAGAAACATTTTCTCTTACCAATCAGAGCTCAAGAAACAGTTGTTTGACCAATTAGATAAGGATAGCATCGCACCTGCGCTGAGTTCCAAAGCCTTCTAATTTAAATTTCACTGCGTGGCCTAGTGTCATAGTAGGGTAATCGAGGAGGCCAGGGTCAAATGCAAGGCATTCTCTGCGTCTCATGCGCTCTGTTCACTACATAAAACTGGTGAAATCTCGACAGATATTTATGAATATTTATGTTCGAGCACAAAATAGTCATAATAATTATAGTCGAACATAAACAGTCGTATGCATACGCTCGTTTTATAAACGTACTCGTGTCTTAATTATTGCCATTATAGGCTCGTTGCATAATGTACTATTAAATATCTGAGAATATCTCTTCATTTAAAACAGTAACGTGTAAGATGATCAAGTGAAGGTATAATAAAGACTTCTCAAAGTCAACCCCTGGCACTATCCAGCCCATGACGGGCTAAGGCCGACCAAGCGACCGCTGCCCAGCCATTTGACCTGCAGATATTGGGGTGACGCGTGATCAGCGCGTCGGGTCCCCTCGGCGTTAATCTTGGCATTCGTGATCGGGGCGCTGTCTCACTGTCAGACAGCTACTCAATTGTCCTCACGAGGCTGAGTGCACCCCGTTCCAACCCTCACGTCAGTTTTAAAATCCCTGACGGAGCCGGGGATCGAACCCGGGGCCTCCGAGTGAGAGGCAGGCGCGCTACCCCAACACCACGGGGCCGGCTATAATAAAGACTTCTACTCTTATAAAATACAAGTATAGGCCTACATACAAAATAGTAATATCAAAATGACCACAGTAAGTGGAACGTCCCATTTAGGCACTGTCTTCGTCTTCTGCAGGGGAACCAGTACAGTCTCCATTTGCCTCACCAGAGATACCCTTCAGTGCTTCATAGTACCTACTACATGTCACCAAAGCCATCATGTCGTTTAGTTTTGGGGATTTTAATAGTAGGCTACTACCCTACCAGAGAATTGTTACCGCTAGACGTGGAGCGGGGCTGTTATGCATACATTACGTCATCGTGCCTCTTTACGGCTGCAGTGAGCGGGTGCGGAGCAAGAGGGGGAACGCATGTACAGTCATACAATGAGAACGCACCGCACAGTTCACGACCCAGCACGAATCATGCACACAAATTGCATGCGATGAGGTTCCGCTGGCGACGACTGCACGTCTATCACAGGCGTGTGGCTGGGCGGAGCGCATTAGTTCCGATTTCCGCCACCGGCAACAATTCGCTGGTAGGGTAGTAGCTACATCCTGGGTGCCTCTATAATGTCCCAAATGCAATAGGGAGTAAAGATTTAATCACATTTATACTGTATTACCGCCAGTTTCCAGCGGATCTACTTCATTCTTACACCAAAGATGCAACTAATTTTAACTCACAGTTAGGTGCAGTGGCGTAACTCCGGAGGGTGATCAGGGGGATCAATCCCCCCCCCAATCCCCCCCCCCAGAAACAAATAATGAAAATATGAAATTTGATGAAGGTTTTCATTTGAATAAAACCTAATAATAATGATAATAATGTTATTGGTTTTACGTCCCTTTTAACTACACTGGCTTTTAGAGACGCCGGGGTGCCGGAATTTTGCCCCGAAGGGGATCTTTAACGTGCCAGTAAATCTACTGACACGGCTCCCTCGCATTTGCACACCCTCAAATGCCAGCTGACTGCGCCAGGTTTCGTACCTGCAACCTTGGGCTCAGTAAGCTTGAATAAAACCAATCTTCGGATTGTTGACAAATAATTCGATTGTGTTTGAAAGCATTTATTTTCACTCGTGTAACATTTTTGTGTTTAACACTTACTGAATGAGCAAAATAGTCAGCTGTTCAGTTACCCAGAGGGGAGGCAGTGAGATGTGTGTCGCACTATCTTCCTTGTCCCTTTCCAAAAAATACACCTCTTGTCAGTTGCCATTCTGTTAGTATCCGACTGTGAGTGTCATTTTGGAAAGCGAATAATATTGTGTTTACTTGTATTGCTGTTTTAAGTTAAACTGAAGTTGTAGATTGTAGTTAATTGATTTTGATATTCGGGGAATGCAACGAGCCAGATGATTTCGTGAAGAAAACTTGATTTTATTATTGAATATCAACAAAATTGTTAATTTTCGAGCATTTACACATTCATAAGTGCAAATACAATGTATCAAATGCCAATTAAATTAAACACAAAACAAATATAGATAGGCTAATAATAATGTTATTGGTTTTATGTCCCTTTTAACAACTGCGACGTATAGAGACGCCGGGGTGCCAGAATTTTGCCCTTAAGGGGATCTTTAACGTGCCAGTAAATCTACTGACACGACTGCCTCGCATTTGCGCACACAAATATAGATAGGATGTCTCATTATGTCCGAGACCCCCCTCCGAATGTAATTTTCACTCAACTCATCCCCCTCCAGAAGCAAACCCCAGTTATGCCACTGGTTAGGTGAAATTAACAGTGTTTTACAAATTTTGGAGTTACCCCCCCCTTTCCCCCTCCCCTCCCCCTACACCAAACCCTTCAATTCTTGACTGAGGGTACGGCTTCATGTCAAGAGAAGAATATGAATTGCCTTAACGGAGGGTTCGAGGCTTCCGTTAAAACCCCTCACTCTTTTCTATTGCATAAACAGCGGCTTCGGTGGCGTAGTTGGTAGCATGATGAACTGCTGTGCCCAAGATAGCGGGTTCAAACCCGGCCGAAGCCGTTGGATTTTTAAGAGCGTTAAAATCCTTCAGTAGGCTATGCCTTCCTTCGGAGGGGAAGTATAGCTGGTGGTCCCATGTCATAGATTTATGACATGTAAAAGATCCTTCCTCTAACTAAACTTGTGTGAAGCTAAATTTGTAGGTTAGATTTCGTTGGAATGCTCTATCAAAAGTTCCAACGTTCATCACTAGGTATCAGTGACATCTGGTAGCGAAAGTTGGAACTACTTGAAATTGAACGGAACTTGTAGCTCCGCTTGAAGCAGCTACATCCTCTGGCGAGACGAACATGTCCTCGGACACTCCCGGCACTAAAAGCCATACGATAAATAAATAAATAAATAAATAAATAAATAAAATAGATAAATAAATTACATAAATAATGTTGTACCGTTGTTTTACTTTAGGGGTACTACATCCAGAAGAGAAGACCCTCGTGTAGAATAGCTCGCTGTGCTCGTCCATCACGTAGTTGTACAGGTCGCGGCGCGCCAGCTCACGCCCCTGGTGACTGAACTCTGACAGAGCTTCGGCGTGCGGGTCGTAGAGCAATGCGTGCCCAGAATATCCGAGTCCACTTGGACGACTGCCCTTAAGTCCAGTTTCATTGTCATTACCGCATCGTCCGCTACCTACAGCGGAGATTCTCGTGTTGAGGTTGTTGGACGCTTGGACATGGCCTTTCATACATTTATTTTTGGAGCATTTTCTTTTCAAACTGTCTAGCAAACTTTCCATCGTCAAGCTACGTCTGCTCTACCTATGTAAATAACTAGCAACTGCATTTTAGCGTAATCTTTTAAAATAAAATAATAATAATAATAATTATTATGAAAACATCAAAGCCAACCGACCTGATATTCTCCTCCGTGACCGGCAAAAGAAAGAAGCTGTGATAATCGATATATCCGTACCACTCAGCCACAACCTTCAAACAGCCTATGCCCAAAAAGTCAACAAATACACCGAATTGGCCATTGAAATAAAACAAATGTGGAAGCTAAAGCATGTCATTCTGTCTGCAACTAGAATTGTAGCCTACCTTCAAGACTGGTGGACCAACTACAGGCTCTCGAAATGACGCACAAGCAGGGACAGATCCAAAAGTCGGTGATCTTGGACACTTGACATTCCTAAATTAAGAATACTAGCCACTGCGCCACGGGGTGGTACTTTATCAAATTACTTTTTGTGCATAAATGGAGTTTTTCCCCCTCGTTACGTAGTGGCTAGCATTCTTGACTTTCACCGTATAGGCCGGGTTTGATTCCCGTCTCTGCCAAGAAATGTAATTCCTGTCAGAGGGCTGGAATGGTGAACACTCAGCCTCGTGAGACAAATCTGAGAAGGGATGAGTTCGATTTCCACCTCAGATATTCTGGAAGTGGTCTTCCGTGGTTTCCCCATTTCTACTCCAGGAAATTGCTGGGATGGTTCCCAACATAAGTCCACGGCCACCTATTTCCAAATTCTAATCCGAATTACAAACACACACACTAATACAGCCATCACAATTGTACAAGTTATCATACTAATTCCTCATACACCCAAGTACACGGGGCAACATGGCCACTATGTCGCAAAGCCCCTCACGATGTCACGAAGATATTTTTTCTTGCACTAAGTTACTGGTCCAAGCCATACCTGCCATTTCATAAGGGTCAGTCTGTTGTACATTGAGCGATGTTCGAAATAAACTGAGAACACTTACCTCCCGGCACGTTTTACTAATTACAGTGCGACTTTCTGCTTGCAGGTGGACGAGGATGCGGCTTCGAGCGGGGACGGCAGCAGCAGTGGACCACCACCCATGATCCCACCCTTGCCACCAGGAATTGAAGGTAAATCTTTCTTATGACGTACGTTCTAGCTGGAGTTAGAGCCCGACACACCAGTCTCTGCCCCGACGCAGTAACGCATTTTAGTTCCTTCACGCCTTTTATGAATTACGTGACACGTCCTGAATCCCCGAGTCTCGATGTAGCAACATCGTACATTCTCTGTTTGGACTTGAACGTTCGGAACATAATGCTAACGCAATGGAGGGAGAGGTTTGCTCACCCACCTCGTCGTTGTACGACTTGACAACACTCTGCAGCAGCTACGAACGAGTGATTAATGATCGATGAGTAGTGTCCTCTTTCAAATAATTTTAAAATAACATAAAAAAGTAAAACTACTGGGCGTAGAATTGTAATTCGTGTTTCGATATATTCAGGAAAATACTATTCATATGTAGAAATAGTATCCTGCCAGACTTGACCCAGCGGTGCACGTGATATTTCGCTTTGATTTTAAAAGTGACGTCAGTGATCAGCCGAGCTAGGACAGACCCACTCATCACACTGTTCGATGGCCACGCCTCCCCAGTCATAACACGGTAGAGACTGGTGTGTTGGGCTCTGCGCCGTCATCGTGAGTCACATTCTTTATAATATTGTGATCTATTAAGGTGATTCATATAACGCTCCTGTTGATCGACGCCCACACACATATTTAACATCAGCTGATACCTCGACAATACCCACATACAATTCTTATCACACGGACTGATAGAGGGACGTAATGACGCAGCGAGCAAGTTGCCTGCCTTGAGCCAAGGTGGATTTTGTTCAATTTCCTGTTGATGTATGTGGAATATTTGAGATGAATAATATCACGCTAAATGGTTTGGACTCGCGTAAAAAAGAGGTCCCTTAGGTTATAATCGAGTGTTTAACGGTCACGTTAAACTACAAGCTTCCTTGGACTAACCGATGGCTATTTATAAACTGTTCCCATAAAATCGCCACCGGAAAACGTTCTACTCGATACCACTTAGGGTACAAGTCAGAAAACCTGACACCTTCCCTGGACTAAGATAGTTTTTTTTTATCGCGTATCTTCCCAGCTTGGCTTCTCCCACGGACTCTTCGAAAATGGCATTTTTTTAATACGTAAAAAAAAAGGCTATATTACAGGGTTTACAAAAATTTCGCGTGTATCGTGTTACCATAATGGAGTAAATAAGTATTTATTAATCCGCCCCAGATTTCACCTCATTTCTTTTCTGTGAACAAGCAATATAATCCAGTTATTTGAAAAAAAAAATAGGTTTGGCACTGCAGAACCAATACAAAGAATCGTGGATTCCTCTATTCGAATTACAAGTGGGAACTAAGTGTGCTTGCATTTGTTGTCATGGTAACTAGGTGTCGGAAATTTGTCCACGCTAATTCCAGATAGACTCCCAGTCCTAAAACATATCCATATTAATATTCTATAAGTCTGCCTGTTAAATTTTAAGGTCATTAAAATATAATTTCAATCTAAATTATCTAAATTATCAAGTGTGTATTATTTACTCAATGAACTTGTTCGTTTTCGATTAATTTTATTTAGATTGACATGGAATTAATCATAGTTGTAGAACCTTATCGACAGTTTAATCTAACAGTAAATACCAATTGGTAATTAAGTCCATCAATAGTCGATAGGCCTACTTATTAGTATTAAATAAATTAATTACGCTTAATAAGGGCATATTATGCTTGAAACTAATACGTAAATAATACATTTATTTAATACTTAAGTATCGACTGTTGGTGGACAATTGGTATTTAACATTAGTTTATTGATTATTTGTTTTATTAATATTATGCTAGTTTGAATCATTTTAAATCATTCAAAATTTATATCAGATTATCTGTGTTAAAAGGGGGCGGATGACCTCGCTGTTACGCTCCTTAAAACAACAATAACTAAGTAACTAAAATTTAATTTGTTTTGTGTCTTTTTACAGATATGTTTCCCCGTGGTCCTAAAGGTGAAAAGGGAGATCGAGGACCAAAGGTAATGCTCTTGAATTTTATTAACTCGTCACCTAAGTTTTACTGATCAACAAAAACTCCAAACATATGATAGAAAAGTAACATTGCAGAGCATTGGTTCAATTAAAGAAAATTAAGACGTACAACCGTCATAGATTAAATAGATTCCAATATGTGTTCATCCCCCGCTGAATAAAAGGCACGTAACGTCAGAAGGGATAGCCGACCTTAAATCCCCTTCGAAATTCAGATCCGATGGATATATTCGGCCAGGGAAAATCACTTCCGATTGTTGGATATGTGCTGTTGCCAACATTACTAGTTCTTGTGAAACCTATCGCGAGAGGACGACATACGTCTGAATGGAGGTTGCGCGGATATTCAATAGTTTTTTGATAGCGCATGTTCTATGCTCCTTGGATGCCATATTCTATACTCCTTGGATTCGCGATGATGTTGGACGAGCTAAGATAGGCTCAATTGAAATCGGATTAATATCCTACTCTATCACTCAATGCCTGGTCACGAAGACCAAGATAAACGGCTGAGGAGACCCAACGCGCTGACCGAAAGGCTGAGCAGTGGTCGCTTTATAGCCCAGGGGCCTTAATGGGCTGTGGTGTAACAGTGTTTGATTTAGTATTCTCAATGTGTGCTTTTAATTGTAGAAATGTTTAATAAGTACTAGGTAAGACACAGAAATCCAATAATTGATTCACGCCATGGAGGCATCCACTAAAATAAAAAACTAGAGAACTTGATAGATAATAATTATTCAAACCAGGGGTGCACACTGGATATTGTTTCGGGAAGGGTTCAATGCAACAGTTAAATTCTGGAACAAATCCTAAATGAACAGTAGCATATCTGTTAATTTTCATTCATAAAAGCGTACAGATTAAAAAACGCTACATTTATTTCCTTTTTCTTTCTTTCATTCTTTATTTATTATATTTATTTATTTACCAGTAGAAGCCTCCGTGGCTTAGGCGGCAGCACGCCGGCCTCTCACCGCTGGGTCCGTGGTTCAAATCCCGGTCACTCCATGTGAGATCTGTGCTGGACAAAACGGAGGCAGACAGGTTTTTCTCCGGGTACTCCGGTTTTCCCTGTCAAAATTTCATTCCAGCAACACTCTCCACTATCATTTCATCTGTCATTCATTTAATCATTGCCCCAGAGGAGTGCGTCAGGCCTCGGCAGCCGGCACAGTTCATATCCTCGCCGCTAGATAGGGGCTCCATTCATTCCATTCCTGACCCGGTCGGAGACTGGAAGCAGGCTGTGGATTTTCATTTTTCATTTACCAGTATGTATTTTATTTATAAAATTATTTTATTTTTAATTTGTAAATTTTAATTATTGATTTGTAATTTTTAATTTTTAATGTTTTATTATTTTTATTATTAGTTTTTATTATTTATTTTTACTTTTTATTTGTAATTATTATTTTTATTGTTATTTTTTATTTATATATTTTTTAAACTTCTTAGAGTTAAAAACGATTCCACGCTAGATCTCGTGGACGTTAGTTTGATGGGGGATTTGGTGTTACGAGAGTTTAAGAGATATGAATAGGAGGAGGAGGAGAAGGGATTTCAGCTTATAGGCTGGGTTGCACCTCCAAAGAGGCATCCTGAGCTGGGTTTTACTTGCGGTAGGATGGCCTGCTCTTCTCTGCTCCTCAAGCCGACGGCAAGTGGTTCCCAATACCAGTCATCTCAATAAGTGCTGACTTTGGAGATCTCGTGGATTCCGGCGATCCATCCGGCTAAGCTGTTAATAATAACCAAGGAATCCTAGATTATGGAACAATGTGGTATGGGCAAACCAAATCAACTACGACTTAAACTTTTAGGTTCTCAAAACGCCCAATAAAGTGTCATTTTTCTTTCTCGAGGGCTTTTGGAGAGAGTTCGGACCAGATGGGACCCCTTAGTCAGTGTGGTAATAGGCTGATCGGAAATTAAATGTAGTACGGTAGTAATACAAGATGATAATAATTTAACATTTTCCTTTAACCATCTAAGTGCCACGCGTCGATCGAGTTTTGCTCCTCGCTCGAAATAAACGCGGTGGTTTTGTTATATTTGAAGATTTCTACTGATAGATATCACTTCGGTGTTTCAGATTGTTGGAAAGTTGAGGTTTCAAGCTTTTCAGAAAAGAAAGTGTTATTTCGGACGGGGTACACCGGATGTTTACGTCACTGCACTTTTTAGAGGGAAGTGATAAATGCAAAATATTATTGAAATCTTTTTTGAGATGGATGTATTTAAGTTTAACCTGTTTAAGTTCAAAACTGAATGAAGAGTTCACATGGTATTAGGTAATACAGTGGACCTACATATTTCTTAGAAACTGCGCCTGAACGTTAGCAAACATTCGTGAAACATAAATGCCAAATTAAAGTAATTTTGTAAACAAATAAAAAATGCAGGCATATTTCGTATTATGAGGGCATATTTAAAAAGTCGTAGTATTTTGTGTAAATTACAGTAAACCTTCTAAAAATAATGCGTCTTTTATGAATAGGGCCTATTCAAAATAAAAATGTATTGGTATTATCAACAGGTATTTCAGGAAGAGGGTTAAAAGACTATTTTGTTTTTCAATTACTTCATCGTTCTTGAAGAAGTAGAAACAAATTGGAGTTTATTTAGTCATTGTTTCTGTTGTGTATTGGCAGTTGTAGTTTTTAATTGTCTTGAATTTCAAATATTATTTCCTACCATTCTTCGGTGCTTGTGTGATTTCTTCTGTGTCTCTCTTGCTGCTTGCGCATCTTCAAGGGAATGCCAGGACAGATCATTCGAGGTTCTGATGGGCCTCCTGGACCCACAGGCCCTCCTGGACCCCCAGGACCTCCTGGAACACCTTATCAGGGCTTCGAGGATATAATATCAACATTCGGAGATGACATGGTACGACCATTTCATCTGAATCTTTATTTTAATATGCTGGACTTAGTAGAAAGTTGGTTTCAATGGTGTTTCATAACTTCCTGAGCCCAAGTACATGTCTATTTTCAGTCAAACAACATGTTACGGAAGCCCCTGATATAGACATTGAATAAACACAAACAGGAAGTAAGACATATGTTTAAAAAAAAGGCGCTGAAACTTTCATGATCCTGTCAAACAAGAAACTGTTGCGTAATTGTACAGTTCAATATGTACATTATTCACTACTGGTACTCTAAATAAATGGGAATCTCATATTTCGCCCATCAAGTGTATATCTTTAGTATTGGTGTGTGATATATTTCATTATAAAAATTCCTTTCTGTTTTAAGCCTACAATACTAACATTATTCAATAGATGCTTTGCACTAATAATACGTTAAATTTGCGTACATTACGAACTTTATGCTAAGGCACCAATTAGATAATTGGTTGAAATTAATATATATTTCGTATGTATCAATTTATTTATATACACTGAATCCTCTGTGGTCTTTGAGTTTAATACTACTTTAAGTTCCATCTTAAATACAGCAAATACAGAAGTCGTTTACTTTGACGTAAATAGCAGTGCGTAGTCTCTCCAGCTTCTTATACTGTCTCTGGTTTTTATGAGGTTATTTTATATTCCCTCTGAAGTGATGTGACATATCTACATCAAATTCTCCACCTCTTTGTTATTGCCATGGAGAAACCAATATGTTGTTAAATTCAAGGATATTTTCCCGGCAAATCTTTGCCCCATGATTATGCCTCTAGAACTGATTGGCATTAATAACAAAAGCACTCACATCACCACCATAGACCAGTAGAAGCACTATTGAAAGATAGTGAGGTGGGGACATATTATATAGCGGGAATTCTAAGCAGTTAAATTATGTATACACGTAAATTTTGCAAATGTTAGTATTGTAGGATTAAGCATGATTTTTTTTCTGAATTCCCCATCCTGATTGTACAATGAATAGGGGAGAGTGTTATGCCTTAGAACAGTGTTTAGTTCCTGATTTTTACTTATCATGAAGGTCGATATTTCTCTGCCTGGATCCCGTATGGTACTAATACACAGCAAGCATATCCCGCAAACGATACTTGACACTATTATTTTTCCCTCGTATTAGTAATAATAATGTTATTGGTTTTACGTCCCTTTTAACTACTCTGGCTATAAGAGACGCCGGGAAGCCAGAATTTTGCCCCGAAGGGGATCTTTAACGTGCCAGTAAATCTACTGTCACAGCTCCCTGGCATTTGCGCACCGTCAAATGCCAGCTGATTGTGCCAGGATACGAACCTGCAACCTTGGACCCAGCAAACGAGAACGTTACCGCTGAGCCACGCAGCCAGTCCCCTCGTATTAGTCTGTAGTCACATCGAGGGATAAATAATAGTGTTCAGTATCGTTCGCGGGATATGCCTGCCGTGCATTAGTACCATACGGGATGCAAGCAGCGGAATATCGACCTTCCTGAGTGATAACAACGCCAGTTGGGCTGCATAAAACAATATTATTAGGGGCAGCTGATTCACCTGGTAGGCTATATTAAAAAGTAACAAACCCACTCATAAACATACTACTACAGAACTCTGATGAATTACAGTATATAAAATACTTTAAAAGCACCGGCATTCACTGCGCTCGGGTAGGACAGTCCTAGTGCAAGCGAGAAATAGGCTACATCTGTTTATGACGCAAGAGATTCGGGTTCGAGTCCCGAGGGCGGAATTGTCTTCGACGCTTACACTTCATTACTTGCTGCAAATTGTACAATCCTACAAACCAAAAGCTTAAAGTCCATTTGCCTTGGTTGTAGATATTTTTAGCCCAAATTACACATGGAAGCGGAGCTCAGGAAGATTTGAGACAACTTGCAAACTATACGTAATATACTTAACTATTTCTATAATGGTTGTGTTGCGATCGTACCAAGAAACTATTTCATATGTCAGTTTTGTATTAAATTACATGAATTTGTTATTGAGAATATTTTCTTCCAAATTTTAGCCCTTTTGGGACCTCATTAAAACTAAAGAATGTCCTAATTATTATTATAGTGTAGCCCAAGAAAGGTTTATTTATATATTAACATTAATTTATTGCCGCTTACCATTCTTTCATTTTTGTCCGGACGCTATCCCTGCAGAAAGGATTCAGACCACATCAGGTAAAGTACCGGTAGCCTGTAAAAACTCACACTTTTTTTTCTTAATTTATTCTATGTGTGCCAATATGAAATGTATATCCAACAAACGGAAATATACAGTACATTGTGGACCCATGCATCAATCTCTGCCATATTTTCAAGACAACTTGTTTATATAGCTTCAGATTTCCTGACCTACTTCTTTGAACATGTTATTTAATATCCCGGAATCTACGGTGTAATATATAGAACGTTGAAAATAATTGAAGAAATCATAAGTGGGTAATGACCGCATGTCTTTTTTTTTACGAAATGTAGTTAGCCTATAGCACACAATGCAACTAGTACGCATGCTCCAACTATTGGTGTGCGAATAGTACCAAAATACTTCATATTGAATCCGCTAGATAGATCTGTATTTTATCACTTCATATATTTCTAGTTTTCATTCAGGAGAGAAGTGGAAGTGGACAAATGAGTACATGTTAATGAAATTCATTTGGATCCAGGGTACAAATCTACACAATTCACCATTACTAATAAATCACCAAAAATTGGACGATATTATGAAGTTGGCAAAATTAATTCCTTCCGTGCATAAGTAGTAGTATGATCATATTAGAAAACTTGGTGTGGATAATGAAAATAAATAGCAAAAAAGGTAACATGTAAATGTATTCTTTTATTTTTTTTCAATTAACTTTACTATCTGATGTTTATTAAAAATACAAATTATTCAGATAAGTATGATTAAGGTTCACATATTAGTGGTTTTGTGCTGAAAAAATCAAAAGTTTCATTGAGAGTGAGAGAACTGGATTGTCATTTTCTATTAATTACCCACTTACAACTGAACTAATATTTACTTTTATGGTATAAACTATTAAAAGATATCTGCAGCATTGCAGTGACTACAAAAAAAAGTGTACACAATGGTGAAATAAAATTATGAAAATAGATTTTCTTGATTATCTCAAAAGTAAAGAATTGGTCTTTATCCACTTATCATTCTCATGCCTTCAATTGAAGTATTAGCTGGAAGAAGAAATAGAAAGGAGGAAAGGTTATTAAGCTTGAACTCCCCTGACCTGATCTACTCATTTGTCTTGTCCTTTTATAGGTTAGTGGTCTGTTTATTTACCACCTGCTAGGCTATATAGTCAAAGATGCTGATGGTTGAATCTTTCAGCCATATGTCATTGAATTTTCTATTGGAAGTGGTAATATTTATAAAACCAAATAATATTTTACTATCTTCTTGATCTGAGATGCTTGATGAAATTTAATTTTTTAACAAAAACGATTAAAACGTAAATAATAAAATTTGAAAGAAATTAAGATTGAAAATAAATAAATTTTAAAAATTAATAAGCTTATAAAATTACAATTAAAAATAAATAAGCTTATAAAATAAAATTATTAAAAATAGACTATAAAAAGAATGTAAAAATTGAATTATAAAAACATTTAAACATAAAAATTAAGAAGATAGGCCTAACACAAAATAAAATTAGTAAATTAAAATTTGGCTACAATAATTAAATTTAAATAAATACAAATAAAATATTTTAATATTTTTATGAATCTTACGTCTTCTTCTTGTTCTTCTTCTGGTGTCTTATCCGTTCCGGATGTTGACTGCCAAACGACTCCCCCGAATAATTCTGCTGAAGACGCTTGACACTCATTTCTTGGGGTCCTCAGTAACGAGATCCGTCGACGCTCAGGACCTATTTTCCGAGGAGAAGACTTGAGTATTCCGTAAGATACGTTGTTCCTCGAGACATAACCAAGCTATTCTAGCTTTCTCTGATTCACGGTGTTAAGCATGCCATTCTTGTGTTGTTCACAGCCTGACGGTATGCTGATAGGTCCGCCTGGTCCTCCTGGAGTGTGCTCGTGTAATGTCTCAACTCTGCTATCAACACTAGAATTGCCCACAGCCATCCCAGGACCAGCAGGAAAGGATGGTGCTTCCGGTTCTCCAGGGGCGCCTGGAACTTCGGTAAGTACAGAGCCAAGGTAACTAGAAAACTATCGTACAGAGCGTTAACCTGTTGACTGCTTCACCCGTCTATAAGCGTGACACAATAACCTAAAACAAAAAAACAAAACAAAAAAAACATTCAATTTCTAGTGCAGAGTCCATCTATGGCATGTTCTGCCATCTGTTGGGCATTATGTAGTACTACTTCAGTTTGGATTTTTGCTTCCCGAAGTAACGAACAGAGCATTTTGTTGTCTGTCCTCTGCAGTTAGAGTTCATCTGAGACGTAAACAAGGGAATTCTTATCACCATGCTCTGATTTCGGATCAAAGAATATTAGAATATCAATTTTTGTACTTGTAAAGAGCAACAAGTATTACTTGCCTGCTGATTTTAGGAAATAATATTATTTTTCACCCTTTACCTGGTATGGAGGTGATGCAAGCGTGGGAATAAAAATATTCATATTGATTCATCTTAAACTAAAACTTTATATAAACTTAGGATTTTGAATCTACATTTAGATTTATAAGTACCCAAAACCTATGTACATTTTAAGTGTAACACAACCTCCCAGATAAGTTTAAAATCTTGACTACTACAACATTTTTTAAATGCGAATTAGATTAAAAGGTTAAGGAACTCTCTCCGCACTGGAGAGGGTTCGTCAAGTGGCATTAAGTTGACAGCGCCTCTCACTTTGAAGTGTAGCGTGCCATAACTAAGTAATTCATAACTGACTGGCAGTAATTATAAAAGTCATTAATTATTTGTCGAACAGCATTTTAAATTCGATATAGACTAAAACTCAGCAATTCTTCTAGGTTTGTGCCGTGTCTTGTGTGGGGTTTCGCCTAGGACACCAAGCTGGCTCATCGGTGGGCTCTTGGTGTCCCCACCCGGACCCCCACAGGAGTATCGAACTGCGCGATACCTCCCTTTATATAGAGTGCAACTGCACTCCTTGACTGCGAGAACCAAAAGCTCAAGCAGCCTCAACCTCCCTCTGAAGGCATCCAAAAAGATCTTTTTCGATATAGACTGTTTCCATCGTCAGCATATTCATCACTTTATCACGAAAGATAGCGCTGAGACGCAGTACACACACATTTCAAATGAGTATCATAATTATTATTATTAATAACAATTGTTTATCACGGTTTTTTCCCCGGTGAATAGCCAATAACCGGCTCCTAAGAGCAAGGTTTGTTGGCTTCAACACGAATCGACTAAATTTGATTTGTAGTGTGAGCGTTAAAGAGTCCACTGGTTCCATTGTTTCGTTCACCGACAGCAATTTTCTCACTATATGGCGCGTTCCCAATATTGTTGCTTTCTATAGTTGGAGAAATAGTTTCTTTGGTAGGCCAAACTTCGATGAAAAGTCGTGAATGATGCGTATTATTATTATTATTATTATTATTAGTATTATTACTATTACTATTACTATTATTCACACATAATATAGCTTTGGGGCTATTATGTCGAATGAAACTTAAATAAACGACGTTTCGAGACAACTGCTTGTCCCTTTATCAAGGTATTATTATTTTAATTATTATTTATTTATTATTATTAGCTTATTATTTTTATTATTATCATCATTATCATATATATAAAACTTTAAGGAGTATGTTTCACAAACCTCAAGCTCTAAAACCAGAGGGACTTAGAAGTTGCAGTTTGTGCCAAAACCTTCCAAATCGTCTCAATAGTACAGGAAAAATCTTCCATTTCTTGAAAAGTCAACAGAAATATATTTCTTTATAAAGTGCGTTTGAACAAAAGACGATAGCCCCTGGCAGAACTGTGCTGCGTCCAGCCCGCATAACATTAGTACCGGGAGGGTGGTCTTTACACATGGGGTGCCACAAGTGACCGATTATGCATTCAAAATAAACAAAAATACCCCCCAATAGTGACAAATTGCACTCTGATTTCACAAATATGGACAATTTGTTTAAAAAAGTGCGTTTGAACATATAAACAAGAAGCGCGCATAACAGTAAAGCTGGTGTGTGGTTTATGCACATGCAAGATTTCTCGCACAGGTCCCCTAGTTATTATTATTATTATTATTATTACTATCGGTTTATACAGTACATATAACACACTGCTGGTACATTACAACATAACTATACGGGCTTCAGTGAACCTAAGTATAGTTACTGAAACAGCAACTTCTAAGCTGGAATTTCGTTACCCATGAACTTCCGAACGATTCTGATTGTTGATAGAACTGCTGCCTTCTGCATTAGTTTGTACAGCCGAGTATCCAGATCCAGTTCTTTAAGGCCTTGGAGCAAGGTACTTGGGATCACGCACGTACTTGAGACAATGATAGGTATGGTCTTAACCCGCTCTACATGCAATTGTCTTTTGATAGGGTCGACCAACTCGCTGTAATTGTTGATCTTTTCTATTTGTTTTGACTGGAGATTCTTTTTGTTAGGAATCGCAACATCAATCAAGGTATTTTGCTGGGTTTTCTTGTTGACAATATTATTATTATGATCATTGATCTCACTTATCACCCCCACGGAGTCAGTGCCTTAGGGTGAAAATGAAAATCCACAGCCTGCTTCCAGTCTCCGACCGGGTCAGGAATGGAATGAATGAAGCCTCCATCTAGCGGCGAGGATATGAACTGTGCTGGCTGCCGAGGCCTGACCCACTCCTCTGGGGTAATGATTAAATGAATGACAGATGAAATGAAATGATAGTGGAGAGTGTTGCTTGAATTGAATTTTTGACAGGGAAAACCGGAGTACCCGGAGAAAAACCTGTCTGCCTCCGTTGTGTCCAGCACAGATCTCACACGGAGTGACCGGGATTTGAACCACGGACCCAGCGGTGAGAGGCCGGCGTGCTGCAGCCTAAGCCACGGAGGCTTATAGTCAGTGCCATAGGGTACAACTCTAAATTAAAAGGGAAAATAAATCACGTCTAAATGCTCTTCATGAGCACTCTGACAAACACATAAACCATCTAAATTTACAAGTGTGTAAAGACTCAAAGAACTTGTTCTGTTTTGAAATTCAGAAACTATGTTTTTCCGAATATTTTTGTTTATTATTAGACTCTAATTACTATTAGTTTTTATTTATTTTTATTTTTTATTTTTTTATTATCGAATTTGGCCAACTATGGACCGCAAGGAACTCAAGACTTATTGGCTTTCTTTCTCTTCTCTTCCCAGAACTTCTTCATCCTGTCACTTCTTTGTTTTCTCTCCTCCTCGGAAATGATCTGTTTGGGCCTCCTGCTTGGTGGTTTCTCCTGAAATGATTTTACTCCGTCAACTCGACTGAGGAACTCTCTTCTATCGTAGGCCATAGGTGGAGTAATTCCAACTTCCGCAGCATCCCTCTTCACCTCATCTACTCATTCAGATGTGACCTTTAACCCCATGATGTAACTGAAGATCCTTTTGGTCAGCCTGACTTCATCCGTTCGTAGTAAATGTCCGTAGAACTTTAGCCTCCGCTTCTTCATTACGTCTGTGATCGTTTCAGTACACTTGTAAAGTTATTCATTTTTCCTCTTCTTCCATGTCCCATCAGTAGTCTTCTGTGGTCCAAGTATTTTTCTCAGAATCGTCCTTTCTTTCTTTTCTAGTACTTGAAGTTCTCCTCCTTTTACTTAAAATAAGACACTCTGAAGCGTACAATCCTTCAGGTTGTACTACCGATTTGTAGTGTCTGATTTAGGCCTTGTATGATAACGCTCGTTTGTTGTATTTATTCTGGGTTAGTTTGCAGTCCAGGTCCAGTTTTCTGGTTCTTCCTTTGATTGCTTCCTTATCCAGTCCGTTGGGTTGGATCCATTCCCCCAGGTATTTAAACTTCTCTGTCCTCTTAATCTTCCCATGATTTACTTCCGTATATTTCTCATTTTGGTGTTTGCACTCCATATATTCCGTTTTTTCATAGGAGATTTGAAGACCTGTTCTTCGATCTGTTTCATGAAGACTGTCAAGCATCTTTCGAACATCTTCTCGGTTGTTGGCTAAGAGAGCAAGGTCATCAGCAAAAGCTAAACACTTGACTTCAAGATTCTGTTTTACCCTCCCCAGGTGTATTCCTACAATTCCTCTCATAGTCAAATCCTCTTCCCAAGTTTTCATTATTTTTTCCAAGACTATATTGAAGAGAATCGGAGATAATCCATCTCCCTGTCTGACCCCAGTCCTAATTTCAAATGGATCAGAAATTTCACCGAAGAACTTTACTTTCGAGATGGTATCCGTCAGTGTTTGTTTAATGATTTCTCTATTTTTTTTGTCATTTCCAAACTCTTTTAAGGTATTAAATAAAATTTGTCTGTCAATCGAGTCGTATGCCTTTCGAAAGTCGACAAAGATGACCACAGTGTTCAGGCTCCTTAAAGCTCTTGTTCGCAGAATACTTTTCAAGTTGAAAATTTGCTCAACGCCTTTTCGGAAACCAGCTTGGTATTCTCCAACGAGGTGATCAACTTGTTCTTCAATTCTGCTCAACAAAATCTTAGTGAGTATCTTATATGCGATTGGAAGTAGAATCCCCCTGTAATTATTTGGGTCTGTTCGAGTGCCTTTTTTATGAAGAAGGTGAATGAACGCACATTTCCAGTCCGTTGGAATCTGTTCAGTTTTCCATATTTCTTCTATAAGGTGATGGATTTTTCCTGCAGCGATCTCTTCACCAATCTTCCACATTTCAGCCAAAATGCCATCTTCCCCTGGTGCTTTATTATCCTTGAGCTCCTTGATTACAAATTCGACCTCACTAAGCCCTGGTGGTTGGGAATCTGGGTTCTCGTGAATTTGTGTTTTGGCGTCTAGTCTAGCAAGTGGTTCTTCGCAATTGAATAGCCCTTTAAAATAATTCGCCATGAGCTCGCAGTTCTCTCTATTGTTAGTAACTATGCTACCATCGTTACGCTTAAAGCAAAGAGTCGGTTGTTGATACCCGTGCAGTTCCTCTTTAAAGGTGCGATAAAATTCTCTAGTGTTGTTCTTTCTAAATTCCTCTTCCAGCTTTTCCACTCGAGATGTATCATATCATCTCTTTTCGGCTCGTATGATCTTGGCTGTTTCTTTCCTTTCATTTCTAAAGTCTTCCCATTTTTCTTCGGATTTGTTGGAATTCCACCTTTTCCAGAAAATTAATCTTCTTTCAAGTGCTTCATCGCATCTTTCATTCCACCACCAGTGTTTCCTTTTCCTTGGAGTGTTTCCCAAATCTTCGGATGCTTTGATCAAGGAATCCCTAATCTCTTCCAAACTGTTCATCTTCATCGAAGAAAGATTTTCAAGGTATTTATCTTGATTTTTCTTCAACGTCTCTGAATTGATTCTGGTCTTCTTCTTTTTTCTCGGTCTGGGTCTGTTTGGTTGGAATCTAACTTTGATCTCTGAAAGAGAGTCTCTGAGTCTATGTTGGCACTTTTCCTCACTTTGACGTTCAGGATTTCTTTATGATTTCGGGTTGTTATTGCGACATGGTCGATCTAGAACTCCCCAAGCATCGTGTTGGGAGAGACCCAAGTTGTCTTCCTCTTTGGTAGTGCTTTGAAGTATGTGGACATAAGTTTCAGATTGAATTGTCTACAAAAGGCGACAAGTCTTTCGCCATTTCTATTAGTTCTTTTATGGGCTGGATAGTCCCCCACAACCTTTCTATACTTCTTTTCTCTTCCCACCTGAGCATTGAAGTCACCAAGCAATATTTTAACATGATGTTGAGGGACTTTGTAAGTTGCGACTTCAAAAGTCTCCCAGAAGTCATCCACTTTTTCAGGGTTTTTCCTGTTATCTTCATTAATTGGGGCATGTGCGTTGATAAAGGTATAAGCTTTATTTCCATATCGAATGGAAAGTAGCGAGATCCTCTCTGATGGGGAGGTGAAATTGATTATGGATTCAATTATGTTCCTTTTGACTATGAAGGCTGTTCTTAAGATCGTTATGTTGAAATTATTTTTTATTCCAGGCTTTCCTTTGTTTATTTTGATTCCTTCTGAATCAAATGAGTTCTCGTCCGTGCATCTGGTCTCCTGCAATGCCAGTATGCAGATATTCCGGTCCTTTAAAACATTGATCAGTTGTTTTAGTTTTCCTGCTTTCAGAAGTGTTTGGATGTTTAGCGTTCCAAGCAGGTTTTTTCGCTTGGGTCGTACCTTCTGTGTTGAAGTTCTGGGAAGCTCCGACTCTTCCCTACATGATGTTTCAGGCTCTCTAGACTCCGAAGGCCTGGTTGCACCGCTCATAGCGGTGGAGGATTTACGTTTCCGATTACCTCCTAGAGTAGTTTCTACCGAAAGTGTTTCCATCATGTCTTAAGTTGAAAACAATTGGGAGGACGAGCAAAGCCCAGTCCTCGGAGTTAAAATGAGGTTGTAAGCCCCGGAGTTTTTTTAGGCCGCCCCTAACATGGAGGACAGACGTCTTTAGCAGCCGCCCCTAACCTGGAGAACAGACGCTGCTCGCTAGATTTTAGTGGCATTTCCTCCACTGACGGGTCTAGCTCCCACCTAAGGAAGCTCATCCGCCCAAAGCCGTTGGCCTCTTTAGGAAGTTAGGTTATTTGACGCCGCCTAACGCTCGGCGTTAGCAGTTTTACGGCTGGGTGCTAAACCAACCAACACTCCTCCTTTCTCATTCCGGACTTTAAGGCTTTTTCATATTTAAGCGTCCACCTCTAAATTGAGATGTATTCCAAATTTGTATAATATAATCCGTGTGAAGAGGAGCAGATAACCTCGCTGTTTTTCTCCTTAAAACAGCACTAACTGACCAACAAATAAAAAATCGTTTTGCAGGGACTTCCTGGACCTCGAGGAGAGAGAGGCGCACCTGGCCCCAAGGGAGACAAGGGCGATCGTGGAGACGCAGGACCTCAGGGCCCTGAAGGGTTGGCAGGAAGTAAAGGTGAGTCTCTGGAAGCACTTGCCTTTCTTCCAATTAATGTATGCACAGAAGGAGCAAGAGCTTCTTTTGGTTGACACACTGATATGAATTTTTGAATTATACTGAAAATTGGCTCCACTTCAGAAGTAGTCTCCCCATGCCATTCACGAGATGATCCTAGATTACTTCAATGGGCTATCTAAATGAATACCAATCGGTAATTATTAAATTTAATACACCTTAGTCAATAATAATTACATTAATAAAACATATTTTGAAAAACAAATATAGCCTACAAGACTTCTTTTACAAATTGTAAAGCGTAATCAGTATGCCATGTCTGAAGACGAAAGAGCGGCAAGACCGACTCGAATGAAGAAATTCTGAGGTGGAAGAAAGATGTTGCCGAAATAAGTTATATTGTGGAAGACATGATATGTATTTGATTGGATTTAAGTGCTCCAATGTGGGCGTTAACAATACAAATAAATAAATTAAATAAATAAATTAACAAAATATAGCCTACCAGTTTCGGCCATATTATGGCCTTCTTCAGCGGTGTTGTTATAAAGAAACTGAAGTAATTACGAGCAAATCTTTGTTATTAATATTTTACTTGGGGTTTGTATGAAAAATCTTATAAAAATAGTTAGAGAGATCTGTAACAAATGTGGGCATTAATTTGATAATTTTGCAAAAATAACATATATCTAAATAGTTGGTATTTGTATAAATTATTCTAAATGTGTCTTTAGAAATCTTGAGATGTTCAACAGGGTGTCAAGTGGAATGGAGCATTGATTGGACTATGAATTGGCGGCCATGAGAAGGGAGGTGACGACCTATTGCCCCTCCATCCAGCACATGTGCTCGGGGATTGACGCGTAAGTCACAAAATACTGATGATAACCCTAATTTTTTTATTTATTCTATCAGGTGCACCTGGTCGAGACGGAACGCCCGGTGTTCCAGGAAATACCGGTCCTCCGGGACCGCCTGGCAAGTCAGAATTTACCAATTATGACGTAAGTAGGCTATATCTTATGCTATTTTTTAAGCTTTACGTGTATTGCCTAAACAAAATAATTAGCTAACAGCAATGGCATTACCTCATGGTTTGATTTATTAAACTAAAAATTAATTTGACATAGTACCCAGTGTTACCAACGTTAGTGACTAGTTACTAGACATAGAAAATTGTACATATTGCACCCTTCAATAAAGCATTGTTTTATCAAGATCCTTTCTACGGGGTCGTGCTCAGTCCTGGATGCTTTTCAAAGCAAAGTTCGCAAAAATAACATGCTCTAATGAATAGAAAGGTCCATGACAGAGGCTATACTAGAAATAAAAATGAATAACAAGTAGAATAAAAGATATTTAATGACTGAAAATTATGTGCATAATAAAAAATATAATAAAAAGGAAATCCTCTCTGACTTTCATTCCCAAAAGAAATCAAGATATTACTGAGCGGTAAGACTCGCTCCACACAACAAAACAATGTGAATACAGCTTCACTCAAAATGATTAATCATAACGTAAAATTGAGCGGTAAGAACTCGCTCGTCACAACATATGGATGCAAGTCCATTTTTTCCTGGTCATGAAGTTATATAATGCGTGGTGTACTGCTCTTTTAATAAGGAAATGGGTACTGATGCGAGTCCGTTTACAACTGAAACAGTCATATTGCTCACAGAGTTGCATCTTTTAAATCACACTACGGCTATGGGACCCACCCCTTAATTAACACACTATAATTACTACTGACACATGCAAGATCTAATAATACAAAGACATGAAGAACCTCCCTGAGATTATAGCCGGTGCCAGAGCACACAAAATAAAGAGCATGCCGAAAATAGGCCAACAAGCTCGCATCACAAAACATGGGAACACAGCCTCGCACATCCTAAAGCCACACGGGGTCATTGAACGCGTAAAAGAAACACACTAGAAGTCAAGCAACAACAACAAAATACAAGCCTAACGGCTGAAAAATTATATTTACATTTTTATAAAACGCCAGACAAACAGAAGCTTCGGAATATACCTTAAAACATGGACAGCACCCATTTAATCAATCAAAACTCTTTATAACCGATCAGGATTTTTGTGAATTTAAATAACATCTTATATTGAAATAGAGGAACCTGGCCTACCTTTAATGACCACAGTTGTTATCTGATTTGAGCACTCCCCTCCTTGTATGAGTCATCGCTGCCTCGACTCTCTCTCAGTCCTTCAAGCTTGGTGCTAATTATACTGATCTCGTTATCCATCTGGAAACGCGAAACGACATATCTTACTCATCCCCTTGGATGGCAAGAACACAAATATATACCACAAGCTCAGCCTCGCAAGGTTATGAACTGGGCTGATATGCAGCAAGTCATAATAATCTCAATGATATATTCCCGCGAACACATCATAAAATCACACTATACACCATAAAGCTTGGACTGACTCACTCATCTCATCTGGGTCGGCTCAAAACAGATCAACCTCCATTGCGTCCATAAACACATTAAACAAAATAAACAACAAACTCGGGTGCAAAAGTGCCATCCCGTTCAGACCTGCTAGAAAAGCAACTATCAAAATAATCCTGATCCGTCATAAATTCTGCTCACAAATAATCTTTACCCTCCAAATTCTATTTTTAATCTCAAATTAATGCAGTTCCATTTTTGTTATAAGGCATACTTCCGAATTTAAAATGCTTGACCGCGATTTACGCAAGCAAATGCGAGCACGAGCTGCGCATAGCCCCGTGTAGTTGAACCATACAAAATCACAATATTTACAAAATACGAAGCGCTCAGCTTGTCCCATACTTAATGTGTCAGTAAAACAAGAACTAAGAATCTACATTACCAAACAAGCAAACAAATATCTACAAAAATATGTCCCATAAAACCATAGCTGATTTAATAAATAAATAAATTCATTTGTAATCATTCCTATAGAACAGCGTCAGGAAAACATCTGCAGCCATCACTCCTTTAAAATGCTTAGCTCTCCATCCACATCTTCTGGCAAATGTCCTGCTGGTTCCAAGATCCGCCCTCGTTCCTAGACGTCATCTCGTGCTGAATTAAAATAAAGTTTGCCAGATACACACACGATATATTTCCTATTAAATTCACCGATCAAGTACAAAATTCCTTGACCGTCTATTGGTGAATTATTTCGATGAACTCCCCTATCTGGTAGTACTGGGACTACAAATAAATCACTGAAGTTACACTTATAACTTGACGAAAATGTTCCATGTTCAAATACATGAAAAATATGAAGTTATGCCTCGTGTCCTCAGACACATGAATAAAGGCCTTACGTCCTCAAATGCTCAAATAAAAGTCATCTCTCGAAGCTTCCTGGACCATTTATAAATGAAACTGGCTAGAGTAGCCATGGAAGGGGATTTATGAAAAAATATTCCATAATAATTATCAGACTAGCATGCGATCGGTATCATTGAGTTCGTAGCAATGTGGAGGTTACGATTATGCTGTAGCTGGCTCGAATCGATCGTGGAATTAATCCGTAGATAACTCCCGCGTTAATTCACCAGGGTGCGTTATAACGCCGAGTTGCCGCTTAAACAGGGCGTCTTGATATTATTGGTTCAGACTCTTGTAGATCTTCGCGCGCTCTTACTTGTATTTCTGCCACAGGGAGTGGTTAACATAAAGAATGACCAATTACATCGTAGCATTCAATTTTCTTCTTGGCGCCAACCCTCATAGCAACAAGCCATATTGTGCGTATCCAAGCCATCTTCGCGCTAAAAGTTGCACCTGTCCTATGTGTCATGAATATTATGCTACTTTCTAAACTACCACAGGAGCTTAAACCATTGTGTCCTCTCGGCCACTGATTTCTCAATATTTCCCAACTCCGTCTGGCTCTCATATCTGCTGTGTGTAGAAATGTATCAAATGATGATGAATAATTTATTAGAATCCTTTATACAGCCTGTGGATAAAGGGTTCAATATATTTTAGCGACATAATACTACAAGCTTGGTATGGTGTATTCCAAAATAGGAATTGAGTGACCTTTTGAAACGTTTATAGTAACAGATTTTAACATGGATAAGTTGTTGAGCTGGGGTCTAACTGGGATTAGCGTTATAAATTTATCGATACCATAGTAACCATGACAACCCGTGTTCATCATCTATGTATACTAGGTCAGTACCGGGTGAGTTAGCCGAGGTCGTTGCGGCATGACTGTTGGCAGTCGCTCACATCCGGGAGGCGAGGAGGTTCGAATCCCCCGCCGGCAACCTTGAAGATGGTCTTCTGTGGTTTCCCATCTTCCTTCCAGGCAAATGCCGGGGTTGGTCCCTAACTATAGGCCACAGCCGCAACCTTCCAACTCCTCGACCCTCCCATCCAACATTCCTCTCCAACGGTACTTGTAGCTCACCCATTGGGTGTCCGTCTCGAAGCAGCTACAAAACTGGCGAGCCGAACATGTCCTCGGACACTCCCGGCATTAAAAGCCATACGCTAAAAATAAAAAATAAACTAGGTCAGTAGCGTCATCTGTACGTTGCTATAAGAACGCAAGCTCTCATTTGCGTGTTGTTTGTTCATCTATGCATACTAGGTCACTAGCATCATCCATGCGTTGCTATAAGAATGAAGACCACCCAATGGTGTAGCGGCTAGTGTTCTTGGTTGTCACCTCGGAGGTCTGGGTTCGGTTCCCGGCTCTGCCAAGAAATTTTAATTCTCATGTGAGTGCTAGAATGGGGTTCACTCATCCTCGTAAGGCAATATGCATAGGAGGCTTCGGTTCCCACCTTAGCCATCATGGAAGTGGTTTTCCGTGCTTTCCCCACTTCTACTCCAGGCATATGCCGGGATGGTTCCTAACTTGAAGACCAAGTCCACCGCATTCCCAATTCTCACTTGAATTACAAATACACACACTAATCCAGTCATCACAGTTACACAGGTTATCAGACAGATTCCACACACAATAATACACGGAGTTATATGACCAGGACGTCACAGCCCCTAAAATAAGCAACAACTACAATGCTATAAGAATCCAAGCTCTTAGTTGCGTGTATTTTCTTCATCTATGCATACTAGGTCAGTAGCGTCATCTATACATTGTTATAAGAAGGCAAGCCCTTCGTAACGTATTGTTTTTTCATCTATGTATAATGGTCAGTAGCGTTATCTATAATTTACGTAGCTTTAGGCAGGGGCGTAAAACTCCTTGCAAACATGGGGAAGGAAGGGGGGATTTAAAAACTGCGGTTGATTTTTGTTTTAGTTTAAGCTCTTAAAACTCTAAATAATACGGCAATGTAGGCTTAACGCTATATATAAAAAACAAAGATGATTTTTATTCATTATTAGCCTATTTTAATTTTATGAAAAAAATAGGCTTATGAGATCACCTATTGTCCTTGTGTGTGTGCGTGCGTGTGTGTGTGTGTGTGTGTGTGTGTGTGTGTGTGTGTGAGGTGTGTGTCCCCCTAATAAATTCTAAACGGCTGGAGCGATTACAATGAAAATCGGTAAGATCATAGAACTATTCTGGCCGACCCCGACCGTGCCCTTCAAATTTTATTGTGACTCACCAATCCAACATGGCGGCTGTGCGAAATATTTCACCAGCATTCAGTATCTCCAAAACTATTACCGATATCGAACTGAAATTGTGTACGGTGATAAAGGGCACTACTAAAAGTTCACCTATGAGACTTTCAAAAACCTGGTGACTACAAAACCAACATGGCGGACAGGCGAACTTGAGACTTTTAAATAGACTTTTCTCGCGATTTAACCATCCAAACGTAATGAAACTTGGTACAGCAAATGTTTATATACATTGTAATGCATTGGAGTCTAATTTAGTTCAATTGTTTACATAACCTCAAAATGGCGGCTGTGCGAAATATTTCACTGACATTCTATATCTACGAAACTATTAAAGATATCACCCTGAAATTTTGTACGGTGATAAAGGGTACTAATACAAGTTTATCTATGTAACTTTCATAAACCTGTAAAGTACAAAACGAACATGGCGGCCAAGCGAAGTTGAAACATTTTAATAGACTTTTCTCGTGATTTAACTCTCTAAGCGTAGTGAAATTTGTTACAGTAAATGATTTTACATATTGCAATGCACTGGCATCTAATTTAGTTCAATTGTTTACATAACCTCAAGATGGCGGCTGTGCGAAATTTTTAAATTAGGTTTCATTTCTTGTGTCGTAATCTGCAATCGAAGTGAAAGTTTGAATAATGACCCTAGGCAATAATTGTCTTTGAATGGTACATAACTCTATGGCCTATACATATAACAATCCAAAATGGCGAGCATCCGAAATAGTTAGACTGTTCTCAATATCTATGAATCTTTTACAGCAATCAAACTGAAATTTTTTATGTTCATAGAGGCTATGAACATATGTTCACCTATAGGACTTTCAGTAACCTGGTGAGCACGAATCCAATATGGCGTCGACGCGAAATATAAATATTTAAATTGACGTTTCTCACGAATTAACTATCCTAGTGCAGTGAAACGTTGCACGTTAAATGCTTATACAAATGTTAATCCACTGGCATCTAATATATTTCAATTATTTGCATTATCACAAGATGGCAGCTGTGCGAAATTTTAAAATTTCGTTTTTACTTCTTGTGTTCTAATCATGCGATTGGAGTTTGAATTTAGACGGTTCTTAATATCTACGAATCTATCACAACCTTCAAACTGAAATTTTGTATGTTGATAGAGGCAATTAACATGAGTAGGATATATGAAAATAGGCGGTATAGTTCTTCACGGAACTACTTATTTTTAATTAAAATACAAAATACAATCAGAATATGAACACAAAATATAAAACATTATTGTCAACGTCTAAAAAATGACCCGAACACTGACTTACCAGTTTTAAACCGGCACTAAGAAATAATAGTTCGAAAATGCACCTTTTCAAATTTTCGTGGTAAGGAGACAAAGCTTAAAGCGTCTCGGCTCAGTTGGCGACTCGGCGGGAAACGGGGGAGGAAAAAAAACAGACTTTTTGTTCGGTAGAATAATGAAATTACGACTAAGCAAGGCAAGTAGGCTTTTCCGGTATTCCGTCTAACGTAGTATTAAATCAGTTACGTACTGAATAGTTTCGGGTTATTTTAATTTTTTTAGAGTATGGTACCGTACTTAAAACTTTTGTATTGCACCTGAAACTTGAGCGGGGCAATGCCCCCCTTCCCCTCCTGCCCTCCCCGTGTTTTACGCCCCTGGCTTTAAGAACGCAAGCTCTTAGTTACTTGTTGTTTGTACATCTATGAATACTAGGTCATTCAGATATTTTGTCCCCTCGCAACATGAAGCCTAGTTTGGAGATACCGCTTTTGTAGAATTCGACTGGCTGAGAGCAGAACCGCCAAGTCTGCGAGCTGCCATGAGGAAAGAAGCGCCTAGGACTATGTGCTTCTCTTCCATTACAACGCCAAGCCACATGTGTTGCTTCATTTGAGGAGCTTGGTCATCATAGTCATTTAGCCCCGTGTAACTTACTTGTGTGTGTAGATAGCTATATGAAATTGTCTTTTAACCTGTATTACGGGTGTGTGTAAAAAAATAGTGTCTGACAGCCTCTGTTATTGTGATGGCTGTATTAACGCATGTGTTTGTAATTCACATGAAGATTGGGCAGGAGGCAGCCGTGGCCTTAAGTTAGAAATCAAGCCGGCATTTACCGGGAGTGGAAGTGGGAAACCACGTATGGTTAAGTTGGGAATCGAACCCACCTCTTCTGAGAAGTTTTGCCTCACGAGACTGAGTGTACCCCGTTCCAGCCCTCAGACCAGAAATAATTTCCTGGCAGAGCCGGGAATCGAACCCGGATGTCTGGGGGGATAGCCAAGAATGCTAGTCCCTACACCACGAGTTAGTCATGGGAGGTTACTGAGCATGCACCATATAGTTCAGATCTTTCTCTCAAACATTACGAAGTGTTCAGTCCACTTATTTATTTATTTATTTATTTATTTTAGCGTATGACTTTTAGTGCCGGGAGTGTCCAAGGACATGCTCGGCTCACCAGAGGCTGTAGCTGCTTCAAGCGGACACCCATGGAGTGAGCTACAAGTTCCGTTCAATTTCAAGTATTTCCAACTTTCGCTACCAGATGTCACTGACACCTAGTGGTGAACGCTGGAACTTTGATAGTGCGTTACCTCGAAATCAAACCTAGAAATTTAGCTTCACACAAGTTAAGTAAGTGGAAGGATCTTTTAGAGTACATGCCATAAATCTATGACATGGGACCGCCGGCTTTACTTCCCCTCCGAAGGAAGGCAGAATAGAGGTTAATTTAATACGACGGCGCGAAGACCGCTGTCCGATGAGATCCGGCTCCGTAGCTAATTAGTTAGTGTGCTCAGATTCGGCCCGAAGACTTCACGGTTCGATTCCCGGCCGGGCCGTGAGGAATTTTAATCTCCTGTTGTAAATTCCCCTGGCACGGGGACTGGGTATTTGTGACGACTTGATGAAAAGCAAACTAGGCCTACGGTTCAGATGCTTGACCTAAATTCTGCATTCTTTTTCACTTCCTGTTCCCCGGAGTACCTTAAATAATCGTAAAATCAATAATGTGGCCCTCAGGAAAATTTAATTGAGAAGGTCTGGTATAGAGTGACCTTCAGAGCGCATCCTCTGCCAACTACAGTCCGATCGGGGGATAGACGCTATCAGAGTTCCCTTGTAAGTTAGTGTAAATAGAACAAGTAGTTCCGTGCGAAACTAGATAGCCTATTTTAATATATCCTCCAAGTCTTAACTAGGCCACGAGAAATGAACACGAGATTTTAAAACATTTCACAGCCGCCATTTTTAAGTTCTCATAAAATTCCATTAAATTAGACGTCAGTACATTAAGGCTTGTATCAAGATATACCGTGCCAAGTTTCACAGCGCCCGGATGATAAGTCGCGAAAAAAATCTTATAAAATATTTAAATTTCGCGTCACCGCCATGTTGGTTTTGTGCTCATCAGGTTATTTAATGATCCATACGTGAACGTATGTTAATAGCCTCTATCAACATACAAAATTTCAGTTTGATTGCTGTAATAGATTCGTAGATATTGAGAACCGTCGTCGGATGGTCGCCATGTTGGATTGTTATATGCGTAGGCCATTGAGTTATGTACCATTAGACGACGATTACTGCGTAGGTTCATTATTCAAACATTCACTTTGATCGCATGATTAGGACACAAGAAATAAAACTTAATTTTAAAATTTCGCACAGCCACCATATTGAGTTTAGCCTATGTGAACAATTGAACAATGGTCAGTGCATTACAATGTGTATAAACATTTGTTGTTCCAAGTTTCACTCCACTCGTATGGTTAAATCGCGAGAGAAGTCGATTTAAATGTTTCAACTTTGCTTGGCCGCCATGTTCGTTTTGTACTTAACAGGTTTATGAAAGGCACATACATGAACTTCTAGTAGTAGGCTACCCTTTATCAGCGTACACAATTACAGTGAAATATTTCGCGCAACTGCGATGTTGGATTGGTGAAACGCATTACAAAATTTGAATGACACGGTCGAGGTCGGACGGGATAGTAGTATGCACTTACCGAGTTTTTCACTGAAATCACTTCGGCCGTTTAGTTTTTATTAGGGGACACACACGCACATTCACACAGATGGACAAAGGGTGATCTCATAAGTCTATTTTCTTCACAAATTAAAATAGGCTAAAAGTAGTCAGAGGTACTGCCGGGGTTTTTTCCTGTGGTTGAAAGGAATAGGGGAAAATACTTTTCGATTTCCCCACGTATGTAACATACGCCTACATAGGCCTACATATTTTTTTTTTTAGTACGGAGGAGAGAGGGGTTAAATGTAGTAATTCACAGACAATATGAAAGTAAATCGAGCTGCAAAACGAGCTGCAAAACTAGTCGGCATCCTTTCAATGAGCTGTTTACACCCTGTAGAGTAATTTTAGAAATGTAGAATCAGCGTGCGATATGGTTGTATCAACTATTTTGATCAAGACTGCATTACCAGTTTAATGACAGAGAGTAATAACCTTCGTAACTTCATAATAAACGCGCACTCGCTGCTTAACTTCGTTGTTGCGAAGTTTGGTATATAGGTTGCATGCCAACGCGAGGGAAAGAAGACTGTTCTTGCAACCGCAAGAATCCATTACCTGCGCTCGAGTTGCTCTTAACGCGAACAAGAATTGGCGTGAAGTTTGGACGATCGCATGTTTGGTGGTTACTTGTTTACCTGTCTCCTATAAAGCGCAAGTACAGTACCAGACAAGCGGAATGAAGCAATAGCTCAGCAACACTCAAGTGGTGTGGGGGATTCCCGTCCTACTTTCTCCCCCAGGGGCTCACATCTTGTGGGACGTGGGTTGGCGACCACGGGACCCCAGCTGAGTCCGGCATTGCTTCCACTTACTTGTGCCGGGCTCCTCTCCGTCTTCGTTCCTGTCGACCTCCCTTGGTCAACTCTTGTTCTTTTCCGACCCCGACGGTATTAGGGTATCCGAGGCCTAGGGAGTTTTCACTTTCCCACCTTAATTGGCCCTTGTCTCATCTTTCCTGATCCCTCCTTCTTCGAGGGATCAGACCTCTTGTTTTCTTTTCATTATATTTCCTTTTCTCTTTAAGATTCCCGCACTGTTTTTTGTTAATTGGCTCCCCGTGTATCTAAATTCCAAGAAGCTTTTTTTTTTCTTTTTTTTTTTTGCATCTACCCTCAATTGTGTAGGTGTTTTCAATCTCCGTTGCATTTTGTAAGTCTTTTCGATCTACATTGCATTTTGTGAGTGTTTTCAACCTCAATTGCATTTTGTAAGGATTGACAATCTAAATTGCTTTTTAGTAAGTCTTTCAATATAGGGTCTGGACTTTTGTGAGTATTTTGAATTTCAATTGCAGTTTGTATTTTCAACATAACCCGCTTTTTGCAAGTACTTTTAATCTAAATTGCATTTTGTAGGGTGTGCATTTTGCAAGTATTTTGATTCTCAATTGCATTTTGTGGGTATTTTGAATCTAAATTACATTTTGTAAGTATTTTCAATCTAAATGGCATTTTGTATGTATTGTCCATCCAATTGAGTCGTTTGTAGGCCTAAGCATTTTCAATTTCAATTGCATTTTGTAAGGATTTTGAATATCAATTGCACTTTGCGATTATTTGGATTCTGAAATGGGCATTTTCAATCTAAATTTCATTGTGTATTTTCAATTACAATGCATTTTGTAAGTATATTGAACCTCAATTGCATTTTGTACTTTTTTTGAATTTCATTTGCATTTTGTAAGTATTTTGAATTTCACTTGCATTTTGTAAGTATTTTGACTGTCCATTGCATTTTGTACGTATTTTGAAATTAACCTATATTTTGAGCGTATTTTTCAATTTATTCCTTTTGTGAGTATTTTCGTTCTAAATTCCTTTTTGTAAGTATTATCGCTCACCATTTTGTGAGTAGTTTCAATCTGAGTTCCCTTTCGTAAGTATTTTCCTTCTCACTTAATTTTCGTTCTGGTTTCCACTTCATTGACATTTTCGCTATCACCTCGACCATTAGGGGCCGATAACCTCGATGTTAGGCCCCTTAAAACAACAATTATCATCATCAACATCGTCCTACCTTAATATCAGTTCACCCGGTGGTTCGGTGGCATAGTTGGTAGCATGCTGAACTGCTGTGACCAAGATCGCGGGTTCAAACCCGACCGAAGTCATCGGACGTGAGAGCGTTAAAATCCTTCAGTATGCCTTCCTTCGAGGGGGAAGTAAAGCCGGCGGTCCAATCTCATAGATTTATGGCATGTAAAAGATCCTTCCTCTAACTAAACTTGTGTGAAACTAAATTTCTAGGTTAGACTTTGTGGTAACCCTCTATCAAAGTTCCAACGTTCACCACTAGTTGTCAGTGATACGAGGGCAGATCAAAAAATAAGTTGCACTTTCCAGTTATGGCCATTTATTACACCACCTATACAACAGCAACACGCACACGCCTATAACGACATACAATGTAACGTCACTTTTCCACATAATTCCCAAGAGACTCCAAACATTTCTGCGAACGCACAACCAACTTGTCGATGCCGGATGCATAGAAAGTTCCTCCAGCGTTCTGCAACCACACGGAGACACCAGCCTTCACCTCCTCATCGGTCTGGAAACGTCGACCACCTGTATAATGATCGCATTCACACTGTTGACATTGGCACGGGTCATGGACGTTGCAGGCCTGCCCTCGCCCTATCCGTGCGTCCGGCTTCGAATTGCTGACACCACTTTACGATCCCTTGCCGGAAAATGGCCCGCTCTCCATACACAGCACTAATCACGATGAATGTCAGTGCAATTCTTCCTTTTGGCCCATAGGAATCTGATTGTCGCACGCACCTCATATTTGGAGTGAACGTCCAGTCGACGCGCCATTGAATTTGGCCGCTATTCACACCATACAAGACGAGACATCACAGCGACCTGCCTAACAGACGTGTGGGCAGTGTCTGTCCCTTTCTCCGCTAAGTCCACGTTTGCGACACACAGCGCGCTGCTGCAGCGCGTTAGTGCAACTAACTTTTTGATCCACCTTCGTATATGGTAGCGAAAGTTGGAACTACTTGAAATTGAACGGAACTTGTAGCTCACCCCATGGGTGTCCGCTTGAAGCAGCTACAGCCTCTGGCAAGCCGAACATGTCCTCGGATACTCCCGGCACTAAAGGTCATACGCTAAATAACTAAATCAGATCACCCAACAGGGTAGCCGTGCACTTTAAGTCTCTCACCACAATTGTCAGGGGAGCTGGAAGTTCGGAGAATGGAGGTTCGAATCCCAGTGCTAACACATAGCCATCCTGTGTGGTCCCTCCCTACGGTTTTTCCCACGCTGTATAACACTGATCCACCGAGAATGTTACAATACTGCAATGTGCGCTAAGTCGTAAGGCTATGGGGACAGGCTATCTCCGGACTTGGTAGACTAGTGGGTTTGAGCCACACCGACTGCTCTCCTTGAAATGGTTTTCCGTTGTTTCCCATTTTCAACTCCAGGCAAATGCTGGGACGTTACCTTCCTTCCAATTCTTTGCCCACTTTCATTCATTTCTTCTCTTATTAACTACTCTCAGGAGATTTACACCAGGAAGAGCAGTCGGCCGTAGAAATATATTCGTCATGTGAAAGTTCATCCAATACCATCCCTGACCCCGTAGTAACGGAAACACCTGTGTTTGACGTGAGATAACGCTTACGACTGTTTATGTAGCAGACTTCTTGCTCAGTGCTGTGCTAATGAGTGCTGTCAGTAATTATACAAGCAGTCCACCCCCGCTACCCACTCGGCCCCATCACTTCATTATTCCTTGAGACTTGACGTCCTCATTTCCTCGCCAGTCTAAACCAGGAAATAAAGCTGCCCCCCACCCCCTCCGGAATCTAGTCAAGGTTCCGAAGACAAAGTATAGTCTACCTTCACTTTTCCTTCTTCTGCTCGCGGTCTTTCTCAACAAAGTTTTAGAATCGTTTATTTCTTCAGTTGTTGTTGTTGTTGATTCTTTAGGGGCTTTGCGATATCGTGGTTATGTAACCCCGTGTACTTGGGTGTGTGTAGAATTTGTCTGATAGCCTGTGTCACTGTGTTGACTGTACTAGTGTGTGTATTGTATTTATAATCGAGGTAGGATGTGGGTAGGAAGCGACCGTGACCTTAAGTCAGGTACTGCCCCCGTAAATTGAATTATTTAGGGACAAAATGAGAGTATTTTCCGTCCCCATGATGAAATTTAACCAGCAAATATAATTTCTGGAGGTGTGACACAAGAGTGTAGTGTTACAAGCTCGAGACTGTGGGAGAGCCCGATCACGTGATATATTGCACAATGGACGCTTCTAGAAGGCTATATTTAGCATAGCAACAGCGAGTTTGGAAATTAATATTATAAATATTGTTATAAATTATGCTATTGGATCCCTGTCCAGAGCCAATGAGAACAGGTCTTATTGAAGACGGGGTCAATTTTAAATACACAATATGATGAAATTATGCATTTAGGCCCTTAGAAGAAGATTTTTTTATTTGGTAATGAAGAGAATATTAAAAGAAATTATGTCTGATACTTTAAAAACCGCAGATCGGTTAATCTACGCAGTAATAAGCATTGGTAATCTACGCGCTAAAATTATGGTGGGAGATTGATATGGCCGCCAAAAATTCGACTTGGAGTGGAAGATCCAAGGATCGAGGTTCTTATTCCAGCAGACTTTGAAGAGTGAGGAAGTGTTTTTACTGGGTTAACGGAGATCCCAGGGCTTGGTCCGAGTGCGACGACTGTCGACTTGTGGAGACGCGAGGATAGCTAGGTGGAGCGTTAGAGATCACCGCACTTCCATTCTACGTGAAGTTGCGAGGAACATTGTATTGATTATATCTCATATATAATTGAGATCTGAAGTTAAATAAGCGAATATATATTAAGAACAGGTCGCTTACTTTATATTGTGAAAAGTCGAGCGTTTTAATATTCACCGGTTCGACAATATAAGCCTGTCAAGTTAGATTTCCAAATGTGACGGAAACAAAGCTGAATATCATTATAAATTGCAACGTGAAGTTGACGAACGCAGTTCAAGTGAACAGTGGCGGAGGACTTTTAGTATTGGCGCAACACATAAACATTAATAGAATGACTATTATTATTCTTCAAACATTATCATTCAGCATAATTAATATTGTTGATATGATGAACTAAACAGTCATGCGCCAGAGACATATTCGATAACAGGAGTTAAGATACAACGATGGAGCTTCGTTAGACAACGTATTCTTGAATACAGACGTAGTGTACGGTCCATCTTGTGCATTTTCGTCAGTCTACGAACACTAATTTAACATCAATTAGCAATGGAAACATTTCATTCACCATTTACATGAATATTTCCATAATTATATTCCAATGATGAAGCTGATACATATTTACGACGGAGAATGAAGACTATACAGAAGAGATTTGTCAAGATGCTAGGGTAGCCCAGCAACATAGAAGAATTTGCCAGAAGGATGTCGTTCGAGCCCAGGCGAATGTTGGTGAATTCCAGAGAGAGACGTTTCTTATCTCTGAGGTCGCAGATCCGAGGTTCGAATGCAGATCCATCTCAGTGTTTTGTACTGAGGAAACATCTAAAGTATTGTGGCAATACTTACATATATCTTCAAGAGTTCGTCTAAATAAGGTATTAGTGTATCTCAATTGTTATATAGAGCTTGATTAGTAACATTCTGAGCCGGCGATCTTATTCCATATTTTCGGCGATCTTATTCCATTTTTCTATATTCTCACATTTCATGTATTTCAGTGCTTTTATGTGTTTTACACTTCAGATGTGTGTTGAGATTTTTATGCTGCAAGATTATTTAGAAGAAGATTGCATTTCATCGATTTTTCAATTTTATTCTACGGATCAGTTGTGGAACTGACATTAAAAATTTTGTTTGAGGAATCGTATTGCCTCATAGGAGACTACTCGTTTCGACTCTCGAATTTTAATAATTTCATTTAAACCAAGTATTCTGACATTGTGTCTTAGCTTCAAATTAAATTCTTATTAAATTTAATTTGACCGCTTTAAAAGTAACGACATATAACTTCAAGAAAAGAAGAAACATCGAATGATATTGTTATATCATTATTGTACATAAACTGTCGACGATCTATGAAATACTAGGCGATTGAAAAGACCGAAGTCTTTATCCCTATGAACATTCTTTGTGTATAGTGGAAAAACATTACGACATTGACGAAACTTTCTTATTATCTGTAAAGCTAAGAGCTTTGTTCATTGAATATGTTAGAGGAAGTACCTTTTGATAGAAGATGCTTGAAATCTTTGGCTAGGAATTCAAAGCTAGTTTATCGTGGTCAAGATTGAATTCTATCTGACACTATAAATAACAAGTGTGTTATTTTATCCTATTTGTGTAACATCACGTCATTTGTGGACATGATATTACAACGATAAACAATTTATAGCTTGACAAGTGAGATGAAACAGGAGTATTATTTTTATTACATGTATTTGCGACAGACGAGTTAACAGTTAATTATCTTGTGGAGTAAACTTTAGGAGGTTAATCACGACTGTCTAATATCGTTCATTACAATTGGAAGTTTCGTTTGAAGAATTTACGCATGTAAATTGTAGTCCAGTAGCCTAGTCATGTGCAATGATAGTGAGGGTCATGCCAGTATTTGAGAGAAGTTCCTACATAAGATATGTTAATAACAATTAATCCCTTTTGGTTATTGTTTAACATAGTATGCCATATATACTGTTATATCAGGTTTTGTAGAGCTATGGAGTGCTCAGGCGAGGGAATTCCGCATTTTAAGGAAGTCAAAGTATTGTTGTTCTTTGATAAAAAGGCGTTGTATACAAGTTGTCCAGTTCTTGTGAAGTAACGATTTAGCTGTGTTAACAGGAGGGTTTCAGCGGAAATACAACTTGAGAAAGATTGTCTTCTCACGCCTATAATACAATTATTAAATTTTATTGAACCCGAATTTATGTAATTACGTACAGTTTACCTTAATTAGTCGACTGTATTATACCGATAATGTAATGAAATCTATATAAGACGATGTGTATGCAGTATATAAAACTACAGAACGTCAGAGAAGGATGGTTATGTGAAAAACCAGTGTATATAGTTAGTTAAGAATTATATTGTAACCGAGAAGTTAGAATCTCGAAAGTGTCGCGTTAGCAACACTAGATAATGGATATTGTTACAAATATATTACATGTAAATAATTTTTGTGGAAATTATTTAATTAGTTCAATAATTTAGTAGGATTTATTAATCAATTGTTGAAATAGTGTGTGTTTATGAGCGGATGTTTTTGGTGTGAATGATTATTCATTGTTAAGAGATGATGTGGAACCGTATTGGTCTAGAACGATTACGGAGTGCGAATGAAAGAGTGTATAAAATTTTTAGAATGATTGTTTAAGAAACAGAGCAGTTATATGAACTTTCGTAAGATCTAAATGTTAATTTTTACGTGTTTTATAAATACACACAAGCAGTCTCTCTGTGGACTAGCGAGCATGATTCACCGTTAGCATTGGAGAGCGATGACATAATATAACAAGTGTAGACTCACAGCCTTTTATTTATTGTATAAACCAGTTTTGAGTTCGGCGTGGTGCCGATATTTCATTGATGAAACCAAGTTTCTGCACGTGCGTTCTACAACGCAGGCATGTGAATGAAACCATGTGTCTGGAATGCCATTTAGAGACTTCATTAAACGTTTTTATTTCTACGCAGTGTAGGCCTAAAACAAGACAAGAAATTATGCCCATAATTTTTAATACAGCATTGTAGTAAGATGTAGAATTGAAAGGAGGTGTGAATGATTGCGTGTTTTTTAAATTTTAATGTCTATTGTTAAATTCGTGTATTGTTATTTGTTTATAGTAGATTAGTTTACCTTTTTGTTAATACATTCGTTCAGATTGTTTTCCATTTTTGTTGGAGTGATTCATTTTAAGTATAAGGAGCAGAGTATTGTGGATGTAGTGTAGGCGAAGCTGAAGTCCCCGAGGTAAGTAAAGGTGAGTGCCGTGTAGTTGGTTGTTGATCCACAATATTCTGGTAACTGCTGTCTGTAAATCCCTAAAGACCATGTTGGAAGCGATTTCTAATGTTGCATATGCCGGTGCAGTTAGAAATATGCAATCCAGCGGGGGCAATGGATATTCCAACAGGATCCTTTCCGGATTAGCGGGTACAGTAGGAATGGCGCCCTATGAACTTTGGGGCTACGAAATTAGCTTCGTAGTGTCTCTAAATGAAGTTGGTTTGAACATTTCTAGTGAAAGAAATAATTACCAGACTTGTGGGATGTCTTAACAATTTCGGATGGATGTGAGTGTAATTATTATAGGCTTAATTTAAATTAATATTAGGAAGGTTACACTCAGATAAAGATCAGATCTTAGAAACCTGAGAGAGGTGTAGTGGTAGACAGTTTCGAAAAACGACCTACGATCTGAATATCTATTTTATTTTACCGGTACATGACGATTGCTAAGGTCATGTGTAAAATAAAGCTAACTTGTTTTATGATTGTAATGGTAGAATTTTTCTTTGTGGTAGTGTATTTAAAATGAATGACAGGAGAACGAACATTTTGAGTGAGTTTATTTGACATAGGGTGTACTTTAAATTAATGCTAAGGTAATTTTAAATTACTTTTAGACATTAAGGTTCTCAAAAATATATATGGAATGGGACGTTGCTCAGATGTTGTTATTTTGCTCTGTTGTTGTTTATGTCTCTACAGCATTATATAAAGGGTTATTGCAATGGCAAGTGAGGATGTAAAGAAAATGTTGGAAGAAATGCAGATGAAGTTGCAGCAGAATTTGAAGGAGCTACTGCAGAGCAGTTTAAATGTTTTCAAAGGTGAGATAAAGGAGAATTTATCTGCGAATATGGTAGATATGGAAGGTAAATTTCAGGAGGTGAAGCAGGACCTTGAACAACTGAAGCGGGAACGAAAGGAGGACCTTAACACAGTGATTGTTAAAGTTGTTGATTCTCTTAGAGATAAAGTCGCTGAAAGTGTCAAAGAGAGTTTCAAAACTGAAATTCAGGAAGTTCAGACTTCTTTAGAGGGTTTGCATACTAGTGCCTCTAAAATGGTTGCAAATGTCACGCGATTACAGGCCAGCTCAAAGCAGATACAAGATGATGTAAGTGGTGTACCGACCAAAGTAGACATAGTACAGTCCGATGTTGGTAATGTTAGGTCAGATGTATCTAATGTCCAATCCAAAGTAGACATAGTACAGTCCGATATTGGTAATGTTAGGTCAGATGTATCTAATGTCCAAAGTAAAGTCGATACAGTCCAAGTAGAGGTATCCAATGTCCAAGCTAAAGTAGATACAGTTCAAGCCGATGTCACCAATGTTCAGGTTGACATAAATAATATGCAGTCAGATGTCACTAATGTACAGTCTGACATAGGTAAAATACAGACAGAAGTTAATACGGTATTTGTAGATGTATCAAAAGTCCAAGTGGACATTAATAAGATTAGACAAGAGGTAGAGGCGTCTAAAGAATTGTGTACACAGAATATAACTGCTTCAACGACACGTTTTGTTAACGATGCGATAAAAACTACAGCTTCTCAGGTCGAATTAAAAGGTAACGTAAAAACTTTATGAACACAGGTTATTGACCATAATAAAATTCTTAAGACAGATATTGAGGAGGACATAGCTGCAATGTTAAAAGCTAATGTAGTTGTATGGAAAGACGAGTGGAACAAATCTAGTGGGGAACATGTTAGGTAAATCCAAGTTAACATAGAAAAGAAATTAGCCAGTACCCAAGTAGAAATTAATAGAGAGGTTATTGAAGTAAGAACAGATCTAGGTAAAAGGATTGATACGCTCACTGAAAGGCAAGTAGAGGATAGAACTCAATCTAGTCAGGATGTGCAAGCTTTGAAAGAATCATTAGAGAGTAAAACTAAAACGATAGAGGAACGATTAAACAAGGTTGTCACTAACGTTAATGCCATGAGTGAGGGGAAAACTAACGAACTAGAAGAATACGTATCCAAGAATTTACAAAATCTTAATCTAGGAGATGTTGCCAAGCTTGAGACGTATAAGGAAGATTTAAAGACCGAAGTAGGCCAACAGCTGAAGAAGATTATCGCGGAGATAGAAAAAAAGGAAAGGGAGAAGATAGATTTTGAAGATTCGAGGAATCAGACTAGAAGAAATAGCCTAGAAGTGGAAGAAAGGGAAATCAGGCCGGAAGAAAGATTATTCAGGTTTACGGAAGGTTTAGAGGAGAGGAGTAAAGAGCCCGAAAGTTACAATAGAGATTTTCGACAAAACCTTCAGGATTCATATCCGAGAAACGTGACAGTCATAAGGAACCTTGAAGACAAACCGCGCAAGTTCAGCAACCTAGATAGTTTCACACCGATAGAGTATATTAGAAATCTCAAAGATTACTTTACCGAAGCGCATATTCCAAGAGAGAGGGAAATGAAGATCGTAGAACGCTATCTGTCGGATGGGCCCCTTGAATGGTTCAGCCTTCAGATATGCCTTCATAAACTTCGATGAATTCGCAGAAGCACTAATAAAGCGTTTTTGGTCTATTGAAGCACAAAATTCCCTACGCGCAGAAGTATACTCACGAAAATATTCAGGAACTCTTCCTACACGCTACGCAGACTTCTTCACGAGTCAGTTAGCCAGACTCAGATTTCTTCAACCCCCGTTATCTACAGCTCAGTTGATAGACGCGATAGCCAGGATGCTCCCTGTTGAAGTCAGACGTCTAATTATCTCGTCAGGGATCAACGATCTAGCAAGCATGGACGAATTGCTCAGAAAACTCGATTACACGAGCCCTATGCCAAACGTTGTTGCGAAGAACCAAAGGCAAGAGTACAAAGATATTAACACAGTATATCTTGACCAAACACAACAAACAGACAATCCGAAAGAACCAGAAAAGGGAAATATTGGTCCTGAAAGGAATAATTATTTCCGGGATCGTAGACCAGAACCCAGATACAGGAGATTCCGTGGAGGTCGCCCATACCAGCAACAGCAAGGACGTAATAACGATAATAGCAATGGCAATCGTAGAAGTGGTTATTATCACAACAATAATAACTACCGATACAATAATAATGGTTATTATAACAGGAATAATAATAGGGATAACCAGAACGATAATCGTAACAGAAACTCCCAAGATGAAATAATGTCGAAGGAGAAGTATGATGAACGTCATAAGGAAGGACAAGAATATCTTAAAGATTTAAGAGACAAGGAAAATGGGAATGGTGATAAAAATGACTTGAGTGTCAATTCCAAACCAGGCATCAGTAAAGGAGAAGGTAATGGAAATGGTTCTCATAGACGATATGGAGGGACCATTTACGTTGACCAAAAGAAGTAGAAGAGAGAAGAGGATATACTGCTACACAGAACCAAGAAGAAGAAGAAGAAGACGTTGAAGAACCAAGATAAGAAGAAGAAGACGTTGAAGAAGAGAAGTATAGAAGAAGAGGAACGGGTCAGACGAAGATAACTGCACTAAAACCAAGATGAAAGAGCGTTCCGTATAACTAATGCTTATGGGAATAACTGTTATGAGTTGTTTGACGATGAAAACAACGTTATTCTAGGAAAATTCAATGCTAAAAATTTGAAAAAGTATCATAAGAAAATAGGCTAAAATAATTCAAAATACGAGATCAAGTGACATATCAAAAGTCTTGAATTAGTATGATTAAAAACCATTTGCAACTGTTTTTAACTTGAGATGACGGAGGAATGCCCCCGTAAATTGAATTTTTTAGGGACAAAATGAGAGTATTTCCCGTCCCCATGATAAAATTTAACCAGCAAATATAATTTCTGGAAGTGTGACACAAGAGTGTAGTGTTACAAGCTCGAGACTGTGGGAGAGCCCGATCACGTGATATATTGCACAATGGACGCTTCTAGAAGGCTATATTTAGCATAGTAACAGCGAGTTTGGAAATTAATATTATAAATATTCTTATAAATTATGCTATTGGATCCCAGTCCAGAGCCAATGAGAACAGGTCTTATTGAAGACGGGATCAACTTTAATTACACAATATGATGAAATTATGCATTTAGGCCCTTAGAAGAAGATTTTCTTATTTGGTAATGAAGAGAATATTAAGAGAAATTATGTCTGATACTTTAAAAACCGCAGATCGGTTAATCTACGCAGTAATAAGCATTGGTAATCTACGCGCTAAAATTATGGTGGGAGATTGATATGGCCGCCAAAAATTCGACTTGGAGTGGAAGATCCAAGCATCGAGGTTCTTATTCCAGCAGACTTTGAAGAGTGAGGAAGTGTTTTTACTGGGTTAACGGAGATCCCAGGGCTTGGTCCGAGTGCGACGACTGTCGACTTGTGGAGACGCGAGGATAGCTAGGTGGAACGTTAGAGATCACCGCACTTCCATTCTACGTGAAGTTGCGAGGAACATTGTATTGATTATATCTCATATATAATTGAGATCTGAAGTTAAATAAGCGAATATATATTAAGAACAGGTCGCTTACTTTATATTGTGAAAATTCGAGCGTTTTAATATTCACCGGTTCGACAATATAAGCCTGTCAAGTTAGATTTCCAAATGTGACGGAAACAAAGCTGAATATCATTATAAATTGCAACGTGAAGTTGACGAACGCAGTTCAAGTGAACAGTGGCGGAGGACTTTTAGTATTGGCGCAACACATAAACATTAATAGAATGACTATTATTATTCTTCAAATATTATCATTCAGCATAATTAATATTGTTGATATGATGAACTAAACAGTCATGCGCCAGAGACATATTCGATAACAGGAATTAAGATACAACGATGGAGCTTCGTTAGACAACGTATTCTTGAATACAGACGTAGTGTACGGTCCATCTTGTGCATTTTCGTCAGTCTACGAACACTAATATAACATCAATTAGCAATGGAAACATTTCATTCACCATTTATATGAATATTTCCATAATTATATTCCAATGATGAAGCTGATCCATATTTACGACGGAGAATGAAGACTATACAGAAGAGATTTGTCAAGATGCTAGGGTAGCCCAGCAACATAGAAGAATTTGCCAGAAGGATGTCGTTCGAGCCCAGGCGAATGTTGGTGAATTCCAGAGAGAGACGTTTCTTATCTCTGAGGTCGCAGATCCGAGGTTCGAATGCAGATCCATCTCAGTGTCTTGTACTGAGGAAACATCTAAAGTATTGTGGCAATACATACATAAGTCTTCAAGAGTTCGTCTAAATAAGGTATTAGTGTATCTCAATTGTTATATAGAGCTTGATTAGTAACATTCTGAGCCGGCGATCTTATTCCATATTTTCGGCGATCTTATTCCATTTTTCTATATTCTCACATTTCATGTATTTCAGTGCTTTTATGTGTTTTACACTTCAGATGTGTGTTGAGATTTTTATGCTGCAAGATTATTTAGAAGATGATTGCATTTCATCTATTTTTCAATTTTATTCTACGGATCAGTTGTGGAACTGACATTAAAAATTTTGTTTGAGGAATCATATTACCTCATAGGAGACTACTCGTTTCGACTCTCGAATTTTAATAATTTCATTTAAACCAAGTATTCTGACATTGTGTCTTAGCTTCAAATTAAATTCTTATTAAATTTAATTTGACCACTTTAATGTAACGACATATAACTTCAAGAAAAGAAGAAACATCGAATGATATTGTTATATCATTATTGTACATAAACTGTCGACGATCTATGAAATACTAGGCGATTGATAAGACCGAAGTCTTTATCCCTATGAACATTCTTTGTGTATAGTGGAAAAACATTACGACATTGACAAAACTTTCTTATTATCTGTAAAGCTAAGAGCTTTGTTCATTTAATATGTTAGAGGAAATACCTTTTGATAGAAGATTATTTAAATCTTTGGCTAGGAATTCAAAGCTAGTTTATCGCGGTCAAGATTGAATTCTATCTGACACTATAAATAACAAGTGTGTTATTTTATCCTATTTGTGTAACATCACGTCATTTGTGGACATGATATTACAACGATAAACAATTTATAGCTTGACAAGTGAGATGAAACAGGAGTATTATTTTTATTACATGTATTTGCGACAGACGAGTTAACAGTTAATTATCTTGTTGTGGAGTAAACTTTAGGAGGTTAATCACGACTGTCTAATATCGTTCATTACAATTGGAAGTTTCGTTTGAAGAATTTACGCATGTATAATTGTAGTCCAGTAGTCATGTGCAACGATACTGAGGGTCATGCCAGTATTTGAGAGAAGTTCCTACATAAGATATGTTAATAACAATTAATCCCTTTTGGTTATTGTTTAACATAGTAGATGATAATTGTTTATGCCATATATACTGTTATATGAGGTTTTGTAGAGCTATGGAGTGCTCAGGCGAGGGAATTCCGCATTTTAAGGAAGTCAAAGTATTGTTGTTCTTTGATAAAAAGGCGTTGTATACAAGTAGTCCAGTTCTTGTGAAGTTACGATTTAGCTGTGTTAACAGGAGGGTTTCAGCGGAAATACAACGTGAGAAAGATTGTCTACTCACGTCTATAATACAATTATTAAATTGTATTAAACCCGAATTTATGTAATTACGTACCGTTTACCTTAATTAGTCGACTGTATTATACCGATAATGTAATGAAACCTATATAAGACGATGTGTATACAGTATATAAAACTACAGAACGTTAGAGAAGGATGGATATGTGAAAAACCAGTGTATATAGTTAGTTAAGAATTATATTGTAACCGAGAAGTTAGAATCCCGAAAGTGTCGCGTTAGCAACACTAGATAATGGATATTATTATAAACATATTACATGTAAATCATTTTTGTGGAAATTATTTAATTAGTTCAATAATTTAGTAGGATTTATTAATCAATTGTTGAAATAGTGTGTGTTTATGAGCGGATGTTTTTGATATGAATGATTATTCATTGTTAAGAGAAGATGTGGAACCGTATTAGTCTAGAACGATTACGGAGTGCGAATGAAAGAGTGTATAAAATTTTTAGAATGATTGTTTAAGAAACAGAGCAGTTATATGAACTTTTGTAAGATCTAAATGTTAATTTTTACGTGTTTTATAAATGCACACACAAGCAGTCTCTCTGTGGACTAGCGAGCATGATTCACCGTTAGCATTGGAGAGCGATGACATAATATAACAGGTGTAGACTCACAGCCTTGTATTTATTGTATAAACTAATTTTGAGTTCGGCGTGGTGCCGATAGTTCATTGATGAAACCAAGTTTCTGCACGTGCGTTGTACAACGCAGGCTTGTGAATGAAACCATGTGTCTGGAATGCCATTTAGAGACTTCATTAAACGTTTTTATTTCTACGCAGTGTAGGCCTGAAACAAGACAAGAAATTATGCCTATAATTTTTAATACAGCATTGTAGTAAGATGTAGAATTGAAAGGAAGTGTGAATGATTGCGTGTTTTTTATTTTTAATGTCTATTGTTAAATTCGTGTATTGTTATTTGTTTATAGTAGATTAGTTTACCTTCTTGTTAATAAATTCGTTCAGATTGTTTTCCATTGTTGTTGGAGTGATTCATTTTAAGTATAAGGAGCATGGTATTGTGGATGTAGTGTAGGCGAAGCTGAAGTCCCAGTCCCGGAGGTAAGTAAAGGTGAGTGCCCCGTGTAGTTGGTTGTTGATCCACAATATTCTGGTAACTGCTGTCTGTAAATCCCTAAAGACCATGTTGGAAGCGATTTCTAATGTTGCATATGCCGGTGCAGTTAGAAATAGGCAATCCAGCGGGGGCAATGGATATTCCAACAGGATCCTTTCCGGATTATCGGGTACAGTACCACCCCGGCATTTGCCTGAAGTAGAAGCGGAAACCCACGGAAAGACACTTCCAGGATGGTTAAGGTAGGATTTGAATGCGCCTCTTATCAGTTTTGCCTCAAGAGGCTGAGTGTATCCCGTTCTAGCCCCTAGACCAGAATTGAATTTCTTGGCATAGCTGGGGATCGAACCCAGGCCTCCGCGGTGACAGCCAAGAATGCTAGCCATTGCGCAAACGAGTCGGACTATTTCTTCAGTCTTGACTTTTCCCCGCGGCGCAATCGTGCGCGTTAAATCGTTCATCCCAACCGCAACGGGCAACTGTAACAAGTTTCTAGAACGGAGGTAGGAATCGCAAACAAATACCAGAATACCTTAGTTCAAGTACCGGGCCATATACCCCAATCCTAGACTCTTAACAATTTTCAGTTGAACACACTACTACTGTCACCGCAGTAACACAAATTATCAGAAAAACTCAATAGACCCCAAGGACTTGGAGCTGATGCCTCGGATGCTCCCACCGCCAAAATGTAAATAAATAACAAGAAATTTACGTTATTAGCTTCAAAGCTCCGACGTACACAGGTCAAATGCCATACGTGAGAAATGGTGAAAATGACATGTTTATGTTCGGGGGGTCGCGTGGTGGGAAAAGGGATGAGTCGCGGCGAAATTACTAGCATGCCTACCGATTACAAAACAGCGGGTCGGAGAAGCCCTGGATACTGTCATAGCATTGATTGCAACGTAGCTGGCAAGATACACTGAAGAAAATGGAAATTGCAACACCATGAAGGCATTGGTCGTTTGTGCTGATTTTCAAGATATGGAACGATGCCATGTAGGTATGTAAACGATCAAAGTTTCAGACCCAAAGGATTGTTGCTACAGGTCTCCCCACGTGATTGGTCGCGGAGGAATCAACTCCAGTATACGGACTCGGGTGTAGCGTAGTTGACTTGCAGTCTGTGCAGTGAAGTGTTCCCCGTCAAACATGCCTCGACGACAGAGAAGAGCATGCTATCAACAACTGTCGCCGTTTCAGAGGGCTCGGATAATTGGGCTGTGTGAGGCTGGATTATCGCTAAGGACTGTCGCTTTACGTGTTGGCCGACAGGCATCTACGGTACAACGTGTATGGCAGCAGTGGTCAAATGAAGGTACCCACACTCGTAGACCTGGCACAGGCCCAGCGCGACAGACAACTGTGAAAGAGGATCGCCGCATCATTCGGATGGCCCGGATGGAACCCCATGCAATAGCAGCGCAAATTCGAGACGCAGTGGCATCCCACGTTATACAACAAACAGTTGGTAATCGCCTGCGTGCAGCTGGCTTACGATCCCGTGTCCCTGCAGAAGGTGTTCCATTGACCCCACAACAGCGACGTGTAAGGCTGGCCTGGTGTCGAGAACGATCGACGTGGGTCGTCTTAGTGATGAATCACGCTTCTGTCTTGCCCACAGTGATCGCCGGAATCGTGTGCGCCGACGTACCGGGGAGAGGGGCCGCCCAGACCTTATTGTCGAGAGGCACACAGGGCCAACACCAAGCAGTATGGTCTGGGGAACTATTGGCTTTCATGTAAAATCACAATTAGTGCTTGTTGAGGGCACTATGACTGCTCGACAGTACGTTGATAGGGTACTCAATCCAGTGGTTGTCCCTATGATGGCGAACATTGCTAATGGGATGTTTCAGCAGGACAACGCTCGGGTTCACACTGCACGCATCTCCAGAGAAGCTCTCCACGACGTCACAACCTTAGAATGGCCCGCCAGATCCCCGGACCTCAGTCCTATTGAGCATGTGTGAGACATGATGGGTCGACAACTGGCCAACCATCCTCAGCCATCTACAACTCTGGAACAATCGACCTGTGCAGTGCAGCAAGCATGGGCCACAATTTCTCAGGAAGCGATCCAGGGCCTTATTGACTCCATGCCTCGCCGAATTCGTCAATGTATTGCAGCTCGTGGTGGGCACATCCTGTATTAATTGTTGTCCAAACTTGTGGTCAGAGGGACCTGAAAGTGTAATCATCGAATCACAACCGAACACTCGTCCTGCAAGTTCAATTGCAGCAATGTAGCACCACTCCTTCTGGGTGTTGCAATTTCCATTTTCTTCAGTGTACCTTAGGTGAGGTAATTAAGACTTGTGGTAAAGTACTGTAGCCTATCTCGTATCCCGTGAACATGGTTAGGCATAGAACAAAACAATAAATTTTCCTTGTGCAAACTCATCTTCTCAAAAGGAAGTCTTACAATAAATGTTCGTAAGTTTCAGTGCCGTGCGATTATTACTTAAGAGGGAACCTCAAACAAAATGTATAGGCCTACGGTAGCCTACAGAAACAATCCGCATACTCTGGAGGTTCTCGATACGAAATGTCAGTGAGGATGAATTACAGTGAGTGTACCAAGATTTTCTACGTTGGTGCAATGTGTGTTTAGAAAATGAAGGACAGCATTTCCAGCAACTACTCTGAAATTCATGTAAATAATGATGATTATTAAATACTGTAAATGTGTTCAACTAGTTGGGCGCTACGCTGCTGCTAGCAGCAGTGCCTTGCTCCACAGGTGGCTAGCAACAGTGGCCCATCCGCCACGCGGCCCCTGCGAGGTTTCTTCCTATAGAGAAGGACCTCACTGTAGAATGACTTGTTCAAGAGAGCTGAAATAGGGGTCGAATTTCTCAAAAGACGCAAGTGTAAATCCGTTACGGGAAGAAACTTAATTTTTGTAAGGTAGATGATCTGCCCCAGAAAAAGGTAAATGGCAAACGTAAATGGTAAACGCACCTGGGAAACTGGAGACGGTTAAATGATGATGATCAATAGAGAAAATAGCCTATAGTTTTTGTTGCTAACGGGCGTTTAAATAGTCCATAAACACATTTCTACACAATAAATTAAAATATTTTGTCAATTAATTAAGGTAAGATTGTTAGATCTAGCGGCAAAGTCACTAAATTGGCAACACTGGGTGGGCACTCACGCTATCAATCAAATTAAATAGTTATTTTCTGTTATTGTCCATGACGGACGGAAGATTCCTCTTGGTGTGTTTTTTCCACAGCATACAGATTTATATAACCTTAACGTGGTTCTTTCCTCCTTTCATGTTGGTTCATTGCTTGTCCTGTTATCTGGGAACTTTCCCTGTCTTCCTTTTCTATAAGTGTCGTGTTTTTACTCCATACTGCACCTTCCTCTTCAAGACAGAAGGTCTCATTGAAGATACCTCCTGCTACGCAACATTTTGAGCGAGAGAACTATTTGTTGCTCACCCTCCTGATGGGACTGGGAGGCCAAATCGAGTTTGTCACAAGCTACGGCATTGAAGAGCTACACTGGCTAAAATGACGTCCTAACACAAAGGAGTAGTGCTAGATAAACGAAATTCAGAAAGCGTGTTTGCACATCTGAAAGATGATATCTATTCAAATTTGTGCGGTAGTGGACGAAGAGTGGTGCTGGTAGCATCACTATGACCTTGCAAAACATGTTTGCTTTAAATACGCGCTGATACACTTCGTGAGCATTATTCATCGCCCTCTGTTGATGTTGTAGATGTGGATCAAACATCCCTTTAAGGTGACGAAGAAGGCAGTATCAGCAATTTACTGAGTTTGAACGGGGCCTTGTAATAGAAGGTGGATATTATTTCCGCGATATTGCAAAAAGACTTGGTAGGGATGTATCCACAGTGCATCCATGTTGGCAACAATGTTTATGGGAAGGCACTGTCTCAAGAAGACTGGGGTCCGACCGCTCACGGGCCACTATGGCGAGGGAAGACCGCCGTATTCGCCGCATGGCGGTGGTGGATCGTACTGCATCTGCAGCAGCCATTCGAGCTTCAGTTGGCACCAGAGTGACACAGCGAGCTGTAACAAATCGGTTCCTTGAGGCATTCTTGCCACTAACTCCAAATCACTGTCATCTGCGACATCAGTAGTGTCAAACGAGAGCTCACTGGTGGACGGAGTGGAGATCTGTTGTGTTCTCCGATGAGAGCCGTTTCTGTCTTCATGGCAGGGATGGCCGTATGTCGGTAAGGAGGAGGTTAGGTGAGCGCTTGGAACTAAGCTGGCTGCGGCGTCGACACACTAACCCTTCTCCAGGAGTATGCTGTGGGGAGCGATTTCCTATTGCAACAGGATCACTCTCGTCGTTGTCCCTAGGACCTTGACAACACATTTACGGTAGGCTATAATGTACGTCAGACTGGTTATTGAACCGAAATAAACGAAATAAAGCTCGTCCTCATACCACTGCTCTCATCCAACATGCTCTACAGTCGACCAAATACAGTATTCCAAATTTATATAATTTAATTTGTGTTAAAAGGAGCAGAAGACCTCGTAGTTCCGCACCTTTAAAAGTCAGTGGTTCACCCAACTCACATCGTTGTAGAGGGGTTCGCGAGTCAAAAAGGTTGGTAACCGCTGATCTAAACTAATGTCTTCTTGGCGTTGCGATTTCATTTTCTGCCATTGTATCAACTGGGTTGATGGTGTGAGTGCTCACCTCTCAAAACAGCGGTTTGTCTGGTTGAGGGAGAATGGCATTGTCCATTTATATGTTTTTCCTTGCATCTCTTCTTCACCTGCTCCTGCCAGTCATTTGTTTGTCTTTTCTATGAATTTCCATCTTCCTTTTCCTGCAGATTGATTGATGTTGTTATGTTTTTTTGTATCTTTTGGTTAAAACCTGCTGACATAATTGGCACAATATAAAATGTGCTCTTAAATATGTGTTAGTGTTTAATTAACCTCATTACCTTTCTCTTCATGCTGGCACTTAGCCTAGCTGGAAACCAAGAGCAGTGTTTAAGGTATGAAGCCATACAATATGTGTTATTTTATTCTATGACAAGAACAGAAAAATAAATTGTTGCACCTTGTTGATGTTTACTCCCTGCAATAACATTCATGTATTCAAATATTTATTTTTCAACCTATCATAACTTAAGTGTACTGTAAATAACCAGCTGAAATTGTACATATTTCTAGAGCAGCATTATAATAGTACAGCAGACTGTTATAATTGCCAATACACTAGTTTTCCAAGATTTGTTATTATTTTGTATTGTGCAAATAGCACTATTTCAGATAATGGTGACTACTTCATGATGCTGATCCGCACGTAACTCTGATTTATGGTAGATCTGCCATAATTTTGGGAGGGGGGCAGTAATTTCAAGCTTACAGTGGTTAGTTAGTTATTGCTGTTTTAAGAGGCGGAACTACAAGGTTATCTGCCCCTTTACAGCAATATTTTGGTCAATGCTGATGAGATGGATTTCTAAATGCAACCAGATTAATATATTCATTGAAAATCAATGATACACAGAAAGAGGGCAATTTCTCTTAAAATGGTCAAACTTGATAAATGAGACTTTAATTCCTAGCAAAAAGTAGGCAATACACATGCCCGTCCAGCCTCTAATATTATTGATATTTAACATGTTATATTTGACCTGATAGTTCCATATCTTGTTGTCCTTGTTTGTTCAAAACATATCTTCCCACCCCATACATTCAATATAACATTCAATGTGACTGTGGAGGAGATCAGACTGTTCAATATAATATGCTTCAATGTCGACTATATCCAGCCTCCTGTACAGAAGACGATCTTCATTAAGGAATAGAAAAAGCATTGGAAGTGGTCAAGTTTTGGGCAAAAGAAAATCCTTGTCTCCGCAACCATTGTTCTCTGTCTTCAACACCTCGTTTCATTTCATAGTACAAACCATAATGAAGAGTTAGTGTGATGTCTTGAAGGAAATATTTTTTCGGTCGTCCTCGGCCTTCCTTACCTCCTCCTCTGGATTTTTCCTTCCAGAAGATTAGTTAGGAAAGCATTATGTTGCAAGATGTGGCTTGTGAATTTAGCTTTTCTTTCGTGGATCGTTGGTCTCAGTTTTCTCTTCCCTTGCATTTCTTGCAGGATGCTGATGTTAGTCCTCTTTTCAATCCATTCAACCTGTAACATTCTCCACCAAACCCACATCTCAAATGCTTCAAGTCACTTCCAATCCTGACCTCTGATTGTCCAAGATTCACATCCATACAGAAGCACACTCCATGCATAGGACATGTCAAATTTTTATTTTCAATTTCAATATCCAAATTTGCATCAATCAAAAGATTTATCTTATTATTGAACACCTGTTTCACAAGCACTATTCGCTTTCTAATCTCTTTACTACACCTGTTGTCATTGGTGATTAGACTTCCCAAATAAGAGAAACTGGTGACTTGTGGTCTCATGGCATCATGTATTATAGTGTACAACATCTAGCTTCATCTTGATATTTCCATCTCTTCAAAAGTAATATAATGTGTACGTTTCCGATACAAGAATAATAAAGAAAAAACCCATACATTGCAAAACATTCCATGTTAATAGTGACTTTGCCTCCTCATTTCTAATTTTAAAAGTGATGATAATTCTTTGTTCCAATGTCCCATGAATTAGTGAACTTTTCACATACCGGTAAATTAACAATCTTTTGGTGGTTTTCCAATGAGTTTATCAGAGCTATTTTTTAGTAATTTTGAAGATTAAATTGTTGATAATTCATAAATTAATACATACCAATATTCTTGTATCAGGAGCTGGGAAGTGGGTTCGGTCCTTCGCTAGGACGTCCTGGGAGTCCTGGACAGAAAGGTGACCCAGGTCTTCCTGGAAATTCTGGGCTTCCCGGTGAAAGAGGTGAACCAGGAAGCAAGGGAGACCGAGGAGATGCGGGGATGAAAGGACCAAAAGGAGACAGGGTTAGTGTGGCTCGTTAACATTTAGAGTGTGTCACAAATTTATGATAATACCATACTACACATTGCTACTGCACAGTAATTACAGCAACTTCAGTAGTTTACAGATTCTATTAAAGTGTGTATACATTCTTCCTGGAAAAATAAAATATATACAGTACCTGTGTTCTAATTGTAAAAGGCAAGTCATTTTTCAGCCAAAGACCAAAATGATATTATGAGCCACAAGAATGTAATCACACTGGTTTTAAAGAAAGGTTACCAGTCTAATGCATCCTTCATTTTAACATGGCAATCTAAATGAGAGTGTTTCATACAGGCATTGGTCTGGTATTGAGTCCAATGTTTAAAAGATATAGGTAGGACATACTGGTATACCCTTTCTCTATGAACCAATTCAATTACAAAATTCATGTCTGTGTGTAATGAATTTACAGCCTATATTCATGTGTTTTAGGTCCATATAATAGTGTGTGAGTTTCTCATAGCTGACCATGTTACTTTCTTCTGTCATTTTCTGAAGTATTGTGTAAATTACGTGTTTGAATTAAATTATTTTATTTCCTACTGTTACATTTAATATTGCACATTATCATTATTTTCAATACATTTTCAGCACATTTCTCAATCTGAAAAATGAAGATGCTACAAAACACTAAATTTTGTAATCAAATCCTAGTGATAAAAAGAAATGAAAAACTGAGAATTATCAAAAGGGAATTACCAGGCAGTTCACAACAATAAGAAAACAAATTATAGTTATGTTCTCTGTATCTGAGGTTGTATACACCATGATCATACATATATTGATTTTGTGATCTTGTTTCTCACTAGGGCCATCAAGGACCCCCAGGAACGCAGGGATTCAAAGGAGAAGCAGGTGATCCTGGAGTTGATGGTCTTCCTGGGTTTCCTGGAAAGAATGGCAGGGATGGAACGAAAGGTCAGAAAGGTAAGTGCTGCTCTCCATAGCCAGCACTTGCCATTACATTTATCTGTCACCATTTCTTGATATTTCCATCTCTTCAAAAGTAAGTCTCTTTCTTCTATTTTACATCTTTTTCTTTCAAACCACTCTATTAAAACCGTTGATCTCTAAAATTAACTAGATGTATATATTGCAATTCACTCGCGAGCGCGTATGAATTAGTCTTCCTACTGATGTTTCCTCAGATGAATGATCAGACCAATCCGTGAGCTGCACACTCTACAGCAGTGATGACATATTGAACAACCAGCTGGTAAATGACCATTCCGCCTAAAGGTCTCACACTGTTTTCTCCTCGTACACAGTTCTGCTGCACTGCTACGTCGCTGCTCTTCAAAAACAGGAATCCCTTGATGAAAGGTGCTTCTCCATGTTGGATGATCCAGCGCATGCATTTCCCGGTTACCATCATTGATGTTACATTTCTTCAGGGTGGATTTGAGGCAATGTGTATCTTTCTCTGACCTCCATAGCGCCGAACGCCCTCATGAAGTTCAGAGTATAGTACATGTTTTGGAATGCAATGATTTGACATGCGGATCAAGTGATCCACCCATCAGAGTTGGTGTTGGACTAACATTGCTTCTATGCTTGTAATACCGACATCATCCAGAACGCTAGTATTTGTGTGTTTAACTCTCCAAGTGACTTTCAAGATATGTCTGAGGCACCTTTGGTGGAATTTCCCAAGCATTTTTTGGTGACTCCTGTAGATTGTCCACGTCTGACATCCATATAAGAGAGATTTGAACACTTTAATACATGATGCCTTGAGACCACAGAAGGCAGCTTAGGTATACAGTAATTGTCAAAAGAAATCAACCCTGTAGTAAAATTATTCCACAACAATCCACCGAAGTCATCTTTTCTCACATACATTTATCTATGCTGGTACCGGTACTTAACCATTTTTAAAGTAAATTAACAGCTTACTGGCTGCGGTGGCCGCACTGCGCGCTACCTTGTTGGCATCGGGAGAGCATGGGTTCGAATCCCACCTCGACCATCCTGAAAATAGTTTTCGTGGTTTCCCATTTTCACTTCAGGCAAATGTCCTTTCAATAGGTCCATGGCCAATTTCCTTCCAAAATACCTTCCCTGGCCCGTCTTTAAAAGAAAATACATGGCCATTGGCTGCATTAATAAAATTATTATAAATTAACAGCTTGCTGCTCGACACTGGAGTATGTAGATTCAATCAACAACTTTCAGCTCATATTGTGTACAGACTTACTTTCACATGCAGTTGTAGTGGAGATCAATGGTTAAAGCGTAGCTATCTTTAATGCTTCTTGGCATGACTAGTGTAATAGTCAGGGCTTTTCCAATGCAAAAAAAATTGGACCAAAGCACATTTGGTAGCATGAGGTCCTGGCCCAAGTATCATAAGTATTTCTTTGGGTGTTTCTGAAAATAAACAAATACTGTAGTATAAGAAACTAGGTCAGAATGTTGGGAGGGAACAGAAAGACAGATTCAAATCAGTGGAGCATAGGCGAGAGTAGGCTTACTTGGTCATTTAAATATCTCACAACCTCCAGTCACTATAAACACACATTTTTCTTCTTCTTCGGATGACTATCCATTAATGGATGTTAGCGACCACATGATGCATCTTTTGCTTATGAACTGCGATGTGGAATAATTTATCGATGCTATAGAAAAGCAGATAATGTAAGGAGTGCATTGTTGATGGACAAAGAGGCAGTTAGAGTCAGTACCAAGGAGGATATATGTATAGAGATGCATCTTAACGCAAAATTTTGACGCCAACCTATTGCTCGGCGCAAGTAGTTTCAACTGACACTATGAGATGGCGCGACGATGCACTTTCGAGCGTGATCCATCCCTGACCTCGCCTACTGGACCCCCTCCCCTCCCGTGCCTATCCCACCCTTTCCCCTATTCTATCCCCCCCACCACTACTTAATATTCCTTCTTTTCTTTCTTTCCCCTGCCTTATAATGGTCATATTTTAGTAATTGGTCTAATAATACAGTAGGTGATTTCTTCCCCCTGTGATATCAGATAGAGGAGAAAACATAGGCTCTATCAGAATAGTTGTGGATGTTTCAAGGGTCTTAACTTCAAGGTTATCAGCCTATGTTTCCACAAAGCACATAGGATGACATAGGCCTACCCCACAGATATATACAAATAGAAAGAGTAGGCTACTATACTACAATATTAAAAATGAATTGTAAGACAAAATTACAGCTGGAGAAACATTTATTAGGCTACTCCAATCAATTGCAGCTTACAGAAAGGGAATGTCAATGAGCACATTTTCAGATTCATTATATAGATCACTTATGAATTATTTGAAGTCCATATCACATAAAACTCACTAAAGGAAGCTGTGTGATAGCTATTAGAATGTAAATAGGAAATAGAACATTATTTTTACCCCACTATATTAATTATTATAGCCTGTTCATAACTCCAAGTCTGCTTTCGTTAATGTTTTAATGGAATTCTAATTCACATGAGTACTCAGTGGAGTACCTGTGATCGCTTACATCCCAGGAAAGTCCTCATCATCAGGAATTTTGAAAGGGCAATGGTACGGTAGTCATAATTAATATTTAGAAATCATTTGAAATCAAATGTCATGAGGGGTCCTTTCAGAGGCTTTCTAATTGTCCATAATCAAGACCCCATAGAAATGAAAAATGAAAATAATAGGGTAAATACCTACACAATGTATATAATATGAACAACATGGAAAAGGGAACAAGCTAAATTGTCCAGAACATAACACTAATGTTGAACGTCCTTGCGTGGATGTGAATTTACTGTATAATTAAATTCACGCGGCATAGCCATGATTGTTAAATCGTGTGCCACAAGGGCAGCTGCAGCAAGTCTGGAGATCGAAGGTCCAAATCCCAGCACGTACAGCAGCTATCCTAAGGGTGATTTTTCCCAGGGTTTACCCACACTCCCTCGAGGCAAATGGTGTGATAGTACCTACCCCCGGCACACTTACCTCATCCATGTCCCTAATACAGTAACACACACTACTGCAATCATCACATGAATACAGGTTATCAGACGTGTTCAACACACACTCAACTATACGGAGCTGAGGACCAAGATGTCCCAAGGGAGCGCTATATTGAGGTGTGTACTAACAGGTACAAATCACATGGTGATGCATGGTAGAATAGTAACTATCGAACCCATACTGGCAGAAGCTTCCATGCTAACGAGTGTTGTGTGATATGGGCTTAAGAAATACACCACATATACATGAAAATTGAGATACAGTGAATATATCAGCTACATTAAAAACGTTTGTGATGTGTGAACAATGTTAGTAACACTTTCAAATTCTTTTAAGTCCTGATTACCTTAACACAAGTATAAGTGTACATTTCAGAATTTTTTTCTCAACACAGTGAAGGTCATACGAACAATCTTAATAATTTGGTCACTTGTGAATTACTTCATAAGTACACAGCATATGTTAACATGGTACTAAATAATGAATTTCAACATTTTCTACCACTATGTCATAGATGTCAGGTACATAGAAATCAAGAAACTGAATATTTTACCACTATGAAAGTATGTTCTTAGGTACAGTCATTGTATGTGCCAATTTTACATACCCTACTCATTTCCTTGATAATTTTTAGTAGCCTATCAGTCATTGAATGTGAAGACTATTTCAGCAAGCACATATTACAACACAGTCTCACTGGCAGGTATTACAATTATTAGGTCACTCAAATCCCTCCTGACCTCAATGTAACACTCCATATACATGTTAAATTAAATACATACGTTATATATATTTGGACTACTAGCTCTGCAATCAGGTTTTACAGTCCTCTTCTGTGACCAGTAGTTATTTTTAACGTGGATAAGTTTATGGGCTGGTGATCAATCAAATATTTGCCCAAAAAAAAATTAATCATCTAAAACTGAAGTATAAAGGTCATATGAGCCTCCCATATGGTTACCGAGGCAACAAATATTAATCAAACTGAAGTATGAAGGTCACATGAGCCTCCCGTATGGCTAGAGAGGCAACAAATATTAATCAAGCTGAAGTGAAAAGGTCATGTGAGCCTCCCATATGGTTACCGAGGCAACAAATATTAATCAACTGAAGTATGAAGGTCATATGAGCCTCCCATATGGCTACCGAGACAAGAAGTATTAATCAAACTGAAGTATAAAGATCACATGAGCCTCCCATATGGTTACCGAGGCAACAAGTACTAATCAAACTTAAGTATAAAGGTCACATGAGCCTCCCATATGGTTACCGAGGCAACAAATATTAATCAAACTGAAGTATAAAGGTTATGTGAGCCTCCCATATGGCTACCGAGGCAACATATATTAATCAAACTGAAGTATAATGGTCATGTGAGCCTCCCGTATGGTTACCAAGGCAACAAATATTAACCAAACTGAAGTATAAAGGTCGTGTGAGCCTCCCATATGGTTACCGAGGCAACAAATATTAATCAAACTGAAGTATGAAAGTCATATGAGCCTCCCATATGGGTACCAAGGAAACAAATATTAATCAAACTGAAGTATAAAGGTCACATGAGCCTCCCATATGGTTACCGAGGCAAGCATTCATCATCTAGAACTGAAAACACCCATAACCAGTATATAATCGAGAGGGAAGAAAATATCAACTCAATGCACGATGTTGTATTAATGATTCTCTTAAAACATAAGGGTGTGGCAAGCTGGAAAGGCTCAACTGTTATGTTGTATAACAAAGGCATGTAGCAATGAATGGGATAAGGAATCATTAATATTCATAATACATTGAGTGTCATCAGTTTATGCCTAAGTTTTGCAGTTTCTTTGATTTTTCTGTTATACCTGGTACACCACCAAGGTAAGCAGATGAGACAAAGAACACGCAGAAACCTTAGCAATAAAATGTTGACATGGCCACAACCAGCATTGCGTAACCAGGTAAATTCGATCTTTCGTTCCAGGGTGGTTATGAGAGTTTTAATCAGATCTGTCATCTTTCTGTCTGCATCAAGCATTGCCTCAACAAGAGTCATACCCTGAGCAACAGCAGCTATTAGACTTTCCGAGGGGTAAGTCAATCTTCTTTGATCAGGGTAATACTCAAGGTGCTCAATCACTTCATACAAAAAAAGATCTGTATCATCACAACACAATACAGATCTGCAACTCTCACACCCACCAAGTTCCCAGAGCCTCTTAGCAATATATCCACTGACATAGGCTGTGGAGCGCATAACACTGTCATCTGGTAGTCTCGTCTCATCAGTACCAAGTGTGACAGGAATTATGTTTCCAACAGGCTCGGCAGTGGAAATATTGTCATATTCAGGCACATTAGGTTCATGATTCCCACAGAGAGAAGCATTCCGGTTCAGCCTCACCAGTAGCTCATCCTGGTATGCATCCCGTGTAAAATGTGCACTGCACACATAGAGACAGATGCAAGATCTCCAAGTGCGTCCTGCCAACAAGTCATTCTGGCAGAAAGCTACCCATTCCTCAAATCTGCAACAAAAAGTACACTACAATTAGGGGGAGGTGACACACACACACATATTCTTTCATTTCATTCCTTCTCCTTATAGGCCTACTAGTAAAAATCGCTTCCCTTAAACGAAAAATTTTCTGGCTACATCACTGGCATCAGTAAACAGGGATATACTGTAAGAAGGGCAACGTACGGGACCGGTACCAGAATTAATCAATTAATTCTTACCTTTGTTGCGGCCTCGGGAAGTGGTGAAATATCACGTTAGAATTACGGGAAGTGTTGGAACAACCCGCAACTGAGCAGCTCTTCTTTCTGTTGAATTCCATGTTGGATTGGAATTGGAACAACCAGCTCTTCTTGAAAAATATAACCTTGAAAAATATAACCAAGTTTCGAATGATAGAGATATCGTTTTCGAACGCAGTGTATAGACTAAAATCGATGTGTGATTCAATATAATTCAATTTCTTCGTATAATATTGTGTGAAACCGATTGTATTCTTTTGTAAGCACTGCAATGTGTATTTACTATTGATATATATTCAAATATTAATTAAATATACAACATTAACAAGAATACTCACCAATTTTTCGATTTTGCTGCCATCTATTGAAGTACAACTCAACTACATCGTCGTATGCAATGACTGCTAGCGTTTTTAACGTTGTCAGCAGGAACTACTACAAGGCAAGCTAGCGTGGCTTCAAAACTCCCTATACAGTTTTTAGCCTCCAATAACATTATATATTTATTATTCACTGAATAATAATATTATATATTTATTATTGGAGGCTAAGTACAGTTTCACCCACCTGGTTAGTATACAAATACAAGTGACTTCAAAATATATAGAGGGCAGCACCAACAGGTAAAACAAAGAAGATGGCGATTCCGGGCGATTCACTTTGAAAAATATAACCAGCAGAATATAATAAAATTTATTTGATTGGTGGGTAGTGGAATATACGTCCGTAATATTTGAATGATAATAATAATCATAGGCCTAATAATAATAAATATTTGCTCATGTCTGTAGAGATGGCATGAGTGAATTTAACGGTGAAATGCTATCACAACATGTTTTCCTTGTAGTCGGACCAACATGTTTTGGCAAACTTCAACAAGATCAGGAAGGACAATATTCCCTAGTAAGTCAGGTATCTGTCCCTCTCTACGCCTCTCTACAGCAATGTGCTAGGTCACGCCAAACAGTGTATTCTTGAGCAGCCCTGCTGTATTTTATTCTCTCTCTCAATCCACAGGCTACTGTTATTCAAAGAGTGTTGACCTCGTAGTTCTGCCCCTTAAAACAACAATAACTAACTAAAATGTGGTGTTGTGTGTTTGTATGATAATGTCACATGATTCCCAAAATAGAAAACAAACAGCAACTTTATATAGGCTAACTTCACTAAAAAATAAACACTTCATACACTGTTACAAAATGAATGCAAATTTTCCCATCAGAATATTTGTTCTAACCAAGTTTTCCATTTTAGGGTAGTTATCATAATTCAGGTAATTATTTTACCACATAGGGTAGTTTTAGGGTAAACACTTCATCAGGGTATATCTAGAATAATTGCTTCTTGAGATTATTGATAGCGGCTTCGGTGGCGTAGTTGGTAGCATGCTGAGCCAAGACCGACTACAATATATTGTAGTCGGTCTTGGCTGAGCTTCTATGCCCAAGATCGCGGGTTCAAATCCGGCCGAAGTCGTCAGTTTTTTTAAGAGCGTTAAAAATCCCTCAGTATGCCTTCCTTCGGAGGGGAAGTAAAGCCGCTGGTCCCATGTCATAGATTTATGGCATGTTACAGAACCTTCCACTAATTACACCTGTGTGAAGCTGAATTGTATAGGTTTATAGATTATATCGATTTATTGAACAACCTCCATCAATCAATACATTGGTTATGCGTTATGACACACTAGTTGTGGGACATGTTTCAAACCCTGGAGCGGTCCTTCATCAGCCACATTTTAACACCATTAAAACATTACTCATAAAACACTGAGCAAGGTAAAAAGAACATCATGCACATACAGTCACTCATAAAAACACAATAAAATCCTGAACAAATTAAACATTGAAACTTTTTAAAAAGGTAACGTATAGTCCATTATCTTCCTTTCTTCAGTTGATCAGACTGTTGCCATATAATCCTGTCATTTCAACAGTCCTTTCCTTGGCGCAGTTAAGTTGGGAAGTTGTTCTTTGGCCAAAGTGGTGCCATTGCTTGTATAAGGATGAAAAATCACGCAAACATTCCCAATGAGCAGCTCGAAAATGAAAACTAAATGTTCCAGATGGCAAAGATGCTCTTACACGTGCCTGCAAATGGCCTGCTGGCCGGAGCCAAGTGTTGCAACAGTTTTCATTTTCGAGCCGCTCATTGGGAATGTTTGCGTGATTTTTCGTCCTTATACAAGCAATGGCACCACTTTTGCCAAATGAACAACTTCCCAACTTAACCGCGCCAAGGAAAGGACTGTTGAAATGACAGGATTATATGGCAATAGTCTGATCAACTGAAGACAGGAAGATAATGGACTATACATTACCTTTTTTAAAAAGTTTTAATGTTTAATATGTTCAGTTTGTTCAGGATTTTATTGTGTTTTTATGAGTGACTGTATGTGCAAGATGTTCTTTTTACCTTGCACAGTGTTTTATGTGTAATGTTTTAATGGTGTCAAAATGTGGCTGATGAAGGACCGCTCCAGGGTTTGAAACATGTCCCACAACTAGTGCGTCATAACGCATAACCAATGTATTGATTGACGGAGGTTGTTCAATAAATCAAATCATAATTTGTCGATACGGACCAAAAATGGCATAAAATATTCCCAAGTCCTATGTTCGTTGCCAAGAGCCGACTGCGGTGGCGTCTGGTAACTAAGTTCTGAACTAGTAGTCATTGACGGTGGCGTTTGGAGGCAAAAGTAGGAACTATTTGAAAAATTCTCAAGTCTGCAGTCCTTACTTGAATTAAAAAACAGATAACACACACTAATACAGTCATCAAAATTAATACCGGTTATCAGACAGATTCTACACACACCCAAAGTACACGGGGCTACATGACCTCGTTGTCGCAGCCCCTAAACTTAAGAAACAACGAACAGATTATTGATTCTTGCAATAATATTTGTTTTAGAATACTGATAACAATAAATAGAGACAAGATATCTCTGCTCTGTGGTTATGCTGGAAATATTGCAATTATCTGATGAGTCACTTTAAATTTCTGTGGATTTATAGATTCTGTAGAACTGGATTTTACTCCAGAATGGATATTTAATGCCATTAGTAAATTGATTGATTTGGGCCTCTCACAGTCGAGCACACTCTTAACGTCAACCGACTCTTGTGGGATTTGATCCTTGAACTTTAACCACAGTAGACCTTGCCAATCATGCTACAGAGCCAGCAGTAAAATTGTGAATCACGTGACATCGTCACTAACATTTCCATCCTGGCATCATGTGTTGCAGTGTGCTAATATGCAAATTTTATTACAGTATGTGCTACTGTGCTTTCATAAATATTTGTAGATTATTGTTGGCAATGTTAGGGCAATTTAGGGTAAATTGTAGTTAGCTCTGAAGTAATTATATTACTACATGGTGGCAACACTGGTTCTAAGAAAAGCTTTCATGATTCATCCTTAGATGACAGATTTTTCTGAACTTAACGCTTTCACTTGTTTTTATAAACACACATTCCTGTTTTTATGCTCGTTGCTTACATAATATTTACAAAATGCTCTTTCCCATCGCTAGTCGAGACGACACTTGCATACCAGTAGGCTATGGTTCCCAACATAATAAAACAATAAATTCATTAAATCCACCAGCTCTTATTGTGCTATATTTTACATAGGCTAGGTTTAATTTCTTAGCAAACAAACATTCAATTTGCAGTTGATTGTGCTGTTAAGTTATTTATATGTCCGTTAGTTCCGCCCCTTAAAACTACAATAACTAACTAACTAAAGTTATAGTTCCTAAAAAAAAGAATGGTGTTGTTTCAAGAAAAGAGTGAAAAGTATTGTTATTATGATTTTATAGTTCTTTACCAAAATCAGACACCTCTAATTATGAGGGTGTTCTCTTTTTGCAATCTCCGATCATGCTGTTAAACAACCAATCGAGTAGTAGCAGGCACTGCCACTTCCAATGTTATTATGCCATTTTAAGCTGAGTTACATGCATGGAAACTTGGCTGCTACTATTGAATCTCCCCTCCAAATGCGAGTTGCGTAGTGTGATTCGATCTTCGAGCAGTGCAGTGGAAATTATGAAAGAGTGCTGCTGTATACCAACAGATCTTTCTGCAATTTTGTTGGGATGTTTTAGAATACCTGCCATATACAGTGGAACGTGGCTAATTCGAACTTCTATAATTCGAAATCTTCTTTAATTCGAATTTTTCTCTTGGCCTCTAGCATTTTATATACAATCAATGCTAAAAAATCGTGGTTAATTCGAATTATATTTTGGATAATTCGAATTTTTTACGTGTAAAAGTCGATCGGAAGCCAAACAGTTGTCAGTAATTCCTGAAAAAACGACGTATCATTGGCATTCGGCCCCTACTCGATGGTTTTGCCTACATGACTAACAACACGCCTGCGACGCTCCTTCCAAGGTCAATGCCCAACCCCTCCCCCTCCCATTGTTTTGCAACTCTCCACTTCTCATAACTCATAACAGTGTCGTCCCTTACACCTATCTGGTAGTGCGTGCTGAGTGGTCTGATTAGACTTGTGGTTTTTGTTTAGAAGTTTCGTTTTGCCTATGTTTTAAAGTGTGTGTACAGAACTAAGATGTCGTCATCAAAGCCTCGGGTTCCATACAAAACTTTGACTTTGGCGGAGAAAATAGCGGTGATTAAAGAAGTGGAAAAGGAAATGAAGGAAAAAATCTGAAATTGCAAAGGCTTTCGTGATTCCTCCAAACACGTTATCAACATACCAAAAAATAAAGACTAAATTCTCGGTTATGAAAATGAGAGTGGCAAAGGCCGAAACAGGTTGAGGGAACCAGAAAATTTGAAATTGAATATTTTCTCTACCCTTTTCAAAGAACTTTCATAATTCGAATTTTTGGATAGTTCGAATTTTTTTACTGGTCCCTTGAGGTTCGAATTATCCAAGTTTCACTGTACCCCGAACTTGGAGATTAGCAACGTTCGCCTCTTCCCTAAGCTGCAAAAGTAGCTAGATGGGGGAGGCTCCAGACTAATAACATGTTTCAAAAACAACACCAAGGCCAGCCTCAACTCACTGGTGGTGACATTCTATGAAGATGGGACTGGAAAGCTCATCGACAGATATGACAAATGCCTCAATTATCACAATGATTATGCCAAAAAGTCACCTTGTTTGTACTGCTAGATCAGTGGTGAATTTCTACAACAGCAACCCTGATCAAGCTGTGAAGAGGGTGGTTTCACCAGCAATCAGCATCCTTCTTCACAGAGGGTGTAGGGAAATTTGTTGAGCCTTGTGACAAGTGCTTGAACAATGGAAGTGAATATCTGTAGACTCCTCGAACTGTCGTCTGTGTGCTGTCACTGTGACAGTGTATTTTGCTCTAATACATATCGTGTTTGTTTCTACATCAGATGATGTTCATTCGAACAAGACATATGCTCTTCAGACCTAGGAGAATATTTGTAGCCGAGATATTTCTTTTCTGTATTTAGTAATAAATACTGGCAGAAATAACACATTTCTTAAATGACAAAAGGCATATTCTTAACCTTTGACTACACGCACCTATTAATATAAAATAAGTACACGCGTGGTGAATATCGTACACCTAGAGAATAATGTCACAAAATCAGTTAGCCTAAACATTAAATCAACTGTTCTAAAAGCAGAATAGTTAAGGCTATTTTGTAACGTGATCATTTTCTTCTATAAATTCTTCCTCTGAAGTATCTGCATCTATTCTAACTTCTGATTCTTCTTGCGCTATAGCGAGATAGATTTCCTCTTCTGTAATTTGCTTCGGATTTTTAGCTCGTATACAAGCCCTAAAAACACAGAACCGTACGAGACACGGAGATGGTTTCTAATTCTATTAAAATATGATTTTAAAAATAAGACTGAGTTAAATAGCTGAATTAATACTATAATATAGCTGCAGGCATGGTGTACTTCATGCACCATACCACGCAACAGCTCAATGTTTATTCCTGTGAATCAGTACAAACGAATCCGGCAACAATGACACTGCTTGTAGTTGTTTGGGAACATTTTAGGGATAGGTTAGATGGCACCTAAGAACCTGCAGAAACATTACAACCAAAAATATACCTGCTTTAGTACGGCTGGTGTACTTTATACACCAGCGCATGTACTTAAAGGTTAAGAAAATACTGTATTAAAATTTCAGTGTTCAATTATTATCGACCAGGGTAGTTAAAGTGGATTTGTGAAGACGAGTGGGATGGAGCCGCACAGTCAAATGTCCTTGTAATGGATTTTCATGGTTTCCTATTTTCAACTCCAGATGAAATCGGGGCGGTACCATTAATAGGACATGTTCACCTCCTTTAAGCTTCTTGCCCATTTTCATTCGTCTCTAATTAACATCTCACCTGTGATGAGTGAGGCGTTGGTAAGGGCATCTGGTCTTAAAAATCATCCATCACGTGGATAACTTTTCTCACTTCACCTCCGACCCCATACAAATGAGGGGTTAGATATGCGGGTCAAAAAATATATAATATCAACTTCTGCTGACAAAAAATTTAAAAAGAGAAGGTGCATATTCGTGTGCCCTGGGTCTGAAGAGGTTATTGTAACCATTATCTGGCCCGGAACCAAACACCCTGCATAGAAACATCCTTCTGTGCATCTCAACTTGAGTGGTTGTATGATATCATTAGGAAGTGGAGGGGCATTAGCTACCTGACTGCTGGTTGGAGAGCAACAACTCCGTACTGCATGGAACAAGGGGGGGGATTCGGCTGCTTAACCTTTGACTACACGCACCTATTAATATATAATAAGTACACGCGTGGTGAATATTTTGCACCAAGAGAATAGTGTCACAAAATCATTTAGCGTAAACTTTTTTCTAGCAGCAGAAGAGTTTTAAAAGGCAATTCTGTATAGTGATGATTTTCCTCTTTAAATTCTTCCTCAGAAGTATCTGCGTCTCATCCAACTTCCGATTCTTCTTGCGCTATAGCGTCATAGATTTCCTCTTCAGTAAGTCGCTTCAGATTTTTAGCTCGTATACAAGTATACGATGGAAGGAGTATTTCGATAAGCTATTGAATGTGAGCAATTGTACTGGTGAGATGGAAGTGACAATCTGACGACTCTATAACAGAAGATGATATAACAATGCTGGAGGTGGAATTAGCAGTACAGAAAATGAAGATGGGAAAAGCAACAGGGGTGGATGAAATCAGTGTAGAAATGATAAAAGCTGCTGGACCTGTTGGTATGCAATGGTTGTATCGACTGCTAAAGTGTTTGTGGAAAAGGAAATGTGTACCAGAAGACGACGGGGAGAAAGGGCTAATAATACCGGTGTTTAAGAAGGGGGACAAGAAGGTGTGTGATAACTATAGAGGGATCACCCTCTTATCACAGATAGTAAAAATACTGGAAAGGATATTAGAAAGAAGAATGAGAAGAAAGGTGGAAGGAGAGTTGCAAGAGGAACAGTATGGCTTCAGGAGTGGAAGATCCACAGTGGACCCAATCTTTAGCTCGAGGCAGGTGATGGAAAAGAACTGGGAATATGGAGAGGATTTGATCATGACTTTCATAGATCTAGAAAAGGCATATGATAGTGTCCCCAGAGAGAAGGTATGGGAAACCATGGTTAAGAAGAGACTGGGAAGAGAAATGTTGGAAATGGTGCAAGCAATGTACAACAACTGTGTTAGCAGGGTACTGACCCCAGTAGGAAAGACAGATTGGTTTAGGAACAAGACTGGACTAAGACAGGGGAGTGTGCTGTCACCTCTCTTGTTCATAATGGTGATGGATGAAATTATAAAGGAAACAAAGGAAGCATATGGACATAAAGAAATGAAGTTACTGTTATTTGCAGATGATATTGTGGTCTGGGGAAGGAACACCGAAGAAGTGCAAAAACAACTAGATGCACTGAACGAAAATATTCAGAAGTAAAAAAAAAAAAAGTCAACCCCTGGCACTATCCAGCCCATGACGGGCTAAGGCCGACCAAGCGACCGCTGCCCAGCCATTCGGCCTGCAGATATTGGGGTGACGCGTGATCAGCGCGTCGGGTCCCCTCGGCCGTTAATCTTGGTTTTCATGATCGGGGCGCTGTCTCACTGTCAGACAGCTACTCAATTGTCCTCACGAGGCTGAGTGCACCCCGTTCCAACCCTCACGTCAGTTTTAAAATCCCTGACGGAGCCGGGGATCGAACCCGGGGCCTCCGGGTGAGAGGCAGGCGCGCTACCCCTACACCACGGGGCCGGCATATTCAGAAGTACGGCCTGAAAATCAGTATAGAGAAAAGCAAGACCATGGTGATGACAAGAGGGGAAAGACAAGGAAAGGGCACTGTGAAAATTGGAAGTCAGAGTTTGGAAATTGTGGGCACGTTCAAATACCTAGGAAGTGAATTGATGCAAACTGGTAGGTTGGACATGGAGATTGGCAGGAGGGTACAGCAGAGCAATGCATTCTATCAAAGTGTAAGAAAACTTGTTTGGGATAAGGAAGTACCAAGGAAAAGCAAGGAGGTAATGTATAAAGTGTACTATGTTCCCATATTAACTTATGCGGCTGAGACTTGGACCCTGACAAGCAGGCAAGCGAGTAGAATCCAAGCCAGTGAAATGAAATTCCTAAGAAGTATGATAGGAAAGACAGAGTGAGGAATGAAGATGTTAGGAAGGAAGTTGGGATGGGAAAACTAAATGAGAGAATTGAGAAAAGAATAAACTAAGGTGGTTTGGACATGTAAAGAGGATGGAGGAAAATAGAATACCAAGACAGATGCTGGAGGCGAAGTGCAAGGGTAAGAGAGCAAGAGGAAGACCTAGAACAAGGTGGATTGATTCAGTGAAGAACAGCGTAAGAAAAAGAAATCTGGACTGGGACAAGATCGTGGAAGAAGAATGGTGGAAGGAAAGAGGAAAGTGGAGAAGTGCCATAAATACCCCGACCCCGCAGGAGCTGGATAAGGGGAAATGATGATGATGATGATGATGATACAAGTCCTAAAAACACAGAACCGTACGAGACAAGAGTTAGTTTCAAATTCTATTAAAATATGATTTAAAAGTAAGACTGAGTTAAATAACTGAATCAATATTATACTTATATAGCTACACGCGTGGTGTACGGTACTTTGTTCTCCATACCTCACCGCAGTTCAATGTTAATTCCTGTGAATCAGCACAAACGAATCCGGCAACAATGACACTGCTTGTAGTCGTTTGCGAACATCTTAGGGATAGGTTAGAAGGCACCTAACAGCCTGCAGGAACATTACAACCAAAAATATACCGTCTTTAGCATGGATGGTGTACTTCATACACCAGCGCATGTACTTAAAGGTTAAATGTGGAGGAGATAGCATAGGAGAGAGAGAGTGTCAAGATGTGGGTATGGGTGATTTGAATGTTGTCAGTTTATAACCAGTGTGTTTTTGTTGTATGTAACTTTGGAAGTTTTATTCTTATTTATCAAGTATGCGGTTCTATATATGTAAGGTGCTGCCACCTGCCCTTTATGCTTTCAGTTTGTCTAAAATTCGCGCCATGTTCGCACATGTTTAGTTTGCGCGGTTCCGCTATTGCCATCCATGTACATCAGTTCGTTATTATTATTAAACTCACATGAGTTCGCTTTGCTTATATAACTCTGGTTTCCTTGTATCCTCTTACAGGTTATGGGCCCAGATTCGCGAGACTAAACGCGCAAATAACAAATCGTAATTATTCATAAAAACGTGCCAGAAGTTAACCTAAAAAATGAACGCCGGAATTATTGGGAGAATTGAACCCCTCGGTAGGGATAATTTCGACACGTGGGGCGTGCAGATGCAGGCTATCCTCATTACGGGCGATTTGTGGGAATTCGTCGGCGGGAATTCTACGAAACCAGAACCAGCGGCTGGAAATGCAAACGCGGCGGCAATTCAAGAGTGGGACAAGAAGGATCAAAAGGCTCGGTCGCTGATCATTTTGTCGAAGTCGCCAAGTGAAATAAAGCAAGTCAAGAATTGTGTCACGGCACGTGATACATGGCAACGACTGAAACTGATCTACCAATCCCAGGGACCGGCTCGGAAGGCGACCTTACTGAAAAGGCTAACCTTACAAAAATTGGCGGACGATGGCGATGTGCGTGACCATCTGAACGATTTCCTCGACTCCGTGGACAAATTGGGAGATATGAACATCACGATCAATCCGGAATTGTTGACAATTATGTGTTTATACAGTCTGCCGGCACGGTTCGAGAACTTTAGGTGTGCAATAGAGTCACGTGACAACCTACCGACTCCCGAGGCTCTTTGGACCAAAATCATCGAAGAGGATGACGCACGAAAATCGAGCACACAAGGTGAAATAGCGGGAGCTAAGTTCGTCAAGAAGAAGACTGGTCCAGGTAACAAGAACTATAAGAAACAAACACCCAAACTAAACATCAATAGTGAAACAGAAGGAGGCAGATCTGAGTTCTGGTGCTACGTGTGCAAAAAGCAAGGTCATCGAGCCAGCCAGTGCAGATTTAAACAAAGAGATCCATCGAAGAACAAAGGTAGACAGTTCTAATACTCAATCGGCAAATTTCACTCGAGAACTATGCTTACAGGCGACGACAACTCAGAGCAGTGGCGTACCCAGAATATGGTGTCTCGATAGTGGCGCCACTTCACATATCTGTGGCGACCCTGCGATTTTTTCGAAGATCGACGAGTCACGAAGGGGTGTGGTGAAATTGGCTGATGATTCAACGGCAGAGATCGTGGGAAAAGGGAGTGTTCTCTTATCTACCCGCATTGCGAACGAAGAGATAGATGTCTCTCTCTCAGATGTTTCTCACGTTCCAGACCTCAGGACAAACTTGCTGTCGGTGGGAAAGATCACCGACCGCGGCCACGAGGTGATTTTTGACAAGGAAGGTGCAGTCGTCGTGAACGAAAAAGGAGAAGTCTTGATGCGAGCTGAGAGGAAGAATAACCTATATTACGTCAGTGAGAGTCAAGAACGAGCAAATAAGGCTGCATCTCCCAAATTAATTGATCTAAAATTGCTACACCGTCGGCTCGGACATGTCAACGTGGGCGACATCTTGGTAGCTGTGAGAAAAGGGAGGGTTTCTGGCGTTGAGCTGAGGAATCCATCGACGACTCTGGACTGTAGAGTCTGCCTCGAGGGGAAGATGTCCAGGACGCAGTTTCCAAAGAAATCCGATCGACGGACGGAGCTACTCGATTTGATCCACACGGACATGTGTGGACCGATGCAGACTCCATCTATGGGAGGTTCAAGGTACCTCTTGGAATTCATCGACGATCACTCTCATTGGTGTGAAGTGAGGTTTCTGAAGGCAAAATCAGAGGTCTACGAAGCTACCGTCGAGTACGTTACCAGGATGGAGAATCAGAAAGGAAAACTGGTAAAGGTGATCCAGTCTGACAACGGCAGGGAATACCTGAATCGAGAGTTCGACAACTACCTGAAGAAGTGCGGAATCACAAGACGCCTCACAGTCCCTCACAACTAGTGATGTAAAATGTCTAGGCATTTATAAGTCGGGGCAAATGCCTGGGCAAATGCCCAAAACCCATAAATGCCCAGGCATTTTGGGCATTTACCTCTTTTAAAAACATATTCATAATGCAACACTTACCTTATATAAATATTGTTTTAGCCATATATGTATTCTATATATTTATCCATAAAAACAGGAGTTGAGGCCAAAATGGGCTGCGGAAGTTGTTGTAGGAATTCACTGAAAGAACTTGATTTTGGTTCTGAGGCTGAGCTTGTGCTTGGTACTGCAGATTTTTTGTTGAAATCATCCACTTCAATTAGTAAAGGTTCATAAGGGAGTTTTCTTTCGAAAAGTTTTTTCAACCACTGTAATTGTACCTAACTGAAACACATTTTTTAAAGATCCTGAGGGCAATTAAAACACTTCTTTATGTGCTTTTCCATTTTATTACAATGTGACTGTTAATAGTCCTTATTACAATATTTACAAGATACTCCTTTCCCTTTCAAATTAAAAAGTTCCAAATAGGTCCTTTTTTAAGCATTTTGTAATGATTTAATGTAACACTTAAAAATATAAATAGCCTAAGAAAGAAGTGAGGTTATCTCAGACTCAACCACTCAACAGACAGCTCTACTTCACAACTAACTGGTCTGGGCTGCTGGTGGTATAATGACTCGCCAATCTCAGGGCCACAACCACCCTACCCCCATTCCAAGATCATAGCACAATGGCTGTCCAGGGCCTAGCCCATCCACCCCCCTCCCAAAGCCACTATTCACACCATAATCAAACTCCTACCTCATCATCATCATCATCTTGCACAGATTCCAACCACTAGCCGGGTCTGTTTGGAACACAAGCCTCTCCAACGTCTTCTGTCTTCCCACCATCTCTCAGCTTCCACCCTTGTCCAGTCTTCTCCTCTCTTCTTCACGCTTTCTTCCACCCCCTTCAGCCACCTGTCTCTCGGTCTTCCTCTCGGTCTCTTTCCTTCCCACTTCGTCTTGTGTACACTCCTGGGTATTCTCTTCTCCTCCATTCGCTTTACATGTCCATACCATCTAAGTCTAGATTTCTCTATACCATCTTGTAATGGTTCCTCCTTCTTTAATTCTCTGGTCCTCTCATTTCTTATTCTGTCCATCTTTGTAGCTCCAATACTGCTTCTCAAGAACCTCATCTCACTGGCCTGTATTTTGCTCTTCTCCCTTCCTTTCATAACCCAGGTCTCCGAGGCATACGTCAGGATAGGGACATAGTACGTCCGATATATGATCTTTTTGCTGTTCTGAGGGACATCCTTGCTCCATAACATGCTTCTCACACTCCTCCGAAATGCTTCTGCCTGCCTCCCCCGCTCATTTATTTCTCTATCGTTTCTTCCATTATCTTCTATCAGGCTTCCCAGATACTTGATACTCTCCACTTTCTTCAGCTGTTCCCCACCAATTGTTATTCCCGTTGTGGTTCTTTCCTTCTTCCTTGTTGTGATCACCATCTCGCTCTTATTTATGCTAAATTTCATCCCATATCCTTGTATTATTCCTTCCCACACATCCAACTGTTCCTGTACCTTCTCCTTGTTTCCCCAAATCATCAAATCATCTGCAAACACCATTGCTTTCATCTTGCCTTCCCCAATTACTTGTGCCACTCGGGTCATTATGTCATCCATCACCACAATGAAAAGTAACGGTGACAGTGCACTTCCTTGTTTCAGTCCGTTTCTTTGTTCCAACCAGTCCGATCTCTCTCCTCCCACTTTCACACAGCTCACGCTTCCCTTGTACATCTCCTTTATCCTCTTTATAGTCCATTTCTCTACTCCTCTATCCTCCAGAGACTTCCATACTTTGTTTCTGCATACACTGTCATATGCTTTCTCAATGTCCAGGAAGGCCATCAGTAGATCTGTTCCATACTCATAGTGCTGTTCTTGTAACTGCATTACAGCAAAAATCAAATCCACTGTGGACCTTCCTGCTCTGAAGCCATGTTGTTCTTCCCTCATCTCTCCTATCCTTGTCCTAATTCTCCTTTCCAAAACTTTCTCGAAGATCTTTGCACAATGATTCATCAGTGTTATTCCCCGATAGTTTCTGCAATCTGTTCTACTACCTTTCTTGAAGATCGGGACAATTATTCCTTTTTTCCAGTCCTCTGGGGTCTTCCTTTCCTTCCATGCTGTCCTCATCACTCGGTACAACCATTGTATCCCCACCTCTCCTGCTGCTCTCACCATCTCCACACTCAACTCATCCACACCCGGTGCCTTCCCTCCTTTCATCTTTTTCACTGCATCTTCCACTTCTTTCCATGTTAAGTCCTTTTCTGTTTGCAGTTCATCTTCCTCTTCCCCGATTTCTTCCTTCTCACCATCTTTTCCATTTGGGTTCAGAAGTTCTTCAAAATATTCTTTCCACATTTTCTTCAGTTCTTCCTTATTTTCTATCTCTTGTCCCCTTTGTTCACCATTCTAACATAATCCGTAGGATCCTTCCGCCTCTTATTTTTTACCATCCCATACAGGACCTTTTTTGTACCTTCACTATCCTCCTTCATCATCTTTGTCCACTCTTCCATCCACTTTCTTCTCTCCTCAGGCACTACTCTCTTCGCCTCCTTCTTTCTTTCCTGGTACTCTTCCCTTGTCTCTACCGTCCTATTTTGATACCACCTCCTAATGGCTCTATTCTTTTCCCTTACTATATCTTTTGTCTTCTCATTCCACCATGGTGTTTCCTTCCACCTCTTCTTATTACTTGTCCTCCCACATACTGCTTCTGCTGCACCTACTAGTGTCTTCTTAAATCTAGCCCATTCCTCTTCCACCCCTCTTTCTTCATCTGTTGGAATTCCTTCCTTTACCATTTTGAGGTACTCGACCCTTCTATCCCCTTCTTTCAGTTTCCATATCCTTATACATCTTTCCTGGTTCTCAGTCCCTTTCTTCTCCTTACTCCCTCTCAGGTTCATTACCAGCAATCGATGGTTGCTATCCAGGTTCTCCGATGGTATAACCTTGATGTCCGTGATGTTCTTATTTAGTTCTTTCTCATACAGTATATAGTCGACCACCGACTTCCTGGTCAAGTCATCACTGTACCATGTGATTGTGTGGCTCTCTCTTTTCTTAAACCAGGAGTTCCCAACTAGCAGGCTGTTCCTTTGGCAGAAGTCCAACAGTCTCTTTCCTTCCTCATTTCTTCTGCCCCAACCCTCTGGTCCTAGAACACTCTCATAACCTTGTCTTTCTCTTCCTACATGGGCATTCAGATCCCCCATAACAATCATATTTCTTCTCACCAGCTGCTTATGCAATTCCTCTTCAAACTCCTCATTCTCTTCAGAGGCGCAGCCTACTTGTGGAGCATACACTTGCACTATTTCTATGGTCTCTCCCCTCAGTGCTACTTTCACTTTCATCATCCTATCACTTATTCTCCTCACTTCTTCTTTTAAACCATCTCGTACTACTACTCCCACTCCATTCCTCTTTCCCTCTTCATTCCCACTCCAGTACAGTCTATAGCCTTTTCTCAGTTCTCTCCTTCCTTCCCCTTTCCACTTTGTTTCTGCCAATCCCAATAAATCCAACTTCCTTCTTTCCATCATATCCACTATCTCCTCCACCTTCCCCGTCAGCGTTCTTATGTTTAACGTTCCAAATCTTAGTCCGTGTGTACAGCCGTGTCGTCGTCTATTATATCCATCATGTCCGAGGCTCGTTCCGTTCTAGAAAGCATTTGGTTTCATCCACTACTGGCTTGCTGGGCCTATCGTAGCTTCACCAGAGCCCCGTTAGCCGTCACTTTTCAGGGTTCCTGTAGGACCTTTACAGCTACCGTAACGTTGCCGGGGCACACGAAGTCCCCACTGTACTTCGCCCCTACAGGCGATCCCCTACTTTGTGCCGTTGCCCGTCTCCCACGACGTGGACGAGGGGTAACTCCTACCTAATTTCCCTAAATATAAATGAGTAGGCCTGCAGGCCTAACTCAGTAATGCAATGTTTTATTCAAACCAGATATACATAATTCCCATTTAGATGTTATTGACAACATTGACACAGGCTAATTAAATTATTATTAGCAATATTCAGGCATTACTAGTTTATCCATGAAATGTACCTTTGATTAATGGTTTTTATTATGTTTTAGAAGTTCTAGTAACAATCACAAGTAGTAAAAAGTTAAAAAAAGAAGTTTTCTTAAATGCCCAGATTTTGGGCGCTTAAAACTGCTTTGGGCAAATGCCCGGGCAAATGTCCATTTATAGATGTCCTGCCCACTGGGCATTTGCTCGGCCCACATCACTACTCACAACCCTGAACAAAATGGGAAGTCGGAGAGGATGAATAGGACTTTGATGGAGACTGCCAGGTGCATGTTGTTCGACGCTGGATTACCTCACCGCTTCTGGGCGGAAGCAGTGAATACTGCAAATTACATCCGTAATCGCCTGCCATCAAAAAGTATCGGAGGCAAAACACCGTACGAATTGTGGACAGGAGAGATTCCTGACATCTCGCAATTTAGAACGTTTGGAAGCAAGGTTTACTTCCTGGACAGGGATCCCGGAAGAGGGAAACTGGATCAACGAGGCAGAGAAGGCGTGTTCATGGGTTACTCCGAAGAAATCAAGGGCTTTCGCATATACTCCCCTGACAAAGACAAAGTTTTGATCAGCCGAGATGTAAAATTCTTCGAGAATGAAAAGCCACTGGAAGAGACTAGGATGGAGCACCCGGAATCCTCGAAGCAAGATATTTGTTGGGAGCTGTTCTTTGCAGAACCACCGCCCCAATCACCAAGAGAAAAAGATCAACCAGCTGTCGTGGAGGAACCAGTCTCTCAACCCGAAATCGGAGAAGATGATGAACCTTTCCTCGGTTTCGATGTAACGCCAGTGGATGATCATGATAGAACGACAGTCGAAACATCCGATACTACGCCACAATTGATGCAAGGACCTGGTTGACCCAAGATTCTGCGAACTGGAAAAAGGGGAAGACCGAAGAAACTTTTTCAAACAAATCTCCAAGATGTGGAGGAGCAAGAAGAAGACGAGGAGATTTTTCTAGCAGAGATTCCATTCAAGGAGGCAATAACAGGACCAAACTCTAACGAGTGACATGGTGCCATGGTCATGGAAATGGAATCTATCCTGAGAAACAATACATGGGTGCTGGTGGATCCTCCCCGTGATGCCACAGTCATCGGATGCCGGATGGTGCTGCGCGACTAAATAAAACCTGATGGAACACTTGAGAAGAGAAAGGCCAGGCTGGTGGCTCAAGGTTTCAACCAGGAGTATGGAATCAACTACTTTGATATGTTCGCACCGGTGGCGCGAATGGAATCAATTCGATTGATGGTTTGTCTCGCTGCCAAGCTCGGTGTAAAAATCAGACAGTACGATATCACAACGGCTTATCTGTATGGTGACTTAGATGAGGAAATATTCATGAAAGAACCAAAGAACTTCAGGGAGATGTTAGAGAGCATTGCGATGTCTGGAACTGATGACGAAACCAAGGAGAAGGCCAAGAACATGCTTCGCCAGTTGCAGGTAGGCGACAAGGTCTGCTTACTACAAAAATCACTGTACGGATTGAAACAGACCGGGAGAAACTGGTATGCCAAGCTGCGTGAGGTCTTGAGGAAGTGCGGTGCCAAACAAACCGCATCGGATCCGTGTCTATTCCAAATTGGTTCGGGAAATAACATAACTTTGATTGCCGTTTACGTTGACGACATGATGGTGCTATCAAAATGCAAAAAGACGATCGCCGTGATTTCCAGAGTCCTGAGTAAAAATTTCAAGGTCAAGGACTTGGGATTGGCCAAACACTTCCTAGTCATTGAACTAATCCAGGAGACCGGATGTATAGCCATGCAACAGCAAGGTTACATTGAAGAGCTTCTCCAACGCTACGAGATGGCCGACTGCAACCCTGTAGTCACACCACTCGACCCTGGAACGAAATTGAGCAAAAATGAGAATCCCAGTACTGACGAGTTGAAGTTGCCTTACCGCGAATTGGTAGGCGCGCTGACATATCTGTCTACAACTACACGCCCGGACATTTCGTTCGCTGTCAGCTACCTGGGACAGTTCAACAATTGCTTCGGAGTCGAACATTGGAAAGCTGCCAAGAGAGTGCTGCGGTACTAGAAGGGGACTTCGAACATCGAGCTGATCTACGAAGCAGACACCGAACCGATCCAAGGATTCGTCGACGCCGACTGGGGAAGCTGCCAAGAAGATAGGAGGTCCTACACGGGGTACGTGTTCCTGCTCTGCGGATGCCCTATATCGTGGGACTCAAGAAAACAAAGAACCGTGGCCCTTAGCACCACGGAGGCCGAGTACATGGCGTTGTCAGAGTGCACCAAGGAAGCTGTGTACTTACGTCGATTTCTGCTCGAGTTAGGCTTCAAAGACTTAGCCACTATGTTCATCTTTTGTGATAATCAAAGTGCAATTAATTTGGCAAAGAACGCGATGTATCACAGTAGAAGCAAACATATTGATATCAAACATAACTTTGTTCGCGAAGTCTTTGAGTGTAAATTTTTTGTTTTGAAGTATATCTCTACGAACGATCAAGTTGCTGACTTTCTCACGAAGAGTTTAAGTCGAATGAAACATGAACGAAGCTTGAAGTTTGCTGGTTTGGAGAGTGTAAAGATTGTATGAACCTCTACTTGAGGGGAAGTGTTGTAACTTTGGAAGTTTTATTCTTATTTATCAAGTATGCAGTTCTATATATGTAAGGTGCTGCCACCTGCCCTTTATACTTTCAGTTTGTCTAAAACTCGCGCCATGTTCGCACATGTTTAGTTTGCGCGGTTCTGCTATTGCCATCCATGTACATCAGTTCGTTATTATTATTAAACTCACATCAGTTCGCTTTGCTTACATATCTCTGGTTTCCTTATATCCTCTTACAGTTTTAGTGCATATAAAAAGGGGCCACTGTGGTGTTGGGGTAGTGCACATGCCTCTCACTTGGAGACCTCGGGTTTGATTCTCAGCTATGTCAGGGATTTTGGAACCTAATGTGAGGCTAGAAAGGGATGGATTAAGCCTCGCGAGGACAATTGAGTAGATGTCTGACAATGAGGTTGCACCCCGGTCAGTAAAACCAAGATAACGATAAGCGCTGACCACGCGTCACCCTGCAATCTGCAGGCCAAATGGCTGGGCATCAGTCACCTGGTAGGAAAAGGCTCTTCATGGACTGTGATGCCATAGGGTTTAGTTTAAGAAAAGGGACCAGTCATTGGATATTGAAAATCAGCACTATTTTGTAATGCACAGTATTTAGGTAGTAAATACTGTACATGTTTTTGGCAGTAGAGGTGGTTTGATCTTTAACAAAAATTGAACTTCAGTAAACTCTCACTAATTGGGACTAATGGGGGCAAAGTCTAGTCCACATTATAGAAAGTCCGAATTATAGAAATGTTTTCTAAAATATTGTACAGTAGAAACCCGCTTATCTGAGGTAATTGGGACCGAGGGTAGCTCAGATAGCAGAAAACTCGGAGAGAGAATGTGAAGGGAATCGTATTTAATTCAACGAATCTCAAAACAATAGCGCACAAAACGATGGAACATGTGTATAAACGTCGAAATACAACTAGTCGAGCAAGCGAAGCAACACGTGGTGACGCAGGACTTGGAGTAAAGATCAATGAACGGCTCCGATCCCTGCAGAAGTTTGTCTATATGGACTCTCCCGCACACTCGACTTGAGGGGTGCTGGGCCAGTTCGTTGCTATCGTTACTAGCAGCACATTATTATGAATTTTAACGCTAATTTAATTAATTACATTGACAAAATGAGTGCCACGGTAAACACGGAGCCTCGGATAAGCGGGTCTCAGTTAAGCGGGTTTCTACTGTACTGTAAAGTACATGCATAGTTATCTGAAGCTATAATTAGGAATATAATATACCATGAATGCAATTGATAAAGAAAGACTAGATGAACAGCATAATATGTACATACTGTATGAAATTTAAATTACAATACATATTCAAAGGCTTTATATGTATCCCTATATACGTTTTGTCTTCTATACTCATCTTAGTTCCTGTATTCTGGCGAGGACAACAGTACGACACTTTCTACCACTTTTAAGCAATCATAGAGATAGAATTTAACACAATGTAGCAGTAACTCGTCGTGTGGGTTTCAAAAAGCGAACTGAGCAGGCACTGCCTTTGTTGCATGCTTGTGACCAATAATGAGACATACGGTACTTATTATTAGCCGCGAGTGGAGTGAACGGTAAGGGAGTTGATGCGATCAACATTTTTTTTACAATAGATGTCCTTGGTGTGAATGATGTCTGGCGCAGAACTACGGTGATGAAAACCTATCCGAATTCCGAAATAGTGAAGGTTCACTGTATTAAATTAGAACCTGGAGCATTAGTAAATATTGGTACTTTCCTCACAAAGACCTGCATCAGGCCTATTCAGAGGCCACACACAATTACCTTGTCAAAGATAAAAATAAGATATTAGCAAAGTATTCAAAATTTACAGATATAGTTAGTTATTGGATTTTTAAGGGGTAGAAGAGCAAGGTCATCTATCCCTTACAGACATAAAGACTACAGTATTTCATATAGAGTAACTGCAGTTGGATATTTATTTTATGTGTTTATAAGATTAGTAGGCTGCTGAGGTTGAATTATGCTGTATCTTTGGTAAAGCATTAAGTCTCTGTTTTTTTATATTTATTTTGTTCATTTGTTTACTCTGTAATTGAATTGAACCTTTCTGTCTTCATAGGAGAGGCTGGCGACTCTGGCAAGCAGGGACCTCCAGGACCACCAGGCCCTCCTGGTACCCAATCAAAGACTGGCATTGCTATTCCAGATGATGGAGACTTTGGTGGATCAGGGCTCTTCCCAGGTAAATAAGCAAGAGTGCTTCACCTAACTTAGTGACCTCAAATGTTTTTAAACCCAAACAAGATACAAGAACAAGAAAGAGAGTTCCTCTGCTACACTGAGGAACATCGAACAATGGATATGTTTTTCAGATCAAGATGATGAATACCTGTTAACCTTTCTAGCAAGGTTATATTACAGGCGAGCACATGTTTACACTACTCACAATTTGCATGAGGATAGGTCTGTAAATCAGTTTTTTTATAACATTGTTGACACACAAAGTTACCTATTTTTGCATTGAAGTTGCGGGGACGAGTACAAATCCACAACAAGAAAGACAGTAATGAGACGCGGATAGTATCTTTGCACCCTTAGGGGTAAGGTGTGTGGTAGACCATCACACTTACTTGTGATGTTTGAAGCCGTTTCAAGTATTGCCTTAGTAAACGAAGTTTGATGTTTTTCAGTCGGTCAACACAATTGTACCCAATTGTGATGGGTTATTCCCTAATCCTGAAAATAAATTTACATGAGATTAATACATACACTTGGATGACCAGTTTTGATCATCAAGCGATCATCATCAGATCCATTACACTAAGGCTATAAAATCTATGTCTGAAAATATGGGTGAATGTATTTACAATATGTAAACTTAAGTTATTTAGTTGCAGTATTATTTAAGATAATGCAACTCGTCAATATATGTTAGTTGTAGTCTATGTGATGTTTTGTTAAAATACTGGAAGTGGTGATTGATATCCAAAATTTGCTTGTTTAGAGCGAATATGTGATTGTTGTTAAATGGTCAATTCAGGTTGTATTCTACAGACTACTTATCTGGTTAAGTCTTGCACGGTCCTGGAAAGAGCAGTTAATTTGCTCACTATCTGCTCTCGACTGAAGGGAGTTTCCTGTGTGTGTAGGTCCCTTATCTAACTGGGCTTCCCCCCCCCTCTCGCATTCCTAAGTATCTGTGTTCATTGAACAAATGTAACTGTGAGTTGCCAAGTCTATTCTCCTTAATGTGGTGTAAGTTACTTAATATGGATAATCTTCAACTATTAAAGAGCAGTTTTCATTCTCGCCACGCATAAGCGAGCGACTGAAAAACATCAAACGTCGTACACTTGTGTACAACACGAATTGTATCCTGTAAAGTTTGGCTTGATCATCAGCCCAAAAACATATCCATATTAAAACTGATTTCAATCGATTTATTTCAGGGGCGTATATAAGGGGGGTGCTGAGGGGGCTCCAGCCCCCCCCCCCCCCGAAAAAGCCAACTTGGGTACAAAATACAATGTATTTCACAGTACTTTTAAGAAATGCTTATCAATTAGTAAAATTTGCTGAATAAATTAACAAGTAATCCATTTAGATACTTGCCATTCATACTCCACAGGCTATAATAGAACATTCATGAAGTACTCACAATTTTCCCGGATAGTCAGCCCCCCCCCCCGAAAAAAAATTGTATATACGCCCCTGATTTATTTACCTTCATGAGACAATTTTTTTTAAAATTAAGATTTATGTCGAAGAAAAAAATTGGATGAAATTTCATAACAGAACTTTTCTTCACCAAATAATTAGAGATATTGGGTTGCAAATTTAACTTGAACTCTAAGAGTTGTATTTTGATGACTGCTGGTTTACCATGCACAGTACAGATTCAGGAGGTCTGTACAGTTTGAATAATCCCATTTTTCAAATTATTTTAAAAATATAACCCTACTCTTTTTGGTGAACGAATTGTACAAATATTTGCATTAGATTCATCATCAACTTCCAAAGGCAATTCCTTGTCTCCGCAACCATTGTTTTCCGTCTGCACCATTTCATTTCATAGTAGGAACTATAATGAAGAGTTAGTGTGATGTCTTGAAGGAAATATTTTCTTGGTTGTCCTCGGCCTTTCTTCCCTGTGATTTTTCCTTCCCAGAGATAAGTTAGGAAAGCGTTATGTCACAAAATGTGGCCGTGAATATAGCTTTCCTTTTATGGATCGTTGCTCTCAGCTCTCTAGGGGCAGATGACCTCGTAGTTCCGTCCCTTAAAATAACAATAACTAACTAACTCAGCTCTCTCTTCCCTTGAATTTCTTTTCAATCAATTTAACCCGTAACATTCTCCGCCAGACCCACATCTCAAACGCTTGTCGCTTCTAATCCTGACCTCTGAACATCCAAGATTCACATCCATACGGAAGCACACTTCATACAAAGCACATACATTAGATTAGGAGTTATTATTTTAAAAGCTAGGTATTGCACAGGCTATTTAAGGAGTCTGATAACTTTGTCCTTCATTTCCTCAAAACTATATTTTTCAAGTCCATTTCCCTTGTAACTTCTTAAGTATAAGGTGTATCACAATGAATTTTTTCTGACGTGTTCTTAGTGAAAGGGTCTACAAACTGACCAAAATTGTGAGCCTTGGTTGGATGGCACTGTAGTTTGTAAAAAGTAAACATTTCCACGAAAAAATTGTAGCTGTTACCTTACAAAGCCCCCTCCAATAAACAGAGGCAAAAATAGGTTAATAAATGTTTCACTTATCAGGGAAACTGTGAAATACGACAACTTAACAGTCGCCATTCTTTATTTTTATGTTTAACTGAGCTGAAGACTGTTTTAAAAAACGCATATGTACTCTAACACATGAGGTAGTATACTGTACATGTAGAATGTTTCATTGGTTTATCCATGGTAGAATCAGAGATAAAAGTTGTTTAAAATTATTAATTTTAGCTGTTCCAACCCCCTTCATTCAAGACGGGGAAGGTGTCATTAGCTCTAGATAGGGATGTTGTGCAAAAGTTCACGTAGATAATGTGTGTTGCTCTTGTTCGAAGTGGACAGTTACCAGATCCGGGTTAGCACCGTCTGATCATGCCATCTGGACCAGGCTGCTCACATGTTACACATCAAGTAAAATGAAATATAAGAACTTCCTGAATATCCACCTAATCAACACTTTTTATTGTTATTTTAGTGTCCTTGTGGGTACATGTTTCGGAATTCTCTCAATTCCTTCTTCAGCCCATCAACAATATTAGGAAACATTTATAAAAGACGATGTTGCAAACCCTTTCAAAAGTCAAAAAAACACATAATTAAACAACAACGAAAGCACATAAAAATTGTTAGAAATTTTAAAGTAACGCATGCAATTTTAAAATAAAAAACACTTCATGACTTCTTACAACCTTCCCACAGCAATGTCATATTGACATCCATTGTACTACTGGCATTTCATATGTGATGAATAATATCCTTATGTGTGAATAAATGAAAATGGAACATTTTGGAAAACAATTTTAAAATTATCTAAGATACTGTCCGTGTCCTTGAACGAAGTCACATTCTTGAACTAGTAATGGTGATAGCTGAGTTCAGGTAATTTGATACTCTGAAATGTTGAGGCATTGTCAAATGTGCTGACGGTTGAGATCTATGTTGTTTAAAACATTATTCTTGGAAGCTGACTCTTCCTTGTTGTAACAAAGTAATTTTTGAAGATCATCAAGATGATATGTTTAAAATCTTGTTCACGGACATTGGTAGAATTTGAGTTTGGACACACCTGATGAAAAATAATGGATCAATTGATTCTCATACTGACGTCGGTGGTGACAACAAAACGTGGTTCACTGGAGGTAAAGCTTCGTGCTGCATGCAGGAAGGAATAAGCTTGAATAATCCCATTTTTCAAATTATTTTAAAAATATAACCCTACTCTTTTTGGTGAAAGAATTTTACAAATATTTGCATTAGATTCATCATCAACTTCCAAAGGCAATTCCTTGTCTCCCTAACCATTGTTTTCAGTCTTCACCATTTCATTTCATAGTAGGAACTGTAATGAAAAGTTAGTGTGATGTCTTGAAGGAAATATTTTCTTGGTTGTCCTCGGCCTTTCTTCCCTGTGATTTTTCCTTCCCAGAGATAAGTTAGGAAAGCGTTATGTCACAAAATGTGGCCTGTGAATATAGCTTTCCTTTTATGGATGGTTGCTCCCAGCTCTCTAGGGGCAGATGACCTCGTAGTTCCGCCCCTTAAAATAACAATAACTAACTAACTCAGCTCTCTCTTCCCTTGAATTTCTTTTCAATCCATTTAACCCGTAAAATTCTCCACCAGACCCACATCTCAAACGCTTTCCAGTCTTCAGGAACTTTCTTCTCTCTCCACACACTCCTGAGAAGTCAGTCTGTCCACTGCAGTCCCACTGGTCCTGCCGCCTTGATTATTTCTATTGCCACTTCGTCGATTCCCACAGCTTTCCCCATCTTCATCTTCCTAACTGCCCATTCCACTTCTGCCATAGTAATGTGTGATTCTTCTTCTATTTTTTCCTCCACCGTTTTGGCTGTTTGCGTTACTTCTCCGCATGTCGGGCGTCTCACATTCAACAGCTCGCTGAAATATTCTTTCCGTATGTCCGTTATCTCTTCTGGTTTTGTCAATATTTCACCTTCTTTGTTTTTCATGAACCCAGTGTTCACCTTTTAATTTCTTCTACTTTTTATAATTCCAAACAGCAATTTCATTCCACAATTTAAATCCTCCCTTATTTCCTGAGTGAATTCTTCCCAGGTATTCTTCTTTTCCTCTGCAATTACTTTCTTGCAGTCTCTGTTTGCTTCTATATATTTTGCTCTACTTTCTTCAGTCTGTTTTGTTTTCCATTCCTTCTAAGTTTTCTTCTTCTCCCTTGCCTATTCTTTCACTCTATCATTCCACCATTTTGTCACCTTTTCCCGTACCTTTCCTGATGTTCTACCACTTGTTTTCTCTGCACTGCTTACAAATGCACTCTTGAACTTTTCCTATTTTTGTTCCACATGGGTAATATCCATCCTTGGTATCTGTTCTTGCAATTCTTTCTTAAACTCTTGTGCAACCTCCTTTTCCTTTAGTCTCCAGACCTTAATCTTTCTTTCCCTTTTTTCTGGTAATCTCATAACTTTTCCTACTTTTAATATTGCTACCACTGCCCTATGGTCTCCTCCAAAGGCTTCCTCTGGCATGGCTGTGACATCCATTAGCCCTTCCCTATGTCCTTTTTCGACTAAAACATAGTCTATCAGAGTTTTCGTTCTTCTATCTCCCTATCCATACCTCGTTATCTTCTGACTATTTTTCTTTCTGAACCACGTATTTCCTATAATTAATTGGTTCCGCTGACAGAAGTCCATTAAGAAATCCCCTTCTGGATTCTTACTGCCATAACCATATGGTCCCAAAATCTCCTCTCTTCCTTGTCTGTCTCTTCCCACTTTTACATTCAAATCTCCCATTACTATTATTTCCTTATCCTCTATATATTTTTCCACCTCTTCTAGGAATTCTTTTAAGTTCTCTTCTTTATTCCCCGTTTGTGGAGCATATACTTGAACCAGATATTGTGTCCCTGTCTGGAACTGTATCCTTCCTATGATCATCCTGTCCCTATCTTCTTCACCTCCTCCACATACTCTAGGACATCCTTTCTTATAATCATTCCTACTCCTTTTTTTGCCTCCTGTCCTCCACTGTAAAACAGCTTATATCCTTCCTTTAGTTTTCTTTCCCCTTTTCCTTTCCATTTCGTTTCACTGAGACCGAGGATGACTATATCGTTCTCTATCATGAAGTCCACTAGCTCCTCAGTCTTGTCCGTCAGGGTTAAGATGTTGACTGTCCCTATTCGGATGTATTGCGATGCTGGTCGCCCATTTCTCATAGCTCCCCCAGCATCTGAAGAACTGCGCGTCGCCTGCAGGGGACGCCCTAGCATTTTCCGAGGCTGAACCATATTTGATTTCATTTTAGGCTATTATTACGATGGCAAGTTTGTATCTTGATAGAGTTAACATTTGTTAGTTAATTTTGCTCATAAATTTATCTAACATAATTTTCTTCTTGCTAATGTACACACCGATACCAAGTGGACATAAAAAAAGAAACAACCCAGGCAAAGTGAATGATTCCTTTAATATTCCTTACCGGTATATACAGTGAGATCCTTCTCTATAGAAGAACTTATCTTCTCAAGGAGAAGTCTTCCAGTAAGCGTGTTCATACGTTTCAGTGCCGTGCAATTTTTACTTGTGGGGGAACCTCAAACAGAAGATATACGGAAACAATGAATTACAGCGAGTATAACAAAACTTGCTACATTGGTGCAATGTGTGTTTAGAACATGAAGGACAGTATTTCCAGCAACTACTCTGAAATTTATGTTAGTAATGATACGTTAAAAAGTGTAAATGTATTATGTGCACTCGAGTTTGAAGGTTGTTTGTGAAGTAACCAATAGACCTACATAAAATCCAATAACATCATCATTTTCGTTGTTCTATTTTACGTTAGGTCATGTTTGGAATTTTTAATTTATATTTTAATATTTTTTATCGCAGTTGGAACACAAAAAGTGCACGTTTTAAGCGTGTTTCAACCATGCGTCACATTTAAGAATTATTATCTCAAAAACCCGTCATCAGATCGATTCCAAATTTTAACACAATATACATTGGAATGTTGTATAACTGGTTTATTAATTTCAAAATTGTGTGTGTCCAAGAAACAAAGTTGTTATCATTTTTGTAAGGTAACGTTTTCTCGGCTCGGGGTGGTTGGAAAATGTAGTTCTTGGTTGCATTGTAATCCTTATACATCGAAAAGTTGTGCTGCATGACTGTGAAATACGTAAATTAATTCACTTATTTTATATCGGTTTGTATTTCTACGGGGAAATAACACATGCTTCACCAGCTAGTCGCTCAGGGAACAGCTGTACAGCGTTGCCGAAATGGTGCCCACACGCATCATGGCGCGTCTCGCTCGGAAGTAAATAGAAATAGAACGACGAAAATGTTGATGGTATTGGATTTTATGTAGGTCTATTGGTTACTTCACAAACAACCTTCAAACTCGAGTACACATAATACTTTGGTTGACAGTAGTTGGGCGCTGTGCTGGTGCTAGCGGCAGTGCCTTGCTCGACAGGCGGCTACACACTGTGGCCCAACTGCCACACGGCGCCTGCAAGGTTCTGTTCTATAGAGAAGGGCCTCACTGTAGTTGAAATACTCACACTTTTACCTGGATTGACTACAGTAGGCCTACTTGGTAAATCACACTTGTGTTAAAAAGTCCTCTGAGATTTTGACATAATTTTCTGGTTGAATCAAGGCATAGTGTTACATATCTAAATAATCAAACCCCAATGGATTAAAAATTGCATGATTCATTCCCTTATCCTTGAATTTTAAAAATCTGTACTGACATTAGTTCTAAATTGCTTTTGGGAATTTCCATGCCTTATCTTCTGCTTGATTCATAACATTTCCTTGAGTTCACTGTCTCTGGTCTCCTTAGCAGGTCTCAAAGGCGATCCCGGTGAAATGGGACCAAAGGGCGAGAAGGGTGGCTCGGGACCCAAAGGAGAGAAAGGAGACAAGGGCAATGATGGTGTGCCAGGGATACCAGGTGTGAATGGCCTTCAGGTTGGTTGGAAATCAGACATATCTGAATATTAACAATTAAATTACAGTATTCCTTATCATTGATTCACATAGACTAAGTTTCCTTCTTACTATCTGCTTATTTTCTATTGCTATTTATTAATCTAGTTATGGTGTTTGAGGCCATTTTCCAGTGTTGCCTTAGAAATCAAAATTTAATGTTTTTTAGTCGGTCAACACAATTGTACCCAATTGTAATTGGGTGGTTTCCTAATACTGAAAAAATATTTTTACATGAAATTAATAAATACACTTGGATGACCAGTTTCGATCGTCCAGCTATCATCATCAGATCCATTACACTTAGGCCTAAGTTTATTTTCTATCGCTATTTATTAATCTAGTTATGGTGTTTGAGGCTCTTTTTCAGTGTTGTCTTAGGCCTAGGTGTAATAGATCTGATGATCACTTGACGATTGAAACTGGTCATCCAAATGTATTTATTAATCTCATGTAATTTTCTTTTTCGGGATTTTTTTCAGGCACTGCTTCCTATCTCAAGATATCCCAAATATGTTTCAGTAGTACATTGTTAAATACCTTATCAATGTGAAGAAAAACAGTGAGAATGAGCTTATTTCCAAATGTGTCTTAAATCCATTAAGAGGCAAACTCCAGAAATTACATTTATTTTTAAATTTTCAAATAAACGATTTGAAATTGAATTATTTAGCCTTTCAAGATTTGATTGCCAGCAGTCGAGATGGAAACTATTCTTTGTTTCCTTGTGTCACACTGTCAGCCTGTTTGGCTGGCAGGTACAGTTGCGTGGGGAGGATATGACTCAGCTCCAGTAGCCTCAGTCATCGTTCAACTGTCCGTGGTGTCATCGTTCAACTATCCGTGGTGACATGAGCTCTTGTGACGCAATTTCCCGAATTCCTTAATGAAACAGTATTAGAAAACACACCATTCTTAATCGCCCATTATTATTAAATTTTCCGTTCACAATTCACAATATAACTTCTGTCTAACACTAAAGGCACGCAATGCTGCTTGACTTATGCATTCCATCATCGCTCTGTCCCCCAGCTTGTCCCGCAAGGTTCCTGCTGCAATAAACAACATACTCTGGCGTAGCCACGTTCAGTGGCAATCAAATCTTGAAAGGCTCATACAATTTTATGTTATTATGATTTACTACTCTATTGTCAACATTGGCACTGACTTACAAAAATCCCTTACTATTAGAACTAGTAGTAACAGCACTACATCATGTGGAGTTAAGACACTTTGGAGGTAAAAAGAGAAACATTTAAGAATGGTTTTAGTAAGGGGAGATGAAGTATGATACATAATAAAATATGAACGGCATACTATATCGTTTTACACTTTATTTTTTGTACATCCGGGTATGGTTCACATTTCACTTTTGAAGATGGTGACTTGTAACTTTTGTAACTTTACCTAAGAAAGCTAATGCAAAATACTGCAATGAATATAGAACCATTAGTTTGATGAGTCATGTTATGAAAGTCTTCCTTAAAGTATTGCATTCAAGAATTTACCAAATGTGTGAGGAAAATATCAGAATCCCACAATTTGGCTTCAGAAAAGTCTTCTGTACTAGGGAAGTGTTATTTAGTCCGCAGGTTTTAATCAAGAGCTGTTGGGATGTCAATAGTGAAGTTTTTGCTTCATTGACCATGAGAAAGCTTTCGATATTGTCCAGCATAACAGGTTCATTAACATACTTCAAGAATTAGGGCTCCACTGACGGGACATCCATATTATTGGTAATCTCTACCGGAACCAGAGTGCTGGTGTAAGAGTAGATGGTCGGGTCTCAGAAGAAGTGTCGATTATGAATGGAGTTAGACAAGGCTGTATTCTTTCCCCAATGCTTTTCAACCTCTATTCGGAAAGGATTTTTCGTGATGCTCTTTATGGAAAGACTCCAGGAGTGATAGTTAATGTAGTCGCAATAAATATCAGGTATGCAGATGACACTGTCATATTTGCAACCAGTCTTAAAGATTTATAAAAACTGCTCGATGCTGTAAATGAGACCAGTAACACCATGGGCCTAAGGCTGAATGTGAAGAAGATCAAGTGGATTATATGTAGGAAAGAAGATGGCATTCATGACAGTCTCAAAGTTGGAAATGACTGGATTGACAAGGTGACATCATTTAAATACCTAGGATGCCACATTAATGATAGCTGGGACCTTGGTAGGGAGATCCAATGCAGAAATGAGCAAGCTAGAACTCCTTTTCAAAAAGTCAGAAAAGTCCATTGCACTACGGACATGACTCCTCAGATGTTACGTTTTCAGCATTCTACTCTACGGCGTCGAAGCATGGACATTAACTGAAACCATGTGCAAGAAGCTACAAGCATTTGAAATGTGGACGTACCGAAGGATGCTGAATATACCATGGATAGCCAAACTTACCAATGTAGAAGTTTTGCAGCATATGAACAAAAAACCTGAAATTCTCAATACCATCAAGTGAAGAAAGCTAGAACACTTTGGTGTTATGATTCGAAACAGTAAATACCAACTCCTTCAATTAATACTCCAAGGGAAAATTAATGGAAGACGTGGTCCGGTCGAAGAAAGATATCGTGGCTCGACAACTTAAGCCAGTGGTTGGGGATGACAAGACTAAAACTGTTCAGAAGAGCTATGGACAAAAAAAAGATCATGCTACTGATTGCCATCGTCCTGAGAGGACACAGCACTTGAAGAAGAAGAAGAAGACTTGTAACTAGTGTCTTGTTCCACCGTTTGGTAGCAGCACACTCACAGGGGCCAACGAATGCACTCGTCATAGCTGACTTCATGGCTAGCCTTGGGACTGATGATGAGAATTGGCTCCATTACCATGAGCCACAAACTAAACAACAATCGATGCAATGGAAGCATATGGGCAGTCCACCGCCAAAGAAATGTCGAACAGTGCCATCAGTTGGTGAGCGAATGGCGACAGTGTTCTGGGACACAAAGGGCATCATCTTCATTGACTGGCTGAAATATTGTGGGCCACGATTAACAGTGCTGCATTCAGTATGTGGCAAACCTTAAGCACTTACGTCGTGCCATTCAAACTAAGCAGCCAGGAAAATGGGCTAAAGGTGTGCTTTTGCAACATGACAATGCCCGCCCTCACACTAGCCGAGAGACCACCACTGCCATTGATCAAATGGGATTCACAGTGTTGCCAAAGCCACCATACTCTCCTGATTTGGCACCAAGTGATTATTACCTGCATGGTCAGCGTTTTGCAGAACTAGACACAGCTGTCAAGGCATGGGTACACAGCACTCCGAAAGAATGGTTTCAGGAAGGTCTGGAGAGACTGACACATCGATGGCAAAAGTGCATGAAGTAACGAGGAGATTATGTTGAGAAGGTGGACGTAACAACTGATGTGTAATGTAGGCTAATTCATTTGGGTAGAAAAAAATAAAGTGTAAAACAATATAGTATGCCCCTCGTATGATTTGTATTATTTTTCATTAATGTTGTTTACATCAAGTGACTTTCATATGAAGAGTCATCTACTTGTTCATTGTTTGCACTTGGTAACAATACATTCTGCAGGATCCAGCTCAGTAATGCCTAACTTATTTAAAAGTATATAACTCAATGTATTTTAACTTTTCTACTTTTACTGTATGGCCTACTTTCACAACTACTGGTATTTTAAAAGATGATATAAGCTGTTAGAAACATCATAAATTGTGAGATGATATGCATAAAATTTATTACATAATATACTGTAGCTTTGGGGCTATTAGGACAAGTGACACTTTAAACACCGACGTTTCAAGACAACTACTTGTCCCTTTATCAGGGTTTCTCAAGAAAGAAAGAAAGAAGGAATGAGTAAACAATGGCATACCCTTCATAGATAAATGGTGTAAGATACGAAGCCATGTCGATACAAATAGTTACTCCATGACCTCCTGAGACCAAGAAGATGTTGGTAATGAAACTATAGAAGGCAGCCATGATTTACTCAAGGGATAACCATCACCTGTATTAAAGTTGTGTGCTTGTTTACTTATTTCAATCCCCAAATCATACGAGTTGTGAAATGTTTCTCTATACAGATGACAGAAGTTTCATCAAAAATAATTTGTTGGTCATTCTGTATGGCATGTTCAGCAACCGCAGACTTCTCTGGTTGGCAAAGACTTAAAAGCCTACGATGTTCATTGACCCTTGTTGTGATACTCCTACATGTCTGTCCAATATATATGTAACCACAGGAACATGGAATCTTACATACCGTATATACCCGAATGTAGGACGAGGTTTTTTTCCCACTTTTTGTGTTATAAAAATTTGGAGTCGTCTTATATTCAGGGTATTAATTTTTTTTTTTAATTGTTATTATTATTATTTGCAAAGTAGTATGTGGTGTTGGCATCTTGTAACTTGCAACAAATCAATGCGTTAATGAAGATTAAAATATGGTTTGTTATGTTTAATCACCATGCATATACGAATAGCGTACATTTTGAGGTTAGGATTTACGCATTCACGTCATTTTAAGCGGATAAATTATATGTTCGAAAGCATACGGAAATATGTTTTAAAACAATCTTTACAAGAACAACCAGTCAGTTTTACAAGCAGTAATTGAGTGATCAACGTATCTTAATTTAATAACGTCTCCCATTCTTGAACAAAGAAATTAGAGTATGTCTTGGAAAAGTGGGCAGAGGGATTTCCGATAACATGAGACGTTATAAAAATGAAAGCACGACCTTAAGGGCATATAATTTGCAAGTTATGAGTTAGCGAGTATTTTTTTGAAAAAATCTGTAAGAGGCGGTTGATAACTAGGCCTTGTCTTATATTCGGGATCGTCTTACATTCGGGTATATACGGTACTCCAGCACAGTTATGACCAACTCAATCCTTGACTGATCGTAAGAATTTGCCTACGGTGACATTAGGCTTGGATATGGTTTTGATATTGTGTCCTCTTAGAATATTGCTAATCCTCTCTGTGACAGATTGCACGAATGGCAGATAGGTCAATTTCGCAGGAGGAGAATTCTGCGATAATCTGCCTTTCAGTTTTGGTTGTAGCACTTCATTAATCTGTCTCATCGAGTAGCCATTCTTCTGGAAAGTATCGGCCAGGAACACAAGTTCACCGTCTAACTTATCCTTTTCACACACCGGCCTTGCTCTGTTAACAAGAGTGTAAAGGGCAGCCCGTTTCTGACAAGGACGGTGGTGAGAGGACCCATGAAGATAACGATTTGTATGGGTGGGATTCAGTCAAGGATTCAGTTGGTCTTAACTGTGCTGGAATATGTAAGATTCCATGTTCCTGTGATTACGTATATATTGGACAGACATGTAGGAGAATCACAACAAGGGTCAATGAACATCGTAGGCATTTACATATTTGCCAACCAGAGAAGTCTGCGGTTGCTGAACATGCCATACAGAATGACCATTAAATTCTTTTTGATGAAACTTTTGTCATCTGTATAGAGAAACATTTTGTAACTCGTATGATTCGGGAGGCGATTGAAATAAGTAAACAACCACACAACTTGAATAGAGGTGATGGTTATCCCTTGAATAAATCATGGCTGCCCTCTATAGTTTCATTGCCAATATCTTCTTGGTCTCGGGAGGTCATGGAGTAACTATTTCGACATGGCTTCGTATCTTACACCATTTATCTATGGAGGCTATGCCACCATTGTTTACTCATTCCTTTTTTTTCTAGACAAACCTTAATAAAGGGACAAGTAATTTTCTTGAAATGTCGGTTTTTAAAGTGTCACTTGACCTAATAGTCCCAAAGATTATTATGTATGCAATTGGTTGAGAACGTTTACGTTTTACTGTCTTATAAATATATTTTTAAAAGAAATCAACAATCTTAAATTGAAGACACTTTGGAAATAAGCTCTTCAATTGTCTTATGAATTTAATATTGATTCCATGTTAATGTAAGTGAATATGGCAATTTCCAGGGCTCGACAGGAGAGAAAGGTGAGCCTGGTAAGGAAGGATTGTCAGGTCCAGCTGGTCCACAGGGACTGAAGGGTGAACGAGGGGAGCGAGGCCCACCAGGACCCGCTCAGATAGCTACGAATGGAGACTTCATCACCATTAAAGGCGAGAAGGGAGATATGGGCAAGAGAGGCCGTCGAGGAAAACCTGGACCACCCGGACCAGTCGGACCTCCTGGTAAATCTGGTGGCATTGGAGAGATGGGCATGCCTGGTTGGACGGTATGTTGAACAAAGTTATAGTAGAAGCATTCCTAGCACTGATCATGTTATATCACTGTGGTGGGATAACTTACCCATGTTATATCACTGTGGTGGGATAACTCACCTATACGGTATGTTTGAGTCTGTGGCAGTCGGCTGCAGTCTCAGTGTTCATTTCTGCATGTCTCATATCATGTGAATTGCAAGGTTCACCTCAGAGATTATAGTGTGTGTGGGTCATTACCCAGCAAGTAGGGATCAACTTTAAACTAACTTATGCTGCTGACAGTTTTTTCAGCTGTCTTTTCCTATGAAACCCAATGGCAAAGGGATAAGGATGATGGGGGAAGTAGTGTGATTGGGGGCTCCTAGATTGGACCTGCACATTGGCAGTGGATATGTGATTGTTATTTTTCTGAGACCCTGCAACTGCTCAGGAATTAGGTCCTGCATTATGTTTGGGCAGGCCTACTTAGGATGACTGCTACCCACCCTACATGGGAAAGGCCCTTGAAAGTGTGGGCTAAACATTGGAAGTTGGTGGTTTTCTTTTTTTTTTGTCCTGACTAGGCAATTGTACCCAGTGGGTAACCCAACATGCAGTTAAAAAACTAAGACAGAAGATATATTACTCATCAGAACATAGAACATTACCATACTTGATGTGAAGGACAACAAAGTAGGCTACTGCACTTATTATTCATAAACTTATAGGCTAAACTTTGATGCAGTGACTCTGAGTGAAACTGAATTTTCTGGGGAACGAAATGTTATCGAGCTTGATTCTGGCTGAATCACGTTTTGGAAATGGAAAGAGGAGAGAGAGCATTCTACTCATACTGTCGCATTTGCGATGAAGATCAAGTTTGTCAATGATCACAAACTTATTCCTGCTGCAGTAGTGAGAGACTTATGACTCGCCACCATCATCCTTATCTATGCTTATGTTCCTACCTAAGGTTCATTCTAACCTCAATTAAATTCAAAGTACACAGCTGCTATATTTTGGAGTAAAGTCTAAATACAATGCCTAGTGGAGACCATGAAACTCAACAGAGAGAATATGGTTATTATTGTCCTTGTCATACTGTACGGTATACTTCTTGCATGAAGCCACACTGCTAACTGTTAAAAGTAGTGTTAAAAGCTTAGCCTTGTGTCTTACTGTCTTAATTCCTGCCGCTCCTTCCCGAGCATAGGGCCTTGGCGAAATTTCTCCACGCAGTACGGTTCCTGGCCATTCTCTTCACTTGACTCCAGTTCTTGTCCACCTCTGCAATTTCATTTTCGATCGTCCTCTTCCAGGTCTTCTTAGGTCGACCTCGCTTCCTGGCGCCTTGAGGATTCCAGTCTAGCGCCGCCCTCTCAATAGCTCCGTCCGGCTTCCTTAGTGTGTGACCAATCCAGCGCCATTTCCTCTCCTTGATCTGGATGCTAATCGGTTGTTGATTGGTGATGGTCCAAAGATCTTCATTTGAGATTATGTCCGGCCACCTCACATTCATGATGCGACGCAGACATCTGTTAATGAACACCTGTAGCTGGTTGTTGATCGGTTTTGTGACTTTCCATGTTTCACAGCCGTAGGGAAGAATCGAGTTTACGTTGCTATTGAAAAGGCGGAGCTTGGTCTTCCTGGAAATGTTTCTATTTCTCCAGATGGGGTAGAGCTGGACAAAGGCACCATTTGCCTTCCTGATACGGCTTCGAACAACTTCCTCTGCTCCCCCATCATTTGTGACTATACTTCCAAGGTAGAGGAAGGACTCAACTCGCTCAATGTCCTTTCCGTTGACTGTCAAACTAGTCGTGATGTCATAATTTATCCTCATCTCTTTGGTCTTGTTGGTGTTGATCATCAGTCCTGCACGTTCTGCTTCTCTCTGCAACCTCCCCAGCTTATCTTCTATGTCTCGGTACCGTTGTGCCATAAGACAAATGTCGTCTGCGAAATCCAGATCTTCAAGCCTGTCATTTATACCCCATTGAATACCCCTCTTCTGTCCTCCCATTACCTTCTTCATCACACTATCCAGGACCAACAGGAACAGAGTGGGGGAAAGGACACACCCCTGTCTCACTCCGGAACTGACCTTTATCTTTTCTGTTAATTTGCCTTCGTGAAGAACCTGGCACTCATACCCTTCGTACATCTCTTCCATGATTCTGATGATCTTTGTTGGAATTTTATATTCCTCGAGGGTCTTCCACATGATTCTTTGATTTACGGAGTCGAAGGCTTTCTCGAAGTCAACAAATGTGAGGTAAAGGGTATTCCGCAACTCCACACTCTGCTCCAGGATGATTCGGAGGGTGTTGATGAGATCCACACAGCTGCGATGTTGTCGAAATCCAGCCTGTTCCTTCCGAAGCCTTTTTTCTACGCAGTCTTTTATACGATTCAGGATGACTCTCGCCAGCACTTTGCTTGGAATGGACAGCAAGGTGATACCCCTCCAGTTGTTACAGTTTGTTGTGTCCCCTTTCTTCGGCAACTTGACTATCAACCCCTTCTTCCAGTCGGTTGGTATTTTCTCCTCCTTCCAGATCTTCTCCAACAGTGGGTGCAGCAGATCGATCGTAATATCCAGGTCTGCTTTCAGTACTTCCGCTGGGATATTATCCAGACCTGGTGCCTTCCCGCATTTCATCTGCTTCAACGCTGTCCGTATTTCGCCCCGAGTTGGGGAGTCGAGGCTGATGCTTGGGTCACTTTCTGCTTCCTCTTCATCTTCTCCTCGCTGCTTACTTTCTGGTCCTCTATCTCTATTAAGAACCTCCGCAAAGTGTTCTCTGCATCTTGTCAGCTGCTGTTCACACGTCGTGAGGATCTCGCCCGTCTTGCTCTTCACAGGCCTACTTTTATTAAAACCTTTCTTAGAAAGCATCTTTGTGATGCCATAGAGCTCCTTAACGTCCCCCCTTCTTGCCGCTTCTTCTGCTTTCTCCGCCTGCTCATCAATCCACCTCCTATGATCCTTCCGTACACTCCTCTTTACCTCCCTGTTTGCTGTTGAATACTTTGCTTGTGTGAGAGCCTTTTGCTGCCTAGTCTTGCAGGTGTTGAGCTTGGCCTTAATCTCCTTCCTATAATTTATTTTGTCCCAGGTCTGATCGGATATCCATTCTTTCCGCAGGTAGTTCTTGTACCCGAGCTGCATCTCACAGGTTTCCACGAATATATTCTTTACCTCGCTCCACACTGTCTCCACGTCCTTCTCTGTCTCAGAGTCCAACACCTGGAATTTATTTCTGAGCTCCAGTTTAAATTGGTCCAATCTCTGCTGGTTCTTAAGCTTGCCCACATCAAACTTGTTGTGCCGAGTGTTAACCTTTCGGTGGACTGCGACGATCTTCATGCGGAAGTTGGCAACCACAAGATGATGGTCACTACCAACGTCCGCTCCTCTCTTGTTCCTAACATCTTCCAAGCTTCTTCTGAACCTCCTGCTCACCGCGATGTGATCAATTTGATTTTCTGTGACTTGATCAGGAGACACCCAGGTGACCTTGTGGCACCTCCTATGAGGAAATACCGTGCCACCCATCACCAAATCCTGACTGGCGCAATATTCCGTAAATTTCTCCCCATTGTCATTCATCTCACCAAGGCCATGTTTACCCATTATCTGCTCCAACCCCTCATTGTTTGAGCCCACCTTCGCGTTGAAGTCTCCCATAATAATGAGAATGTCCTTCTTACTTGTTTGTCTTGTGACATCTCGCAGCATTTGGTAGAATTCTTCCTTCTTCTCTGGCTCCGACTGTTCTGTAGGCGCATAGCATTGGATGTTGATAACATTCCTGATCTTTGTTTAGCCTTGTAGGTTTTTGATTATGAAACAGGAGTCTCCAGACTGAACCAGAACTAGTTGACCACTACCAAGGTACCAACTAGAGATAAGCTGTTACTGCTCGGTGATCTCAGTACCAGTGTGAGCAAGATTGTACGACTTGGGGAGCCTGTTTCATAAATATACGACTGTTAGCAGTTACTGTACTTATTTGCAGTGTAAAATTTACTAGTCAACAGTCTGAAAAATCCTGTTTCATAAACAAAAACCTACAAGGCTAAGTTTGCCACACTACTTTTAGCAGTTAGCAATGTGGCTTAATGCCAAAAGTAGGCTATACACTATGACATGGATAATAATTTATTATTCTCTCTGCTGATTTTCTTGGCCTCATCTAGGCATTGTATTCAGACATGACTCCAAAATATAGCAGTTCAGTACCTTGAATTTATTTGAGGTTATTATTTATTTTATTTTATTATTTGAGGTTAGAATGAACCTTTCATCCTCTTTTAATATCTAGGCTCACAGGATGGAGCCGCGTCGTGTGAGTACAGACACATTCTTGTATCCATGATTAAGGCTGCTGTAATGACAGCCGAAACGTCGGGAAACAATCACCGACACACGACGCGACTCTACCCTGTAAAGATAGCTTTGAAGCCATTTTCAGTGTTGCCTTATTAATAATTGATACAGTATTGTAACTTTCAGTCAATCAACACAAAATAAATCTAATTACTGGAATATGTGAAATATAACCTCAAATAAATTACCCTACCATACATGTGATTAAGATACGGTATGTGTTGACCGACTGAAACTTACAATATCAATTCCATCCTGTAAGCCCAGATAATAAACTAGACACTGGCCGTGATAGCCTACGATTTAGATACTTTCATCGTATTCATTTGTTTCTTCCTTAAAATCTTAATCAATTCTAGATCTAAATATTCTTTGCCTTCTCACAACAAATTTTTCTGCATACGGCCCTGGATGATCCCGTTTTGCTAAATGATTTTCAAGATAAATTTGTGGTAGCTTATTGCTCTTAAATATCAACCCTAACTACTTTATCAGAATCTCTTAACTTTTGAAATAGACTGCTTTAGCAGTGTATATTAGTACCGGTACCATGCTCCTATTAAGCCTCCGTGGCTTAGGCGGCAGCACGCCGGCCTCTCACCGCTGGGTCCGTGGTTCAAATCCCGGTCACTCCATGTGAGATCTGTGCTGGACAAAACGGAGGCAGACAGGTTTTTCTCCGGATACTCCGGTTTTCCCTGTCAAAATTTCATTCCAGCAACATTCTCCACTATCATTTCATTTCATCTGTCATTCATTTAATCATTGCCCCAGAGGAGTGCGTCAGGCCTCGGCAGCCGGCACAGTTCATATCCTCGCCGCTAGATGGGGGCTTCATTCATTCCATTCCTGACCCGGTCAGAGACTGGAAGCAGGCTGTGGATTTTCATTCATTCACCATGCTCCTATTATTTATGAAATCACATTGTTGTTATACTGCTATATAACTTAATGCTCTAAAATAATATGAGCCCTACACTGCTGACTACTATTTTACACAACTAGACCTATTTATCCCCCTACTTGTGAGGTGGTATTACTGTGACGTACATTGTGAGGTGAGGTTTGAGTGATCGGCGATTAATCTTGCTTGTTCATAGGTACACACAATAAAACTACAGTATTTACTTGAAATTTGTCGTGTTGGTACTTAAACTACTCTAACACAAGATACAAATACAAACATTTCTTAAAATCAAAATATAAGATCTTTCATACTCATATTACTTTTGTAATGTGATAAAAAAGTTTTCTCTGATCATTAGATTGAATTAATTTTAAAAATGAAAACTTAACACAATATCATTATACAATTATTATTTAGAAACAAATATACATGGTTGACACAATGAAACAGCAAGACATTCTTCTTTAGCTGAAAGTGTATCTCCCGCCTGCATGGTCAGCGTGGAACGTTAACTGTGAGGTGCCGTCACTGGTACCGTTCAAAAACTTTACAACGCAATCGCCCGCATGTAACAGTAGTTAGAGCTACACTGAGCTATGCAGTGACTTAAAGCAATGTGCTCGGAAGGTACACACAAGAAAAGGCGGGAAGTAACAATAGAAGGGATAAAAATAACACATCAAAATATTATTGAGGTCACCTTGACCGCACCTCATAAGTAGGTTAAAAACAGGTGTCCAGTTTTAGCAAATTAAATCATGTGTATTTATAAGCAGACTACTGTATTAGTTTTAAGGGACAAGCTCCTAGGAAAGTGTGATGGGTAAACAAGGTTTAGACAATTATGCAACTCTATACTCTGTGAACTGCCTGAATAGGATTGTCATTTCGCCGGAAATTCCACGTCAGTCATCACCCCTCTGCCTCTTGACCAATCCATGTTCGCATAGTTGATGTCATAATACTCTGCATTGCAATATTACAGCCCACGTGCTTCAGTGCCTGGTCAGCTGTATCTCTGGTTTATACAGTTTGGCAATCACGTTCTCAGACTACATGGCGAGACGAGAACTGTCAATCCTATTCTGGCAGCTCACAGAGTATAATAGGCTACTGATTCTTGGTGTATGTGCTGAAAGTTGACTGCCCAATCACTTCAAGACCTCATACTCCAAGCACTGGCTTATCTTTGACTACGTTATCACCCAACAATGTGACAAAGATAGGCTATCAACCGTTATCACTAAAGCAGCTAGAAACATTGATGAGATGACTGTTAACACAGATCATTAACTTCTTATCTGTTGACTCAGATTCTGTCTCACAAGTCTCCTAAACATACTGTATTTCTGAGTCTGTCCAGGAAGACGTATGATACTTACATACTTCAAGATTTGATCTCTGATCAGCTAATAAACAGTCTGATATACACATATCATGTAGAAATTGGGATGGACAAAGAGGATACTCATGTTTGTGGCACTACTAAATTGACGGGAGTGGTAATATCAAACTTTGAAATACCCCCATTTCCTAACTCACTTGTCTTTTTTAGGTGTTTTGAATAATTTTAATTTTCATTGATATGGGTAGGCTGACCTACTGAGTAGATGGAACAATATGAGATATATATATATATATGTATGTACCAGTATGTATGTACAGTAGAACACCTCTCGTTTGCCCTCGGCTGGTCCACCACTCCAATTAATCCAACCGTGATCGAGCCGAACTTGCCCCGACTGGTGGCGGTGACTCACTACCCATTGTGCCATTGTTGTTAACTGTATTGCTGTTTACAGGTACTTGTTATTGCTTGTCATCTCTCGTATCCTCTCTGTCGTTGTCCGTTTTTTTTTTGTCAAGAAATGGAGAGAAACTGCAACTAAGTCTAGAATTTCATCTTCTAAATTAAAATCTATAACTGACTTTCTTCGTAAGTAATTTTTTACTATAGCAGCCAAATTGACTTCATACTTGTTCGACGCCATGATCTCCGACTAGTAACAGATGTGAAGGTCATACCATGTGACTGTGTAACCTTTCAACATAAGCTGCTAACAGCAGACTTAAGGATCTCTAAACATCGTAGAGAGGAAGTAGAAGTCGCCAGCGCCATCAAGAGTATGAAGAACCAGAAAGCGTCAGAACCACCGCCGAGAAGACAAGTGGTGGAAGCTTAACGACCAGAAGGAGATCCTAGCAGACAGCATAAATTTTCCTCCCATCGACCTGAATGCCATTGCAACACATGGACAACAATTCTGCAAATCTGTCACTTGAACCGCCACAGCAACCTTGGGTACAACAAAACCTTGTTCCCACCGTATTGACAAGCAATCGTGGTTATGGACAGCCCAAGTCCAGGAAAAGGTGCATGAAGAGAAGAAGGCATATAGAAACTAGGTCTCACAAAAGACTCCAGAGAACAGGGAAATTTATGCGATGACCAAAAGAGAGGGTAAGAAAGCTGTTGCTGAAGCTAGGCACAGTCATTATACTGATCTGTATACAACACTGGACTCAAAGGAAGGATAGAAAACTATCTTCCGGCTGAAAGCTAGAACAACATCCGCACAGGATATTGAGCACTATGTATGCATAAAAGGCAAAGATGGTCGGCGATTACAGGACAAACGGGACATCCTCAAACGCTGGCAACAACACTTTGAAGAGATTTCCAACATTGAGTTCCCGCATCCTCCTATTCCAGAAGGTAATCCAACTTCAGGTCCTATCTTGCACATCTCTTCAGAGGAAGTCACCAGCGCCATCAAGAGTATGAAGAACCAGAAAGCGTCAGAACCGGACGACCTTCCAGCAGACTTCTGGGAGTTGCAGGAATTAAAAGAACCTGCAATAAACTGGCTGACCAACTTTTTCAATGCCCAAAGCATTTAAAGGTATGTCTACAGTTAAGGTGAAAGTTTCCAATTAGATATATTTCTCTATCATAAACTTTCACTGCTGTCCGGAGTTCAGTCACAAATCACCCTTCGCAACAGTGCACCACCAGCCAGTGAACACTACTTACTTTCTCTCATAAGTAGGCAGTGAAATAGGAAAGTGACACATTTTATAATTTTAAATGATCTTGTCGACTTCGTTGTTACGCTGGGGTCTGGCGTTATGTTACAGTGACGGGACGAAATGTACCCAGATGCACTGAGGTGTGTGACGTCATAGTACCGCTTGGTGCATGTGTTCCCCGACAATCTCTACTTCGTTAGTATAAGACAAAAATCCCTGATTCTTGGATGTCATGGGTAATCTCGAGAACCACTGGATGGTTTTTGATGCGGTTTTCACCATTCTGTAAAGGATATTTCGAGGAAAGATTCTGTAGAAAATAATTTATGTATGATCAAAGAAAGCCAAGCAGTAATGATTTCAGTGAAAAAGTCGAAAACAAACTTGGCGTCCGTGCGCTTCTTAAGCTTACGCTGGGCAAACCGTTAAAAATATCAATATACTATGAGCGTAAGAATTGGTCAGCATGAAAAGTTCTACAAAAAAGTCCCCAAGAGCATATCTCTATCTTCAATACATCGCCCACTATACCGTAAGTGTTTTTAGACTGGATGGAAGGGGCACGTCCCCGCGCGCTCTGGTGAGTGTGCGGCATCCAGCGCGCTTGACCTTGCTTTGCCCTTGGTTTGCACTTGCCGTTCGCGAGTAATTTGAAACAAGATAGACAAGATAAGTATTATGCAGATCATTTTCTAACATGTCAAGAGTCTTTGGCTTCGGGCGAAGCGAGAAGCCTCCAGCCTTTCTAGCATTTTTCAGCATTTGTAGCATTTAAAATGATACAAAGTCTAGTCTTTCAGACTGACTGTCACTTTTTTTTGCCATAGTTGACTCTGGTTCTGTTCCCAGTGATTGGTCTACAAGGATCACTGTGCCTATCTTTAAGCAAAAAGGTGACCCAGCAGAATGTGCAAATTACCGTCCAATTCGCCTCCTGTCATACGCAATGAAGATCTCTGAGAGAATCCTTGATCGACGACTGCGTGAAATCGTCAGCATTACTACCAACCAGTGCGGGTACGTCAAGGGTGATGGAACAACCGATGCAATCTACACTGCCAGAATGGACATTGAGAAGCACCGAGAGAAGCAACAGCCACTGCATATTGCCTTTCTTGATCTTGTAAAGGCTTTCGACCGTGTTCCACACCGCGTGATCTGGTATGCACTTCGTGACCATGGGGTACCTGAAATACTTATCAATTGGATCAAGATGCTATTACATTACAAGTCGAGTACGTTGCACTGTTGGCATCTTGGAGAGCTTCGCAGTGAAATTCGGTGTACACCAAGGCTCCGCGCTGTCCTCATTGCTTTTTGTCCTTGTCATGGACACAATCACACGGGACCTGCAACGGAGTGTCCCTTTGGTCTCTCTTATGTGCAGACGATGTTGCACTTGCTTATACCACTAGAAAAGTTCAAGATTGGAACATCCCCCTCTCACGATTCAGTCTTAGACTTAACAAAAAGAAGACGGAATACCTCGAAACCATCCCAAGCAACGGCTCCATCCAAGTTGATGGAGATACCTTAACGAAGACTGTAAGCTTTAGGTATCTGGGTTCTTGCCTGCAGACTGATGGTGGGATAGCTGATGAAGTGCGAAGTAGGATAAAGGCAACGTGGATGAGATGGAGGGAAGTCACAGGCGTACTCTGCGACAAAAGGATGCCACTACATCTGAAGTCTAAAATATACCGCACAGCAGTACGTCTTGTTGCGTTATACGGTGTTGAATGTCGACTGGCCGATAAAGCTACAGAGCACCGATCATACAAGATTGAAATGCGTATACTCCGTTGGTCCATGAGCATCACACTCCTGCATCATGTGAAAAATGACACTGTTCGCCAGCAAATGGGAATCGCACCCATCACTGATAAGGCGCGGGAAATGCGTCTCCAATGGTATGGTCATGTCCTGCGTGCTGCACCTGGAACAGTTGCCAATTTCACCCACTTGTTTGAAATTAATGGGCAACGTCCACGTAGACGTCCAAAGCAGTGCTGGCATGACACTATAAATGCTGACATGAAGACTCTCAACTTAAGACCACAAGATGCCCAAGATCGTACAAAATGGAGAGGCATGATCAAAATAGCGGATCCTGCACCAGCGGGAAAACGCTAGGAAGATGAAGATGAAGTACTGTAAATACATACCGTATTGTACAGCATTGCTCTTTTTCAATATGTACCTAGGTAATAACAACCGACAGTAGTGGCTACGCTGGCTAAAGCGCAGCATTAGGTCATGGGGCCAAGCTCTCTGCTGACTCGGTAGACGTGTGGGTTCGAGCCCCACCGTCGGCCGTCCTTGAAATGGTTTTCCATTTTCAAACACTAAGCAAATGCTGGGACGGTACCTTCTGACAGGCCACGGCCGCTTCCTTCCACATCCTTGCCCAGTTTCATTCACCATCATTCATTTCATCTCTCATTAACTCCTCTCATGAGGTTGGCGTCAGGAAGGGCATCCGGCCGTAAAACCATCGCCACAAAGACTTCCATCGCATCTCATCCCCGACCCCGTTGGAAAAACGGGAATAATAAGGGGTAGACATGCATACACCTAGGTAATAACAGCTTTTGTGCAGTTTACTGTATTGCAATGTTTTTACTCTAGACAACAATATACATAAGGTACAGTAGTCATTTTTTTAAGTTCAGAGATTTCTTATTTTAATATAAATACGTATTTTTCTGAACCTTCTGATAATCCGACCTTTTTTGCGTTCCGACCATACCCCCAGTCCCAAAGGTGATGGATTACAGGGGTTGTACTGTATGTATGTATATATGTATGTATGTATGTATCCTATGTATGCTTTTCAAATTCTGGGCCTTGTGAGTGGAAATGGATTAAACAGCACTCAGAAATTTAAAAGAAAGTTCCTTGAGTTGAAGGGAGAACTTACTTTAAATATTCATACATGCTTAGTTTTTCAATGTGAGTATGTTAATCTCTCATATGACTATTTTGAAATATTTCCCCCGCTCCCCCATCCTTCAGTCATTACCTAGGTACATCTTTTCAATGGAAGTACCTTGAGTGCTGAGTGATGACTTTATGTATCCTTCTCATGGGACATCTAGTGGAAAATAAGTCTCTACAGTCTAACTTCACTTAAACTTTACAGTTGCTACTGTATGTCAATTTTGTACTCCAGTCATGTAACACTACCTCGTTCCTTTGTTCAAGATTGCCTTAATAATCAAATGATTTCTCATGCAACACTCACCGATATGTTTGTGTTACAATAAAAATCGGGGTCCTTGTGTTTAAATAATGATGGTATTGTATTTGCATACTATTGTCAAAATATAAAAAAGACCTTAGTGGATAATTAAACTTTTCTGGCTTTATAATTATGTTGCAGCCTATACAGTATATGCATATAATTCTTTTTAATCATAATTCTTGTTAAAAATTTTGCTTGTGAGAAAATGTTTTATGATGACTTTAGAATGGACAAATCCATTAAGTGAGAATCAAGAAACCACATCATTTTATTTATTTATTTATTTAATATTTATTGGTGCCTGTGTTTTATGAATCTACATTACTAATGAAACTTCTTGATTTCTCTTTCTGCTCCCAAAGCATTTAAAGGTATGTCTACAGTTAAGATAAAAGTTTTCAATTAGATATATTTCTCTATCATAAACTTTCACTGCTGTCAGTTCAGTCACAAATGACCCTTCCCAACAGTGCATGATATCACCACCAGCCAGTGAACACTACTTACTTTCTCTCATAACTAGGCAGTGAAATAGGAAAGTGACACATTTTTGAAAATCCAGTAGGCAGCAGACCAATTGACTACCCCTCCTGCCCCCTGTACACTTCCTGGCAGCTACCAATCCTATGGCTATCCACTTTCCATCATGACCATACTATTCTACCTTGAGAATATTAAACTTGCCTCTCAACGGTGATGTCATCAACTTCTAAACCACTAGCAGAAATGGCTAATTACTTTTGAACATCTGCTATTCTTGTCAGTTCTGATATTGTGTTTCTGTTCAACAAGATGTGTATCCCCACGGTATTTTCCATGCCGTAATGGTCTGTATTGACAAATGAATATTTAAATAAACATTATAACTCAATATAAGAAACTGGATGCCAACCTTGTTAATACAAAATATGCATTATTGTTCTGAAGTGTTCCATGTTTCGGGGAACAGTTTCCCCTTCATCAGACAGAATGAAGAATACATCATCATCTTCTTTCCAAGTATTGGGACAAGTGTCCCATTATGGTCTTGAATTTTCCTTCCATCGCTTCTTCGGTTTATGGCCCGTTATGTTAAAATATACAGTAATTTAATTAGGGGAAGATGACCTTGCTGTACTGCCCCTTATAACAACAATCATTATCATCATCATCATCTTCATCAAATAAAGAATGAGTCTAACACAACGAGCCATAGGGAAGTGAATATCCATACTTCTGCAAGATGTTTTTAATGTTTTAATGCTTGTATTCCTCATTCTGTCTGATGAGAGAGAAATTGTTTTCCAAAACATGTAACACTGAGTACAATGTTGCATATTTTTTATTGGCAAGACTGGCATCCAGTTTCTTATGTTGAGTTATAAGTAGAGGTGTTAGAAAGTGTTGTTATTTTTTTGAAGATTTGTTGATTTAAAATTCAAAAGGTGGTGTTTTGTGTTTTTATTATTTTTTCGGGGGATGACATGTTAAAATTTGGAAAGCGATAAGGTTTGTACAATAAGTGCATTTAAAAATATAAACAATTAATAAAACAAAGTAAAAAACAAAACAGCAGGGTAAAACGTTAAACATGGCTATGGAAGAATGAGATAATACTTATATGGAAGTCACATTTTTATTTTACATTCACCATCTCGAAACACATTTCAGTGAATACCTTTTTCAATTTTATCCAAATACTGCGGTGAAATCACTGGAAGTAGATCATGGTTAAAGTCTCAGCATTTGCAGCTGTCAATTTTCGCCTCCTATCACTTACTATGAGACTGTATTTCGAAAATGACCTTTCAGAATCCACATTTGAACAAGGATACCACACACACTTTAATGCAGCTGTTGCATGGTCTCGGTGAGCAGGCCTTAATCCCATGAGGATCTCTGGAACATTCACATTATCTTCATGACGCAGTTGGTTCTTGATTGCAGTCAGGTAAATGCTGTGAGCCTCTAAAAACTGTTGAGACTCCATCTTCGTAAGAAATGGGGCATTCTTCTTAAATTGGAGCAGTTCTGTGGGAGATACGTTCTTAGGTGCATGCCGAGGATCAAACAATGACCCGATGGCTTCTACAGTCTTCCTGGCTGGATCCGTGGTCCTTAAAGTCCTGACTTTCACTAGAACTGACTGGGCAACACACGTAAGCTTGGACTTAACCTTTATCTGCATCTTTTGAGGAAGCTGTTCCAAGTTCTGGAGGATCGTATGATTGAACATTCCACCATCGCCTAATAGCTTGAGCTTTACCTCAAGGTCATCTAGCTTCCTAGCCAGTAAGTGAATTGTTGGGTACTTAGATCCCTCCAAGAAATTAAGCAAGTCCATAAGAGAGGCACCAACAACAGAAACATACAATGCTTGTAATTGTATAAATTGTATTGTTGAAGTCGATGCTTGTTGGAAAAATATGACCCCAGAATTTGAATCTTCCAATGTTTTGAAAAATTCTACCAGATCTTCCACATGCGTGGCCATATACATTGCAGCCTTAAACCATGAATTCCATCTTGTACATACAGGCATTGGGAAAGCTAGAATTTCATTCTCTTTTTCTGTGTTTTCATATTTCTCCCTTAGAAATGCAACGTAATTGCTTTTTCTTTTTCGCGTATTTAAAAAGGCATTCTTTGTCTTTACTATAGACATGTTTAATTCGTCCAGCTCGTTTTCAAATACGCAGCCGATAAGATTGACTTTATGAGCCCAGCACTGGACATGACTTAATTCTTCAATCAATCCTTGAAGAGTAGTTACACATTTTGTCATGTAGCGTGCTGAGTCCGTAACTACTGCCACTACACGCTCCCGTTCAATTTCATAGGAATTCAAGGTGTCTAATATCGCATTGGAGCAATTTACGCTATTGGCAGAATCTAGAACAACAGAGGCAGCCAGATGGGTGTTCATTTCAGTTGATGGTACTGATGGACGAAAAAGAATGTTGAAAACACACCTACCATTCTTGTCAGTTGTTTCGTCACATAGCAGAAACACGTCTTTGTTTTCTATATCTTCCCTAATTTCTTCCCTCCTTCTTTCGCCAATCATGGGGATGTATTTCTGACGAATCTGATTTGCTGATGGTAAATCTCCACTTCCGCGAACGTACTTATTAAACCAAGTACGGATAGCAGGATTGTCTAGTTTCTCTACTAGTATATTAGCTTTCACAAACGCAGTAGTAGTGTCCAAAATAAACTCTTCTTTCATATCCTTCACACGACTAGCATTTGATAATGTTTCTTTCAAGGTGGCCACTCTAGGAACACTAACTTCAAGACGCGAATTTTCTCGGCGTTTTGAATGCTTATCCGATTTGCAATGTTTGTCTAATGCATCTTTCTTGCGATAATCTAACCGACAATCACAATATTTGCACATAAGAATGCCACAAGAAATTATAAATCCTTCATTCTTATATTCTTTAAGTCTGTCTGTGGCAGAAACAGTTACCTTCGGCATTTTTAAACTCAACTGAGCGATGCCCAGTAACAATCACTGTTATCACACGGTTGACTGTAGTCACACGCCAGTATAAATTCGTAACCACATGCAAAATTTATTTCTGAATTCGTGTCATAATATTTAAATTACGTCGCGTCTCATCTTCCTGTACTGCTAAGTTCGGAACTAATACGACGAACACGTGGTCGCCAACTGATTCACGCAAATAACACACTAGCTTCGATGATAACGCACAATTTGCGCACTTTTTATTAAATTATATAGAATTCTCTACTATAATTTACACTCGCTACCGATGTAACAGGAGGCAAACGTAGTTTACATTATGAACAACTATCACATAACCTTTTGGAGGTAGTCAGCCAAACTATTCACGCCGCGATATAACAGCTGTTTACCACAGCGCTAAAATCCAACGAGTAACGAGAATATCGACAGTATATCATAATATGACGTATATCGTAGTATTACCCCTTGCAAAACTATACAATCGATCATTCTCTCGAATTGAACACCAACCAAATTCGATTATCGGCTTGTGGACAAAAATGTTCCGATTGGTGTGGGGAACAAATATGAAAATTTGTTTTTATTTTGCAGATTGCGGTATTTGTGGTGCTATTCACAAAATTCGCGATATTTCGCGATTTAATTTCACTCCTGGGCGGCACGAAACATGTAAATACGTGAAAATAAAACATCCTAACCTCTAAATATGACTTTTCGTTTTATCGCGAATTAACAAAAACTAACACCTCTAGTTATAAGGTATGTTTATAGATGTGTAAAATATGCACCAAAGGTGGAAAAAGATTGCATTGTTACCAAACTTTCATAAATTTTACTGGGCAGGTTTGTTGGAAAGGAGACACATGTCTCAGGTACGGTATTATGACTGTATATTATTTATGCAAAATAATTCAAGTTTGTGGTTTATGGCATTGAAATATATAATTTAGCATTTTGAATGGTTAAGTTAGCACTTTGAAGCAAATTGGTTGGCAACAAGGATCATGAACAATATTACTAGTTATTAAAATATACAGTAATTTAATCATGGGCAGATGACCTTGCTGTTCTGCCCCTTAAAACAACAATCATCATCATAAGAGTTTAGTGCTTTTCAGTCGGTCAACACGAATGTACCCAAAAGAGATGGGTTATACCCTAATCCTGAAATAAATTACATGAGATTAATAAAACACTAGGATGACCAGTTTCGATCGTCAAGCGATCATCATCAGATCCATTACACTTAGGCTACAAAATCCATGTTTGAAATACAGGTGAAAATATTTACAATATGTACAATTATTTAGTTGCAGTATTGGTACTGCAACTGTCAGTGTATGCTAAATGCAGTATATATGTTAGGTGAAATGCTAAATGGTGATAGCTATCCGGAGATTGTACTTTAGAGAGATTATATGGTTGTAAACTATGGTTAAACTATAAAATTTTAGGCTAACTACTTATCTGATTGTCTTCCGTACTACAGCTACTCGCAGTTTTCGTGCTCACTGGAACTCACTGTGCGGTCGACTGCGGTGGTTATCTTAACGACTGGTTTTTCCTGCCTTCTCTCCCCCTTGCCCCTACGTGCTGTGGGGAGTGATAGCGATGTGTTTATGTGAGGTGTTGCCAACCTAGATAAGATGTATGTTATTGAATGAGGTGGGTCTACAACTATTAAAGACCGTGGATTAGCCCTCGCCACGCGTGGAGCATAACCCATTCGAACTAAGCGTTGACGGTCTTATGAGGACGCCCCGGTACCTTTAATACTGCCGCGAATATGGGCCTTGGTTTATTGTAGAAGAAAAGTACATCGTACACCTGATCCAGATAACATTTACCTATTAAAAACCCCCTAGTTTCCCCCCTTTTTTATCTAGCTTGGCTGTGTCGCTAAATTGTGTTCAAACACCACAAAATCATCATCATCATCATAATTTTAATCAAAAAATACAAAATGCAAGGAATATATAAAAATTTAAAAAATTGAATTTCGTGATTGAAAGTTACCATACCGTAACCTTTTGGTCTTTAGTTGAAAAAGAGATACCTTCCATTGAAATTCTCCAGATGCAGTAAATCTAAAATAGACCCATTTTTACCAGAGAACAGGTATTCTAAAACATTTTTCTTATTATTATGAAAAAATATGGTGGTATTTATAACGAAAATAAATCTGTATTTTAAACGGGTAAAATTTTGCATTTATTTAGCAGGAATCTAATGTTAATATTGCATTTTTTTCATCAATTCAAATATGCTCAAATCCAAATGTATATATTAATGAGTTGAAACCAATATCTATACATCTAGTTTAACACTTTTGAACATTTTTAATAAAGATATTTACTTACATGAATTGCAGAGTAGTTGCTGGAAATGCTGTCCTTCAGTTTCTAAAAACACATTACACCAACGTAGGAAGTTCTTGTACACTCGCTGTAATTCATCCTCACTCATATTTCGTATCAGTGCAGTTATTTAGTTCTCGAGAGCCTCCAGAGTACGCGGCTTGTTTCTGTATACCTTTTGTTTGAGGTTCCCCTACAAGTAATATTTGCACAGCGCTGAAACGTACAAACGCATTTACTGGAAGACTGCTTCTTGAGAAGATAAGTTTCCTCTAGGATACCAGACTGGTTACAGTACTTCACCACAAGTCTTAACTCTCTGAACTAAGGTATCTTGCCAGCTGGGAATGTGATCAATGCTATGACCCCATGCGTCAATTCCCAACTTGCTGTTGTGTAACGGTAGATGCTAGTCAACTGGCAGTGACTAACCACTGTCCTTCCGCCACATGGCCCGGCAAAGCTCCGTTCTATAGGGAAGGCTCTCACTGTATTAGTAGCTGGCCTCTCGAATCCAAGAAAGCAAGTTGTTTGGGGATTAATAAAACCGTCCAAGTGAATGTTCTGTCTGCCGCAGTGCCTCTGTGAGATCCTTCCCTGTAAGAAGGAGCCTCGCAGGTGCCGTGTGTTAGCCGGGACACAGTGTAGTGGCGTGTCGAGCAAGGCGCTAGCAGCAGAGTAGCACCCAAAGAGGTTGAATGTAGCCTGTTCCAGCCCACACACCAGAATAAAAATTTCTTGGCAGACCCGGGAATCGAAACAGGACCTCCAGGGCTAAAGACAAGAACGCTAGTCGCTACACCGCGAGGTGGCGAGGGCTTAAGATATACCTGAATATTCATTAGTCTATTGTATTCTAAGTGCGATTTTGGAATATTAAACATGTATTTCTCATAAACATTTTAGGTGTTACACATTTTTTGCTTGTCAGTGTAGCTTTAGAGCATGGCTGGATTTACCAATAGGCCCCATAGGCCCCGACCTAGGGGCGCACCATTTTCCAACAAATGTTTTGCAAGAGCAGATTTTTCGACTTCAGCTTTAGAACAGAAATGTTTTATGATTTATTAGGAGAAAATTTTTGTCTTGAATATTAATATATTTAATTTGATATAATTCATTATGCATAGTTGTAGGTTGTATGATGTAGTGTATATATATCTGAATATCTGTAAGTGTATAATGAGTCTTAAATGGGTTAAAATTATTTTAATATCTCGTTGGCATATTTATTTATAGTTTATATATACAAATTTAGAAACAGTTTATTCTCTCATTATTTTAATTTATTTATTTGAATAAAATAAAAATTACCTTCACAAAGACCTTTCTGAGGTCTAAATTCTCCCTCCTTCACGATGGTATGAAGAGGGGGTGGCAAAATCCCACAGGCCTGGGAGAGCATAAAATCTAAATCCGGCCCTGCTTTAGAGTAGTGATTTCTCACGATGAGTTTAACTTTTGTAGCAAGAAAAATGTTCAATCCTTACCTGGTAACTTGCTGCTTTCCATATGTACATCTTAATTTTCCATTAAAACAAAAGAGCTAGATTTACTGTATTGCAGTGACCAGACTCATATAATTTTTTAAAATACATATGAAGCAAATGCTGTCCACTATTTCAGGGGTCACCTGGGCGGCCAGGACCAACCGGACTCCCTGGGATGAAAGGTGATAAGGGTGATTCAGGTGATGGAACAGTAAGTACAGATTGGTTTATCTCTCCTTTTTGTTTAGGCCAATATTGTGGATCAAGTTAATTTGATATCAGCTGTCAGTACTTCTGGGCTTTGATGTGTTCCCAGTATTTCCACATTTTTTGTTCTTTGTCTCTTTGTATTCTTCTCCTTTCTTCTATCCATGGTAGAAACTCTTGATGTTTGTGATTCTAGACTTGTAAGCTTCTCTGTTCCTTGTACTGTATTCAAACTACAGATGTCCTGGTCTCAAAGAACCTCATCTGAATGGTCATCCTTTCCAGGTCTATTCTGTAGATGTGTCCTATTGTTGCTGTAATCAATCCATTTTCATAATAATAGGTGGGGGCCGATAACCTAGATGTTAAGCCCCTTAAAACAACAATCATCATCATCATCATAATAATACGATGCCTGCTGAGCCCAGAATTGGTTCTACTTGCTCCTCTCTGTTTTTTATTTTACCTCCTTGGGACAAATCTATTTTTATTCTGACCCCTACGGTGTCAGGGAGTCTGACCTCCATTTGACGTTGTTTTCTTTCCTGATACTCTCATTCTTTGAAGGATCACCCCTCTTCTATTTTTCCCACCGTATTCCCTGCCTATTATCAGAGGCAACTTATGGGGCAGGATATATTTTGCCCACCAAGCATGGTACACCTGAGGAATACACCTTCAAGATATCACAGCTAGTGCACTCAGGAGTTGGCAATTCTGAGGAATTCCTGAGCTGGGTCTGTTTACCCTTTCTGCATTTGGGATGGAATTTCTTCTTTATCCCTTTTCCTTTCTGCCTTTCATGGCTCTATCTCAGGCACTCTCAACCTGGTGCTTGCGAGAACCATGGTGCTCTTTAAATAAACTTGGTGCTCTAGCCATATGAGCAAAAAAGTGCTTGTGAGCACAAGCTCCCCTGAGATCCATTCTTCAATTCAATTTCTGTTGCACAAACCAAAGTAATAACTTACTGATTTCATTTCAGCAAGGAAGAAAGCTTTTAGTTTTATGTGACCTTTAATCATGCGATCATGAGCCACGGGACCTCCTTTTTACGTGGAATCCGAACCACAGGACATGGCATTTCACTTCGAAAATCTCACATGCATTGACCAGGAATCGAACCCGGTCCACCTTGGTGGGAGGCCAACAGCTTGACCGCTGCGCCACCACGCCTCCTGATTTCATTACAAGTTTTGACAGTATGAAATCTTATCTTTTTGTGAAATACTGTAGTATTTTAATCTGCAGTAAAGGTAATTGTACATATCTGTTTTATTAGTAACAAGAAAGATGCTGACTCAACTCATCTGCCCACACATAAATGTATCTTATCTGCGTGAGTCATGCAAGCAGTTGCAGCATGCCTGGTGTGTGATGAATCCCTAGCTATTTCAGAACTTCTGAGGAAGAGAGAGACAGGAAAATGAAAGAGAAGCTCATGCTTGTTGCATTCTTCTTTGGTCGTTTGGGCCACCTATGGACCACGGTGCTTGTTGTTTAGCTGTTGTCTGCCTCTTCCGTTGTTCTTGGTGGATTGTTTGGTGGCTGCTTTTGTGCTGAAATCGTAAATCTTTCTATTGGACTAATATTCTTTCATTTTCTTGCTAAACTCTATCTTATGTTCCTCAGACCGTTTCTTGGATGCATTGTGGTGAGCTTCTGTAATGGATGTGAGTATGTGAGGAAAGGTCTGGTTTCAATTGTCAGACAGTAGCAACTCCTGTCATTTATTGTGTCTTGCTGAATATTAAGTTCAGCAAGATCCTTCTCAATTCGTTTGATGCAAATGGACTAAATGGCTTTACCCTTCTTGGCCATCTTGATGATCTTATAAAACAGGCTGTGGTGGTCCATTTTGTACAGGTAGCCATAGAAAGCCAGGCATCACTTTCTGATGGCATCTGTGAGGTTTTCCTGGTGTTTGTAGAGTTCACAATTTGGTTTGTACCATCATCTTCCATTTGGTAAGATCCTTGGTCCCACTATTATTTGCAAGAAATTCCTTTCCTGTACATTGAGGGCCCTTAGGGGGGTCTTCTTAGTTAGAAACAGGCACTCAGCTGCGTAGAGGATTGATGGTTTGACTACTGCATTATACTGTAGTGTCTTAGTTTGACATTCATCGATAGATGTTTCGAGGTGTTCAGTGTTCTGCAGGCATAGTATGCCCCGTCTAGTTTGATCCTCCTCTGTTCTAGAACCATTATTTCACTGAGATCTTATGAGATCCATTATTATTATTATTATTATTATTATATTCGATTTAATGGTGCTCGGGTACTTGTGCTCACTGTCTCAAAAAGGTTGAGAATGCCTTGTCTACATCCTTCCAAGTCCCTTAATTCTCATCTTCGAGGGTCGAGGGCATTTCATTTACCTTTCATTTATTTCCCTTAATCTTGTATTCTTTTTTATTTTATTTTTCTAGCATATAAGTTAGCTGTAAGTAATTAATTTGTTTTAGTGTTAAGAATACTAGAGCTCGCGTCAGCCAAGAAGGCGGCCGGCTCTGTGGGATTTGTGCAGAGAGAGAAAGAGATACATTTCCACTGTTGCAACAGGTCCACCATGTCCGAGTTCCCACACCGCAGGCTGCTGCCATCAGTTCCTGCGGTATGACAACACCATATAACAAAGGAGAAACTGTTTCGCCTAGTCAATACATTTATTTACAAGTTATAAACTTGCTATTGTATGGTACATGTTTGTTGTAAATAAATGTATTGACTAGGTGGAACAGTTTCTCCTTTGTTATATAGTGAATCTGTCAATACGGAAAATGAACTTCTTTCAGAGCACAATTTAGTATGACAACACCGTCGCTTACCTCAATGAGCCTGTCTCTTTCATGCTGCTTTACACTTAGCTTTCCTTACAACACACTAGCTCAGATACTCGAGACAGACTGACTGTGATTGGTGGGATGGAAGTGAGGCATGACGTAATGGTAGCGTTGTGTTCTGCGCACCGCCTTCCCGGATGGCTCGAGCTCTAGTAAGAATCATTCTCATCGTCATCCATAAAATAGGGAAAGGTGGCCTTAATGTTTTACCCCTTAAAACAACAAATAGCCACCTTCACTTTTCTTGTTTTCCAGAGGAGGGGTGATAAAGGGGATAAGGGAGACAAAGGACCTCCAGGAGAAGGGGCACCTGGACCTCCCGGTCCTCCAGGGTTGCCAAGTGCAACTGGAGATGGAGAATTGGGAATGAAGTATGTTCCAGTACCAGGACCGCCTGGTCCCCCAGGGAAACCAGTAAGTGAATCCATTACGCTCTAAGAATCTGACCTATTCTGTGTTTCTAGATAAACCCTTTATTTTCCTTATCATTATGTAACTTGTCAGAACTTTAAACAGATTTTTTTTTTTAATATGGAAACTAGGCGAGAAAATCCATTATGGATCTTTGTCCTTAGATGAGGGAGACCATAAAAGTTCAGCCTACTAATGCATCTACTTGGATGCTAGCTTTCCACGGTGGGTGAGTGAATATCGTGTCGGTCTACTAACCCCAAGATTGCAGGTTCGTTCCTGGCCGTGGTAAGTGATTTTTGAAAGGCGGCAAAAATACGACACGCATGTCATACGTTGTTGGCATGTTAAAGAACCCATTTGAATTCAGTAGGCCGAGTTCATAATGGCAAAATTAATCTCGAAAGTTTCCGCCAACACAAAGTTCCTCATTTCTCTTCTAGAAAGCGCTATAGTGTTCAAGGAGATTAGATATCTAACATCTAACCTCCTTGACTTTCATAGTCAAGGAACAACGAAATTCGACATGCAAGCTACCCTCTGGGTGTCAAATAACAAAGCTTGCACCCGGCACCGAGGCCATACGATATATATTAAAAAACTTAGATGCTGTGGGTCCGTTTAGTAGTAATATTAGCTTCAGAGAGTAAAATCTATCCTTCAACGACATATATGTTAGCGAAGAACATACACATGAGTTTTCTATTATTTCTTTAGATGGATTCTATATACCACTGTCAATTAGCTCAAATAAGGACTGAGCAATGGGCTTTGTCATTTGTATTTCACTGGTGGATGTGTCAAGTCACATGGACATCATTGATTGAGCCAGTCAGGCTATAATAGCAGTTTTGCTGAAGATTAGCGTGAACATGTGACTGCGAAGAGAGTTGGAAACTCCCCAAACTGGCTGAGAACAGTGCTGATATTTATCTGTTTCCAGCCACAAGCTCTAAACCATAAGGGCAGTGGCAATCTCACCAAATGTGCCGGATAAAGCTGCAATCAGTAGGTGAAACAGTGCACTTTGCCTCCTAAACAGGGGCAGTTACTATGCAGCTCATTGCTACCTGTGGTAGGTGAGACGTTTCTCGCCATCTAAGCAGCCTCATGCATATACTGTCTGCAGTACATTTGGCTAGCTGACCCAATGCCTAGTAAACTGAGAGCGATAAAGGGAATTACTGGCATGTGTGGTGGAGTTCTTTCCGATCAAGGAGGGACTCGGTCATTTTGTGTAGACTAAGGAAAGGGCATGCAAGATGAGAAGGGAAGACCCCTCCACTTTGTACCTGTGAAGCTGTTTTCACTGTGGCCCACATTTTGAAGTGTGTGGTTCTTGCTGATATACAAAGAAACCTTTGTTTGCAGAAGACACTCTATCTTATATTAGCGGATGATGTGGCTGCTAATCTCCTTGTCCACTTTATAAGTGAGAGTGGGTTAGAGCCAGCAATCTAAATTTTCAAGTGTATTGTTACTCAAAATTGGTTCTTTTTTGAAATTCTGATTTTTTGTTTTCCATAATGTGTGTTTTTTTTTTTTTTTTTTATCGTTTCGGTCGTCTATGGACCACGTTATTTCAACTGCCTTTTCCCTCGATCTTTCACATTGGCCCAGTATTCGCGCATTCTTCTTCGGTGAGCTTCCCTTCGTTCTTCGGTCCACTTCTTGCCAGTTTTCAATATAGGTTTTGGCTGAAAACTCCGTATCTCCCCAAGTTTCTTCTTCAAAGAGTCACGTTCCAAGATGTCCTCATGTGATATCCCCAGTTCTTGTAGGTCTTTTTCCACCTCTGTAAACCAGATCCCTTTGGTTTTCTTTCCCACAAAGTAGGCACAGATTCGATTGGAGAATCTTCCGGAGTTCATTCGTGTTAAATGGCCATAAAAGGAGAGTCTTCTTTTGCGAATGGTGTCCGTTATTTTCTCCACATGTTTTCTTATTATAATTATTATAATTATAATTATTATTTTTATTATTTTTAATTTTTTTTTCATATTTAAGTGTCCACCTCAAAAATAAATTTTAATATATTCTAAATTTGAATAATTTAATCTGTTGTAAGAGGGGCATATGACCTCTCTGTTCCACCCCTTAAAACAACAATAACTAACATTTCTTCTCGTGATGAGCAGTGAACGTATTACCATAATATCTGAAGTGTTCACTGCGAGTACTGTGACTCGTACATACATACATATCCAAATCCCGTTTCAGCTCGCCCCAAATAAATAAATAAATTAATTAATTAATTAATTAATGCAGTCTTTCCACTTATATTAAAAATATCAATCAATCATTTTGCAAACTGAATCTGTAAATTTGTTTCAACATACAAAAATCCATTAAATCTGATACAATATGTTGAAAAACAAGCAAAGTGGGCACTATTAATATACAGTATTCTTATGAATACATTTCTTATCCATAGCTGCACAGTTAGATTCACTGCTTCAAGATACTGTAGCTTCTTTGGGTGCTAATGGAGATGTGATCTTATAGGGTGCTCCTGGTCCCCCTGGTATATCTGTGGTGGGTGAGAAGGGAGAGCCTGGTATTTCTGGAGGAAGAATGCCCATTTATGGAGAACCAGTGTTATCATCACCTCCTGGAAGACAAGGTTAGTAACGTATCACTGTTCAATCTTAGAGACAACATGTTGATGACTAAACAAATATTTCTAAAATACACTAACTTTCATATTTTGAGGGCAGTTTAGGTGTTTGTTTATAGCTATAGGTGTGTCTCAAGTTGTTAAGCTATGGCTTTTGTTTCTCGAGACCCAACATTTCTCCATTGTTACCAGAAGTGTTGACTCCTATCAAATATGGAGTTGGCGAGGCAAGGATATCCACAAAAATCTACATAGGCTACTGTACTAAAGACTCAAGGTTTGTCTGATTTCTTATGTGAATATTCCTGGAGTTTTGTTTTGTTTATGTGATTCAGACTGTTTGGTGATGAATTGATCCAAAAATGAAATTTTGTCCATGTTTTGCAACCTTGTAACTTGTTCATTGCTCTTTTTCCTCCACTTCTAAATCAATAAATTGAAAAATCGATTTACTTAGTGTGGTCACATACAACAAAAATTACTAAAATGCACATTGATCATAATCAAGAAGTGATCTAAAACAATGAATCGGAGACAATAGCACAGCTCTGAATAATGGAAGGACAAGGCAACTTACATTTAATTAGGTGTACTAAATTACAAAGATTTTTTTGTTTGGGGGATAAGCTATAAATTACTAATTGATACTTCCAGGGTCAAGTCACGGGAGTTCTAGTCGTAAGGACTGCGGTCGCTCTCTATGGCCCTCTCCTTTGTCCTTCCTGACTGATCCTTAGTCAACTCTTCTTGTCTCTTGATCAAAGTTACTACATCTCACGGACTACAACATTCCTAATTTTCTTATACTTCATAGATATAGATGTGAAGTCTCTTAACACATTTACTGCGTATTAGTAGAGTATGATACGATCCACCAAACTCGGTGAGATATTTGCATGGAACTATTTAAATGTCGTAATAATTTAAATTTTCAACGTCGGCAAGAGGTGTTCTACCGAGCTTATCCTAATTATCCTACTCACGCACCTGGTGCATGACTCATACGGTGGTTGAAATTGAGAGATAATACTGGGCCTCGTGATATTGACAGAACTGTATTGTCGGCCATCAGAACACAAAATATAAATAAAATGATAACATAAGCGTCATGACGCAGTAAAAAATGTTTACTAAAAGTTAGTCGTGAATGTGTGCAGGAATGAATGCCAATTACATGTTTAGTTCTATGAAATTAATACCATAAGTGGAATTTCTTTATGACAAAATCTGAATCACTCTTAATTCTCCTGAAATAATAATAAACAGAAAATGCTGTGTTTTATCTTGCATAGTAATTTTCTTGCTTCTCAGAGATCCTAAAAATGAATAATAAAGTATGACGAAAATCGAGGTGACTAAAAATGCAGGAAACAGAAAACGCATGCGCAAATATGGCAATGAATGAACTTTCTAGTAGATTGGACTTACACGACATGCGGGATGATGAGGAGAGACTTTCTTACCATGCGGGATAGTGTGATGCTTATTTTCTAACACTCATCCCATGTCGCGCTCAGCACTTTCTCCACACCTGCTTGTAAACCAGCGTCACTTGCTGGGTGCGTGATCCGCACTGAATGTATTAATGTGAACATCAATAAATCAATCAGTCAGTCAAATTCTAAATCTATTATTCACTTTAAGTCCATCCAGTAAATTTATGAGATTAGGATGGTTGCTTACATTGTGTGTGATTAGACCCTTTTTTATTCCCTACTTGTGCTGATACTAAAACTGCTTCCTTCATGAATCAGTGATAGAGTGTCTGCCTCATGATTCCAAGATCACAGTTTCCTTTCCCAACCAAATAATATTTTTGGTGAGTTCACTAACCACAACTCCGAATTCTATCTGTAGACCTAATATTTAACAAAGTGTTTATCTTTATGTTCCTGCTTGCTCAAAGGACCTCGTGGAAGTCTGGAAGAACTGAAAGCACTAAGGGAATTAACTTCATTGAAAGATCACAAACATGCTAAGGATGGTTTAGGTAAAGAAAAATCTATTCCAATTTCTTGTTCAGAACTTCTAATTTTATAGCGTATGTACCAGGCTTATTTACCTTCTTTCTTTGGTTTACAAGTACACTCACTGGCACGAAATATGGATCAGATGGATTTTGGTCTATGCGCTAATTGTATCTTTTGCATGTTTTACTAGTTTTCTTCTCTTACACGTATTTATAAATTATGATATTTTAAACATGCAATAAATACCCTTATTGTTAATTTATTGTTTTGTAGAATAATGTGCTTTATGGTCTACAATATCTAGAATATTTTCATCATCATTGAAGTGGCATTTAACTCATTTAGCACTTTGTGTGATAACTGAAAATGTTTTGAAAACAGTCTAAAAGTGTGTGCTCCCACCTCTTGCTCAAATCACTACGGTACTTCTAGATGACAAGGAAACCGTTAAAACCTTAAAACATAATTGGCACCAAAAAATTCAAAAATTTGCAAACCCTCCAACAATGTGGTAGGAAACTACCAAATGGAAAGAATTGTTTCACAGAAGGTTTATATTATTTCTACTTTATGGAAAACCAACAGATAAAATTACCTTACGAATGATTTCATATTTTTCGAGTGATACACTTTTTGTGCCGGTCAGTATATATGTAGTTGTTAAAAAGGTTTTCAGAAAAACACTTGTATTTCTACCCCTTATTATTTCCAATTTTATAGGGTTGGGATTGAGATAAGATGAGATTTTATTTGCTGGATGTTTTACAGCTGAAGTTAAAGAGAGATAAAATAAATGATGATGAATGAAACTGGGCTAGGAGTTGGAAGAAAATGGTTATGGCCTATTAGAAGATACGGTTGTGGCATTTGCCTGGAGTTGAAAATGGGAAACCATGGAGAACCACATCTAGAATGGCCAATGATGGGGTTCAAACCCATTGATCTTCGAAGTGCATTTTAATGCATGATGGTGAAGTGGTCAAATTGCTTGCCTCTCACCATGGCATTTCCAGTCGATGCAACTGAGATTTTCGAAGTGAAATGTCACATCCTGTGGTTCGGATTCCATGGAAAAACTGAGATCCCATAGCTCATGATTGCATGACTAATGATCATGTAAAACTACAAGTTCCCTTCCTTCTTTTTAAATGCATGTACAGTAGCTCTCTTCGTTGATTTTATACATACTGTATCATACTGTACATACTGCGTCAAAACCTGCCTTCTCAGTTAGTTTGCACAGGGTCATTTACAGTATCTGATAACAGCAATGAAGTTGCAAAGTTAAGTTAGCATCATGTGTTGTGTCTGTTTGCTTCAAGCAAGACTCTGCAGATTAAGGGCAGGCCAAAATATAGAAAAATGAAATACCTAGTAGCCTAGTCAAATATTTATCCTTACAAAATTTCCACTGTTAAAGAAAAAATATCGTATGAATTTCTTCGTTCCATATAAAACTATTTTTAAGGAACGATTGATGAAGAATTTTAAAACCCTAGGTAAGTTTAATCGGAATGCTCAGTGCATTAATTGCATCCCAGGATGCAAATATTTATGGGTGTTCAAATGCAAGAGTCTCTAGTCCGTTGGACAACACCTCCAGGGTAAAAATTCCATCATACCAACACCTCTAAAACCACAGCAGTTAAAAAGGACAATGAGCACATAACCTCAAAGTCTGAAATCATGGCTTGTTTTGAGAGTCCCTGGGTTTGATTAATGACTGAGTTATGGGATTTTTAACTTTGGATGGTTAATTCCCATTGCTTAGGGATTGGGTTTTGAAATCTTCATTTCATCCTTATATTGTTGCGCAGATCTCATTAACTCAAAAGACCTGCATCAGGCCTTCCCAGAAACCACATGCCATTATTATTATTAACCTCTAAATCTCTTACAGGCTCTCCCGGTCCTCCTGGGCCACCTGGTCCACCAGGTCGACCAGGAAATGGTGGTGATACTGGAAGTCTCACCAGGATAGTTCCGGGGGCAGTCACCTTCCAGAACACTGATGACATGGCCAAGGTTAGTAGGTACCAGTAGCTGGTAGGCCTACATGCAGTAGACCCTTGATTTTTTTGCAGGAAATGGGAGATTTTACTATGCCATTATTGATTAATTAATCAATTTATTTTGTAATATCATGGACACACTTTAAAACGGGAGCGTGATGGCGCAGTGGCTTAGCTGCTCGTCTTTCACCCGGACGGCCAGGGTTCGAATCCCGGTGACAGCGGGGTGGAATTTTCTCCTGAAAAATCACGTGGCGTCAGGAAGGGCATCCGGCCTTAAATCCCCGGCCAAAACCAAAATGAGCCTGGTTGGCTCCGGCAACCCCAATTAATTGGGAAAAGCCGAAGAAAGTTTAGAGTTTTATGGACACACTTTAAAACAAACTCCATGATTGTCTTTTAGGTAGGCTAATAGTAATTTTCTGCTTGTGTCACCACTGTCCTTAGAAGAAGGTATCAATTGTTATAAAAATGAAGTAGATTGTTGTTTTTTTAATACAGAGGAATCATTGTAATAATTAAATCGTTAATTGAATTACATAATGTACAAAACAGTAAAGCAACATAGCCGATAATGTAGGCCTAACTAGAATTTTGTAATGCAAACAGGAATTGAAATGAAATCTAGAAGTTGGCATACTTGTACTAATTTTTCAGTTGAAATTGAAAATTTACAAAAATCGTAGGATTTCTTTTGCAATGTTTCTTAATCATTTCACAAGTTAGGCTACATATAATGACCAACAGACTCCTCTACTATTTCCATTCTCCTTGAACAAATTGAGGCTAGAATCTACTTCTGCATTTTGTATTTTTATAGGCTAATTTGTATGTTTCACGTATCTGACATAACTATTTGTTACAACAAATATTTTATTTTTATCTTCGGCAGATGTCAAGCATGAGTCCTGTTGGCACCCTAGCTTACATCATCGATGAAGAGGCTTTGCTGGTCAGGGTGAATAACGGATGGCAATATATTGCTGTAAGTAGGCTACTGTATGCAGTGAATGTCATTATGTTTGAAAAATGTAGCACCCGCTTTTGAGAGCTAAAGATCTGTGTAAATCTGAATTAATGAAATTTTGGCATAGCTTGGTTGCAGAGATAATTGCAATACATTATATTACCATTGGTGTAATTTACTTAAACCTAAATTTCTTAAGTCCTGAAGAGTGTTTTTTAGAGCACTGAAATAGCTCAAGAAATAAAAGAGTTAATGTAATAATGCTAGTTATTGTAATACAGTTATTAAAAACATTATATTAGCATTCAAATTTGGCCATCTTTTATCACTAAACTTTATCACTAGCTTTTGCTGTTCTGTGTGATCTCTAAATTTGATAGAAGACAATAGCAGAGAGGACCATATTTCATATAACATGGCAACTTCTATGAGATCATGACCTGGGACTAAATACATCTCCTTGTTGTTCCTTCAGTCATAATTATGTTTTGCTCTTGTCGGATGTGGTAGAATGACTTCTTTTATTCTGATAATAATGTATTATCTTTGATTAATCATGGTATGCTAAACATGCGATACCTATGGTACATACGGAATGGGACGTGAGTACTGATGAAATTCTTGTAAATACTTCTTCAAGCACTAGTTGGTCATAAGTGGCAAAAGAAGGCCATCTGAAGTATTGAGGGACTTGCTAATACACATTTATGCAGACGTACTTTCAAAGGATGGTCCCGTGGTATTAGTATAGCGGATCTGCCTCTCACCTGGAGGGCCTGGGTTCGATTCCCGGCTCCGTCAGGGATTTTAGAAACAGATGTGTCGGTTGCAACAGGGCTCACTCATCAGTCTTGTGAGGACAGTTGAGTTCCTGTCTGATAGTGAGGTTGCATCTCGGTCAGAGAAACCGAGAATAATGGGCCGAGGTGATCCAGCGAGCTGACCTTGCATCACCCCGCAATTGCTGGGCTGTGGCGCCGTGGGGATTGGTTTGTTGGCTGTACTTTCAAAGAGTATATGAACATAACTGTACGTTCCATGTACTGTATATTTACTCAGTACTACTATTTACAGTATTTCAGAAGAGAAATTGAACCCTGTTTAACCTTGAAAGCTCACTTGTTTATTGCTTACTCCTTGAATGCTGCTTACGATAGTGTCAGACGCCGTGTAGTCAGCTAAGGCTACAGATGAGCTATGAAAATGGAGGCCTTATAATGGCAGTTGTATTCAAGGTTTTTACATTTTTCAATACAATATAAGTTTTTTCATTTCATTTTCAGTGGTAATAGTCTACAAATTTTGGTCTAAAGACCTTTCTCAGCTACACTGTAGTAATCTCTTACAATTAAAACTATATTACATCATATATAAGTTTTACTGTATTAAAAACACTGTCATTTACACCGTTTATTTGCAAACAAGATGATAAACTTTGCTGGAATCTTATCCTTAGTCTAAAAGAAAACAGTTACTAATAAATTGTTCCAATTGCATTGTTGACAATAAGAAGGTTGAGCATGCCTCAAAATGAGGTCTTGTCCATATTAAAAAATTGTTGCACATGGGAAAGCAATTTGGTTTTAGGTCTTGGCAGCAAAGATCCACTTTGATTCAATCTATGGCTATTCTTTTGTTGATCTTAGTGAATAATCCTGTTGTTTTTTGATGCTTGACATTTGTTGTAATTGTGGCGTCAAAAGGTGTAACTTGCATTTTTCCTTATCGTGTTAACTTTGTCAGGAGTTGTACATTGTATGCGACCTGCTCAGCTGCCTGCATCCAAAGTATTTTCTAATTTAGTTCATCTCTTTTCTGAATTTATTTAAGGAGTGTTGTAAGTTTTCTTGTTATGATTTTAGCTTGGATCCTTACTCCCAATAACAACGCAGCCACCACCAACAACAACACCACAACCAGTGAAACCTTCCATCGAGTCTTCCAACTTGATCAAGAACCCACCAGGACCAGTTGAGGGACCAAATGTAAGTAACGCTCAGTTCTCTTCCCTCTTTTCTCTAATGATAAGGAATATTTCAATTCTTGTTTATATTATCTCAAAGGTGAATGGTATGTCAAAAACAAAATGAATTTGGAATATGTAAACCATATTAATAATTAATAAATAATTATTGTGACAGTCTCATCTCTGCAGATTTATAACTGGTAAGTGAATTCCTTTGGAACAAAATTGCTTTACTCTGACTTTCGCAGTCACTCTTGGTCACTTCTTTCTCAAATCCTTGTCTAACCTTTTATTAATAATTATTATTAATGCAGCCAATGGCCATTTATTTTGTTTTACGACGGGTCAGCGAAGGGATTTTGGAAGAAAATCTTGGCCGTGGTTTTATTGAAAGGAACCATCCCAGCAATTACTGTGCCTGGTGGTGAAAATGGGAAACCATGAAAACCATTTTCAGGATGGCCAAAATGAGATTCTAACCCATGCTCTCCCGATGCCAGCGAGGCATGAGTTGGTGCATTAGCACTCTCGGCCACCGTGGCTGGTTAAACTTTTCCTAAGGAGAACCGGTCAGAAGTCAACTGGGTTCAGGCCCTTAGACAAATGTCTGATCTAGAATCACAAGTTCACACTGCCAGTATAATGGGTAAGATGAGTTGTTCTTGTTCTTGCCATGGTGGGCGAGTGATTATCGTGTCGGATTACTAACCCCAAGCTTGCAGGTTCGCTCCTGGCCGTGGTAAGTGATTTTTGAAAGGTGGCAAAAATCATGATACGCATGTCATACGATGTTGGCATGTTAAAGAATCCATTTGAATTCAGTAATCCGTGTTCATAATGGCAAAATTAATCTCAGGATTTTCCGGCAACACAAAGTTCCTCATTTCTCTACTAGAAAGCACTATAGTGTCAAGGAGCTTAGATATCTAACCTCCTTGACTTTCATAGTACTTCAAGGAACAACAAAATTCGACATTCAAGCATCCCTATGGGTGTCAAATAGCAAAGCTTGCACCCGGCACCCGAGGCCATACAATATTATTATTATTATTATAGTTTGATGGCTTAGTTCAATACTGTCATAACTAGCATTTTTCTAATTTTACAGGAGAGCAAATTTAAATTTCCTATGTATACCAGAAATCACCATGGAGACTTATGGCTGTAGGTAATGCCTAAAACTGCCTATTATTTCATCATCCTTCAGCACTGTATAGATTGTGTCTTTGTGAGATTTCCTCGAAGTGGAAATTGTTGATTAAGTTACCAACTAATGGAATTATTATTACTTACGATCATATTACCCTGAAAATTACTTTAAATAGTGTAGTTAAAAGGGACGTAAAACCAATAACCATTTAACCGGCATTCTATATTTCCACAACGGTTAAAGATAACACCCTGAAATTTTGTACGGTGATAAAGGGCACTACTAGAATTTCACATATGTGACTTTCAAAAATCTGCTATGTACAAAACCAACATGGCGGCCAAGCGAAGTTGAAACATTTAAATGGACTTTTCTCGCGATTTCACCATGCGAGCGCAGTGAAGCTTGGTACGGTAATTGTTTATAAAAATTCTAATACACCAGTATTTAATTTAGTTCAATTGTTTTCATAACGTCAAGATGGCGGCTGTGTGAAATTATAAAATGAATTTTTATTTTTTGTGTCCTAACTATGTGATCGAAGTGAATGTCTGAATAAGAAGCCAATACAATAATCTTCATCTAATGGTACATAAGTCTATGGCATACATAATATATAAAATCAAATGGCGGTCGCGCGAAATATTTCTCTGGTATTCTATAACTCCAGAACTGTTACTGATATCACACTGAAATTTCGTAAGGTGATACAGAATATTACTATTACTTTACGTATGTGACATTAGAAATCTTGTTACCGGTATTCACAAAACCAACATGGCGGCCAAGCGAAATTAAAATATTTAAATGGCATTCTCTCACGATTTAATCATCCGAACACAGATAAACTTGGTACGGCACATAATTATACAGGATTGAAGTTACTGGCATCCAATTTTATCGAATTGATTTAGAAACCTCAAGATGGCAGCTGTGCAAAATTTAAAAATTATTTTATAATATTTTGTGTTCTAATCAATATCACCATCATCATCATCATCATCATCATTTCCCCTTATCCAGCTCCTACCGGGTCGGGATATTTATGGCACTTCTCCACTTTCCTCTTTCCTTCCACAATTCTTCTTCCACGATCTTGTCCCAGTCCAGATTTCTTTTTCTCATGCTGTTCTTCACTGAATCGATCCACCTTGTTCTAGGTCTTCCCCTTGCTCTCTTACCCTTGCACTTGACCTCCAGCATGTGTCTTGGTATTCTACTTTCCTCCATCCTCTTTACATGTCCAAACCACCTTAGTTCATTCTTCTCAATTCTCTCATTTAGTTTTCCCATCCCAACTTCCTTCCTAACATCTTCATTCCTCACTCTGTCTTTCCTTGTCTTACCTATCATACTTCTTAGGAATTTCATTTCACTGGCTTGGATTCTACTCTCTTGCCTGCTTGTCAGGATCCAAGTCTCAGCTGCATAAGTTAATATGGGTACATAGTACACTTTGTACATTACCTCCTTGCTTTTCCTTGGTACTTCCTTATCCCAAACAAGTTTTCTTACACTTTGATAGAATGCATTGCTCTGCTGTACCCTCCTGCCAATATCCATGTCCAACCTACCAGTTTGCATCAATTCACTTCCTAGGTATTTGAATGTGTCTACAATTTCCAAACTCTGACTTCCAATTTTCACAGTGCCCTTTCCTTGTCTTTCCCCTCTTGTCATCACCATGGTCTTGCTTTTCTCTATACTGATTTTCAGGCCGTACTTCTGAATATTTTCGTTCTGTGCATCTAGTTGTTTTTGCACTTCTTCGGTGTTCCTTCCCCAGACCACAATATCGTCTGCAAATAATAGTAACTTCATTTCTTTATGTCCATATGCTTCCTTTGTTTCCTTTACAATTTCATCCATTACTATTATGAACAAAAGAGGTGACAGCACACTCCCCTGTCTTAGTCCAGTCTTGTTCCTAAACCAATCTGTCTTTCCAACTAGGGTCAGTACCCTGCTAACAAAGTTGTTGTACATTGCTTGCACCATTCCCAATATTTCTCTTCCCAGTCTCTTCTTAACCATGGTTTCCCATACCTTCTCTCTGGGAACACTATCATATGCCTTTTCTAGATCTATGAAAGTCATGACCAAATCCTCTCCATATTCCCAGTTCTTTTCCATCACCTGCCTCAAGCTAAAGATTGGGTCCACTGTGGATCTTCCACTCCTGAAGCCATACTGTTCCTCTTGCAACTCTCCTTCCACCTTTCTTCTCATTCTTCTTTCTAATATCCTTTCCAGTATTTTTACTATCTGTGATATGAGGGTGATCCCTCTATAGTTATCACACACTTGCTTGTCCCCTTTCTTAAACACTGGTATTATTATCCCTTTCTCCCAGTCTTCTGGTACACATTTCCGTTTCCACACACACTTTAGCAGTCGATACAGCCATTGCATATCGACAGGTCCAGCAGCCTTTATCATTTCTACACTGATTTCATCCACCCCTGTTGCTTTTCCCATCTTCATTTTCTGTACTGCTAATTCCACCTCCAGCATTGTTATGTCATCTTCTGTTGTAGAGTCGTCAGGCTGTGTCACTTCCATCTCACCAGTACAATAATCTTCATCTAATGGTACAAAACTCTAGGATCTACATATAGAACAATCTAACATGGCGGCCAAGTGATTTTCAGATATTCAAAATAGTATTTCTAGCATTCTAATCACCTAAGTGCAATGAAACTTGGCACAGCGAATTTTTATTCAGAGCTTACTATAGAGACATTTTAATGATGTTTAATTGTTTTCAAAACTTCAAGATAACGTCTGTTTGAAAATCTTCTTTTTTATTTCTCGTATCGTATTCAAGCGATTGAAAAGATGATTCGTATGATGAGCTATGCTAATAATCATTAAATAAGGGCACGAAATTCTGTCGCTTACTTTTTGTTGTTCATAGAAGCCAAGTAGGCTATTTGGGTTTTCTAAAGATTAATGCAATTGGTTCGTCACGGAAAGATGCCACCTAGCAGTTATAGCAGGAGGTGTCTTATCATCAAAATTGAAAACTAGCCTATATACTCTAGCACATTACTGTTCATTGTAATGGTGTTGGTGAAGACATACAGTAGGTTGTAAACCAAACGCTATTTAGTATAGGCCTATCACATGGAAAATCGTTTTAATAGGCAGGAGAATTTTAATGGAAAAGATCAGTGACATATATGAAAATAGGCTATTTAGTTCATCACGGAACTACTTTTTTTTTCTTAAATTTACAAATCATTGGGTACATGGATGTGATATGAACAGAAGCTCAACCTGAACAAACTTCTCAATACAGCACCTGTGACAATCAATATTTCTGGCACGTATTTTAGACATGAAGAGTTCAGTGATACCAACGTAACTTTGCCGCAACAAACGTGTGTTTGTTTGGCACAAACATAATTTTAAAAGCAGTTACGATGTTAGGTCATGCAACTCTCGGACAATACCGGCAATAATAGTGCTACAATATAGTAACATCACTTACGTTGTTGTTTCACTGACAACTGGCTGATTTTGTAGTTACGATGTTAGGTCATCCGTTTTTCTAATGCTGTTTCAGTAATAGGAGCAGATACGTTTTTATTGCATTGGATGGACATGATGTTTCCCTGAAAATGTTACTTACGATAGTATTGCTCTGAGCCGTCGAGTTGTTCTTTCTGGAATCTGAGATAAAAGCCAAACTTTGATAAACAGTGGTTTTAAAAAGTACTTAAATTTATCTTAATATTTCCTTCAGAAAAACTACGATTCAAATTTCTATAAAAATACAATTTTATTTCAAAATAAATGTGAATATTATTCAAAATAAAATGAGAAAAACCAGTGACAATTGCTCCATCTTGAGAATGTAACAAGCAATATTTCATTAGTTAAAAGTAGCAGAGTTACTGTTACTGAATATAATTAGTAATGTCGTTACCATAAAAAGTAACGGTTACTAGTAACATCGTTACTCCCCAACCCTGGATAGCAGTGTTGTCAAAACATGTTTTTCAAATACATTTTGGTGTAAACAGGTGGAAGGTGTTTATGATATACTGTACAGTTTCAAAGTCAGCATGGATCAAAGCCTCAATATGGTGTTCATCATATCTTATTGTACACAACAGTTGGAGCTAATGTTAGTAAATAAATTTTACTATACAGTATAATATCATCTTTATTTTAATAAGTTTTTAGTTTTTATTCCCATCCTGTTTGCCATCTCTTGATGAATGCAGTACATTGCATTTGTCTGTTGGCACAGGCTAGAGTAAAATGTGGCTTTACACCGATATCCCAGTCTCACTCATGGCTGTGATTATATGGAAGCTACTGAGGTATGAGTGGTGCTTAGTAATGACATTCAGGGCACAGTCAGTGCAAATGGATGCTGTGAAAGGTTCTACTCATAGGGTTAGTACTGCTGTTCTGACTCAGTGAGGAAAGCAATGGCAAACTACCTCACTCCTCATCTTGCCTAGTACGCCTCAATTTAGTACTGCCGGGTTTTTGTGGGAAAAGGTGGTACTTTTTGAGGAACCAACCAGCCTTTGGGCTGACTACCTAACAGACAGACAATTCTTGAACATTTACTGCACCAATCACTTGGGGCATCCTAAATTTGAGGTGCCGAGTATCAAAATCAGCCAAATCCATTCACCAAACTTTTTGGCAAATTGCAAATAACTGTCCAGAATAACTCAAATTGTTATTCAGAGTAACAATGTGTTCATGTAAAAATTTGAAATGTCTCATGTAGCATAAAAAATTGTGATATAAAAATCTTCTGGAATATGATTTCTAAAATATTTAAGAAATAAACTTGAGAAAATTATAATTTGAAGGTGTTTGATACTCAAATTGGAATTTAGTAAGTTTTGAAACAAAAGGACCAAAGATTTGAAAATATGGGAGTTGCTATCACCTGTTTCCTATAATAATCACATACAATAATTAAAGGAATTGAGTTTTAACTACCGTATAATATGGAGTAGCAGTAAGCAAACACACAGCGCATGCTGTGAAGTCATGGTGAGCGCTGATTGGCCGACAGGAATTCGGCGAACTTTGACACTACATATGTTAACACAGGTGTTGGATTTGGCAGATATTGAAACTCAGCCTAATATTTGACTGTGTATTTCAATACTGTGTCAGGTTTTGATCCAATATCAAAGTTGCATTGAATTCCTTGAGGTAAAAACTATCAGAAGCAGCACCTACCGGTAATTCAATTTCGTCAAAAAATGAATTGGGCTGCTTTTGATACTAGGTGATGTCATCACCTAGGAAAAGTTTTTAGGTGACAGTTTTAGGAAGTTGGCATTTATGTTATATTGCAATCACATTTCTATTTGTTGTAACATTGTATCCAGGCAGTGATAACTTGCTTCATACCTGTGTATTTCTTTTCCTCTTGCTGCGACCAGCGGTATCCAAGGATGGTAAGAATCAGTCGTTTTCTCTCTCTCTCTTTTCAACTGTCTCTTTTATTCATGGACTGGAGTGTTGTGATCTTACATAAACATAGTCTAGTCATCTGGCCATAAGTTATGTCACTAGAATTTTAAAGAATTATTTAATTACAGTACAACCCCTGTAATCCGTCACCTTTGGGACTGAGGGTTTGGTCGGAATGCAAAAAAGGTCGGATTATCAGAAAGTACAGAAAAATATGGATTTACATTAAAATAAACAATCTCTGAACTCAAGATATTGGGGTTCCTCTCCTTCTTTCTTGGTAGAACCACATCCACAATGCATTGTCAAGCAGTTCAAGTTTAGGATTTTTCAATGTTTTGCGATTCTTAAGAGCGTTTTCAACATCTATCGTCACTGTACATGGTTCAATGTCTTTCCGATTTCTTCTCTAATCTTTTGTTGTTGTAACGCTTACATTGAGTTCCTTGGCAATTTTTTGGAGTGATTCCCCTTTGTCCAGTCTTCGTAGCACTGCTAATTTTTCATTTAATGAAAGATTAACGTGTTTAAGTTTCACTCCTGACATGTTGAAAAACCACATACAACTGTACAGTACACACAATGTGCAGTAAACAAAATACTGTACAGTACTGTAACGAATACAGAAGAACTAGGTCGTAAAACCAACGAACAGGAAGCACTAAAAACTTCACACTGCATTACGTACTGTACAAAATGCGGAGGACAGGAACGATACGATAGATGACGGAGCACTAAAACGGACAAGCGATAACAACAAGTACCTGTAAACAAAAATGAAGCGTCGGGTAGTGAGTCGATGAATTATCAATAAATGATAAAAATGGTCCGGTTAGCTCAAACAATGCCAGCGTTTCGCCCCAGTGTGCCGTTGGGCTCGTCAGTTGGTACAGACACACCTACCAATACGCGTGGCTAGCACATACTGGGAAGGCCATGCAAGACACAAAATACAAGCAGTATTGATGTCACGAGCATGCCAATGTGCTACAGGAGTCAAACTCCCTTTCATAAAAACAAAAGCCTTACCTTGGCATTCCAAATAAGTTTTTGAATATTCCCGAAGGGAATATGGTGTAGTTTCCATTTGAGCGGATGAATTATCAATAAATGATAAAAATGGTCCGGTTAGCTCAAACAATGCCAGCGTTTCGCCCCAGTGTGCCGTTGGGCTCGTCAGTTGGTACAGACACACCTACCAATACGCGTGGCTAGCACATACTGGGAAGGCCATGCAAGACACAAAATACAAGCAGTATTGATGTCACGAGCATGCCAATGTGCTACAGGAGTCAAACTCCCTTTCATAAAAACAAAAGCCTTACCTTGGCATTCCAAATAAGGTTTTGAATATTCCCGAAGGGAATATGATGGTAGTTTCCATTTGAGCGGATGAATTATCAATAAATGATAAAAATGGTCCGGTTAGCTCAAACAATGCCAGCGTTTCGCCCCAGTGAGTCACCACTACAAGTCGGAGCAAGATCGGCTCGAGCACCGTCGGATCATCCGGAGCGGTGGACCAGCCAAGGGCGGACGAGATGGGTTCTACTGTATACTGATGGGTTTAGCTTTGCCCTAACGTGCTGGGTTATATCCAGACTTGGGAGATGAATTGGTTCAAATTCCATCATCAGCCATCTTTGAAATGATTTTCTGTGACTTTCTATCTTCAACTCCAACTGGAACATTACCTTTTAATGGGGCATGGGCACAACTTGTCAGCACCTTACCCCATCCATCAACTCCACTTATGAGGCTGACTACAGGAAGGACATTGTTCACCACATAGAGCAGGTCTGTCCAGCCATGCCATGCACGGTTTGCCACAAGACTCGCTCCATGGCAGATTAAGCCCCCTCTTCCTCGCTCCACCGCCACTCCTGCCAGCTTCTCCTCTCACTACCATGTCTTGCTAGAGAGGAGAAGATGGACTTGCCCCCATCCCCCTCCCCTTCTGCCTTCACACTCCTGTCCTAAATACGCTGCGCTGTCGTGGAATGGGTCATAAGGCAAGTGTCAAGTAAGGCAAGAAGGAGATTCTGATTTCACTGAATTCACTAATTCTGAATTCATTCGGCAAATGTAATGCAATCGAATATTGCAAATCTAGTTGCATTGAAATCGATAGCATGAACTATGTAATGATGTGACCTGTTGATAGTTGTAAATAATTTTATAAAGTAATAAAGCAGGCAGTATGATTCAAGAATTTGTTATAGCTACTGATTGTTGGTTACTAATGTCCCATTCAACGCCACATACAACGTTGTTTGTCTTTCCGCCAGCTCGCTACCTCCGCTACCGCAACATCTTCCTCACTTGCAGCCATACCTAGACCCCCATCTTCCCCACACAACCCCCGTGGCATTAGCGTGGCAGACGACTGCAACCGTGGCATTTTCCTTGGACAGGCCTGACTTAGAGATTCATCTCATCTTAACCCCGATCCTGTATAAACAGGAATGAAAAATCCACAGCCTGCTTTCAGTCTCCGACCGGGTCAGGAATGGAATGAATGAAGCCCCCATCTAGCAGCGAGGATATGGACTGTGCCGGCTGCCGAGGCCTGACGCACTCCTCTGGGGCAATGATTAAATGAATGACAAATGAAATGATAGTGGAGAGTGTTGCTGGAATGAAATTTTGACAGGGAAAACCGGAGTACCCGGAGAAAAACCTGTCTGCCTCCGTTTTGTCCAGCACAGATCTCACATGGAGTGACCGGGATTTGAACCACGGACCCAGCGGTGAGAGGCCGGCGTGCTGCCGCCTAAGCCACGGAGGCTTCCTGTATAAACAGGAATACTAATTTATATTGTTTAGGTTGGCGTCCTTCATGTCAGCCACTCGCTTGGCAAGGGTTGTTGAAGGGAAACTCAGACAAGTTAAGCTTCCTAAGCAGGGTTGTGTTTACATGCGAGTATAGATGCAGAGAGTGCTGAGATGTGGGGAGAAGTGAGTACTGCAATGGCTGCTGTGCGATTGTACCTGCAAATATGCATCGAGTCAGCAGTCTAGTAGGCCTTGTGTAGAGTGAGCAGCAGTGGTATAAGATTGCCAGCCTGAAAGACGTGTGTGGTAGGGGCAAGGTCAGTGATTGAGTCATGCTGTGGAAGTGGATCACTTGCAGTAAATAAAAGATCAGATCCCTTGTGAGAACGTTGACTGGTTTAATATAAATAAGAGTTGGGGTAATGGTATAGGAGAGTGTGTAGGAAATGAGTGAAGCTTCGAGCACATTTACCTCCGAGAAGATCTTGTAGTCCCGTGCTGGAAGCGGGTGATGGGTTGGCCCCTTGTGTTGCAAGCTTGTCCTCTATCCAAAGGCCGTCTCTCCTAACCTGTCCTCCCAAGACTTTTCTCAAGACTGCCCCACTTCCCTCTCCCAGTTGATTATTATTTGTAGTCTTCTTGTGTAATTCGATTCAGCAACTTTCCTTCTGTGTGTTCCAATTTCCTTGGCACTGTTGCATTGTAGTGTTGACGTCTGTTGTACTTAGAGGCACGTATGTGTAGTAGATTGTTATAATGTGGAGAGAGCTCAGCGTGATGGCATTTGCTGCGGTAATGTTTAGAAGTTGTGTTATGCCATTGCTTCCTTGTAATTCGGTAGTTTTTATGGTTTCTTATAGTTTTATGCCAGGGGCATAACAATATTATGTGCTTATTTTGATGTAGTGCATTGCAATATCTGTAAGGTTTAACAATAACACATTTTGCTTTTTAATGATTCAGCTACGAATGGCAGCCCTGAACGAGCCCTGGACAGGTGATATGCACGGTGTAAGAGGAGCTGATTATTCCTGCTACCGTCAAGCCAGGCGGGCTGGATTGCGTGGAACATTCCGAGCATTCCTTTCATCACGGGTTCAAGATCTGGACACCATTGTACGCTTCTCAGATCGGAATTTACCAGTAGTTAATACAAAGGTATGCACATTTTCTACATCTGAAGCTCAGTTGTATTGAATTTTGAAAGTTAATGTTCTTAATATACATAATATCAATTTATAATTACTATATTTACAGTATTCCTATATCAGCTGTATATTTTACCTCAATTTGGCAGGGGTTGTTGAAGGAAAACTCAGAGAAGTTAGGCTTCCTAAGCAGGGTTGTGTTTACATGCTAGTATAGATGCAGAGAGTGGTGAGGTGTGGGGAGAAGTGAGAACTGCAGTGGCTGCTTTGCAATTGTACGTGCAAAAATGCACTGAGTCAGCAGTTGTATGATGTTAATTAATAACAAAGAACAAAGAACACCAAGAAAAAAATAGCTGTAAATCTGTGGTCTTATTAAAGTGAAGCTGAACTATAAGACGTATTCACAAATTTGTATGGACTGCTGACAGGACCTGGAGATAAAAATATTATAAGCTTGCTTTAAGACAGGTTGTACTTTTTTGTTGTGTAGTTATCAGTTCATAGTAATTTGAAGTTTGTTCTCAAGTTTGAACCTAACGTTTGGTTGTTGATTTCCAATCGATGATGAGCGAAGAGTATTAAAACGGGGGTCAAACCCTCTTGAGAGTTTGAAACCGTTTAGAAATTTGCCTTACATGGTAGGAAGCACTTGTACTGTGTTTTCACATGGCCTAGTTAGCCATCGTACCGAATAGCTTGGGCATAGTTATCCCCATAGAGTGCAGAGTAGAGTCCTTGCCTCTTGCTAGAATAAAAAGCAGCAAGATATTTAGTTATTGAGGTTTTAAGGGGTGGAACTATGCAGTCATCTGCCCCTAGCAGCAAGATAGCGACTGTATTACGGTCCATGGGGAAACCACGAAGAATTGAAATATTTGTCTCTGGGGTTTTTGGTTGTGGACAGTGGTGTGCATCATCATTTTAGATGAGAAAAATTGCATGATCTTTGCTGAAAGTAAACTGAATATTTTAGCGTAAGTGTTGTTCAGTGACAAGTAGTGAAAAATTAGTAGAAAATTTGTGGAAATGACTCAGTTTTATGTGACGTACGTTCTAAAAGATTCAATAATAAATTAGTGATTATTGCAGAAAATCTCATAAAAGAAATGTAAAATTCGTATTTGGAATAGATATTTTAAGACACCATTCTAGTGGTTTTTTTTTTGCCGGTCAGTGTTTAATAAAACAAAAGTTGCACGAAGTCTAAAATTGCTAAACTATTAAGGATCATTATCAAGAACAGCAGCTCACAAACATAGTAAAAGAGTATGGCTGGCGATCAATTTTCTTTTGTTGAGATCTCCCCATTATGCACAAGTAACTTAACGACTGAAAATAGAGTCAACTAGTATAACCTGACCCTTCTAACAGTAAGTCACTATAACAAGACTTTCCACCCCGATCCTCTTGTTAGTTTGTAACTTACCTCTTGCACTTCTATAGCACACTGGTGCCTGATTTTATCACTGTTTGTGTAGGCCTGTGATATGTACTACTCCTAATTCACTTCTTTCTTTTCTGTCCAGGGTGATGTCTTATTCAGTTCTTGGAATGAGATGTTTAACGGAGAAGGTGCATTTCTGCCCCAACAGATGAAAATATACAGCTTTAGTGGCAAGAATATTCTTACCGATTTCTCATGGTACGTGTACATTTTAGAAAATACTGTCTACATTTATTAGTATTTATTTTAGACTGAAATGAAATTATTATGGATCAATGATACAACAGTTACAATGGGAAGAATACAAAATCTAGAAGGAAAAAGGGAATATGTAGGGCACCTACAGGGGAGAATGAATGGTAAGATAGTAGGTAAGGAATAGACTTGGAACAAGTATATAGAGAATGAAGAAACCATGAATATAAGCAAGGCAAGCGAGAGAACTCCCTCTGTAGTAAAATGATCCCATCACTCGCTATGCCTAGCAGTTTTGAGTTGGCAGTGCTGGAACCCGGTCGAGTGTCTGTATGTACTGCGTCACAGTGGCATCTTTAGCAAGAAAATACTGAGTGTACTGACCATGGAAACACTGCACACTGAGCTTGTTGACATGCAATGACTGCTCCATAAACGTTTATTCTTATTTTAAACAGTAGATCTTGATAGTTTGGTTTTTGATTAAACTGATGAAGGGCACACAGTGCACAAAATATGTATAGCTGTTCATATCTGTAATATCTCCTTTCTTGTGAAGGTGAATCAAGGCTGACTTCCAGTCTGGTGGTAACTTTTCCGTTTCCCAGATGTTGTGAATGATGTCAATCACTTTCTTCTCTGCCTCACTACCTGCAAACTTTCAAAGTTCGGCTGCAATGAAGTCTTCGCCAGCTGCCTTATTGTTCTTGAGAAGTTGAATGATGTGAAGAACTTCCATGGTAGGAGGTTCTAAGACCGAGTTTGATGTGGTTTGCACCTGTTGTCCCTGTTAATTGGGGCATGCACATAGACTAAAGTGTAGCCATAGTTAGCATACTTGAGTGAGAGTGTGGACGTGCGACTGCTTGGGGAGATTAAGTCGGTGACTGAGTCGAGTATCTTAGGACTGATTATAAAACCTAAGGTGAGGTACGTTCTTCCCGCTGGCGTACTTATCGTTGAGGATTCTGTATCCTTGCGACTTGAGGGCGTGATTGTCAGTGAACCGGGTTTCCTGGACTATTGTCAATAAAATGTGGTGCCATGTTAGTGTGTCAGTCAGATGTTTCAGCTTACTCACTTTGGGCAGTGAGTTAGCATTAACTGTTGCGAAGAAGCTTTCCCAACGAGGTCTGAGTTTACGTCTGGTGTTTTCAGGATGCTCGGACCATCCTTGAAGCATGTTTGGGTGGACTCCCCAGAATCTGTCAGTCTGTTGATGTTGCTCATTCCTATTATTAATTAATCAATATTGAACCAAATATTAATTAACATGGTTCATGTCAAGTCGATATGCATCAATGACCTTCTGTAAAACTTCTCTATTTCTTCCTGAAGATGTATGTGCACAAACCTGTATGGATGAAGATGAAATTTAGTGTTCATCAAAGCGATATGTGTGGTTCTTTCATTAATGCATGAGCATCCAACAACAAGGCCTTCCAGACAAACCCCACCTTAGGTGCTTTCTGCCTGTAAATGGCTTTCTGGTTAGATGTAAATCCTTAAAAATTATATACCCTAGTTCTTGATGGAACTGCTATTTTTAAATTTCATTGCTTTATTATTTTATTATTCACTATTTATCTTAATGATTGGAGAATTGTTGAAAACTTGTACTCATAGCATTGTAAATTATATTGATAATGTCCGCCTCTCATCGGCCACCACTGGTGTAGGTAGGCTACAATAGGGTATGTAGGCAATTGGACTAGCACAATCTAAATTCTTGACTAAAGACCCTTCATCCTGAGTAACTGGCATGCAGTATTGGACTGATTTATTGCATCTTTTCTCGTGTTACAGGCCTCAGAAGATCTTGTGGCACGGCTCTCATCTGCTGGGCGAACGAGCAATGGATACCTACTGTGATGCTTGGCATTCTGCAAGCACAGATAAGGTGGGACTTGCCTCTTCATTGCTCAAAAATAAACTTTTGGACCAGGAGAGGTATTCCTGCAATAATCGCTTTGCTGTCCTGTGCGTGGAGGCCACGAGTCAAGTATCTCTGCGGCGACGACGGCGAAGGGATACCAGCAATTTAAGTGACGACGACTCACCTCTGGAAGAGGATGATTACCATGAACTACTTGAAAATCTTTTCCGGGAAGTAAATTATAACACCAGACAATGATGTGGAACGTATTGTATTTTTTTCTGTGTTTCTTCTGTACTTAATATTTTTCTCTGTTATGTCTTTGTAAATGAAAGTACCGGTAAGCATGTTTGGGCTGGACTGAAATATTCACCTTCAACCCATTGACTTAACTTATATAACTGCTTCACAGGATTTCATACCACTGAAGGCTGTCATGTCCTTGTGAAGATCTAGGATATTTTTACCAGCGTAATCGGATATTTGAGTACTGTATTACCAAAACTGAATACCTAACCTATGAGGTAAAAATTATTGCATAGCAAGTCTGATGTTATTCTTAATAATTTTATTATTATTCATCTTTCTTTTTTCCTTATGCCCATTCTTAGAGCACGTTGGAACTTGTTAGTTGACTTGATGACTTTTGCTTCTTTTTCTCCCAAAATCTCTTCATGAACTGGGCAGTTGTATTCAATGAATTATTGTCGTTTTTTCTGCTAAAGTATAAAAGTAAGAATTTTTTAACTTAATATTGAGAAATGGAAAACTTGTCTAACAAAAATTTAAAAAAAATAAAGATATCAGAAAATCCTGTTAAAATCAGGATATCTGGTACAGTTATCTTTTACCGTACCTGTGAAGCAATTCTATTTGTCTTACGACTGCTTACTGAGCCATCTTCTGTTCTTGGTGTACGGTACTGTTTAGCAAAGCAGGATACCAATGGATAAAATAGAAGAAGAATAACTGATTGAGCTGTTGATCTGCTGTAAACATGACAACTATTGCTGGTTGTTAGGGTTGCAAATGCACTGAATTTTCCATTAATAAACAAATAAACATTGTCATCCATTTTGTCTGTTAAATAGTATAATTTAGTAAAGTGGTGGGAATATATTTAAGGGTATGGTACCACACAATAGCTATTTCATCAAAGGGAGAATTTTAAGATGAAATCTCAATTGGAGGATTTGAAGCCTTTCTTAATTATTCATCTATGAAGGAATGACTTGAGAATGGTGATTAAATTAAGAGATTGGGGTAAAACCATGCAGAAACATTAATTTTCCCCCACACACCAGTATTATAATTTGTTAAAGTTGTTCATTTAAACTGTGCTGGCATTTCGAATACATGTAAAATCCTTCATTGGCAGTAAAATATCAGTTAAGATGCATTTAAAAAAATGCCATAAAACCTCCATAGGAGAAAGAGTAAGTTCCCATGTCCCAAAAACCTTGTTTCTTATACCAGAAGATAAATTCCCTTTTATTATGGTATTGTTTGTATTTGTATTCAAAATTACTCATATTTTGGGCAATATTATGAATGTTATATAAATTGTGAGTAATTTAACTGTTCCATATGCACAAAGACAGACAGAGAAAGAACTCCAAGCTTTCAATGACATTACCAGATCCCATTTTACTGCAAAAGATGTTTGATGCTATCTGGAATTCGTACACCTTTTCTATCATCATCAGTATCTTCTTTAAAATTATCATAATCATCATCATTTTTTTGTGTGTACATGTACCATGCTGTTAGTTACAGTCTGCAGTAGGACCCTACAAGCATTTCACAAGAAATACGGTATGCTCTCTACCACTGTAAAACTGGTTTTATTCAATGAGTCATTTCAATGGCAAAGTGTTAGAGAAGAACATTTCTACCAAAAGCAATGTTTAGCACAATTTATAAGTGTTGTCGAACTCAAATTGATATGAGAATGATATAATAATCTATCCATAAATTTGAATGGCAAGAATCTTTGTCTCAATGTCTCTATTTCATCTATTTCATATATACCATAAGGATTTACAATCCATTGGTTCAAATGATGCGACTGCCATAATATACAGAGTTGCTGTAAAAAGTTTATTTTGCTTTTAAAATACCATACATAAAAAGTAAAATAGTATTTGACTTTTACTGACGCACCACAGTGGTTTACAGTTCAGATTCCACAGGCGCTCTTAATTTCAACTCTTGTGCTTCAAAGCTTCTGCCATAAGCTGTTCAAGTTCTGTTGGCAACAACATTCCCACTATAGAGACCAGAAGGCAGCTATTGACTGATCAGGGGCAGGAGAATAGATGAAAATGAAGTCCTTACTCTTCTTCACTTCCAAATGATAAAGGCTAACACAGAAGTCAGCTGTATGTGTTTGCATCTATTGAAAGGTTAAAATGGTATCACCTGCATTTTAGTGCCCCGGAAAAGATGTTGCCATTAAAAATTTTCTACTCTGTACTTGGGTATAACTTATAAATGCACCATTCCAAATATGTTTAACTTAAAACGTTCTTGGTATTCCAAGAGGAAATATGTGCTGAACACTCCACTTCTAGTGAGTGTAAATATGCTATTTTGTAGATAAGTTCTTCTCACAGTATATTGACTGTTTATTATTGTATATGAGGGATAACATTCTGAAGATTGTAACATTTTTGTATTAATACAAATGTAAGTTTATGAACTTTTATCATTCTATATTATATTCTACTATTTTTTTTTAAATTTTAACTAAGACTTGTTGAATTGGTTAGCAAAGCCTAATTTATATCCTAAGATTGAAAAAGAAAGCATTTATATTGGAGACAATGAAAATGTTGCTATTGGAATGATTTCTTTCTCATTCTCTTCTTGTAAATGTAATAATGCTGAGTGTAAGGTTTCATTTTGCATGTTCAACATGTGCCAATTTTGTGTGGTGGTATTAAAAAACCCTATTCAATATTCCGGCCAGGTAGTTCACACATATACATTGAATGTTGTATTATTCTCGTGAATTATGTGACAGATATTTGGAATTATACTCGTACATGTGAGTGCTGATCAATATTTATTCAAGTACGGTACTCAAAAACATTGGAATATGAAAATGAATGATTAATCTTGTAATGTATTGTTAGTGCTAGATTAAGGTCTCTGGGGTCCCTAGCCTATCTAGGAGTCATTTTACATCATCGTAAGTCAACCACATACTGACTTATTTTCAAAATTTAAGTGTATTGCTAGCAGTGATGTAGCCTGGGGATCTGTAACCCTTCCAAAACGTTTGAAAAAATTGAAATGAATAAATACTGTACCAGTAATAAAAAATTAATAATATTAAGAAACATATGCTGGAAATAAAAATGTACAGTAAATGGAAGAATAAGATTTCTAGATGGTGTTATGTGTTAGTAAATGTTTAATCATCAGCTTGATTCACACCCATTCTCACTCTGGTAAAATGAAATGAGCTTGCCAACCACATAAGTTGACTGGACCATATAGTTGACTTGAAAACATATTTTGTATCGTAGTTAAATTTATATTCAGTTTGAATAATGCTTTAAGTACCAGTATAGTAAATAAATTCCCATAAATGTGGCTAGTGGGTGGTATTAACCTATCATACAGTGACCCGAGTTATTATTTTATTAGCAAGTGTCCATCTTGTTTATGTTTTTCCTTTATATTTATCAGGGGTAATTTAACCATCTTCCCTCAATAACTGTGTTTGTTACTATTTTATTAGTTTATATTAACTACAGACTGATGTGCGTAAATAGCTTACCACGTCCAGTGTGTGTCTGTAGATTTGACTCAATTTGTATTACTTTTAAGTACACTTCACTGACAGTGAAGTCTGTTCTTATTTCAATTTTGAACCCTCTTTCTTTATCTCTTTTAATTTAAAAAAATTATATGTTTGGAATTTTTTTTTTGGCTTCTCAGTTTGATAAAACTCCATAACATTTGGTCTATCAATTTCAATGTATATTTGCATAGATTGCACGATCGTGGCTGGGCTTTTATTTATATGTTATGTGGGAAGATATTTTCAGGCTGGTAGATGGGGAACGAAGAAAGCAATTTTATTTTTGAATTCCCTCCTGCCCGAAATTAAATCCTGGCTATGTCACTAGTTCCTAGGATAGTTAATTTTCGTTGATTGGTTTGTAGAAAAAATTGGCACTTTGAAACCAAAATATTACATTTCAAAAATAAAGCAAAACATAACGAAAGTGAAAAACAATGTCAAATTGGCTGAATATTACTTGCTTTCCTATCCCTTATTTCATTTACCTGAGTGCAAATCACTGTAATGCAATAGCTACTCCTAGCCAAAGTGGTATGCTGAAGACAGATGATAGAGCAAACATTTTATTTTCAAACTCAAAATTATTTAATTCTATGGAATCCGTCATTACCTGACCAATGTGGTAAACATACACGCATTTTACTTGGAGTATTATCGATCACACCCTGAGATATCTACTCCCACTGACTTCCCACAAGACTGTGGGGTACCACAAATTCAAAAGCTGTATTGGCATTTACTTGGTTAGCCAAGTGTTAGTTAAGTTCACTAATGTCAGTTTTAGATGCAGTTTCTGATAGCTTTTTTTTTTTTTTTTTTTTTTTTCATTGAACTCTACATTGTAATTACTAAATCTGATATTGATGCTTGGAGGATTTATAACCACCAACAAAAATACAATCATATTTTAATATGACAAATTTTCACATTTTTCACACACCTTTTATGAACAACTAGTGACTAAATAAAGCTTATGGCAATTAGGTTATGTTATGTTCATAGGGTACAAGCCATGTAGATGTCAGATAGAACATTAACATGATACAGGGTGACCAGATGACTAGAAATTCAACCCAGATCTTTTGGTTTTAGCTTGACAATTATGTATCCGATAAGTAACTGTGACATATCACTTGACTCTCATGATGAATGCCCACTGTCACTGCATTGTTGAATATGTAAATATGACATATACTCCATAATCTTTCTTCAGAGCTCTGTATCAGCTAGGAGTAGGTATTACATTATTGTGATGTACAGCATTTGAAAAGTGTCACTTTAATCTTAAAAAATGAATTAAAGCAGGAAAGGCGGGGGCTCCTGAACCAGTAGAGGGCCTGGGTGGCATTTTATTGGAGACTCCCTTAATCTAGCACTGTGTACTGCAATGTAATAATAATTGCACAAAATAAAATAAAAACATATGTAGCTTACTAAAATTGTGCTACAAGTACTGAAAATAATTTTGTGTGTGAAATAAAAATTATTATTATTATCATTATTATATTATTATTAATTGTATGTTAATCACACTGTTAATAAGAGGCACTGTGATTAGATCGTCAGGTTTCTAGTAATTAGAATGTGCTAGTAGTCAAGAGAACCCAAAGACAAGAGCATAGAATCATTTTGAGTTGTAGAAAGTGTTCTAAAGAATGCTAGTTATATGAAAAGCTTGTATGTTTGATGTATTTATTTGTGATATACGATTTTCACTGTAAGAAAAATGAAACAAAGTTTTATCCATACCATGTTCTTTTTTAAAATAAATGTATATTATTTATATTCTATCTTAAATATACTGTATAATGACCATCATTGTATGCAAGAAAACAATGTAAATTTTTTGTGCTAAACCTTTGTAATGTTTGTATAGTGTAAATGTATTTTCATTTTCCATTTAATTTATGTAAAACTTTACTTGCAAATAATGTGTTCAATATTTGACTTATGAAAGAAAGTTAATGCCAAAAGTTTCTATGTTATTCTTTTAAAAATAAACTACAAAATATGTCTGTACATAGTCGTGTTGCTGATAACCTTTAACATTTGATCCATATTCCTTATTTTTACTATTCTAAATAGTAACCAGTGATGGATAGAAACAGTTAAAATTTGTAAAAGTGAATTCTCAAAAAAATACAAAGTAAATAAGAAGGAAAAAATAAGAAAGAACTAAACACAGATGACTGGATGTGATCATCATCATGCACAGTTTTTTGGAACATAAGTCTCTCCATCGTCTTCTGTCCTCCCACCATCTCTCCATCACCACCTTGGTCCAGTCTTCTCCTTTCTTTCGCATGCAGTCCTCCACACCCTTCAGCTACTTACCATATCTCATGGTCTTTTTCCCTCTATTTTCATCTTGTGTATCTCCCTGGGTATCCTCCTCCCATCCATTTGCTTTAAGGCTTGATTCCTCTATCCTATCCTGGATGTGATACTCTCTTAAAACATTCATAGTAATTAGCAACTATTTTCAGCACATGTTTTTAGGACTCTTCTCTACACTTTTACTTGCAAATGATTGAAATGTTCACCAATTTGTGAATATACATGAATATTACTGTTCAATTGGTAGAGATTGTGGTTTATAACATTTCAAAATTCGCAAATGTAACATTTTACAGTTTTGAAGTTTTTCATCGTTTTGTAGCAAATTGATTGAAGGAAGGATTACCAATTTATGAAAAGATATCCATTAAAATTGGGATTCTAAATATATAATTTAATCACATATTATTACTAATCATAAAAAATTCAGCACAAATTATTTGGCCCGTCTGTCTGTTAGGTAGTCAGCCCGAAGGCTGGTTGGATCCTCAAAAAGCACCGCCATTACGTTATGTGTGTAGATACCCACAAAAACCCAAGGCAGCGCTATTTTGAGGCTTTCTAGGCAAGAAGAGGAGTGAGGTAGTTTGCCATTGCTTTCCTCACTGAGTCAGAACAGTAGTCCAAACCCTATGAGTAGAACCTTTCACAGCATTCACAGGCACTGACTGTGCCCCGAATGCCATTACTAAGCACCACCCATACCTCAGTAGCTTCCATATAATCACAGCCATGAGTGAGACTGAGACATCGGTGAAAAGCCACCTTTTACTCTAGCCTGTGCCAACTGACAAATGCAAATGTACTGTATTCATCAAGAGATGGCCCGTAGGAAATGGAAATAGAAAGTAAAAAAATTACAGTCAGTCTGAAAGACTAGACGTTATATCATTTCAAATGACGCATGCTTCAACTGCTACACATGTTAGAAAGGCAGGAGGGCTCTTTCAACAGACTCCATTACGAACTTAGAACAAAATATTTCAACAATTAGTTCCATCCAAAAAGGGGTTAAGGTTTGGATATGACATCTTGCCCACCTCTTTAAGGGTCACCCTGTATTTGAGTCTGACATAGTTTACAACTCTTTAAGGGTCGCCCATTAATTGAATCTGATATCTTGCAAACCTCTTTAAGAGTCGCCCTCTATTTGAATTGAATCTAACATACTGTACACCTCGTTAAGTGTCACCCTGTATTTTGCTCTGACATCCTGCACATCTCTTTAGGAGGCACCCTGTATTCTTGTCTGACATCTTGTGCACCTCTTTAGAAGTCACCCTGTATTCTTCTCTGCCACCTTGTAGGCTACACCTCTTTAAGAGTCACCTTGTATTCTTATCTGGCATCTTGTATATATCTTTAGGAGTCACCCTGTATTCTTATCTGGCATCTTGTACTGTATTTTGCTCTGACATCCTGCACACCTCTTTAGGAGGCACCCTGTATTCTTATATGGCATCTTGTATCTCTCTTTAGAAGTCACCCTGTATTCTTGTGTGACATCTTGTACACCTCTTTAGGAGTCACCCTGTATTCTTGTCTGACATCTTGTGCACCTCTTTAGGAGACACCCTGTATTCTTCTCTGCCATCTTGTACACCTCTTTAAGAGTCACCTTGTATTCTTATCGGGCGTCTTGTATATCTCTTTAGGAGTCACCCTGTATTCTTATCTGGCATCTTGTACTCCTCTTTAGGAGTCACCCTGTATTATTTTCGCTTCGCTCGAAGCCCCAGGTCGCTCGACGCCCTAGAACTCTTTCAACAGACTCCATTAACCATTAACTTAGGCTTCCCGCGTGGCTGCATGACGCCACGCACTCGCCGTCCATTACCCATTAACTTAAGCTTCCCGCGCGGCTGCATGACGTCACAGTCTCCGTCTCCGTAACGCAACCGTCTCCGTCCCGCATAACGTTAGACCCAAAGCATAACGACGAAGTCGACAAGATCATTTGAAATGATAAAAACATCATTAGAAATGTGTGTAAACATGCACTAATGTACACATTAAAACTGTAAACAGTTATAATTTAGCATTTTGTAAAAAGTCCTAGCATAGTCTGACAAAAGGAGAGCTACATTTCACCAAAAAAAACCAGTACCGTACGTTAAAGTTTTTGCTTAGTTTTAGGAAAGAGTATGATGCTTTCAATAATTACTAATCTTGCAGAAAACCCAAGGAAACACATTTACTTAACAGAAAAGGAAAGATATCACACTTTGAGATGTACGGTGTATTTCGGTAACACCATCGAGTAGAACCTTCCAAAGCGCCTCCATTTGTTACCACCCGGTACAACCGCTGTCTCGATTATAATTAACGCATCACTGAACAGTGTCTACAATCCCTACGCTGTGCGCACTGTTCGGTTCCCCAAGTGTAGCTATCGATCATTGCAGAATATTTTCCCCTATCACAGTCAAACCAACCTAGAGCCTAACTCACCAGTCTTTGCCGCGACGCATTTCTGTTCCTATAAGGCATCCAACGTTTAGAATGAAGCATTGGTCTTATGGCGCGTTACGACAGGGTTGCCACTCCATGAGAGGAGGCAGTACAAAGCGCTTCGCGAACACTTTCCGCACATTCAGCGATTGTGCAGTGACGAAGACTTGAATAAAGTACTGTATAATAATACTAATAGTAGGCTAACATAACACATACAACGAGATTAAATTAACTATAACGTATGGTGAATGTGACATAAAGAAAACAATCAAAATAAAATAAATAAAGTACAAGCCCAAGGAAATGTGTGAAGTTTCGACTGCAGTTAAAGTTGAAGTACGTTATTAAAGAAAATACTCCTCATTGACTTACCTTTCATGATTTATACTTTCGTTGGGTTTACGGTTCTTAAAATAACTGAACACATAAATTACGACCTGTTTTTCCCTCCTTCTGAGCACTTGACCACGCTTTCTTTTCACAAAACTATCCATTGTTGTACGTGAAATACGTAAAATTCAACACGTTAAATCTAACAGAACTGCTGCACACACACTCAAGATAGACAGCCAAACTACTGAAATACAAGCTCGAATGGCACAGTAATAACGCTGTGAGTAGCAAGCTGCACCCCGCTGTCCTTCGAAACTTCATTTTTATAATCCGCGGTTAATGAACAGCCCGGCCAGTGTAAACAATTAAACCTACACTCTGGGTAGGCAGGTAGAAAACTTCTTCCAACATTCCTCTACAACTCTCAAACTGGCATGACATGGTTATCTTTAAAAATAAAAAAGTTGGCAGCATACGAACTTTTTCAATGCTGCTATGAGAATATTCAGAAGTTTTACCTACATGAAAATTGTAATATTGCCACTATAAAATATTTCAATAATCCATCATCAAGACGGCACATTTAGTTACACGTGTGTGAAAAATAGGCATCTCAAAGTCAATGCAACATGATATAAGATCGATTTTACTAAAAAAGGGACTCAGTTTATAGTTTAAAAAATGGATATCTAATATTTCTAGCATTTCTATCAAGTTTACGTAGTTCTAATATAGGACAAAAAAGATAGGCAAAACATAGTTCTACCTGAATATGCTGTTTTTCGACAGTGAAAAGTTTTCGACTGATATGGCAACAGTGGAGTGCTAGAAAATGACAGCGTCATACATGTCTCGCGTGCAACAGAAAGAGAGAATAATATCCCTATCTAACCAGTGCTTCATTCTAAACGTTGGATGCCCTATATACGCCTCCACTGAAACACGTGACACGCCCTGCCCCCCCCCCCCCCCCCCCCCCCCAAGTCCCGATGTAGCAACATCGTTCATTCTCTGCTTAGACTCGAGCGTAGGAACATAATGCTAACGCAAATGGAGAGAGAACTTCACTCATCCGCCTCGTTGTTGTGCAACGACTTGACAACATTACATTGGCTCGTGCACTCTTCAGCAGCTATACCAGACCCAAAACAACTGTGAATATGAGGGAGGAGCCAGATTCACGCACTCACCCACGCCAGCCAATTGCATAGCGCGGCGTTGCCTAGTTAACTGCGCACTCTGGGCTCGCTGTGCCGTACGAAATATTTATTTCTCTCCACGCACGAAAATCATTAAATATCCAATTATTTAGACGAACCTTTGTTACAGAGCTAAACATTTTGAAACTGACTGTCCAAACCCTGTGACGCTACGACCAGCCGTTCGGGAGATATCATCTGCCCTTGAACTAAAGGGATAATTAGAGTGAAGAATGGTTAGGTGTTGAAATATTTAGGTTCGCTGGGGAAGATAACGAAGAGTGACAGTATTGCTGTATCAATTCAGTAGTGGAGCTTAAAGAAGTTAGTGCCGTGAGCTGAAATTTTGAACTCATAACAATGTTCCTTAGCAAGCCGAGTGGCAGTCGAACAGCCAGGCAAGAAATATAATCTTCAGGGTATATGACCTTTTAAAGAATCTTTCGAATACAGAAGTACGTGAAAACACAAAATCTGATAACCTGTGTTGTTGTGGTGTCGGCAATCATGTTTTCTTTTTTTAAATTGAGTCCAATAAAACTCACTTCTTCACAGTCTTACCTCACGAGGCATAGAGTAACCGGTTCTAACCCTGAGACCAGAACTAAATGTATTGATTGAGCCGTGAATCGAATCTGGACATCATAGGTGACAGCAAGAGTTGTTGTTGTTGATGATGATTGTTTTAGGGGCTTTGCGACATCGTGGTCATGCAGCCCCGTGTATTTGGGTGTGTGTGGAATTTGTCTGATAACCTGTGACACTGTGATGTCTGTACTAGTGTGTATATTTGTAATTGAGGTAGGATTTGCGTAGGAAGCGGCCGTGGCCTTACGTTAGGTACCATCCCGGCATTTGCCTGGAGTAGAATTGCGAATCCACAGAAAAACCACTTCCATGATGGCTGAGGTACGAATCCAACCCACATATTCCCAGGTTTGCATCACGAGGCTGAGTGTACCCTGTTTCAGCCCTCAGGCCAGAATTACATTTCTTGGGAATCGTACCCGGGACTCCGCGGTGACAGCCAAGAATGGACAGCAGTGTGCTAGCCAGTAGCCTACACCACAAGGTGGTCTCCAATAAACAAAAACTTATCCCAACAAATTGTTTTCTCTGTTTCTATTACGTTATAAAGGGTTAACAAGCAATGTTACTCAGAATGGCTTGGGGCGTAGATTACGTCATGTGATATAATAACGTTGTAATTGTTGTTTCATTTGGGGGGCTTGGACATATTGGTACTTTAGCCCCGTGTACTTGTCTGAAAATCTGGGTTAATGTGGTGTCTGTATTAGAGTGTGTGTATTATTACTCTGGTGAGGATTGGGAAGGAGGCGGCCGTGGCCTTAAGTTAGGAACCATCCCGAATTCGCCTGGAGTAGAAATGAGAAACCACTTTCAGGATGGCTGAGGTAGGAATCTAACCCACTTATTCCCAGTTTTGTCTCGCGAGGTTGAGCGAACCCTGTTCCAGCCCTCAGACTAGAATTAAATAGCTTGGCAGAGCCGGGAATCGAACCCGGACCTCCTGGACGACAGCCAAGAATGCTGGTCGCTACACCAGTAGGTGCTCACTTGCACGGATAACGTTTGTGTGGCATCTTATATCTGCCTCATATCACATTGTGTGCAATCCGTTGTGAGGATAGATATTTGTAGGATTAGGTCCCCCAGCTCGTACATGCACTTGCCTTGTGTTCTGGGGGAAGGTCGTGTGTATACTGCGAGCATAGGGATGTGTCAACTCCCGGAAGTCTCACTGAGGCAACAGTGCTCAGCTGGACGCGCGTTACTGGGCGAGCCCATGTTCACAGTTGTTTTGGGTCTGGTATAGGAACAAGTTATTAATGATCGATGAGTAGCCTATTGTCCTCTTTCAAATAATTTTAAAATACCGTAACATAAAAAGTACACTACTGGACGTAGTATTATTGTGATTCATGTTTCTATATAGCCTATTCGGAAAATGCTGCCTTTCATCCTACTCGTAGGCCTTAGAAACCGCATTCTGTCAAACTTGATCCAGTGGCGCACGGATATTTCGTTTCGGTTTTAGAAGAGACTCTAGCAATTAGCCAAGCTAGTACAGTGATCGGTAACCATGCCTTCCCAGCCATGTCGCGGCCGAGACTGGTGTGTTGGGTTCTAATGCAACTCCAACTTGCTTCACAACAAATGCAGTGTTTTTCATGTAGTTCTAGGCTTCTAGCCTTTCCACGTCGGTCCTCTAACCCACTTCACCTTCTTCTTTTCTTTGCTAGCGACCAGTCATGGCAGGACTAAAGGACCAACCAAAATGAGCCTCGCAATTCAGTGTTATTTTCAAAATAATATACGTTCACTTTACAGTCATCACAATCTTTTGGAGATGCCCTGGTACACTGTAAAACCCACAAAGTCAATGTGGTTTTACTGTAATCAATTAGACTTTTCTCAATGTTCTTGGTACTTTTCAGGTGGCTTCGGCGGCGTAGTTGGTCGAATGCTGAGCCAGCCGAAGTCGTCAGATTTTTCAAGAGCGTCAAAAGACCCTCAGAATGCCTCCCTTCGGAAGGGAAGTAAAGCCAGCAGACCCATGTCATAGATTTATGGCATGTAAAAAAACCTTCCACTAACTACAATTGTGTGAATCTAAATTTGTAGGTTAGATCTGATTAATGCTCTATTAAGTTCCAAAGTTCGCCGTGAGGTGCCGGTTGCGGTGGCATCTAGAAGCCAAGTTCGCGGCTAGATCTCGTTGACGGTAGCATTTGGTGGCAAACGTAGGAACTACTTATATTGATCGTCTGCTGTCCTTACTTGAATTAAAAGCGGCTTCGTTGGCGTAGTTGGTAGCATGCTGAACTGCTGTGCCCAAGATAGCGGGTTCAAACCCGGCCGAAGTCTTCGGATTTTTTAAGAGCGTTAAAATCCTTCAGTATGCCTTCCTTCGGAGGGGAAGTAAAGCCGGCGGTTCCATGTCATAGATTTATGGCATATAAAAGATCCTTCCACAGACTAAACTTGTGTGGAGCGAAATTTCTAGGTTAGATTTCGTTGGAACGCTCTATCAGAGTTCCAACGTTCACCAATAGGTATCATGGACATCTGGTAATGAAAGTTGGAACTACTTGACATTGAACGGGACTTGTAGCTCACCCTCTGGGTGTCCGCTGGAAGCAGCTACAGACTCTGGCGAGCCGAACATGTCCTCGGACACTCCCGGCACGATAAATAAAACTTGAATTAAAAACAGATAACACACACTAATACAGCCATCACAATTATTATGACCGGTTATCAGACAGATTCTACACACACCCAACGTACACGGGGCTACATGACCGCGTTGTCACAGCCCCTAAACTGAGGAACCAACTAACCAACCATTGGTACTTTTCGATGGCCAAGGAATCTCCGGATAAAGTTGGTAAAACTTGACGTAAGTATTCTTCGTCGATTTCTTCAAAAATTACGTCTCCACGAGAAATAATCGCAGCTCTCTCTCTCTAGTCTATCGAATTACTGCCATCACACGTCTGACAAATTCAGATACACCTACTCAACTGCTGAACTGGGATGGATGGACTCTACCCTGGAGACTCAACTGTTGGTCAGCCGGTAGTACGCAGGCCGAGCCCGGCCTTGTCCTGACAGCCACGTTGTAGGCGCGAGCTCCGGTGAAAGTTGCGTAGCGCTAGGCAGTGACATCCTCATGCAAACCTAAATAATCAGCGTCCACAAGAGGGAAACTCTGGAAAATCCGCGAAATATAATTACACCAAATATTCGTGTGTACTTGACATTGGTTTCCGAACCAATCAACGTTGGACAAAATAAGAAGATGGACCGTTGTCAAGGTGACCATATACGTCACGGAGCAGGAGTGGGAGTTGGGATGACATATACCTATACGAGTGAGAAGACGACTTTTATTGTCAGGAATTTTGACTCTTTTATTTTGTCTGGAATGGACTTTTATTTGTAAAGTAGACTTTTACTTCTGGTCGCAAGACTTGGTATTCTGTCAGACTATCAGACAGATTCTACACACACCCAAAGTACACGGGGCTACATGACCGCGTTGTCTCAGCCGAGATGACTACTTTGAAATTTCAGCAGTCAGTCTCAAAGAGCATATGACCTCGTAGTTCCGCCCCTTAAAACAACAATAACAATAGTCTCAAAGAGCAATAGTAAGGAATTTCGGTTCGTTTGTAAGTTGAAGTCAACGGACTTAGAATTTTTCAGTCAAACAGACCTGAGACGTGGTTGTTCTCAGTGATGATTCAGGCCTGCTCGAAGCTGTTCCGACCAAGTTCTTTCTCTCACAACCTACATAGATGCAGGATATCAGCTAAAAAAGAAGACGTCTGTGGCCTTCTTGGATCTAAGATCAGCCTATGACACAGTCTGGAGACATGGATTGCTTTATAAATTCATTCAAGTCGTTCAATGTCGAAAAACCATCTCCATCATTGACAGTATGTTATCTGGAAGAACTTTCTTTGTTACAATGGGAAAGGATACTAGTGTTACCAAAACACTTAACAACGGTCTTCCACAAGGTTCAGTGCTCGCACCCCTTTTCTTTAATCTTTATATAGCAGATATGCCATGAACAAAATCAAGAGAATTTGATTTCGCTGATGATTGGGCTATAGCAGTGGTTCTAAACCCGTAGAAGTCTGCGGACCACTCAGCGTGAAATTGAATCATGTACAGATCCCCCTCCCTCTCCCCGTTCCCCCGCAATACACCTTATCAGTCGTAACCCTTCCCCAATAACACTTATTTTAAAGATATTTCAATTCAAAACCTGATAGTCATCGCCGCGAATACATTTGGACGATTCCCGTTCAACGCACATCGTTTTCGAAATCCCCATTTATTGGCCACTTTTTTATACGTGCTGGTGGACCCTTTTATCCCGCGGACCACTCTCGAGGCACTCACGGACCACCAGTTAAGAACCACTGGGCTATAGCAACACAACTGAAGAAGTCTTAACTTCTGGCCTAGACACTCGGACTAATTATTTCAAACAATGGAGATTAAAACCTAATACTATAAAGACAGAAGTATCATACTTCCTCTTGTGTAATAGATCATCCAATCGTGAACTGAGTGACAACTTTGAAGGAACTATACTCTGGCATAACATGCATCCAAAATACCTCGGAATCACACTACTGTCGACCAAAATATTATGTGCACTCGAGTTTGAAGATTGTTTGTGAAGTAACCAATCGACCTACATAAAATCCAGTAACATCATCATTTTCGTCGTTCTATTTTACGTTAGTTCATGTAGGTTTGGAATTTTTAATTTATATTTTTATATTTTTTATCGCAGTTGGAACACAAAAAGTGCCCGTTTTTTAAGCGTGTTTCAACCATGCGTCACATTTAAGAATTATTATCTCACAAACCCGTCATCAGATCGAGTCCAAATTTTAACACAATAGCCTATACATTGGAATGTTGTATAACTGGTTTATTAATTTCAAAATTTGGTGTGGCCATGAAACAAAGTTGTTCACATTTTTGTAAGGTAACTTTTTCTCGGCTTGGTGTCGTTGGAAAATGTAGTTCTTGGTCGCGTTGTAATCCTTATACATCAAAAAGGTATGCTATGTGACTGTGAAATACGTAAATTTATTCACGTATTTTATATCGGTTTGTATGTGCACGGGGAAATAAGACATGGTTCACCAGCTGGCCGCTCCGGGGAATGCTGTACAGCGTTGCTGAGATGGAGCCCATCACTTCCGAGCGAGGCGCGACACGACGCGCCCCTAGTCAACTCTCATTTTCTTCAGACCTTCGAGGCCTAGGGAGTCTGTCATGGCCTCTTTCTTCACTCACTACCCCATTTTTTTAAGGAGTCGAAATTCTTCCTTCTATAGCATAACTGTATGCCAACAGGAAAGAGGGCCTCGATGTTACACTCCTTAAAACATTCAACCCCACCACCACCTGTCCAAATGATGCAAAGTGTTATTAGATTTTTGCCACTCACAACCAGTGAGACATAGGTGATGTCAAAGGGGCTCTTAGCTGAGCCTAGTTGTGCGAGAATTCAATTTTCTTGTTTCCTATCCAATTTTCCTTCATACATATTCATTTGAGACCGTTTTCCTTTCAGTGTCCAATCTAGTCTGCAAGCCTCTAATTGTGACCAAGTCGCCTATTAGCAGTTAGCCGGTTAGAACTGCGGCCTCCTCCGATTCTACGCCTCTCACTTTGAAATCGATAAACACTGAATCTAACCTTCACCTCCTAGGTCTACCTCTGCTTTTCTTACCCTCTACAGAAGAACCCATTAACCTCTTAGGTAATCTCTCCTCCCCCATTTTCTACACATGACCCAAATATCTGAGTCGGTTCATACGAATATCTTCATCTAAAATGTTCATTTCTAACTTGGTCTTTATCTATACATTACGAGTACCTTCCTGCCATTGCTCCCATCTATTTGAACCAGCAATCATTCGTGCTACCCTCATGTCAGTTACCTCTAGGTCATGTATCAGCTAACCTGAATCTATCCAGCTCTCACTTACATAAAGCAAGGCCGGTCTAATTACTGAGTGGTGTAGGGAGAGTTTCGTCGCTACACTAACTTCTTTCTTACTGAATGCTGTACATTGCACCTGAGGACTCACTGCATTGGCTTTTCTACATCTCGACTCTTTATTTCCTTCACCAAACTACAAACCGCCGGCCCCGTGGTGTTGGGGTTGCACGCCTGCCTCTCACCCGAAGACCCCGGTTTCGATTCCCGGCTCCGTCAGGGATTTTAAAACTGGCGTAAGGGTTGGAACGGGGTGCACTCAGCCTCGTGAGGACAATTGAGTAGCTGTCTGACAGTGAGGCAGCGCCCCGATCATGAAAACCAAGATTAACAGCAGAAGGGACCCGATGCGCTGATCACGCGTCACCCCAATATCAGCAGACCAAATAGCTGGGCAGCGGTCGCTTGGTCGGCCTAGGCCCTTCATGGGCTGTATAGTGCCAGGGGTTGACTCTTTTTTTTTACTTATACTACCAACCCGAGAGAAGACATAGCCCAAGTAGGCTACTTAAAATGTTTCACCTGCTCCTATTTTGTTCCTGCCACCTGACATTCTATTTTCTTGCGTTTCTTTCCTACTGACATAACCTACGTCTTTGAAATCCTGATATTCATACCATACTTCCTACATTTCTGTTCAAGTTCAAACATGTTGGCTTCCAAGCTTTCGACGGGGTCCGTTGTACAACCAGGTCATCAGCATAGACCAGACCGATTACCTTGAAATCCACCCAACCAGTTTATGCCCTTCAACAAATGGTCCATATACTGTATAAAATAAACAGTAGTGGTTATAGCCTTGCCTCACTCCTGTAACAACCTTGAACCAAGAACTCATACTACCATCAACTCTCACTGCAGCCTGATTATCAACATTGCGTAGCATTTGCTCTATCGTACGCCTTCTCTCGATCTACAAAACACAACTATTCCTCTCGTAGCATTTCTAAATACACTGAAGAAAATGGAAATTGCAACACCATGAAGGCATTGGTCGTTTGTGTTGATTTTCAAGATATGGAACGATGCCATGTAGGTATGTAAACGATCAAAGTTTCAGACCCATTGGATTGTTGCTACAGGTCTCCCCACGTGATTGGTCGCGGAGGAATCAACTCCAGTATACGGACTCTGGTGTAGCGTAGTTGACTTGCGGTCTGTGCAGTGAAGTGTTCCCCGTCAAACATGCCTCGACGACAGAGAAGAGCACGCTATCAACAACTGTCGCCATTTGAGAGGGCTCAGATAATTGGGCTGTGTGAGGCTGGATTATCGCTAACGACTGTCGCTGCACGTGTTGGCCGACAGGCATCTACAGTACAACGTGTATGGCAGCAGTGGTCAAATGAAGGTACCCACACTCGTATACCTGGCACATGCCCAGCGCGACAGACAACTGTGAGAGAGGATCGCCGCATCATTCGGATGGCCCGGATGGAACCCCATGCAATAGCAGCGCAAATTCGAGCAGCTGTGGCACCCCACGTTACACAACAAACAGTTGGTAATCGCCTGCGTGCAGTTGGCTTACGATCCCGTGCCCCTGCAGAAGGTGTTCCATTGACCCCACAACAGCGACGTGTAAGGCTGGTCTGGTGTCGAGAACGATCGACGTGGGTCGTCTTAGTGATGAATCGCGATTCTGTCTTGCCCGCAGTGATCGCCAGAATCGTGTGCGCCGACGTACCGGGGAGAGGGGCCGCCCAGACCTTATTGTCGAGAGGCACACAGGGCCAACACCAAGCATTGTGGTCTGGGGAGCTATTGGCTTTAATGTGAAATCACAATTAGTGCTTGTTGAGGGCACTATGACTGATCGACAGTACGTTGATAGGGTACTCAATCCTGTGGTTGTCCCTATGATGGCGAACATTGCTAATGGGATGTTTCAGCAGGACAATGCCCGGGTTCACACTGCACGCATCTCCAGGGAAGCTCTCCACGACATCACAACCTTAGAATGGCCCGCCAGATCCACGGACCTCAGTCGTATTGAGCATGCATGGGATATGATGGGTCGACAACTGGCCAACCGTCCTCAGCCACCCACAACTCTGGAACAACTGACCCGTGCAGTGCAGCAAGCATAGGCCACAAATCCTCAGGAAGCGATCAAGGACCTTATTGACTCCATGCCTCGACGAATTCATCAATGTATTGCAGCTCGTGGTGGGCACATCCTGTATTGATTGTTGTCCAAACTTGCGGTCAGAGGGACCTGAAAGTGTAATCATTGAATCACAACCGAACACTCGTCCTGCATGTTCAACTGCAGCAATGTAGCACCACTCCTTCTGGGTGTTGCAATTTCCAATTTCTTCAGTGTAACTTGGCACATACTAAAAATTTGTCCTTGACATCCTTGTGGTCTAAAGCCACACTGGTTTTCATCCATCTTACTCTCAGTCAATGATCGAACTCTCCTTTCTACAATGTCTGAGTACACTTTGCCAGGGACCCAGTCAGATGGTACACTTCCTGAAACCCATGCCAATTCGATTATCCTATGCAACCATTTCAGCAGGGCTGAAATGGTTCGGTCATCTCATAAGAATGGACACACAAAGAACAGCTAGAATGTGGTTTCAGAAAGAACTGAAAGGCAAGAGACCAAGAGGTTGACCGAGGAAGAAATGGATCGACCAGGTTAGAAATTATCTTGCAGGGAGAGGTCTGAATGTAGGCTACAGCAAATCATGGAGGAGGATACATTCTTGGAAAGAACTAAATGGAGAGCGCTCATTCACCGCACCCGGGAAACTGGAGCCGGGTCATGATGATGATGATTCCCACTATACTTTACCATTTCTGGCCTAATTTCATCTACCCTTGCCACTTAGTGACACTGTAGTTTATTTATCACCCTCTCTACTTCATCAACCGTGACCCTGTTCCCGTCCTCATTCTCCCCCTGCATAATCTCAAAATCTGCCAAATTGCCAGACAAGTCTCCATAAACATTTCAGAATATGTCCAAGATGCCCACACCTATAGACCTCGTGTGAATGAACGTTGCTGCGCTCTAGTGGCAAGCCGCTGAAATATTCTGTAGGACTTGTGTGTGAGTGGAGCAACGTGATTAGATCATGTTGCGGAAAGATTTCAAATTCAAGATGGTAGAAGTTCTACAGAGAGTAGAGCAAATCGTTCTGTAGTTGAATGTAACTACACATACAGAAATATCCACCTGGAACGTAATTCTTCGTATTCGAAAAAAAAAAAATAGTACATCCGTAGAAGGAACGCCTCCTTAATTGTGGTATTTGTAGTCAGCATTTTTATAAATAGAACACCGACAAGAGGCCCTGACACACCCAGGCACTGTCTTATATGATGCCAAACTAATCAGATCAGCGTGAACATTTCAGAATATGTCCAAGATGCCCACACCTATAGACCTCGTGTGAATGAACGTTGCTGCGCAGATTAACTGCGCGAAGAGAGGTTGAAATGAAAGATGACAGAGAGTAGCCCAGCACAAGTGGAAGTCCCGTGGTCACCAACCCACGCCCTACTATTTGTGAGCCGCTTGGAAGATTCACTGTTTCATGAAAATGAGGGATGTGAGGAAGTGTGTTTAAATATGGATTATTATGTAACGCGAGTAGCCTATATCGACAAATGTCATGACCATATATAGTGATAAGACTGAGGTGAGCTTCATGTCACCACCAAAGCTAACATTTGCACATGTTATCATCAATCACACCATGAATGAAGACACCCAATCTCCATAAGAGTGAGATAGTCCTGACCTAGCAATATTCTTCCCGGGTTGCAGTAGCATCAAGGTTGATTTTTTAGAAATCCAGCTCCCCAACGCAGTAATCGTGCAATAAACAACTCCTTAGGTGGCCTGCTCATTATTTGTGCCCATGTACTTGCGTGTGTGTAGAAATTGTTTAAAAGCCTATGTTACTAGGAATCATCCCGGTATTTTCGTAGGGAAGCCAAGAAAAACAATTCGGCCTATAGGATACCTGAGATGGGAATTGAACCATCCTCCTCCCAGTTTTATTTTGTTTTTTATTGCAGTCAAACGGCCGCACATGTAGGCTCACAAGTCTGAGTATACCGTGTTCTAACCCTCAGACCCTTTCGTTTACAATATTCCACGGCAACGTTCTTAGGTGTCTCCCATTGTTGCAGGAAGGAGTACTTCAAATAATATCTCTCGTAATGTGTTTAAAACATTTTGAAACCTACAAAGGATAAAATTTTGTAAGACATGGTTTACATCCACTCTCAGGGGATTGAGACTTCTTATTGCAATTAATCTGTAAAATTAATATTTAAACAAGATGTTCAGTAAAGAACATATAGCCTACTTTCTCCTAAATGCATGGGTATTGTTATAACTCTTTGTCCTTTTCAAGGAGTATGATTGAATGTTGGTTGTAGTAGCTTGTTGAAATACAACGTGCTATAGGGATATTAAACATGAATATGAGGTGCCCTTTGCTAGTGCTACCTCTGTACCAAATTTCGTTCAATTCGGTTTCGCCGTGTTTGAATTGATAGGGGGAATCGATTTGCACACATACTTGGCCACCATCTGCAAACTATTGGGCTGATGTTCTTGCAGTTTGGTCAGAATATGTTTCCCACATAAAGATATGGTGTTGCAAAATTTGGTAGAGACTAGATTATTAGGTTGGTCGTAATTACATTTTAGCTTTTAACATTTGGGTGGCCGCGATTACGTTTCCGTCAAGATAGCGGTGATATAAAACATGACACTGAGGTGCCTCTTGCTAGTGCTACCTCTGTACCAAATTTCGTTCATTCGGTTCCACCGTGTTCGAATTAATAGGGGGAATCAATTTTGACATAAAGATGGCCGCCATCCGCAAACTATTAGGCTAATGACCTATTAGATTGGTCAAAGGATGCTCCCTCCATAAAGGTATGTTGTTGCAAAGTTTGGTAGAGATCGAATGGTTATGTTAGTCGTAATTTGATTTAAGCTTTAAACATTTGTGTGGCCGCTATTACGTTTCTGTCAATATGGCGGCGATATTAATCATGACACTGAGATGCCCTTTGCTAGTGCTATCTCTGTACCAAGTTTCGTTCCATTCTGTTTCACCGTGTTTGAATTAATAGGGGGAATCGTTTCTGACACAAAGATGGCCGCCATCCGCAAACTATTAGGCGAATGACCTATTAGATTGGTCAAAGGATGCTCCCTCCATAAAGGTATGTAGTTGCAAAATTTGGTTGAGATCGGATGATTAGGTTAATCGTAATTTGATTTAAGCTTTGAACATTCGTGTGGCCGCCATTACGTTTCAGTCAAGACGGCGGCGATATAAAACATGACACTGAGGTGCCCTTTGCTAGTGCTACCTCTGTACCTAATTTCGTTCCATTAGGTTCCTCCGTGTTCGAATTAATAGGGGGAATCAATTTTGACATAAAGATGGCCGCCATCCGCAAACTATTAGGCTAATAATCTATTAGATTGGTCAAAGGATGCTCCCTCCAAAAAGGTATGTTGTTGCAAAGTTTGGTAGAGATCGGATGGTTATGTTAGTCGTAATTTAACTTAAGCTTTGAACATTTGTGTGGCCGCCATTACGTTTCTGTCAATATGGCGGCGATATAAAACATGACACTGAGATGCCCTTTGCTAGTGCTACCTCTGCACCAAATTTCGTTCCATTCGGTTTCACCGTGTTTGAATTAATAGGGGGAATTGATTTTCACACAAAGATGGCCGCCATTCGCAAACTATTAGGCTAATGACCTATTCATTTGGTCAAAGGATGCTTCCTCTATAAGGGTATGTTGTTGCAAAATTTGGTAGAGATCGGATGATTAGGTTGATCGTAATTTGATTTAAGCTTTGAACATTTGTGTGGCCGCCATTACGTTTCCGTCAAGATGGCGGCGATATAAAACATGACACTGAGGTGCCTTTTGTTAGTACTACCTCTGTACCAAATTTCGTTCCATTCGGTTGCACCGTGTTCGAATTAATAGGGGGAATCGATTTTCACACAAAGATGGCCGCCATCCGCAAACTATTACTCTGATGACCTATTAGTTTGGTCAAAGGATGCTCCCCCCATAAAGGTATCTTGTTGCAAAATTTGGTAGAGATCGGATGATTAGGTTAGTCGTAATTTGATTTAAGCTTTGAACATTTGTGTGGCCGCCATTACGTTTCCGTCAAGATGGCGGCGATATAAAACATGACACTGAGGTGCCTTTCGTTAGTACTACTTCCGTACCAAATTTCGTTCCATTCGGTTGCACCGTGTTCGAATTAATAGGGGGAATCGATTTTCACTCAAAGATGGCCGCCATCCGTAAACTATTTCGCTGATGACCTATTGGTTTGGTCAAAGGATGCTCCCCCCCATAAAGGTATGTTGTTGCAAAATTTGGTAGAGATCAGATGATTAGGTTAGTCGTAATTTGATTTAAGCTTTGAACATTTGTGAGGCCGCCATTACGTTTCCGTCAAGATGGCGGCGATATAAAACATGACACTGAGGTGTCCTTTGCTAGTGCTACCTTTGTACCAAATTTCGTTCAATTCGCATTCACCGTGTTCGAATTGATAGGGGGGGACAGACATTCAGAGTACACACACTCACACACACACAGACACACACAGACACACACACAGACTCACACACACGCATACACACACACAGACAGACACACTTTTTTTCGCCCTGTGTTGATCTCATAAGTCTACTTTCATTTTTTGCAAAAATCGAAAGTAGGCTAAAAATGGGAAATAGACAAGTAAAGTTGTGCGTTGATAATACTATTCTAAATGAATAGGTATGAGTAACAGTGCAAAATGTAAGGCACTGCAACTCAAATATAACAGCATGAGATGGTTGATTAATGCTAGTACATTTCACCCTTAAATAACGTATTTTACTCTCCTACTCGGTTCTCCAGCACGAGCCATCACACACACACTACTCCTACGGACTCAGTGAGCGAGTTGCCGCTAGGGGCACTAGCAGCTAAAATATCGCCATTCGCACGAGGTCTAATAGACCTAATAGTAACTGGTATCTTGACTGTCAGGATCGCTTATTACGCCACTCAGCCGTTGCCCATGGTTCACGAACTAGAAGGCAACTATACCATGAATTTTCCTTCATTCCAAGATTATTCGAACAATTATTTTGCTCTCATTAAATGAATTATTACCGATTCTCTAGTGGTGCAGGAAACATCTTATATATTAAAATAGTTTTCAAAAAATTTCACCTTTTACTAATACTGAAATATCTCGGGAAGTATTTGCGCTACGACGACGTTTGTTGTCTTAAAATGTAATGCCTGTCACGCACCCTCGATTGATACCCACCTTAGTTGATTATATCATCCGTGTATTAAAATAATTGCGAATATTACTTCCTCCAAGGTCACACGAAAATAGAATCGAATGACTTGACGGACATATTGTCGCCAGGCGACAACGACTAACACTGTATCATGATATTCAACGCCACCCCAATAATAAATCTAACTTTATATTAACAGAGATCAAATCTCCTTGGGAACTTAAAGCATTCACTTAAAAATCTTCTAAAGCCTGTATCACACGACACTCGCTAGCATGGAAGCTTCTACCAGTACGGGTATACACGCGTCTATTACCGTGTGATTTGTACCTTCCATACTAGGTTCTGCCTTCCATAGTAGCTTCCATACAACTCACGAAATTGAACAGGTGCTATTTTTCCTGGCAGTTTGTATGGAAGTTTGAGTACAACAACCAATCGGATTGCTTTTCTCATTCTAGTAGAGATCTTAGCGACAACATAAACAAATTTATTTGTTATGTAGGTAGGCCCTCGAATAAATATATCTGACGAAACTATATTTTCTCTAAACAGCGTCTGTGTGAAAAGCGCTTGCTATATCCAGTGAATACAGAATGTGTCATAATATTAATCTGGGATACATTTTGAACTATTTAAGTAGTATCCGTCCATGGTTTTAAACAGTATTTGTTGAGGTTAGCTAAAAAATTAATTTTGTTATCTATGGAAGTTGGCAACCCTCTGCTCTTTGGTTTTTAAAAATAAAATCTACACGGCGGCGGTCGCGTTACGTAAAAATAAGTGTATGTTGTGTCTGTTTTATTTATTCAATCGAACAATATAATAGAATCTAATAGAAGTTATCTAAAAATATAAAAGAATATGATTACTTCAACAGTATTTAGGTAAAATAGAATTTTTATTGAGTGAAAACATGTTTCCTATCGTCCTCGTAGATCATGTAGACAAAACTAAGTTGCAATATTGTTGTACGACGTGAGGAGGATATAATAAAATAATTAAAAAGAAGTAAAAATATTCTCCGTTGGATAGCCTTGCACCCGGGATCTTCAAAACACCAAGCGGGCGCGATACCACTTGTACACTTTTCCAACAGATTTCATATCGTTTTGTTACGCTTCTTATTAGCGCGTGAGGTTAAATATCCAATTATTATAGTTAGATCTTAAATATTGATTGGAATGCATTCATTCAGTACCAGGCACGTTTTCAAATGTACTTAAAGCAAGTTTCATGTCCATTTTGCGTTAATAATGCGAATCGACTGTAAATTTTACCCCCAAACGACAAACGTCCTCCATGTTTTATTTCTTACAACTTGGCGCACGAAATGCTAGCGTGTGGTACACTTCAGCCATAAAAGCAGGTGTACGGGCGAGGATGAACAGAATCATACAGGATTTTATACCAGCGATCAGAACAGCTTCCATGCTAGCGAGTGTCGTGTGATACGGGCATGCGCGGTTTGAAACTAACTTCTACCTGCTCCACTCTGGCGCTAATGTCGCATGTATCCATACATGATATCGTTAACTTCTACCTGTTCCACTCGGGCGCTAATGTCGCATGTATACATACAATAAGCAGAACAGGATTCTGTGCACTTAATTTAATTAAAACTTCTAAAAGAATGGATTACTTTGAGACTGAAAAGCTCATGCACAATCAGCAGCCATTTTGCTAATGACACTGTCATATCAACATCTCTTTGAATGACAACAAATACTGTTGACTTTCTTCAAAGTCCTGCGGCGATCAAGAAGTTGCGACGGGGGCAGGATTGTGATGTCTGGGAGCCTCTAGTGATAACTTGGCACGTAGGCGGTAGATGTGTGATCGGTCGTCTTGCTTAGGGTTGTGGCTGTAGAGCAATTCGGCCGCTGCAACTACGACTGAGCAGTCCTATTTAGGGTCCACACTGCTCACCCCACATGGGGAAGGGGCTAGAAAAGGTGCCCTAAACATAGTCAGCCACTTATACTACCGATTGGATAGCCGCGTCCAAAGGTGTCACCTCCATGCGGTCGAAAATGTATAAGTAACAAATTTTATTTTGCAACCTGGAATGTAAGAACACTCACTGATGACCCCGCAAATGAGGGACCTGAAAGGAGAACAGCTATTGTGGGTAGAGAGCTACGGAGATATGACATTGACATAGCAGCACTTCAGGAGACCCGTCTTACTGAGGAAGGTCAGTTGAATGAGCAAGGTGCAGGGTACAGCTTCTTTTGGAAGGTGAAGGAAGTTTGATAATAATTGTGAAGAATATACTCTGGTGGACTGTAATTTATAGTGCTGGGATTTCAAATCACTGGACTTCTGTGGAACATTTATACTAATTATATTATATTACACCGTTATATACAATACATGTTGATACATTAATACACTGTCACTCGTTCGATATAGTCTTCCGAGTTTGCATAGCAGCAGGTCTGCAGCACCTTTCACCCGTGGTGACTTGTTTGAGCACAATAGTGGCACTGTCGAAAGAATGTACGGTACTTTGGGAGCGGGTGAGGCAGGTAGCAAGCCCACCCCTCCCGACCAGTGGAAATAACGGGACTCACTACAACGGCAAGGCGAGGCCTGTCGCAGTTTCAGTGCTTGTTCCTAAACATGCCGCCCGCCAAAAAAGAGTTTAACACTTTTTTCCAGAAACAGTCACCTGAAATATAACACCAACAAACAAACGAACACAAAGCAATGAACATAGTTAGTTAGTCAAAACAACACCTTCACAAATGCCGTTGTCTGGCATGGGAAGTGGGCAAAGTTTTGTAATGGGTCTCTTGAATGTACCGGAAGAGGTACGTATAGTGGCAACACGTACGAGCCCATCAGCTCCAGGGTGGACCTGATCAACCACTGCAAGCTTCCAGCACAGTGGGGGAAGTTTGTCTTCTTTCACGATCACCAGCGTGCCTGCCTGGACGTTGCGCCCTTCCTTCTTCCATTTTCCTCTCTGTTGTAGATGGGACAAGTAGTCGGTTGACCACGCCTTCCAGAATCCTTGGAACTGTCTTTGGATTTGCTGCCATCTGGAAAGCAAGCTTACACGCACATTACTCAGATCTGGTTGGGGTAGTGCTGTGATTGGTCGGCCAATGAGAAAGTGACTAGGGGTAAGGACAACTAGGTCGTCGGGATCATCGGATGCTGGGACTAGAGGCCTCGAATTGAGACATCCTTCGATCTGGGTTGTGAGTGTGGACAATTCCTCGAAGGTAAGGTATGCGGTGCCCATCACTCGCCGAAGATGGTGTTTAAAAGATTTGACACCTGCCTCCCATATTCCTCCAAAGTGCGGAGCTTGAGGAGGAATAAAATGCCACTGAATTCCTTCACTGCTTGCAAAGGTTGATAGATCACGTTGATGCTGTCCCTCGTTGAACAATCTTCTTATCTCCTCCAGTTCCCTATTGGCTCCAACGAAATTTCTGCCGTTATCAGAAAACACATGGGCTGGCCTGCCTCTACGGGATATGAAACGCCTTAGAGAAGCAATGAAGGCCTGGGTAGTCATACTGCTTACAATCTCTAGATGCACTGCCCTAGTAGAAAGGCATACGAAGAGGGCTACATAACACTTGATTTTGGATCTGGTTTTGCGAGAGCCTGCCTTTATGTAGAATGGTCCCGCGTAGTCGATTCCGCAGTGTATAAATGGATTGACTGGAGTTACTCTGTAATTCGGCAGTTGACCCATTAGTTGTTCAGCGTTTTTTGCCTTAAGTTTGTGGCAGATAATACAAAAATGAATGATGTGACGAATCGTACTCTTGCCATTAGGTATCCAGTACTGCTCACGTAGCGACGACAGTAGTAGTTGACATCCAGCATGAAGCAGGCGTAGATGTTCATTTTCAATGATCAGTTTAGTTAGGTGATGCCTTGGCGGTAAAATTATCTGATGTTTCTGGTTAAACGGAAGATCAGATTGTTGTAGTCGACCACCTACTCGAAGGAGTTTTTGGTCACAGAGGAAAGGATTCAGAGGTAGTAACTTGCTTCCTTTACTAATGGCCCTTGTCATCCGAAGATCGTTAATTTCTGGACCATATTCTGAAGCTTGGGCTATTTTGATGCATGCATGTAATGCAACACGCAGTTCTTCGAACTCCAACTCACCCGTTTTTCTTTGAATGCGAGGATGTCTGGCATTTGCGGCAAATCTGATACAATATGCCGTTACTCTCGTGAGACGCGTTAACTTGGAGAATCGCTTCATGAAATCATCTTGAGGTTGAGCTGCTATCAGGCTAACAACAGGTTTTTTCTGTTCTGGGACGTCCTGAGGTATTATTAAAGGGGCTGATGTAGGCCAGGATGCCGAATGCTTCATAAGCCACGACGGTCCGTTCCACCACATGGCGTTGGAAATGAGAGTTTTTGGAGTCACCCCCCGAGAAATCATGTCAGCAGGGTTATCAGCTGAGGCAACGTGTTTCCAGTCCCTAATCGATGTGGTTTGCTGAATTTCCGCAACTCGATTGGCAATGAACGTCTTCCAGCGGTTGGGAGACGCTGCAATCCAGGCAAGAACTATTGTGGAATCTGTCCAGAGATGAACGCTAGTGACATTCAGGTTTAGGATTGAGTTGACCTTCTTAATCAGCCGAGATAAAAGTAGGGCTCCACACAACTCGAGGCGGGGTAGAGAAACGCGCTTCAATGGTGCAACTCTGGATTTAGCACTCAACAGTTTCGTAACGCAGTCTCCATCTTGAGTTTCAGATCTAAGATAAATGCAACAACCATATCCCTTCTCAGATGCATCCGAAAAGCCATGTAGTTGTATGTTCAACGGAGTTCCCCTTGCCAATACAAGTCTGTCGATCCGAATTTGGTTGAGAAGTGGAAGTTCGCCGCACAACTTCTGCCAACGATAAAGTAGCTCTGGTGGTAAAATTTCATCCCACCCTAGACGTAGCTGCCACAGTTGCTGTAAGAAGAACTTGCAGGAGATGATGATTGGATTCACTAGCCCAAGTGGGTCGTAGATTGAAGCTATGGTTGATAGTACCTTCCGTTTTGTTACTGGGTTGCGTAGTTGTAAGTTGCCGTTTACGATTTGCAGTTGGTCACTAGCAGGATGCCAAAGCAAGCCTAAAGTCTTAATGTTTTCCCCATTATCTAGTTGAAGTGGGAGCTGGGTTTCTCGCCACTCCGAAGGAACTGCTTCAAGTAGTCGGGGATGATTCGAACACCATTTTCGTAGCTGGAACTCTCCAGTTTGTAGAAGGTTGATGAGTTGAGTTTGAGTGTCTAACGCGTCCTCGACGGTCGCACTTCCAGACATACAGTCATCAATGTAGAAGTCTCTCTGTAAAATCTTCGCTGCTTCAGGAAAGCTGTCTGATTCTTCCATAGCGAGCTGTTGGAGGCATCTAGTGGCGAGGAAGGGTGCTGACGCTGTGCCGTAGGTGACGGTGTTGAGCTGGTAATGTTTTACAGGATCTTCTGGGGATGATCGCCACACGATTCTCTGAAGACTGCGGTCATGAATATCAATCCTTATCTGCCGGTACATCTGTCGAATGTCTGCCGTAAAGCATATTTGGTGAGTGCGAAATCTGGTGATAATGGACCATATATCTTGCTGGATTGTCGGACCAACCCTGAGGATATCATTGAGTGACCGTCCGGTGGTAGTACTGGCGGAGGCATCGAATACAACCCTGGTTTTTGTAGTTGAACTTGACTCCTTGAACACTGGATAATGGGGCATGAAGTAGCTCTGTTCCTCCTTATCAGACGCCGTGGTTATAGGCTCCATATGCCCTAGAGTCTCGTACTCTTCTAAAAAGCTGACGTAATCCCCCTTCAACTGAGGGTTTCTTTCAAGGCGTCTTTCGCGATTGTGAAACCGTGACGTAGCCATTGTTATTGAGTTTCCAAGTTCTGATGGTTTTCCACAGAGTGGGAGTCGTACCGTGAATCTACCTTCTGCATCCCGCCTGACTGTGTCAACAAAATGCCTTTCACACTCGATTTCATCATTCGATTTGATTGGTTGAGTGATCTCTTCTAATTCCCAGAATCGTTGAAGTTGCTGGTCGAGTGAATAGTCATTCATAGTGAAGAACGACTGTACAGGTGGTGAACCCGGACCGCTCGCCTTATCCATTTGAAACTGTCCCGCTACAATCCAACCGAACTCCGTGTTTTGAAGAACTGGATAGGGTCCGCTCCTCGTGCGTCTTTCAGGCCTAAGAAGATCAAAAAATATCTCTGCCCCGATTAACATATCAATCTGACCTGGTTGGTTGAAGCTGGGGTCAGCTAAGGTCAGTTCTTCGGGAATTTGCCAGTCTTGATAGTTAATGTATGATCCTGGCAATTCAGCTGAAATTCGTGACAATACAGCACAATTAATGACTACTTGATAGTTGCTAGTAATGGAATGCACCTCTATGTTTGCACTATGATGCGACTCTGCGTCGATACTACTTATACCCTGGATTGGAATTCTATTCCGTACCTTCTTTAAGTTCAGTCGTTGTGTGCAGGCAGTCGTGATGAAGTGTGCTTGACTGCCCGAGTCTAGTAGGACTCGGCAAGTCTGAAGTTGGCCCTCCCCATCACGCACTTTTACTAATGCAGTCGAGAGCAATATATGAGTATGCGGTTTAATTTTCAGTGAGCAATAGGACGCTGTGTCGGCACGTTGTTGCGTAACAATAGAGTTGTTGGGTCTTGCCTGTTGCCTATCATGCGTGTTATCAGGCGGCCGTGGGGTAGGAGAACGACCAGTTCCTCGGTTGCGGTGAAGTAGTGTGTGATGCTTCAAACCACAAGAATAGCAAGAACCTGAAGAACAATCACCAACAATGTGACCATGTCTCAAACAATTTGTACACAATTTATGCTGTTTGGCAAATTCTGTTCGTTGTGCAACACTAACACTGGAAAAGTCTTGACATTTATAAAGAGGGTGCATGCCAGTACAAAATAAACAATTATTGTTACTTGAAACATACACTTGTCTGACTTGGTTCGTGAGCTTCTTTCTAGTGATGTTTTGAGTGGTAGAATTGACAACTGGGGTAGGAATTCGGTTACCATTGATTAGTTCTAGGGCTTGACATCTGTCCTCTAAAAATTTACTTAGCACTTCCAGTCTTGGGAATTGTGAATTTGATGACGTCAGCTCCCACTGTTTTCTGCTGACGTCATCAGTCTTTTCAAGAATTAATTGCGCTAGAAGGATTTCGTGAAGAGGGATTTCAAGTTCAAGTGCTTCAAGTGCATTTAAGTTACTTGATACCTGATTTAGAAGTGCTCGTAACTCTGTGGGTGATTCATTGTGTACACGTGGAAGGTTCAGCAAGTTGTTGATGTGTGCTGTGGCAATTAATCTAGGATTATTGTATCTCTGACAGACAGTTTGCCAAGCAATTTTAAAATTAGGACCTGTTATGGGAAGGTTCTTAATCTGGCCATGTGCTTCACCCGTTAATGAAGATAACAAATAGTGGTATCGTTGTATATCGTCAATTGCTTGATTGTTTATTACCAGGCTAGTAAATGTGTCACAAAAATGACGGAATTCAGTGACCTGTCCCCCGAAGGAAGGTAGTTTAATTGTAGGAAGTGTCAGCTCTCTCTTGCCGGAACTAGACTGACCATCACTTTTAGTACTCGAAGGATTGTTCTGTTTTGACCGTAACTCTACGCTATCTTCAATTAACGTGGTCATTTTATCAACGAGATCATAATACATAGTCTCAAAAGTATTCCTATCTTCACTGTGGTCCTCGGATTCGTCTTCTAATTCTAATCTCTCCTGCGCGTCTTCATACTTCTGCCTTAATTTTGGTAGATCGTCTAACCTTGCCTTTATTGCGTTAATACTTGACCCTGGTTGGAAACTCTTGACGAAGTTATGTAAACGAGTAATATTTGCCTTTACGAGGCCCCTAGTCTTTACGAGAAGTGCTTTCAATTTAGGATCCATTATGGGAATAAAATACAGGAATACAGGTAACCAGAAATGAGTATGTACTTACCGAAGCTGCTTAAAGTTGAATTCCTTCCATGTGTAATGTCTCGAGGTTCAATATGCACCACTGCGCGCTGTAGTTAATACGAATCATCGAAGAAACACACGATTACCGCTCATACTTCGCGTTGAGGCTACCTTAACAATGCACAACGCGAGGCATCGATATGAAATAATGATGCACGAGCTCATAACACACGTCCGTTGTTCCACAGAAATCTGGCCGGTAGGACCATGAAGGGAGTTTGATAATAATTGTGAAGAATATACTCTGGTGGACTGTAATTTATAGTGCTGGGATTTCAAATCACTGGACTTCTGTGGAACATTTATACTAATTATATTATATTACACCGTTATATACAATACATGTTGATACATTAATACACTGTCACTCGTTCGATATAGTCTTCCGAGTTTGCATAGCAGCAGGTCTGCAGCACCTTTCACCCGTGGTGACTTGTTTGAGCACAATAGTGGCACTGTCGAAAGAATGTACGGTACTTTGGGAGCGGGTGAGGCAGGTAGCAAGCCCACCCCTCCCGACCAGTGGAAATAACGGGACTCACTACAACGGCAAGGCGAGGCCTGTCGCAGTTTCAGTGCTTGTTCCTAAACAGAAGGGTAAACGTGAGGACGAACACAGAATACATGGAGTTGGCTTTGCCATTAAGAGCAAGCTTCTCAAGGATCTGTCAGAGCTTCCAACTGGGTATAATGAACGCCTCATGACACTAAGACTTCGGTTATATAACAACCAGCATGCCAAGGTGATCAGCGCATACGCCCCCACACTAGATGCTGATGATGACATTAAGGAAAGGTTCTATTCAGATCTGGATACCGTCCTATCAAACACCAACCGTGAAGATAGGATCATCTTACTCAGAGATTTTAACGCTAGAGTGGGCAGGGACTACAATGTTTGGAATGGTGGCATTGGTAAGGAGGGAGTTGGGAGCGAAAACTCCAATGGTATCAGACAGCTCTCCAGACGCACTGAACATGAATTGGTAATCACCAATACTATCTTTCGCCAAAAGAATCGCTTTAAAACATCATGGCAGCACCCTAGATCGAAGCACTGGCATCTTATTGACTATGTGATTGTATGCAAGAAAGATTTACGAGATGTTCTTATCACCAAAGCAATGACAGGAGCCGATGACTGTTGGACAGATCACCGGCTTATCAGATCAGTTATGCGTATACCATTATCCACACAGAGGAGGAAGCAACAGAAGAGCTGTAGGCATATTTTTGATACCGAGAAGTTTGGTAAGTCAGAGCATATCTCCCAATATAAAGAGTTGCTTAGCCAGACACTGCCACAGGAATACCATCCAGATGTAACACTGCACTGGGAGAGTCTGAAGACCGCTATTCAGAATGCTTGCAAGGAAACGCTGGGATATAAGACCAGGAAACATCAAGACTGGTTTGATGAAAATGATGAAGAAATTGAAGCATTAATCTCAGAAAAGAGAAAAGCCTTGCAAACTTGGAGAAAAGATATGAACTCCCGTACTAAGAAAGAAGCATTTTGTCTTGCGAAGGCAAATGTCCAAAGAGGAACTCGTGCGCTCAAAAATGCATGGTGGACATCCAAAGCTAAAGAACTGCAATATCTAGCCGACAAAGATTCGCGACAGTTCTTCCAAGCCACGAAAGCGATTTATGGCCCCTCCACGTTTGGTAGAAATCCACTTTGGTCCAGTGACAAAAGTACACTTCTAAAAGATCAATACTCCATCATGAATAGGTGGAAGGAGCATTTTGAAGACCTCTTGAACCAGGACTCAGTTATTGATGAGCAGGTGTATGATATATTACAACAAGCACCCATCAAGGAAGAACTCGGTACCCTGCCAACACTAGATGAGGTTCAGTGTGCTATTAATCAAGCAAAGCGACACAAAGCCACTGGATGTGATGGAATACCGGCGGAAGCTCTCAAAGAAGGAGGTGAGGAACTCATAAGCCACATACATGATCTTATCATTAAAATTTGGAGAACTGAAAAAATGCCTGCTGATTTCAGAGATAGTCTGATAGTTCCCATATTTAAGAAAGGTGATCGTGCAGACTGCAACAACTATCGTGGTATATCTTTGTTATCATGTCTTGGAAAGCTTATTGCACGTATTTTGGCGAATCGTATTCTATCCCTGCTGGAGAAAATACTCCCAGAGAGCCAATGTGGTTTCAGGCCTTCTAGAGGAACTGCAGATATGATATTCACTGTTCGTCAGCTTCAGGAGAAATGTAGAGAGCAAAATAGACCTCTTTATATTGCCTTTATAGACCTCAGTAAGGCATTTGACTCGGTAAACCGTGAAGCCTTGTGGAAGATTTTAGCATTGTATGCTTTTCCACTGAAATTTATTACCATCTTAAGACTACTCCACACTGATATGAAGGCAAATGTCATTGGTAACGACTCTATTGGAGAACCATGTCATATAAATACCGGCGTTAAACAAGGCTGTGTGATTGCCCCTACATTGTTTTCTCTGTACGTTGCCACTGTCATGCAGTTAGTCAAAGATGATCTTCCTACAGGTATACAGATAACTTACAGGATGGATGGGAAGATCTTTAATTTGAGCCGTCTAAAGGCAAGGACTCGAACATCTCCTGCTGCATTGGTTGAGTTACAGTATGCTGATGATAATGCAGTAGTAGCTCAATCAGAGGACGAACTTAGGAAAATCCTGAATGCTTTTTCTTCAGCATACAAAAAGATTGGGCTGAAACTTAACACCAGTAAAACCCAAGTCCTCTACCAACCAGCCCCTGGACAAGGACAAAGAAACATCAATGTCACCATCGACGGAGCGAAGCTTCAAGAAGTTAACACCTTTTCTTATCTTGGCAGCACCCTGTCATCAAGTGCAAATATAGATTCCGAAATCCAACACAGGATTAACCGTGCTGGGGCATCCTTTGCAAGATTGAGGTCTAGAGTTTTTGACAACCATGATATCAATGCTGCAACGAAGATCCTTGTGTACAATTCGGTTGTAGTTCCCACCTTACTTTACGGATCTGAATCCTGGACATGCTACAGACGTCATTTTAAAAAGCTGGAGCAATATCACCAGCGTTGTTTGAGGAGAATTCTTCGTGTGACATGGCAAGACAAACGCACAAACACCAGCATTCTCGAAGAAGCACAGACTACCAGTGTTGAAGCCATGCTTTTAAAACGTCAGCTGCGATGGACAGGACACGTAATCCGCATGCCCAATAATCGCATTCCCAAGCAAGTGTTTTGCTCTGAACTAACTGAGGGCAAGCGCTGTGTGGGAGGTCCGAGGAAGCGATTCAAAGACGTACTAAAGGCTAATATGCAAATGTGCCATATTGATATCAACAACTGGGTGACCTTAGCTCTTGATCGCTCATCCTGGAGATCAATTGTTCATCGTGGTGCGATACTTTTTGAAGAAAACCGCCGACGTATGATAGAAGATCGGAGGCAGCGCAGAAAGAACAGAGTGTTCATTAGAAGACAGGGAATGAATGCGGATGTCTCACCTGGACCTGATACTATCTGTCATCACTGCGGGAAACTGTGTCTCTCCCGCATTGGGCTTTTTAGTCACCTCCGGACTCATCGATGAAGAGTCATTCAGCATTGGAAGGCCAACCTACTCGAGACGAGTGTTTGCTATCATTATCATCATCATCATCAACATCTCTTTGAATGACAACAAATACTGTATACGAAAGACAACTAATTTCACGAAGATGCCGCTACAGTCGAATGTTGGAACCGCCATTTTGTATTGTGTGTCCGATCTTTCAATTATATAGTCTTTGGTCTCACCAGCTACAAACTGTCTTCTTTTCGTTTCATCATTCGTCCTTATATGTTGTGTGCTCAATCAAAACAGTGACTCATAATATGCTGAATGAGAAGCGACACTCAATTACAAACGTTATAAAGATTAAAGGTGACGGTAATTGTCTGTTCAGGTCATTGGCATATTGTGATTACAAAAATCAGAGTTTATTTACACAGGTTAGAAAGCGAATTGTAAAACATGTTACAGACAATTGGAATAATTATTCTTCCTTTATTGTTGGCAACAGCCATATGTACGAAACTGTTATCAATACGAGCGATGATTACAAAATGTATATGTCTATGAATGGTATTCATGGAGGTCATGTTGAGTTAGTTGCCGCTGCTCAAGTTTACAAAATGGATATTGACATAATCACTAATAATAAAACTCTGCTATTCTCTGGGGATGGGTGGAACGGTCATTATGATGTCTACCGGTATCAGTGCTAACTCAGTTGAGAACGTGGATGACAAGTCACTCGATTCAGTGGCTGATTTACAGTTTCAAACTAAGAGTGTGTTTGCGTGCAGTAAAACCCCAGGATCGTGTCGGAAGCGAACCTCAGAACCAGTTAGCCAGAGACAAAATGTGATAAGAATTAAAGGTGACGGAAATTGTCTGTTCAGGGCATTGGCATATTGTGTGTACAACAATCAGAGTTTATTTACAAAGGTTAGAAAATGAATTCTTCAACATGTTACAGACAATTGGAATAATTATTCTTCCTTTATTGTTGGCAACAGCGATATGTACGAAACTGCTATCAATACGAGCGATGATTACAAAATGCATATGTCTATGCATGGTATTCATGGAGGTCATGTTGATTTAGTTGCCGCTGCTCAAGTTTACAAAATGAATATTAACATAGTTACTAATAATAAAACGCATACTGTAAACACCGAAAATACGCCACCAAATAGAATAATTTCCTTACTGTAATCTGGAGATGGCCGGAACGGTCACTATGACGTCCTAGATATCAGTGCTAACTCAGAGTCAAGTATGGTCGAAAACGTCAATACCAAGAAACAGAAACGAGCACTACGCGACTCAAGTCGATATCAGAAACAGATTGTCACAAAACCGTTCTCAGCCACTTATCGATGTGCTATTTTTGATACTATTCGCTACATAGAACCATTCTCAATTGGAAGTCTGTGTAACATTTGTCACTACTGCTCAGCTGTATACATTTCAAAAGAGAAAAATGCAAGTGGTCACTTTTCTTTTTGTTGTAGCGATGGCAAAGTGCAACTTCCACCATACACAATACTTCCGGAAATTAAGCAGTTGTTTACGAATTGTGACGAAATCAGTAAAAATTTTAGGAAAAATGTTCGGCAGTATAATAATGCTATGTAGTTTGTATCCTTTGGTGCTACTGCTGAGCTACTACCGAGCCCGGGGCCTTACTGTTTCAAAATAAAAGGTGTCATTCATCACAGAATTTCCCCTTTATATGCCAGAAAACAGGAAAACAGTTCATATGGCCAATTATACATCTCAGAATTTTCAGAGGCAAATGATTTAAGGCTACTGAATGATGATAATCACGAACTGAGAGAAGATACCCTCAGTCTTTTAAATCGTTTACTAGATCAGCACAATCCTTACGTGCGCTCTTATAAAACAATGCACCAGAAAGTAAGTGAAGAGAAAAAATCAGCTCTAAAAGAAAATCGTCGTCAAAAGGAATTGGTAATGCGTTTCTATCACGAACCTTCCTCAGATCCAAGACGTTATAATGACCCCACATGTTCAGAAATTGCTTCTGTATTTGGAACTGTTGATGGAGCTCCACCATCTCATCGACACATTGCAGTATATGAGAGAGAAGGTGGCTTGAGGAATGTTGATTATGATAGTATGCACTGTGATCCTATGTGTTATACCTTGATTTGGCCTTGCGGAGAGTCTGGTTGGCACATTTCAATGCCAACTGCTGGAGTGAGACAAATTAAAATACGTCATACTGTAACAATGCGTGAGTATATTCTGTACAGAATTGCCTTTCGAGGTCTAGGAGCTGAGTTCGATTTCAATCCCCTTATTAACGCTGGTAAATTGACTCAACAGCTATTCGTGGATTACTACTGTCGTATGGAAGGTGACCGGTTAAAATATATACGTCATCAACAAACGAAGTTGTGAGTTGATACATATGCCGGTTTAGCAGACGCCTTGCATGTACGAGCAGAAAATGAAAATCTCAGAGTCGGTCGTATTGTAGTTTTGCCATCTTCTTTTACGGGTAGCCCAAGGAATATGATGCAAAATTACCAGGATGCGATGGCGATAGTGAGGAAGTTTGGAAAGCCAGATTTATTCATTACGTTCACCTGTAATGCGGGCTGGCCAGAAATACTTAACAGCATTCATCCTTGGGAAACAGCTAATAATAGGCCTGATATTGTAGTGAGAGTTTTCCATTGCAAAGTAAAGGAATTGCTACGATTGATTAATGTTAAGGAAATTTTCGGTAAAGTAAAAGCATATCTATATACAGTGGAATTTCAAAAACGAGGTCTCCCGCACATCCACTTACTGTTAACATTAACAACGGAAGATAGTAGGTTTCGAGAAATTTCTGACATTGACAGTGTGGTGTCAGCCGAAATACCAGATCTCAAGGATGAAGCGCTATACGAGTTGGTAAGGCGTCATATGGTACATGGTCCTTGCGGATCTTTTAATCCTTCTTCAGTCTGTATGAAAGATGGCGTATGTAAGAAAGATTTCCCTAAACAGTTTCAGGAAGAGACCAAATATAACGCCAATGGTTATCCTTCGTATAGGAGAAGAAATAATGGATGGATTATTGTAAAAACAATTCGAGGCATTGACATTGAAATCGATAGTCGATTCATTGTTCCCTACAATTCATTTCCTTTAGTTTACTTTCAAGCTCATATTGATGTTGAAATATGCTCAAGTGTTCGGAGTGTTAAATACATCCCCAAGTATGTGTATAAAGGTCATGACTGCTGCCATGTTAAAATATGTCCTGAAGGCGAAACGGTGAACTACGATGAAATTACTTCTTTCCTAAATGCTAGATATGTTGGTCCAACAGAAGCTGCATACAAGATATTTTCATTTCACATGCATGAACAGTCACATTCTATCGTGCGATTACCAGTTCACTTGCCAAACTTGCAAAATATCTATTTCAAAAATGATAACGCTCCTGATATTTTACTTCAAGCACAGTTGCGCAACACGGAATTACACGCGTGGTTCAAATTAAATCAAGATTCGCAAGCCAGAAGTCCGTATATATATCCTGAAACACCAATACATTACGTCTGGAATAAGAGCAAATGCCAGTGGCTAAAAAGAAAAAAAATGTTTCAAAAACTATAGGCAGAATGTATAATGTTTCGTCTACAGAAACAGAAAGGTATTATTTACGCATGGTATTGCTTCACGTAATAGGTGCTACCAGCTTCCAGGATCTACGAACATACAAAGCCATTGTCTATTCTATTTTTAAAGAAACAGCTAAGGAGCGAGGTTTGCTGATTGATGATTCTGAATGGCAGCGTTGTTTGGCAGAAGCGTCACAATTTCAGATGCCTTCTCAGTTACAACTGTTTTCTTACATATGTATCTTTCAGATCCCTTCAAATGTAAGACAGTTATGGGACATTTTCAAGAATTCATTATCAGAAGATTATCTGCAGTTTCACAAACCTAACATTGCATATCAGTTCACTCTTTTACATATTTCTAATACATTAAAGCTCCATGGTCTTCCCATTACTTCTCTCGAATTGCCTGCTATTATTGATAATTTCCTTCAGACAAATTTACCAATGAATTACCCAAAACTTAATGAGGATCAATTAAGTCGGATGATAAACCAAGCAAATGAAAACCAAACGGCTATAATTACAGAAATTTTGGGGTTAGTACAAAACGGCAATGAAAGGATGAGTACCGGTAATGCATATTTCATTGACGGTCCAGGGGGCACCGGGAAAACATTTCTTTAACAATGCTTGATTCACAGTTGCACAAATTTGGGGTTAAATGTAGTTTCTGTTGCACGGACTGGTATTGCAGCAATGTTACTAGCTCAGGGGCGCACTGTACACAGCCAGTTCAAGTTACCTCTACATTTACATGAAAGTTCTGTATCAGGAATAAAAGTTAACAGCAAGGAAGCTCTTTATATTCGTTCAGCAATTATCATCTGGGATGAAGCCCCTAAGGCTAATAAGCACGCGTTGATGTGTGTAAATCGGCTGCTCAAGGACATCATGAATAACGACGTGCCTTTCGGAGGAAAAGTCATCATCTTAGGTGGAGATTTTAGGCAGGTATTGCCTGTTGTACCTCAAGCATCTAGAGCAGTTTCAGTCCAAATGTCAGTAAGGTTCCCTCCTTTATGGCCATTAGCCTATTCAAAATTTTTAAACTGAACAAAAATATGCGAGCGAATACAGATCAACGTGACTTTGCAAACTTCTTGATATAAATTGGTAACGGTGAATACCCTCACGTCGATGGAGAAAATTCAGAATTAGTCGACTTACCACCCTCCATCATTGCAAAAACTGATATCATCACTGAAATATCGGGTGAGTTAGCCGTGGTCGTTGCGGCATGACTGTTGGCAGTCGCTCACATCCGGGAGGCGAGGAGGTTCGAATCCCCCCGCCGGCAACCTTGAAGATGGTCTTCTGTGGTTTCCCATCTTCCTTCCAGGCAAGTGCCGGGGTTGGTCCCTAACTATAGGCAACACCACCTATATACAGGCCTTTGCACTGAATTGAAAATAAGCAAGATGGCGGATACCGAAGGCAGAAGTTTGTAATCATACCTTTGTTGTTGTTTTTGTGCGATTTATTCAGTTTTTTGCTGTAAAATATGGTTTACAAGTGTTGTGTGCCGAAGTGCAGGGGGAATTATGATCATGAGAATAAAGTTCGAGTGTTTAAGTTCCCCGAAGAAGAGAATTTGAAGAAACTTTGGATATCAGCTATTAAACGAGAAAACTTCGTACCAACGAAACATTCTGTGGTAAGTAGACTACCAATACGGTACACGTTTTTTAATTATCTAAGCAGTGTTAGCCTACCGTACCACATAAATAGCCGATATACCGGTAAGCTTAATAATGTAAAGAATCACCTAGGCTGCTATAAATAATTCTAAGAACTATTTCATTGCCTTGCAAGCAACACGTAGGTGACCAAGCCTAGTCATTTTAAGGTTAGAGTTGGAGCAATACTTTGCATTTAGGCTAAGTTTCAAATAATAATAATGAACGGTGTTTCCTCATTAAATAATTAATAAACGAATCTCCCAACATGCGAGGCAAGTTTGTTGTGCATGGAAGAATTAAAAACATGTTGTGATCAAATACCGTACTGAAAATGTTTTAGTGTGATAATTATAGATTTATTTTTAATGCATGCATATTGAGAATCGGTGTTCAAAGCTAATGATTTATATAATTGAGTCTGGCCTCACTGGAAAGTCATTTAATATGCACCACAAATTGCTCAGATTCCTGAGTAAGTAGGTACCTAACCCCTTTATTGCTCCCAGCGGAGATGTTTTAATAGGAAATTCCCCAGTGAAGGTAACTGTTTAAAAGCAAGATATAAAATATAAGTAGACCTGTAGCTCAATAGTTTGTTCTAAAACTAATCTTCTGATACCGGTACCATATAGTACTCGAGACGAAAGAGTAGGCCTAGAAAAAATGCTAGCCTATGGTACTCAATGATTTACAGTACCGGTACCGTATTTATACCTTGGTTGGCAATTGATATTTTTAAATATAGGCTAAGTTACTCTATACATGCCAGAAATCACTACTATTTCCCTAAATATACCCAGGTGTGTAGGCTACTTCGATGATAAGCTGTATTCTTTGCATATTCATAACCATTTCTTGTCCAATATACAACTTTTTATGGAATTATCTGCTGAATTTTAAGAAATTTGGTCAGTTATCATGAACCATATCACTAAGATATTTCTCAATACATTGAGTAATAATAAATACATTCCTAGATCACTTGGAAAGTGCAGCAGTTATCTCACTAGGACCCAAAGAGCCCACTGTGACGATGTAGCTCAGAATGTAAGATTAATTATCGGTAGGCCTATACACTTTACTTCAATGAATGTTACTCAGTATGATTCTTTTGCAAATTGCAGGTTTGTGAACTGCATTTTAATGCTCAAGACATTCGACAGAATACTGTATTCAATTGTGAAGATGGCCAAGAGATTACACTCCCATTAAAAGTGCCAAGACTTAAACCTGGTGCTGTTCCATCTCGTCTACCAAATTGCCCAGAGTATTTAAGTACCCCAAAGTCCTACAGAGACAGCCCTCAGGAGAAGAGAGCTAGGAGAGAAAATAGGAACCTGCAGACTGCAATTGAAGAAAGTGAGGCAGAGTTTAATCTGCAAAATGAGGCATTGTCATTTTCCAGCTTCGAGGAACTGAATGATAAAATAGGACTTCTCAATACACCAGAGTCATGGAGTGTAATTTCTAAGGACAACAACATTTTAATTCTTTTCATCACCTTCTGTCCTATGCCTAAGGTTATTTGTAGTGTAGTGATTGCAGCATCATTACAGTTAGAAGTGTACTACAAGGAAGTTAAGTTAGACAGGATAGGTGATTTCCTGTTCCCAAATATTGTAATGAACATTTCTGACATTAGAAACATCCTTGAACGTTTGGATACACTCAATTTTAATGGGGACGAGAAAAAAAATAGTTCCTCTGAAATCTTGGCGTTAGCTTCGAACATTTTGGAATCTGTAAGCTTATCAAACCCAGACTTAGTAGAACATATTGAGTTTGTTACAGAGCAAATTAGACTTTGGTCTGGGCAAAAGAGAGTTTATAGCCCTTCCTTTCTGATTTTGTGTTCAATGCTACAATCAATCTCGCCCCACAGCTATGCGTACTTGAGACATTTAAATGTAATAGTGTTGCCCCATCCATGCACGATCAGGAGGCTATGTTCTATATTCAGGTTAGATCCTCGAGTGGAGCAGCATGAGGAGAATTTTTTGAACTATATAAAGAACAAATTTTCTGGCAATGAATGTGATAAATTTGTTGTACTCATGATGGATGAAGTGTATGTGAAACCAATGATGGATTACAAAGGTGGTAATATTGTTGGAAAAGCTTTCAACAGCGAGAAACTGGCAACAAGTGCCTATTGCTTCATGATATCTAGTCTACTGTCAGATGTTAAGGAAATGGTACATGTACTGCCAGTGAAATCCATGTCTGGGGAACAGTTGCACTGTATACTGAAGAAAATTATTATTGGCTTGGAAGAAATAGGATTTCATGTGGTTTGTGTAGTAAGTGACAACAGTTCTGTAAATAGGAAATGTATGCAGCAGTTTTCACCGCAGAAAGAACTGAAGTGTGTTTACTCTCATCCTGTCGATGAAACAAGGCCTCTTTTCTTTGTGTTTGACTCTGTCCACTTGCTTAAGTGTGTCAGAAACAACTGGTTGAACCAAAAAGATGAAGATATGTGCATGAACTATCCTGATTTTGACCCAGTTAGCAATGATGTACACAAAGCCTCATTTTGCTCTGTGAAGAAATTGCAAAATATAGAGCATGATAAGTTGGTGAAGTATGGCTACGGTCTCTCTGTAAAGGCCTTATGCCCTACTTCACTTGAACGGCAAAATGTAAAACTTGTTCTTCAGGTTTTTAATGAAAATGTCATTGAAGGGTTGAAAGTTATGGGGGAAAAGTGTGACTTATTGCATTATAAACAAACTGCCTGGTATATTGAACTAATGTTAAATTGGTGGAATATAGTAAGTGTAAGAACTCCCGGTAAAGGAGCAAGACTCAACAATATCCTCATGTGCCCAGTGTCATCAGATTCTATTGAAATTGTTAATTATTTACATAAATTCTTGCAGTGGCTAAATAAGTGGAAAAAACTAAATGTAAAAGGGTCATTGTCCTCTGAGACAATGGCTGCCATGATACTGACAACAGAAGGCTTGTTAAAGTTGAAAGATTATTGCTTGTCAACTCTAAATTTCTCTTATGTTCTGTTTGGGAAGTTTCAGACTGATGTATTAGAGGGAAGGTTTGGCAAATACAGGCAGTTGGCAGGTGGCCAGTACAATATTTCAATAAGGCAGGTGTATGAAGTAGAACACAAGCTAAGGATTCAATCATCCATGTCCCTAAAGATCAAATCCAACTTATTTGGTGAAATTAAAATAAATGAATTGTGTGAACCTACCTCAGAGGCTCCTGAGTTTCCCACTGATGAGCAAAAATTCATTGACCGTAAATATATATAGATGACAGAGATTTTGATGGTTGTAAGGATGACATCCCTATTCTAGTGTACTTGGCAGGGTATTGTTGTTATAGTGTGACTAAACGATTACAATGTAGTCATTGCAAGGAAATTCTTTGTACCAGTGAATTTATTGACCTTGATGATGAGGCATACCATTTGATCAGGGATAAGGACAGAGGTAGGCTCTTAGTCCCAGAAATGTATGTTGTAAATGTTGTTGTTCACAATTACTTAATAGTTTTAAAGTTGTGTGGTGACCTAGAATCTGATTTTCTTAAAGTTGAGAACCACAGGGAGCTTGTGAGTAACATTACAATGCAATTTATTCGTTCCATGGAACTTTTGTGGGAGCCTGATATTTGCATGAAAGGACACACTGTAGAAAATGTTTGTAAGAAAGTGGTATGGGTATCCACCAACATCCTACTGAACAATTATTGTAAGAAAAGAAATTCTTTACCAAAGTCGACATTCTCAAAGAAATCTACAATTTTCTATAAGCGTTGAGACATTCCTTCGAGGATAAATACAATAGAGTGCACATTGCCACACTGCGCCTGTACTGTGACGTGAGAGCAACACCTGGTCATGCCCTACACGTGTATTAAAATGGTTCGAATCAGTGACCCATGCATCGTATCCTCCCCTTGTTAGTAATGAATAGAACTCACTTTAAATAGCCCAATTCTATCATCACGTGTAGTATTTCAGTGTTCCAAACCACCGCAGTTCCCTGCAGTCAGCTGATCGAGATGTTGCTGTCAACAATGTGATGTCATCAGCCATCTATTGGATTTAAGATCGAAAAGACATTCAAATAAAATGCAACGACCTCGTAATTCTGCCCCTTAAAACAACAATAACTACCGTACCTAAAATTCAATCTTCTCCTGTGATATTTGTAAATATTTTCTAGTATAATACCTATTTCATCCAGAGTTTTTCAGTTGTCATGTTTGAACTGAGGAGTGAAGAATTCATGCCTGCCTAGTAGCCTAATTATAAAATATGTTATATTATATTTAATGACAAAAGGTGCATCCTGTCACTGTTATAATTACAAATCACATTTTTACAAAAGTTAGCCTAATTTTATAATATGCATTGTCAACAAGAATCAGTACCCCACATCAGTCCCTCTGTTGTGTTCAAAATCATTTTCAATATTCCTCTACTCCAGTATTTTAAATGCGATCATTGCAGTTGGCCTTTAAATGAATCCAATATAGCACATTGTGGTTCCCCAGCTACCGTATCTGTCTTCCAAGGTACTTTGTTTTTCACTTTTTGTTACTGTGCCTGAAATTAACAATCGCCCAATAAAACTGGAGCGCCTGTTTTTCCAAAATCACCGTACCAAAAATAGATAGACACTCCAGCTACATAACTGTGATCCACCCGCTAGGCTTTTAGAATATTTCTATATGCCACATTGTTTCTGGTAGTAATACAAAACCCAACTTGAAAATGGCTTTTGAATACCAGCCATTTATGTGTCAAATCTGATTTTATGGCAGATGTACATTTTGATCTCTCTGTTAATAGTCAGCCCAAAGGCTGGTTGGATCCTCAACAAGCACCACTGTAAGTTATGCTAATAGAAACCCACAAAGCAGCACTACGATGAGACATACTAGGCAAGGTGCCTCTGTACAACTTGAGTACAGTTAGTGTCAGTACTGATGTACTGACTCAGTACATGGCACCAGCCATAGCTTGGTAGCAATCATGAATGAAATGAGACATTAGTGAAAAGCCACATTTTGCTCCAGCCTGTGCGACAGACACAAAAACACTACAATCATCAAGAGATGGCACAAGTAAATATTTGGATCATGTTTGTCAAATTTCAGGTTGTCATACTTATTTCCGATGAGAAGATGCAACTGTTTAATTATGTACTCTTATTAGATTCAGCTACTCCTCTATTCACACCATAAATATATCCATTCAGCAAGTATGTCAACAGACAATCTTGACAGCTTATGAAATTTGAAATCAATTTTGTTTTTTAGTCTAATAAGTGAATTTATTTTCAGTCGGTCTTCATGTTAAGGGACACTGGGACTGAGTTTTCATATTTCTGTAATTATCAATGGATATTGTTCTAATTTTACACACATCACTCAAATACTAATATACACTATACTACTGATTTACACTTTTCGATCTCTAACCGTTTAGGAGATATGATTATTTTTATATAGAAATTATGCAAATTTTGAAAATGGTCCTTGCGTTAAACAGATAGAGGTAGCTCATTTATCATGACTTTCCCATATAGATATTTAGTATGAAAGCAATCCTTGTGATTGGTTTTGAGTTCATATGAATATGTGTTGAGATATAAATTAACTCATTTCACAATTTTTTTTTTATTCCATTAATTGCCTATCATTTAAAATTAGAATATTTTTAATGGCAAACCTAAGAATACTACAGTAAAACTAATCACTGAACTTATGGATGCATTAATATAGAATATGAATACAAATTTGCAATATTATAGCAGCAAATCTAATGCGCAAGGACCAGATGTTGTATCAAAAAATGGGAAGCCGCGATAAATGGACTTTTATAAAAACATGCATATTTTTTGGTTATCAGCTTTCAATTTTAGGTAATTATCAATGAATATTGTTATAATGTTACACACAGCACTCTAATAGTAATATACACTAGACTTCTGATTTACACTTTTCTATCTCTAACCGTTTAGGAGATACGATTATTTGAATATGAAAATATGCAAATTTTGAAAATGATCCTTGCGTTAAACGGATAGAGGTAGGTCATTTATCATGACTTTCCCATATAGATATTTAGTATGGAAGCAATCCTAGTGATTGGTTTTAAGTTCATATGAATATTTGTTGAGATATAAATTAACATACAGTATTTCACAATTTATTTATCCCATTAATTGAAAATTAAAATATTTTTAATGGCAAAACTACGAATACTACAGTAAAACTAATCACTGTGCTTATGGATGCATTAATATAGAATATGTACAAAAATTTGCTACATTATAGCCACAAGTCTGATGCATATGGGGTGAATTTTGTTCCAAAAAATGGGAAGCTCAGATAAATGCACTTTTATAAACCCATGCATATTTTTTTAGTTATCAGCTTGCCTTGTCAGCTAAAACTGCCCAGCACCATATGTTAACACCCTCTTTCTTGCTTTTCTGAGCTCCTTATTAGGAAAATAAGTACAGAAATACTCGCCTCAATGAAAGTCCATGAATAGGAGGCGTTCAAATACCACGCACTAGACATTTCAAGAATTCGCTGGGCCTTTAAATATGGCGGAATTTGGAAAAGACTTTCACTAAATTGTCCGCTGGAGTCAGGGGCATAATTATATCAAAGAATAAAAAAATCAATATTTTTGCAATTTCTGACAATAACTCAGTCCCAGTGTCCCTCTGTACCCAATTAAATTGGGCGAGGAGTAAAACTTTTCAATTCACACTTGCGTACAGGACCTCTAAAAATACTTGGATTAATTAAGCACTTAAGTGTATAATTAATCCAAATAATTTTTCCACATTGACAGAAAGTTGTGAGTCGATAGTCCTACGTTTTACTCCCCGACCAATTTAATTGGGCCAATTAACATGTGGAGCAACTAAAATGCAATTAATTCATTAGATTATGAATGCAACATTGAAAAATGACTTCGAAAAGTTCAAGTTGTATGGACACCATTTTTGTGGCACCAAATATTAGAATGTTATCCTGAAAGTCTTGAAATAGCCTATTATGAACAGTCTCTCCTCCTCTCACCCTGTCTGTCGCATTTCTCCGCCCTTTGTAGCCTTACAGCCTCAATATATTCGAAAGCCATCCACTGTGTTAAAGTTTCATTGTCTCTATAACTTATACAGGATTGTCAGCCTCTCCCCCCATGTGTCCAATGACATTTCAAATATCTTCAAGCTCAAATGAGTGCCTTTTGTTATGGTTTAGAAAGTCATACCTCACATATAAAAATATTTGGTTTAGTAATGTAGTCATTGTGCTTCAACAGCTATTGGATCAAAATTTAATGCTTTTCAGTCGGTCAACATGATTGTATCCAATTGTAATGGGTGTTTCTCTACTCTTGAAAAAAATTTACATGAGAGTAATAAATGCACTTAAGATGACTAGTTTTGACATGGATTAATAGCCTGAGTGAAAAGGATCTGATGTGACATTGTGTGTTTATGGGAATAGCCTACTATATATTTTAAACTAGCAGAGACATTGCTGTGTTAAGGGTATTTTATGCTCAACTTTGCATCCACTCACAGTGTATGTAAATATTTAGGATGCTCTGGATATGAAAATGAAAATAATAAAATATACACCTCATATTTGTAGGTGACAGGTATGATGTGCAATAAATTACTAGAAAAAAGCCAATCAAATAAAGAAACTGTTGCTTTGGTAAGAGCATAAAATAATTGTAAATTCGGTTGTACCCTAATCTTAACTTATTGGCTAAGTTATGAACAATATTAAGATTGAAATTAGATTAACTCGTGGTGTAGTGGCTAGCATTCTTGGCTGCCGCCCCGGATGTCCAAATTCGATTCCCGGCTCCCCAAAGAAATTTTAATTCTAGTCTGAGGGCTGGAACGGGGTACACTCAGACTTGTGAGGCAAAACTGTGAATTCCACAGTACGGTACATTTGAGAAATAAATTATCAACTTGTAAAAAAAAAAAAAAAAAAAAAAAAAAAAAAAAAAACAGTTTACCTTTCTGCTTAGTAAATTGACAAATATTTAGATATTTGCTATTCATACTCCATAGATCATAATGGAAAATTCATTAAGTATAAAATTTTATTTGTGTGTTGTGTTGTATTTTACTTTTTTTGTATTGCCAGTAATTGTAGGCTATATAAACTTTGAATCTTATCTAAAATAATTACACAACGTTATATGCTCTAAGTTATTGGTTGATATTTCTGGGATTTTGCGGTGACAATCCCCTGAAAATACTCACAATTTTCCAGGATAGCCAGCCCCCCCCCCCCCCCCCGAAATAAAATTGTATATACGCCCCTGACTGTGGCTGATGGCATTATCATAATAGTAAATCTATAATTTAAATGATGAAATGTGTACCCGGAAGTTTTCGTGAAGAAGACACAGTTGTTTACATGTCAAGTCTAGATATCTAGCTAAAAACCTGATCTTATGCAAATATTGAACATAACTGTATCAAATGCGTATATTTTACTGCTGTTAATTTAGCGCTATGTTTTGTGGCCAGTGAACTGTTGACATAAAATTGATCCAGAAACAGTAAAATAGTGTATGTTTCATTTTTTCCTACGGTACGGTACCTAGTTTCCCGTGAGGTTTCATTTTCAGGTGAAAGATGAGAAGAAGCTTATTCAGTAGGCCTAGTATATTTGTTTGTTACGTAAGTAAAGGTAAGAAGGATGAAGTCATCATAATAGCCTAAAAATGCTGCCTACTACTATGTATCAGTTGGAAGGAACCCGTCATGTGGGCCATGGCCTGCGGCGAGCTCCAGCAGCTCTGCCTACAGTGCCCGCCATCTTGTTTGAATGCAAAGGCCTGTTATCTAGGTGGTGTTGCTATAGGCCACAGCCGCTACCTTCCAACTCCTCGACCCTCCCTTCCAACTTTCCTCCCCAACGGTACTTGTAGCTCACCCATTGGGTGTCTGTCTCGAAGCAGCTACAAAAACTGGCGAGCCGAACATGTCCTCGGACACTCCCGGCACTGAAAGCCATACGCTAAAAAAAAAAAAAAAAAAAAAAAAAAAAAAAAACTGAAATATATGGAAACGAAATTTACACACTGAAAGATATTTCACGCTTTTCAAAAATTGCGATTTTTGCACCTAAAAATGAACACTGTAAAAAAAATAATGACAAAGTTTTAGAGCTAATCCCAGGATCATCGAGAACTTACATCAATGTGAATAATTTGATTACTGAAGATGAGAGTGAACTTCTACAGTTCCCAACAGAATTTTTAGACAGCATAGACACAAGTGGATTGCCACCTCATACCCTTCGGCTAAAAGAAATATTGTTGAGAAATATTAATGTTACCCAAGGTCTGTTGAACGGTACTAGACTGTTGGTCCGGAAGATGCATGACAATTGCTTACACCTGGAAATTATTACTGGCGTAAATGTTGGAAACGATGTCCTACTTCCTCGCCTTGACCTTACGCCATCAGATACTTCTATGCCATTTTCCTTCAAAAGGAGGCAGTTTCCAGTACGTTTGGCTAATGTCATATGGACAGAAGTGCTGTAGGATTGTTGAAGTGAATGCTGCGGAGCAGCATGGGTCTTCTAGTAATAATATAATTTACTGTTGGACATTGTGTAGACCTATTTTTGATCTTATGGTGGGAGACTAAAACATATCGGCCTAGACTGTGTCAATTGAAGAAATTGGGCTAGAAGGACCAAATTACTGGTAAAAAACACACACGCTCGCTTATTGCAATACACACTGACGATTTCGACAGCCTACAGCCCACACGTGTGGCTGGTTTTGGCTGGCTTGATGCAGCTTTCCATTCCTCCTTGTCCTGAGCTGTCCTTCTGTTTGAATTTCTTGCCATTGTTGTGGTCTAGAAGTATGTATTGAGATTGTTTGCAGTCATATCAGTGAGGATGAATTACAGCAAGTGTACCAAAACTTCCTACGTTGGTGCAATGTGTGTTTGGAAAATGAAGGACAACATTTCCAGCAACTACTCTGAAATTCAAATAATTATGTAATGATGATTTTAAATATGTTAAAAAGTTGAAATGTGTTGAACTAGTCGGGCACTACGCTGCCAGTGCCTTGCTCAACAGGTGGTTACACGCAGTGCACCGGCAGTCACACAGCGACTGCGAGGCCCCAGTCTATAGGGAAGGCTCTCACTGTAGTTCATGTAGCGGAAAAAGGTTCGCAAAGAGCTTTCAGATATTGTTGCTATTCTCTGAAATTTTGCATCTGTGACGCACGCGCAGTTGAGTATTCCATAACCCAGGCCTCGCCAATTCAAGTGCTTCGCGAGCACTGGCCGGCACCTGGAAAAGCACCGTGCTCTGCTGTAAGAGAGGAACTTGTAGTAGCAGCGCTTAGCGAGGCAAGAGTCGTGTTGTTGTTTATTTGTGAATAGGTATGGGCAAATCAGCGCGTCAGGCGGCGTACCGGTATGAAAACGAATAATAATAATGTTATTTCTGTGTACAGACAGAAATAATAGTCTTATTGCGCTCCTGATTTTGCACTAATTTTCAACATTCTTTCTCTATCTTTGGCATCGCTTTGAAGCCACTAATTTTCCGATATTTGGAACAATCGTTTTGGCATTTGCAATCCGAAGTATAGCTTCCAAGGAAGCATCAGACAAACTTGACTTTGTTTTGTTAATATTCATAATTGAAAATATTTGTTCCCGAACGAACTTTGTTCCGAACATAACAACAAATTTCAGAGCAATTTCAATCAATGCCTTAAATAATCACCTTCCCTGGTGATCGAAGAATTCCATAACTAGGCTTAATTAACCGCTCAAATCGTCGGGAATTCTTTTTCCACAACACCTTTATAAAAAATTAAATCAAATCACCTTTGTAATGGTAATAGCAGCGATCTTTCAAAATTGAATCGCACTGTTGTTTTATCTGCTCAACTTGGAGACTTGATGGGACATCCTCTGGGCGTACCGAAAAAGGTGTCATAAAAACTGTGTGTGCCGGTTTTACTCGTTTTATCTCTTCAAACCTATCTTCAAATTCATTATGCAATGACTGTAACGCTCTTCTGTACTCACTGATGTGTTACTTACATTGAAGCATTTTAGAGAGGGAGAATTGTCCCAATTTCTTTCTAGAAGCTGACTTTCAAAAGACACAAGTTGCATTTTTTAAACTTTCAATACGGTCACACATAGTACTGGTTCATTTATTTTTGCTTTGCAACGAGTTATTTAAATCATTTAAATACCCAGTGATGTATTTCATGAAAGCGAGGTCAGCGATCCATTGCTCATCATCCAAGTCTGACTGAGGAGAAAGAGGGGTGGGAGGGGAAAGCACCGGGGCGCGCAAGCACTAAGTGCTCGGGTTGGCGTGGCCTGCCATAACCTGTGCGCATGCACAGTTGAGTATTTTACAGACGTGTAATATATTGGTTGTGCGTCGGCTCTGCGAACCTTGAGCCCTACAAACTAAGTAGGCCTACTCTGATTCTGACCTGACAACATATACCGTAGGCTTTGTTTTTAGCATTCTCACACACATTTACACTCCACGTATGAATGAAATGTACAAAGTAGTCAGTAAAATCAAAATCCCCTTCCCTAGGCCTTACAACTGTGGGAACATAAAAGGGCTACCATGGTACTCAAGAGTTTATCCAGGAATTATTTTCACCAACATAGATCGAGTCCCTTCTGTTTGAATTTCTTGCCTGTGGTCTAGAAATATGGATTGAGATTGATTCCCAGCTCTGGAATATCATATAATGAGCCTCATAAGGACAACTGATAAGAAGTTGGTACGATTCTTATTACAGTTAATTACAGAATTTAGTGGCAGTGTATTCCGAGTGGGTCGTGGCATCCTTGTTGATATCGTATAATACCATAATTACAAGAACTTCAGCACATAACAGTCAGGGTCAAAATAAATATGTTTAACTGGAGTGAATATGAATACACACAGTGGGAGGAATGGAAGACAAATGAAACAATTTGTATACTTAGTTAAAATGCACCTTAGAGAAAGAAAATAGGCTAGTGTCCATATTATTTTTCATGAGAAACCTAATAGAATTTGTCACCACCCGGCCAAGTTCAGATATTTGTTACCATACTGAGGTAGGGCCTATGCACACCTAAAAAAACTGTTTGTAGACCGAAGACATAAAATGCAGTATTTTTTCGTAACGACATAGCCTACTGTAAGTAAGATGCATTCACAAATATGCGACTTCTTATGGAGTGTGGGTTTTCCTCCATAGTAGATAACACAGAACATAACCAAATAAATTTAATCATCAATTGAATACTCCTGTGATTATAACTTTCAAAGCAATACTACGTCTACCTAGGTTGATCCTACTTTATCAAACTTGGTATTCAGTCGTACACACATGCACAATAACACTTTAAAGAAAATCATACCTTCCTGAAAATCTTGTAGGATAAGAACGTATTCAATTGGAGCCATTTTGATTATCTAAGCAACGCAGCAAAACAAAGTAGCAAAGTAAAACTACGCTGCACGAGGGCTCAGAGTGGGGGTAAATCGCTGCCAGTAGCAGAGAGTGCAGCAGGAATAAAAGAACGCGCTAGGTGCGACACTGCTGAATCGCTGCGCGTTCCGCTTAAAAAACGCACCCTACGTGTGTCAGCACTTGACCTGGTTTATTATACTCCGTAGCCGAATTCGGTCCCAGTAGGGATCAACAGTGCACATACAATTGAGTTCACTATTTGGCAGAGCGGAAACATCTTCCTTAACCAATAAAAAAGAAGTTTCACTGTATTATTTGGCGTGTATACAAGGCAGTATAGAACATCTGGCAGACTGGTAAGGATTACGGAGGCACATGTTGCTGACCGTTCAACGGTTTGGTCTAGCCGTATATGTTCATTACGTTTTTCCTTTACGCACTTAAGTTCAACACTACTGAAGTGTACGGTACTAGGCTATTGTTATATTGTCACTAAGTAGAAAATCATTGTGGTGTATACTCTTGAGTCACTTGTATTGATGCTATAGTCCTAGGTACTGCAGTAAATGGCCCAATGCCATCGGTCGATTAGCTTGCCACGGTAGGTGAGTGGATAGCGTGTCGGTCTACTAACCCCAAGATTGCAGGTTCGCTCCTGGCCGTGGTAAGTGATTCTTGAAAGGCGGCAAAAATACGACACGCATGTCATACGATGTTGGCATGTCAAAGAACCCATTTGAATTCAGTAGGCCGTGTTCATAATGGCAAAATTAATCTCGCGAGTTTCCGCCAACACAAAGTTCCTCATTTCTCTACTAGAAAGAGCAAAAGTGTTCAAGGAGCTTAGATATCTAACCTCCTTGACTTGCATAGTGATTCAAGGAACAACGAAATTCGACATGCAAGCTACCCTCTGGGTGTCAAATTACAAAGCTTGCACCCGGCACCCGAGGCCATACGATATTATTATTATTATTATTATTATCATCGGTCGATTGAACAGTCATCACACAAACGAATCATTCCATAATAAGCGCATTATTACATATTTACACACGATTGCAGCACATTAACGCGAACTGGACCATACAGACATACTGAAGACACTCATAACTGCATATGAGCGATAGTTTATTTTAGCGGCTTCGGTGGCGTAGTCGGTAGCATGCTGAGCTTCTATGCCCAAGATAGCGGGTTCAAACACGGCCGAAGCCACCGGATGCCTTCCTTCGGAGGGGAAGTAAAGCCGGCGGTCCCATGTCATAGATTTGTGGCATGTTAAAGGACCTTCCACTAATTACACCTGTGTGAAGCTAAATTGGATAGGTTAAGAATGTAAACAACGCTCTTAGGTTTCTACGTTCGATGCCAAGAGCCGACTGCGGTGGCGTCTAGTAGCTAAGTTCTGAACTTGGCCTCGTAGTCGTTGACGGTGGCGCTTGGCGGCAAAAGTAGGAACTATTTGAAAAATTCTAAGTTGCAGTCTGTACTTAAATTAAAAAACAGATAACACACACTAATACAGTCATCACAATTAACACCGGTTATCAGACAGATTCTACACACACCCCAAGTACACGGGGCTACATGACCGCGTTGTCGCAGCCCCTAAACTTAAGAACCAACCAACCAACCAACCAACCAACCAACCAATAGTTTATCCCAACATACATCAAATGAAACTAATATTGTATCCCAGCAACGAACGTAAACAAACAATATGTCGGGCTCCGACATACACCATTTTCATACTTTCGAGACCTAGTTAGTTAGTTATTGTTGTTTTAAGGGGCGGAACTACGAGGTCATCTGCATACCTGCATTAAGGTCTGAGTACTGTAGTTGGTCTTAACTCTACACTACAATGCAGTTCAACGATTTCAACAATCGACTACGAGGGTCCGATTCGGTGAGCTACGAAAAACGCAATACTTAAGTCTCTGTGAATCGTCTTTTTGGTCATTTTAGAATCAAGCTTTTTTAACTTAACTTAAATTTAGTTTTTTTTAAATTAGAGTACCATATCCCCTCCAGGGACGTAGACGACCTGAATTAGAGCCCCTGGCTTCGTCAAGTGATCACTAACCAGGCATCCCGAGCCGGGGTTTGCGTGTGGTAGGGTGGCCAGTTTCTTTCCACTCCTCCTCCTCCTGCTATCGCATCCAGAAGGTTCCCATTTCGCATCACGAGGCTGGGAAACCCCGTATCAGACCATACCAAGACGTTTAAATTCCTGACACAGCCGGGGATCGAACCCGGTACCTCAGGGGTGACGGCCAACAATGCTAGCCACTGCGCCACGAGGTGGTTTAAATTTAGTACTCCCCCTATTTTCGAACTAGACCACGTAATACGTAAATTATGTAGATACATTATATCAGTAATAATAATAATAATAATTATAATAATAATGAAAAAATCCACAGCCTACTTCCAGTCTCCGACCGGGTCAGGAATGGAATGAATGAAGCCCCCAACTAGCGGCGAGGATATGAACTGTGCCGGCTGCCGAAGCCTGTCGCACTCCTCTGGGGCAATGATGAAATGAATGACAGATGAAATGAAATGAGAGTGGAGAGTGTTGCTGGAATGAAATGTTGACAGGGAAAACCGGAGTACCCGGAGAAAAACCTGTCTGCCTCCGCTTTGTCCAGCACAGATCTCACATGGAGTGACCGGGATTTGAACCACGGACCCAGCGGTGAGAGACCGGCGCGCTGCCGCCTAAGCCACGAAGGCTCTAATAATAATAATAATAATAATAATAAATATTATTATTATTACAGTTACAGATTTAGGTAGATTTCATTAGAAAGCTAACTATTGCAATGGGTCCCATGTTTCGACTTCCGGAAAATTTCGACATATCTTCGCGTTTCACATCCCCCAGACCCCAAAACCACCGTCAGTTCAAAAGTTTATATATAATTTATGTATATATATATATATGTATATATATATGTATATCAGTTTCTTGTGGACACGATAACTGCCGTAATTTTGCACCAATTACTTCGAATTTTTTACCGAAGATGTATACCTATAAAATCTCGGTCGAGTTCGTTACTGGGCTAAATCGGTCGAAGGGGGTGAAAATGGGGGGCTTTTTTCGAAAAAGTGAAATTTCGCTATAACTCTCTTAATACGTGCAATATCGAATCCATTCAAAGTTCATAATATGTGTCGGATAAGTGCCAAAAATTTATGTCAAATAAGATTTTTGATAGCACCAACCATTGACCAAAGGGGTGGAAAAAAGTGGGTTTTTCGGGAAACATTAATCATATCTCTCTTAATAGGCACAATATCAAAACCGTACAAAATGGACAATATTCCCCTAATAATTACCTAAAACTTTTGTCTGAAAGAATTTTTGATATGACCCACCATTACGCCAAGGGACGAGAAAAATGATTTCGGAATTATAAGAAAATGCCAAGAGCTATCAGTGGTTGCCATGGCAACACTACTAAATTGATGAGGCATGGACCATCAGACGTTGCCATGACAATGCACTTGCACGAGATCAGATTCAGTATTTCCATCTGATTAAGTGGTTGGTTGGTTGGTTCTTAAGTTTAGGGGCTGCGACAACGCGGTCATGTAGCCCCGTATACTTTGGGTGTGTGTAGAATCTGTCTGATAACCGGTGTTAATTGTGATGACTGTATTAGTGTGTGTTATCTGTTTGTTAATTTAAGTACTGCAACTAACAATTTTTCAGATAGTTCCTACTTTTGCCGCCAAGCGCCACTGTCAACGACTACGAGGCCAAGTTCAGAACTGAGCTACTAGACGCCGCCGCAGTCGGCTCTTGGCAACGAACATAGAAACCTAAGAGCGTTGTATACATTCTTAACCTATCCAATTTAGCTTCACACAGGTGCAATTAGTGGAAGGATCTTTAACATGCCATAAATCTATGACATGGGACCGCCGGCTTTACTTCCCCTCCGAAGGAAGGCATACTGAGGGATATTTAACGCTCTTAAAAAATCCGACGGCTTCGGCCGGGTTTGAACCCGGTATCTTGGGCATAGAAGCTCAGCATGTTACCGACTACGCCACCAAAGCCGCCTGATAAAGTGGGAAGCGGCTTCGGTGACGTAACTGGTAGCATGCTGAATGTCTATGCCCAATGTCGCGGTTTCAAAGCCGGCCGAAGTCGTCGGATTTTCTAAGAGCACTAGAATCCCTCAGTATGCTTTCCTTTGGAGGGGAAGTTCCAACGTTCGTTGCGAGTTGATGGTTGGGGTGGCATCTAGTAGCCAAGTTCACAGCTAGGTGTCGTTGACGGTTGTACCTGGTAGCAACATTAGGAACTACTGCTTGAAATTGACCGTCTGCAGTACTTACATGAATTAAGACTAATACAGCCATTACAATTCACACCGTGTATCAGACAGATTCTACACTCACCCAAAGTACACGGGGTTAGATGACCGCGTTGTCGCAGCCCCTAAACTGAGGAACCAACCAGAGGTAGATTTCGTTAGAAAGCTAACTATTGCAATGGGTACCATGTTTCGACTTCCGGAAAATTTCGACATATCTTCGCGTTTCACATCCCCAGGCCCCAAAACCACCGTCAGTTCAAAAGTTATATATAATTTATGTATGTATATGTATATCAGTTTATTGTGGACACGATAACTGCCGTAATTTTGTACCAATCACTTTGAATTTTTTACCGAATACGTATACCTATAAAATCTCGGTCGAGTTCGTTACTGGGCTAAATCGGTCGTTGGGGGGTGAAAATGGGGGGCTTTTTTTTTTCGAAAAAGTGAAATATTGCTATAACTCTCTTAATATGTGAAATATCGAATCCGTTCAACATTCATACTATGTGTCGGATAAAGCCCAAAAATGTATGTTTGAAGAGTTTTTTTTATAGCACCAACCATTGACCAAAGGGGTGGGAAAAAGTGGGTTTTTCGGGAAACATTAATCATATCTCTCTTAATAGGCACAATATCAAAACCGTACAAAATGGACAATATTCCCATAATAATTACCTAAAACTTTTGTCTGAAAGAATTTTTGATATAACCCACCATTATGCCAAGGGATGAGAAAAATAATTTCGGAATTATAAGAAAATGCCAAGACCTATCAGTGGTTGCCATGGCAACACTACTAAATTGATGAGGGATGAGCCATCAGACGTTGCCAAGATAACGCACTTGCACGAGATCAGATTCAGATTTCCATCTAAGTGTGAAGCGGCTTCGGTGACGTAACTGGTAGCATGCTGAATGTTTATGCCCAAGGTCGCGAGTTCAAAGCCGGCCGAAGTCGTCGGATTTTCTAAGAGCGCCAAAAATCCCTCAGTATGCTTTCCTTTGGAGGGGAAGTTCCAACGTTCGTTGCGAGTTGCTGGTTGCGGTGGCATCTAGTAGCCAAGTTCACAGCTAGGTGTCGTTGACGGTAGTACCTGGTAGCAACATTAGTAACTACTGCTTGAAATTGACCGTCTGCAGTCCTTACCTGAATTACAGACTAATACAGCCATCCCAAAGTACACGGGGTTACATGACCGCGTTGTCGCAGCCCCTAAACTGAGGAACCAACCAAAATCTCTGAAGTAGATATAATTTTGCGTGAAGAAGTAACAGACCGTTACATAGTTGCACATCAGTGTCGAAACCTAGCATAAGGACAGTGTGACCACAAGTATAAAAATGGACCCCAAATGACAAGAAGGTTACCGTTCCCATAAGACAATAAAATGTTTAAAATAAGCATAAAATGACGAAAAACAAAGTTAATTAAGCTCCAATTATAAAATACCTTCTCGCATTAAATGAGGTCTGATCCTTCTACGAAAATCTGCATATTCTGCCTATTTTCGCCTATCCCCAAGTTTGTCCGGTGAAATCTACCTCCGCCTTCCGGCGTGCCGAGAGGACTTTTTTATTTTCATTTGCCATTTTAAATCTATGTTAGGGTTGTTTTCCTTTGTAGTTAGACTTTACTATAAGGCATCCCTAAATCCTGAAATAATTACTAATTGGTTGGTCGAATTAGTCACACCACGACGTGAGGTAAGAGATTATGGTGGCTCTACTGCATTATTATTATTATTATTATTATTATTATTATTATTATTATTATTATTATTATTATTATTATTATTTCATATTTATAAATTTGGTCTACTGTTTGTGAGCCTGGCACCCGACGACTTATTATATATATGCTTATTATTATTATAATTATTATTTTTATCAATTATCAACAGGGCCAAATTACTTAAGTACCAGTTGCTGAAGTTGAACCAGTGCGCGCCTCCGAAATCGGAGTGGTCCATTTTAGGAAACTATCTGGGACTGTACTAATTCCAGTTTGTATTGACTGCTTGTGATTAAACCTGCACTCTGAGCTTTTCCGCATCCCCTTCCTGGAATGCATTGATAGGCCTACTTTTGGAAGTGTTGACAATGTAATTACTGTCTTAAGTTTCTTGCAATTTCTAGTGTCGCTAGAATTGTTTTCTGAAGAGGATACTTCCGTATCTTTGTTGGCAGTAGGTTCTTCTGCAGATAAGGTTGCTTGCATACCGAGGGACTTAACTGTATTTGATATTGTATTTTCACTATCAGCGTGTTTACTAATTTTAGCTTTTGACACTCCATATCCTTTGTTTTAGTTCTGGTATGCTCCCACTGCCATCTGCAAACAGACTTCCTTCCATTTCCCATGTGTGCCACATTTTGTTTATGTTCTCAAGTGTTATTGCCCCATGTTGACAGTTCTAGGAATCACGGCGTTATAAGAACGCACTGGTTGATTATTCTGTGCATCATGTTTGCTATGCTTCACAAAGAATCACGTCTAATGATTAAATATCTTGGTATTGTGACTCATGGTAGATTTATGACTCTATAAGGACTCAAAATAAAACAAATCTTAAAGCTGTTATGTAGAAAATAAAACAATTCAAAGTAGAAGTGGTCAAATTGACAACGGGTTAGTAATAATGTGATATGAGCGGGTTAAGACTCACTCGAACAAAATGACCCCCATTAAACTGTCATTAACTTAATCCAAAAGGCTCGTTCTCACGATGGCACTGATGTCACGACATTGCTGTCATGAAATGTCTCGGCATTCGCTGCCGTGGCAGTTAACTGTTCACACGATAGGTACAGAGGTTTGGGCTTTCGTGGCATTTTCGCGCAACATGGTGGACGTTGTTTGTGACGTTGCCAGTCTTGTTGAATTGATAGCTATGGAGGAGAGGACATGTAAGAAGAAGGAGAAAGAAGCGTGGGTGAGAAAATGGATGCTACGCAAAGGAAAACTAGGTGTATCTGTAACGTTACAGAGAGAATTTGCAATGGAAGATTCTCGGTCATTGAGCAATTTTCTAGGAATCGACGAGAATATGTTTGGGGAACTCTTAAGAAAGGGATATTGCTGATAGTGTTCCAGAAACTGAAGAATATCAAACGCAGCCATAATATAATTACACACAACACACGTGGTTGAGTGATGCAATGTCACGACACGACTGCCACAAAACTGTTCTCCTGACGACATTGCGTGTGGAAGTTCACGTTAGTGTCACGACAGCGATGATGCCGCGGTGTCGCACATCAAACTTTTGAATACGCGACACCACTGCCACGGCACTGTGACGGTGGCATCAAAACCTGTTCCGACAATGACACTGCTGCGACATTTCATGTCATGACAGCAATGTCGTGACATCAGTGCCATCGTGAGAATGAGCCTTTATAGAAACACCGCTGTCTTTGATGACGACTAGAAACGGATTATTATAGTACCAATGCTATCATGTCCTTATATCCTGGAAATAGTTAGTTAGTTTGTTTGTTTGTTTGTTTGTTTGTTTGTTTGTTTGTTTTAAGGGCGGAACTACGAGGTCATCTGCCCCTATCCTGGAAATACCAGATTTTTGTCGGGTCGTTGAAATATTAATAGGATTTAGAAAATTTGGCATATAACCTTATACAGTTTAAGTATGGTATCTGTTTTATGTGAACAAAGTTCACTCTTTTCTTTTTAATATTTTCAATTTTATTAGAATGACTTTTTGGAATTCTGCCTGGGGACCATGTGTCCCATCTCCGAAGATAACAGGTGGCCTGCGAACACAGGTTGAAAACAAGTAGTTCCGTGAAGAACTATACAGCCTATTTTCATATATCCTGCTCATGTTAATTGCCTCTATCAACATACAAAATTTCAGTTTAATTGCTGTAACAGATTCGTAGATATTGAGAAACGTCTAAATATTTCAGATGGTTGACAGGTTGGATTTTTATTTTTGTACTATTGCATTAAGATTACTGTGTACGTGTGGTATTCAAACTTCAATCGCATGATTAGAACACAAGAAGTAAAAACGAGATTTTAAAATTACGCACAGCAGCCATCTTGTGATTATGCAAACAATTGAAATAAATTAGATGCCAGTGGATCAACATTTGTATAAGCATTTAATGTGCAACGTTTCACGGCACTCGGATATTTAATTCGCGAGAAACGTCCATTTAAATATTTATACTTCGCGTCGCCGCCATGTTGGATTTGTGCTTACCAGGTTACTGAAAGTCCTATAGGTGAACATATGTTCATAGTCTCTATGAACATAAAAAAAATCAGTTTGGTTGCTGTAAAAGATACATAGATATTGAGAACCGTCTAAATATTTCGTAAGCTCGCCATTTAGGATTGTTATATGTATAGGCCATAGAGTTATGTACCATTCAAGGACAATTATTGCCTAGGTTCATTATTCAAACTTTCACTTCGATCGCATGATTACGACACAAGAAATAAAAACTTAATTTTAAAATTTCGCACAGCCGCCATCTTGAGGTTATGTAAACAATTGAATGAAATTAGATGGCAGTGCATTACAATCTGCAAAATCATTTACTGTACCACATTTCACTGCGCTCAGAGAGTTAAATAACGAGAAAAATATATTAAAATATTTCAAATTCGCTTGGTCGCCATGTTCGTTTTGTACTTCACAGGTTTATGAAATATACATAGGTAAACTTGCATCAGTACCCTTTATCACCGTACAAAATTGCAGGGTGATATCTGTAATAGTTTCGGGGATATAGAATGACAGTGAAATATTTCGCACAGCCGCCATTTTGAGGTTATGTAAACAATTGAACTAAATTAGACTCCAGTGCATTACAATATGTATCAACATTTGCTGTACCAAGTTTCATTACGTTTGGATAGTTAAATCGCGAGAAAAGTCTATTTAAAAGTCTCAACTTCGCTTGACCGCCATGTTGATTTTGTAGTCACCAGTATTTTGAAAGTCTCATAGGTGAACTTCTAGTAGTGCCTTTTATCACCGTACAAAATTTCAGGGCGATATCGGTAATAGTTTCGGAGATATTGAATACTAGTGAAATATTTCGCACAGCCGCCATGCTGGATTGGTGAGACGTAACAAAATTTGAAGGGCACGGTCGAGGTCGCCGGGAATCGTGCTATGACCTTACCGAGTTTCATTGAAATCGCTCCAGCCGTTTAGATTTTATTAGGGGGGGGGGGGGGGACACACACGCCTCACACACACACACACACACACACACGCACACACACACGGACAAAAGGTGATCTCATAAGCCTATTTTTTTCAAAATTGTAAATAGGCTAAAAAACACGGAATATATGTATCCCTCCGGTGGCTCCACAGCCCATGAAGGGCTCTGGCCTACCAAACGACCGCTGCCAAGTCATTTGGCCTAAAGATTGCGGAGTGATGGGTGGTTAGCGCGTTGAGTCCCCTCAGCCATTCATCTTAGTTTCCGTGACTGGGGTGTTGCCTCACTGTCAGACAGCTACTCAATTGTCCATCACGAGGCTGAGTGCATCTAATTCCAAACCTCACGTCAATTTCTAAAATCCCTGATGGAGCCAGGAATCGAATTTGGGATCCCGGGTGAGAGGCAGGCGCGGTACCCAAACACCATGGGACCGGCAATTCAAATGCATACACAGTAAATATTTACATGCTCATTCTTCCTCTTCTATTTCTACTTCTTCGTTAAACCCATTCAAAGAGCGTGTTTGAACTTGTTAGTTGGCCTGATGGTTTTCAGCTTCTTATCCTCCCAAAAAGTGACAATGAAATGAACCTACAACTACAACTACTTCTGTTGTTGTTATTGATTCTTTAGGGGCTTTACGACTTCGTGGTCATGAATCCAAGTGTATTTGGGTGTGTGTAGAATTTGTCTGATAACCTGTGTCACTGTGATGTCTCTACTTGTGTGTATATTTGTAATTGAGATAGGATTTGGGTAGGTACTGCACCCTTATATACTGGATGATCAACCAATATCCTCCGTCTGGAAATAATCTGGGATGGTAGCATCTTGAAGTCCCGGCTAAAAACGACATGGTGCCACTTGGCGAAACCACTCAGAATAAGGGACAGGATTTTCTCAGACGGAATGTGCTGCAGTATCTAACTACAGAACAGTAAGGTCATCTAACTACTTAGGATAAAGAGAGTCTCAAAAAATCTCGGGCGTAAGGATGCGGATTAGGTCCCTCGGGAACTTCCACCCTACAGCACATTCCTCTAACATCTAACTACAAATATAATGCCAGTTTCCTATAAAACAATCAGGAAATCGTCAACACGAATCGGTCTATATATTATAAAAGCATTACACTTCTCGTGTCGTCGAGCTTCGATTAAACGCTCTCACAAAAAAAAAAAACAAAAAAAAAAAAAAACAATGAAATAAATAAGAATGACCAAGTGTCATTAATCAACATAAAAATACAAATCGTTTCCTTAAGAAACCGAACAAACTGTGACGTGTAAGCTTCAATAAGCTTCTATTCAGCGAACAACTTCTGTGCCCTAGATGACGGGAGTTCATAACAAGAAAAATGTTATAAGCTAAAAATTTAAATTATCACAAAAATAAATGACGTTACCCCTGACGTAGATCTCCTTCATTACAAATACTATTCATTACTCTATACAATTTATCTCCCGCACCCTAACATTAAAATTTCTTCCTCTAGGAAGCGCAAAATCTCTACACAACTCTAAAGTTTAAATTAAAAATATAAAACACTCCTAAATCTACTTACGAATCTATCTGAAATATATATACTACATCATTCTATACAATGGAAATAATCACGTCATAGTTCATCAACTACTTACTTAAAACAAAAATATATACAACGCGTTCCTTCCTTTCTCCCGACAATACAACATGTAACTGTCCTACTTCACTCCTGCCTCTCAACGGGCTTCAGAAAAATATGACTTCACTCTACTATGTCTTGTTCGTGGTTTGCGTTACAATCTGGGATTCTATAATCCATACAACTTATCTGTTCATGAAATAAATATACTTAATAAAAATACACATTTCCACTCGTCGAATAATTACCATAAATGAAAACATTAGGAACAGAACCATTTAATAAACCTCAGTTTACTCTCAGCTTCAACAAAGATCCATTAAATCCTATAATTTCTATCAGATTTAACTTCATCCATGATCCGCTGTCCTGTGAATTTCAAGGAGTTTCAACTATATTGAAACTATTCCAATAACATCCACAATTAATAAACTTCCATAACATTTCTCTCATAACTTCTTACTTCCATGAAATACACGCGTCTGTCACTACAGACATTTCTACAAAAATAGATCAATGGCTACACACTGGCTCATTGTCTTACAACAAATACCTCCGTCTACAACGGGAATAATAAATCTCATCCATCGAATACTTCGCAGTTCCTTCAATACAATTCCTTTCTCTATACTTTCCAATAATAAACTCTTCTTTCAGTTACTACAATCTTAATAACCATATAATAAATAATACTGGTTCTCTCCATGAATCAATTTAATAGGTAATGCGATAAAATGATAATCTTCAAATAAAAATATTATTTCTTTGCCTCACTCACATTTCTTAAATACCTTTCAACAAACTGTAACATTCCTTCAATTCCTTCGTTACATTATTTCTTACTTCAAAATACGCTATCGTTCGTATTTGTTAATTCCACATTATAATTCTTTACAAATTCTTTCTTTACTGTCTTTTCAACACATTCCAATACTTAAAAAAACATTACTCACAAAATTTCTTCACTAAATCTGTTTCATTATTTCTCAGATCGTGACTATATAGATCTCTACAATAGATCTTTCTGAATCGCATTCTATGACATATACTTCCTATCACATACTTGGAAAACATTTCCATCATTACAATCATTAATAAAACATAGATATCTTGCGATTTAAAACACGTTTGAATTTTACTATAACTATTCTGAACTAAACTATAAAATCTCCCTTCAAATTTCAAATATCGCAAAAATCGAAAAATCAAAATGAAAAATCCCTAAAATTCCGAAATCGTCGAAAAATACGACCAAACATCCGCATGATGGTTTTACGAATATAACAATGAAAACTGCAATAATCTAATAAACAATATAGAAAAATGGCGTTCAACAATAGTTGTCGGATATTCAAGATATATATAATTCTACAAAGTGGGATGTTTAATGTTGGTCCGTGGACTACCTTGTGCTGGGTTAAAGTTGACATGAAGCGGGCTTCCTTTGGTTACCCATTAGAAACGGAATGTTTCTAGCGGCTTAAGACTGCGTGATGTTCAGCATTCTTGTCCAATTCTCCCTCCGAATATCTCGTGCGGTGAGGTCTCGGGATACGAACTCGATCATCATCGTGCTGTCGCCCCCTTCCGCCGATGACTCTTCTGGGTGAGATGGGATAGCCCTTTCTCGCTTCGGCACCGGGTAATTCCCTGGCCACCCTCGTCCATGAATTCTTCTGGTCTTCTTTCCCCAAAGTTCCCTGTAGATCGTCATTTGAGATGGTAAAATGACTGATAATTGTAGAATTTCTATTACGGGAGAGATGAGATGTTAATCTCCCCCGAAATGTTGATGTTAAGTCATTTCGGATGTTCTTGATGCCATCATAGCGACGTTCCCATAATTGTTTAAGCGTTCATCACGACGCTTGTATAATCGTTAGGAAATTCCTCCCTCAACTTCTGGAATTTTACCATGCTTGAAGCTGTAGATTTGTTGTTAATAATATAATTATTTCTTCGCTGAAGGTCGACTTTTATGTTACTTGCACATTGCTAAGTGCCTTCGATGAATATATGCTAATTGCTTTCTTCAAATTGTAGAGTAGTTTGTTCGAACGTCCATCTGCTTCGAAGTCGTGGTTGATAAGAATCTCGCTGCCTCTTCTCCTTCCCCCGCGTCTAATTTCCAAAACTGCGTCTTTTCTCAATCCATGGCTCTGATTGGTTGCTTATAATAATTGATCAATCTCTTCATTAATTACTTAAATCCTCGGCTGTAATTGTAGTCAATCGTTCTTAATTATCATTCAACACTCTTCATGATGGTTTAATATAATAACTTTGTCCTATTAATTATATATGTTAATTACTCTGTTGGTGTTAATTTTAATAAGGCGGCTTCTCATTGGTTCCAGTCGCTTGTCGAGCTCGCGCCACTTCCCCTTCTCCTCCTTCTAGCCCCACGCCTCGCTTCTCTGTCGGGGATCTTAATCGGGAGTCTTCGTTGCTGCTCGGGCTCTCTGTCGTCTCGGCTAAACAAGTTTCGAGTCCCCTAGCAGCTACTAATCTGCTATGGCTGGCCGAATTAACTCAGTTAATTCCTTCGCTCAACAAACCTGTTTTGTGTCAACTTGCAGCATCGATAAATATTAACATGGGCCAATTTAGAAAACTTTCCACTAGATGTATGATTTTCTGTCTCGTCTCTCCAAAACGAGTACAATCCTCACTCAAATTTCATTGCAAAAGCGTGGAACAAAGCTTTTGAAATGTCTTCTTCGTCACTGAATTGGACCATAGTTAACTCACTATTCTACCTTCATGTAGTAGAGTTTTAAATTCTTAGCATTGTAATTTCCAACAACTTGATTGTCATGAATGTTCACAATTTTCTACCAATTATTACCTTAACTTTCGATTACTTTGAAGGGACCATAATATGCCTTAGCAAATCTGGGGTAAATCTGCTTTGACACACCAGCCTTCGTGGGTCTTTTAATAACCACTAACTTATCTGGTCTAAGCGGTGTATCGTAACGTATTCCTAGCGTGCGTTTTTCTCGTCTCTCCGCTGCTGTGATTAGATTCTGGCCGGCTACCTCGATTCTTCTTTCCCTCGAGGGTAGGTGATCCTTAGGTATATCTCTGAAAACATCATCCCATGGCCGTTCATGTTTTCTGCTGAAATGTAGTAGAGGTGGAATATCTGCCGTGCTTTCGTGTACTGTAGAATTAAGACATTCCTCAATGAGGGGTACAATTCTAATCCATTCCCTGTGGTTATCTGAGCAGTATAATCTTGCTTATTTGCTTATCTCCTTGATCGATCTCTCCACCGGGTTTGATTCTGGGTTCCTGTAGCTGGAGAAAATATGTTTAATATCGAGCCTCTCCATCGCGATCTTGAATTCTTCTGATGTAAATTGCGTTCCATGGTCTGTCAATATACTATCAGGATTCCCTGCTCTTGGGATTACTTTCCATTCGATGTGTTTGATCACGCTCTTCGAGTTTGCTTTCTGCATCGGGTTTATATTCACGTACTTCGTAAATACATCGATTGTTACGAGCAAGTACTGATTACCGCGCTATCCCTTAGGTCCTGGGCCAATTATGTCCATCGAATACATTTCACGGTTTTTTTCGGGTATTATAGACCTCGGTTTCTCCTTGAGTAACGATGAAGCTTGCTTACTCAGCTGGCAGTTATTACACGTCCTAATAACATCGGCTACGGTAACTCTCATATTAGTCGAAATGAACTGTTCTTTCACGGTGGCCAAAGTTTTGTCTACGCCTCCGTGACCAATACTGTGATGAGTTAACCATATAACTCGATTGACAAGGTTAGGTGGAATTACAACTCTTATTTGTGTTTTCTCTGGGTATCTGCATACAATCTCTCCACAAAGTAGGTGTGTTCGTGCTAGCTTTCTCGTTCCTTCATAATCAGGATCTTGTTGGTCCATTCTGCCTTTCAGGAATAGAAAAATTCGTCGTGTAGGTGCATGCCTTTTCTGCGTGACTGCAATGTTTTTCAGACGGTCGACCGTCTCTTGATCTTGCTTTTCAATCTGGATAACATTAACTTGAATACTGTCCACCGTATTGCGAGATAATGCATCCGTCAACAGGTTGTCTTTCTCGGGCTTGTGCACGATTGTCGCATTAAACTGTTGGAGGAACAGTGACCATCTGACAAGTCGATCACTAGACAAGTCAGTCTTCAGCATAAACTGCAATGCCTTTTGGACTGTAACAATGATTATCTGGTGTCCGATAAGTACCTTTATCCACTGTTGTAAGGCCGAAATAAAAGCCAAAGCTTCTAATTCCGTTGTGAAATATTTAGCTTCGTGCGTCTTCAATTTCCTGCTACTAAAAGCAATGTAATGTTTGTGACCATTGTTATCCAGCTGATATAAGACAGTACTAATTTCAATTTTAGATGCGTCTGATTCCACATAGAATGTCCTCTCAAAGTCTGGATATTCTAACTTCACATTTTCCTTAAGCATGCCATTGGCGTCTTGAAAAGCTCTCTCCGTTTCTGCATTCCATTGCCAACGATTATTCTTTTTCAAGATTTCATACAACGGTGCCATTGTCTCAGAATAGCGTGGACAATGCTGGGAAAAATACTGGCAAACACCAAGAAAACTTCTGATATTCTTTACTCGTGTAGGCTTTGGAAAGTTCATTATCACTTCCACTTTATCCTGGTTCGGTTGGTAACCACCTTTATCTATAGTGTGCCCCAAAAAGTTGATTTTCTCTTGGAAAAAGTTGAATTTCTCAGAGTTTACTTTGATGTTCGCTTTACGAAGATTCTCAAAAAGTAACTTGAGATGGATTAAGTGTTCGTGAATCGTAGTCGAAGAAACGATAATGTCGTCTATGTAACAGTAGCGTTCTTCTTTACGTCCTCGTTTAACTGATTATCCAGTGCTCTAATCAGTGCTGGTCCACTGTTAATAATACCAAAAGGCAGAGGGTTGAAAATCCAGGTAGTCTGGTCAAATAAAAATACTGTTTTAGATCCCTTAGTTGGGGAGTAGTTAGGGATAAAACACTTGTGTCACTGTGCTAATTTGGAAGGTAGTTCCTAGGAGAGAGTAGCTTCCCGTAGCTGGGAGAGCTTACTAGTGTAGTGTGTTGTTTAGTGTTTAAACGCTAGGGGGTGTTCCTGCAAAGATGAAAGTGTTGGTTAGGGGATGGGCCTCTAAATGCAGGCTACTATACTGGCCTGCCAGCTGGACGGGATGAGTAATACAATAGGCGTGCTTATGTCAGCGGCTCGACGTTATGTAGTCGAGTCGCGTGCGGGAAGCACAATGGAGTCTGACCAAGCAATTACTGGCTACTACGGTCACGGTCAATCGTGACGGAAGTCAGGAAGGGTATGAGGATATAAAGAGGAGTGTAATTATCAATACAAGTGTAATTTACTGACCATGTGTTTATTGGTCAGTGAGTGTGAATTTGTAAGTCCCTCTTGGGGGAATGTAGGCAATTATACAAGTAGTGTGTACAGAATTACGAGTGGGTGTTTACAGAATAAAGGAGTCTGAGCACTTTGCTGAATCTCACCTGATGATGTAGCTGGAACAGTCGTTGGCTAGGGCCGCTGGCGACGCACTGAGTAGAACAGATCCTGGCTCCTCGTTAGGACTCCATTCTTATAGTTCTCGGCGCTGCGTGGTCAGCATTACGTCAACGTAGCTGCCCCAGTTAGTTGTTGTGTAGATGTTTATGTACACACATCAAAAAAAGTTTTGCATCACCTCGGTTCCAAGAGTTCCGGAACCTTTAAATACAAAGGGAATAGAGATCAACACAAACAACATTTCAGCTCGTTTTATTGCTCATGAGACCCACACATTGCATGTTGTACCATCATACAGCTAGACTTTCAGCATTTGTGGTCCAGATTTCAGTACACACCACTACCTCTAATACCCAGTAGCACGTCCTCTTGCATTGATGCATGCCTGTATTCGTCGTGGCATACTATCCACAAGTTCATCAAGACACTGTTGGTCCAAATTGTCCCACTCCTCAACGACAATTCGGCGTAAATCTCTCAGAGTGGTTGGTGGGTCAAGACGTCCATAAACAGCCCTTTTCAACATATCCCAGGCATGTTCGATAGGGTTCATGTCTGGCGAACATGCTGGCCACTGTAGTCGAGCGATGTCGTTATCTTGAAGGAACGCATTCACAAGATGTGCACGATGAGGTCGAGAATTGTCGTCCATGAAGACAAATGCCTCTCCAATATTCTGCCGATATGGTTGCACTATGGGTCGGAGGATGTCATTCAGGTATCGTAAAGCCGTTTCGGAGCCTTCCATGACCACCAGTGGCGTACGTCGGCCCCACATAATGCCACCCCAAAACATCAGGGAACCACCACCTTGCTGCACTCGCTGGACAGTGTGTCTAAGACGTTCAGCCTGACCAGGGTGCCTCCAAACACGTCTCCGACGATTGTCTGGTTGAAGGCATATGCGACACTCATCGGTGAAGAGAACGTGATGCCAATTCTGTGGGGTCCATTCAGCATGTTGTTGGGCCCATCTGTACCGCGCTGCATGGTGTCGGGGTTGCAAAGCTGGACCTCGCCATGGACGTCGGGAGTGAAGTTGCGCATCATGCAGCCTATTGCGCACAGTTTGAGTTGAAACACGACGTCCTGTGGCTGAACGAAACGCATTATTCAACATGGTGGCATTGCTGTCAGGGTTCCTCCGAGCGGCAATCCGTAAGTAGCGGTCATCCACTACAGTAGTAGCCCTTGGGCGGCCTGAGCGAGGCCTGTCATCGACAGTTCCTGTATCTCTGTACCTCCTCCATGTCCGAACAACATCGCTTTGGTTCACTCTGAGACGCCTGGAAACTTCCCTTGTTGAGAGCCCTTCTTGACACAAAGTAACAATGCGGACGCGATCGAACTGCGGTATTGACCTTCTAGGCATGGTAGAACTACAGACAACATGAGCAGCGTACCTTCGTCCTGGTGGAATGACTGGAACTGATCGGCTGTCGTACCCCCTTCGTCTAATAGGCCCTGCTCATGCATGGTTGTTTACATCTTTGAGCAGTTTTAGTGACATCGATGAACAGTCAAAGGGACTGTATCTTTGATACAATATACACAGTCAACGTCTATATGCCGGAGATCTGGGAACCGAGGTGATGCAAAACTTTTTTTGATGTGTGTATGTGTCGCAAGTAGTTGGCTAACCTCCCGAGCTGGGTGGCCGCCTCTTGCTGTGTAAAGATAATGTTCTGGTCTTATGATGTTGCCAGTTGGGGTGGTTTTAGTAAAAGATGGAGGTTGGCTTTCAGGGGTACTGCCCCCCCCCCGGGGCTGTATAAGTCCCCTTCTTCGATTAGTTCGCGTCCCCGCGAACGGGAACGGGAGGTAGAGTGGGGGTGTCGATGTGATGGGTCATTTTTGATTTCTTCTTGTACTTCTTCTTCTTTTCTTCCGTGTTGGTGTAGGTGTGTCGATGTCGTGGTGATGTGAGTCCAGCTTGTGCTCAGAAGGGTAGGTTTTGGGTGTGGAACATAGTTTAGTTTCGTACATGTGTAAATAGCAATAGCAAACCTAATTCTTGAATCTTAAAGCGTGAATTCTTAAAACATATTAAAATCATAAAGTATCAACATTATTTTAGATACATGGTTGTAAGAATGGGTAATAAGTAAATGTAACATGGATGAGACATAACGATGTAACGTGAAAGAACAATCGTAATAATGATTGCGTAAGTGCACAACGAGGGGAAAAAAACATCGTTAGGGCTAGGCATGCCCTTTCGCTGTCGCTGCAGCGGATGAAAAATTGCCCTCGTGTGAGGTGTGAAATGTACCATTTAAAATATAGAGATAGAGTGGAGGGAAAGAAAAACAAATGTCTTAAAGTGTAATTAGTTGGTTTATATAACATGTTTTTATTATGTGAGGGTGAAGTAAGACATTTTTACAAAATGTAAGTTAAAAGAATGGAAAGGAAAGTCAGTGTATACATGTGTGTGAAATAAATAAGAAAATACATACGTTTACAATGTGTGACATCCTTGGTATACTGGCGACCTTGTATTAAAATATAAGTAATTATAAATAGTTTGGATAACATGTGTGTAATGGTATTAATAATTTGAACATCCTTAGTGTAATGTTGCCTGTCGGCGTTGATCGGAGGGCCAGTACGGTTTACCAATTTTTGTGTGAGGTGCCTCTTATCAAGTAATACATCATTTTCTACATCACTTTTTATGTACTCTACTCACTATAGTCTAACTTAATTAACTTACTCTTAGACGGCCGTATTTACTACCCTTGCGTGCACGCTACTCTCTGCACTCATGTGCCCTCTCATGGCCATGTACTATCCGGCCGTTTTCCGGTGCGGTTTAGTGGTCACGCTGCTAGTCCACTTTCCACCTGCTGTGTGTTTTAATGGTCTTCCTGCCGTGAGTAGGAGTTCCATCTTGATGATGAGGTATGGCACTTACAAAGGTCGTGCCGTCTCTGATCATCGCATATTGCTCTATATTTGAGCGGTGTGTACTCAGGTCATCAGCCCTCAGCATCTCACGGCTGCTGATTGCCATTGCCTGCTGGCGTCATCACCTTTAGAGGTGTGACTGAAAAACGACGAAGATTAGTGTGTTGGTGTTTCCGAGATAGGTAGTGTAATGTGGTGTTGGAAATATATTTACAATAGACATCATCTGTAAAATAAATTCATTATTAATTCCCCTTTTTCGGTGGAAACATATGTATGATGGCGCCTCCTGGTTTGCCTGAAATACATTTTAATATTATAGTCATATATATTCAGTTCATTGTTATGCGCCATCTAAATCTACTTAATCTAGGTTAGCCTATGTATTATCTAGCTTAGTCTATGTATTATCTAGCTTATTCTATGTGTTGTCGGGCTTACCCTGGTAACGGTTTTTGGTAACCAGGTGCCGAACGTGCTATCTTAATCTTACCTATCTTAATGTATTGTTATCTTAATCTTAAGGTGCTTAGCCTAATTTATGATAATTAAAAAAGATATTTTGTATTTACAATCCGAATGGTGTTACCTTAATCTAGTGCCAAAATGTGCTGTAGCAGTTGTTCTACCACAGCGCTTATTAAATTTGCTTAATTCTAAGTTGCGTTCCAAATGCAACTGTCTTACATGCTAGAATTTTGACCGGAGCGATCGCCTGAGACATTTTATTTCCTCAGATCACCACCCGTGTGTATTCTAGAAACACCGGTTGTCTCTAAAACCACCGGATTCCGCTCCCTTAATACTAGTTGTCGACATTTATATTAGTGATTAATAACTAGTAATTGATAAAGTCCCGGGCGCCTGCGCTGCTGGAGAGCAAACGCTTCGCCCGGCCATCCTGTATCATTTATTGATGTATTCATCATTGCTGGGTTTGCCCACTGTAACCCTTGTTGGCAGCCCGCTGCATGCCTATTTAATATCTCTGGCCGCTCGCTGCGTTACCATTTAAGCTCTGATGACTCGCTGTCATCCATCGGGAAAAATCGTCCGATAGAATAATACCATCCGGGAATTTAGCGTCCGGGTATCCTCTTCGCCTATATTGGCATTAATAATAACGTCCGGGAATTTAGCGTCCGGGAATCCTCTTCGCCTATATTGGCATTGTTCTCCATTGCTGGGTTTGCCCACGCGAACCCCTCTTGGCAGCCCGCTGCATGCCTATTTAATATCTCTGGCCGCCCGGTGCGTGGCCATTTAAGCTCTGGTGACTCGCTGTCAGCCATTTATGTGGGCACGGATTCGAATGATCGCATTCATTCCATATATATTATTCATTATTTGTTTATTCATTATTCATTTGTTTGGTTGTCTTCACCTCGTCACGCGGGGCAAGGTCTTGTCGGATCTAGGATTGATCCCGCTGAATCCTGAGATCATTCTTCACTTCTGCGAGCAGAAGACTAACTTCCCGCCATAGGAGCTCTACTTACTTACATACAAAACTAGGAGTCTAGTCCTAATGTGGTCGTCCCTAGGTTCCTCTCCTGAGTCCGGTGCGGAGCTGGCTAATTCTCCCCCGTCCGTCAAAAAGTCTCCCCTGCAAGTCTTGGCTTCGACGACCGTGTCGCATAGTGGGTGTAACTTTCCTTTGCCGAGGGGGTAGTCTAGACGCACCCCCGGTTTTGGCGTTTGCCCGCGCCAGGCCATCAATGCTTCAACCTTACGTAGTTCCGTCTTTTTTGGTCTGGGTCAGGATCTGTTGGCGTCTTGCCCCGTCCCTGCCTTTCTGTTTACGCTTTCATCACCATTCAGCGTGACATCAGATTCATTTTTTTTTTAAAATGAGTGTGCTATGTAAATAATTTACTGTGTGATTATGTAAATTTTTAAGTGTTCTGGGGTTATAGGATCTTCTAAATGCATTGTCTACTTTAGGCCCGTTCGCCATGTCAGATATCCAGCGTTGACGCCTTGTGGAATTTCCTGGAGGCGTTAGTAGGTTTCCATGGCGTTGGGTACCTTGTTATTGGGATCCGGGGGTGTCATCTGCTGAATGGGCTTAAAGCATGGTAGGAGAGGGTCGTGCATCGTTGGACTCCATGTTAATGGTGGCCGGGAGCCGGTGATGCTGTCAGGATGTTTTTACAGTGAGTGGATGGGGTAGGTATTTCCCAGGTGTACACAATTTTTAAAAGTTCCATGCAGGTATGGTAGTAATAATATCCCTGGTATATGGGTAGGATATTCCATGCATGTGGCTGGATATGAGGCGTATCCGCTCTCATTTGTGGATAGGTGTGGGCCGAGGTATGATAATTCTATGTCCCTTGCATGCGGGATTATTTAGTAAAAAAGAGTTGTTATTATGAATTTGGCCTCATCTCTTGCTTAGAGATGTGCATTACGCTTGCTATTCTTTCTGACACACCCCTAATACTCGGGTGTGGGCGTTTGTGACCAGGGCGTAGCATACCCGAATTTTGGGTAGAAGCATGAAGCCTATTAACCCCGATGTATATTTTTGAATGTAGTCTATTTGTTTTTATGTGTTTGTGTGTCTGTGTTGGATGGCGTTGTGAGTGACAGGGTTATGTAAGGAGAAGGGTGGTGTAATGGTAGCCCGTAGGTGGTACATTGGCCATTCTGATGGCACTATCCATCTCTGCTCCTGTCATCCTCACTTGGTCAATGTTGGGTTTCTATCCACTCCTTGGGATGGTTAAGTGCGGTGACGCTGTGACGTCACGGCCTAATCTGGTCTCTCACTTATAATGTTAAAGTAGCAAGTGATTGTGAGTGTAACTGGTCATGCCCTGATCGCCTATGATGTTTTTTTAAGATTAATAAAAAACAAGGAGAGAAGTAGTTATTGGGGGGGGGTTCCTTCAGGGAATCTGTCTGTATTCGCCCCTGATTAGTGGGCGCGTGTGGGCAGGAGGTGCCCGTGGCTGTGGTTACTGAGGCTTGCGTGACTGTGGTTGCGCTCCGCTGCAGCATGCTGGCGCGCGTGCCATTATCGGATACGTCTTATCGTGTGTCGTGATGCTAATTGTAAGGCGGCGCGTGTAACTTGTTATCGCCCTTTGAAAACATGTTCTTGTGTTCCTTATTTTAATGTGGCCCACAGTATCTGTGCATTACTAAGTGCCAAGCCTATCGTAGTAACGCGGAATCCTGTGTCAATATCCGTGTGTCTGTATGCTGTTATTGTTGATGGTTTATGACAGTGTCATCATTTTGGCGTGTCACCGGCACGTCTGAGTGCTCTAGGAATGTCTACCGACAACAATGTTGAAATGCGCTGAGTCCGCAACTCAATGTTTTGTTGTGTTTTGTTTTCATGTTCTTGTATACGGGAAGTCTCTGATGTTACGTATGCCGGCTGACGGAACGTGACTTTTGCCAATGTCCGTGTGTTGACATTGTTGGACATTCCGGAAGGGCCAATGTGTTACTCTGTCCTGTTTTGTGTCTGTGAGAGTGGCGTCTCCAGTATCTAGGTGTTGGGCGCTATGGTTCAGAGGAAAGTATTTTGTGGTCGCTAATGCCCTAAGTAGGCTGTGGTAGCGAGTACCTTGGAACGAATCTATGTTCCTGTAGGTATGGTAAAGAACCTCCCTGTTATTATAATTGTGTGGTTCAACCGCTTATGTACTTGTATACGGTCCTATTGCAATGCCTTTGCTACCTCTAGTACATGTTTAAAGTGTGTACTCTGTGATAACATGCCATTTATATGTGCCTAATTTGAACAGCCTAATGCCTATTTTCCCTCTTAGCTCCCTTCTATGGGGCACAGTGTCTGTATGGGACCCTATGGTTCTTTTCTGTAGGGGATGGTGTATGGATGCTATTTGTGCGACGGTACTCGTGTAATTGTCTGTGAGTGATCTTACGTCGGTCGACAATTCTTGTTTTCCACGGTGTCCGCTCTTATTAGGCATTCGGACCCGGGATCCCGTGTAATACTCCGTGTTTCATGTCTGCGTTGTCTGTTGGGATTTGAGCGTCCCTAGTGTGGCTTTGATTGTGTTTTCGCGCCAAAAATACCATTGGTTAGCTTGTTTTTGGCACGATTGTATCGTGTTATCGTGTGTTCGTACCCGCCTTGGTCTAAGGTCCTGGTGTTACAATTTTTGTACTGTATGTACCATGGCGCGCGTATCGTGTGTTTGAGACACGCGGGTGAAAATATGCTTTAGCGTGAATGTTTTGTGCCATTTGCGACGACCCTCGTACTCTAATTTTGGGAGTTATCGGGTTTTAAAACTGGCGTGAATGACCGTGTATGTTACAGCCAGGACTGGAATACTCTTCGGTTGTCCGTGGCTAGTGAAGGTCGCCTGCTCACGAGTGTGTTATCGCTGACTGCGATAGTGTCTAATTTCATTGACGTGGGCATTACCTGATACTTGTCTGGCGATGTGCATATGTCAAGCACGTGTGTGGGAGCTTGGTTGCTCGCTTTCCTATTGTGAGCATGGCTTTCCGTCATGTAAAAGAACCTTCTGTTATTTATATATATTGTGTCCCCAAATTTTGTGTTGTTGTATGCGTGGGGGGAATATATTCCTGTTAGTGGTAACTGGATGTCGTTATGTATGTGTGTCACCGGGCCGCTAGTTGCGTGTTTGGTGACTAGGTGTCGGAGGTGGTTTCATTATTTTGTGCGTATGAATTCCCGTTAGTGTGACTGTCCCTTATTGCCCTATCCTTCAATTGGATAGTTACCCGACCTTGCATTTCTGGTATTCAGAAGGTCGCGGGTCCGAGACCGTCTTTGTCCAGGGTAATTATTCCTGGTGCCTTTTAGGCCTGTGTCTCCGGGACAGTTTTGCTAAGTGTTACTGATGTTTCGTAGCAATTTGAGCTTACTGTGTGCCTTCCCGAAATAAGTGGGTTTTCCCAAGGTCTGGGATTTTCACCCTATGGTGTTTATGTTTAGTTTGCGCGCTGTTATGGGGGACGAGAAAAATTCATGCTATAGGCAGTGTAATAAGTAGCGCATACTTATGGATCAAATATATACAGTTCAACTTGGATAATTCGCACTTCACGGGATTAGTAAAAAAAAAATGAGTTATCCAAAATTCGATTTAAGGAAGAAAGAGTAGAGAAAATATATTGTATCACGTTTACATAGTGATTTGTGTTGACTAAAGCAAATTAACGGACGATGGTACCTTATAAAGATTGTGCCGTAAATAATTTCAAAAGTTTCAAGTGATAGTAAAACCTGTGTGTACTATTCACCTATTTGACGCCGTTAGTAAGGCAGTAATCTAGTTATGTCGCAGGGATATCTACTATGTTTCAAAAATAGTTTGAGATTCTTGACTGTTTCTTATGATTAGGGTTCTCAGCCATCACAAGAGATTCTAGCAAATTGTAGGAACAGAACATAGAACAACTTAGTCATTTCTACTTAGAAAGACCCGCCTAAGCTCTATGCTGTGGTTTGTTGCTTAGGTTGTATTCGGAACAGTTCTTTCCGGCCCTGAGCCGCGTGGCCCAACTGATTGGCTTCCGCTTGGCTTTGCACATTAAAAACTTTGAATTGTCCGGGATATATCCTGAATTAACCCCGATTATAAACCGTTGATGGCCTATAAAATGCTAGGGGCCAAGAAAAAATTAAGAAAAATTTCGAATTATATAATTTTGACTTAGCCATGTTTCACTGTATATACATGAAAAATGTGCAGTTTTGTCCATGAGTCTCTGTGTGTCTACCGTTTACAGGGGTGGAACCTGCCCTTTGTGTGTCAATTGTAGTGTTTCCTTCATGTAAAAGAACCTACTTGTGTGTATGTTTGTGATGTAAGTGACATTAGTGTATGTTATATTCCTGATGAAAGTTGTTATCCACGTCCGAGCGTCCTTGCTCGGGAAGGTGAATACTTTCGCCCTGTCACTAAGGCGTAGGCCCCTGATACCCATTGGGGTGCTCCTTTACTATTTTCTGGAGGAGATTGTAGCAAAGTAAGTCTGGGCCTACTTTCACCGTAGTGCCTGGATATTGGCCTGAGTGTGCTTGTGCCTGAGGGGCTGATTGCGCTCCGCGCTGCCCTAGCAGTGTTTATAGGGGTGTGTGTCCAGCTGTCTGCCTGGCCTCGTGGGGTAGGTAATAAAACCTGTGGTATTCCCCGTGTATTGCGTGTTTGTGGCTGGTCAGAGTGCCCAGGTGTGCGTTTTGCACCCTGAGGGGCTGAAGGCAACACCCTCTTATGCATTTGCACCTGGGGTACACATGCTAGTGCCCGCTTCCATTCTGGCAAAATTGCCCTTTGAACTAGCGGTAAAGGCCGTGTAATTGCCTGTGACGGCCCTGGCGATGTATTGGAGTGTAGTCTAACCGATTTCTGGCCTATGGCCACGGTAGACTCCTGCCCTTGTGTTTGCCTATGTGTGTAGGTTTGTGTGGGCTTAATGTGCTGTGGCACGGGCTCTATGTCCTCAGCCCATGACATGGTTACCTCGCGGTTTCTCCCTGTGTTACGGTGTGTGCCTGAGAGTCCTGGCGTCAACTCCCTCTCGTTCGTCCGTTCCAAGGGGGTTGGCGTAAGTTCTGCCCCTCGGTCTGGCAAGATTGCCTCCCGAACCGGAGATGAGGGCCGTGTGTTCGTGTGAGCTTGGCCCCGTAGTGTGTTGGAGTCTAACCTGGCCGTCTTCTGGACTGTGGCCACGGCTGCCTCCTTCCCTTGTGTGGCGGTACCGGAAATAGCCGCCCGAGTGTATTGCTTTAATTAGGGTTTTTGTATGCTATTTGTATGTGTATGCGGGGGTGTTCTGTTTCATGTGTCCGCTCTGGGCGCGTGTAATTGTCGGATGTCCCTAGCCATTGCCATCTGTTTGGCTAACATGTAAATAATTACTATGGTCATCCCGGCGTTCCATGCTATAGTGGTAGTTGTTGTTGTGTCTAGGTCGTACCAGTATTTGTGAAGTGCTGGTATTTGTAGGGGCTGTCTGTGGTGTTTAAAAGGTGTTTCCGTAACGTTAAATGTCGGAATGACTGACGACCAGTTGGCATTAAGTATCGCCGTTATGTTGTCATACAACAACGGCTTCGTATGTAAGGGCTCAAAATCGTGTAGTTGTAACTGTATTTGCTTCGTCCATGCCGCCGGTAGTGTGTGGGTTATGGCGAGCTCCTTTACCATTTTTGCGTCACACGGAAACGCACGTGGTATCAGGATGTTGCCGCCCTCTATGAGTTGGCAATCGCTTGGGAGGTGTATCTCTAGAGCCTCTGGCGGTGCCTCCGTGTGTGGGTGTAATAGGGTTGTCCTTCCTTCTGGGAATTGGATACCCATCCCCGCCGTTGGGTTTGTAACGACAAACTTATCCATATCAATCTGTGTGATAAGGGCTGTCTGCGATCCTTCGTCGCATCTGTATGCGCAGGATTCCAATATTTTATCGGTTGGCACGTTGTTATAAAGATTGACGGCGCAAGCAGGCTGAATTGTGGCCACTTCTTGGAATCGCGGTATGTAACAGAGCGCATTTATCTGCGTAATGCACGCGAATGTCGCGCCGTTAACTGCTAGCAGCGTTGGTTCGTGTGTCAATGTGCACGTACCCCCTAGCCACTTATATGGTATGGGAATGTATTCAAATAGGTTCCACCGCGCGTTTTCCTCGATTATGGGTATGTTAATTTTTATGTGTAGTCTGTCATTATGATATATACACGAGCATATTGGCTTCGTGTAATACCAGCTTATTTGTTTGATGGAAGTGGCTAGTTGGTAATTGTGTTTCCCGAGTTTGTGTTGGAGCTTTGTTAAATCCTCGCGCAGAGTGTTTGTTTGTATAGTATTTTCCGGGATTTTGTGTTGTCTGCATGCCATTAAATCCTGCTGTTTGTGCATGCTCATGATGGCATTGTAAATACTTATGGCGTTTCCCATAGCCATCTGCGCCGTGGAAGCCAATATACTGTCCTGCGCTTCTTTGCCTGCTCGGGTCGCATTCGCGAGCGTTTTCAATTGTTCACCAATTGTGGTAATGGAGTCGTGTACCGTGTGTGTCCAATTGTTTAACTTGAGTGTGGTTTCGGTCAGATCCTTATGGTTCGCGTGGATCATTTTGCTTAAATTCTCTGTGTAGCTCGCGATTTGCTGCTGCGTCATTTGTAGTGTATTACTGTCTTCCTCTGTAGCAACGCCGCAACAATACTGTAGGAAATTGCCTATAAATGTGAGTTCTCTCCTTCCCCTCCCCCGCGTGGTCTGCATGGGGGCGAGTGTCCCCTGGGGTTGTTATGTATCGCCGTGTATGTTAAGTGCCTGTTCGATGGCCCCCCTTAGTGAGTGTATTTGGGATTTGTGGCCGTTCTCTGTTATGGATGACGATACCGGGATGTATTCTTGTTTTACCGGTACGTCGTAAGTGATGGGTATGTTGCCCTGATAGACCGTCTGTCCCCGTATGTGCTTCCAATGCACGCCGGGGGTAATTTTTACCCTCGGCCCTCTTGGGGTTTGCTCTAGGGCGTTTGTGAGTATCCCGCTAACCATGAGGGTGAGTAATAATGTAAACGCGTTCGTATGCCTCATTGTGCCCGTGGTGTGCGTACTGTGTATATATATGTATTTTGTTGTGTGACTTTTGATGTATGAGATTCCTGATTCTTTCTTAGGGGGTTGGTGGGGGTGGGTGGGTTGATTAAAATTTCCCTTGTGTTTCAAGAGTGAAGGGATAAGAGAGAAAAAATAATAATACTGTCTTCAAAAAAAAATTTACGTAACGTTTCGCTGTATGCGGTACTGGTCGTTTCTACCACGAGGGCTCGTTGTATGAGTCCTACCCTTATTGTGCGTGGTAGCAGCGCCTCCACCAATATGTTTTAGATCCCTTAGTTGGGGGGTAGTTAGGGATAAAACACTTGTGCCACTGTGCTAATTTGGAAGGTAGTTCCTAGGAGAGAGTAGCTTCCCGTAGCTGGGAGAGCTTACTAGTGTAGTGTGTTGTTTAGTGTTTAAACGCTAGGGGGTGTTCCTGCAAAGATGCAAGTGTTGGTTAGGGGATGGACCTCTAAATGCAGGCTACTATATTGGCCTGCCAGCTGGACGGGATGAGTAATACAATAGGCGTGCTTATGTCAGCGGTTCGACGTTATGTAGTCGAGTCGCGTGCGGGAAGCACAATGGAGTCTGACCAAGCAATTACTGGCTACTACGGTCACGGTCAATCGTGACGGAAGTCAGGAAGGGTATGAGGATGTAAAGAGGAGTGTAATTATCAATACAAGTGTAATTTACTGACCATGTGTTTATTGGTCAGTGAGTGTGAATTTGTAAGTCCCTCTTGGGGGAATGTAGGCAATTATACAAGTAGTGTGTACAGAATTACGAGTGGGTGTTTACAGAATAAAGGAGTCTGAGCACTTTGCTGAATCTCACCTGATGATGTAGCTGGAACAGTCGTTGGCTAGGGCCGCTGGCGACGCACTGAGTAGAACAGATCCTGGCTCCTCGTTAGGACTCCATTCTTATAGTTCTCGGCGCTGCGTGGTCAGCATTACGTCAACGTAGCTGGCCCAGTTAGTTGTTGTGTAGATGTTTATGTATGTGTCGCAAGTAGTTGGCTAACCTCCCGAGCTGGGTGGCCGCCTCTTGCTGTGTAAAGATAATGTTCTGGTCTTATGATGTTGCCAGTTGGGGTGGTTTTAGTAAAAGATGGGGGGTGGCTTTCAGGGGTACTGCCCCCCCCCCGGGGCTGTACAATACAGTGTACATCTTACTTTCTTCGGTGAGCTCGATATGGTAGAAAGAAGATGTCATATCTAAATTTGAAATGCATTCTTTTCCTTAGAACTGCCTTAAGAGCTCCCTAATTTTCGGCGGGCGGTCATTTTCTTTGAGGATGAGACTGTTAATCCGTCTGGCGTCTAAACATAACCTTAATTGCCCATTTGCCTTTATTTACCACAGTGATGGGGTTAATATATGACGCAGCTTGTTTCCTAATTATTCCGTCCTTTTCCATCTTCCTAATAATATCGACTACTTCGTCATGATACTTCTCTGGAATTGGGTAAGGTTTTCTCTGATAAGGAATAGTATCAATAAGCCTTATGTGGTACTTAAATCCCTTGATTAATCCAGGTTTATCATCAAATATATCTGCATATTCCTGAATTAAATTTCCAAATATCTCTTCATACTCTGTAAAACCATTCACTTTCAATCCATAATGTCTCGTTTATGCTTCTACTTCAGCAATGACTTGATTCAGAATAATCTCTCTTAGTTCCTTTTCTGGAAGTTTTTCCGTGTCCTGTTCTTCAGACTCTTCTGTGTCAATCTCATCATAGAATTTCACTATTCTATTCCGCATGTCTATTATTGCTCCTACTTTCGTGATAAAGTCAATCCCAATGATCACATCGAAATTAATCTTCTCTACCACAATGAAAATGTGTTCATAACGACGCTCATTAATGGTGAATTCCATTAAAACTTGGATTCGACATTTTACTGATTTACCTTTGAAAATCCCTCGTATTTTCAAACTTGAGACTGGCATGGATGTAACCTCATCTCCGTCCTTTAATTTCCCACAGAAATCTTGTGAAATTATCGATACTGATGCACCCGTATCCAAAAGTGTTTTTAACGTGGTTTCTCCCACTACAATATTTATAATAGGCAACTCAGCCATTTTCTCTCTCTCTGGGATCTCTTCCTCGAATAACAAATCGTCATCCATCGTCTGATATATCTCATTTACCGTGATTTCATTAGTAGGTGAAGATTTTCTACCGTTTATTGTAGTTTCCCATTTGAAGTTTTTTTTTTGCCTAGAGGTAACATCATTATTACCTCTATTCTCTTGTCTACTCGAGCCTGGTTTCGGTTCGTCCTCTCTCGGTCTCTCTTCTCTACTTCTCTGATTTTCCTCCTGTTGACCTCGGATATAGTTTCTATTCTCTTGGTTTCTCCTCTGCTGGAAATTCTGGCGATTGTAATTGTCGTCATTCCAGTTCTTATACCGGGAATATCCCTGGCGATTATTGTAATTTTCGTTATTATTACCTCTCTGGTAATAATTATTCTGGCGATAGTTATTATTATACTGATAACCCGATCTTCTGGTTTGAGTATTGTTTCTGGCGTATCTCTGATATGGCCGGTTATCCTGTTGCCTTCGGTTCTGATACTCGTTTCTCTGATTCTGAGTATAAGCGTTCCTTACAGGTTCTCCTCTCCTATTATCGGCGACATTTTCTTCCGTTAGCTGTACTTCGTCAATCATTATAGTGTTGACTTCTCGAATGTCTGTTACACTAGAAGTGTAGTCAAGCTGTCTCAGTAGATCATCCATTTCTTGGAGACTTGATACTCTAGATGCAATTATGTTTCTCTTAACATCTGTTGGAAATTGCCGTGAGAGAGTTTGTATCATTTCTATGTCTGATGGTGCCGGTTGCAAATATTGGAGACGTGCTAATTGTGTCGCGAAGTAGCTAGCATAGCGTGTGTTATGCGAACCAGCGTACTTTCATGAGTATGCCACTGCTCTAACATTGTGCTGTTCATCTACCGACCAAAATCGTTTTATGAGGGCATTAGCAAAGTCCTCAAAACATAGGAAAGTCCATCGGAATGCTCTGAACCACTGAAGTGCGATATTGCTAAAGTAACGCTCTACCAGTCGTAACTTTCTTTCTTCGGGAACATTATTCTCCAAAAAGTACTCTGAGTTATCATTAATAAACTCTATTGGTGTTATTCCATCATTTCCTGGAAAAGTGCGTGGTTTCTGGTCATTATTCCGAATTATCATAACGTTTGGAATATTCGATGATGTGTTTCCACTTGGCATATTTTCCATAGGTGTCGAAAATCGTACTTGGTTCTCCCTAGCTTGCGGTGTATTTAACCTCCTAGCTTGGAGTAATTCCTCCTCTAATTTACCGATTTTTTCTTGTAAAATTCTCCGTTCTTCTCCGATGCTACTATTTTCTGTCCGTTCTGGTATTGACGTATTTTCGTTAATTAACTCAATAGTCCGAACTTTAATAACATCCTCCACGATGCGAGAATTGCCTACTAACTCCTGCATTTTATTTTTCATCGATTCGATTTCGTTATTTAAATCGGAGATTTCACCTTTTAGTCCATCATGTATGTGTTCTTTGATCCGATCACTCAGATCTGGTTCTAAATCTACTGACAATATGTTCTGTAAACTATGAATTCTCTCAATAAAATCTTTCCTAATTTCCTCAACGTCTTCAGTACTACGATACTCTGCCATTACACGTTTTTTAGAGAAATCATCTTCTAATCTTTGAACAGTTATGCCTGAGGCTTCAATTAACTCAGTTTTGAGTTTATCAACACTTTCACTTACAACATGTTTAATATCAATCTCAATGTCGGCCCTTACAAGATCAGCTTTCTGATTCACCTGTATTTTTAGCATTGCCACAGTTGTTTTCAACTTATCCAGGTTAGAGTTGATGCTTGTGTTCTCGGATTGGAGCTTGCCTAACTGGAGGGTTATGCTATCCTGAAATTCATTTAATCTGTTACTGTTATCTTCTGATTGAATTTCTAAGGCTGCCAAAGAGGTTTGGCTCCTAGCAAAAGTATTCTGTGTTTCAGTGGACTGGGTTTGCAAGGTAGCTAAAGTTGCTCGTGTTTCTGTAGCTCTAGTATCTAGGGTAACTAGCGTTTCTTTGGTTTCATTATTTTAGTTTGCAGGGTACCTAGCGTTATTTGGGTGTTAGCTAATGTGGTTTGGGAAGTATTTACAGTAGCTTGGGTCTCAGCTAACTTTCATTGAGTCTCGATAGCACTATTTTGACATTCCCTAGTTATCCTATCTACGTCAGCTTTCACTTCTCTCCTACTTTCTTCTGCATGTTTCTTAATTTCTAATTCTACTCTTTTCTGATTCTGGTGGGTGGCTTGGTGTAGGGCTTCTAAGTCCTTATCTAATTTGCCCTGGGTCTCCTGCAACGTAGCACACATTGCCCTAATAGCATCCAGGTCTCCTGGCATTTTCTTTCTTGAGAAATAGGGAACATACTATGACAACAATCAAGAAAATCCGAAACAACTATCATTTATACCACTATATTAAAATGAAGGAGATTTTACCGTTTATCAGTTACATAATCTATTTTAATAATATCTTACTCCCTGTCTGACAAATTATCATTTGTAGTCAACGGTCTACGAAAATTAAAAAAACTAACAACACTCCTAAATGACAATATTAATCTAACATGACTTATGGCTTCAAAATAACCATAAAACCGGTAAATAAAATAAATATGGCCTAGCCATGACCTCTCTAAGGTTATTCCTTCGGACTAGTCTTCTTAAAAATACATGGTTAATTATTCAGGTTAGATTTCTTTCAGAAATTCATTTCTTACCTAGATAAATATTGGTTGACTTTCATTGCAAATTTTAAGTCTTCCTCCATTTATCTCACACCCTCGCGTGTAATGAACAATGTTCCTAAGGCGATCACATCATGTCAAGGATCCCCCAATTATCCATACGAGTAGCTTGCCAACAAACTATTGGACTTACCAGTAACTAACATATGGGTAATCATACTAATATATAAAAAGTAGATGGTGTGTGTCTGTCTTTCTGTCTGTCTGTCTGTCTGTTACCTAATAACGCAAGAACCACTGGTCCGATTTAAATGAAATTTTGCATGGATGTAGCTGAAATACCAGGTTTACATATAGGATACTTTAAATTTCGATATTTTGCACTATTAAGAAATGGCGACCATTTTAGTGACGTCACTACACCCTTTGGTTTCAAAATTTCATATTTCTATATCAAATAAAAAGAGAACGGTAGGAAATAGCAAACTTTTGATGGCACATGCGAGCTTTGAAATTTAATTTCCTATCCGAAAGGTCCGTATCACTTTTCGTGTATCTCCAACGGTTAGCGAGTAAAACCTACTTTTGTGACGTCACTACACCCTTTGGTTTCAAAATTTCATATTTCCATTTCAAGTAAAAAGAGAACGCTAAGAAATAGCAAACTTTTGATGGTATACACGAGCTTTAGCATTTAATTTTCTATCCAAAAGGTTCTCATCACTTTTCGTGTATCTCCGACGGTTAGCGAGTATAACCTAAATTTGTGCAACAAAACACGGTCAACACCGAGCGGTGCAGTATATCTCTATATATATAAATAGATAATTTGTCTGTTTTTTTCTGAATTTCTACGGAAATCTGAGTTATTTACACGTTTCAGACTGTTTTATGATAGATGCGCCCGAAAATAATGTTTTGGTCTGTCTGTTTGATTGTCTGTGGACAAATTTGTTCCCTTATAACTCGAGAACGGCTGGGTGTATCAACGTAAAATTTGGTACAGATATCCATCAGAGGCACGACACTAATCATTGATGTAACCCTTCTCCGTTCCTCTCATAAAAGGGGGCCTTCCCCCTTAAAATGCATGCTGAAATAGGAGTAGAAGGACTACACAAAAATCATTTTCAGCCCCTCGATGTGAGAGACAAAACTCGGGGGCCCTGAAGGGTCCCCGAAATCCACATTTTAAGGCCCTAAAACCAACCGTTTTTGAGATATTCCCAAAAAACTAATTTCATGTAATAAACTAATGAACGAATACAAGCCGGTAACCATGGCAACAGATTCTCAGAGGTCCATCTATTGCTGTAAGACGCAATGCAATTCCATTAATTACATTGGTGTGAAAGTTTACAAACGGCTAGAAGTTTATCACGGAACCAAATTAAGCTGTAGAATTCATCAATACGTATAATGCGCTTAAGGGGGTCAAGGGGTACAGTAGATTTTTTTCACGCGATTTACACCTCCGGGTGTGGTACGGCAGGTCTATTATATTCCTATCACTATATTATATTATTATTATTATATTATGGCGTAAAACGAGGAGACAAAGCCCCCTCGGTGCCAGAAACAAAACTTGGGAGCCCTAAATGGTCCTCGAAAACTACATTATAAGGCCCTAAAACCAAAAGTATCTGAAATATACCCAGAAAACTAATTTAATTTAACAAACTAATGAACGAATGGAAATCGCTAACCATGACAACATTATCTCAAAGGGTGGCATCCAACTTTCCATCTATTTCTGTAAGAAGTAATGTTACTCTATTTATTACATTTCTGTGAAAGTTTGCAAATGGCTATACGGTTATCACGGAACTAACGTAGTCTGTATAATTCATCAATGCAATTAAGGGGGTCAAGGGGTAACCTAGATTTTTTTCATGCAATTTTCACGTGTGACATATAGTACAGAAGGACTATTATATCTCCAAACATTTGGAAAGTGAAATGCCATGCCCTGTGGTTCAGATCCCACGTAAAATGGAGGTCCCGTGGCTTATGATCTCGCGATTAATGGTCACGCAAAACTACAATCATCCTTTATATCTCCAAACAGCAACATTATTTTCAAAAATTCCTGAATTGAATCAGCATTTTTTGCGGCATTTAGGAATTTGGGCCATTTGAGACTAAAGAACCTGAATTTTCATGCACCACAAGCCTTTATAATTTATGAAAGAGGTCTTCCTGTGTATGTGGACCTAACACAACGTAGAGGGTCATTTTTTATGTGAGGTGTATTGCGTTTCGTCTACAAGTCTTTCAATTCTATTTCACGTCAAGAAGTACAAGTTAGGTGAATTTAGTTTGAGAGCAAATTTTAACTAATCTTTCTTTTGTCGACATACGGGTTCATCGTAAGGATGATTTTGTTTGATACTGTATGGCAGATATACCCATATTTGGATATCTGGGTGATATGTTGTAGACAATAGAATTGTCTGTCTGTCTTTCTGTGTATCTTTATGTACGCCTATAAATCGTGTTCGTAGGCGTGGTGCATCGTAAAATTAGGTATGGTAAACATGAGTCAATACACCAATCATTTATAAAACTCCTCACCGTACTTTTCAAACAGTAGAAGGGTGGATATAGGGAAAAACTTCTCAAAATACATGCTAAAATAGGCGAAATATAAAAAAATATCCTAGAAGGACGATCAAAGCATATGTTGCGCTTCTCAATGTGAGACACAAAATTAGCGAGTCTATAAGGGGTCTCCGAAAACCACATTTTAAGGCTCTTAAATTAACAGTGTGTGTGGTATTCCCTGAAAACTAACTTCGTTCTGATAAACTTATGAAGGAATGGAAAACCGCTAACCATTGCAACAGTAGCTCAATTGATAATGTCTGGTGTTAATATATAACACCGTTCGAAGGACGGGTACTTCTGCTATACTAATATATAAAAATGAGATGGTGTGTGCCTGTCTTTCTGTCTGTCTGTGTGCTACTCAATAACGCAAGAACCACTGGTCCGATTTAAATGAAATTTTGCATGGATGTAGCTGATTTACCAGGTTTACATATAGGATACATTTTATTTCGATAATTTGCACTATTAAAAATGGCGACCATTTTAGTGACGTCACTACACACTTTAATCAAAACTTGATATTTCCTTATCAAATAAAAAGAGAACGCTAAGAAATAGCAAACTTTTGACGGTACATACGAGCTTCACTTTTCGTTTATCTCCAATGGTTAGCGAGTAAATCCTAAATTTGTGCAATAAAACACGGTCAACACCGAGCCGTGCAGTATATTTCTACATATATAAATAGAAAATTTGTCTGTTTTTTTTTCTGAATTTCTACGGAAATTTGAGTTATTTACACGTTTCAGACTGTTTTATGATAGATTGGCGCGAAAATAATGTTTTGGTCTGTTTGTTTGATTGTGGACAACTTTGTTCCCTTATAAATCGAGAACGGCTGGGTGTATGAACGCAAAATTTGGTACAGATATCCATCAGAGGCACGACACTAATCATTGATGTATATCTTCTCTGTACCTATCATAAAAGGGGGCATACCCCCTTAAAATACATGCTGAAATAGGAGTAGAAGGACGAGACAAAGCCCATTTTCAGCCCCTCAATGTGAGAGATAACATTCGGGGGCCCTAAAACACATTTTAAGGTCCTACGTCCAACAGTTTTTGAGATATTCCCAGAAAACTAATTTAATTTAATAAACTACTGAACGAATGCAAGCCGATAACCATGGCAACAGATTCTCAGAGGTCCATCTATTGCTGTAAGACGCAATGCAATTCCATTAATTACATTAGTGTGAAAGTTTGCAAACGGCTAGATGGTTATTATGGAACCAAATGAAGCTGTAAATTTCATCAATATGTAAAATGCGCTTAAGGGGGTCAAGGGGTAGTCTAGAATTTTTTCACGCGATTTACACCTGCGGGTGTGGTATGGCAGGTCTATTATATTCCTATCCCTATATTATATTATTATTAGTAGTATTATATTATGGCGTACAACGACGAGACAAAGCCCCTCGGTGCCAGAAATAAAACTCTAGGGTCCTCGAAAACTACATTATAAGGCTCTTAAACCAACAGTTTCTGAAACATTCCCAGAAAACTAATTAAATTCAATTTAACAAACTAAAGAAAGAATGCAAATCCGTAACCATGACAACATTATCTTAAGGGGTGGCATCCAACTTTCCATCTATTTCAGTAAGAAGCAATGTATTACATTTATTATATTTCTGTGAAAGATTGCAAATATAAGGTTATCACGGAACCAACGTAGACTGTATAATTCACCAATGCAATTAAGGGGTCAAGGGGTAATCTAGGATTTTTTCATGCAATTTTCACGTGCGACATATAGTACAGAAGGTCTATTATATCTCCAAACAACAACATTCTTTTCAAAAATTCCTGAATTGAATCAGCATTTTTTGCGGCTTTTAGGAATTTGGGCCATTTGAGACTAAAGAACCTGAATTTTCATGCACCACAAGCTTTTATAATTTATGATAGAGGTCTTCCTGTGTATGGGGACCCAACACACAATAGAGGTTCAGTTTTTATGTGACGTGTATTGCGTTTCATCTACAAGACTTTCAATTCTATTTCATGTCAGGAAGTAAACGTTAGGTGAATTTAGTTTGAGAGCACATTTCAACTAATCTTTATCTTTTCTTTTTTTTTCGACATACGCGTTCATCGTAAGGATGATTTTATTTGATACTGTGTGGTAGATATACCCATATTTGGATATCTGGGTAATATGTTGTAGACAATAGAATTGTCTGTCTGTCTTTCTGTGTATCCTTATGTACGCCTATAACTCATGTTCGGATGCTTGGTGCATCGTAAAATTAGGTATGGTAAACATGAGTCAATACACCAATCATTTATAAAACTCTTCACCGTACTTTTCATACAGTAGAAGGGTGGATATAGGGAAAAACTTCTTAAAATACATGCTAAAATAGGTGAAATATAAAAATTATCCTAGAAGGACGACCAAAGCATATGTTGCACTTCTCAATGTGAGACAAAAAATTCGCGAGTCTATAAAGGATCTCCGAAAACCATATTATAAGTCCCTTAAATTAACAGTGTGTGTGATATTCCCAGAAAATTAACTTCGTTGTGATAAACTTATGAAGGAATTACAAGCCGCTAACCATTGCAACAGTAGCTAAATTGATAATGTCTGGTGCGTCTCTAAAAGCAACAGTACTTAAAAGGGATGTAACACCAATAACATTGTTATTATTATTATTATAATGTCTGGTGTTAACACCGAACACCGTTCGAAGAACGGGTACTTCTGCTAGTTCTATATAAAAAACAAGATGTTCTGTAAAGAACATATAGCCTACTTTCTCCTAAATGCATGGGTATTGTTATAACTCTTTGTCCTTTTCAAGAAGTATGATTGAATGTTGGTTGTAGTAGCTTGTTGAAATACAACGTGCTATAGGGATATAAAACATGAATATGAGGTGCCCTTTGCTAGTGCTACCTCTGTACCAAATTTCGTTCAATTCGGTTTCACCGTGTTTGAATTGATAGGGGGAATCGATTTGCACACATACTTGGCCACCATCTGCAAACTATTGGGCTGATGTTCTTGCAGTTTGGTCTGAATATGTTTCCCACTTAAAAATATGGTGTTGCAAAATTTGGTAGAGACTAGATTATTAGGTTGGTCGTAATTACATTTTAGCTTTTAACATTTGGGTGGCCGCGATTACGTTTCCGTCAAGATAGCGGTGATATAAAACATGACACTGAGGTGCCCTTTGCTAGTGCTACCTCTGTACCAAATTTCGTTCCATTCGGTTTCACCGTGTCAGAATTGATAAGGGGAATCAATTTTCACACAAAGATGGCCGCCATCCGCAAAATATTAGGCTGATTACCTATTAGTTTGGTCAAAGGATGCTCCCTCCATAAAGGTATGTTGTTGCTAAATTTGCTAGAGATCGGATGATTAGGCTAATAGTAATTTGATTTAAGCTTTGAACATTTGTGTGGCCGCCATTACGTTTCCGTCAAGATGGCGGCGATATAAAACATGACACTGAGGTGCCATTTGCTAGTGCTACCTCTGTACCAAATTTCGTTCCATTCGGTTCCACCGTGTTCGAATTAATAGGGGGAATCAATTTTGACATAAAGATGGCCGCCATCCGCAAACTATTAGGCTAATGGCCTATTAGATTGGTCAAAGGATGCTCCCCCCATAAAGGTATGTTGTTGCAAAGTTTGGTAGAGATCGGATGGTTATGTTAGTCGTAATTTGATTTAAGCTTTAAACATTTGTGTGGCCGCCATTACGTTTCTGTAAATATGGCGGCGATATAAATCATGACACTGAGATGCCCTTTGCTAGTGCTATCTCTGTACCAAATTTCGTTCCATTCGGTTCCACCGTGTTCGAATGAATAGGGGGAATCAATTATGACATAAATATGGCCGCCATCCGCAAACTATTAGGCTAATAACCTATTAGATTGGTCAAAGGATGCTCATTCCATAAAGGAATGTTGTTGCAAGGTTTGGTAGAGATCGGATGGTTATGTTAGTCGTAATTTAACTTATGCTTTGAACATTTGTGTGGCCGCCATTACTTTTCTGTCAATATGGCGGCGATATAAAACATGACACTGAGGTGCCTTTTTTAGTACTACCTCTGTACCAAATTTCGTTCCATTCGGTTGCACCGTGTTCGAATTAATAGGGGAATCGATTTTCACACAAAGATGGCCGCCATCCGCAAACTATTGCGCTGATGACCTATTAGTTTGGTCAAAGGATGCTCCCCCCTTAAAGGTATGTTGTTGCAAAATTTGGTAGAGATCGGATGATTAGGTTAGTCGTAATTTGATTTAAGCTTTGAACATTTGTGTGGCCGCCATTACGTTTCCGTCAAGATGGCGGCGATATAAAACATGACACTGAGGTGTCCTTTGCTAGTGCTACCTTTGTACCAAGTTTCGTTCAATTCGCATTCACCGTGTTCGAATTGATAGGGGGGGGACAGACATTCAGAGTACACACACTCACACACACACAGACACACACACACACACACACACACACACACACACACACAGACTCACACACACACATACACACACACACACACACACACACAGACTCACACACACACATACACACACACAGACAGACACACTTTTTTCGCCCTGTGTTGATCTCATAAGTCTACTTTCATTTTTTGCAAAAATCGAAAGTAGGCTAACTATACACTGAATTTGGGTCAAAATCACTAACCAACATACTCACAGTGCTATTAAAATTCTACGCTGGCAATCACGGGACCTCAAATCGCGAGCGAACAAGTTGGAGCGCCATTAAAATTCTAGGCATTAAACCAGGGGCCAAAATCACTAGCCAGTACGTTGGCAGCGCCTTTAAAATTCTGCACGCTTATATACTGGATGATCCACCAATATCCTCCGGCTGGAAATAATCTGGGATGGTAGCATCTTGAAGTCCCGGCTAAAAACGACATGGTGCCACTTGGCGAAACCACTCAGAATAAGTTACAGGATTTTCTCAGACGGAATGTGCTGCAGTATCTAACTACAGTTCATCTAACTACTTAGGATAAAGAGAATCTCAAAAAAATCTCGGGCGTAAGGATGCGGATTAGGTCCCTCGGGAACTTCCACCCTACAGCACATTCCTCTACCATCCAACTACAAATATAATGCCAGTTTCCTATAAAACAATCAGGAAATCGTCAACACGAATCGGTCTATATATTATAAAAGCATTACACTTCTCGTGTCGTCGAGCTTCGATTAAAACCTCTCACAAAAAAAAAAAAAAAAAAAAAAAACAACAATGACCAAGTGTCATTAATCAACATAAAAGTACAAATCGTTTCCTTAAGAAACCGAACAAACTGTGACGTGTAAGCTTCAATAAGCTTCTATTCAGCGAACAACTGCTGTGCCCTAGGTGACGGGAGTTTATAACAAGAAAAATGTTATAAGCTAAACATTTAAATAATCACAAAAATAAATGACGTTACCCCTGACGTAGATCTCCTTCTTTACAAATACTATTAATTACTCTATACAATTTATCTCCCGCACCCTAACATTAAAATTTCTTCCTCTAGGAAGCGCAAAATCTCTACACAACTCTAAAGTTTAAATTAAAATTATAAAACACTCCTAAATCTACTTACGAATCTATCTGAAATATATATACTACATCATTCTATACAATGGAAATAATCACGTCATAGTTCATCAACTACTTACTTAAAACAAAAATATATACAACGCGTTCCTTCCTTTCTCCCGACAATACAACATGTAATTGTCCTTCTAGTTCGCGCCTGCCTGGAAACGGGCTTCAGAAAAATATGACTTCACTCTACTATGTCTTGTTCGTGGTTTGCGTTACAATCTGGGATTCTATAATCCATACAACTTATCTGTTCATGAAATAAATATACTTAATAAAAGTACACATTTCCACTCGTCGAATAATTACCATAAATGAAAACATTAGGAACAGAACCATTTAATAAACCTCAGTTTACTCTCAGCTTCAACAAAGATCCATTAAATCCTATAATTTCTATCAGATTTAACTTCATCCATGATCCGCTGTCCTGTGAATTTCAAGGAGTTTCAACTATATTGAAACTATTCCAATAACATCCACAATTAATAAACTTCCATAACATTTCTCTCATAACTTCTTACTTCCATGAAATACACGCGTCTGTCACTACAGACATTTCTACAAAAATAGATCAATGGCTACACACTGGCTCATTGTCTTACAACAAATACCTCCGTCTACAACGGGAATAATAAATCTCATCCATCGAATACTTCGCAGTTCCTTCAATACAATTCCTTTCTCTACACTTTCCAATTATAAACTCTTCTTTCAGTTACTACAAAATAATAACCATATAATAAATAATACTGGTTCTCTCCATGAATCAATTTAATAGGTAATGCGATAAAATGATAATCTTCAAATAAAAATCTTATTTCTTTGCCTCACTCACATTTCTTAAAAACCTTTCAACAAACTGTAGCATGCCTTCAATTCCTTCGTTACATTATTTCTTACTTCAAAATACGCTATCGTTCGTATTTGTTAATTCCACATTATAATTCTTTACAGATTCTTTCTTTACTGTCTTTTCAACACATTCCAATACTTTAAAAAACATTACTCACAAAATTTCTTCACTAAATCTGTTTCATTATTTCTCAGATCGTGACATTATATAGATCTGTACAATAAATCTTTCTGAATCGCATTCTATGACATATACTTCCTATCACATACTTGGAAAACATTTCCATAGTTACAATCATTAATAAAACATAGATATCGTGCGGCTTAAAACACTTTTGAATTTTACTATAACTATTCTGAACTAAACTATAAAATCTCCGCATGATGTTTTTACGAATATAACAATGAAAGCTGCAATAGTCTAATTAACAATATAGAAAAATGGAGTTCAACAATAGTTGTCGGATATTCAAGATATATACAATTCAACAAAGTGGGATGTTTAATGTTGGTCCGTGGACTAACTTGTGCAGGGTTAAAGTTGGCATGAAGCGGACTTCCTTTGGTTACCCATTAGAAACGGAATGTTTCTAGCGGCTTAAGACTGCGTGATGTTCAGCATTCTTGTCCAATTCTCCCTCCGAATATCTCGTGCGGTCAGGTCTCAGGATACGAACTCGATCATCATCGTGCTTTCGCCCCCTTCCGCCGATGACTCTTCTGGGTGAGATGGGATAGCCCTTTCTCGCTTCGGCGCCGGGTAATTCCCTGGCCGCCCTGGTCCATGAATTCTTCTGGTCTTCTTTCCCCAAAGTTCCCTGTAGATCGTCATTTGAGATGGTAAAATGACTGATAATTGTAGAATTTCTATTACGGGAGAGATGAGATGTTAATCTCCCCCGAAATGTTGATGTTAAGTCATTTCGGATGTTCTTGATGCCATCATAGCGTCGATCCCATAATTGTTTAAGCGTTCATCGCGACGCTTGTATAATCGTTAGGAAATTCCTCCCTCAACTTCTGGAATTTTACCATGCTTGAAGCTGTAGATTTGTTGTTAATAATATAATTATTTCTTCGCTGAATGTCGACTTTTATGTTACTTGCACATTACTAAGTGCCTTCGATGTATATTTGCTATTTGCTTTGTTCAAATTGTAGAGTAGTTTGTTCGAACGTCCTTCTGCTTCGAAGTCGTGGTTGATAAGAATCTCGCTGCCTCTTCTCTTTCCCCCGCGTCCAATTTCCAAAACCGCGGCTTTTCTCAATCCATGGCTCTGATTGGTTGCTTATAATAATTGATCAAACTCCTCATTAATTACTTAAATACTCGGCTGTAATTGTAGTCAATCGTTCTTAATTATCATTCAACACTTTTCATGATGGTTTAATGTAATAACTTTGTCCTATTAATTATATATGTTAATTACTCTGTTGGTGTTAATTTTAATAAGGCGGCTTCTCATTGGTTCCAGTCGCTTGTCGAGCTCGCGCCACTTCCCCTTCTCCTCCTTCTAGCCACACGCAATCTTCTCTGTCGGGGATCTTTCTCGGGAGTCTTCGTTGCTGCTCGGGCTCTCTGTCGTCTCGGCTAAACAAGTTCCGAGTCCCCTAGCGGCTACTAATCTGCTATTGGCTGGCCGAATTAACTCAGTTAATTCCTTCGCTCAACAAACCTGTTTGTGTCAACTTGCAGCATCGATAAATATTAACATGGGCCAATTTAGAAAACTTTCCACTAGATGTATGATTTTCTGTCTCGTCTTTCCAAACGAGTACAGTACGTTAGGCACCATCTTAGAATTTACCTGGAGCAGAAGTGGGATACCACGGAAAACCACTTCCAGGATGGCTGAGGTGGGAATCGATCCGTCCTCTTCTCAGTTTTGTCTCACGAGACCCCGTTCCAGCCCTCACACCAGAATTGAAATTTCTTGGCAGAGCCGGGATCGAACCCGAACCTCCGGGGTGACAGCCAAGAACGCTAGATGCTACACCACGAGATGGTTATGAATAAGAAAGAAAAATAAAATTTGCGGGTGTATAAACTTGTAGGCTCAACTGATTATGTTTTCAATTGTCAATTTTGTTTTCCCTGATGAAATATTTAATATTATGCGTCTTCAGGTTAAATACAAAGTTGTAGCAGAAAATTCAAATCGTTCAAGGAGGAAGCACAGTTAACTTGTAGAGATTAGGATATTTATGAAGTAACATTGGTGGCTGGCGGATAATTGTTCCGGGTGTTGCACTATTTTCATAGGTAGGGATAAATACTGTTTGATGTCAGAGAAGACGGTATACAGGAGTGTGGTAAAACTGATGGAGCTTATTCGTCACGAATGCCGCAGTCCACAGAACACCACATTCACTTCGGGAATAAATGGATTGTATTTGAATAAATTCACAGCGAAAGTTCTGCATGCGGGTGGGAAAGAACCGCAAGTATCGCACTCACGTGCTAATCACATTGCAAAACAATCGGATGTCTTCGTCCGCCTATCTCCTCCCTTGTTGCTATCAGTGGGCAATGACCAGCCGAGTTAACTGTTGGTATAGAACTTAATCGGTCTACCATCTCTTCCATACCCTCCACTATTGAGATCTGGTCGGTGTAGGGTTAACAACTGGACGTTTCCAAATGTAGGACATTGCTCAGCAAAAGCATGATATTTAAGAAAAAGGCCTGACAAGTTCAGCTGATAACAAAATGATTCATATTTTATACATAACTTTTTACAAAAATAAATACTGTAATACCTTACTTAATGATCAGCCCTTGTTGCAGTTCTTTTCCTTGAATCTGTATTTTTCAACAGAACCTAGGCCCTACTTATGAAAGAAGACACGAATTATTTTCTTGACGCACATATTTATAAAATTCTTTACATGACGTATCTTTGAAATTGAACTTCTCAAGTAACATTCCTTTCTCTGATTCCTTTCCCTTCTAATTACTTATATCCACCCTGGGAAGTAGCGCCCTGATCACGAGGAGTTGATGGACGACACAATAACTTGCTGTCTTCAGCCTAAAACTTAAATGAGCAATCTTGTAACGAACAAGTAGTTCCGTGAAGAACTATACAGCCTATTTTCATATATCCTACTTATGTTAATTGCCACTATCAACATACACAATTTCAGTTTGATTGCTGTAATAGATTCGTAGATATTGAGAACCGACTAAATATTTCGGATGGTCGCCATGTTGAATTTTATATATGTAGGTCCTAGAGTTATGTACTGTTACATGCAGATTATTGTGAACGTGTAGTATTCAAACTTCAATCGCATATTTAGGACACAAGAAGTAACAAGGAGATTTTAAAATTTTTCACAGCTGCCATCTTGAGGTTATGGAAACAATTGAAATAAATTAGATGCCAGTGGATTAACATTCGTATAAGGATTTACGTGAGCCTCCGTGGCTAAGGCGGCAGCACGCCGGCCTCTCACCACTGGGTCCGTGGTTCAAATCCCGGTCACTCCATGTGAGATCTGTGCTGGACAAAACGGAGGCAGACAGGTTTTTCTCCGGGTACTCCGGTTTTCCCTGTCAAAATTTCATTCCAGCAACACTCTCCACTGTCATTTCATTTCATCTGTCATTCATTTAATCATTGCCCCAGAGGAGTGCGTCAGGCCTCGGCAGCCGGCACAGTTCATATCCTCGCCGCTAGATGGGGGCTTCATTCATTCCATTCCTGACCCGGTCGGAGACTGGAAGCAGGCTGTGGATTTTCATTTCATTTTCATAAGGATTTACTGTACCAAGTTTCACTGCACGCGGATGGTTAAATTGCGAGAAACGTCCATGTGAATATTTATAATTCGCGTCGCCGACATGTTGAATTTGTGATCACCAGGTTATTTAAAGTCCTATAGGTGAACTTAAGTTCATAGCCCCTATGGACATTAAAAAATGCAGTTTGATTGCTAAAATAGATTCGTAGATATTCAGTATCGTCTTAATATTTCGGATGGTCGCCATGTTGGATTGTTAAATGTATAGGCCATAGAGTCATGTACCATTAAAGGAAAATTATTGCGTAGGTTCATTATTCAAACTTTCACTTCGATCGCATGACTACATCACAAGAAATAAAAACGTAATTTTAAAATTCGCACTGCCGCCATCTTGAGGTTATGTAAACAATTGAACTAAATTAGATACCAGTGGATTACAATGTGTATAAATATTTACTGTACCAGGTTTCAGTGCGCTTGGAACATTAAATCGCGAGAATGGTCTATTTAAAATTTTCAAATTTGCTTGGCCGCCATGTTCGTTTTGTAGTTAACCGGTTTTTGAAAGTCTTATAGATGGACTTTCAGTATTGCCCTTTATCTCCGTACAAAATTTTAGGGAGATACGGCTAATAGTTTCAGAGATATAGAATGCCAGTGAAATATTTCGCACATCCGCCATCTTGTGATTATGTAAACAATTGAACGAAGTTAGATGTCTGTGCATTAAAATGTATATAAACATATACTGTACCAAGTTTCATTGCGTTTGGTTGGCCAAATCGCGAGAAACGTCTATTTAAAAGTCGAAAATTCGCTTGGCCGCCATGTTGGTTTTGTAGTTACCAGGTTTTCAAAGGTCACATAAGTGAACTTATAGTAGTTCCTTCTATCACCATAGAAAATTTCAGGGTAATATCGGTAATAGTTTCGGAGATATTGAATGCTGGTGAAATATTTCGCACAGCCACCATGTTGGATTAGTGAGTCGTAACAAAATTTGAAGGGCACGGTCGAGGTCGCCCGGAGCAGTGCTATGAAATTTACGAGTTTCATTGAAATCGCTCCTGCCGTTTAGATTTTATTAGGGGGGGGGGGACACACACACGAATCACACACACACACACACTCACACACACGCACACACACACGGACAAAAGGTGATCTCATATGCCTATTTTTTCAAAATTGAAAATAGGCTAAAAATGCCGGAGATTTTCGATAAATTATAAATAGTGGCCGGACATAACCAAAATGAATGAAAAGCAGGAGGTCTAGTTGGTAACCCTAGGTCGGTGCTCGAGCCTGGCAACGACCAGATAGCGAGAGCTCCTGGCGCGCTCTGCTTCCTCAATCAGTTCATAGTACTACAAGATTCCATGAAGTATTTAAGAACAAAAACTATGATTTCCTATGCATGTAAGAAGGCACCAATACGCATAGCTTTTCTATTATTTTTTATAAGTCCTGAAGATTAAAAACCTGAAATCAATATTAATTTGTACTATTTATTGTACCGGTTTCGGCCACATTGTGGCCGTCCTCAGCGCAAATAGTGTGAATAGAAAAGCAAGACTGACAGAACATGAAAAATCTTACCATAAAAGAAGGTTGTTCTCTAAAATATTTCTAATAAATTAATCGTCTAAAAGCTAAAAAACTAAAATACACATACACAAAAATTAAAAAAAAAACGAACTGTTACAAAAATATGTTAATTCGAAATAAATAAATCTTGATATGAAACCAGTTTGAAGAAGGAAACAGTGCTGTGGATGTTATGTAGACAAAAACTTTGAGGTTAAAATAGAATTTGTTAGAATGGTTATGATCAAGTACCAATGTGAAGAAGCTGTGGAAAGATAGCATATCGTTGAGAAAAATATTCCAATCTGTAGATAGGCAATATAGAGTGTTTGGGTTACCAAGAAACAAAGAAAATTTTTGTTTGTTTGGACTAAGATACTTTGGGTTACCAAGATACAATAATTAGTACAAATTAGTACAAATTAATATTAATAATAATATTTTTAATATCGTATGGCCTCGGGTACCGGGTGCAAGCTTTGCTATTTGACACCCAGAGGGTAGCTTGCATGTCGAATTTCGTTGTTCCTTGACTATGAAAGTCAAGGAGGTTAGGTGTTAGATATCTAATCTCCTTGAACACTATAGCGCTTTCTAGTAGAGAAATGAGGAACTTTGTGTTGGCGGAAACTCCCGAGATTAATTTTGCCATTATGAACTCGGCCTACTGAATTCAAATGGGTTCTTTGACATGCCAATATCGTATGACATGCGTATCGTATTTTTGCCGCCTTTCAAAAATCACTTACCACGGTCAGGGGCGAACCTGCAATCTTGGGGTTAGTAGACCGACACGCTATCCACTCACCCACCGTGGCACAAATTAATATTGACTCAAGGTTTTTAATCTTCAGGACTTATTATACTTCGTCAATAAGGAACAGGGCTAACATGGGCATTTTCATGTCACATTCTTTTTAATTAAAAACATCTATAATAGTCGTTGTGCAACACTGCAACCTCATTACCAGCCGCCACTGTGAAGTACCGTAATAGATTGCTTGTTGGTCTACGACACATTCGATTCCTGACCTTATTCATCGTCAATTACGCCTAACTGCAGCTGTCTGTCTCTAAAGAGTCATGCTGGTGTGTAATACAACAGCTGCCGATGAGACTAATGTTATTCACATTTCATTCACTAGAGGGAAGCCCCGCATTCAGTCCTGCGGGCTTATTATTACTGTTCCTAGAACAGGCAAAGAAGACAGCTCAACTTTTATCATCCGTGGCTTAGGAAGTGGGGGACCCCAGTCGTTGAGGCCATTCCTCTCTTGCTATAAAAGCAGGAAGCACGTTGATAAGAAACTAAACTGAAACATGAAGTTGTACCTGTTGATAGCTCTGTTGGGTGAGTAGAACTTGCTTCATTATTCTTTGCCAGTGACCATGCTCACCTCCCAGTGGCGCGTAAGATCTCGCACCGTAACTTCAGGTTGTACTGCAGGGGTTCAATGGTTCGAATCCCAACTCTGAGCGTGGACTTTGTGGTTTTATACACATTCAATTCAGGTAAATATCGGGGTGGTACATTGCGTCAAACATAGACCACCAACGCAACGTTTAGTCTACATTACACAAATTACTACAGTCACCACAAACACACAGATTCAACATACACCCGTGTACATGGGGTTGAAGCCCAATACGTTCCAAACACTTACGTCATGAGGTGGACTAGATAATACGGGGGGGATTTCAGTCTGAACAGGAGATTACTTTATCCTTCTTTTCCCCTGCCAACATTGCGTTGCCCCCCCCCCCCCCCCCCAAGAACTGTTCACCCAAACATGTTCTGACCACACCCAATGTTGCTTTACTGCAGAGCTCTGACGGGATTCGGTGTTTCAACCTGGCCAAGCCATTGGGGGGAGGGATTATTTCTAAGTTTATGGGCATGATTGCTGTAAATTTATTGCTCACATGATTGTTACTCACGTTAGCTAATACTGTATATAACAACTAGTTCTGTGAAGAACTATTTTCATATATCCTACTTTTTTTCATGTGATGTACCGTACTTAATAGCTTTTAGTACACGACCTATATCTCCACCAACACCATTACATTGAGAAATGATGTGATAGAATTTATAGCTTTCAGTATCAGTGATTAGACTCCTTCCGAGAGATGGCATCTTTCTGTAAGGAGTCACGGGAGTTTATTTTAAGAATTAAATTTGCACACCCGAAAATTTATTTTAGGTTCTCATAAAAATTGAATTAAATTAGACGTCAATATAAGCCTTCTGTGAAGATATACCGTGCCCAGTTTCACTGCGCTCGGTTGATTAGGTCGCGAGAAACACGACTTAAATATTTAAATTTTGCGTCTCCATGTTAGTTTTGTACTCATCAGATTGAAAGTCCCGTAGGTCAACTTATTTTAATGGTCTCTATCAACATATAGGCCTACAATAGATTTGTAGATATTGAGAACCTGTGCATTATTTCGGACGATAGCCATGCTGGATTGTTCTATAAAATGTTCTATATGTTCTATATGTACTAGTAGATGAAGATTATTGCGTTGGTTCATTATATAAACGTTCACTTCGGTCACATGATTAGCATCCAGAAAATAAAGCGCAATTTTAAAATCACAGCCACCACCATGAGTTTATGAAACCAATTGAATTAAATTAGATGCCAGTAGATTAAATGTTGCATTAACAATTACCGTGCCAAGTTTCACTCCACTTGCATTACTAAATCGTGAGAAAATTCCATTAAAATTTATTAATTTTGCTTGTCCACCATGTTGGTTTTATAGTTATAAAGGTTTTAAAAGTTACAAAGGTGAACTTATCTTAGTATTCTCTATCACCATACAAAATTTCAGTTACAGTTTTGGAGCTATATAGGCCTAATGTTGATGAAATATTTCCCGCAGCCACCATGTTGGATTGATGAAACGTATCTAAATTTGAAAGGCACGGTCGAGGTCGGACAAGGTAGTAGTATACCTTTAGAGAGTTTCATTGACATCGCTCTAGCTGTTAGATTTTATTAGGACACACACACAGATGAATTACACACATACAACACACACATACACATGCTTACACACACGGACAAAAGGTGATTTCATATGCTGAAAATAGGCTAAAACTGAATATTTGTTTGTTCACCTTCTATGCTTTCTAATACCATTCATCAGATTACGATAAACTTTGGTGAGTTGTGAGTGCGCCCGCGAAGGTTTCTGAATTATTGAGTCCATTTTACAATAGGTGGGGTGTGAGTAGCTTCAACAAATAAGTACTGGCAAGCGAGTCGTTTCGCCAAGTGAACTTTGGAAACTTTTTCTGCACCCACCCGCGAATGTTTCTGAATTATGTTGTTGTTAATTCTTTTTAGGGGCTGGGGACATTTGGTCATCAGCCCCGTGTAGTTGGGTGGGTGTTGATTTTGTCTGATAACATATATAAGTGATGACTGTAATAGTGTATGTAACTGCATTAGGGACAGGGATGGGGTTAGTGCCCTGGAACTTGAAATAATGTACTATCCTGCCATTTTCCTGGAGGGAGTGTGGAAAAAACCTACTAAAACCACACTCAGTTCTGAGTGACATAATTTTACAATAGGTGGCGTGCGAGTCTTTTCAACAAATAAGAATTGGTGCGCTGTTACCGTGCATAAAATGGTAGATCTACCAGCAGAGCATGAAACAAAAAGCTATTACGTACTTCTCAAGAGAGGAACAATACGCTACGAAGCAGATTGTTTACTTTGTGTTTTAAAGTGATTAAGTGACGTTGTTTATTTAGTGTTAAAAAGGTATTATTTGAGATACAATATCTCAAATTAGCATTAACGGAAAAGTTCCAGTTGATGCCGGCACAAAATATATTTTATTTCCATTTAATACGTGCTAGTTCTGGGCAACCCTAATTGATACCCTTTTGGTGCTAGTTGCGGACATTTCCTGCGTTCTCGTTTTAATAATTTGCCGATTTGTCCTTGTCTACACAAAGTTAAAGTCTCCAAACCATACAGCCTTTCCAGTTTAAGTACTGTGCTATAGTTAAAGCCCTGCGCGGATGCGCATATGATATCCGCAAAATTTTTCGCCATGCGGATATAATTTTCATGGCTGTGCGGATAGCGGATACGCTGCTGATAATGTTTGGAGTAAATTTGCGGATAGCTCTTAGAATACAATCCAAACTTGTTGAATATCATTACTAGGACCCGGATGCTTATGACATTTCATTTTTCTGTTATGTTTTTTTTCATGACAAATGTAAGATGATTTAAGCTAATCTCATTCAAATTATGTCATTAAGCACAATTAACATTCCGAGCTGAAAGAGGTTGCAGTTCTGGTCGTATAACATTCATTTTAAACATAGCACATGACACACATAGCCTAGGGGAACGACTTTCTCCTCAAATGTCTAGCTTTAATACTCTATGCTTTATCTAATTAAAATATTAACTTATTCTAATACCAGTAGACTCAGATAACAAAACGTGCGAATACGGATAAAAGTTGTGCGGATGCCGGGCGGATGCGGATAACAGTCGTGTGGATGCGGGGCGGAGGCGGATAACGTTTTGTTTATCCGCACAGAGCTCTAGCTATAGTGCCTAAGCTGGACACCTGTACTCAATGCCTTCTTATTAGGATGTTTTTCGTCAGATGGAACGCCCGGTCTATTTTCCAGATCCTGTCATTGATGGCTTCTTGTTCCAGTTCAGTTTGTTGGATTACCTCACCGATATTTTTAAATTTCTTAACCCTGTCTATTAATATTATTATTAATATTGTTATTGTTTCGTTCAGAGGGTAATGCGATAATCAGGTCATGCACTTGAGTGCGTATGGAAACTGTCTGATAACGTGTTGCTATGGTATGTGCCTGTCCCAGATTAAGTTCTTGTGATCGATGTCAAAGTATGGTCACCTATTTTAAATTCATTACCCTGTATTATGTACTGTTCTAGGACTTGGAGCAATAGTTGCTGTTCGTGGAGCTCCGGGAGACCCATGCAACTGCCCTCAGTGCATCATATACGATCCCATCTGCGCCTACACTTGGGACCGTGAACACAGAGTGTTCCCCAGTGAGTGCCACATGCGCTGCTACAACAGATGCCATAACACTAGTAAGTCACCTACTTCTGATACGTTGCTTGAATAGGTTGGCCGCTTCTGGATGTTTAGTACGTACAATTCTCGAGAAGAGTATACGCCATTCCAGCTCACGTTCCTTTTATCCAACAAGAAACTAGTTCCAGTTCTTCCAGTCCAAAAGGAACTAGTTCCCGTTCCTCTAGTCCAAGAAGGAACTACCTACACCCAGTTCACGTTACTCCAATCCAACAAGAAACTAGTTCCAATTCCTCGAGTCCATAAGGAACTAGTTATAGGTTGGCCGCTTCTGGATGTTTAGCTCGTAAAATTCTCGAAAAAAGTATATGCCTTTCCAGCTCACGTTCCTGTCATTTAACAAGAAACTGCTACAACTGCTACCTCTAGTCCAAGAAGGAACTACACTCAGTTCACATTACTCCAACCCAACAAGAAACTAGTTCCACCAGTCAAAGAAGGAACTAGTTCCCGTTCCTCTAGTCCAAGAAGGAACTACTCCAGTCCAACAAGAAACTAGTTCCAGTTCCTTCAGTCCAAGAAGGAACTAGTTCCCGTTCCTCTAGTCCAAGAAGGAACTACTCCCAGTTCACGTTACTCCAATCCAACAAGAAACTAGTTCCAGTTCCACCAGTCAAAAAAGGAACTAGTTCCCGTTCCTCTAGTCCAAGAAGGATCTACTCCCAGTTCACGTTACTCCAATCTAACAAGAAACTAGTTCCACCAGTCAAAGAAGGAACTAGTTCCCGTTCCTCTAGTCCAAGAAGGAACTACTCCCAGTTCACGTTACTCCAATCCAACAAGAAACTAATTCCCGTTCCCCCAGTTTGAAAAGGAACTAGTTCCCGTTCTTACAGTTCAAGAAATAAATAAATAAATAAATAAATAAATAAATAAATAAATAAATAAATAAATAAGTAAATAAATAAATAAATAAATAAATAAATAAATAAATAACCCTTGACCTATGAGGAATAAGCTTCTTTTCGGGCTGTGAGTCAAAGTTGGCTGAGTGCTGTTCGGAGGCATTTAACCTACATTCGTTGTGAAATTATTACAATAAACATTCTTATTCTTCTTCTTATTATTATTCTTTCCTAGCGTTTATCCCAGTACGGGGTCCGCTGCTCTACTACATCTTCTGCACTTTTTACTGTCGTTGACATCTGCAGGTTGCAAGCCAACATCGTGTATTTCTCTATTAATGTTGTCGATCCAACGCTTCGCAGGTCGTCCACGTGGTCGCAGTCCACCTGGGTCCAGTTTGAAAGCTATTTTGGCGACAGAGTCGTCCGGCATTCGCATAACATAACCATACCGACGGAGACGAGCTTCCCTCACTTTCTCGTAATTGGTGTGACACCTGATTGTTGTCGGACATCTGAATTTCTGACATGGTCATATCTAGTCAGCCCAAGTATCCAACGAAGCATGTTCGTCTCTATCGTGTGTAGAGCCTCATTATAATAAACATTCATTTTCCCAAATTTTAGGGGCAGATGACCTCGTAGTTCCTTCTCTTAAAACAAAAATAACTAACTAACATTCCCAATCTGTTGTCCATATGAAGCCTTGATGCTATTGGGGACCAATTTCAACACTTTCTGTGAGGTATAGGCCTATCCATGTCCGATTTCACTGAATTATTGGTTTAAGCATTATAGGCGAAACTCAGGGGCCGAGAGTAAGTGCGGCACTGTATATGAGACGTTCCGTAAGAGAAGGGCGAGCCCGCCGTGAGTCGTTTCTTTCTTATTTACGCATCAGGAAGCTGCCTTTTAGCTCTATAATGCAAGGGTGCCCCATGGTGGCGAGCTCGCCCTTATCGTCATGAAAGTGAACATTATTTTGAAGCTTGCAGCTACAAGGCGGTGGCCGAGGTGTCATATTCATTGAAATACTCCCGCAGAGAACGGCGAACGCACCACGGTCCGTCACAGCCCCAATCGTGGTGTGATCACCACGGTGAGTGGATGTAGTACGTTTGTATAAACGTTGTAATAGTGTTGCGTTATCTTATCCGTTATTTATCGTCACGTTCGGTGTATTGCAATGTCTATTATGTTACAATACTATGTTTCACTGTATGTAGTGCCTCATCTCCATAAATTAACCTATATTTTGTTCTATTCATTTACAACGAGTAAGTTAGTTAGTCATTGTTGTTTTAAGGGGCGGAACTACGAGGTCATCTGCCCCCTCTTAACACAATTTTAAGCATATAAATATGGGATGGAATTTAAAATTTAGAGGTGGGCACCTAAATTTGAAAAGACCGTAAATTAATAAAACTAAAAATTAAATAAAACTAACAATTATAATATAAACAAAAATTCAGCATTCATAAACGAACAAGTCGTTAAGTCAATGTACACTGGGAAATTTAGATTGCTACAACGAGTAACATCGTAACATCGGTAGCAATACATATTTGCTCTTTATGTTTCATATTTCAACAGTAGTCGTAGTATTGCAATACAGTGTGCATTTGAAACTGCTCGCAGCATTAACATGTCCGGGGCATCGAATGGTGTCCTCGCCCTTATCCAATTCTCGAGCACGAACCTTGCACACTGATTACCTCGTGGGCGGGCTCGCCCTTAACTTACGGAACGCCTCATATAAGTAAGCTCAAACGTCCCAAGACTGAATCTACTAGGCGTAACTCGAGTGTTGCATGGTTCACTCCCCAAAATATTCACTTGATATTGAGGTCACGATTGGACAGACGACTTCAATGATCCCACCCTGTGATTTCTTCACTCAGTAAAATTCTAACCATTTAGTACCGATTAACGTAAAAATAATATTGATTTCTCTTCTTTTCAGACTTTATGAAACGCAACAAAGGTTCAAAATGCTAGGAAAACCAAAGAAGAGGACCTTGGAATTATGATCTCATTGTTACAACGCATTGAAGTGACTATTTATGGAAAAGGGACACTAATTTCTAAGGGGAGGAAGAAATGTAGCTTCCTGATCCTTAAGAATCGCAGAAGACATGCAAGGGAATGTATTTTGTTGGTTTGACACTTGAAAGTAAATATTGGTTTTTGTTTAGCTTTCAACTTAAAATTACTATAGAAATACTGTGTCTTCTTAAACTAACACGAAGCAAAGCTGACTTTCGTAACACACCCAAATGCACGAGGCTAAATGATCACGATGTTGCAAGGCCCTTAATAAATCAACAAAATCTATCTTCCGTAGGAATGTTTCTAGAAATCCTATAAGAACCAGACTTAAGATAAGGCTGTATTTTCCCTGGATTCGTATACACACAGTATCTAAAATATAACTTGGATGGTTTGTGGTGAAGCCTCAAGGTCAAGCTGATGACTCTGGACAGGTAGATTTCCAGCTACGTTTCAGTTGTGGGGGAACAATGACTGCAGTCATTCTTTGTCCCCCGTGCTGTTGAAAACTTACTTAAAATCTGTACATGTAATCGTCTTGAGCTCGGCGCAGCTATGTAATAATGTGTCCTCGGAATATATGCCGTTCGCCACCAGTAACAATCGCTTCCACCTGTTCACACCTGAACGTGACTCACTGTCCGGCTCCCTCCTCTGAGACAATGACCGCTAGAATAACCACGGGAAAGTCCATAAGACTATCCCTTTCACTCCAAACATTGCCCTTGCATCTGGAGACAATTCAAGATTTAGGAATTGCTCGTAAGTATATGAAGAACGAAGAAGTGAGAATGAACATCTGCATGTGTTCTACAAAAACTATCTTCCGTAGGAATGTTTCTAAAATTCCAAGCGTATTTACGACCTGAGGATGTTTCCGATGGCTGGCTGGAAATACATTCTATTCTTTGGACTATTTTGTAGAAAGGTAGATGGAGAATGAATACATTCCAGTCGAGATTTGGAGTTGTTACGGCAGGCGTCATCTAACCACCAACTCCGTCGAGGGATGGCACAACAAAATTAATGCCAAACTTGGAAAACCAAATCCTCGAGTTAAAGGCTAAATCAGCGTTTTTCAACCTATTGTCCACGCAGCAGATTAGGGATTTTTAATTGAAACTTATGTGGAATCACTTTTACACACAAGGAGAGTCAGTGTAATACAGTAACTCCCCCCCACCCTCCTCTTATTCTCACTTCCTTTCTTAGCACTTCTCACAGGCTACTTCACACAAAAGAAAAACGGATTACAAGATCTACAGTATTTGCTTCTGTCTAATTACTGCAACTACCTGTTGCAATAATATTAATAATAAAAATTATAATCATAACACACAATTTACTATTCTTAGAGCACATTAAAGTTAAACAATTTTTGTAAAAAAGATCAGTGTACTCTATTTAAATTGGAATCCTAGGACTAAATATTTCTGAACGAGGGCAAGCACTATCACTTTTATGGGGTCATTTTTTACCACTGCTAATAAGTCACTTATCCATGGATAATGGTGTTACTTGTATTAGTTTATTGTAAATTGGGCTAACCACTTCTACCGAACACGCACTAGAATTCACCTGTTCACTCACTGCAAAGGCCTGGCTAAATTCGAGTCGACAATGGCGGAAATAGAAGAATCTATTCTTTTAAGGAAGTGGTGGCCACACTGTAAAGCGGCTTATTCTCATTAGTTGTTGATAAGTGTTTGGTAAGGAAATATCGCTGTGGGTGGCGTGTGTGCTGTGCGGAAAATATTACTCTACATCTTTTCTCGTAATTCCTGCTGGCAGGATATACTGATCAGTTCTTGTGAAATAAGACAGCAAAAGTACGAGTTTATCAGTCTTGAATGGTCGTGGGAGCTTCCTGTCTACGATAGGTTCATGAATATGAGGATATAATAGCAATATTTGTTACAGAATATGAAATATAAATATTTCAATCAGAACCGGTGCCCCCTTTTACCCCTCTCTGCACTCCCTTTGAGAACCTCTGGCCAAGGGACTTTACCACATACCGACCGAGCTATAAATTGCATTAAATGAATGAATTTTATTATTTATTGTAAAAAATAATAAAGCATCATATCTAAAACTAATTTTGTCTGAAATTTGTTACAATCAACTTACCTTAAGAAATTACTTCCATACCACTGCCGTCTCCTCTGCTTCTATACTTCTCACTTTGAAATCGTTGAACACTGATTCTAATTGTTACGTGCAAAAGCCCGTCTCAAACATTATTAATATGCATCTCTTCTACGTATATGTATCCCCTACCATTTGAAGCGCCCGCTAAGATGCCTTGGTTTGGCTAATGAACTCGAGATGGCAGCGCCTATCGGCTCCTCAAGCTGGGGTTGTGTCTTCTGCCGCTAGAGCGAGACATCGGTGTCTGCCCGCCCCACCTCTTCGAGACATATTTGAAAAAGTATATTATTCTACGTCATGAAACAAAAGACATTATATGGATCATGCCGCCAAAACATTTTAATGGTGTCGTGTGAATATTATTTTGTTATGTACATTGTCGTTATATGTGGATAAATTGGATTTGTCCAATTAAAATACCTTGGTGCATCATGGGAGACCTTCTTGGCTTTTGACCTCCATCTTGTGAATTATGAGTTGTTACTGATTGCTGGTTGAAGAAGGACGCAAATTGTGGATCTCGTCAGGGGCGAGGGCCTAGGCCATCGTCTCCGCTAACTTGGGGATTTATCCCATTATTTTGATGATACATGAAGAATTATGTGTGCAACTATCGTCTGCGATATTCGTGAACGTGTTTTCTTGGACCTTAATATGGAAATGTGATGTTTTGTGTGCACTTCGACGTCGGCTGGCAGCCATCTCCTCTTTATTTTATTTTTTTGGTGATATAAATCCTTTAAGGATATCTAAGTAGTGTTGTAAAAATTAGTGTCTCCCCAAATGGCTTTATTAAGGTATGTTTTGACATTTTATTTATTTTAAATTGGAGCTCCATATTTTTCAATGTGTACTTCTGTTTAAGTTTTGTTCTGAAGGTTGACTTGGCCTAGATATGTCACCTCTGAATATGTAAAATTTTGTGAAACAACATTAGTCCGGGGAACACTTCTGTTTTTCTTCTAATTTTATTATTTGGCGTCTGGCTAACGCATTATCTTCTTATTATATTCTAGTACTGACCAGACTATTCAATAGAACAGTAGGCCTAATTTGATCATTAGTCTATCGGTTTTTATTTTGATCCGTTGCCTTTTAAAAACTATTTGATCTCGTAATGTCTAGAGTTTGTTTATATCTTCCTGTTTTCTCACTGGAGATGATTTTTTTTAAAGTATAATTCGGCGTTTGATGTTAATACGTACTGATATACCTTCAACTGTTCTGGTCGCCATGGTAACTTGTTGACAGTAGTGCATTGTGGGGTTTTGTTTCTGGCGTGTGTTTGAAGTGCACGTTCATGGGTCATGGTGATGTTGTTTAACTAGTTTTGGTTTTAAATTATCATTTGGTTTTCCTTATTTGGAGTTTTCTATTTTTTGTACTCCTGCGTTATTCTTTCGGTACCTTGTTTATGGTAAAGTTTGCACTAAATACTTCTTTTTTGATTCTCCGAGGACCTCATAGTTCAGTTGAGAGTATGTCAGGTACATATTAAGTGTTTAAGTTTTTTTTTTGGCTTTTCCTTCTCTGACTTCAGGTAATACTTCATGGTAGTATGTTACCTTTAATGTATCAAACTTCCTAACAAAATAATTATTGTTCTTGTAAGTTTTGTTTGGCTCTCTTAACTATATGTTTCGTTAGGCCTAGTATCCCCTCAGGTAATTGTTATTTGGTATCGACCTTTAGTCTTTTTTAAATCTTCAGTGGGAATTCTAGGTGAGGTTTTTAAATTTTTGTAATTTTATGCTGGCTGATGCATTTTCTGTTCTTTTAAATTTGACATTAAATTTTCTTTTAAAGCAAGCTACTGTTGTTGCATCATTTCGTCGGTGGCAGTTCTGTTAGTTATCGGGGGGGGGGGGGGGTTCTGTGGACGAACCTGTGGGTTTTCTTCTTCACCTTCTTCCTCCTTTAGGTGTTCTTCTGTTGGGGCTTGTCAACTGGCGGTGAGTTTGCAGTTAGCGATGCGGACCTCTGAAGAAAGGTAGGTAACCACCCTATACACCCGGTGTCACTAATAATAGAATAAGTGTATAGAATCAGTGTTCAGTCGGCCAATTGGAGCCAGCCCATTTATATGAGAAGTTGTTTTAAAAATTAATTAAATAAATAATTTATATATTTATTTTAGGCTGTATGTGATTAAATTAAAAGTTACTCCCTGTCCAATCTACTGTAATTGGGTACACTTGTGATGACACTGACAAATGGCTTAACTTACTGTACAATACTTCAACACTGAATGAGACCATCGCCTACTACAGGCTGTTCCAGCCGAGCAACTCGCTCGTGAGCAGCGGAGTACTCGCCACCTTACGTGAGAAAACCTGCAACATGCAATACAGCCCTGCTGTGGGGGGCTGCCGTCACTTCGCGATGGATACATCAAGACAGGCTGGAAGTGTATGGACTTGTACTATGACCTTCGCCCAGTGACGCATTGGCTATCACTCCCAGTCCCTCTCCAACCTACTCCGTGCATTACTGCTGAGTACTCGCGTGTACTCAGACTCAAACTCATGAATTTGGAACAGCCTGGCCTAGTAGGTCTACCCTTACTTCTTTTTTTCCTCTATAGCGTTCATTAACTTCTTACGTAATCTCCCCTTCCCCATTCTCTTGACATGACCCCACCATCTGAGTCGATTCATACGAGCAGATTCATCTAATGTGTTGATTTCTAACTTAGCTTTTATCTCTTCATTACTAATACCCTCCTTCCATAGCCCCCATCTACATGTTCCAGAATCATTCGTGCTACCCTCTTATCAGCTATCTCTAGCTTATGAATGAGATATCCTGAATCTACACCAGTGAGGATCATCCTACAGTCAGCTCCCTGCTGTAACTGTTTAAAAAAATAAAATTCATTGTTTTGTAAAATTGTCTTTGGGGCTACCTTGCGCACCCTCTCGATAAGCTCTGTCTCACTGTGACTGTTGTAACTAGTTCTACATTTCACCCCTAGATGGGTGAAGTGTGATCTTCAGCACCCGGAGTAGAAAGCTGAGGAAGGAAGCCTAGCTTTAGAAATGTATGGGTACACTTGAGAGGGAAGGGGCAGGTTTGGTCTGTTGGCGCTCTGAGGACGTCTACTGAAATCCTCAAGTCTCGCTGTTGGTTGAATTTAATCCAACACTACGGGCTTATTGGATACGATTTCGCGCGGTCAGATTGGATGGTATGTTTTTAGCGTGTGCACATCTTTGGAGTGGTATTCGATTGTATTGTGTAATGTGTTCGTAATAGTGCTGTGCGACTGAATAATTAGTATTAGACTGAGTCTACAGTAATATCTCAATTATGTCCAGCTATAATAATTATCTTAAGTTAATAAGTATTCTATCATATTACGTCCCACACATTATACAAGAAGTTCCGTGAAGAAATATACAGCCTACTCTTCATGCCAATGATTATTCTACAGTATATGAACCTATCTAGAATAATGACGAAATTAAGTTGGTAATATCGAAATATCTAATTAGTTCAAAATATACCTGGTATGATGTAGCCTAATAGAGCACTACAGTTGGCAGCCCTGGTGACTGAATATATTCTTTGTTCCATCTCTTTAGGTACAGAATACAAAATTTGGTTGAAGTCCAATGGACGTTACATGCAGTTAGACACTGGATCTATCAGCACGCGTAAAAGCATGTTGCCAACAATACCATACGTGTGCTGGTCAGAAATAATCTGAAATATTATGATATCTTGTTGTGCCAATTTTGGATGAAATCCATTTGTTAGTATAGAAGTTACATGCATTTTAAAATTGGATATATCAGCAGGCATAGAATCATGTTGGCAGCACTGCCTTGTATTAATTACTCCAAATTAATCTAGAATGTCAGGTGCTATACGTGTGCAAAGTATAGAGCTGTTGGCTTGCATACTTTCTGATATATTGATATTAGGGTAAAAAAATATAGACAGCATTTATTAACAGTTGGCAGCCCTGATTGCTCTTAACAATACTTATAGTCATATCTGTTATGGTACACATGCACATACGAAATTTGGTTGAAATCCATCTGATAGTATAGAAGTTACATGTATTTAAAAATTGGTACTATCAGCAGGCTTATAATCATGTTGGTAGGACTGACGTATATAAGTTACTCCAAATTAATCTAAAATGTCAGAATATACGTGTGCATAGTTTAAAGCTGTTGGCTTGCATACTTTCTGATATATAGGTATTTGGATAAAAAAATAGAGAAAGCAATTATTAACAGTTGGCAGCCCTGGTGGCTCGTACGAATACGCCTAATCATATCCGATTATGTACAGATATTACTTACAAAATTTGGTTGAAATCCAATTCATAGTGTAGAAGTTATATGCATTTAAACATTGGACCTATCAGGAGGCTTACAATTATTTTGGTAACACTGTCATGGTTGGCCTCCTGGAAATTAAACTGAAATAGTATTATCTACAAGTGTGCCAATTTTGGAATAGCTCCCATGTATACCTTGCAAGATATCCAACATGGAGCTCGAATTTCTAGTGCGTTTTTTCAGCTGTTGGTAGCACTGACATCATTTTCAAATATGGACGTGAGATATTCCGGTGCACATCTTTACTCATTCTAAATTTGGTTTTGATTTCTGCAGCCGTTTAGGAGTTGATAGGGGGGGGGGGACACACACACAGCCAGACAGACAGAAGGACAGACAGACACACATTTGCCCGATCTCATAAGACTACTTTTTCCTCATTTTTGCAAAATGTGAAAAGTAGGCTAAAAATAGTAACAAGAAGTTCCGTGAAGAACTATACAGCCTACTTTTCATGCCAATGATTATTCTACAGTATATGAACCTATCTAGAATAATCCCGTGGCTCATAATCACAAGATTCACGGTCACGTAAAACTACAATCTTCCTTCCTTTATCTAGAATAATGACGAAATTAAGTTGGTAATATCGAAATATCTAATTAGTTCAAAATATACCTGGTATGATGTAGCCTAATAGAGCACTACAGTTGGCAGCCCTGGTGACTGAATATATTCTTTGTTCCATCTCTTTAGGTACAGAATACAGAATTTGGTTGAAGTCCAATGGACGTTACATGCAGTTAGACACTGGATCTATCAGCACGCGTAAAAGAATGTTGCCAACAATACCATACGTGTGCTGGTCAGAAATAATCGGAATTATTTTGATATCTTGTTGTGCCAATTTTGGATGAAATCCATTTGTTAGTATAGAAGTTACATGTATTTTAAAATTGGACATATCAGCAGGCATAGAATCATGTTGGCAGCACCGCCTTGTATTAATTACTCCAAATTAATCTAGAATGTCAGGTGCTATACGTGTGCAAAGTATAGAGCTGTTGGCTTGCATACTTTCTGATATATTGATATTGGGGTAAAAATAATATAGACAGCATTTATTAACAGTTGGCAGCCCTGATTGCTCTTAACAATACTTATAGTCATATCTGTTATGGTACACATTGCACATACGAAATTTGGTTGAAATCCAACTGATAGTATAGAAGTTACATGTATTTAAAAATTGGTACTATCAGCAGGCTTATAATCATGTTGGTAGAACTGACGTATATAAGTTACTCTAAATTAATCTAAAATGTCAGAATATACGTGTGCATAGTTCAAATCTGTTGGCTTGCATACTTTCTGATATATTGGTATTTGGATTTAAAAAAATAGAGAGCAATTATTAACAGTTGGCAGCCCTGGTGGCTCTTAAGAATACGCTCAGTCATATCTGTTTATGTACAGATATTACATACAAAATTTGGTTGAAATCCAGTTGATAGTGTAGAAGTTATATGCATTTAAACATTGGACCTATCAGAAGGCTTAAAATTATTTTGGCAACACTGTCATGGTTGGCCTCCTGGAAATTAAACTGAAATAGTATTATCTACATGTGTGCCAATTTTGGAATAGCTCCCATGCATACCTTGCAAGATATCCAACATGGAGCTCAAATTTCTAGTGCGTTTTTCAGCAGTTGGTAGCACTGACATCATTTTCAAATATGGACGTGAGCTATTCCGGTGAACATCTTTACTCATACTAAATTTGGTTTTGATTGCTGCAGCCGTTTAGGAGTTGATAGGGGGGGGGGACACACACACACAGCCAGACAGACAGACAGAAGGACAGACAGACAGACAGACAGACACACATTTTCCCGGATCGATCTCATAAGACTACTTTTTCCTCATTTTTGCAAAATGTGAAAAGTAGGCTAAAAATCAGCAGTCGCCACTCATCTACTCAGCTCTCATTTCCATACAGCAAGGTCGGTCGAAGTACTGAGCCATGTAGGGAGAGATTTTTCGCTGCACTAACTTCTTTCTTAGAGACTACTGTAGATCGCAACTGAGAACTCACTGCATTGGCTTGTCTGCACATCGACTCTATTTCCTTCACTATACTGCCATTCTGAGAGTGTACACTGCCCAAGTACTTCATATGGCCCACCTGCTTCAATTTAGTTCCTCCTAGCTGCCATCCTATGTTCTTGTATTTCCTCCCTACTGACATCACCTTCGTTCTGGAAATGCTGATTTCCATACCTTATTCCCTATTTTTGATCAATTTATAACACGTTAGCTTGTGAGCTTACGATGGAGTCTGTCATTACAACGTAGTCATCAGCATAAGCAAGACTGCATACTTGGTTTCCACCTAATAGAATCCCACCCAGTCAGTTTATGCTCTTCAGCAAATAGTCCATTTTATATAACATAAATCAAATGTGAAAGATTAGTTAATTAGTTAGCTAGTTAGTTATTGTTGTTTTAAGGGGCGGAACTACGAGGTTATCTGTGAAAGATTACAGCCTTGTCTACGTAAGATAGACATGCACCTATGTGAAAATGCTCCATACTTAAATCGATCTCTGGTGCACTTCTTTTAATAAGTTACGATAGCTATTGGTAGTTGGAATATTTAGAATAAGTGCGCTATCTATAGTTTATGAACACAATATTAACGAATTTCATAGCACAATATTTAGCAGAACATACTGGTTCACCGCACCAATATATTTAACCTCAGGTCAAAAGGTTGCGAGTAGAAACAAGTAAGCACGAAATCTACAATTTATAAACCATACTCACGAAAATTGTAAGTAGAATATTAAGTTCATACAATGTATACAATGTATTACGTTTCGTATCAATCCGTTCGGTAGATCACAAGACATCAGTTGAGTAGCCTAGTATCAAACCCTCCTAAGTGCCTCGTGTTCAGCGGCTAGCGTTCTTGGCTATCACCGCGACTCTGCCAAGGAATAATTTTGATTCTGGTGTGAGGGCTGGAACGTGGTACACTCAGCCTAGTGAGGCAAAATTGAGAAGAGGAGGGTTCGATTCCCTGGAAGTGGATTTCCGTGGTTTGCCCGCTTCTACTCCATGCAAATACCGGGACTGTTCCTAAGTTACGGCCACGGCTGCCTCCTTTCCAGTCATAGCTATTACGAATATACGCACTGCTATAAGCACCACAATAAACATATTCTACACACACTCAGGTACACAGGGCTGATAGTGGTGCCCAAACCATTAATGAAACAACAACAACAATAACAACAATATATTGACATAATATGAGAGTTACAATTTAGAATTACGCATGAAAGTATTTAGTTGGTTCATTTGACCACTGGTGGCTTAATAGACCATAGTTGTTGTTGTTAGTCTGGTTTGATGCAGCTTTCCATGCTTCCCTGTCCTGAGCTAATAATGTCATCTCTACATAGCTAGCACACCTTACATCCGAGGCAATCTGTTTCAGATATTCTACCTTTGGTCTACCCGTACACTTCTTGTCCTCGACCCTTCTTTCCATAACTAAGTATGATATTCCTAGGTGTCTAGTATGTATCCTGCCAAAGTATCTCCTCCCTTCATCAGCAATCACCAAAAATATCTTCTCCCACTCATCTTAATAGCTCTAGATTTTGTTACTCTATCTACTCCTCTAATCTGCATCATTCTCCTTCACACCACATTTTAAACGCTTGTTCTGTATTCTCCTCTTTCCTGCTTCGCCAACAGTCCAAGTTTAATTTCCATAGAGTGTGACGCTCCAGACAAAGGCTTTCAGAAATGACATTCTAATACCTAAATCAATGTTTTATATCAAAGATTTACTTTCCCACTCGTTATTCTGAGACAGAACATTGAAAAGAGTTGGGAATATGTGAAGGATATGGTAATGACTTTTATCGATCTAGAAAAGGCCTATGATAGCATCCCTAGAACAAAAGTTTGTGAAAGCTTAACAAATAGGGGGATAGGCAAGGAACTGAGAGACATGATAAATGGAATGCGCTTGGATTGCTACAGTAGTGTGAAGACTAGAGTCGGGACATCGGAATGGTTTAAAGTTGACGCTGGACTAAAGCAAGGAAGTGTGTTGTCACCCTTATTGTTCTTAATGGTGATGGATGACATCATGAAGGCAGCAATGAAAGACTACTGTAGGGCAAAGATGAAGGTAATGTTGTTTGCAGGTGATGTTGTGATCTGGGGCGAGGATGAGATGGAGGTACAAGAACAGTTAGACATAATAAATGAAAAGATTGAGCAATGGGCTTTGAAGATAACTGTGGAGAAGAGTAAAACAGTGGTGATGAGTAGAGGTAAGAAAGAAGGAAAAGGAGTAATTAAAGTCGGAGATAAGGAATTATTTGGGAAGTAAAGTGACTGAAGATGGAAGACTAGATTTGGAAATTAGCAGAAGAATACAACTCGGGAGTGCTTTCTGCCAACAGGTACGGGGACTAGTATGGAACAAGGATAGCCGATACCAATTAAGGCTAAATAAGTTATGTACAAAGCATATTATGTTCCTATAATGGCATATGCAACAGAAACTTGGACAATGACTAAGAGGGATGAGAGCAGAATACAGGCAGCTGAGATGAGATTCCTGAGATGTATGGTCCAGAAAACGAGGAGAGAGAGAGAGAGAGAAATAAAGATATACGGAAAGAACTGGGAGTACAGAAACTAAATTCCAAACTGGAGCAAAACAGATTGAGATGCTTTGGACATGTCAAACGGATGAATGAAGTAAGGCTACCAAGACGAGCACTGAAACGACGGATGACAGGGAAGAGAGGATGAGGAAGACCCAGAATGCGTTGGATGGAATCGGTGAAGTATAGCATTAGGAAACGGAACCTGGACTGGAACACCGTGTTGGAAGAGGAATGGTGGAACGACAGAACAAAGTGAAGAGGAACCATATTCGCCCCCACCCAGTGTCAGCTGGAAAAGGGGAAATGAAGATGATGATGATGATGATTTCTTTTCTGTGGAAATGTTTTCCTTGCCTGAGCCAACCTACTTTTTATATCCTCTTCGCTTCGTCCATCACTGGCTATTTTGCTTCCTGAGTAGTAAACGTCTTTTACTTCTTCTTTTGCCAATCTGACGTCAACAGGGGTTTCTGATTTCTTTCGAATGCATTCCTTAATTTTTAGCCTACTTTGTGTGTACCCTGTATGTCTATCCCCACCCCTATCATTTCAAAACGACGAAACCGAATTGAACGAAATTTGGTACAGAGGTAGCACTAGCAAAGGGCACCTCAGTGCCATGTTTTATATTGCCGCCACCTTTCCCGAAACGTTATGGTGGTCACTCAAATGGTCAAAACTTAAAATTAAATTACGACCAAACTAATCATCGGATCTTTACCAAATTTGGTAAAAGCATACCTTCATATAGGACGCGTCATGTGTCCAAACTACAAGGTCATCAACCGTACCATTTCAGGATGGCGGCCGTGTGAATTATGCAATTTTATAATCCATAACATGGGACCCGCCAGTTCCGATTATTGAACCGAGAATCGTTAGAACTGTTCTAAAGGACGTGGCCCGTTCGAAACTAAAAGCTTATATTGTAATATTATAGTGAAGAAGTGACTTTAAAAAGCTGAGCCATCTCGGTTATTAGACAAAATGGCAGCTGATCTCTCGTTCTGAACTATATTTCAATAATTTGAGCATGTTGCATGTAATATAGCCTGCTGATAGAAATAATATGAACTTTGTATGAAATTAACTTTGTTTGAAATATACTCCAGTGAAGAAATCGTTTAGTCATAGTCATTATTTGATAAGACGTTGTATCTAAATCAATTGATAACGTTCAACTTGCGAGGACATATTTGGCTTTGTGGTTAGAGCTATGGTTTTCACCCGGTCGGCTGGGGTTCTAATGCTAACAGTGTTTTGCTTGATTTTTTATATTTACTGTTTTTGAGTACTGAGACGTTAGACAATTGAGCGTTATATTGTGCATTTTGCAATGACAAATATATATTTAATTAAAACAAATTTCTCCAACGGATCTGCAGGAGTGACATCTAATGGCAGCCAGTTGAAATACAGTATTTGGGAGCTATCCACGACCTACTAGATGCAACCTGCGCTCTGTACCGGCCAGTTAGTGAACCCGTGCTTACGGTGCAATTGAAAATGTCCTCTTGTTGCCGATAGAGCGCACTCCCAAGGATAGGTGCGATTTAAAATTAGGTGTGCAGTAGGTATGTTAAATGTTTTTCTCCCAGTGATACGTTTAGACTAACGATGTTTCAATTATTGTAAGTAGTCGGTGTTAATATACTGAATTCCTTGGTTGTTTGGAGTGTTTGCTGATGAAATTGCAAAATGCTGGGGTAAATTATAATTAAACTATGGTTTGAAGGCCGCTGCTCAAATACAGTGTGCCAATTTGCATTTCGAATTGGTAGAAAATAGGAGGTGATAAGGACAAAGAGTTATAACGATACCCATACATTTAGGAGAAAGTAGGCTATATGTTCTTTCCTGAACACCTTGTTTCATGCTGAATTAGTCATTAACATCCAGATTGTTTAATTTTGCGCTGATTACAGTTCTATTACAAGTCAGCACAAGATTCAAATGAAGACAAATAAATGCCACAAGAAATTGAGGGGCTTGGGACATCTTAGTAGTTATTCCCGTGTAGTTGGGTGTGTGTTAAACTTGCCTGATAATCGGAATCTCTGTGATGACTTTAGTAGTGTGTGTAACTGTATTTGGGACAGATTGGAGGTACGCACCCCGGGATTTAAAGTAAGGTTCTATCACGGCATTTGCCTTGAGGGTGTGTGACAAAACCTCACTCGTATAGCCACTTTCAGCGCCGGAATTCGAACCTGCGATGTACGAATTTGCTGCAGCTACATGATTTAACGAACACAGCTAAGCTGTGGGATACAAGAAATTGAGTAATGCAACACAAGAATGACAGGATACATTTCACTTCGAACGGAGAATTTATATTGTGTATGTTTGTCTACCCCTTATTACTCACGTTTTTAATGGGGTCAGGGATGAGATGCGATGAAATCCTATATGGCGGGTAGTTATTACAGCCGGATGCCCTTCCTGAGAGATATTAATAATAATATCGTATGGCCTCGGTGCCGGGTGCAAGCTGTTATTTGACACCCAGAGGGTAGCTTGTATGTCGAATTTCGTTGTTCCTTGAAGCACTATGAAAGTCAAGGAGGTTAGATATCTACGCTCCTTGAACACTATAGCGCTTTCTAGAAGAGAAATGAGAAACTTTGTGTTGGCGGAAACTCCCGAGATTAATTTTGCCATTATGAATACGGCCTACTGAATGCAAAAGGGTTCTTTGACATGCCAACATCGTATGACACGCGCGTCGTAATTTTTGCCGCCTTTCAACAATCACTTACCACGGCCAGGAGTGAACCTGCAAGCTTGGGGTTAGTAGAATTCCTGAGAGATGAAATGAATGAAGATGACTATAACTGGGCAAGGAGATGGATGGAAGCAGCCGAGGCCTACCAGAAGGTACCGTCCAAGCATTTGTCTGGAGTTGAAAATGGGAAACCACGGAAAACCATTTAAAGGACGACTGACGGCGGGGCTCGAACCCACGTCTACCGAGTCCGCTGATAGCTTGGTCCCATGGACTAGCGCTGCGCGTTAGCGAGCGTAGCTACTGCTATCGGTGAACGGAGAATTGATGTGCTGTACGTAACCACAAAAACATGATTACAGCTTATGCTTTTAAACCGTTCCATGGACTGGGTTATTCTTCGGAGAATTTTAGGAACATACAGTGTTAATTATATTTGCAAACGATTGTTTGACGTCTCGAGGTGAAATTTTGTGTATCAATGACAGGTTTCGCAAATACTATACGTGTGCTGCAATACGGATAACGATACCAGCAATTAATTATGTTGTTTGCCAAATGCTGGAGCGTGCACATTTGCTGTGGATTTAGCAAACTGTGCTATGTATTCAACGTCACTACAATACGATTGTGGGCCAGTCACAAGCTAATTCAATACCTAAGTATTAATTAACTTTGTATTTGAAGACCTCTGAAATGAACTCGTGACAGTAATTACAATTTCCATCAGTCATGACCCTCACAGGTCTGCTAGTAAGGTGTAGAAAAACAAACGTAAACATATCCAGTTCAAATATCACTGCACTCTGCAGTATTTCAAGTAGTGCACAGAATACCTCACAGAAGCGGGACGATTTTTAGATATACCTAAACAAATTCTTGTGTAAAACTTCCGGCAAATCATCATATATTCATTATCTCCCGTTAATTATACAAATATATCAGGTAAGTTAATTCTCAATAAGGCATTTGTTGAATTTGAATTTTTGAAAGTGTTTCTACAAATAACCGGCTGCGCTGGTCGAGAGCGCAAACGCGCCAGTTTGTGCCTTGTTGGCATCGGAAGAGCATTCATTTGAATCTTTCCTCGGCCGTCCTGAAAATGGTTTTCGTGGTTTCCCATTTTCACCACCAGGCGAATGCCGGGTCAGTTTCTCTCAATTTGGCTGGCTACGTGGCTCAGCGGTAACGTCCTCAGTTGCTGTGCCCAAGGTTTCAGGACCGAATCTTGGCGCAGTCAGCTGGCATTTGAGGGTGGGCGAATAGGAGGGAGCCGTGTCAGTAGATTTACTGGCACGATAAAGATCCCATTCGGAGTAAATTTCCGGCACCCCGGCGTCTCTAAAAGCCGCAGTAGTTAAAAGAGACGTAAAACCAATAACATTATTATTATTATTATTATTATTATTATTATTATTATTATTAGGTTTCTTTCAACTGGTCTACGGCTGACTTCCTTCCAAAATCCCTTTCCTGAACCTTCCTTAATTAGACCGAAGTTAGCGATCACCTAGGTGATCGGCCTGTCCCCATCCCCAGTTGTATCTGCTGACGACGTATGTTCTGCTCCCAGACACCGTTCTTGTGACAGTAGAGGAATGATCCCCCGCAGAGTCCGTGGATGAAGCCGAGCTGGGAGAATAAGTGATTTAAAAACAAAACCCTTTTTATAAGATTGGTTAAAAATGAAACATAGATTGATGTTTTGGACAATATAAACTAAATCCCAGCGTTCTCAAACACTTTCTTGAACAATCCCATCCAATTGATATTACAACTTTTCGGTCGGTCTACACAATATAATCCCAATTATTGGAACATGCGAAAAACAACTGAAAAATATTACATGATTAAACAAGTAGTTCCGTGACGAACTAAAGAGCCTACTTTTCTTAAAATTATAGAGACCATATATCAACAGTTGGCAGACCTGGCGACTTTGAATATATTCTTAGTTCCATCTCTTAAGGTACACAATGTGGCAACAGTTGGTAGCACAACTGGATGTGTGTTTTGTTTATGTTGTAGCTTTGATGATGACTAGTAAGTCGATCGAGACCGCCGCTACGATATAAAATAATAAAAACGCATTGCCACACACAATGTCATTATTCTCAAACACTGGCCCCAACCATTACTTAAATCAGTAATGAATACCTGCCGCGGAAACGAAAATCGACACATTATTTGGACCCTCGAAATGGAAAAGGCGTTCAGTCAATGTAAATCAGACTTAGAAAGCACCACCCTGTTGGCTCATCCCCTGTCGGATGCAAAATTCGGTTGAGGTGCAATATATACTGTTGTATGCACGTTACATGTATTTAAACATTTAATTTATCAGCATGCGTAAAATCAGGTTGGCAACATTGCCATATGGGATACTCAAATGTAAATTGATGTATTATGATCTACACAGTATATGTGCCAATTTTGAAAGAAATGCATTTATTGGTATGAAAGTTACATTTGATTAAACATTAAACCTATCAGCAAGCGTAGAATCATGTTGTCAGCACTGACCTATATGGGTTACTGAAAATTATTCTACATTTGCAGGTAGACTACTGTAAGTATGCAAAGTTTAGAACTGTCGGTTTGTATAATTTCTGATATATTGAGATTAGGATAAAGATGTAAAGAGTGCTTTTTAAACAGCAGCCTTGTTAACACTAAAGCAAACGCATATTCATATCCGCTCCTGTGCGCAAATCACATACCAAATTTAATTGAAATCCAATGGATAGTATGGAAGTTACATGCATTTAAAGATTTAATATATCAGTAAGCATAGAATTATGATGGCAACATTGTCATGTATGAGCTCCTGTAAATTAATCTGATATAATATTATCCATTTGTGCGTCAATTTTGGAGCAGTTTCCATGCATACCTTCCGAGATATTCAATATAGATCTCAAATTTCAATTGTGATTTTTCAGCAGTTGGTAGCAGTGACTTCATTTTCAATTAATATTCGTGAGTTATTCGTACCAAATTTGGTTTCGATAGATGCAGCAGTTTAGGTGTTGATAGTGGGACACACACACAGACAGAAGGACAGACAGACGGACAGACAGACAGACAGACACACATTTGCTCGGATCGATCTCTTAGGACTACTTTTTCCTTTTTTTTTTACAAAATGTGAAATGTAGGCTAAACATATTTGTTATGGACAACAGGTGGGCGAAAACTACAGTACCGTATATGATGACAAGTTTCGCTCGTCAAGCAAGCATCATCAGATACTAATATACAAGACAAAATAGCTCTACAAAACACTCCAAACGGTCGCTGTCCTCCAAAAACAAAAAGCACGGCAAAAACGTAGAAAGTGTGGCATTTAGCATTAAGACCCTAAAAAGTACTATTTATTTTAATATCTACAATGTTGCAAGACTGAGAAATGACGAACCCGTCCACATCTCTCAGTAATTGGGATTATATTGAGTTGACCGATTGAATAGTTGCAATATTAATTTTCGATAATGCAACACTGTAAAGTATTTTCAAAACTCTCTATAATCTCATCCATGTACACTTTTTGGTGATGGCAATCGTTGTTTTTAAAGGATTGAAACATCAAGGTTATCTGCCTTTTCTTCGTTTGGCCTTTAAATGTTAAGAATATTTATTTCGTTGTTTCAGGTGGTGGATACCAAATTATTCTTTGCAGAGAGCAAGAAAATGAGATTTCTGGTATTTACGGTACTTTTAACGTACATACAGCTTGGAGAGATTTCTGGTATAAAATTATTCTTAGATCCAAATGTCAATACACCGAATATATCTAAATATCTGGATGCGATTCTCTCTTTATTGGGTAAATGCTTCTCAACCAATGATAATCCTTCGGCGGTGTATATGGAGAGTCCGATATTGAATGCCATAACGCAACCAGTACTACGGGAAATGCATAGACGACTCTTCACAAGCTTACAGTTGCAAGCAGGCAACAACATTCACAACGAATATAGTAACTCATATGTTCTGTTCGCCGAAAACTTCTCCAGTGAATTTGTAGGCCACAGTTTATCTCACCTGAAGAAGAGTGCAAACTGGCACCCGCGAGGAAGATTTGTCGTCATATCGACGAGTGTCTTGGATAAAAATAACCTTCCCGATATTGAGGGCTTGTGTATACAATTGTGGACTTACAAAATTCTCAATATTGCGTTGATATTCAGTGATGTGACTCCTACTACCGAGAATCAGAAAGTGAAAGTAGCTACTTGCAGTCCTATTATAAATGAGCACATCGAAGTGAAGCTCTACGATGCAAATTCTGAAGTGATGAATCATAACGTCGCAGATATATGCTCAGATAGTTATAAAACCTTCGCCAAGAAAGATATACGCGTTATTATATTTCCCCTGCCAGTGTATGCTACTCCTACGGGTGGGAAACCGAAGTACAAAGGACCTGATGGTGCAATGATGAATGCATTCCTCTCAAAACTCAATGCCACACCGATACTGTTTGAAACAGATGAAGGTCGTATACCAAAGCTTCTTAATGGGCTAGCAGACATTTCTTTCAACGAAGTTCCCGTCCTCATTGAGTTTTTAGGATCATTAGAATTTACATATCCTCATATGATTTCCAGAGTGGTTGGAGTGGTGCCAAGTGCAGGACGAATCCCACAGTATCGAAATCTGCTTCTGCCGTTTGACTACTTCACTTGGATTAGCGTGTTCTGTACTATACCGTTTGCCGCTATAATCTGGTATATTATACATCGGCTCAGTAGATGTACTTCTGAACAAATCAAGACTCTTTCACATATTTCATTGGATACTTTGTCAACGTTTCTCTTGGTTTCTTTGGTCAATTTGCCGTCTTTGACACCTGAAAGACTCTTCTGCATATTTTGGGTTGTATTCACCTTGATTATCACGAGTGCATTCCAAGGATCATTGACCAGTTACTTAGCAGTCACTAAATTTCTTCCAGAAATCGACACTTTGCAACAATGGGACCAGTCTGGATTACGTATAGTGATGACTGGTGAAGCCAAATCATTGCTTGTGGTCGATGATGAACATGATATTGTTCATAATCTTGAGAAAAAAGTCATTACACAAACTTGGAATCTTTTACAATACCTGGAAGATACGGCATTGAATAGAAATGTATCTACTCTATTCACTGAAGATTTAATGAGGATTCTTATTGAGAAGAAGGACTTTGTTGTGTCGGGAAGATCTCTACTGTACATTATGAAGGAGAGTATTGGATCAAAGCTCTTTGCCTATGCTCTTCAAAAACATTCCCCATATCTGCCTAGACTAAACAGTGTTGCCATCCGTTTTATTGAAAGTGGACTTTATAGGCAGTCATTTAAATCAGTGATTTATGAGGGGTACTTAAGTAAAGAGTTTATTTCTCTCTCATACCAAATCACAGAAACTGTTCCATTGACCCCATTTCATTTACAAACGCCATTCTTTATATTAATTCTAGGAAATATAAGCGGGATAATAATGTTTGTGGCAGAAGTCATATACAAGAAATTACATTTGAGGAAGTTGAGACGTGTTTGAATTATTGCATTCAAATGTATAGAGTTTAATTACAAATATAATCAGGATTCTGTCCGTACCCAATCTTGGATATCCAGAGAGTGGGGAGTGTTATTTAATGTAACCATCATTTTGATAATACGAGTACTAATTAAATCTCATTAATGGGTGAAGCGAGTGAATGAAATATTAATTGTTTGACTGGATTATTTGATTTGTTATGACGTGATTGCAAGCGACATTGACTATTATTTGAAGACAGTTCAAATTTATCGCAATGTCGACCCTTATAATTGGCGGTCAGCTAATACGACACAGAACCCGAATTTGACGAAATTTGCCAGAATTTATCTTTTCAGCGCCTTGCTGCAGTGTATATAGCCAAAGACTCTTCTCTGAAGTTGGCCTTGTTTACGAACACAAGCGAAATCTATTATTACCTCTTAATTCAGTGAAATAGCTATCCGTTTCATAGACTAAACCAATATAGATACGAGAATAGCTAGTCTACCTGAAAATTGATCCGTGCTGTTTTAATAATTAATAATAATAATTATAATAATTGCAACCCTGGTGTCTCACCTTAACAACATTATAATTGAAAGTAGGCTATTTGTAAGGTAAATAACAATAATCCGTAGGCATGTTTCAGATCTCATTCGGTCGTTCTTCAGCGAATGCCTCAACAGTATTGAGAGAATTATATATTAGGATTTTCAGTCGGTCAAAACGACTGTACCTAATTGTAATGGTTGTTATACCTTAACTCGGAAACTTTTCATCCAAGTGAATTTATTAATCACATGCAATTCTTTTCAGGGTTAGAGCTTAACAACCAATACAATTGGGTACAATCGTGTTGACCGACTGAAAAGCATACAATTTGTTTACTAAAGCAACACAGAAAAATGGCTTCTAACACGATAATATTAAATTTATAATATAAAAACTAATGACAACATTCTAAGTAACCAATATTTTTAAAAATACACTTAAAACATAAGTAACACAGCCAATTTAGAGTTTCATAAAAATACAAACAGTACGCGGGAGTTTCAAAGTAAATCAGTCTAAAAATCTAATTAATAAAATTTCGAAGAATATTTACGTCCAAAATTTGGTTGTATTGAGAATAAATGCATGATAAATAATTTTCTGAATTAAACGACGATACCAGGTGGAGCACAAATAGATGTTATAACGCGGATCATGTTGTAGCCGTTTAAAAACTGTCTTGGGTAATTTACTAACCTCACTTTCTGTTCAGCCAAAATGCCGTTCCTTGTAAATCGTAATATGAAGAATCAAAACAGTGCTGCGGAGAAAAGCATTTCATAGGAGGACAAGGAAATCATTTAATATTCACAACTCAGAAACTAAATTATCTAGAAGGCTGTGATTTTGAATGCTAGCTTCCGTTTAAAATTTTACCTCACACATTGGCTGCACTGGTTGCGATTGTGATTTGTTTACATTCCAGTAAAACACTGTAAACAAGGTAGGCTAATTATGTTGATATTATGTAGATACTGTACTTAGAATTAGGATATGTTTTCTTAATGTTTTAATTGAGCCTACTCAGAACTTGAAATGTTATGACAAAAGTCCCATTATTTCAAATGTTGGAACTCGTGTAGTGTCCGTTGCCCGCCGCCATGAAAATCCAAAAATTTGCTATAGAAATGGCCAATGTTACTAATATACAGGAGTTGAATATTTTATCACTAAAGGGTGTCACTGCATTTTTAGCCTATTTTCAATTTCGAAAAAAAAAGAAAAAAAGAAAAGGCTTATGAGATCACCTTTTGTCCGTGTGTGTGTGCGTGTGTGCGTGTGTGTGTGAGGTGTGTGTGTGTGTCCCCCTAATACAATCTAAACGCCTGGAGCGATTTCAATGAAACTCGGTAAGTTCATAGCACTATTCCCGGCGACCTCGACCGTGCCCTTCAAATTTTGTTACGTCTCACCAATCCAACATGGCGGCTGTGCGAAATATTTCACTAGAATTCAATATCTCCGTAACTATTACCGATATCGCCCTGAAATTGTGTACGGTGATAAAGGGCACTAATATAAGTTCACCTATGAGACTTTCAAAAATCTGGTGACTACAAAACCAACATGGCGGCCAAGCGAAATTGAGACTTTTAAATAGACTTTTCTCGCGATTTAACTATCCAAACGTAATGAAACTTGTTACAGCAAATTTTTATACACATTTTAATGCACTGGAGTCTAATTTAGTTCAATTGTTTACATAACCTCAAAATGGTGGCTGTGCGAAATATTTCACTGACATTCAATATCTCCGAAACTATTACAGATATCACCCTGCAATTTTGTACGGTGATAAAGGGTACTGATACAAGTTTACCTATTTATATTTCATAAACCTGTTAAGCACAAAACGAACATGGCGACCAAGCGAATTTTAAATATTTTAATATACTTTTCTCGTGATTTGACTCTCTGAGCGCAGTGAAATGTGGTACAGTAAATGATTTTGCAGATTGTAATGCACTGCCATCTAATTTAATTCAATTGTTTACATAACCTCAAGATGGCGGCTGTGCGAAATTTTAAAATTAAGTTTTTATTTCTTGTGTCGTAATCATGCGATCGAAGTGAAAGTTTGAATACTGAACCTAGGCAATAATTGTCCTTGAATGGTACATAACTCTATGGCCTATACGTATAACAATCCTAAATGACGAGCTTCCGAAATATTTAGACGGTTCTCAATATCTATGAATCTTTTACACCAACCAAACTGATTTTTATAATGTTCATGGAGACTATGAACATACGTTCACCTATAGGACTTTCAGTAACCTGGTGAGCACAAATACAACATGGCGGCGACGCGAATTATAAATATTTAAATGGACGTTTCTCGCGAATTAACTACCCGAGTGCCGTGAAACGTAGCACGTTAAATGCTTATACAAATGTTGATACACTGGCATCTAATTTATTTCAATTGTTTGCATAATCACAAGATGGATGCTGTGCGTAATTTTGAAATCTCGTTTTTACTTCTTGTGTTCTAATCATGCGATTGAAGATTGAATACCACACGTACACAATAATCTTGCTGTAATAGTACAAAAATAAAAATCCAACCTGGCGACTATCTGAAATATTTAGACGGTTCTCAATATCTACGAATCTGTTACAGCAATTAAATTTTGTATGTTGATAGAGGCAATTAACATGAGCAGGATATATGAAAATAGGCTGTATAGTTCTTCACGGAACTACTTGTTTCAGAGTGCCAACATTATTGTTTCCACATCAATATATTCATCCAGACCAATGGTTTTCGCCTAGACCAATAAAGGTTAGGTAGCGCGGCGCTGTGGGCCGCGTTACGCTAATATAAACACCCTTGGTTTTTGTCACGCATCAATAATCTTTATCCAGGCAAATGGTTGTGCCTAGTAGTACAGTCAGTAATTTTCACCAATAATTTAGTCCAGAGAGTCGCCGGGGAAGTGAAGTTGGCAGTAAACAGGGCGACGTGCTTTTTGATAAGTTTATTACTTGAAAGTTAATGTTGACAATTTCCTTATTTTGAAACTGTAAACGTGGTGTTTGTTTAATGTCAGTTGGCTTTAACAACGTGGCACAGTAAGTACAAACCATTTACAGAGCGCTACTAAGAAAAATAACGCACTTTTGAAACGGGCAACGGACACTACACGAGAGCCCAAATGTTAAAGGAAATAGAAACATATATAGAGCATATTCATGTAGTAAAGATGATTGTGTGAATATACAAACAATTCATTCGGAGTGGTATAATAATTGATACTGCGTTGTGTAAAACCCAATTCACCCCACCCCAAATGAAGAAAGGCATAGTCTATGTAAACAAGAATGTTTCTCAAGTTTCAAAACGTGTACCTTCTTCATACAAGATCAGTGAACTGCTGAAGACACACAGATTTGTAATATTGATTTAAATTTGATAACCTACTGATATGTTCAATAATTCAGAGATTTTCTGTCACAAAATATTATAAATTAACTTTCTTGGTAGAGAAAATGGGTGGCCAACCTATTTTGAGCTTGGTCCAGTCAATTGATAAAAAAATGAAGCGCCATCTAACATTATGGTGTTTGAAGCCATTTTTCAGTGTTGCCTTAGTAATCGATGTTTTTCAGTCGGTGAACACGATTGTACCCAATTGTGATGGGTTGTTCCCTAATCCTGAAAACAATTTACGTGAGATTAATAAATGCACTTGGATGACCAATTTTGATCGCAAGCAATCATCTTCAGATCCATTCGGCTGCACTGCGTAGCGTAGCGGTCAGCATGGTTAGCTACCGCCCCGGAGGTCCTGGGTTCGATTCCCGGCTCTGCCACGAAATTTGCAAAGTGGTATGAGGACTGGAACGGGGTCTACTCAGCCTCGGGCAGTCCAAATGAGTAGAGCTGGTTCGATTCCCACCTCAGCCATCCCCGAAGTGGTTTTCCGTGGTTTCCCATTTCGTCTTCGGGCGAATCCCGGGATGGTACTGTACCCGTAATCTACGTGGTCTTACCTGTTGAAATCCGATGGAAAAGCTGGATCGTAGATTTTGGAAGTTCCCGGCTGAAATAACCCCCAAAAGCCTACCAACTAGGATCAACCAGGGATCAGGATACGTCGATATTAAAGAATGCGATACGAAGGTGCCAATGGTGTATGAATTACAATGAAACGAAGCTCTCAAAAAAATTCGAACAAGAGACTCTAAAAGAAAACGAAAGTATCTTGGGCGTTAATTTTAAGCACACTCAGAAAAAACAAGATGTTCAGTAAAGAACATATAGCCTACTTTCTCCTAAATGCATGGTTATTGTTATAACTCTTTGTCCTTTACAAGGAGTATAATTGAATGTTGGTTGTAGTAGCTTGTTGAAATACAACGTGCTATAGGGATATTAAACATGAATATGAGGTGCCCTTTGCTAGTGCTATCTCTGTAAAAAAAATTCATTCAATTCGGTTTCACCGTATTTGAATTGATCTGGGGAATGGATTTGCACACATACATGGCCGCTATTTGCAAACTATTGGGCTGATGACCTTGTAGTCTGTCATAAGATGCTTTCCACAAAAAGGCATGTTGTTGCAAAATCCGGTAGAGATCAAATTATTAGGATGGTCGAAATTTGATTTAAGCTTTTAATATTTGGGTGGCCGTCATTCCGTTTCCGTCAAGATGGCGGCGATATAAAACATGACACTGAGGTGCCTTTTGCTAGTGCTACCTCTGTACCAAATTTCGTTCAATTCGGTTTCACCGTGTTTGAATTGATAGGGGGAATCGATTTGCACACATACTTGGCCACCATCTGCAAACTATTGGGCTGATGATCTAGCAGTTTGGTCAGAATATGCTTCCCACATAAAGATTTGTTGTTGCAAAATTTGGTAGAGACTAGATTATTAGGTTGGTCGTAATTACATTTTAGCCTTTAACATTTGGGTGGCCGCGATTACGTTTCCGTCAAGATGGCGGTGATATAAAACATGACACTGAGGTGGCCTTTTCTAGTGCTACCTCTGTACCAAATTTCGTTCCATTCAGTTTCACCGTGTTCGAATTAATAGGGGAATCGATTTTCACACAAAGATGGCCGCCATCCGCAAAATATTAGGCTAATGACCTATTAGTTTGGTCAAAGGATGCTCCCTCCATAATGGTATGTTGATGCAAAATTTGGTAGAGATCGGATGATTAGGTTAATCGTAATTTGATTTAAGCTTTGAATATTTGTGTGGCCGCCATTACGTTTCCGTCAAGATGGCGGCGATATAAAACATGACACTGAGTGCCTTTTGCTAGTGCTACCTCTGTACAAAATTTCATTCCATTCGGTTTCACCGTGTTCGAATTAATAGGGGTAATCGATTTTGTCACAAAGATGGCCGCCATCCGCAAACTATTAGGCTAATGACCTATTAGATTTGTCAAAGGATGCTTCCTCCATAATGGTATGTTGTTGCAAAATTTGGTAGAGATCGGATGATTAGGTTAGTCGTAATTTGATTTAAGCTTTGAACATATGTGTGGCCGCCATTACGTTTCCGTTAAGATGGCGGTGATATAAAACATGACACTGAGGTGCCCTTTGCTAGTGCTACCTCTGTACCAAATTTCATTCCATTGGGTTTCACCGTGTTCGAATTAATAGGGGTAATCGATTTTGACACAAAGATGGCTGCCATCCGCAAACTATTAGGCTAATAACCTATTAGATTTGTCAAAGGATGCTCCCTTCATAAAGGTATGTTGTTGCAAAATTTGGTGGAGATCGGATGATTAGGTTAGTCGTAATTTGATTTAAGCTTTGAACATTTGGGTGGCCGCCATTACGTTTCCGTCAAGATGGCGGCGATATAAAAGATGACACTGGGGTGCACTTTGCTAGTGCTACCTCTGTACCTAATTTCATTCCATTCGGTATCACCGTGTTCGAATTAATAAGGGTAATCGATTTTGACACAAAGATGGCCGCCATCCGCAAACTATTAGGCTAATGACCTATTAGATTTGTCAAAGGAAGCTCCCTCCATAAAGGTATGTTGTTGCAAAATTTGGTAGAGATCGGATGATTAGGTTAGTCGTAATTTGATTTAAGCTTTAAACATTTGTGTGGCCGCCATTACGTTTCCGTCACGACGGTGGCGATATAAAACATGGCACTGGGGTGCCCTTTGCTAGTACTACCTCTGTACCAAATTTCGTTCCATTCGGTTTCACCGTGTTCGAATTAATAGGGCTAATCGATTTTGACACAAAGATGGCAGCCATCCGCAAACTATTAGGCTAATGACCTATTAGATTTGTCAAAGGATCCTCCCTTCATAAAGGTATGTTGTTGCAAAATTTGGTAGAGATCGGATGGTTAGGTTAGTCGTAATTTGATTTAAGCTTTGAACATTTGGGTGGCCGCCATTACGTTTCCGTCAAGATGGCGGCGATATAAAACATGACACTGGGGTGCCCTTTGCTAGTGCTACCTCTTGTACAGCCTCCCAGGGGTATGCACCCCTTGGAGACCATCCCCCCATCATCTGCCTAAATCTCCTAACGGGCAACCCTTGGAAAGTCGGGCCAACATCCATAAACGTAGCAAGGACAGCTTGCCACTCTAGAAAGCAGCTCAGTCCTTGCACAATGGTTACACATAACGACGTACTATTAACTGGGGCAGCAATGCCAACACATTGCTGACAGCATAGCGCCGAAGAGTATAAGAAGGCGTCTTAATCAGGTCAAGGGATCTCTCCATTATCAGTGCTTCAACGATACGGCCGGAGGCTACGCCAGTGTCATCGGAGGTGAGTCAGTCGTGTTCAGACATCCTACTTTTGTAACCTTTAACCCACAACTTGTACTTTACATTGTCAACATAATTACATTCCCTACAAGGGACTCATACTTCAGAATTACAGACCAATAAACACTTGGTCAACACATCACACTAGTCTTACTGTCCATACGCCTCTTTACATCCCAACGCCCTTCCTTATTCCCGTCACGGTTAGACGTGACAGACGGTAGTCCGATAGCGCTAGCTCAGATACCATTGTATTTCTCGAGCCGGCCCGGCTGCTAGCAAGCAGCGCGTGCCACTTAGCTGATACAAGCAGAGTCAGTTACATAATAAGCAGTCAGCTGAGCGACCAGCACAGTGACCCTTGCATTGGGTCCCATCCCCTCAAACACTACTACATTATTTATAGGAGCGCCCCCTAGTTCCTAGCACACCACAACACTCTACACTGGTCAGCTTGCCCTGCCAAGGGAAGCTACCCTTTTTAGGCACAGCTTTATAAATTAGTACAATAACTCTTCCTTTTAGATCCACCCCCAAATAAGGGATCTAAAACACTGGTGGAGGCGCGGTACTACGCATAATAGAACGGGACTCAACCAACGAGCCCTCGTAGGTAAAACGACCCCTTCCGTACCGCAAAAAGCCAAGCGAATAGTGAAAATTTTTTTTTCTCCCCAGACGGAAAGTAGTTTTTTTTTGCCTCACACTACCTACACAGGAGAAATCCTTCTTTCTTTTTCTCTTTTCTCAACACATATATAAAGATGTATGCGCCCGCACGAAAGGCCATGCTGAGGAACATCCATTGGGAGCGGTCAGATGAAAAACCCAAGAAGCACATAAACGACTCATACCGAGACTCACACCTGGTACACGTACAGGACCACACACAGTTGGTAGGGCCAGCAGCCCACCCGAGAGAGGACATAAGCGTGGATACGCTGACTCGACAATTTGCGAGGATGTCCCTCTCGCCATGTACTGCCACACATGGGAAGGAGGTCACCATGGCTACAGTCAAGAAGACGGCCAGGTTAGGCTCCAATAGGCTAAAAACACAAAGTTACACGAACACATGTCCTTCAGCTCCGGATCGGAAGGCAATTTTGCGAAACCGAGGGGCAGAGCCTAGAACAACCCCCTCGGAACAAAGGGACGAGAGGGAGGTGAAGCCAGGACTCTCAGACACACATAGCATGACAGAGAGACAACGGGACGTAACCACGTCATGGGCAGACGACATAGAACCCGTCCCACTACACATAAAGCCTACATACACCCACACAGATAGGCTAACGCAATGGCAGGAGTCTGCCGTGGCCACAGGCCGAAAAGCGGTCAGGCTACACGCCACCACATTGCTAGGCCAGACACAAGCCATTAAGCGACCTTTACCGCCAGTTCAAAGGGCAAATTTGCCAGAACGAAGGCGAACACCGGTATTAGTCCCTCAGGATGCACGATACACGCACGCACATTTTGACCAGGCACTACCATACAGTATACGGGGATTAGGAAAAGTGTTATTACCCACCCCACAGAACACATCGGTCGAAAATACACACACCCCCGTAAACTCTACTAGGATAGCGCAGAGCGCATTTAGGCCCTCGCAAACAGACACACTCAAACCTACAGACACGCGCTACGGTGGAAGTAGGCCCAGGCTTGCTTTGCTACAAAATCCCCCGAAAAATGGCAAAGAAGCGCCTCAGTGGATTTCAGGGGCCTATAATCTCATAACAGGACAGAACCCTTCACCTTTCCGAGCAAGGACGGTCGGACCGGAGTAACGACTTCCACCAGGGACACACATAAGTTCCGTTACACGGGGGAAATACGCCAATAAATACATACAGACTCACTAACGTAAACTGCATATTTTTTTTTCTTCTCTTTCTCTATCTGCCTTCTTTCATGGATATGCAGTGCAACTTGGCTAGATCAGAGGTGTATGATTCAAAATCCTTGTTTTTTTTGTTTGCCCCTGACATTTTTTCTCCCAGGCCAGCAATGATTATTGGTCGGAGTGGTCATCACCATAAAGTGGATAACGTAAAGTTGCTAATCTCCAAAGCCAAGTAGAAGCCCATCAGGTGAACTACGCGGCTTAAAGCCGGAAAGAGATATTTTGAACATAGCTTAAACATCAAATCACAGCATAGAGCTTAAGCGAGTCTTTCTAAGCAGAAATGACTAAATGTTCTACGTTCCGGTTCAACAGTTGGATAGACTCTCTTGTAGAGGGCAAAAGCCAGAAGGTGGCAAGAATTAAAAATCGCAAACTAATTTTCAAAAATTTGGTGAGGTGTGCTTTAACCAACTGAAAAGCCCAATTGCACACCGGGGCGAACCACTGTCATTTTGTTGAGTCATGCCGGAACATTTAGCACAATTTGTGTATAAATATATAATGGCTCAACGGACAATACATATTTCTCTTTTGAAAATTATATATTCAATGCCAAGGTAAGGTTATAATTGCTCTGGAGTGGAGTTTCGACTCCCATAGTGCCCTGGCTTTGCTCGTGACGTGGATACACATGTATCAAATACGTCTGGCAATGACCTCCCCCGGGTGTACTAGACAAGGTCGGTAGAGTCCCCTGAGATGTAACCAGATTACTATAGTGCTAACGTCACCTACTAGGTGCATAGTACGATCAGGACCTACTTACCATTTTTTAAGCATTTTTTTTTCATGGTGTTTACGACACAATTGTGACAGACTATCGCCGTCCGGCAACCCACTTTAGCAAAGCATACAGCAGTGGGCAGGCGACATACAAGCATATATTCTATACCTTTTCAAAATGCTCTCTTAATACGGAGCGGGGCATAGCTCATATTTTTTTCTCCTCTTTCTCTGCCTCAGTCATTAGGCCCGATGAAAAAAAAAGGGTGGCCAAGTTGAACTGTATGTATTTAACCCATAGGCATACGTGACACGTTACATTGCCTGTAATATAATTTTTTTATCATTTCCACAACAACACGCAAGCTAAAACGCTAACACACCGTAGGATGAAAACCCCAGACTTTGGGAAGCCCTGCATATTTTTGGAAATCACACAATCAATTTGCATAGCCACATGACAGTAAAATACTACCAAACTGTCCCGGAGACACAACCTGAATAGTGCCAGAAACAATTTCTCTGGGTAAAAGACGGTCTCAAAACCCGCAACCTTCTGAATACCAGGAATATAAGGTCGGGCAGCTATCCAGTTCTAGAATAGAAAAATGAGAAAGCTAAGACAGATGGGGACAGTTCCACTAACAGCGGGTCATAAATGAAAAACAACAAAATCGCCTCTGGCATCTAGTCACCAAACACGCGACTAGCGGACCAGACACACTAGTGTATGACGACATTTGGTACAACAGATAGGAATATACTTGAACCACGTTACAGTAACACACAATTGGGGACACAAATGTAGTTAGTAAGAGGTGCTTTCACAATACGGCCAATGCATGTGAGACTTTCGAAGTGAAAGGCCACGGCCTGTGGTTTGGATTCCACGTAAAACGGAAGTCCCGTGGCGCATGATCTACAGATTAACAGTCACGTTACACCACAAGTTTTTTTTCTACAATGCGAGGGGCACTGCTCGCAATCACTACAGGCAACAATCAAGTTCACACACCTACACGTGCAGAAAACAAGGACGTGGGCTGAACATAAAACAAATGAAAGCACACAACATCGTAATTCAACACCGTCGTATCAGCACTAACATACCCCTCAATGAGCAAGAATGCTCGACACAGACGAGCCGAGCCAACTCCTACTGGACAGAAACCAACGCATCATTCACGGCCGATCTAAGGACCCTATAACTCCTAAAATTACACTACGAGGAGAATTCAAAAATACGCAAACTCCTCACAGTATTGAGTACTTTCGTTTGCGCATAGCAGATACACAGTACATGTGCCATAATATATCCGACACAGAGAGGGTCACACCAAGTCTTTACAGGCAACCGGATTCGAACCCATGACCACACACCACACTCGTACCAAAAACTAACTATTGAACGGTATTTTTGGTACACGAAACACAAGCAAAAACCACACTGGGGAAGCCCCAAGCCCTGAAACACAACGCAGACATAAAACACAGAGAATGACATGAGGTCGCGGGTTCCAATCCCAGTAAACATTAGACACCAAGGAAGGCAATCATCCAGGCTTCCAATCGCACCAAAATTGGCCCATACCGATACATGAACAGGGAATACCACATTTCCACACGCCAATAACCGGGCATAAAATTCCAAAATACACCTGACATGAGAAATACATTTCCCGGCCATAGCTAGGATAATGTCATAAGACAAAGGTCTCACGGGATAGTGACCACACAATAGTATTGGCAAATAGTATGAATTGCCACATTAAGTCCGCCAGGAATCTAAAACAATGACCACACTTCCATACGTGCAGGAAAGCACATGCCAGCGGATGACAAACAATAACATCCCAGCCTGACATTACACATACCAACTGATGACTTGCAGACTATTCATACTGCAATACTGCGATGAAAAGACACTATTGTGTATCGCCAGTGACCGTGAAATTACAAACACAAAACAATTATAACACCATACATTCTTTTTTTTCACACTGCAAAAACATGTGGCAATGGACAAGACGTGACACAGCGAAACTTATCTTGGGCCTATCAGAGCACGTTCGCAAAGACGTTTGCAGGCCACGGGCGCCTCCTGCCCATACATGCGATACATATTACGACTTAGCCTGCAGCAGACCAACCGTCCGCGTGGTGTAGCGGAACATAGTCACACACACGCACACGCACTCAACAATTAGAAGCAAACACAGACAAGATCTCCCCTCTAATAACTTCTCTTATTGATCATAAGGCATAGGAGTCATTACAGATGACTAGCACATGACCAATCGCACTACGACCACTGGCCACATTTACACTACAAATGGCAGACCAGATTAGGTCATGACGCTTTACTATCCCAAGGCGCGGATAGAAAGCCAGCATGGGCCAAGGGAGGATGACAAACCATAGGTGGATAATCCCAGAGGGATTACCGACATACTACAGCAGGCTACCATAGTTAATACCCAATTCCCTTCCAATAACCCTCTCACGCCTAACATAAACCAACGCAGACACATGTACACGACCAAAAACAGCTACACTACATTACAAAGTACACACAAGGGGTTGATGGACTTCATGCGTCTAAAGAGAAGGCATGCTACGCCTTGCACCACGATGCTACCACCTGAGTATTAGGGGTGAGTCGGCAGACATTAAATAAGCATAATGCACATCTCCAGATGAGAGATGAGGCCATAGATATATATTAACCATTCTTTAGTACTTAAACACTCCTGCATGACAGGAATATATTGGTATTATGCCCCACCCTACACCTATCCGTACATGAAGGCAGACACTTCATATCCAGACACATGCATGAATATCCCATCCATTTACCAGGGATTTTAATATCAAACCTGCATGAAATTTTCGTATCTTTGCAATCCCGGGAATTACCTCCCCAGTCCACTCACTATAGGAGCATCCCAACGCCACCACCGGTTCCAGGCCACCACTAACGTGGAACCCAAAGGTGCGCAACCCCTTCCTGCCTTGTTTCAGCCCACTCGACAAATAACTACCCCCAGATCCTAATAACAGGGTACCTGACATTACAGACCCTACTAACACCTCCATTAAGGTAAAGAAAGCATTATTGCTGGAAAGCTGACGTAGCAATGGTAGACCAGAAGTAGCCTATGTACTTAGAAGATCTACAACCCCGCAACACTGGAAATATTTTACATTTTACACAGAGATTAAACCATTTACACAGGTTACGCTACATTTTTTTTTACAAAGGAATCTGATACGATCTGATTGATGACAACGGCGTACGCCGAAGGTCAGAGGGACCACACTGGAGCAGAGCTGGGGAAGGCGATGTGGACCCTTACCCCAGTTGGCTCAACAAATCACTGACCTGACCAAATAGACGAACCACGTAAGGTCAAAGCATTCGCGACCGGGCACGGGCAAACATCGAGATCTAGGGGTGCATGTCGCTGATCCCCCTTGTCGGAGAAGGTTACACCCACTATGTGCCACGGTCATCGAAGCCAAGACCTGCAGGGAGACTTTCTGGGAATGGCGGGAGAAATAGCTCACTCAGCGCCAGACTCGGGAGCTATCCCTAGAGACGACCCCATTATGACTAGACTTCTAGTTAAATTTAAATTTAAGTAGGCACGGCTTCCATAGCGGGAAGCAAAACTCCTGTGCGTTGGAGGGGAATATTATTGCGAAAAGCAAACCACGATTGCCGATACAGGCGAAGATTATTGCGAAAAGCAAACCGCGATTGCCGACAAAGGCGAAGAGATTCTATTATTGCGAAAAGCAAACCACGATTGCCGACAAAGGCGAAGAGATTCTATTATTGCGAAAAGCAAACCACGATTGCCGACAAAGGCGAAGAGATTCTATTACTGCGAAAAAGCAGACTGCGAGTGCCGATAAAGGCGAAGATTATATTATGCCATTGGACGACAATGTCCAATGCCCACATAAATGGCGCCACAGCGGGCAGTCAATGGGCATTAAGAGAGGGGCATTGCGAGCGCCTCATAAGGGTTACGTGGGCGGCCCAAACTACGACTACACACGCAATGGCAACGATCAAAGAAATGGAAGGTACAGCAGGCGAAACGGTTTGCTTAGTGGCACCGTAAGCCGCCTGTGATTAGATTAGTACTAGTAATAGACGTCGACACCTAGAATTAAGGGAACGGAATCCAGCGATCCTAGAGACAACCGGTGTTTCTAGGACTCGTGCGGGTGGTGTCCTGGGGAAGTAAATTGCCCCAGGCGATCGTTCTAGGCCAAATTTAGCTGTAAGACGGTTGCATTTGACACGCAACCTAGGATTAAGCAAATTTATTAACCGCTGTTGCCAGGTATGGCGCAGCACATTTCGGCAATAGATTAAGGCAACCCTTTCGGCTTAGGAATAGCATTTTTTATTATTAGACCATAATTAAGATAGATAGCATTAAGTAACGCCGGTCGGCGCCTGATGACCCAGAAACCCGGCATCAGGGTAAGGCCGACAACTCATGATAAGGCATGATAATTCGTTGTAAGATAGCATAAGCCTACATTTAAGGAATTTTTTTTATATATATATAGATTACAGTAGAATATCTCGGCACTTGGTGACTCAAAATCCGTTACCAAGGTAAGTCCGACAGCACTAGACTAGAATAGGTTAAAATAGGCTAACCTAGGTTAAGTTAGACTTCGGTGGCGCTACACTTAGTTTACAAACTAAGCGCTACCAAGGAAGGTTCTATATGTACTGGTAAGGAATTATAATGTATTGTACTGTCCTATTCATAATTAATCCACTTTCACCCACACAGGAAGACCACGGAGCTACGAAGAGATAAACATCTATATATGGATACATTTTTTGTTTTTTTTTTGTTTTTGATTTACAGGTAACCAAGAACGTGAATATGTCTGTGGTAAATATATTACCAAAATACACATATATATCATACACAAACACACTCCTCCTCAATTTTAGTTGCACCCTTAAAGGTGACAACGCCAGCGGTCAGCGGTGGACAGCATACGTGGGATGATGACCATCGCTGAACGCAAACACACTTAAGCATACGCAAATGAAGCGTTACTCCAGGCTCAAAGGGCGACACAAAGTTTGTAAGTGCCGGACCTTCGACCCTAAGGTGGGATTCCGACCCACGACGGAAAACCACGAGGTTATGTGATAAGTACAGGGAGAGAATAGTGGACTAGCCACTAAACCGCACCAGGAACGGCCGATTAGAGAACGGTCGGCGAGGTATGATAGTACGGTGCGCACCAAGTATAGAGGTATACAATAACTGGCCAGGTAACAGAGCTCTATAAGGTACATATATCTATAATAGTAATAATTGTAAAGTGTAAATTATTTTGTATTTTCTCGCCATGTCATACAGTCGCAAGGTTCCACAAGAGTGGCCAACATACTTATACGTACAGGGTACCAACATGGCAACCATTATTTTTTCTATGTTCATCTTTATTACTATGTTTACTATGTTCAATGATAACTTGTCAGGAATTTTACAAATGTAAGGATTACTATTATTATTATCGGGTCATATCTGTTACCATTATCAAGACCACCAATGTACATAATGTCTATGATTTGTTTTCTTTCATTTTTCCTTCTTCTAACTTCCCCATTTGTCAGGGTGTTCCGTTTCATCCCGAACCAATAAATACACTTTGATTATATCCCTTAAATTACACCCTGGAACACCCATTTTTTTCTATTCTCTTCTATCTTTCTCTTTGCAGGGAGCACTTTTTCCCCAAGATAAAGCCAGACGACACAAATCCTCGTCTAGCTGGGTTTTTCCTCCCTGCGCAACTATGTAACGAATCACCATCAAAAACCATGTTTTTTTTTTGAAACTAGCAATATGCCAACAATGTCAATTTTTTTTTCAATGTCAATTTTTTTTCTCGATGGCAAAATTTTTCTCAATGTCAATTTTTTTTCAACGTCCATTTCTACTGTCACAATGCCAATGTCAATGTTATATATATATCTCTGTACATCCCATAACCCTCCCCTCTGAACACGGGCTGACCTCACACCTACACTTCGATACGACACCACCAGGAGATACGAGGGGGCTTCAAGAACCACTACGTCAATATTCCAACCTCCAGTTCCGTTCCCGTTCGCGAGGACGCGAACAAATGAAGGAAGACGCTTGTACAGCCTCCCAGGGGTATGCACCCCTTGGAGACCATCCCCCCATCATCTGCCTAAATCTCCTAACGGGCAACCCTTGGAAAGTCGGGCCAACATCCATAAACGTAGCAAGGACAGCTTGCCACTCTAGAAAGCAGCTCAGTCCTTGCACAATGGTTACACATAACGACATACTATTAACTGGGGCAGCAATGCCAACACTTTGCTGACAGCATAGCGCCGAAGAGTATAAGAAGGCGTCTTAATCAGGTCAAGGGATCTCTCCTTTATCAGTGCTTCAACGATACGGCCGGAGGCTACGCCAGTGTCATCAGAGGTGAGTCAGTCGTGTTCAGACATCCTACTTTTGTAACCTTTAACCCACAACTTGTACTTTACATTGTCAACATAATTACATTCCCTACAAGGGACTCATACTTCAGAATTACAGACCAATAAACACTTGGTCAACACATCACACTAGTCTTACTGTCCATACGCCTCTTTACATCCCAACGCCCTTCCTTATTCCCGTCACGGTTAGACGTGACAGACGGTAGTCCGATAGCGCTAGCTCAGATACCATTGTATTTCTCGAGCCGGCCCGGCTGCTAGCAAGCAGCGCGTGCCACTTAGCTGATACAAGCAGAGTCAGTTACATAATAAGCAGTCAGCTGAGCGACCAGCACAGTGACCCTTGCATTGGGTCCCATCCCCTCAAACACTACTACATTATTTATAGGAGCGCCCCCTAGTTCCTAGCACACCACAACACTCTACACTGGTCAGCTTGCCCTGCCAAGGGAAGCTACCATTTTTAGGCACAGCTTTATAAATTAGTACAATAACTCTTCCTTTTAGATCCACCCCCAAATAAGGGATCTAAAACACTCTGTACCAAATTTCATTCCATTCGTTATCACCGTGTTCGAATTAATAAGGGTAATCGATTTTGACACGAAGATGGCCGCCATCCGCAAACTATTAGGCTAATGACCTATTAGATTTGTCAAAGGATGCTCCCTCCATAAAGGTATGTTGTTGCAAAATTTGGTAGAGATCGGATGATTAGATTAATCGTAATTTGATTTAAGCTTTGAACATTTGTGTGGCCGCCATTACGTTTCCGTCAAGATGGTGGCGATATAAAACATGGCACTGGGGTGCCCTTTGCTAGTACTACCTCTGTACCAAATTTCGTTCCATTCGGTTTCACCGTGTTCGAATTAATAGGGGCAATCGATTTTCACACAAAGATGGCCGCCATCCGCAAACTATTAGGCTGATGACCTATTAGTTTGGTCAAAGGATGCTGCCCCCATAAAGGTACGTTGTTGCAAAATTTGGTAGAGATCGGATGATTAGGTTAGTCGTAATTTGATTTAAGCTTTGAACATTTGTGTGGCCGCCATTACGTTTCCGTCAAGATGGCGGCTATATAAAATATGACACTGAGGTGTCCTTTGCTAGTGCTACCTTTGTACCAAATTTCGTTCAATTTGCGCTCACCGTGTTCGAATTGATAGGGGGGGGGACAGACATTCAGAGTACACACACTCACACACACACACACACACAGACTCACACACATACACACACACTGACAGACACACTTTTTTTCGCCCTGTAGTGATCTCATAAGTCTACTTTCATTTTTTGCAAAAATCGAAAGTAGGCTAAAAACACCCACTGGTCCTCCTAACTACTCCCTTTTCTAATAGAAAACACCAGTCGTTCAAATATTTTTTTAAAATTAAATTCAGTTTATTAACTGGCAAATGGTGTATGTCTGTCCACTAGAAAAAATTGAAGAAAGCTTCTCTAAATCAAATGACGAAAATAGTTTCAATAAACGCCTATAATAAGGCCCCATCTTACTGCTCTAAATCGCAGTATTTAAATATCTCATTCATTGAACACATTACATGAAAAATACAATATTAAATCATGCACTGATGCTATACCCTTATTAAAAATTTATACATATCTTACATTTTATATACAGATTATATCCTTAGTTAGGATTTTGTTATTATCGCTGCCCATTTCCATTTAATTCGACAAGTATATCTCAAGGTTGTAATTCTCTTAATTTGTTGCATTCAACAATCAATTAAGATAATCGAATAGTGTTACAAGTTAGAAAATAGTTTATTAACTATCCAGATGCTTCAACGAATGCAGTATATTGCATGAATTAATTAAAGTTATTCGAGAAGTGGCTGTGTCACTTAAATATGTGTGTCATGATATAAGCAATTCATCTCCGGCAAATCTTAATAGGCAAGAATAAAAACGTAGGGTTACTTAAATCAATACTGGCATTTAAGAGAAACATTCGTGATTCCAATTCACGTTCACTACAACTTCCTATCCAAATTGGTGATAGCTCAAAAGCTAATTTCACTCTTACAAAACGAAATGACTACGTTAATGTCTTCACATAAGACTTAGTGCATTATACAATATTAATGTTGACCATCCAATGATTTCAAATATTCGCTTCATTAACACAATAAATTCGTATTCATTAAATTGCAATACCTTAATTCAGCTTTCCAAAGCTGTCAAGAATTTTTCCCAAACGTAATTAAACTCAAAACCTTTCAATAATTACTCTGAAGATATCACGCCTTATCGTAGACAAATATAAAAGTGTCACAGAGTACCTCTTTTCCAACTTCACTCAACAAGTTGCAACAATTTATTAGATAAATTGTATTATCTACTTCCATAAATTATCGTCATTTAAGTCTATGACAAATTCTGTTATACTGGTTTGAACTGTTAATTTAGTTCACTATTCCAAAATATATAATTATTTCCATAATTACTTATATATAAAAAAATCGTAGATAGACACTAGTAAAATAGTCGATTCAGTTTCGCCTATCCAAACTCGAAAAATGGCTTAACTACTCAGAAGAAAACACGTGAGATTTACACCCTGGAAAGGAGTCTATTATCATATCAATAGATACACGCAAACCATTAAATCAAACGATGATCTAGCCAAGAGCCTACCAAAAACGAATTAAAATAACACAAGCTGAAGACTGAACGAACTAAAGTTTCGGTAAAAAAAATCTCTAATCTAAAAGAAATATGAAAGTAGGCTACAAATGCCTCTACAATCAATTCACAATTGTTCTCGCTGGACGATTTCTATAATTCCATACCCATGGAAAATAATGATGAAAATGAACTATCATTTCTAAAAGAAAGAAATGTCCACTAGAATGTCATAAGTCCAAACGAAGAGTATCACTGAAATATTTTTGGAATAGTTCAAGTGCACGTGTGTGTGGCCATCTTCTTCCTAATCGCTATTCTTATACAAAAATATCGTCGTCTTGGTCCTAATTATGCTGCAGATGTCTTCCCAACAAAATTCAATGCTTGGTTTTATTTCCAAAATTTTCAAAAAAACCACAAGTAATGCTCTGAATAGCATTACGTTTACTGTTAACTACAAAATAAATTACACTCTCCGACAGAAATGATAAAAGGAACCAAATCTAGTCTTCGAATGAATTTCATACTATTTAATAAAATATTGGTGAAAAGTGACGAACTAAAAGTGACAAAATCTACTGTCTACAAGAAAGAAAAGTTTTCCAGCTACCGTGGGCGATGTTCTGGTTGAGATTGAAGAAAGTAAAGGAATATACATTCCTTTCAGGAACTGGACCCTCATCCCTGAGTAGTCCATGGCTGGAGCTGTAAGTCGTCGAACCAACTTCCTCCTAACTCGAAAACCACTGTCTACGAAACGGAGTTCCTACATATTACTTGTACAAGGCTCCCTCGACGTTATCAGTAAAGTAGTTTCGTTCATTTAGAGTTGTTTCTTCATTCTCATGTACTTCAAAACCACTGGATCAGAACGAACGCCTACAATCGTTTCTTTTTCTTCATTGTAGTATTTATAAGGTTGCCATTCCAAATGATCAATCCTGCCTCTGCATTGCATTCCTGTACTATCTGCTTAGCCCAACATTGCTACAGCAGCTAGATTCTCACAATAAAGTCCAGTCGTATTGTTCTTGATAATACTAATGCTTTCCTGCATTTCAACCGTATATGTAGTAGATTTCCTCATCGTGGAGTTTGTACTGACAAGTCCATGCAATAACTAAGCTCACTCGCATATATCTATTTTCTGGGTTATGCCAAACACGCCAGAAATACGAACAACCGCATATTGCTATGAAGCAATCCGCCCGTTCGTTCCGCGCCGTGATTAGAGTACATTCGTACGACTGCGTGTTTAACGAAACTTTTCTTACAGAGCCGATAGCACGTTCACTCCGTGTGTCACAAAACTCAAGTGTCTCTGATATCAGAACTGCTCGCAGACACCCCACAGCTGGCAGTCTACCCATGATACATCTCTCCTTGTATCGAGGTTGACAATCGAACTCTGTCGATTATCATCTTATATATGCATCAGACAGTTGCAGAAATAAGTTAGTGAGCATGTCCTGTCCACGTGATCAAGAGCATGGCGGGATTGCCTATCTATCTCCTAAGTGAATGACGAGTGTATTGCTCCTCAAGCCTGCAGCCAAATTAATGCCAAACAATAATTTCAAAATACGTCTCGCTGTCGTATCAGGGTTCAAGTATACAGCAAAATACTGGCTCAGTACTGTACCCGTATCCATGGTCTTACCTGTTGAAATCCTCTGGAAAAACTGGATCGCAGAATCTGGAAGTACCCAGCTGAAATAACCCCCAAAATTCTACCAACTAGGATCAACCAGGGATAAGGACATCTCAATATAAAAGAAAGCGACAAGAAAATGCCAGTGGTGAAAGAACAAAAATAAAAATTAGCTCTAAAAGAACTTGAAAACTCTTAAAATTATCTCGGGCATTCGACTAAGCATTGACAAAAACTGCCCACTGGTTCTCCTAGCACATTCTGTTTCTAATATAAATCACTAAATCATTGTAGAATTAAAATTACATAAGCAGTCTATTAACTGAAAATACGGATTGTGGGCCTTCATCCACTCAACAAAAATGTAGATTCCAATTCAATGTGGCATATTATAAAATAAATATGCACGTAGCCTACAGCTGGCTAGAATATACTGCAAAAGTTGCCGTATTAAATACTGTTCAAATCGTGAACGATATAAGCATGGTTAGAAATTTTACAAATTATTTTACAGAAATACCCTCAATATTATGTCATTAATTAATTATTTACAAGATTTACATTTAAATTCATTCTGAATTTCACCATGCTTTCTATCATTCCAAAGACTAGTATTTAATTATTTCTCATTGTCAAAATATGTATAATTCGACGAACAATTAAGGTAATCGAATGTGTGATGTATCCAATTAATATTTCATTTATCTTGAATCAATATTCCAATTATTATTGCAATAATTTTATAAACTATTCTTACGTTTTTCGGATCAGTTTCACAATAGATAAATGCGTCATTATTAACAATCAAATTCAAGTGAATTGTTTTATACATTAATGAGATTTTTAATGGTGGGTTTATTCAGTTATTAGACTTCTAGTTTCGATGTTCGTGACTATCTCACGTTTAAATACACGTCCATAGAACACATTTCGACGATAGCTCAATAGCTTGCACAATACTCAACATTCGTAATAAATACGATAATATCTCTTCACATGAGTTTCCAAAAATACACCAAAAATAATTTCTAACCATCAATTGATGTCGAAATATTCTTCAAAAAGCTCCATTATAACACAACTGTTATATTATTAAAAATTGCAAAGTAGCTCTCAATAGCTGTTAATGGTATTCCACACCTTTTCGAAAATTCATAAACGTGTCTTACAAACACCCAAATATATCATGGTTCATAATTTATACAAGCATCGAAGTGTTAATTTACTTCCACAAAAAATGTATTAAATAATTATATTTATAATTATCCCAAAATGTCATTCTGATATATGACGGAATATAATTTTATACAAAATTGAGCTTCATTCTCAATTATACTTCGTTTCGTCTTAATTTCAATGTTCACAAATATATATCACAAGATATTATATATTATTAGTGTTAAAGAATTAATTCAGATTCGCATAAACAAATTCAGAAATGGTTCCTCCCTTTAAGAAATACGTATGAATCTATACCATGGAAAAGTGCCTAGTATCAGTAGAACACAAATAATCCATTAGAATCACACGTTATCAAAACAGGAGTATTCCAAAAATAATAATGAAAATCGAAATCTGAACGAACTATAACTCAGTAAAAATATCTAAATTCAAAACGTGATTCAAAAGTTTGGCTAATATTGCCTAATTCAAAAACTACAATTTTCCACTTTAAAATATCATGCTAGATTCAAATGTCAATTACTAGCTCGACGAAAAATACAGTCATTCCAAATGAAATGCTGTATGAACTGTCGAAAATATTCTGTTTCCTTATTCAGTGTCAAACAGAAATAATGCAGAAAAATGTTCATGTATTCGCGGTCGGACATCGTCTTCCTAATTCCTATCATACTAATATATAACAAGTAGTTCCGTGAAGAACTATACAGCCTATTTTCATATATCCTACTTATGTTAATTGCCACTATCAACATACAACATTTCAGTTTGATTGCTGTAATAGATTCGTAGATATTGAGAACCGACTAAATATTTCGGATGGTCATCATATTGGACTTTATATAATTATGTAGGTTCTAGAGTTATGTACTGTTACATGAAGATTACTGTGTACGTGTAGCATTCAAACTTCAATCGCATGATTAGGACACTAGAAGTAACAACGATATTTTAAAATTTCGCACAGCTGCCATCTTGTGGTGATGGAAACAATTGAAATAAATTAGATGCCAGTGGATTAACATTCGTATAAGGATTTACTGTACCAACTTTCACTGCACTCGGATGGTTAAATTGCGAGAAACGTCCATGTGAATATTTATAATTCGCGTCGCCGCCATGTTGGATTTGTGATCACCAGGTTATTGAAAATCCAATAGGTGAACTTATGTTCATAGCCCCTATGAACATAAAAATATTCAGTTTGATTGCTATAATAGATTCGTAGATATTCAGAGCCGTCTAAATATTTCGGATGGTCGCCATGTTGGATTGTTAAATGTATAGGCAATAGAGGCATGTACCCTTAAAGGAAAATTATTGCGTAGGTTCAATATTCAAACTTTCACTTGGATCGCATGAATACATCACAAGAAATGAAAACTTAATTTTAAAATTCGCACAGCCGCCATCTTGAGGTTATGTAAACTTCTTCTTCTTCTTCATCTTTTCCCGCTCATGCGGGGTCGACGTTTTTGGCAAGTCTTTTCCATTTCCCTCGGTCCCATATGGTGTTTTCGGTTAACTGCTTTTCTGCGAAGTCTTCCCGCACGCAGTCCATCCATCTTCTTCTAGGTCTGCCTCTCTCCCTCCTGCCCTCCAGCTCAAGATCCAGCACTCTTCTTCCCACATAGGTCTCATCCCTGCGCTTAATGTCACCATACCAGAGCAACCGCCTTTCTTGAACTTTCCTTGATGCTTGGGTTACCTTGACACTTCCTCGTATGAAGCTGTTCTTGATGTGGTCTTTCCTAGTAACACCACACATCCATCTCTGCATTTTCATTTCGGCTACATCCAGCCGTTTATTTTGCGAGTGTACTATTGGCCAAGTTTCTGCTCCATATAGCATGGCAGGTCTCACCACACTTTTATAGGCTCTCCCCTTTACTTGGACATTTAGTCTCCTGTCACAGAGGATACCAGACAACCTTTTCCAGTTTAACCAGGCAGCCTGAATTCGGTGGGTAATTTCCAGGTCTAGATTGCCATCGTCAGATACCGTTGATCCAAGGTACTTGAAACTATTACTTGCTTGGAGCTGATTTCCGTCCATCTTCACACTGTCATTTCCCTTTCCACCGAGGCACATGTATGCAGTCTTATTCCGGCTGATTTTAAGACCCCTGTCCTCTAATGCTTTTCTCCAGTGTTCTAGTTTAAGTTAGAGTTGTTCTTGATTAGTGCTACATAGTACAATGTCATCTGCAAATAGCATGCACCAAGGAGCAGGTTCTCTAAGGCTTTCAGAGATAACATCCATTATCAGATCAAAGATATAGGGACTCAGTGCAGATCCTTGATGGAGACCAACTTCAACTGGTATGGTTCCCGTTAGCCCTACACTGCTTCTAACTTGCGTCTTTGCCCCATGGTACATGTCCTGGATAATGCGCACATACTTCTCTGGTACTCCCTTGAATCTCATGCATCTCCATACTTCTTGACGGGGGACACGATCATAAGCCTTCTCTAGATCTATGAACACCATATGCAATTCTTTCTTCTTTTCCCTGTGTTTTTCCATGAGCTGTCTCAGAGAAAAAATGGCATCTGTGGTTCCTTTCCCTGGCATAAATCCAAACTGTTCTTCTGCTATTGTTGTCTCTTGCCTAAGCCTACCTTCAATGACTTTTTCCCAGATCTTCATAGTGTGCGACATGAGTTTTATTCCTCTGTAATTTGCACAATCCTGAATGTCCCCCTTTTCTTTATAGATGGGAATTATGGTACTCTTCCGCCATTCATTGGGCATTATTTCCTCTTGAAATATTTGTTGGAATAGGCTCAGCAACATATCTATTCCCTCTTCTCCCAGGCATTTCCAGGCCTCTACGGGGATTTCATCGGGGCCCGTTGCTTTTCCACTTTTCATTTTCTTCATAGCAGTTACAATCTCTACCCTGCAAATTTTAGTTGTTAAATTATAATTTTGAATACCATCTTCAAACACAAGCCTTTTATTCTCCTCATTAAGCAGCTTTTCAAAGTACTCCTCCCATCTCTTCTTAATTTGGTTCTCATCTCGAATTACCATTCCTTGTTCATTCTTTATTTGCTTGATGTGGGTAAGATCTTTTGATGCTCTGTCCCGTGCCTTAGCAATTCTGAAGAGCTTTGCCTCGCCTTCTTTGGTCTCTAGATTTTCGTAGCCTTCATTCCATGCCATTGCCTTTGCTCTTCCAACTGCTCTTTTCGCAGCTTTGTTTGCTTGTCTGTAGTGTTCTCTGTCTTTGGTCATTCCAGATTCTTCCCAGGTTATGTAAACAATTGAACTAAATTAGATACCAGTGCATTACAATGTGTATAAATATTCCCTGTACCAGATTTCAGTGCGTTTGGAACATTAAATCGCGAGAAAGGTCTATTTAAAATTTTCAAATTCGCTTGGCCGCCAAGTTCGTTATGTAGTTAACCGGCTTTTGAAAGTCTTATAGATGGACTTCTAGTAGTGCCCTTTATCTCCGTACAAAATTTCAGGGAGATACCGCTAATAGTTACAGAGATATAGAATGCCAGTGAAATATTTCGCACATCCGCCATCTTGTGGTTATGTAAACAATTGAACGAAGTTAGATGTCGGTGCATTACAATGTGTATAAACATATACTGTACCAAGTTTCATTGTGTTTGGTTGGTTAAATCACGAGAAACGTCTATTTAAAGTCGCAACTTCGCTTGGCCGCCATGTTGGTTTTGTAGTTACCAGTATTTCAGGAGTCAAATAAGTGAGCTTCTAGTAGTTCCCTTTATCACCGTAAAACATTCCAGGGTGATATCGGTAACAGGTTCGGAGATATTGAATGCTGGTGTAATATTTCGCACAGCCGCCATGTTGGATTGGTGAGATGTAACAAAATTTGAAGGGCACGGTCGGGGTCGCCCGAAATAGTGCTATGTACTTACAGAGTTTCATTGAAATCGCTCCAGCCATTTAGAATTTATTAGGGGGGACACACACACACCTCACACACACACACACACGCACACACACACGGACAAAAGGTGATCTCATATGCCTATTTTTTCAAAATTGAAAATAGGCTAAAAATGAGATGGTGTGTGTCTGTCTGTCTGTCTGTCTGTCTGTGTGTTACTCAATAACGCAAGAACCACTGGTCCGATTTAAATGAAATTTTTCATGGATGTAGCTGAAGTACCAGGTTTACATATAGGCTCCTTTTGATTTCGAAATTTTGCACTATAATAAAATGGCGACCATTTTAGTGACGTCACTAGACCCTTTGGTTTCCAAATTTCATATTTCCATATCAAATAAAAAGAGAACGCTAAGCAATAGCAAACTTTTGATGGTATGCATGAGCTTTAACATTTAATTTTCTATCCGAAAGGTCCGTATCACTTTTCGTATATCTCCAACGGTTAGCGAATAAAACCAAAATCTGTGCAATAAAACACGGTCAACACCGAGCGGTGCAGTATATCTCTCTATATATAAAAATGAAAATTTGAGTGTTTTTCTCTGAATTTCTACGGAAATTTGAGTTGTTGACGCTTTTCAGACTGTTTTATGATGGATGCGCGCGAAAATAATTTTTTGTCTGTCTGTCTGTTTGTTTGTTTGTTTGTTTGTCTGTGGACAAATTTGTTCCTTTATAACTCGAGAACGGCTGGGTGTATCAACGTAAAATTTGGTACAGATATCCATCAGAGGCACGACAGTAATCATTGATGTAACTCTTCTCCGTACCTATCATAAAAGGGGGCCTACCCCCTTAAAATTCATGCTGAAATAGGCGTAGAAGGACGAGACAAAACTCATTTTCAGCCCCTCAATGTGAGAGACAAAACTCGGGTCCCCGAAAAACCACATTTTAAGGACCGAAGACCAACCGTTTTTGAGATATTCCCAGAAAACTTATTTAATTTAATAAACTAATGAACGAATGCAAGCCAGTAACCATGCCAACGGATTCTCAGATGTCCATCTATTGCTGTAAGACGCAATGCAATTCCATTAATTACATTAGTGTGAAAGTTTGCAAACGGCTAGAAGGTTATCACGGAACCAAATTAAGCCGTAAAATTCATCAATACGTATAATGCGCTTAAGGGGATCAAGGGGTACTCTAGAATTTTTTCACGCGATTTACACCTGCGGGTGTGGTACGGCAGGTCTATTATATTCCTATCCCCATATTATTCATTCATTCATTCATTCATTCATTTCGTATAGACCATCTATGGACCGCGTCATTCCAACCGTCTCCTACTGGCTTTGATGTTTGCCCTGTACGCCCGCATTCGTTCTCGGTGGACTTCCTTCCGTTCCTGGGTCAAAATCTTTCCCTTTTTCAGCTTCGGTTTTTCTTGGAAACCTTTACAAGCTTGAAGTTTCCTTTTGAGTGGGGCGTGCTCCTGAATGTCTGTAGGTGTAATCCCCAATTCTTTCAGATCTTTTTCCAGTTCAATGAACCAGGCCCATTTTGTTTTCCTCTCCTGAAAGTAAGTTATGTTGCGGTTGGTCAGTCTCGCTGGGCTCATTCGTTTCACATGCCCAGAAAATGGTAACCTTCTCTTCCGGATGACGTTGCTTATCTTCTCCACATGAGTATATAGGTCATGGTTATGCCATCTTCTGTATTCCCCATTGTCTTTGATGGAACCCAATATCTTTCTCAAAATTTTCCTTTCTTTGGCCTCCAGTTTCTCGACCAAGCCTTTTTTGTTCATCGTGATGCATTCAGAAGCATGCAAGACCTCCGGACGGATGACACTGCAGTAATGTTTTAGTTTTGTGTTGAAGGATATTGACCTTTTCTTATAGATGTCCTTAGTTAAATGGCAGGCCATTTCCATTATGCTCATGCGTGATGTGAATGTTTCTTTCTCTGATAATATCCCTTCCCTGACCCGTCCAGAAAAGAAAAAGACATGGCCATTGGCTGAATAAAAATAAAAATAAATTAGGTGTTATAATTTCTCCCTATATTATATTATTATTAGTATTATATTATGGCGTACAACGACGAGACAAATCCCCTCGGTGCCAGCAACAAAACTCGGGGGCCCTAAAGGGTCCTCGAAAACTACATTATAAGGCTCTAAATCAAACAGTTTCTGAAATATTCCCAGAAAACTAATTTAATTTAATTTAACAAACTAATGAAGGAATGCAAATCGGTAACCATGACAACATTATCTCAAGGGGTGGCATCCAACTTACAATCTATTTCTGTAAGAAGCAATGTCACTCCATTTATTACATTTCTGTGAAAATTTGCAAATGGCTATAAGGTTATCACGGAACTAATGTAGACCGTATAATTCATCAATGCAATTAAGGGGGTCAAGGGGTAACATACAATTTTTTCATGCAATTTTCACGTGCGACATATACTGTAGTACAGAAGGTCTATTATATCTCCAAACAGCAACATTATTTTCAAAAATTCCTGAATTGAACCAGCATATTTTGCGGCTTTTAGGAATTTGGGCAATTTGAGGCTAAAGAACCTGAATTTTCATGCACCACAAGCCTTTATAATTTATGAAAGGGGTCTTCCTGTGTATGGACACCTAGCACAACGTAGAGGGTCAGTTTTTATGTGACGTGTATTGCGTTTCGTCTACAAGGCTTTCATTTGTATTTCACGTCAGGAAGTACACGTTAGGTGAATTTAGTTTGAGAGTACATTTTAACTACCGGTTTTTTTTGTCGACATACGGGTTCATCTTAAGGATGGTTTCACTTGATACTGTGTGGTAGATATACCCATATTTGGATATCTGGTTAATATGTTGTAGACAATAGTATTGTCTGTCTGTCTTTCTGTGTATCTTTATGTACGCCTATACCTCGTGTTCGGATGCTTGGTGCATCGTAAAATTAGGTATGGTAATCATGAGAGTCAATACACCAATCATTTATAAAACTCTTCACCGTACTTTTCATACAGTAGAAGGGTGGATATAGAGAAAAACTTCTCAATATATGCTAAAATAGGCGAAATATGAAAATTATCCTAGAAGGACGACCAAAGCATATGTTGCGCTTCTCAATGTGAGACACAAAATTCGGGAATCTATAAAGGGTCTCCGAAAACTACATTTTAAGGGCCTTAAATTAACAGTGTGTGTGATATTCCCAGTAAACTAACTTCGTTCTGATAAACTTGAAGGAATGACAAACCACTAACCATTGCAACAGTAGCTCAATTGATAATGTCTGGTGTTAACAACGAACACCGTTCGAAGAACGGGTACTTCTGCTAGTACTTATATAAAGATATCGTAGTCTTTTTCCTAAATCTTCTTAAATGTGCTTCTTCTCAACTAATAATAATGACCAGAATTATTATCAAAATTAGAAAAAGTAATGTTTTAAAAATAACACTACGTTTAAAATTAACTACTGAAATAACAATGTAGGTGCATCCTTAAATAGGATCAAAACCTAAAATAGACCATCGAACAGAAATGATAAAAGTATCAGATCTAGTTCTAAAATGTATTTTCTAACTGCTTAATATAAATTGGGGAAAAGGACATTCTATAGATATGACATGATTCATACCGTCTACGTATAAAAAGATTTCCAGCTACCTTAGTCGTCTTGATGAACGTATAATGTATTGTAACCGAAGGGCGAAATTTGAATGTAATTTTGAAGCATTTAAGACAGAAAGTTATGAATATATTATTTCGCTACTGGTAGGATATGGCCAGCTCAGAGCACAGTGTAGAGATGGGAAGGCACACCCACCCCAGGACAATAGACTAGCCCTTTTTCCGAGAAGACTTGGCCAGCTCCATGTCATTGTTTGTGCTGGAGACTTATTGTATGCTAGTCACTGAAAATTTATGATACCAGTGCTGCAGGATGGGCCAGTGTGGGTTGTAAAACCAAGGTACGTGACCCAGGACAATAGGAAGCTACGCGAATAAATGTAATTGGAAAACTAGATGATGAAAAATTATAAGGAAAGAAGAGCTGTGTTCAGAAAGAGAAACTGTTTTCTTTGGTGCAAGAAATATCCTTAACTTTGGTAAGACACCGGAGATAGCACTCGGGATTGGTGGATTTTTAAGTTCGCAGGCGCAGTGATCTCCGAATCGGCGCGAAACTCAGCCTGGTGGGGGTGTAGATGACGCTTCCTGGGACTATTTGCTAGCGTCATGATGCAATGGCATATGTAGAGTCTCCTCACGATCGAATCCTAATCAGAACTGGATATTCGGTACCTGCCCATTTAACGTGACAATATGAGCTATCGCTCGTGAATCTACGACCATTTCCTGAGGAGCGGATTCTTTGGCGGTAATATGTCCATTGTGTATCAACGGCCTGCCATTATAAGCCCAAAGCACGAGGAGCGGGGGGTCAGTTTTCTTGTATAGACTTCATGGGACGGACTCTCTAAGTTAACGCCTACGAAACTGTGGTTCGGTCCAGGTTAATCTTGTTTCAAATCCTGAGGGAATGCCGAACAAAACGGTACGGGTCCACCAACGCGAGACCAAGTGAACGAGGTTCGGAGCCCGATAGGACAAGTTCCACCAGCAAGAAGTGATAGGGGAGAACATTTTTACTAGTGACTTCCGAGGTGTAAAAATATGTGTTATAAAATTCAGTGTAATTTCAGTGCATTTTCTGTGTAATTCCAGTGTATGTGGAAAATACCAGTGCTGCCTGTGTTGGAGGCAGATATCTGTGTGTGTGTGAATCCCAGAGCGTAACCATGGGCAGGATTATGGAGTCCCATTGGCGACTCTGCACCATGGGCTAAGGTGGCCTTTGTGGGTCTGAGCGAACCCAGGACACCATGCAGACCACCTCACCTGGACAGCAGAAATGATGAGTATTGACTTTCAAATTATGGGTATATAACTTACGAAAGGGGGGCGGACAGTAATGTAGATTCAGTAGCTTGCGTGACGATGTTAGTCACAGTCATTATAGATGCGGGAGGCAAGTTATTTAACGGTCAGCATGTTCTAGTTAGGAGTTGTGTGTGTACTCGCCATTATTAGTTTAATGCATGCCTTTGGGCTCAAATGGTACGAGTATGTCCAAGTAAGTAAGAATGATTTGTGAGCCAGGGCACGTAGATTAAATTCACGTGAAGTTTTGATGTTTGTTCGTGTGGCATTTAATGTAATGATGTTAATGACTTTGACCATATGTTGGTTTATATTTGCTTATCGTGAGATTAATAAATTCCAGTGAGGATAGTTTTTCGCCACATATTGAGGTATATTGAGTGACCCTTTGCCCCTTTTATTTTCCGTGAGACCGGCGGGGTCGAACCAGTGTCCGGCGAGAGGTTACGAGTGAGTTATGGTGAGTTGTTCCCACAGGAGCGTGTGTGATATTTATGTGTGATGGGGATTTAGGTTGCCGGCGAAGTTAGCCGAGGTTCGTACCACGTGCGGTAGACGTATGTTGATACGAAAGGCGTCGTGATGCACGTGATGGTACATTTGTAGTTGTTGTTTTTGTATGAGAGGGCCTATGCCTCATAACAGAGAAAGTTCAGTCACACACGCATGGGAAAATATATATATGTGTTTTTCAGGAACACCATGAAGAAACACTGGTTCAATCCCCCCGCCGATGTACACCAGCATATTATAAATTTACCATTTGTATATTCGCATAATGTAAGCACAGTAGAGGTTTGTTTTGCTTTGACAGCTGGGCTGGTAGGGAGCTATTTATAGTTACGGCCGGCCCGCGCGAGCCATTGTGTATGCAGGGCGAGTCTTTCTGTCTCGTCTTGGTCAAAACTGTAATTACCACATACCGTTGTTAGCTAATTAATTCAAGGGGTGCATGTCGTTTTGCCATGCTGATTCGTATTTCTTTGCTTGTACTACTGTTCGTGAATAGTAGTAACTTTTGTTCATCCGGGTTCAGCCCGTGTTTATTTTGTAGTAATTTTGTCTTGTGCCTAGCCCCGTATACTTGGATATGATCCGCCCGCCCTAAATATCGTAGTTATATTAGCCCGACGTAGGTTGGGCCCCATGTGGTCCGAAGCCCGTCTATGAAAGGTACTCGTCATTATCTGTGTAAAAATTGTCCTTGTTTTCTGCTAGAGTGTATATTTGTGTGACATAAAAATCAGAACAACACTATTTGTTTATAAAAAAATCAGTAAGCGCAACTGCAGTTTGTTTTGACCCAAATTCGTGTTAGAGGCAGTTGACAGTCCATTTAAAGTAGTTTTTGACCACCTCGCACAGCTGAGTAACGCGATGTAATGATTTAATGTAAATTCTTTGGTTGAACTCAGCTGTTATTAAGGTTTCATCCTGTGGGATGAGGTTTGTTCTAGTTTTTTTTAAAGAGGGGCGCACTGGGATATCACATATTCTTTGTTTTTTATATTTAATTTTGAAGGTGTTGGTTTTTCTTTGTTGATGTCAGTTGGGTTTTTATTTGTTGTTTTTGTTCTGTAATTTCTTTCTGCAAGTTTTTTTTGTTGGAAATAAATTACGGACTCAGTAAGATGTGAGTGTACACCATTTCTGTAATTGTTAGTCACCTGTTTCCTTCACTTTAGGCCTTTAAGTCAGTTACTATAACGAACGCACCACCCCCGAGATCAATTTATTTTATCCAGGCCTAAAGGATTGCCCTATCGGGTACAGTATGTTGGAACATACATCCCTTGTAGAGATCGAATCCTGATCCATAGCGTTGAGTAGTTGAAGGTAGTATTGGTTAGGACCGTCGGTACTCGAACCCAACACCTCTCCGCTCGAAACTGCTATCCGGAACACAATGTTCATCATATGGAAACTGACTAAGTCCATTCGTAGAAACGAGAAAGATGCCACTTCTATTCTCTATAGAAAATCCATATCGTGTAGGTAATTATCTGTGTCATTATATATTGCCTTCAGCCTTCTCCTGAATAGCCTTCTGCTTGTAAGATCCATTATTAAGTGAGAATCATTTCTATTTGTTCAATTCTGCTAGTGTGTTACATTTCAATTCATTGCCTAGCCATTCATAGCTTTCCGTGTAGTAGACTGATATACAGTATAATTCCTTCCATCATAACGTTAATATCCATGTAGTATCGTTGAATGATCACTGGATAGATCAGAAGTCTTTCGGAAATGGCAATAGTATCGCAGAACAAACCATGCGAAACGTGAAGTTCGCTGTATCCACTGTCATGTTGCACCAAGTCATACACTGGATTACCGCTCGCCCCAAGTGTACCTCGCGTTTCTTGCCTGATAGCAAGACGAACCGTACCGTACCGTACTCACACGCAACGCACTAGGTAAAATTTCTCTACATGGAATAGTTGCTTTGGCGAAGCCAACTAAAGCGACTGTAAGTCAGAATACAAGCGAGTCTCTCTCCGTGCCGGGCGATTCACAGCTGGACAAAATCCTACCCATAACACCACTGTCCAGTCGATATAAGAATCGATATTGACGTGGCTCAATTGCGATAAACATCTGGTGTAGTAATAAGAGTATTAATAATTCCTTAAATGTCTTCATATCATTTCCTCTTATGTTACAATGTAGTTCCAAATCGTCGATCCCCTCAGTAATCTCAGTAATAGATTGAAACTGTATGTATGAATGCCATGCTTCCAAGGCAACCATCTTGTGAAGTAACTGCACTCTGCAGATCATTGGTCTGGGATGCGTTGCAGCATTGCCTATCCTTTCCCTAACCGAGCGACAGCTCTCGTCTGCAAGACGTGATGTTGACATAAATATACCAGATATGCTTCTGAAACAAGTCAGTATTCCAGGGCTGTACAAAATACTGGGACAGTACCTCCAGTAAGGCCACGGCCGCCTCCTTCCATCTTCTTTGCCTCTCCATCCCAATCTTCCTCTCTCTTCCCATCCATCATGAAGGCCCTTGTTCGCTTTGCAGGTGAGGCCGCCTGGGCGAAGTGTTGATCACACCTCCCCAGTTGTATCCACCCCGACCAGATGTTCCAAGCTCTAGGACACTGCCCGTAGCGGCGGTAGTGGTAAGTTACCTCGCTGAGTCCGTGGGAAATATCAACCTAGAGGGTAAATTGACTAAATAATATATAAAAAACTATGTCTTTAAGTATGGGTGTTAGTATTTGCAATAGGTACACTTATTTATTTGCAGTAGTAGTTAAACTAACGAAACTAGTGGAAGTTAGTTATAATGTGATGTTTTGATAAGACCATATCATTAGGGTTATATGACATGTAGAGATTTGAAGCCATTCTTTCCGTGTTGCCTGTACACAATTGTCATTTGTAGCTCTTCAGTCGGTCAACACGATTATGCCCAATGAATGGGCGGGGTACAACATCTATTATATAAAACTAAGTGTCCTGACTGACTGACTGACTGACTGACTGACTCATCATCGCCCAGCCAAAACTATTAAAGTTAGAACCATGAAATTTTGGGGATATATTCTCTGTAAGTCGAAAACGCCCACTAAGGAAGGATTTTTGGATATTCAGGTTCTAAAGGGGTGTTAAGGGGGTACACCTGCATTTCATTGAATTACAATATCTCCGGCTTGGTTTCATTGAGAGATGTGATACTCGGTATATAAACTTATCATCAAAAATAAGAAGACATGTGTCTGAGGGTTTTCCGATGCGGTGTATATTATGAGGTGAAAGGGATGAAAAGTGGGGGGTGAAGGATTCTTGACGGAGCGTGTATCTCTTAAACGACATAGGCGAGGAGTTTGAAACTCAGCGGAAAAAAATCAGCTTAAAAATAAGTAAATAGGTGTTTGACCGTTTTTTTTCATAAAACCAATTTAAGGGGCCCATGGGGAGGGGTGAAATTATGGGGGCAAAAAAAAGGAAAGAAAGTGTCCTAACTGATTGACTGACAGACTCACTCCATCAAACTCAGGGGGAAAAACTGCTTAAAATAAGTAAATAGGTGTTCGACAGTTTTTTTTCATAAACCCAATTTTAGGGGTTCATAGGGAGGGGGTATTATGTAAAAAGAAAATTGAAAGAAAAAGTCCTGACTCACTCACCATCGCCCTGCCAAAATTATTGAAGTTAGAAACATGACATTTTTGGGGATATGATCATTGTATGTCAAAACCGTCCACTAAGGGAGGATTTTCGGATATTCAGGTTCTAAATGGGTCTTAAGGGTGTTGAACCTGCATTTCATTGAAAAACAATACCTCCCGATTGGTTTCATTGGGGAATGTGATACTCGGCTTATAAACTCATCATTAAAAGTAAGAAGACATGATGAGGTGCAAGGGGTGAAAAGTGGAGGTTGAAGGATTCCTAACGGAGCGTGTATTTCTTAAACGACATCGACGAGGAGTTTGAATCTCAGTGGAAAAATAATCAGCTTAAAAGATAAGTAAAAAGGTGTTCGACCGTTCTTTTTTCATAAATCCAATTTAAGGGGCCCATGGGGGGGGGGAGGATTTTTATTGGGGGGGGGAACAGGAAAGAAAGTGTCCTACTGATTGACTGACTCACTCACTCTTCAATCTCAGGGAAGATATCTGCTTAAAAATAAGTAAATAAGTGTTCGACAGGTTTTTTTCATAAATCAAATTAAAGGGGTTCATGGGGAGGTGTGAAATTCTGAAAAAAAATTAAAGAAAATGTCCTGACTCACTCACTCATCATCGCCCAGCCAAAATTATTGAAGGTAGAAACATGACATTTTGGGGATAAGTTCGTTGTATGTCAAAACCGTACACTAAGGGAGGATTTTCGGATATTCAGGTTATAAAAGTGTCTTAAGGGCGTTAAACCTGCATTTTATTGAATAAAAATATCTCACGAGTGGTTTCCTTTGTGGATGTGATACTCGGCATATAAACTAATCATAAATATAAGCAGACATGTGTCTAAGGGTTTCTCGATGTGGTGTATATTATAAGGTGAAAGGGGTGAAAAGTGGGGGTTGAAGGATTCCTAACGGAGCGTGTATCTCTTAAATGACATAGACGAGAAGTTTGAAACTCAGCGGGAAAAAAATCAGCTTAAAAATAAGTAAATCGGTGTTCGACCGTTTTTTTTCATAAATTCAAAATAAGGGGTCAATGGGGTGGGGTGAAATTCTGGAAGAACAAAAGGAGAGTAAGTGTCCTAGCTGACTGACTAACTCACTCACTCATCAAACTCAGGGGAAAAAGGCAGCTTAAAAATAAGTTAATAGGTGTTCGAGCGTTTCTTCATATATTCAATTTAAGGGGCCTTTGGAGAGTGGTGAATTTCTGGGGGGGGGGGGGGACAGGAAAGAACGTGTTCTAACTGATTAACTCACTCACTCATCAAATTCAGGGTGGAGAACAGCTTAAAAAGAAGTAAATAGGTGTTCGACCGTCTTTTTTTTCATAAATCCAATTTAAGGGGTTCATGAGAGGGGTGAAATTCTGAAAAATAAATGAAAGAAAATGTCCTGACTTACTCACTCCCTCATCATCGCCCAGCCAAAATTATTGAAGTTAGAAACATGACATTTTGGGGTTATGTTCGTTGTATGTCGAAAACGTCCACTAAGGAAGGACTTTTGGATATTCAGGTTCTAAAGGGGTGTTAAGGGGGTAGACCTGCATTCAATTGAATAACAATATCTCCCGATTGGTTTCCTTGGGGGAATGCGATACTCGGCATATTAACTCATCATTAAGAATAAGAAGACACATGTCTGAGGGTTTTTCGATGTAGTGTATATTATGAGGTGTATGTGTGAAAAGTGGGGAGCAAGTATCTCTTAAAAGACAGAGGCATAAATTATGAAACTCAGGGGAAAAAATCAGCATGAAAAAATAAGTAAATAGGTGATCTACCTTTTTTTTTCCATAAATCCATTTTAAGGGGCCCATGGGGAGGGGTGAAATTCTGGGGAAAGAGGTTCACTAAGGAAGGCTTTTTGAATATTCACTCATCATCCGCCAGCCAAATATATTGCAGTTTGAAACTTGAAATTTTGGGGATATGTTCGTTGTATGTCGAAAACGTCCACTAAGGATGGATTTTTGGATATTCATTTTCTGAAGGGGTGTTAAGGGGGTTAAACTTGCATATCATTGATTAACAATATCACACGAGTTGTTTCATTTGGGGGGGGGGGGGTGATATTCGGCATATAAATTAATCAATAAAGATACGCAGACATATGTCTAAGGGTTTATCGATATGGTGTATATTATGAGGTTAAAGGGGTGAAAATTGGGGGTGAAGAATTCTTAACGGAGCGTTTATCTCTTAAACGACATTAGCGAGAAGTTTGAAATTCAGCGGGAAAAAATCAGCTTAAACATAAGTAAATAGGCGTTCGACCGTTTTTTTTCATAAATCCCATTTAAGGGGTTCATGGGGAGGGGTGAAATTCTCAAAAATAAATGAAAGAAAATGTCCAGACTGACTCACTCACTCACCATCGCCCAGACAAAATTATTGAATTTAGAAACATGAAATGTTGGGGTTATGTTCGTTGTATGTTGAAAACGTCCGCTAAGGAAGGACTTTTGGATATTCAGGTTGTAAAGGGGTGTGAAGGGGTTAAACGTGCATTTCATTGAATAACAATATCTTACGAGTGGTTTCATTTGGGGATGTGATACTTGGCATATAAACCAATCATTAAAAATAAGCTGACACATGTCTAATGGTTTTTCGACGTGGTGTATATTATGAGTAAAACGGGTGAAGAGTGGGGGTTGAAGGATTCCTAACGGATCGTGCATCACTTAAACGACATAGGTGAGGAGTTTGAAACTCATAGGAAAACAATCAGCTTAATAAAAATAAATAAATAATTAAATAAATAGGTGTTCGACAGTTTTTTCATAAATCCAATTTAAGGGGCCCATCGGGAGGGGTGAAATTCTGGAAGAAAAACTTCCACTAAGGAAGGATTTATGGATATTCATTCTCATCGACCAACCAAAACTGTTAAAGTTAGAAGAATGATATTTTGGGGATATGTTTGTTGTCTGTCGAAAACGTCTACGAAGGAGGGATTTTTGAATATTCAGGTTCTAAAGGGATGTTAACGGGGTAAAACCTGCATTTCATTGAATAACAATATGACACGACTATGACGCGAGCGAAGCCGCGGGTACCTGCTAGAATAAATATAAAAACAAGATGTTCAGGAAAGAACATAAAGCCTACTTTCTCCTAAATGTATGGGTATAGTTATAACTCTTTGTCTTTATCACCTCCTAATTTCTTCCAATTCGAAGTGCAAATTGGCACACTGGATTTGAGGAGTGGCGTTCAAATAATTTACCCCAGCATTTTGCAATTTCATCAGCAAACACTCCAAACAACGTAGGTATTCAGTATATTAACACCGACTACTTACAATAATTTAAACTTCGTTGCTCTAAACGTATCACTGGGAGAAACATATTTAATATACCTATTACACAGCTAATTTGTAATCGCGCACGGCTAACGAGAAAGACAGGCCATGGCGCGTAATCCAAACCCTCCTGTGACGTAGGCAATGTACCGGTACTGCTTGATGGTGCTTGTACGTTTAAGTCGAGAGCAATTCATAAGCAGCAGAAATGCAATATTTTATATCAATCTTCATAAAATGGACGCAGTTTAGATGTTCCGTGTGTTTTCAAACACGATAAATTATACTGTATAGGTTTGCAAAACTACGCTTGTTGAAGTGACTCCTTACAAAAATTCACGCGAACTAGGATTCAAGGGTTCGTTGTGTCTTTAATAGCTGCAACGAGCAGGCTACAGTAAGTTGAGTTGTAGAGTCTGTGACCTTCGTTGTGAGTTAAATTATGTGCACATGAGTATAATTAGATCAAAGAATCTTGAAGCACAGTATAGATATAATTAACATATTGTTGTTTCAAGGGGCGGAACATAAATTAATTCCTTTATAGAAGAGAACTGCGGAATACACTACCCATCGACTAACGACTTGTATCAATACCTTCTATGAAGACAAGTGATAAATGAATACCAACGTTTATACAGGTTCAATGATGTAGACAAGATGACTTGGCACCACACCGGCAGTAAAACGAAGACCAGGCAGTGGTGCAACAGAACTACATTGCTGACGTCCCGAAAACTCACCAGAGCCAGTCATTCTCGTTGGCCGTGATAATCGCGCCTTATCTTGGGGATGTGTACCCTCTATCGGCAAAAATAATAACCTTTTCAATTATACTGTAGACATGGGTTCACTAACTGGCCGGTAGAGAGCGCAGCTCGCATCTAGAAGGCTGTGGTTAGCTATAACTTAGTTCAAGTAATTACTCTTAGACGTCAATCCGGTGGTGAATGTTGTTTTAATTAAATATATATTTTCCATTTCAAAATGTAGCATATTTATTTTATAACGTCTCAGTACTCAAGAAATAATAAATATAAAAAAAATCAAGCAGAAAAGTCCAACTCTGATAATATTTGAACCACGGCCAGCCTGATGAAAGACCAACGCCCTGACCACTCAGCCAATCGTGCACACTCTAATTGATCGTTAGGAACCAATATATATATACAACGTTATAGCAAATCATGACTTGGACTAAACGTTTTCTTCACTGGAGTATATTTTAAACCGAGTTCATTTCATAGAAAGTTCATATATTTGTTACCACTAGGCTATATTGCATGCAACATACTGACATTAATAAAATATAGGTCAGAACGAGAGATCAGCTGCCATCTTGTCAAATAACCGAGACGACTCAGCTTTTTAAAATCACTTCTAGACTATAATATTACAATATACACTTTTAATTTCAAACGAGCCACGTCGTTTCGAACAGATTAAACCATTCTTGGTTCGATAGTCGGAACTGGTGGGTCCCATGTTATGGATTATAAAGTTTGCATAATTCACACGGCCGCCATCCTGAAATGGTACAGTTGATGACCTCATAGTTTGGGCACAAGACGCGTCTCATATGAAGGAACATTTTTACCAAATTTGGTGAAGATCCGATTATTAGTTTGGTCGTAATGCATTATTACGTTTTGACCATTTGAGTGGCCGCCATTAAGTTTTGGTAAAGATGGCGGCAATATAAAACATCACACTGAGGTGCCCTTTGCCAGTGCTACCTCTGTACCAAATTTCGTTCAATTCGGTTTCACCGTGCTCAAATTGATAGGGGGGGGGGGGACATACATTCAGAGTACGCACACACACACACACACACACACACACACACACAGACAGACACACAATTTTTGGCCCTGTTTTGATCTCATAAGTCTACTTTCATTTTTTGCAAAAATCGAAAGTAGGCTAATACACTCCTGGAAAAAATACATGTATTAGTTAATTGTCACTATGGGGGAATAGTGACAATAGGGAACAATCCATCACAATTGGGTACCATTGTATTAACCAACAAAAAAAAAAAAAAATCCATCCAACCCTTTTTTTCTTTTCTTTTTCTTTTCTTTGAGATGTAATCAGTTCTTAATGCAGAGCCAGGAGGTTATGATTTGTTGAATACATCATCTGTTTGTTTTAAATGCATTTCCAGATTGTAGTTTTTAGCAACTACTACTGTCGTTAAACAGATCAAACAAATAGGTTTCGAAGCAGTTCCCATTGCATCTAAAGAGAAAATGTTCTTCCCATTCTTCATTAAATGCTTAGACAGTCACTTCACTTAAACTTTTTCTTTTTGACAAACCTTGCTTGCCCAGCCACCTTAATACCACTAACGGCTAGCACAGCGTGACATAAGCTGCAATAGTGTGTACCGACAAAAAAAAGTATCCACAGTTATTTAGAACCGAATAGGTACGAGTGCGTCGTCTGTTGCAAGAGAAGAAACTTAACTGTTCTTGAAAATTGACTTCTGGAATCGAACAATCTGATAGTTCGCATCGGTTCTTGAGCTATCGGTGGACCAATCAAAATATCTTGACAGGCCCGCAGGCCTTGGGTTGGCCACCTCTAGTATAGAGTATAGAGTATAGTTGGTTGGTTGGTTCCTCAGTTTAGGGGCTGCGACAACGCTGTCATGTAGCCCCGTGTACTTTGGGTGTGTGTAGAATCTGTCTGATAACCGGTGTTAATTGTGATGACTGTATTAGTGTGTGTTAACTGTTTTTAATTCAAGTAAGGACTGTAGACATTGGATTTTCAAGTAGTTCCTACGTTTGCCGCCAAATGAAACTGTCAACGACTACTAGTTCAGAACTTAGCTACTAGACGCCACTGCAGTCGGCTCTTGGCAACGAACGTTGGAACCTAAGAGCGTTGTTTACGTTCCTTACCTATACAATTTAGCTTCACATAGGTGTAATTAGTGGTGATGATGATGATGATAATTGTTGTTTTAAGGGGCCTAACATCTAGGTTATCGGCCCCTGATGGTTTGGGTGATCGTGAAGATGAAAATGAAAAGCGAACTTAAAACTAACTACTAACCTACATACTAGAAGAATAAATGGAAAACTGAAGGAGAATAAGGCAAATAAAGGACAGGAGGAAAAGAAATGCCCTCAATCCTCGATAAAGGCGGATTGAGGGACTTGGAAGGAAGGAGAGCCATGAAAAGCAGATAGGAAAGTGAAAGAGGAGAGGGTCCGCCCCCAAAGGTAAGGGACAAAAGGTGAAAACGGACCCAGCTCAGGAATCCCTCGGGGTCGCCAACTCCCGAACTCACCAGCCGTGAGCCCCTGAGGGTGTAGCATTATCTAGGGTGCACCAAAAGTGGTGGGGCTACATACACCCGGCCTCCTTGAGGGCCTTAAGCAGAAGGCAGGAGATAACATGAAAAGAAAAAGAAGGCTGACCCCTCGCAGAAGGAGGGAATCAGAAAAGATGAGACAAGGGCCAATTAAGGCGGGAAAGGAAGAGACTCCCTAGGCCTCGGATACCCTAATACCGTCGGGGTCGGAAGAGAACAAGAGTTGACCAAGTGAGGTCGACAGGAAAGAAGACAGAGAGGAGCCCGGCACAAGTAAGTGGAAGAAATGCCGGACTCAGCTGGGGCCCTGTGGTCGCCAACCCACAACCCACTAGATGTGAGCCCCTGGGGGGGTAATTAGTGGAAGGTTCTTTAACATGCATAAATATATGACATGGGACCGCTGGCTGTACTTCACCTCCGAAGGAAGGCATATTGAGGGATTTTAACGCTCTTAAAAAATCCGACGACTTCGGCCGGGTTTGAACCCGCAATCTTGGGCATAGAAGCTCAGCATGCTACCAACTACGCCACCGAAGCCGCATAGAGTATAGTATAGAAGGTCTGATTTCACCATAAGTTAGTAATAGTAGCGATCATCTTTATTATCATCCTTATGAATAGGAGTAGATACCCTCGCTGTTCCACCCCTGGAAACAGACACTACCATCATGAACTCAAACATTAAGGGGAATGGGCTGAGGCCCGGTAAGCCCACCTGTGTGTGCCCGCCTGGTTGTTGAATATTGGATAATGGCCTACAACAAAGGAAGACATTGAGCATTAATGTCAAAGTATGACTTTGGATTCTGTGATATTGAAGCTCTTTGTCACAGGTGCTTCCGGCTTTTAGGAGTACGTACGCTACTTTTCACGATCGATAGCACACATGCAAAGGGCTAACCTAACCACAGGGTGTTTATCACGTCAAGGACAATAATGGAGGTAACTAAATGTGATATTTATTATTTATTTTAAGCATCTACTTTAGAAATCAATCCCTTTAGGAGTAACTTATATACATTCGTTGTTTCATCCTTTAAAATAATAATAATAATAATAATAATAATAATAATAATAATAGTTAGTTAGTTATTGTTGTTTTAAGGGGCGGAACTACGAGGTCATCTGCCCCATAATAATAATAATAATAATAATCAGGGCTAGGATCTATATGTAGAGCTCTGCGCGGTTAAACAAAACGTTATTCGCATCCACCACGCATTCACACGACTGTTATCCGCATCCTGCCCGCAACCGCACGTTTGTTATCCGAATTTGCTGACATTGCAATAATTTTTATTTATTTATTAGATACAGTATTAAAGCAACCCATTTAGACATTTGAGGAGAAATTCGTTCCCCTAGACTATTGTATGAATCGCAAGACAATATTGACTGAGTGTTGTCGCTCTGAGTAACGTGAAGTGAAAGAGCGGGTGGCTAATTATAGCACTTACTTAGTCGTCGGATATACCCACGTATGTAGCGCAGATATAAATAGCTTTTTATTGGCATAAGTCAACACTAATTGAAGGTATTTCCATGACTGGCTTCTATCACTTCTTTATTATACTCATACAATCCAATCGAAAGCAAATACTGTAGGACAATAGCAAGAAACGTGAAAAACGCAGATCTTAGCAAAAACTATAATTATTTAAAAACATACAGTTCAACATTCTTAAAACTATCCGCTAATTTACTCTAAACATTATCCGAAGCTTATCCGCTGTCCGCACAGTTAGTTAGTTATTGTTGTTTTAAGGGGCGGAACTACGAGGTCATCTTCCCCTACTATCCGCACAGCCATGCAAACTATATCCGCATCCACGTAGGGCTTTATTTATATGTAGACCTACTAAAAAGTCTCATAATATGTGCATATATATGTAAATATATTTTGCAAAATATGGACAATAAAATAAATTTACCCACTATACACTACATTTTGTTACTTTTAGAGCCTAAAAAGTCCTCTCGGCACGCCGGAAGGCGGAGGTAGATTTCACCGGACAAACTTGGAGATAGGCGAAAATAGGCAGAATATGCAGGTTTTCGTAGAAGGATCAGACCTCATTTATCGCGTGAAAGTATTTTATAATTGGAGATTAATTAACTTTGTTTTTCTTCATTTTAAACATATTTTTAACATTTTATTGTCTTACGGGGACGGTAACCTTCTTGTCATTTGGAGTCCATTTTTAGCCTATTTTCAATTTTGAAAAAATAGGCTTATGAGATCACCTTTTGTCCATGTGTCTGTGCGTGTGTGTGTGGGTGTGTGTGTGTGTGTGTCCCTAATAAAATCTAAACGGCTGGAGCGATTTCAGTGAAACTCGGTAAGTTCATAGCACTATTCCCGGCGACGTCGACCGTGCCCATCGAATTTTGTTACGTCTCACCAATCCAACATGGCGGCTGTGCGAAATATTTCACTAGCATTCAGTATCTCCGAAACTATAACGGATATTGCCCTGAAATTGTGTACGGTGATAAAGGGTACTACTAGAAGTTCACCTATGAATCTTTCAAAAACCTGGTTACTACATAACCAACATGGCGGCCAAGCGAAGTGGAGACTTTTAAATAGACTTTTCTCGCGATTTAACTATCCAAACGTAATGAAACTTGGTACAGCAAATATTTATACACATTGCAATGCACTGGAGTCTAATTTAGTTCAATTGTTTACATAACCTCAAAATGGCGGCTGTGCGAAATATTTCACTGACATTCTATATCCCCGAAACTATTACAGATATCACCCTGCAATTTTGTACAGTGATAAAGGGTACTGATACAAGTTTACCTATGTATAATTCATAAACCTGTAAAGTACAAAACGAACATGGTGACCAAGCGAATTTGAAATATTTTAATAGACTTTTCTCGTGAGTTAACTCTCTGAGCGCAGTGAAATGTGGTACAGTAAATGATTTTGCAGATTGTAATGTACTGCCATCTAATTTAATTCAATTGTTTACATAACCTCAAGATGGCGGCTGTGCGAAATTTTAAAATTAAGTTTTTATTTCTTGTGTCGTAATCATGCGATCGAAGTGAAAGTTTGAATAATGAAGCTAGGCAATAATTGTCCTTGAATGGTACATAACTCTATGGCCTATACATATAACAATCCTAAATAGCAAGCTTCCGTAATATTTAGACGGTCCTCAATATATATGAATCTTTTACAGCAACCAAACTGAAATTTTTATGTTCATAGAGACTATGAACATATGTTCACCTATAGGACTTTCAGTAACCTGGTGAGCACGAATCCAACATGGCGGCGACGCGAAGTATAAATATTTAAATGGACGTTTCTCGCGAATTAACTATCCGAGTGCCGTGAAACATTGCACGTTTTAAATGCTTACACAAATGTTGATCCACTGGCATCTAATTTATTTCAATTGTTTGCATAATCACAAGATGGCTGCTGTGCGTAATTTTAAAATCTCGTTTTTACTTCTTGTGTTCTAATCATGCGATTGAAGTTTGAATACCACACTTACACAATAATCTTAATATAATAGTACAAAAATAAAAATCCAACCTGGCGACCATCTGAAATATTTAGGCGGTTCTCAATATCTACGAATCTGTTACAGCAATTAAACTGAAATTTTGTATGTTGATAGAGGCAATTAACATGAGCAGGATATATGAAAATAGGCTGTACAGTTCTTCACGGAACTACTTGTTATACTTGTGGTCACACTGTCCTTATGCAAGGTTTCGACACTGATTTGTAACTATGTAACGGTCTGTTACTTCTTCACGCAAAATTATATCTCCCGCAGAGATGTTGGTTGGTTCCTCAGTTTAGAGGCTGCGACAACGCGGTCTTATAACCCCGTGTACTTTGGGTGAGTGTAGAATCTGTCTGATAAACGGTGTGAATTGTGATAGCTGTATTAGTCTGTAATTCAGGTAAGGAATGCAGACGCTAAATTTCAAGCAGTAGTTCCTAATGTTGCTACCAGATACTAACGTCAACGCCACCCAGCTGTGAACTTGGCTACTAGATGCCACCTCAATCAGCAACTCGCAACGAACGTTGAAACTTCCCCTCCAAAGGAAAGCTTACTGAGGGATTTTTAGCGCTCTGAGAAAATCCGACGACTTTGGCCGGCTTTGAACCCGCGACCTTGGGCATAGAAGTCCAGCATGCTACCAGTTACGTCACCGAAGCCGCTTCACACTTAGTCAGATGTCATGGCAACGTCTGATGGCTCATCCCTCATCAATTTAGTAGTGTTGCCATGTCAACCACTGATAGCTCTTGGCATTTTCTTATAATTCCGAAATCATTTTTCTCATCCCTTGGCGCAATGGTGGCTCATATCAAAAATTCTTTCAGACAAACGTTTTAGGTAATTATTAGGGGAATATTGTCCATTTTGTACGGTTTTGATATTGTGCCCATTAACAGAGATATGATTAATGTTTCCCGAAAAAACCACTTTTTCCCACCCCTTTGGTCAATGGTTGGTGCTATCAAAAAACGTTTCAAACATACATTTCTGAGCTTTATCCGACACATAGTATGAACTTTGAACGGATTCGATATTTCACATATTAAGAGAGTTATAGCAATATTTCATTTTTCGAAAAAAAAGTCCCCCATTTTCATCCCCTTCGACCGATTTAGCCCAGTAACGTACTCGTCCGAGATTTTATGGGTATACATATTCGGTAAAAAATTCAAAGTGATTGGTGAAAAATTACGGCAGTTATCGTGTCCACAAGAAACTGATATACATATATACATATATTACATAAATTATATATAAACTTTTGAACTGACGGTGGTTTTGGGGTCTGGGGGATGTGAAACGCGAAGATATGTCGAAATTTTCCGGAAATCGAAACATGGTACCCATTGCAATAGTTAGCTTTCTAATGAAATCTACCTAAAATACTGCCGTCAACGACACCTAGCTGTGAACTTGGCTACTAGATGCCACCTCAATCAGCAACTCGCAACGAACGTTGGAACTTCCCCTCCGAAGGAAAGCAAAATCAGGTTTTTTAGCGCTCTTAGTAAATCCGACGACTTCAGCCGGGTTTGAACCCGCGACCTTGGGCATAGAGGTTCAGCATGCTACCAGTTCCGATACCGAAGTCGCTTCCCACTGACATATGAAAACTGAATGTGATCTCGTGCAGTGGCGTTGTCATAGCAACTGCTGATGGTCATCCTTATCAATTAAAAGTAAAGTTGTCATGGCAACCTCTCTTGGCACTTGGCATTTTCTTATAATTTAAATTATTTTGTTCACCCCGTGGCATAATGGTGGGTCATATCAAAAATTCTTTCAGACAAAAGTTTTAGGTAATTATTGGAGGAATATTGTCCATTTTGTGCGGTTTTGATATTGTGCCTATTAACGGAGATATGATTAATGTTTCCAGAAAAACCCACTTTTTCCCACCCCTTTGGTCAATGGTTGGTGCTATCAAAAAACTTATTTGACATACATTTTTGGCACTTATCCGACACATATTATGAACTTTGAAGGGATTCGATATTTCATGTATTAAGAGAGTTATAGCGATATTTCACTTTTTCGAAAAAAGCCCCCCATTTTTACCCCCTTTGACCGATTTTGCCCATTAACGAACTCGACCGAGATTTTATAGGGATACATATTTTGTAAAAAATTCAAAGTGATTGGTGCAAAATTACGGCAGTTATCGTGTCCACAAGAAACTGATATATATATATATATACATATATACATAAATTATATATAAACTTTTGAACTGACGGTGGTTTTGGGGTCTGGGGGATGTGAAACGCGAAGATATGTCGAAATTTTCCGGAAGTCGAAACATGGGACCCATTGCAATAGTTAGCTTTCTAAAGAAATCTACCTAAAATATACATTAGAAATACTGGATTCATAAATTAAATAATTCATTTTTTATTTCGCTTATTTTTTTATTTGTTATTCATTGATTATTTCTGCTACCATAACAATACAGTATGCAACAACATGTTTTAATTTTTAGCCTATTTTCATTTTATGAAAAAATAGGCTTATGAGATCACCTTTTGTCGGTGTGTGTGTGTGTGAGGTGTGTGTGTCCCCCCTAATAACTTTTAAGCGGCTGGAGCGATTACAATGAAACTCGGTGAGATTATAGCACTATTCTGGCCAACCCCGACCGTGCCCTTCAAATTTTATTGATCTCACAAATCCAACATGGTGGCTGTGCGAAATATTTCACCAGCATTCAATAGCTCCGAAACTATTACCTATATAGCCCTGAAAATATTGCACGTGGTGATACCACCAGAAGAGGTCTGCAGAGTCAGGTTGAAAATTGGAACAGTCGCCTCTAACAATACGGTCTTAGGCTAAATAAAAATAAAACTGAATACCTGGAAACCATCCCCAGCATTGGCTCTGTCCAAGTTGATGGACAGACAATAAAGAAGACCAAGCTTTAGGTATTTTGTATCTCGCCTGCAGTTTGATGGAGGGTTAAGTGATGACGTGTGCAGTAGAATAAAGTGTAGCATGGTTGAGATGGAGGGAAGTCTCAGGCGTGCTCTGCGATAGATGGATGCCACTCAATCTGAAGCCCACTATTTACCGCATGGTAGTACGCCCTGTTGCTTTATACGGTGTTGGGTGTCGACCATCTGACAAAGCTACGGAGCGCCAATTACACAGTATGGAAATGCGTATGCTCCGTTGGTCGATGGGCATCACATGCATGTATCATGTTAAAAACGAAACAGTTCGACAGCAAATGGGCGTCGAACCGATCACTGAGAAGACACGAGAAAAGCGGCCCCAATGGTATGGTCACGTCCAACGCGCCGCACTTGGAACATTTACCTATTTCATTTCCTCCTTTGAAATTAATGGACAACGTCCACGAGGACGACCAAGCAGCGCTGGCATGACACAGTAAATGCTAATCTGAAAAATCTCCACTTAAGACCACAAGGTGCCCAAGATCGTGAAAAATGGTGAGCCAAGATCAGAACAGCGGACCCTGCACCAGCGAGAAAAGGCTAAGAAGAAGAAGGACAAGCAGAAGAAGAAATATTGCATTAAAATTACTAAATAGGGAAACATATGTATCTTACATATAAATATGAATCATTGTCAATTATGCAAAAAATGTAAAATAAATGTGTTTAATTTGAATAGAGTACAATATAATCGATGGAAATAAGTTAAAGAATGTGTCTATCTGTGTAAAAAAATATGTGAGCACATATAAATCCTAGCTCTGATAATTATCATAATGATCATCATCATGAAAACCCGTTTTACAAAATCATTAGTGCTTTCATTCTCTGGTCATGATTATGTGTACATTCGAAAAAAATATTTGATGGTTTATTTTATTAGTTTTATTATTTCTTTGACATATTTCAGTCTTTCTTTCATGAAGACGTCACAGATGCCCAGTCCTCGATCTAAGGAAATTAATCTTAGCCTAACCATAGGAGACTAAAATCCTCATGACCCGCCTCCTTTTCAATCCTCACCTTAAAATTACAAATACACCCTTAACTACAGACACCACAGTAACATAATAACACAGCTTAACCAGACAAACTACACCCAAGTACACGGTGTTAAATGGCCACGATGTCGGAAAGCCCGTAAAAGAATTAACAACAACTTTGAACACATCCAATTTATTACCATTGAACATATTCATGTGCACTTCCTTTAATGCCAGGAAAAGAATTAGACGTAATACAATCTAGTTCATACAATAAATTCATTTTCATCACACTTCTCAAAATGGTTTGGCCTCTGTCTGATCTTCTTGTCCCTCTTATAGGAAAATTATTTCTGATTATAATCCATCCTCGCCAACTTTATTTTACATTAATTGTTGCCTCATAAACCAAATCTTGATTACTTTATTGACTGACTCCTGGCATTTTTGCACACTTGTTATAAACACTGACACTATTCACTCATTTCAATCCTACCTGTGATGAACCAATAATTGCCCAAGGGTTTGGTACAGAAATTCCTAATACTCTACAGTATAAAAACGTGTACAGGAAATTTTGTGTTACTTTAAAATTAAGAAAGATTTAATAAAACAAAAAATGGCAAGTAAAAAACTTCGGCAGGGGGGGGGGATCGATGGATATGAAATTAGTTCCTTCATCCATGATCCATGTTATGCCCAAGATTAACATTAGAAATTGTACTAACCCACCGTCGGACGCACCTAATCTGTGAGATTAAGAGGAAATATGTTTCCTCTCCCAGGCTTTGGTTCTTCCATGAACAGTGTGCGCGTCACAATAGCTTCCGCTCTCCCCACCAGGTGCGTGAGGGTCAGGTCGTCATTGTTGCAGGGCCGTACGCTACGCGGTGGTGAGCCGATTCATCCAGGATTAAGTGCGCCCGATGGCGTAAATATTACTGATTTCAATGTTTCTTTAATTGTCATTCACCGAACTGGTTTAGAATATGTATTCCTTTGTTATAGTTAACTCAATATGTAGCTTGTTTATATCTCAGTAGAGAAGCTTGAGTGTAATATGATCACAGAATTGAGTCTGTTTTGCATGCAATAATTTTTTTGATTTCAGTAAAAATTGAGAATTTTATAATTTTTATAAATTCCAATTTCTTCGAGTTAAAAATATAACAGTTAAATGAGATGTCAAATTCTAATGGGCGACTGTTTCTAGGCGATATAATGCAAATAAACATAATATTATTTCAATAGTAAATCTGACTCATTAGTTGCGCCCTACAGTGTTATTTTGTAGGTTGCGCATGATGGAGGATTAATGCAGCCAATGTCCAATTACTTTATATTCAAGATGGGTCAGGGAAGGGATTTTGGAAGAAATGTATTTATTTATCGTATGGCCTTTAGTGCCGGGATTTTCCAAGGACATGTTCGGCTCGCCTGAGTCTGTAGCTGCTTCCAGCGGACACCGTTAGGGTGAACTACAAGTTCCGTTCAATTTCAAGTCGTTCCTACTTTCGCTACCAGATATCAATGGCACCTAGTGGTGAACGTTGGAACTTTGATAGAGCGTTCCGACTAAATCTAACCTAACAATTTAGCTTCACACAAGTTTAGTCTGTGGAAGGATCTTTTACATGCCATAAATCTATGACATGGGACCGCCGGCTTTACTTCCCCTCTGAAGGAAGGCATACTGAAGGATCTTTAACGCTCTTAAAAAAAGGTACGAGCCTTACAGTAGTCGCATATGATGTGTAACATCTGACATGTTATCCTACTCGTATACTACACAGCTTGGACATTCTTAAAATGTTAATTTACGCTCCATTTTCAGACTGATACTATGATGAATGTATAGATTGAATTGGAGATATGCTACTGTCACACTTGTGGCGCAGCGGTCAAGCTGTTAGTCTCTTACCAAGGTAGACCGGGTTTGATTCCTGGTCAATACAGGTGAGATTTTCGAATTGAAATGCCATGTCCTGTGGTTCGCATTCCACGTAAAAGGGAGGTACCGTGGATCATGATTGTGAGATTAACGGTCACGCAAAACTACAAGCTTCCTTCCTTCCTTAATAATTCATAATAACAAAGTGACACACAACGTCGACTGTACTCTCAAATACTGTAAGCACACTCCTCAGTAACTATATCATTCATTATTCTCAAGACTCTCATACAATTCGTCGTAAACAATCAAAACATGCCTTCCTACAATCATGAAATGACCTAGTCTCAGCTTTTATTCCACTCATATAACAACATTCTGTTATGAATTTAATATTTGACTAGCCTTATCAAACACAGCTTGACAATAATGCCGCTTACTTAAATGTCATTTGTCGTCTTTGTCCTACCCCATGTGAAGTTCAACCTTGACCGTGAAGCTTCATAAACTGCTCAATGACAAATTAAAGTCGGTGAAACATTTGCCACTGTGCTCGTCAAACCAGTGCCTGCTAAATGCACTGCCTGCTGTATTACCATAATATTCTCGCGCTACCGAGCACACACTGCCTTGTTTCCAATACACACATTTTCAATTGTTATTGTAAAAGGGAGTATTTTACAGATATTGTAGTTTATAATACGGAACTCATTTTATTAGATGATTTGTAGCTTCCACCAGCACTAGCCTAAATAAAGAATACGGTATGGAACAACTAGATTAATAGACGCGACACCGCTCATAACCTTAAATTCCTTATAAACAGGTCCTCTTCATTCACAGACCAACACGTAATTTCATATGGATTCTGTTAAAATGAGTCATATTGATATGATAAATATCGTTTAAAATGATAATCTGGTAGCTGGATCGATCGATCGAGCGGGCAGTGCATACTTCCGTTTTCCACCAATGCCAGCTAGTACACTTCCGTCCGATTGATCGAGCGGGCAGTGCATACTTCCGTTGTCCACCACTGCCAGCCAGTACACTTTCGTTTGATCGATCGAGCGGGCAGTGCATACTTCCGTTGTCCACCACTGCCAGCTAGTACACTTCCGTTTGATCGATTGAGCGGGCAGTGCATACTTCCGTTGGATCCATCACTGCCAGCTCGATCGTTCCGATCCACATCCGTCCCCAATTTTCAAAATCACTCCCACAAAACTATCCAGCAACCGAGCGGAAAGATGTTACACATCAAAAAATCCGACGACGTCGGCCGGGTTTGAACTCGCTATCTTGGGCACAGCAGTTCAGCATGCTACCAACTACGCCACCGAAGCGGCGTGGATCAATTGAAAGGAACCCCCCGGTATTTGCCTAGTTGGTGAAAATGGGAAACCACGAAAACCATTTTCAGGATGGCCTAGGTGGGAATTCAACCCTCGGTATCGCAATATTACTGATTTCACGAGTTAGCGTTTTAGCGCTCTCGACCACCATGGCCAATTGAGACTAACAATATACTATGATTATTTTGATATACGTCTTGAATTTTAGAATTAACTGGATCCCGGTACTGTTCGACATATCAGCGAACAGACAGACCTGCCATGATCGGTTTGATCACTTGTCTGGCTTTTTATTTCAGCTCCCTCTAAATGTGACGTCAGTGCTGGAGTAAACAGACGGGCGCCTGGCGCCATGGTGGAGTAGCTTCCTGGTCTGGATCATTACAGCTCTTCCTACTATTCACCATAACTGCCCAGACAAGTGTGAAGGTAAACGATCTGACTAAATTGAAAAAACACAAAATCCATTTAGTTTGCTACTCAGCCAAAGTTTTTGTTGTTGATTCATTTCAGGGCTTTGCGACACCATGTCCGTCACTTGGTAATATGTCTAGAATCTGTGTCATTGTGCTGGCTGTACTAGTATGCGCATTTGTAATTGGGGTTAGAATTGATGAGCTTATTTCCAATGTGTCTTAAATCTATGAAAAGTCAAACTCTTGAAATCACTCTTTTTATTCACAAACGATTTGGGTGGCTTCGGTGGTGTAGTTGGTAGATTCTGAGTTTCTATGCCCAAGATCGCGGGTTCAAACCCGGCCGAAGTCGTCGGATTTATAAGAGCGTTAAAAATCCCTCAGAATGCCTTCTTTTGGAGGGTAAGTAAAGCTGGCGGGCCCATGCCATAGATTTGTGGCATGTAAAAGATCCCTCAACTAACTACAATTGTGCGAAGCTAAACTTGTAGGTTAGATTTGATTAACGCTCTATTAAGTTCCAACGTTTATCGCCAGGTGTCGGTTGGGGTGGCTCACAGCTAGGTGTCGTTGACGGTAGCATTTGGTAACAAAAGTAGAAACTACTTGAAATTGATCGTCTGCAGTCCTTACCAGAATTATAGATAACTCACACTAATACAACAGCCATCACAATTAACACCGGTCATGAGACAGATTCTACACACACCCAAAGTACACGGGGCAACATGACCGCGTTGTCGCAGAGGAACCAACCAACCAACAAATAAACGATTTGAAATAGTGTTGCCATTATAAGTTATTATGATTTATTCTATTGTCAACATTAGCACTGACTTACAGAAATTTCCGACCATTAGAAGTGTTCTAGTGAGGGAACTACATAATGTGGAGTTAGGATTATTTGGAGATAAAATAACACCCATTTAGGGATGGCTTTAGTAAAGGAAAATTAAGTCTGACACATGAAAAATATGGTTAATGTTCACATTTTGGTGATTAATTGAAGGCAACTCAGCGTGACATTCACGTGAAGAGTCATCTATTTGTTCATTGTTTGCTCTTGTTAACAATACATTCTGCCAAAATATCATTGCAGGATCCGGCTCAGTAACGCCTGACTTACGATTTAAAAGTGACTTAATGCCATTTAACTTTTCTTTTTTTACTGAACAGCCTATTTTCACAATAATTTTAACAAGTTCTATAAGCCGTTTAGGAACAAAATAAAGTGTGAGATAATAGAAGAATGCATAAAATAGGATTCATTGACATAAAAAATATTGAAAAACCACAATTTTGGATTTAAGACAGTTTGGAAATAAACTCTTCAATATGGATAGGAGGTGGCCGTGGCCTTGAATTAGATTCCGGATTTGATTGGAGTGGTAGTGGGAAAACACGGAAAACCACTTCAATGATGAGTTGTTGTTGTTGATTCTTTAGTGACTTCGCGACATCGTGGTCATGCATCCCCGTGTACTAGGGTGTGTTTGGAAGTTGTCAGATAACCTGTGTAACTGTGATGTCTGTACTAGTATGTGTGTTCTTGTAATCAAGGTAGGATTTGGGTTGGAAACGGTCGTGGCTTTAAGTTAGGTACTGTACCCGTATCCACGTGGTCTTACCTGTTGGAATCCGATGGAAAAGCTGGATCGTAAAATCTGGAAGTACCCGGCTGAAATAACCCCCAAAACTCTACCTACTAGGATCAACCAGGGATAAGGTTACCTTAATATAAAAGTATGTGATAAGAAGATGCCAGTGGTTGACGAAATGAAATCGAAAATCAGGTCAAAATAAACTAACAAGGCTCTTAAAAATTAAATTAATCTCGGGCATAAGGCTAAGCATTCAATAAAATAACCCACTGGTACTCGTAGCACATCCTGGTTCCAATATAAATCACCAAGTCATCCGAAGAAAATTTAAAATTGGATCAACAGTTTATTGTCTAAGTAACTGCTGCTTCGTGGAAGTTCTCTCCACTCAACAAATTATATGATTGCTTCTACTGCAGCACATGATAGTCAAATGTGACGTTAGCCTGAAATTTGGCTAAATTATGCTGCTCAAATAGTACAGCATTTTAAACGAAGTTCAAAATAAACGTCCTTGAATTTTACAATATCGTACAAATTAATTTTACAAATACAGAAACCCTAATAAATTCGTATTAATCTATATACATTTATACATTTAATTCGTTGTTCGAATCTCTCCTACATTATTCATTAATCCATTGACAAGTGTTCTATTCAGTTCTGTTATAGTCTTATTTGGTCATATCCGACGAAAAATGAAGTTAGTCGAACGTAATATCGCTTCAGTAAATTATAACAATTCATTTTAAATCATTCACAAAATGTTTAAATTATCATCCCTTAAACTTTCACTTATAATTATTACAATGTTATACAATTATTATTACACGTCTTTCAAATCGTAACTTTCCACTGAAACATATGTTACTATTAGCAATCCATTTTGGATTAGTTGTTACAATGCATAACTTGGTTTTAAATGTTGGATTCAAAAGTCTACTAGCTTTCTAGTAACTGAAATCGTGACTGTAATTCACGTTCAGAAACACACATTAATTCACTCAGTAATAGATTATCAGCTTATTTAATATGGGAAATCTGATATTGATCATCCATCGATGTCTAATATCTGCCTCATTATAACTAAATTCACACAAACATTAATTGCTTTACACGTATATTAGTTCTCAATAGCTGTAAATAATTACCAAACATTTTTAAGATCCAAAAAGCTTTTATACAACAATCGTAAAATACCATGTTTCATAATAGACAAAAGTTACAGTGTCATGGACAATTTTTATCAGAACTGTGTTAACTATGTTGTATTCACATGTTCGAGTAATAATGTTTATGATTTTCCAAAACTGTCATTTCATTTTATGACGAAAATATTTTATACATAGATTTCTTTTCTTTCAATAATATTTCATTTCAATTCATTGTACTCTCATATTTCACAAATATTCCTTTCAAAGAATTATAGAGTGATCACTATAAAAAGAACAATTCAGTTTTCGCCTCAACAAAATTCGAAATGGAAATCCTCCTCTAAGGAAACACGTAAGAAACTACACCATGGAAAAGAGCCAGTCCTAAGAAGGTACAAATAATCCATTAGAATCAAACGCTTAACCAAGTTGGACTATTCCAAAAGTATAAAGAAAATAGAAAAACTGAACGAACTCGAAAAAGTGTCTATATTCAATAAGAAATTCAAAAACGTGGATCGCAAAAGCCTAATCCAAAAATCGAAATTGTTCACACTAGAACTCACTATATTTCCAAGTCTATATCGAACTCGATAAAAAATAGACTAACACATCTATGAAGCAATGTTGCATGTAATGCCAAAATATTCTAGGAATCTCTGTTTCGCGGGCTTTTTGGTCGTGTTCCAAGGACATTTTGTCGTCCCGACGTTTCGCTGAATACTGCGTTCAGCATGTTCACAGGTTACATAAAGCGAGGTAAAACAAGTAAACAGAAGATATATAAATAGTCAACAACCCACACATAGAGGCTACCATAGCAACGGCGTACCACATAAAAGTAATGCATCAAGGACAGGGCTGCTCGTCTGTTGCATCTTCTCGTCTACGACGGTCAATAAGGGCAGGCTTGAGGGGATTAAGGACTGGAAGCCAAGCTCTGTTCACACGTTCTGCTTCCTCCTTAAGATTGAAGCTGTTAGTATGCTTCAGGATTTCAATGGCCTCCCTTTGTAGCCTGGCATGATAAGACACCGTGGTGGACAGAACTTCGGTGTCTCCATATCTTATATCGTGACCTGCAAGTAGCGAGTGTGCTGCTACAGTGGATTTATCTGTTTGTCCCAGCCGGCTGTGTCGTTCGTGCTCCTTGAGGCGAGTGGCAATACTTCTTTCCGTTGTTCCAATATATACTTGGCCACAATCACACGGGATTTTATAAACCCCTGCCGCGGTATGAGGATGTCGCTTATCTTTAGCGGACCTAAACATGTCCTTAATTTTTCGTGTAGGCCTGTATATGGTCTTTATATCATGGGACTCGAGTAGCCTCCCTATTCTGTCCGTGACCTTTTTTATATATGGAAGAAAAGCTCTAGCCAGGGGCTGCTTGTCTCCAATTACCCTTGTAGTTGGACGTCTCGGATGGAGTGCTCGCTGGATATCTTTCTGGCTGTACCCATTCGCGCGTAAGGCCTCGTTGAGGTGTTCAATTTCTTGTTTTAGGCACTGCTTTTCACAAATTCTTTTAGCGCGGTCAGCCAGTGTTTTTATAACTCCGTATTTCTGTCGTGGGTGGTGGTTGGACGTCTTATGTAGATATCGGTCAGTATGGGTCGGCTTACGGTAAACTGTATGTCCCAAAGTTAGATCAGCGGTCTTCGTGACCATAACGTCGAGAAACGCGATTTTCTGTTCATTTTCTAACTCCATGGTAAACTGAATGTTCGAGTTCTGGCTGTTAAGATGTTGTAAAAACAGATTTAATTGATCTTTACCATGGCCCCATATTACAAAGGTATCGTCCACGTATCGTAGCCACACTTTAGGTTTCAAAGGTGCGGTCTCTAGTGCTATTTGTTCAAATTGTTCCATGAAGAAATTCGCGATCACCGGACTAAGGGGACTGCCCATGGCGACCCCATCAATTTGTTCATAGAAATCACCCTTCCACAGGAAATAGCTAGCGGTGAGGCAGTGGCGGAATAAGGCTGTGATATCATCAGGAAAAATCCGTGCGATGTACTCCAGGGCTACCTTTATAGGTACTTTCGTGAAAAGAGAGACCACGTCAAAACTTACTAGTAAGTCACCAGCTTCTAGTTGAATAGTTTTCAATTTTTCAATGAAATGGCCGGAATCTTTGACGAACGACTGAGTACCGCCGATATGTGGTTGAAGTAAGGTAGCTAAATGTTTGTCAATGCTATAAGTTGGTGATCCAATAGCACTCACGATAGGACGAAGAGGAACATTATCTTTGTGTATTTTAGGTAAACCATAAAGTCTTGGTGGTAAAGCTTCACTTCTGGTGGTTCCCTTCTTTACGTTTTCAGGTAGCGAAGATACCTTGATCAGGCCGTTTGTTTCACGAAGAATCCGGTTGGTAGGATCTCTCAGTAGTTTGCGGTAGGTACCCGGGTCTAAAAGTTCAAAAACCTTGGCAGTGTAGTCGTCCATGTCCAAGATAACCGTTGCGTTCCCTTTGTCTGCAGGAAGAATGATTATGCTCTCGTCCATGTTGAGAGTCTTTATAGCCTTTCTCTCCTGAGGTGTGAGGTTGCTCTGCGGTGCCGGCGCCTTCTTGATTATACGTGAGGCTTCATGACGGATTTCATCTGCTTGTTCAGATGGTAGCTCACGGATTGCCGCTTCAATATTGGCGACAATGTCTTCCACGGGAATCGAAGGAGGGGTCACTGCGTAATTTCCTCCTTTCGCTAGTATAGAGATTTCCCACTCTGACAGGTGGCGATTGGTCAGGTTAACAATTGTCCGTGAGATGTCCAGCGTAGGCGCAGGTACTGGCGCGGGTTGGTCTCTCTGTAACCGCTCAAACTTTTTCTTCTGCCGGATGCTAGACTGTTCAAATGTTGAACGCATAGAGTAGAAGGTGATACGATCTACATTTTCCCAGTCCTGATATGAGAGTGTGCTGCTGATGCGGTAGTGCAGCTGTAAGAGTGCCTGATCTGTAGTAGCGAGCTCCTTGGAACACGACCAAAAAGCCCGCGAAACAGAGATTCCTATTTCAACGCCGGTCGTGAAAGTCTACATTTTTACCAAAATATTCTGTTTCGTTGTTTAAATCGTCACAAGTATTTATTCCGAATAATGTTCAAGTATAAGTGGAATATCAGTCATCTTCTTGCTAACGACTATTCTTATATAATTTTATCGTAGTCTTGGCCATGTCTTTTCTTATATCGTGTCTTCACAACCAATTATAATGCTCAATTTATCGCCAAAGTAAATTTAGGATAAGAAAAGTAATGCTATAAAAATAACATCACATTTAATATTAACTACAAATAAAATACATGCTTGGACAGAAATGATAAAAGTATCAAGTCTAGCCCTAGAATGCACTTTCTATCTACTTAATAAAAATTGGTGAAAGAAGGACATTCTAAAGTATGTTTATGTTCGATCCTCACTATTATGTGTTAGAAAACTGTATCATGATGATGGTCATTATAACACCGTTTTTCATTATGATACAGTTTCTCCAGCCAATCAGAGCTCGTTCATTGACCAATTAGGTAACGATACCTTCGCGCATGCACTCAAAATCCAACATGTCGGACATAAACACAACATAGAACTATAATAAATTACCGACATGGAATACGCACCGTCCATATGTTCGCGTAAATAAACTGGCGAATATGAGACAAGAAATAGCACTGTACCGGTACCTTAATATCCCCTAAACCAATTTCTACACAGCGCGTGGTTTTGACACGACTTCAGTGACAGTTTTACTGAATACTGGTGCGCAATCTGAACATATGGTATTGAAGCACACAGAGCGCATGCGACGGTTGTCCAGAGAGCTTGGGCAAGAGAGATTTACTACCCACCGCAGCACCCGATCACAACATTCTACTGTTGTGACTGAACAGATATTTATGAATATTTATGTTAAAACATATAATAAAGTTATAATTATCGTCGAACATAAACAGTCGTATGCAACTCGCCTATAATGGTAATTAAGACACTCGTATGGAAATTATAAAACTCGCATACGCTCGTTTTATAAAAATACTCGTGTCTTAATTATAGCCATTATAGGCTCGTTGCATAATGTACTATTATTAATACTGTCTACTTAAATGAAATGTTTCCAGCTACCTTGTTCATAGTCATCTCGATGAAAATGGAAAATAATGTTTGAAGCACACATTCCTGGTAGGGACTGAACAATGGTCCATTGCGTTGCGTAGATCTCGAACCGCCTGGAACTGCGAAGAATCGAACCCCGTTCCCGTCTGGCTCGAAAAACAGCTGTTCGCGTTGCAAAGTTCATCGCACCGACACGTCTTAAGTTTGCTCGATAGCTTAGTTGAAAATGTCATTGAAAGTTCATATTGTAGAAGTACGAATGTAGTGTCAATATCTCCAACGTGCCTTCAGCCTTTTCTCATACAGCATTCTGCTATTGAAATCCATAGTTGAGCTTAGTAATCATTCCAAATGCTCAATTGTGCTAAGCTGCTGCATTCCTGTGATTAATTTAGTATTTCTTCATCATAACTGTAGTGTATCGAAGTGTATTTCCACACAATATAATATCAATGTTCATTGCTGCAGTATACAGGGTGTCATTTATGTACTTGAGTACCTTTAAGGGACGTGTAGGGATTGGGTATAGGATCAATTTGAGATAGGGAACCTGGGATCGGAATGGCCTCCTAACCCCAGAAAAAAGGTTTGTTTCAGGCCCTCCGCCCCTGTAAAGTAGGGAAGCGCGCCATGTGATACTTTGAGCTCAGGCACTCTTTCGCTGTCAACGGTCTTGGCGCGACCACCGCTCAACGCTGCGTTAGCCGAGAGCTGCAGTCCTCTTGCCAATTGATAGTTCCGTCGTCTTTAACTACTACAGAAACACACGTAACTCGTTGATACTAATAATCAAAAGGCAATTAATTTACAGAATCAACGATAGTTTTAAAAAATCACCACAGAATAAACACGCACTGTGACTACGCCCCCTCCTTCCCCTCTAAAAAATAAAGAAAAAGAATAAATGAAGGCATAGCACCCCAGAAGAGACGAACCCGGGACCACCGTGGCACCGCGCCTCGACGCTATCCTGTCGATTAACGCAGCGTTGAGCGGTGGTCGCGCCAAGACCGTTCACAGCGAATGAGCGCCTGACCTCAAAGTAACACATGGCACGCTACCCTACTTTACAGGGGCAGAGGGCCTGAAACAGACCTGTTTTCTGGGGTTAGGAGGCCATTCCGACCCCAGGTTCCCTATCTCAAATTGATCCTATACCCATCCCCTACACGGCCCTTAAGGGTGCTCAAGTACATAAGTGACACCCTGTATATTGACCGTATTATAATGCCAAAATGTTTTATAATGGCAGAAGAATATAACCAGTCTATATGAAAAACTATATTCACTTTCATTACACTCAAATCTAACACAATGGGCTATTCGTTCTTCCCATGCATTTCTAACACTCGTGTCTTGCTGTAGCAAGTCAAGACTAATCCTTATGTACCGGACTATTCTCACTCCGCACAAATTTAAGTTTCACTTGATATGCCTACTTTCAATCATGCCAGCGGACACGTTCCTTGGCTGATTCTGAAGTAGTATTACGAACGAATGTTATGTCTCACTCCCAAGCGAGATATTTCATACTGACTGCCAGTCTACCCACAATACTCCTGGGTTCAAACGATATGACAATCGAAGTCGACACAGTATGATTGCGATAATCACCTGGAATTCTGAAATGTGAATTTATAATGTCAAAATCATTCTCAAGTTGCTTCTACATGAAATACAATGTATTTGCCAGTTCTCGATCCCCTCTGTGATCTCTGTAGTACTTTATAACTGCGTGTATTGGAGTCACATTTGCACGGCATCCATCTTGAAAGCAATAACTGTACCTTGGCCAAGTCACGTGGTCAAGATTGTAATGCGGGTTGCTAGTACAGCTCCTAAGCGCGCGTCTCGGAAGTCATCGCTGCTGCTTGCAGTTGAAATATTGCCATACAAATATCATCTTTGTTCTTTCTAACATGACCAGGTTCCAAATCAATGCAAAATACTGGCTCAGTACCATCCCGGCGTTTGCCTGGAGTAGATGTGGGGAAACCACAGAAAGCCACTTCCAGGATGGCTGAGTTTGTAATCGAAACCACCTCCTTTCAGTTTTACCTCACGAGGCTGAGTGTACCCCCTTCCAGCCTTCAGACCAGAATTACATTTGTTGGCAGAGTCGGGAATCAAACCCGGGCTTCCGCGGTGACAGGAATAATGTTGCATACGCATGCACGCATGTCGTTACAGTGGAAAATAAATTGGGATTGTATTTGAATGATGACACTATTACTTAGAAGCATGTGTAATATTAGTACACAATAACTACAGTATATCTGGTTGAAACAGATATGATATGAATACCTACTGTTGAAATAAATATAACCTAGTCTAATAAGAAAGAAACAACCCTTCAGTGTTTTTATTCTATCATCCTGATTTTTCTTAGCGTTTGCCTGTCTTATTTTGTCTTTGGTTAACTTTTTATGTAAGCCTGGAGACAACGTTTCTACGAAAGGAATGCATTTCAGTCGGTGAACATGTTTAGTGAAGCCCAATTACTTTGGACGGTCAATGCCAATTATTCTACTCAATATTATTATTATGGCATTTGAAGCCAATTTTCAGTGTTGCCATAGTAAACAAAATTTAATGTTTTTCAGTCGGTCGACACGATTGTACCGAATTGTAATGGGTGGTTCTCTAATCCTGAAAAGAATTTCATGAGATTAATAAATACACTTGGATGACCACTTTCGATCTTCAAAGGATTATCATCAGATTTTATACACGTAGGCTATTAAACCTATGTTTATAAGTAAGGCCCGGATAGTTATTTGTTTAAATATAAATATTTAAAAGTATATATAAGAAATATTTAAATGATTAGGGGGATGACATATTTCGTTGGTCATGTGAACATCTTCATATCAAGTTCTTTCTCTATGTAATTTAGAAAAGGAGATATGCAAAAGTCGTTTTAGTAAACACGATGCAATTTATAACAAACTGTATTAAGATGCACAAACAACTATATTTCAATATTAGAAATATGTTGGATTATCAGATTAAGTCCTCTATCTAGAAGGAAGATGCACTGTCTTCTCTCTCACACTCTTAATGAATTGGAAGGCATCACTACGCGTTTTAATAAGATTGACATTTCAAGTAATCAAAGAAATGCAGTCGTCAACAGTCTGAGTAAATATCTCGCGGTGTTTGCTTCTCCGTAATAAGTTCCCTGGCACGTGACAGAAAAGCTCTTACCATCTCCAATTTCATTAAACGTGGCAGTGGTGCATTAACTAGGAAATGAGAAGATTGCAACACAGTTGCGTAAGACACATTATGGAACAAAACATGAACATGAACAAAACCAAAAACAAAAACAAAGGCAAAAATAATAATAATAGTCTAATAACAAAGCTATAAAGAAACAATAACAAAAATAACCATAAAAACAAAAACAATAGCAAAAACAAGAACAACAAAAGAGAAACAATAAAAAACAAAAAAAGCAAAAAAACGAAAACGAAATCGTAAACGTAAATAAAAGCGAAAACCATCAAAAACAAAAACTAAAACAAACAAAAAACTAAAACTAAAACAAAAACAATACTAATAACAAAAACTATAACAATAACAAAAATATAACAAAAACAACAACAAAAAAGACAACGCTAACGATTACTATATTAAGAAACAAAAGAAAATACACAACGAAAAGGAAATTACGAAAACAAAAACAGAATTTTGAAAAACAAAAATGGTCTTTTTGTTCTCAGAAATCACCTTACGAAGACTTTTAACAAGGAAACCTCACGAACGTCAAGCTCTCACTATATGTGAAGTTTTGTTTTTATGAAGGGCAGTGCACACGAAAAACAATGTTTATGGTTTTCTCATCTCCTAAATCATTTGGATCACCCCTACAGAGGTCGTAATTGTACGAGTCGGAACACTGAAGTGAGATTTGTGACAGCCCTAGTGGCTGTACACGCAGAGTTCTCACATCTATTCCGATCAATCTCCCTGTCTACGGTGAAGTACATCCCGGAGGAAGTAGTTGCAACAGTTTGATTGGACGAAGAGAATGTGAGAACTCAGCACGAACACCCAGCTACGTGTCCATAAACAAAGATATACAGTGGCGCCCTCTCTAGGGAAGGCCCATGTACATTTAAGGATGAAATACCCTTACGGATGTTTTCCTTGCAATCTGACCAAAATGTACGCAAAGTTTCAACGAGAAAGAGAGGTTAACGTCGGCGATATTCTCATGTAAGCTCATAATTCTCTACGTTGCAATGAAATGCTTTGCAATGCTGTATTTCTACAACACACGACTTAATTGCTGAAAGCTATCATTCGACATCAGCAGGAATAAGAAATACAATTCTTGGATTATAGTCAACTAGCAGAAGTACCCATTCTTCGAACGGTCTTCGGTATTAATAACCAGACGTAATCAATTGAGCTACTGTTGCAATGGTTAGAAACTGTTTCTCGACAAAGAAAAATGATTAGTTAAAATATGCTCTGAAACTAAATTTACCTAACGTGTACTTCGGACGTGAAAAAAAAATGAAAACCTCGTAGACGAAACGCAATACACGTCAAATAAAACTGACCTTCACTGTTGTGTCATGTCCCCATCCAGAGGAAGACCCCTTTAATAATTTATAAAGGCTTGTGGTGCATGAAAATTCAGGTTTTTAGACTCCAATGGCCCAAATTCCTGAAAGAAAAAAAAGAAAAAAAGCTACCGTATTTCAATTCAGGAATTTTTGAAAATAATGTTTCTGTTTGGAGATATAATAGACCTTCTGTACGACATAACGCACATTTAAGTCGGGTGAAAAAAAATCTAGGGTACCCCTTGACCCCCTTAAGCGCAGTGATGAATTTTACAGTTTTAGTTGATTCCGTAATAAACTAATAGCCATTTGCAAACATCACAGAAATTTAATAAATGGAGTGGCTTTACTTCTTGCAGAAATAGATGGAAAGTTGGATGTCACCTTTTCAGATATTGTTGTCATGGTTACTGGCTTGCATTCCTTCATTAGTTTATTAAATGAAATTAGTTTTCTGGGAATATCTCAGAAACTGATGGTTTTAGAGCCTTAAAATGTACTTTTCGGGGACCCTTTACTGCTATTTAGGGGCACCGAGTTTTGTTTCTGACACCAAGGGGCTGAAAATAAGCTTTGTCTCGTCGTTGTAGGCCGTAGTATAATAATAATAACTATAATAATAATATGACAATTTAGGGATAGGGATATAATAGACCTTCCGTACCACACCCGCACGTGTAAATCGCGTGAAATAAATCTAGAGTACACCTTGACCCCCTTAAGCGCATTATATGACATTGATGAATTTTACAGCTTAATTTGGTTCCGTTATAACCTTAAGCCGTTTGCAAACTATCTCAGTAATGTAATAAATGGAATTGTATTGCGTCTTACAGAAATAGATGGACCTGTGAGATTCCGTTGCCATGGTAACCGGCTTGCATTCTTTCGTTATTGTCTTAAATGGAATTAGTTTTCTGGAAATATCTCAAAAACTGTTGGTTTTAGCCCCCGAGTTTCGTTTCTCACATTGAGGGGCTGAAAATGAGCTTTGTCTCGCCCGTCTACGCCTATTTCAGCAAGTATTTTAAGGGGGTAGGCCCCCTTTTATGAGAGGTACAGAGAAGAGTTACATCAATGATTAGTGTCGTGCTCTGAAGGATATCTGTACCAAATTTTACGTTGATCCACCCAGCCGTTCTCGAGTTATAAGGAGGGGCGTGGTGGCTCAGCGGTCTAGCTGTATGCCTCTCACCAAGGCGGCCCGGGTTCGATTTCCGGTCAATGCATGTGAGATTTTCGAAGTGAAATGCCATGTCCTGTGGTTCGGATTCCACGTAAAAAGGAGGTCCCTTGGCTCATGATCTCGAGATTAACGGTCACGTCAAACTACAAGCTTCCAGCTTCGAGTTATAAGGGAACAACCACTTTGTCCATAGACAGACAGACAAACAATTTATTTTCGCGCGGATCCGTCATAAAACAGTCTGAAACGCGTAAATAACGCAAATTTCCGTAGAAATTCAGAAAAAAAGACAAACTTTCATTCTTATGTATAGAGAGATAGAGATTATTTGCTACGCTTGTCGTGTAAGATAACCTTTAAAATTCTGGTCAGTCCACCTCCTGGTGTAGCGGTTATCATGCTTGGCTGTCACTCCGGAGGTTCGAGTTTGATTCGCGGCTCTGTAGAGAATTCTAATTCTGGTCTGAGCGCTTGAGTGGGGGTACACTCAGCCTCGTGAGGTAAAACTAAGAAGAGGTCCTTCGATTTTCACCTCCGCCATCCGGGAAGTTGTTTTGCGTGGTTTCCACATTTATACCCGAGAAAATATTGGGATGGTTGCTAAATTACGACCACGGCCGTCTCCTTCCCAATCCTCATCTGAATTACAGATACACACTCTTTTACAGACACCACAATAACACTGTTGTCAGACAAATTCTCTACACACACATACCCAAAAACACGGGGCTAAATGGCCATGATGTCTCAAAGCCCCCTAAACGAACCATCAACAACAAAATTTTGGTTGCAAGGTCTTTTTCCAGTTTGTACATTTATTTTGTAGTGAAGATTCGCGTCTCACTTCACAGTGATTGGTTACATAGCCCACGAAGTAAAGTAGTCTATTTTTCTGGAATACGTCTAAGAATTTCTAACAATCGACTCATATTCTGTATGAGGTTGAGGCTTTATGCGCTGAAGACCTAATGAGAAGATTTCAAATATTGTTTGTGTCGTTTAAAAGCTCTTGCTGAGGAGACGCATATAAAACGTCTTTAAGTGGCAGTTTTCTCGGAACCCCCAGTGAAAGAAGGGAAAACTATTTTCTATACTCCACGGCACACCAGAGCGAGTTAAATCACTCACCACAACGGATGGTTGGTTATTCAGTTTAGGGGCTGCGACAACGCGGTCATTTAGCCCCGTGCAGTTTGGATGTGTATAGAATCTGTTTGATAACCGGTGTTAATTGAAATGGCTATATTAGTGTGTGTTATCTGTAATTCAGGTAATTCTGTAGTTCCTACTTTTGCTACCAAATGCTACCGTCAATAACTCCTAGCCGTGAAATTGGTTACTAGATACCTCCGCAACCGGTACCTGGCAATGAACGTTGGAACTTAATATAGCGTTAAACAAATCTAACCTACAAATTTAGCTTTGCTCAATTGTAGTTATTGGAAGGTTCTCTTACATCCCATAAATCTATGACATGGGCCTGCCCGCTTTACTTCCCCTCCGAAGAAAGGCATACTGAGGGATTTTTAACGCTCTTAAAAATCCGTCAACATCGGCCGGGTTTGAACCCGCGATCTTGGGCATAGAAGCTCAGCATGCTACCAACTACGCCATCGAAGCCGCCACCACAACGGAGAGCTGTAGTATGTAGATAGGAGGTTCGAATCTCACCGCCAATAATTGCTATTCTGAGTGTGGTATTCGCCATTTTTTTCCAAATTACCGCTGGAAAAAGCCGGGATAGTACTGTTTTCCCAGTCACCAATATCCATCCTAATAAATACAGCTACATATACTACTAGAGCCACCGAAGGATTACAGGTTGTCAGACATACCCAAGTACACGGAGCTGATGACCAAGATATCCCAAGTCCAAATATGTACTCTATTAACGTTAACAACATATTTCTATACGAAGGCCAATGCTTCACACGCTATCGATTATTTACAGAGTTCTACTAGATCGTTTTAAATTATTTTTGCTGTTGTTGTTGCTGGCTTATTTGGGAGTTTTGCTACATCGTGGTCATGTGTCCCACTTCAATTGTATGTGTGTGGAATTTGTCTGATAACTTGTGTCATTGTTATGGCAGTACTAGTCTGTGTATTTGTAATTGGGACCAGGATTTTTGGTATATGTGGCGAGGGACATCATTTAAGTAACATCCAGGAATTCGCTTGGAGTGCAAATGGAGAAAATAACAGAAAACCATTTCTAGAATGACTGAGGTGGGAATCGAACCCATTTCTTCCAAACTGACCTACGCTCGTGTGAATAAAATGCATTTGAATATTTGCAAAATATCGTTCATTTTACAAAAAAAAAAAAAAAAAAAAAAGGGAACAAAAATGAGATTGCGATGGTGCTGTCATCATCTCGGAGCCTCTAACCTGCAACTGTTTCCAACGGTAGTCAACTTCATTGAATGCCTGTTTGTTTATTTGCCACTAAAAAATTAGGTGCTGTTATAAAACTACTTCATTCCTTGCTACAATCTGGACCAAAACACATTCCTTCCATCCTTAAAATTTGTTTTCACAACTACATTATTCCAACAGCAACATGGTGGATGACTAGTGACTGCGGTTTCAAAGCTCATTCTTTCCCTACATGAAACATTAACTTCGTTATTTTTTAGAACTGGTAGCAAGTGACGCATTTCAGCTTATGTTGTTTGGAGCAATGCTACCATTCCATAAACAGCAAGAAACTGCCAATGTTGTATTCATCTGAAGATAATAGGCCTACTGGTGTAATGGAATATTCATCAATTCCCATTCGACATGGACAGGGAATGAAACGTAAGGATTCATGAAATTGGAAATGGACCAAAGTGAAGGATATGAGGAAAGGATTTTTTATCATATAGTCCTTTTTTAAGCCAGAAGAACTGTAATGTTAATTTGAAGTTTTTGTATTCCTTTTTACCACTTCTTAAGTGTCTTAAAGTCCTCGGTTTGCTGGTAATTTGCCAATACCGTAAAATATGACAGATGTATTTAATCTGCATCGACTATAGTGCGTGACAAACCATTGGAAGCCTGAAGGTCACGCGTAGTTGGTGCGCTGTTGTCCTGTACGTTCTCGCATCCAGCACACGACTGAAGGTACGATAGAATAGCATGGCTACACCGCCGGGCGCGGGGTGGAGAGCGGAGCGGAGAGCCGGTTGACCTTCAGGCTTCCAATGGTTTGTCCCGCACTATAGTGCCTTTCATTCTTTCTGTTGTAGCCACAAAAAAAGTGCTACCCAAACATCTGAATTGTTGTCGCTAGAAGAAGACATTTGGATGAGACTCTCAGCCAGAACGCGAACATAGTCATGATATGAATGTTGATGAACTGCCGATATGTACAATGCCAGTTCACATGTAAAACAGGTTCATATAACATTTCTGGTTGTAGGCCCTTTTCTACCACTCGACCATGTCTTTGAACGTACAGAAAATGTCGCGAGAAGGAAATACATCATACTGTAACTAAACCAGAGGAGCACAGCGTAATTACCTTTGAATTTGCAACTAACAAAATACCAGCGAACCACTTTTCTATTTTTTATTGGAAGACGATGCTTGAGCCAACAATTCAACCAACAGCTCAATGGCACTTCCAATTCTCAAGAGCAAAAAGAAAATAATAAAGTTTAAGTTCCTTCACTCCACTGAGGAACATTGAATCATGGATGTATTTCCAATCTAGATGATGAATACCTATTAACCTTTCTAACAAGGATATATTACAGACGAGCACGCGTTTACACCACTCGCAATTTGCATGAGGATAGGTCTGTATACCAGATTCTTCACAACGTTGTTGACACACAAAGGTAGCTATTTATGCATTTAAGTTGCGGGCACAAGTACAAATTCAGAACCAGAAACATCTCATACGTTCAGTGGATGGCATGTTTACACTGAGCAAGTTACTCAACAACAGCGCAATTAAGTATCGAAGTGTTATTATGATATTATGCGCTCCTAGATCGAAAAAATGGACATATAAATAAATATAAAACATAATTGGCCCCAGATAAGTCCGAGATTGTTTCCACTTACTTGTACCGGGTGGTGAATGCCATCTTTCTTCCCTTGACCTCCCTTGGCCAATTCTTGTTTTCTTCCAACCCTAACGGTATTGTGATTTCTGGGACATAAGGAGTCTTTCATTTTCTCGTTCAATTGGCTCTTCTGAAACCCTCATTTCTCGAGGGGTCAGATCTTACGGTATCTCCTACTTCCGGATGCATCCTGGAGAGCGCTATACCCACAAGGGCTCACGGCTGGTGAGCTTGGGAGTTGGAGACCGGGAGAGATTCCTGAACTGGGTCTGATCTTACCTTTTCTCCCGTGACTTTGGGGTGGACTATCTCCTCTTTCATTTTCATATCCACCTTTCATGGTTTGCTTCCTTATAAGTCCCTCATATCTCATTCTTCAAGGGTTGAGGACATTTCTATTATTTCCAAACATATTTTGTCGCCTTGATTGCATAACATTAGCACCGGAATTAACTCTCACTTAGTTTCTCTACGGCCACGAAAAGTGTAAGTGCTAGTTTGAACGTTTTAAAATTAATACTATAGATGGTTGTTCTTTGTATTTTTGTGAATCTTCACAAACTGTGAATCATTTAGTGTTTGACTGCTGTGTTTGAAAGAACTAGATTTGAACTCAAGTGTCACCTAAAGAATTGTAAAGTGGAATTCACAAATCCCTTATATTATTACTTGTTCAGAATATCCTGCTTGTACAAATACAGTAGAACCCCTCTTCTCCGCCCTCGGCTAGTCCGTCGCTCCGGTTGATCCAACCGTGTTCGAGCCGAACTTGCCCCGACTCGTAGAGGTGACTCATTAGGTCCTACCAGTCGCGCCGTTGTTGTTTACAGGTACTTGTTATCGCTTGTCCGTTTTAGTACTCGTCATTCTCTCCTATCGTTCCCGTCGACCGTGTTTTGTACAGTACCTACCAAGGATGATGTAACTATAAGAGATTCGTCACTTTTGGTTATAGAATTTCCAAGAGAGAGCAACGCCTGAGGCTATGTACTGCTCGGGCAAGTCTGGCAACATAAAAAGTAAAAATCCATATGAAAGTAGCCTTTATTACACGTAATTGAACAGTATGTTCTGCGATGAGTTATTGATTATTCATGAAAATAACACAAACATAACTGTGCCTTTCGCTAGGCGCTGAAATATACGTCCAGATAGGAAAATAATACATTTTGATATATATCAATGTTGGCAATAGGTTTGTCACAAAGGACACAGTTATGCCTTTCTAGACCTTAATTCACCTTTAGGCTAATTGAACATTGCTCTCCTACTCTACAGAATTGTTGGGATATTCGATGAATATAAAGAAATCTGTCCAAATGCACACTACATTGCCATAACCTCACTTTTTGCCTAGCATGCCGGCTGCTATCCACCCCTCCCCGTAGCCCTAAAGTGCTCTAAACCACAAATTATATTGCAATGCAAAGGATAATGGGTAAGAAAACAAACAAGAGATGAAATGCACACTTTTATTCTCTATATATTTTTATTCGAGAGTAGTCCATATTGCCCACTAGTTTAACAAATGGTCAACACCGGGAAGATGAAAATTGCCGTATTGTTCTCACTATCATTATAATTCTTACATCCCGGTGCTTGGCAATTTTTCCTCCCTTGCACCCGGGGCATGATTGACTCCCAATTCAATTCAAATAAATAATCAAAATACCGAACAAATCAAAACAACCAACAACACCACGAGGAAAATCAATCAAAACAGACTATTCCCGCGGGTTCAAACCCGGCCGAAGTCGTCGGATTTTTTAAGAGCGTTAAAAATCCTTCAGTATGCCTTCCTTCGGAGGGGAAGTAATGCCGGCGGTCCCATGTCATAGATTTATGGCATGTTAAAAATCCTTTCACAGACTAAACTTGTGTAAAGCAAACTTGTTAGGTTAGATTTCGTCAGAACGCTCTATCAAAGTTCCAACGTTCACCACTAGGTATCATTGATATCTGGTGGCGAAAGTTGGAACTACTTGAAATTGAACGGAACTTGTAGCTCACCCTTTCGGGTGTCCGCTGGAAGCAGCTAAAGACTCAGGCGAGCCGAACATGTCCTCGGACACTCCCGGCACTAAATGCCATACGATAAATACATAAATAATAATTAGGTCCTACCAGTCGCGCCGTTGTTGTTTACAGGTACTTGTTATCGCTTGTCCGTTTTAGTGCGCGTCATTCTCTCCTATCATTCCTGTCGACCCTGTTTTGTACAGTACTTACTGTACTACACTGTGAAGTTATTAGTACTTACTGTTCGTTGGCTTTACGACAGTGTTCTTCACGCCACGTGACGGCCAGGGCACTGTGTGTAGCCACCTATCGCGCAAGGCACTGGAGCTAGCAGCAGCGTAGTGCTCAACTTGTTTAACACATTTACACTTTTATCATTTTAAATGATCTTGTCGACTTCGTCGTTACGCTGAGGTCTGGCGTTACGTTACGGCGACGGGACGAAATGTACCTAGAATGCACTGAGGTGTGTGACGTCATAGTACGATGTAGCAGCCGAGTACCAAGAATGTAGTGCGAGTACAGAGTTTCAAGAAGGCAGTGCGAGAACAGTCAAGTAGGCAGTGAAGAAACAAAATAGAATCTTGAAACTCTGTTCTCGCACTGCCTTCTTGGTACTCGGCTGCTAGCATTTAAAATGATATAAAGTCCAGTCTTTCAGACTGACTATCCGTGTCTTTTTATCGTTTCAAATGACCTTGTCGACTTCATCGTTATACTTTGGTCTACCGTTATGCGTTATGGTTACGGAGAGGAAATGTACTAAGGTTGCATTTGAGCGTATGACGTCATCATGTTGTTCAGTGGATATGCACCGAGTCTGAGTTTACTCCTGGGCTACGGCGTTATGCGATACGGAGACGGAGAGCGTATGACGTCATCATGTTCAGTGGATATGCACCGAGCCTGAGTTTACTCCTGGGCTATGGCGTTATGCGATACGGAGATGGAGAGCGTATGACGTCATCATGTTGTTCACTGCATATGCACCGAGTCTGAGTTTACTCCTGGGCTATGGCGTTATGCGATACGGAGACGGAGAGCGCGTGACGTCATGCAGCAGAGTGCACCTCCCGCTCTCCGTTCCCCGCACGGGAAGCCTAAGTTAATGGGTAATGGAGTCTGTTGAAAGAGTCCTGGGGCCTTGAGCGAAGCGAGAAGCCCTCCTGCCTTTCTAGCATGTGTAGCATTTGTAGCATGCGTCATTTGAAATGAGATAAAGTCTAGTCTTTCAGACTTACTGTAACTTTTTAACGTATATCATCATCATCATTGGTTTGCAGTCCTACGACTGGTCAGTTGCCATAAAAACATGTCCAGATCGTCCTGTCATTTGCCGCTTCCTTCATTGAATCATTATTCTGTGCTTGGATGTCGTTTAGAATTTGTTTAAGGAAGGTATTTCTAGGTCTTCCTCGTGGATGTTTTCCCTCAATGAACCCTTCTGCCACAGTTCTCATTAAATTGAAGTGGCGCATTGTGTGACCCCACCATGCGGGACGACGTTTACGGTTGTGCGTACGATTGATCTCCGTTGGTTCACGGTGTCGATAAATCTTGTGTTCAATATCCTGGCTCTCCACGTCACATGTATCATCTTATGATAGCACCACATCTCAAAGACTTCAAGACGGTTCTTTTCATTTTTATTTAGTGCCCACGTTTCACAGGCATACAACGCAACTGTCCATACAAAAGCATGTAGCATTCTCATTCGGAGGGAAAGCTTAAGCCGACTGGTACACAGTAATCTCCTCTTCTGCATAAAAGTTAGTTTTGCCTGATCAATGCGGCATTTAACTTCAGTGATGTACTTTCCGTCCTCTGAAACCTTTTGACCTAGGTAAGTGAAGGATTTGACTTGTTGTATGTCCGAGTTATTCATCTTTAATCGAAGAGGTTTTGGGAATTTTGAGACTATATTGCATTTTGTCTTTGAGGTGTTTATTTTCATGCCGTATTTCTGCACCGTTGATGCAACTCGTGACAGCATTGCTTGCAAAGTAGATGGGCTGCCAGCTAGATTGGCCTGATCATCTGCGAAATTAATTACCTTTATGGGTATTCCGTTGATCTTCACTCCTAAACATGTGTCTTCTAAAGCTTCTGCCATCATCAACTCACCAAAAGCGTTAAACAATAGTACATTATGCAACAAGCCTATAATGGCTATAATTAAGACACGAGTATTTTTATAAAACGAGCGTATGCGAGTTTTATAATTTCCATACGAGTGTCTTAATTACCATTATAGGCGAGTTGCATACGACTGTTTATGTTCGACGATAATTATAACTTTATTATATGTTTTAACATAAATATTCATTAATATCTGTTGAGATTGTCACTAGAATTTTGTGATCGGGTGCTGCGCAGGGTAGGATATCTCTGATTTCCAAGCTCTCTGACTGACTAACACATGCGCTCTGTGTGCTTCAATGCCATATGTGCAGATTGAGCAACAGTATTCAGTAAACATGTCACCGAAATCGTTTGAAAACAACCCGCTGTGTAGAAATTGGGTTTGGGGATATTTAGGTACAGTGTCTCATATTCACCAGTTTATTTACGCGAACATATGGACGGTGCACTTTCGGTAATTTATATAGACATGTTGGATTTTGAGCGCATGCGCGAAAGTATCCTTATCTAATTGGTCAAGCAACTGTTTCTTGAGCTGTGATTGATGGGAGAAACTGTTTCATAATGAAACATAGTGTTATAATGACCATCATTATGATACAGTTTTCAGACATATAATTGTCAGGGTCGAACATAAACGTATTTAATAATCATATTTACTCACATGAATTTTTGAGTATTTGCTGGAAATGCTGTCCTTCATTTTCTAAACACACATTGCACCAATGTAGGAAGTTTTGGTACACTCTCTGTAATTCATCCTCACTGATATTTCGTATCGGTGCAGTTATTTCGTTCTTGAGAGCCTCCAGAGTACGCGGATTGTTTCCGTATACCTTTTGTTTGAGATTCCCCAACAAGTAGAAATTGCACGGCACTGAAACGTACGAACATATTTGCTGGAAGACTTCTCCTTGAGAGGATAAGTTTTCACTAGGAAAATCGATGTTTTTTCAATACCGTACCTAACCATGTTCACGGAATTCGAGGCAGGCTACAGTACTTCACAACACGTCTTAACTTTCTGAACTAAGGTGTCTCGTCAGCTGGGAATGTAATCAATGTTATGACCGCATGCGGTGATTCCCAACCCGCTGTTGTGTAATGGTAGATGCTAGTCAACTGGCGGTGACTAATCTCTCTCAGCCCACCACACGGCTTGGCAACGCCCCGTTCTATTGTAAAGGCTCTCACCGTAGATGTAAGTTACCCTTCTTCACTAACTAACCATTAGGAGTAGATGACCATAAATCACCACCACCACGGCATGGTTTAGAAGGATACGCCTGTGTGAAGCTTGTGAACTGATCACAGCTGTGACAGACCTTCTGAATGTGCTGTACTGGGTCTTCACATGTGGCTTTGTCATCCAGCTTCAGTAACGCCACAAATCTTCCAGTAGGTCGAATGGCGGTAGCTGCGGTGACCAGAACTAATTAGTGACGTCAGCATGTGGCGCGCGATGCATGGGAGCAATTACAGCGAGCGTCAAAGCCATAAATGGCACACTTAATGGAGTTTTAAAAATTGTTTTAAAACTGCTCCTGTCTATTCGCTCGGTTTATTTCCAATTATTCGACACCACTCTACGCTCAAGTTAAAATGTCGTATACAGCTGCAATGTCAGAGAACTGACAGTCTGAAGATCAAGGACACATCAAATTCGTTGACCGTGTATGTCAGGTCTCCCTAGAACAAGGGTGGCTAATCCTAGGCCCATGGGCCAAGTAATGGCCCGTCAATACATTTTGATTGGTCCACCGTGTCACCGATATTACCAGCCGTCAGGTGACATGGCAACACTGCGAAGCCATGGGTGAGGAAAATAGGAGGATTAAATGATATCAATGTTGAGGAATGATGAATGAAATTTGGTACGACATCCGGGAGGCCCACATTATTATTGCGAATAATTTTCAGCTATTTGGTTTATGTTTATAATTTCAGAAGAGAGTGAAGAAACGGGGGAAATTTGTACCTATATGGAGATTGGCTTGATTATACGTGAACATAGTCGCTCTAATGACTGAAGAATTAGTTCAGCCATGTCTGAAAAGATAGAGGGTACTGTCAATACACCGGGATAGGTGAACTTGTGGATCTTCGAGAGTTAAGTTTGTCGCTTAACAGTCTTCTTTAGTGATGTACTAAGAAGTTGTCGCTACTGCTAAGTCAGTAGGTCTCGTGGTTCTTACTTCTGATGAGTAGTATCTGCTTTCTATGAATGAGAACTCGTTGGTTAGTTTGTAGAAGTATTTATTAATCTTTGACGATCCAATATATACAAGTGACCACCAGTCAGACAACCTGTTTAGTTGCTGCTGTTGGAAGAAGAGGCCTTTTGCTTCTTAGCCCAGGTCTTTTATACAAATCCTTGCATAAAAATGTGCGTCACAGTAGTGGGGCGCACTCGATAACATACATGTGGAAATATACATCTTACAGGATATGGACTCATGTCTTTGATAACAGTTCTGTGAATTTGACCACTCATAGCTGTTGGAGTCAACACATTTGAAATAACATATTGAATAATTATATGAGGAAATGTACATGGTCATTTCCTTAGTTCCTTCTAGGAAGTATTTGTCAAATAACAATTTACAGATTGTGAAGTAATTACGTTGACAATAACATGTTGTGAAAGAAGTATGCAATGTCATTTCCTTGGTTCCAAGAATGAACATTCATTAAGTAAACACTTTGCTAATAGCATATTGAGGGATATATTGGGCAATGATGTTCCTTCTATAGGAAGAAGGACCATAACCTTTAGGTTAGAATGGGGTCTGGGGTTCGAACCTAGACGGGATACATAACTCCTCCACCCTTTGTTGCTCGTTATCGTCCTCGATAACAATTTTCTTAAACCTATTCTTTACAGATTTAATACATTGATATATTCTTGTTCTAAATATTAACATGATAACACAGAAAATAAGTATTATAATACTTGTGTTCTCAGACACAAAAGTTTTCATTTTAGTATTGTATTCTGGAATGGGTTTTAAATCTAACTTCATTCCTTTCACATCGAGGTGGGATGAATGGAAATTTATTTCGGTTTTAACGTATGGATCATTTGGAGTTGACAGGAGTGGAAACAGGTGTACATAATTTGTAGGTTGCTGTTGAAAAGTTATGCCCATGCTTGTAATAGGGCAAGACTCATTTGAGTAGATAACATATGATCCTGCTAATTTTATAGTTCTCTGAGATTCTGGGCAGGTTTGCAAGATTATTTGAGGATTTTTACTAGAGAAAAGGCTATGTTTCTTATTTAGTGGTTGAAATAGTTGTACCTCGTTTTTTACAGTGGCAAATTGACATCTGGTAGTGTCCATTAAATTACATGAAGTTATTCTAGTATTTAAGAGTATACATGCGTAATATTGAGTAATTTTTATACAAGGTGCGTTAGACCATCTTAAGGTAGGTCCTTGCAAGTAATATTTTTCCGGAGGGATTAATATTAGATTATTGCTAGGTACAGGAGAAATTTTATACAATGTATAAGTTTTAGCATCAGTGATTGGCATATATAATATTATAACCATTTCTTCGTTCATCATGAGAACTTGTGTTTTTGACAGTTTAAGGTTCTCAAATTGATGATACTGGTCAGTATGAATTATAGTTTTTGTTGGGTAGATTAGTTGTAAATGTTTTACGACATTTGTTAAATCCTTTTGGGAGAACATCTTGATATTTGTCATTTCATTAAATGACAAGCTAATAGTATCTTGCATCACTTGTATGATTTTATCTAATTTGTTCGTACACAAGAGCACATATTGTTGATGTTCCAGAAGGTTAATCTTGAAGTCTTCTTCTTGTAAAATACCTTTAATTACCTTCATATTATAGTTTACATGGTTCATTTCATTATAGAACTTTTGAGCAATGGAGTTACTGAATGATACTAATTTATTAATATGTTTAATTTCTTTGGTGTTACTTTGTTTTAATGCTTTTAATTGTTCCTGTAGATTGTCTAGATCATCTTGGTCTAGATTGCCTGATATGAATTTAATTATACTACCTAAACCATTTATAAGACCTCTCTTACTTCTAGGTGTAGCAGGTAGCAACTTATTTAATTCCTTTTTTGTTTCTTTAATTGATTCTCTTAATTCTGATATTAGATAAGGAAAAGTATTATTGCTTCGTGATACGAGACTTGAGATAGTGTCTTGAATGTTATTATAAGATTCTTTTAAACTCGTTAAATTGAAATGAAACATGAACCGGTGATAATCGTTAATTATTAAGGCTGGTCCTAATGAGTCGGCATAGAATCCTTGTGTCTGGATGGGCTGTGTGATGATGGTGCCATATCCAGGGAGGAATCTGGAATAAGAAATTTTCTTTTTGGTTTAATGTCCCGAAAATTCCTTACATGAGTTTTACCGTTTCTCATTTTACAGTATACCCTGTTTTCTTCAATTTTGGTAATGATACCTTCGTTGTACAGGTTTTTTGATTTCTTGTTTCTGGTGAGGGGATCTAATACGTAGACAGTTTCATTAATTTGGTAATTATGATTGAAAGTGTCGGTGTTTGGTTTAGTATGACTCTCTTTTACAATTTTCAACTGATTTCCTTGTCTTTCAATGTATTCATTGATTTTGGGACATGGCGAGAAGACGTGGTCTAAAGCCTTATAGTAGGGTCCGTATAGAACGTTGAAAGGAGGTTGTTTAGTAGTGGAATGGATTGAAGAATTGTAATTCGTGATTATGGTGGTCACGAGCTCTGAGAGCGGAGTGAACTTATCGTGATCTCTGGAGATACGAAGTTTCTCTAGAAGGGTCGAATTCAGTCTTTCTACTGGAGAATTTGATGAAGAATTCAAAGGGGTAGTAGCGTGATATTCGATGTTCATGGCTTTACAATATTCTTTTATGACATTGTTTTCGAACTCTCCTCCTTGGTCATGTGTGATTTTCCTTGGGAATCCATGGTGGGAAAAGTAAACTTGTAATTGGCTTAGTGTGGCCAGACCTGTACCATTTGGTAAAATGTAGGCTTGTCCATACTTTGAGAAAATGTCAATTATAGTTAATATGCGACTTTGCTCGAAGTGAAACGTGTCGATGTGAATTTGAGAGAAAGGGTGATCGGCGGTGATGGGACCTTGGTTCGATACCTCGTTAGGGTGTCTCTCGTATTTGTTTCTTTGACAGAGGTTACATTGATTGATGATTGTCCTAATTTGTTCTCTTAAATGAGGCCAGTAGTATTTGGTCTTAAGATGTTCGTAAGTTTCTACTATACCATTGTGGTTTTCAGAATGATAGTGTGAAATCAGCTGTCTCTGAGTTTCGGGGTTTTCAATGTCTTCCAAGAATTTGGATGACCTAATAATGATTAGTTCAGAAGTAAATAGCTTCTGGCATGCCCTGATGAATGGGATCTCAAGAGTGATATCGTCAAAATATGTAGCGTACTTGTTTGAGGTTACTATTATTTTGAGGAGGTGATTTGCTAAATCTTCCTGAAGATTCTTCTTTGTGACAATCATTATGTGTCTGGTACATTTTTTAACAGATTTTGTTTAAGTACCTTGGGATAATTACCATATTTTACAATAATCTGATTGCGGTTTTGGTTTAAGTTCCGTTCAGATATTTTCAATGCGAATATGGGGTCTGCTTGGTTTGAATGGTCAGTTTCATTATCCATATCATTTTGGTAGGTGTCATCTCCGGGGATGGTAATGATTGAAGCTGCTTCATCAGCCATGTTAATCTCTACTCTAGAGAGTGCGTCTGCGACATAGTTAGTTTTGTCTTTGACGTAATCAGACTCTCCTAGTTTTGTGCGGGGATATTCTTGAATGTTACCATATGTGATGGAATTCATTTCCAGTGGCTCAACTAAAATTGGTTTCTTAAACTACTGTTTTAGTTGTCTCTCTGTGGGCTGTATGGCTTGGTGAGTTTTGGCATCTAAGAGATACATTTCACCATGTTTAAAATTCAGAACATACTCTTCTTCTTTTTCGATATTGACGGGAATCGCAGTGTTAGCTGTATCTACCGTGGTTTGAAAATGATTCACTTGATTATGTGAAGAATGAAAGTGAAACGTTATGTCTGTGCTGTTGAGAGTGACTAGGTTCGAGGCGTAGTCAATCTTTGCGTCTAATTGAGCGAAATCTGCGCTACCTAAATTATTTAAGTCTTCGATTTTGATGGCTGGGCCAAGCGAAAATCCTGAGACTGTTCCTCTGTATCGTACTCATATTCATAGTACTGAGTATCGTACTCTTTCGGATAGTTTTGTATGTTGTACTCATCTACATACTCTAGTGATTGCTGTAGGGGACCTAAAGCTTCCTGTTCGATGTGTTCTGAAGGTTCTAAGTGAGCATTCAGATTACCTCTAATTGTTGAAACACCTGACATCGGCTGTGGAAATCTTTGCTGGTTAGTGGGTGTGAAACGCCGGCCAATATTATTGGGAGTTGGGTAAGGACGATTCATGGAGTTTGGTGGCTTGAAAGGCTGAGTGTTCGGAGCTTGAGCGTGTCCGAAAATTGGTTGTGGTTTATCTTTAAAGAAGGGTCTGTGGGTTTGATTTTGCATGAAAGGTTGATTAAATGGGTCCCTTAGTGGAGCGGGATTAAAATTCGAGAATGGATTGTGTGCTGAGTGGCCCAGTGGTCGAGCTGTTGGAAACTTGCTAGGAGGTAGTTTTCCTCTTAGTTGGTCCATGTAATCTTCATGGGCGCGATCGTTATCGTAAGACCTGCATAACCTGAGGCAATGATTCAGGTCTGTAATCTGTGCATATCTTAAGTATGAACGATAGGGTTCCAAAACTCCTGCTTTAAACGTGTTTAGGCTTAACTCTTCAAGTTCTCTTAATTTCAATTCCAAAATTTGATTTTGGTAATTGAGTTTGCATAAGCTTTTGCATTGCAAAGTCAATCCTTCCAATTTATCATGGTAGTCATTGTATGATTCGTTTCTTTTTTGGTAGCAATTAGAGATCTCCTGGATGAGAAGTCTCTCGTCTTTGACGTTACCGTATTTTCTTATGAGTTTATCTTTAAAATTTTCATAAGTACTGTTGGCTTCTAAGTCAAGAATGCTACATGCTTCACCTTTTAGTTTTGACTTTATGACGTTAAAGAGGAAATCATTTATTAATACTGAGTTTGTAGCTGACGCTATTCTCTTATGTGTGTTTAGAAATGATTCTGTTCTTGCTAAGAAATAGTCAAGACTGCAAGAATTAGTGCCGTTAAATTCAGGCAAAACTGTATCTGAGCATATTCGAATTTTGAAAGTAACTCGGTTTCAGGCATTATGTTTGAATTTATGAAGACGGTTTTCAAAATTGTTTATGAAATAAAATTAATTAAAAGTTAATGAAAATTAAATAAATTAAATGGATTATTTTTAAAAGTTAATTACTTACTTATAAGTGTTAATATTAATCAAAATATGTATGAAAGAGCCCCGGTTAGGTTTTCACAATAAAGGAAATAACTTATTATTATTATTAATAATCAAAATATATGTGAAAGAGCCCCGGTTAGGTTTTCACAATAAAGGAAATAACTTATTATTATTATTATTATTAATCAAAACATATGTGAAAGAGCCCCGGTTAGGTTTTCACAATAATGGAAATAAGTTATTATTATTATTTTTAATCTAAAATTAATGATATGTGGATATCCCGTTTAGATTCTCCAAAATATGAACTAGTGAATGATATTTCTTCTGAAATAAGGATGATGATTGATGATGATAATAAATATTTAATTATTTTATTCATTTCTCTAATAGTGACAAGCGAAAGACCAGTATGGGCTGCACTAACTCACGTTTGTTAGGAAATGATATTACTTTATTATTAATTTTTGTTTTAATTGTTTAGTTACAATATTAATTCAAAAGTAAATAAAGAGTGTAAGGTCTGCTAATTAGAGCCCACTAAATTATTTCATCTTGAAAGTACAAATATTTATTATTATGTATTTATTATTTGTTTTAAGTTTATTAATTTTAATTCAAATCGAAATGACAAGGCAAACTCTACTAGTTAAAGTTTACTTTAATTTGTTTCCGTTTGAAAGGGAAAGAATGTATTATTTAGGTTTTATTATTATTATTGTTGCTCTCCCAATTTGTTACTTGAAATATTGAACCATGCTTTACTAATAATACTCTAGTTCACAAATAAGGTATTATTTGGAGTTTGACTTACAGACAAGAAAAGATGATCAGTGCTGGCTGCATCCTCTTGGAACTGCGGAGTCGGTTGGTTCTCTTGTGTCGTCGTGTGGTCGGAAAGCGCTTCTGGAGCGTTGTCGGCACGTACGGCGATGGCGGTCGGTTGTTGCGAAAGGCGTTTACTTGGAGCGTGGGCTTCTTGGAACGTTTGTCGGCGAACTTCCTTCCTTCAAGCTGGCGAAGTTAGTCGTGGATGAAAGGCCTCCCTGAGGTTGTCAGTTCCACTACTGGCTTGCTGGCTGGTTTATAGAAACGATGACTTCATCTGGTGCTGAAGATAGGTACCTTGGTGTCGCTAGTATAGTGACGAAAGGCCTCCTTGTGAGGTTTGTCAGAACACTGTACTAACTTACTCGTAGATTATCTGGCAAGGATAATCGTTACCTATCCCGGACGGGCCCCCAGTTAAGTTTGTCGCTTAACAGTCTTCTTTAGTGATGTACTAAGAAGTTGTCGCTACTGCTAAGTCAGTAGGTCTCGTGGTTCTTACTTCTGATGAGTAGTATCTGCTTTCTATGAATGAGAACTCGTTGGTTAGTTTGTAGAAGTATTTATTAATCTTTGACGATCCAATATATACAAGTGACCACCAGTCAGACAACCTGTTTAGTTGCTGCTGTTGGAAGAAGAGGCCTTTTGCTTCTTAGCCCAGGTCTTTTATACAAATCCTTGCATAACAATGTGCGTCACAGTAGTGGGGCGCACTCGATAACATACATGTGGAAATATACATCTTACAGGATATGGACTCATGTCTTTGATAACAGTTCTGTGAATTTGACCACTCATAGCTGTTGGAGTCAACACATTTGAAATAACATATTGAATAATTATATGAGGAAATGTACATGGTCATTTCCTTAGTTCCTTCTAGGAAGTATTTGTCAAATAACAATTTACAGATTGTGAAGTAATTACGTTGACAATAACATGTTGTGAAAGAAGTATGCAATGTCATTTCCTTGGTTCCAAGAATGAACATTCATTAAGTAAACACTTTGCTAATAGCATATTGAGGGATATATTGGGCAATGATGTTCCTTCTATAGGAAGAAGGACCATAACCTTTAGGTTAGAATGGGGTCTGGGGTTCGAACCTAGACGGGATACATAACTCGAGAACACTCGAGTTCAGTGTAGTCCACGGGGTGGTTAAGCTTTAGGCCGTCCGCGGGACCAGTTAGTTCAGCGCAGTGCACGGGACAGTACAGTGCGATAGCGGTAACGGAACAGTTTTCCAACGTAATACGTGGAGAGAATGAGTCTAAGGCTATCTACAGAAAGCATTAGTACAATATGGTACGCGAAGAACTTGAGTCTGATCATGTATATGAGTGGTATAACAAACTCAGTTTACCGGGAAGTTGTTTGAAATACGTGACGCTGTGAATGATATTAAATTTACGCAGTACAATATCAAAGCTGTGGTATCTTGTGCGAGTTTATACCGAGTCGACGAAGCACACGTGAATGCGACGTTAGTCACGTCACAATGTATTTCTATAAGGAACACGGACATTATAACCAGTGGATGTGGAAAGAAACTCAAAACATTGCTAGTCGCGAGAGCATAATAATATAAACACGCCAGCCACTTTACAGAGGAGACAAGCGAACGAGATCACCAGCCTAACAAATGAATGCAAGCAGGTGAGCAACCTTGCGAGAACATTATGTTTCGACGGCGGTAGGGATGTGTGTGTGTGTGTGTGTGTCAAGGCCAGCTAGGCGAGCGTACAGCACTACGAGAGGCTGTGAGGCCGCAGTACAGATTTGTGACATTCTAATGAGATGCTGTACTTATATATTTCAACGACGAAAAGCACGCTATACGAATGGTATCAAAATGGATTTTACGGACAATATGGTTATCAGAGACGATACTCGTAAATATTACTTCATAAACAATCGAAGCGACGTGATATGAGGCTAAATTGGATGAGATGGGAGCCGTAGCAGCGATGTGACGAGAGACGCGACGCGACGCCAGACGCCGACGTGGATTGAGGAAGGTGACCGTGGGGGCCGGAGATGAGTAGAAGACCAAAGAGGAAGGTCCATTTAGGGATCAGAGATCCACAACACACGAGATTAGCATGGAATGAATTTAGACCGTGTGGAAAGTAGGGAGGTTCACTAAGGAAATTGATTAATCTATGGAAATATTCCAGATGAAACCTTTGTTTTCCTTTGTCAAATTATAACTGGGAACTAATGTCAATTTCAACATTAATCTAGTGACTGATCCTAGGAGGAAAACAGATTTAACATAAAGGTGTTGAAATAATATAAATCTTTCTTCTTCCTCTTCGGCTTTTCCCAATTAATTGGGGTCACCGGAGCCAACCAGGCTCATTTTGGTTTTGGCCGGGGATTTAAGGCCGGATGCCCTTCCTGACGCCACATGATTTTCCAGGTGAAAATTCCACCCCGCTGTCACCGGGATTCGAAACCCGGTTGTCCGGGTGAAAGGCGAGTAGTTAAGCCACTGCGCCATCACGCTCCTCTGTTGAAATAATATAAATACCGGATGGAATTCAACAGTGACGGTGCGTCATTAAGGGCCGAAAGGGCCCTGCCCACCCTGGGACGTTAGGCAGTACTTCACGAAATTTGTTTTTATTAATGTCTTATAAAATTAGTTTAAATTACAGATATTCTACTTAAAATAAGTGGTTTTCCCCCTAGAATCCCTAGAAAGAATTCTTATTAACAGAAAAGCGCACGAATGTTCATAACATAGATTTACACTAGTAAAACAAACATGTTACTAAAGAGTTAATTGATGTGAAAAACATCATGATCCAGTAATCAATCAGGAGATTGTTCATTAAGGCATTCATTCATGACCAGTCATTATATTGTGAATTGAATGTTATTTGTGAAATAGAGCAACACTGTATGATGCTTTGTTCAGTTTAAATGTTAGTACTTGCCATAATCACAGAGTGATTTCTGGTTATTTTTACATCGTGTGATGTGATATGTGTCACAGAACTGGTTACATAACGAGCACACGCAGAGTTCATTTGGGGCGTGGTAGGACATGTTTTTGCATATTTTATGGTGGTACCCATGCACTGCTAACTTTATCACCACATGTCTTAGTTTCTGATTGGCGCTGGTCCAGTTCTGATTGATCATGGCGTCCGTGCTATAAAATTCTAGCGGAATGACTTCTCTCTTCTCTCTGCTAGGTGCGCTTCAGCATTCTTTGTTGATGGAAGCTGTAATTTTGTCCCGACGAGGAAGGGTTCCCGTGCTAATTCATATGTTAGGCGGGAGCGCGTGTATTTTGAGATGCCCATAGAGGTTTTCAGGAATTGGGCTTTAACTCTTTCGATGGTGGCCAGATCTCTCTTCGTTAGTCGGTCCCATATCAAGTGGATCCCGTACGTGAGAATTGGTAGGATCTTTGCGTCAATCAGATGCATAGCTGTTTTTAAGGATAGCTGCTGCAGATTGATAATGTCGTACATGGCTTTCAAGCAAGCCACTGCTCTGTCTTGGATGTGTAGTCTGAATGTTCCGGTAGTCTGTAAAGTGATCCTAAGGTATTTAACTGCATTTACTATTTCCACTTTGTCCTCTTCATATTGCAAGTTGTCGTTTGCTGCTACACGCCCACCTTTCCGAAAAACCATCTGTTGGGTTTTTGTCCAGTTTATTTTCAGACTGTTATTTCCTGCCCATTCTACCAGTGCTGAGAAGGCGTGTTGGAGTTCTTCCTTATTTGGGGATCCTAGGACCATGTCGTCCGCATATATGTAGATTACTGCGTCCTTTGATTTCTCTCGGATTGCTGTTGTTACATCGGCTGTGGCAATATTGAACAGTATGGGACTGAGGGGGTCACCTTGCAACACTCCATTGGTTTGGGTGATTTCCTTTGTTTTGCATACTGCGTCATGGATTATGGGGCGTACATAAGTGCCTATTACCGTGAAGTTGTTTGCTTTCGCGATTATGAGGTTTTCTTCTATATGTAAGGTCTTTAAGGGTCCTGTCCATGGATTATAGAGGATAGATACACCTCCTGATGGCCTTCCTTCTGTAGGTTTTCTTGCTAGAGAGTGGATGGAGTAGAAACCTTCTATATCAATAGGTGTCGTTAGGAATGTCTCTGTGAAGATTAGTATGTCAGATGTTTCAAATGTGTTTCCTGGGGTTAGTTTCAGTAGTCCTCTAAACCCTTCTACATTCCACAGAAGCATGTTAATGCAGTTATTCGAGAGATGCGCCTTCGCTTCTTCTGCGGAGGCGAAATCGAAATCGACGCACAATTACTCTACTTGGCCAAAATTCGGGGTTGGATGTCATTTCTAGGCAGTCAAAAGGGATGCCAACTTTGTACGCTTTGGAGCCTCCTCTTATGGCGGCCTGTTCGCAGCTGACGTCCCCTCGGATTCCTTTCTTTCTTAGGTAGTTTATTACCGTCTCCGAGGTCGTTTCTTTTTTCAGCTTCCCAAGAAATAGCCATGCCGTTTTCCCTCCCGCTTGTAGATCGTCGTTCTCTGTTTCAGTGCCGATTACTTTGTTAGATGGTGATCGGTAATGCTGACTATTTCGTGGTTGATTCTGTTGCTGATATCTTTTTTCTGTATTGTCTGGTCTTCTCGTCTCTCCTTGTGTTGTAGTGTCACGGTTGATAATTTTGTTGGGTAATCCCGGCCTTTCTATGCTTGATAGTAATCTGGTTTCGTATCGATAGTTGCGTTTATTTGTTGACTCTGCTGTGGTGGTTTGTGGGTCTGGTGATTGTGGTTTGATGGTTGGGGTGATGGTTGGGGGGTGAAGCGGCGTTGCTGTTGTTGGTTTTTCGGTAGTGTCTTGAATTTTTGAGTAGCACGAGACTTGTTGTTTTGCTAGTATATCGGCTTGTTGCAGTTGTGTCTCGAGAATTAAGGTCATTTTTTCATGAGGTTGTCAGATAGTTCTTCAAGTTTTTCTTGGATGTTATCATATGACTTTTTGTTTTCCAATGCTAACTCTTTACTTTGTTGTTTATTCCTTGGTTGCTCGTCTCCATTGGGGCCGTTCCGTTCGATTTCAGACGTAGACTGCAGGTTTCGCACATGTGATTATCCCCCTGTTGAGAGAATCTAGTATTGCCGAGTTTTTCCGCTGAAGTACCGGTAGGCCATGGATATGCTGCCACAGATGATCTTTCTCTATAACCGCCAGGTGCCACTAGGTGCTGATGTTTGATTCCGTGGTGTGCAGATTGACCACCAGATGTCACTAGCTGTTCCACCAACAGGCAGTCTTCCTCCTGTATGATGTTATCTCTTTGCGCACTCATAACCTCCTTTGTTGCATTCCTGGCATTTTCCATTTCGCCGTTTGTAACTTCCACTGACATTTTCATTTCTGTGATATATGACCTGATGTCAGTTACCGCTTTGAGCAAATCTTCTTTGTTCACCTTATTTAAGTATCCACCGCTACTCACAGTATTTTCAATAAATTTGAGAGCTCCTTCTAAGCGTGCTTCTAACTCGATCGCCATCTTGAAGTTTATGCGAATTGTGAGAATGTCTTGTTGCGATCGCGACAGGTGCTGTGGATTTGTCGCCTATGGAGCAATATCATGCGGGTCTAATTTGTACTGTGTGTAGCGCTTGCTGTAAGGCTTTTGGTAAAATCTCTTGTTGCGATCTCGACAGGTGACGTAGATTTGTCGCCTATGGAATAGTGTCATGCGGGTCTAATTTGTAGCGCGTATGGCGCCTGCGGTAAGGCTTTCGGTAGAGTTTTCTGTTGATGTGTGTCGTTTGTAAACTGCTGTGATTTGTTCAACTCTAACCTATTTCCCTGACGCTGGTATGGCATATTTTGCTTCTATAATTGCACTTTACCTTTAGTATTTGCGCTGCCTTGTTGTTTCCCGTATCAGTGTCACTGCGTTATCACTTTTCGCTTGTTTTGACGGTATTATCTCTCATATCACGATTTATATATCTAAATTTTGTCACTGCTTGCTTACGCCGTTCAGCATGGCCGTGTATGACTTCAAGCTCAGTGTACATAACCCATCCCTAGCTTAAGATCCTGACCGTCTCGACGGTGTATTGTAATAGCGAGGGCCGCTGCACAGAACCTTCCATGTTAAGTATATGGGGCAATGGGCCAAACTGTGGACATAGCACTGTCTTGCACGCGAATTCCTGTGGGCTATGAAAGGCTTTTCGTGTCTTCTCAAGGGCCTGGAGAATTGGCCCATAACATTGCTCTAGAATGAAATAGAAGATATCTTTATTTCTGTCTGCTTCTGTCTCTGTTTGAAACCGGCTTAGGGGGATCGGTTTACCCCATGCCATGCGCAGGTAGACCACTAATAGCCATTGTTCACAGTCTGTTGAAACACAAACACCAAGGTGATGGAAAAATTTGCTTCATCCAAGCACAGGAGAGGAGAATATATTTACAAATAAGGAGCCAGGTGAGTACAGTTGTTAATATTAGTTTCAAATGTTGTGTTGTGTGGAATTATAATAATGGGAATATTGGCAACAATAAATGGCATATATAAAACAATGTTTAAAATAAAATGAACCAACAATAATACCATCTGGCCCACCCTAAAAGTTTAATCAGGAGCCGCCCCTGGAATTCATCATCATCATCATCTGGTTATCCTTCCAGCGGGTCGGGTAGGATTTTTATGGACAGTATGCTTCCATCGGTTCCTTTCATTATAGAGTCCCTCTCCTTCCACATCCGGCAGTGTTGTTCCTAGCGGCTTCGGTGGCGTAGTCGGTAGCATGCTGAACTGCTATGCCCAAGATAGCGGGTTCAAACCCGGCCGAAGTCGTCGGATTTTTTAAGAGCGTTAAAAATCCTTCAGTATGCCTTCCTTCGGAGGGGAAGTAAAGCCGGCGGTCCCATGTCATAGATTTATGGCATGTAAAAAATCCTTTCACAGACTAAACTTGTGTAAAGCAAAATTTGTTAGGTTAGATTTCGTCAGAACGCTCTATCAAAGTTCCAACGTTCACCACTAGGTATCATTGATATCTGGTGGCGAAAGTTGGAACTACTTGAAATTGAACGGAACTTGTAGCTCACCCTTTAGGGTATCCGCTGGAAGCAGCTACAGACTCAGGCGAGCCGAACATGTCCTCGGACACTCCCGGCACTAAAAGCCATACGATAAATAAATAAATAATAAATAGTGTTGTTCCTTTCTCGATAAGGTCTGCATTTACAGCACATGGTCCAGCCACCTCCCTCTTGGACGTCCACCAGGTCTCCTTCCAGGTATTGCCATTTCCAAGTATTGTCTGGGGATTCTATTCTCTCCATCCTCTGCATATGCCCAAACCATTTCAACCGTGCAATGCGTAGTCTTTCTTCCATCGTACAGGTCACTTGCATGTCATTTCTAATGCACTCATTTTAAATTCTGTCTCTTCTTGTTTATTGCATAGCCGATTGTAAAAAATTCATTTCGCATGCCTGCAGTTTGGTGATGTCCCTTTTGAATAACACACAGGTCTCCAACCCATATGTCGTAATTGGTAGGAGGTAAGATTTGAACATTGTTTGCTTGGCTTTTACGGGGGCTCCTTTGCCCCACACTAGGTTTCGCACCTGATAGAAGAACGTGGACCCTTTTGTCAATCCGTTCTGGATATCCAATTTAGCACACCCCTGGTTCGATACAATACTTCCAAGATAATTGAAGTTTTAGGTAACATTCTCTGGGTGTTCTACTCAATTCCATTGCTACTGTTTTCTTCTTACTCACAGTTAATTTATACTCTTTAAATTTGTTGATCCAGCAATTTAATTTCCTTTGGACTTCATGCTCCGTTTCTCCCCAAATAGCAACATTATAAAATATGCAAATGGAAATATGATCAAATATTAATGAATATACATGAGAGTGACAGACATGATGATTATGATGTAACGGAGAAGAGTTGTATGTGGTAAAAATATAAATTTGTACAAATTGGTGAAGGTAGAAGTGAACATCCATATTTATTTCAGATGCTGGGTGTCAGTGACAATGGCGTCTGGTAGCCAAAGTTGGAACTATTTGAAATTGAACTTGTTGGTGAGCCTACGGGTGTTCAATTGAAATGCCCTGCTATGGCCATTGGCTGCAATTCAAATATAATGACACGAAAAATCGTTCTGAAGATTCTTCACTTGGCCGTGAAAACGCACTCGAATATAATACTAATAATATGTATAGATATGAATTAACCATATCTGAAACAAATTGGTCCTTACTGATAAAATGTATTTGAAATCTAAATATGGTATTAAATAAAACCACCAACAGTCAAAAAATATATTGTTATAAATTGTTTAATGCACTAGGACCAGTTTCGACCGCAGTGAGGTCATCATCATCAAACTTAACAAGTTGTCGAAATAAACTATGTTGTATTTTTGAGATACTCTTAAGATATTCTAATATTATACTATCGAAATCAGATCTGTTACAAAGTTATTTAACCAAAATATATTTTTACTAACATATTTAATTTGAATTGATTCGATTATTCACATACTAAGAAAATTATAACGACATTTCACGTTTTCGAAAAAGGACTTCCATTTCCCCTTGATTCAATTTTATGCATTAACGAACACGACCGAGGTTGGGAATGGTTATATTTTATGTATAGGCCTATATTTGAAACTGATTGGTGCAAAATGACGGAAGTCATCGCGTCCTCAAGAAGGTAATACAGTATAGGTATATACCTAGGTATATACAGTATAGTAAACTTTTGCAGTATGGGGATTGTAAAACGCAACGATATGTCGAAATTTTCTGGAACCCATTGGAATAGGTAGCTTTGTCGTGAAATCTACCTAAACTGAAAGGAAAGTTCGAAGGAGAGTTACGAATACTTGGATACAAAAAAAGTAATAAAGAAATTAATACCCGAACTGAAAAACTATCAGATGCTCTCAGGAGGAGAAGGACTTCATTTTATGGTAATTTGATCTTAATGAACCCGGAAAGATTGAATTAAAATATTTGACTATCTTGACAGAATTCACAAACCGCAAATTAGTTGGTTCATCGAAGTCAAAAAGGATTTAACAGAAATGAACATTACAAAAGAAGTTATTCTATACAGGCTTACATCTATACTAATATAATAAAGCTGAAGAGTTTGTGTGTTTGTTTGTGTGTTTAAACTCGCTGATCTCTGGAACTACCTGACAGATTCGAAAAATTATTTTTGTATATGATAGCCGGATTCAAGGCTATGTTAAATTTCGGACAGACCACCCCATTCCCTGCATTTAGGCCCTTTGGCACAAATCTACACCGTTTCACCGATCTGAACCAAAATTAGTATACTTACACTTTGGAGCCCTGCGACTAACACAGTCTGCATGAAATTTCGGACAGACCACTCCATTCCCTGCATTTAGGCCCTTTGGTACTGCACCCTTATATCTGGATGATCCACCAAAATCCAAGGATGAAAAATAAATAATGGATTGTAGCATCTTTAAGTCCCGGCTAAAAACAACACAGTGCTACTCGGCGAAAACACTCAGAATAAGGAACAGGATTTTATCAAACTGAATGTGTTATAGTAACTAACTACAGAACAGTAGGGTTCTCTATCTACTCAGGAAAGACGAGAATCTACGAAAATCTCGGGCGTAAGGTTGCGGATCAGTCCCTCGGGAACTTCCACCCTACATCACATTCCACTACCATTTAACTACAAAGACAATGCCAAATTTCTATAAAAGATCAGGGAATCGTAAAAACGTGCCTGTCATATTTATTGACATTAACAATTACACGTTTCCTAACACTAGCATTCATTATATGCATTATTAACGTTCAATTAGATAAAATGACTAAATGTCATTACTTCTGTTACATTAAATACATGTTTGTTTCTTCTAGAAACCGATAAAATTATTTATAAACGCTTTCATAAGCTCAAATAAAATAATGAAATAAATCGCAGCAAACAACTGCTGTGCCCTAGGTAACGGGAGTTTTATAACAAGATAAAATTTTATAAAGTTATAAAAATATCCCCAAAATAAAATGAATTTACCCCTGACGTAGATCTCCGTCATTACAAAAGCTATTCATCTATATCTCTTATATAAAAACAAGTGTCCTGACTGACTGACTGACTGACTCATCATCGCCCAGCCAAAACTATTAAAGTTAGAAACATGAAATTTTGGGGATATGTTCGTTGTAAGTCGAAAACGCCCACTAAGGAAGGGTTTTTGGATATTCAGGTTCTAAAGGGGTGTTAAGGGGGTACACCTGCATTTCATTGAATAACAATATCTCCGGATTGCTTTCATTGGGGGATTTGATACTCGGCATATAAACTCATCATTAAAAATAAGAAGATACGTGTCTGACGGTTTTTCGATGTGGTGTATATTATGAGGTGAAAGGGGTGAAAAGTGGGGATTGAAGGTTTCCTAACCGAGCGTGTATCTCTTAAACGACATAGGCGAGGAATTTGAAACTCAGCGGAAAAAAATCAGCTTAAAAAATTAGTAAATAGGTGTTAAGCGTTTTTTCATAAATCCAATTTAAGGGACCCATGGGGAGGGGTGAAATTCTGGGGGGATAAAAACAGGAAAGAGAATGTCCTAACTGATAGACTGACAGACTCACTCATCAAACTCAAGGGAGAAAAACTGCTTAAAAATAAGTAAATATGTGTTCGATAGTTTTTTTCATAAATCCAATTTAAGGGGTTCATGAGGAGGGGTGAAATTAAAAAAAAAAAAAAAAAAAAAAAAATTGAAAGAAAATATCCTGACTAACTCACTCACTCATCATTGCCCAGCCATTTTGGGGATATGTTCATTGTATGTCAAAACCGTCCACTAAGGGAGGATTTTCGGATATTCAGGTTCTGAAGGGGTCTTAAGGGGGGTTAAACCTGCATTTCATTGAATAACAATATCTCCCGATTGGTTTCATTGGGGGATGTGATACTCGGCATATAAACTCATAATTAAAAATAAGAAGACTCGTGTCTGAGGGTTTTCCGATGTGGTGTGTATTATGTGGTGAAAGGGGTGAAAGGTGGGGGTTGAAGGATTCCAAACGGAGCGTCTATCTCTTAAACGACATAGGCGAGAAGTTTGAAACTCACCGGAAAATATCAGCTTAAAAATAATTAAATAGGTGTTCGACCGGTTTTTTTTCATAATACTAATTTAAGGGGCGCGTGGGGAGGGGTGAAATTCTAGGGGGGGGGTGGAGGAACAGGAAACAAAGAGTCCTAACTGATTGAGTCACTCACTCTTCAAACTAAGGGGGGAAAACTGCTTAAAAATAAGTAAAGAAATGTTCGACAGTTTTTTATCATAAATAAAATTTAAGGGGATCATGGAGAGGGGTGAAAATCTGGAAAAAAATTGAAAGAAAATATCCTGGCTCACTCACTCATCATCGACCAGCCAAAATTATTGAAATTAGAAACATAACAATTTGGGGATATGTTCGTTATATGTCAAAACCGTACACTAAGGGAGGATTTTCGGATATTCAGGTTCTAAAGGGGTCTTATTGAATAACAATATCTCAAGAGTGGTTTCATTTGTGGATGTGATACTCGGCATATAAACTTATTATTAAAAAGAAGCAGGCATGTGTCTAAGGGTTTTTCGATGTGGTGCATATTATAAGGTGAAAGGAGTGAAAAGTGGGGATTGAAGGATTCCTAACGGAGCGTGTATCTCTTAAACGACATAGGCGAGAATTTTAAAATTCACGGAAAAAATCAGCTTTAAGAATAAGTAAATCGGTGTTCGATCGTTTTTTTTATAAATTCAATTTAAGGGGCCAATGGGTTGGTGTGAGATTCTGGAAAAAAAAGGAGAGAAAGTGTCCTAACTGACTGACTAACTCACTCATCAAACTCAGGGGAAAGGGACAGCTTAAGAAATAAGTTAATAGGTGTTCGAGCGTTTTTTTCATAAATCCAAGTTAAGGGGCCCATATGAAGGGGTGAAATTCTGGTAAAAATAATTGAAAGAAAATGTCCTGACTGACTCACACACTCATCACGCCCAGCGAAAACTATTAAAGTTGGAAACATGAAATTCTGGGAATATGTTCGCTGTATGCCGAAAACGTCAACTAAGGAAGGATTTTTGTTTATTCGAGTTCTAAAGAGGTTTCAAGGGGGGGGGGGTAAACCTGCATTTCATTGAATAACGATATCTCATGAGTTGTTCCTTGGGGATGTGATCTTCGGCATATAATCTAATCATTAAAAATAAGCAGACATATCTAAGGGTTTATCGATGTGGTGTATATTATGAGGGGAAAGGGGTGAAAATTGGGGGTTGAAGGATTCTTAACGGAGCGTGTATCTCTTAAACGAAATAGGCGAGAAGTTTGAAATTCAGCGGAAAAAAAAGCTTAAAATATAAGTAAATAGGTGCTCGACCGTTTTTTTTTTCATAAACCCAATTTAAGGGGCCCTTGGAGAGGGGTGAAATTCTGAAAAAAAAACAGGAAAGAAAGTGTTCTAACTGATTAATACACCCACTCATCAAACTCAGGGGGGAAGAACAGCTTAAATATAGGAATAAATAGGTGTTGGACCGTTTTTTCATATATCCATGTAAGGGGCCCATGGGGAGGGGTGATATTCTGGGGGAAAGACAGGAAAGAAAGTGTCCTAACTGATTGACTCACTTACTCGCTCATCAAACTCAGGGGGAAAAACAGCTTAAAAATAAGTAAATAGGTGTTCGAACGTTTTTTTTTTCATAAATTCAATTTAAGGGGTTCATGGGAAGGGGTGAAATTCTCAAAAATAAATGAAAAAAAAATGTCCTGACTGACTCACTCACTCATCATTGCCCAGCCAAAATTATTGAAGTTAGAAACATGAAATTTTAGGGATATGTTTGTTGTATGTCGAAAACGACCACTAAGGAAAGATTTTTGGATATTCAGGTTCTAAAGGGGTGTTAAGGGGGTAAACGTGCATTTTATTGAATAACAATATCTCACGAGTGGTTTCATTTGTGGATGTGATATTTGGCATATAAACTAATCATAAAAAATAAGCTGACACATGGTTTATGGTTTTTCGATGTGGTGTATTTTATGAGGTGAAAGGGATGGAAAGTGGGGGTTGAAAGTTTCCTAACGGAGCGTGTACTTATTAAACGATATAGCGAGAAGTTTCAAACTCAGCGGAAAAAACAGCTTAAAAATAAATAAATGGGTGTTCTGCTGAAATATATAAAACCATCTCCAAAATCACAGACAAAATGCGTATGCGACGAATCCAATTCTTGGGGCACCTGGAAAGAATGGACCCAAATAGACTAACTCACAAAATTCACACATATTTGAAAAACAAAACAACTAGATCAAATTGGTACAAACAGACTGAAAAAGACTTGCAAGAATTAGGATCGCCAAATCTCCTAGACCGAAATGTCATCAGAACACTTGCACTCACACGGGGTTTCGAGGATGAAGAAAGACGGCCATACCACCATATCTGGTCTGCACAACGGAAGCAAACCCATTCGTTGCGTATGAAGGAGTACTGGGCTGCAAGAAAGGCTAACCATTGTTGATTCCGCGTGGTCCTAAGAGACCCATTCGCGACGAAGAAGAAGAAGAAATGGGTGTTCGACCGATTTTTCATAATTCCAATTTAAGGGGCCCATGGGGAGGGGTGAAATTCTGGAAGAAAAAACGTCCACTAAGGAAGGATTTTTGGATATTCACTCTCATCGACCAACCAAAACTAATAAAGTTAGAAGAATGATATTTTGGGGATATGTTTGTTGTGTGTCGAGAACGTCTGCTAAGGAGGGATTTTTGGATATTCATGTTCTAAAGGGGTGTAACGAGGGTAAACCTGCATTTCATTGAGTAACAATATGACCCGACTATGACGCGAGCGAAGCCGCGGGTACCTGATAGTCTTATACAAAAACAAGTGTCCTGACTGACTGACTGACTGACTGACTGACTGACTCATCATCGCCCAGCCAAAACTATTAAAGTTAGAAACATGAAATTTTGGGGATATGTTCGTTGTAAGTCGAAAACGCCCACTAAGGAAGGATTTTTGGATATTCAGGTTCTAAAGGGGTGTTAAGGGGGTACACCTGCATTTCATTGAATAACAATATCTCCGGCTTGGTTTCATTGAGGGATGTGATACTCGGTATATAAACTCACCATTAAAAATAAGAAGACACGTGTATGAGGATTTTTCGATGAGGTGTATATTATGAGGTGAAAGGGGTGAAAAGTGGGGGTTGAAGGATTCCTAACGGAGCGTGTATCTCTTAAACGACATAAGTGAGTAGTTTGAAACTCAGCGGAAAAATATCAGCTTAAAAAATAAGTAAATAGGTGTTTGACCGTTTTTTCATAAATCCAATTTAAGGGGCCCATGCGGAGGGGTGAAATTCTGGGGGAAAAAAACAGGAAAGAAAGTGTCCTAACTGATTGACTGACAGACTCACTCATCAAACTCAGGGGGGAAAACTGCTTAAAAATAAGTAAATTGGTGTTCAACAGTTTTTATAAGCCCAATTTAAGGGGACCTAGGGGAGGGGTGAAATTCTGAAGAAAGGAAATTGAAAGAAAAGTCCTGACTCACTCACCATCGCCCAACCAAGATTATTGAAGTTAGAAACATAACATGTAGGGGAAATGATCATTGTATGTCAAAACCGTCCACTAAGGGAGGATTTTCTGATATTCAGTTTCTAAAGGGGTCTTAAGGGGGTTAAACCTGCATTTCATTGAATAAAAATAACTCACGATTGGTTACATTGGGGGATGTGATACTCGGCATATAAATACATCATTAAAAACAAGATGTTCAGTAAAGAACATATAGCCTACTTTCTCCTAAATGCATGGGTATTGTTATAACTCTTTGTCCTTTTCAAGGAGTATGATTGAATGTTGGTTGTAGTAGCTTGTTGAAATACAACGTGCTATAGGGATATTAAACATGAATATGAGGTGCCCTTTGCTAGTGCTACCTCTGTACCAAATTTCGTTCAATTCGGTTTCACCGTGTTTGAATTGATAGGGGGAATCGATTTGCACACATACTTGGCCACCATCTGCACACTATTGGGCTGATGTTCTTGCAGTTTGGTCAGAATATGTTTCCCACATAAAGATATGGTGTTGCAAAATTTGGTAGAGACTAGATTATTAGGTTGGTCGTATTTAAATTTTAGCTTTTAACATTTGGGTGGCCGCGATTACGTTTCCGTCAAGATAGCGGTGATATAAACATGACACTGAGGTGCCCTTTGCTAGTGCTACCTCTGTACCAAATTTCGTTCCATTCGGTTTCACCGTGTTCGAATTGATAAGGGGAATCGATTTTCACACAAAGATGGCCGCCATCCGCAAAATATTAGGCTGATGACCTATTAGTTTGGTCAAAGGATGCTCCCTCCATAAAGGTATGTTGTTGCTATATTTGGTAGAGATCGGATGATTAGGTTAATCGTAATTTGATTTAAGCTTTGAACATTCGTGTGGCCGCCATTACGTTTCAGTCAAGATGTTGGCGATATAAAACATGACACTGAGGTGCCCTTTGCTAGTGCTACCTCTGTACCAAATTTCGTTCCATTCGGTTCCACCGTGTTCGAATTAATAGGGGGAATCAATTTTGACATAAAGAAGGCCACCACCCGCAAACTATTAGGCTAATAACCTATTAGATTGGTCAAAGGATGCTCCCTCCATAAAGGTATGTAGTTGCAAAATTTGGTAGAGATCGGATGATTAGGTTAATCGTAATTTGATTTAAGCTTTGAACATTCGTGTGGCCGCCATTACGTTTCTTTCAAGATGGCGGCGGTATAAAACATGACACTGAGGTGCCCTTTGCTAGTGCTACCTCTGTACCAAATTTTGTTCCATTTGGTTTCACCGTGTTTGAATTAATAGGGGGAATTGATTTTCACACAAAGATGGCCGCCATCCGCAAACTATTAGGCTAATGACCTAGTTATTTGGTCAGAGGATGCTTCCTTTATAAAGGTATGTTGTTGCAAAATTTGGTAGAGATCGGATGATTAGGTTAATCGTAATTTGATTTAAGCTTTGAACATTTGTGTGGCCGCCATTACGTTTCCGTCAAGATGGCGGCGATATAAAACATGACACTGAGGTGCCTTTTGTTAGTACTACCTCTGTACCAAATTTCGTTCCATTCGGTGCACCGTGTTCGAATTAATAGGGGGAATCGATTTTCACACAAAGATGGCCGCCATCCGCAAACTATTACGCTGATGACTTATTAGTTTGGTCAAAGGATGCTCCCCCCATAAAGGTATGTTGTTGCAAAATTTGGTAGAGATCGGATGATTAGGTTAGTCGTAATTTGATTTAAGCTTTGAACATTTGTGTGGCCGCCATTACGTTTCCGTCAAGATGGCGGCGATATAAAACATGACACTGAGGTGCCCTTTGCTAGTGCTACCTTTGTACCAAATTTCGTTCAATTCGCATTCACCGTGTTCGAATTGATAGGGGGGGACAGACATTCAGAGTACACACACTCACACACAGACACACAGACACACACACACACACACAGACTCTCACACACACATACACACACACAGACAGACACACTTTTTTCGCCCTGTGTTGATCTCATAAGTCTACTTTCATTTTTTGCAAAAATCGAAAGTAGGCTAATAAGAAGGCACGTGTCTGAGGGTTTTTCGATTTGGTGTATATTATGAGGTGAAAGGGGTGAAAAGTGAGGGTTGAAGGATTCCTAACGGAGCGTGTATCTCTTAAAAGACATAGGCCAGGAGTTTGAAACTCAGCGGAAAAAAATCAGCTTAAAAGATAAGTAAATAGGAGTTCGACCGTTCTTTTTTTTTTTCATAAAACCAATTTAAGGGGCCCATGGGTAGGGGTGAAATTCGGGGGGGGGGGGGGAGGGGGGGGGGAACAGGAAAGAAAGTGTCCTAACTGATTGACTGACTGACTCACTCCTCAAACTCAGGGACAGAAAACTGCTTAAAATAAGTAAATAAGTGTTCGACAGGTTTTTCTTCATAAATCAAATTTAAGGGGTTCTTGGGGAGGGGTGAAATTCTGGAAAAACAAGATGTTCAGTAAAGAACATATAGCCTACTTTCTCCTAAATGCATGGGTATTGTTATAACTCTTTGTCCTTTTCAAGGAGTATGATTGAATGTTGGTTGTAGGAGCTTGTTGAAATACAAAGTGCTATAGGGATATTAAACATGAATATGAGGTGCCCTTTGCTAGTGCTACCTCTGTACCAAATTTCGTTCAATTCGGTTTCACCGTGTTTGAATTGATAGGGGGAATCGATCTGCACACATACTTGGCCAACATCTGCAAACTATTGGGCTGATGTTCTTGCAGTTTGGTCAGAATATGTTTCCCACATAAAGATATGGTGTTGCAAAATTAGGTAGAGACTAGATTATTAGGTTGGTCGTAATTACATTTTAGCTTTTAACACTTGGGTGGCCGCGATTACGTTTCCATCAAGATAGCGGTGATATAAAACATGACACTGAGGTGCCCTTTGCTAGTGCTACCTCTATACCAAATTTCGTTCCATTTGGTTTCAGCGTGTTTGAATTAATAGGGGGAATCGATTCTGACACAAAGATGGCCGCCATCCGCAAACTATTAGGCGAATGACCTATTAGATTGGTCAAAGGATGCTCCCTCCATAAAGGTATGTAGTTGCAAAATTTGGTAGAGATCGGATGATTAGGTTAATCGTAATTTGATTTAAGCTTTGAACATTCGTGTGGCCGCCATTACGTTTCAGTCAAGATGGCGGCGATATAAAACATGACACTGAGGTGCCCTTTGGTAGTACTACCTCTGTACCAAATTTCGTTCCATTCGGTTCCACCGTGTTCGAATTAATAGGGGGAATCAATTTTGACATAAAGATGGCCTCCATCCGCAAACTATTAGGTGAATGGTCTATTAGATTGGTCAAAGGATGCTCCCTCCATAAAGGTATGTAATTGCAAAATTTGGTAGAGATCGGATGATTAGGTTAATCGTAATTTGATTTAAGCTTTGAACATTCGTGTGGCCGCCATTACGTTTCAGTCAAGATGGCGGCGATATAAAACATGACACTGAGGTGCCCTTTGCTAGTACTACCTCTGTACCAAATTTCGTTCCATTCAGTTCCACCGTGTTCGAATTAATAGGGGGAATCAATTTTGACATAAAGATGGCCTCCATCCGCAATCTATTAGGTGAATGACCTATTAGATTGGTCAAAGGATACTCCCTCCATAAGGGTATGTAGTTGCAAAATTTGGTAGAGATCGGATGATTAGGTTAATCGTAATTTGATTTAAGCTTTGAACATTCGTGTGGCCGCCATTACGTTTCAGTCTAGATGGCGGCGATATAAAACATGACACTGAGGTGCCTTTTGTTAGTACTACCTCTGGACCAAATTTCGTTCCATTCGGTTGCACCGTGTTCGAATTAATAGGGGGAATCGATTTTCACACAAAGGTGGTCGCCATCCGCAAACTATTACGCTGATGACCTATTGGTTTGGTCAAAGGATGCTCCCCCCAAAAAGGTATGTTGTTGCAAAATTTGGTAGAGATCGGATGATTAGGTTAATCGTAATTTGATTTAAGCTTTGAACATTTGTGTGGCCGCCATTACGTTTCCGTCAAGATGGCGGCGATATAAAACATGACACTGAGGTGCCTTTTGTTAGTACTACCTCTGTACCAAATTTCGTTCCATTCGGTTGCACCGTGTTCGAATTAATAGGGGGAATCGATTTTCACACAAAGATGGCCGCCATCCGCAATCTATTACGCTGATGACCTATTGGTTTGGTCAAAGGATGCTCCCCCCATAAAGGTATGTCGTTGCAAAATTTGGTAGAGATCGGATGATTAGGTTAGTCGTAATTTGATTTAAGCTTTGAACATTTGTGTGGCCGCCATTACGTTTCCGTCAAGATGGCGGCGATATAAAACATGACACTGAGGTGTCCTTTGTTAGTGCTACCTTTGTACCAAATTTCGTTCAATTCGCATTCACCGTGTTCGAATTGATAGGGGGGGACAGACATTCAGAGTACACACACTCACACACACACACAGACACACAGACACACACACACACAGACTCACACACACACATACACACACACAGACACACTTTTTTCGCCCTGTGTTGATCTCATAAGTCTACTTTCATTTTTTTGCAAAAATCGAAAGTAGGCTAAAAATGGAAGAAAATGTCCTCACTCACTCACTCACTCATCATCGCCCAGCCAAAATTATTGAAGTTAGAAACATGAGATTTTGGGGATATGTTCGTTGTTCGTTGTATGTCAAAACCGTACACTAAGAGAGGATTTTCGGATATTCAGGTTCTAAAGGGGTCTTGAGGGGGCTAAACCTGCATTTTATTGAATAACAATATCTCACGAGTGGTTTCATTTGAGGATGTGATACTCGGCATATACACTAATCATTAAAAATAAGCAGACATGTGTGTAAGGGTTTTTCGATGTGGTGTCTATTATAAGATGAAAGGGGTGAAAAGTGGGGGTAGAAGGATTCCTATCGGAGCGTGTATCTCTTAAACGACATAGGCGAGAAGTTTGAAACTCAGCGGGAAAAAATCAGCTTAAAAATAAGTAAATCAGTGTTCGACCGTTTTTTCATAAATTCAATTTAAGGGGCCAATGGGGTGGGATGAAATTCGTGGGAAAAAAGGAGAGAAAGTGTCCTAACTACTGACTAACTCACTTACTCATCAAACTCAGGGGAAAAAGACAGCTTAAAATTAAGTTAATAGGTGTTCGAGCGTTTCTTCATAAATCCAATTTAAGGGGCCCATGGGGAGGGGTAAATTTGTGGTAAAAATAATTGAAAGAAAATGACCTGACTGACTCACTCACTCATCATCGCCCAGCAAAAACTATTGAAGTTGGAAACATTAAATTTTGGGAATATGTTCGCTGTATGCCGAAAACGTAAACTAAGGAAGGATTTTCGTTTATTCGGGTTCTGAAGAGGTGTTAAGGGGGTAAACGTGCATTTCATTGAATAACGATATCTCATGAGTTGTTTCTTTGGGGATGTGATATTCGGCATATGAACTAATCATTAAAAACAAGTAGTTCCGTGAAGAACTATACAGCCTATTTTCATATATCCTACATATGTTAATTGCCACTATCAACATACACAATTTCTGTTTGATTGCTCTAATAGATTCGTAGATATTAAGAGCCGACTAAATATTTCGGATGGTCGCCATGTTGGATTTTATATATGTAGGTCCTAGAGTTATGTTATTGTGAACGTGTAGTATTCAAACTTCAATCGCATAATTAGGACACAAAGTTTCACTGCACGCGGATGGTTAAATTGCGAGAAACGTCCATGAGAATATTTATAATTCGCGTCACCGCCATGTTGGATTTGTGATCACCAGGTTATTTAAAGTCCTATAGGTGAACTTAAGTTCATAGTCCCTATGAACATTAAAAAATGCAGTTTGATTGCTAAAATAGATTCGTAGATATTCAGTATCGTCTAAATATTTCGGATGGTCGCCATGTTGGATTGTTAAATGTATAGGCCATAGAGTCATGTACCATTAAAGCAAAATTATTGCGTAGGTTCATTATTCAAACTTTCACTTAAATCGCATGACTACATCACAAGAAATAAAAACTTAATTTTAAAATTCGCACTGCCGCCATCTTGAGGTTATGTAAACAATTGAACTAAATTAGATACCAGTGGATTACAATGCGTAAAAATATTTCCTGTACCAGGTTTCAGTGCGCTTGGAACATTAAATCGCGAGAAAGGTCTATTTAAAATTTTCCAATTCGCTTGGCCGCCATGTTCGTTTTGTAGTTAACCGGTTTTTGAAAGTCTTATAGGTGGACTTCCAGTCGTGCCCTTTATCTCCGTACAAAACTTTAGGGAGATACCGCTAATAGTTTCAGAGATATAGAATGCCGGTGAAATATTTCGCACATCCGCCATCTTGTGATTATGTAAACAATTGAACGAAGTTAGATGTCGGTGCATTACAATGTATATAAATATATACTGTACCAAGTTTCATTGCGTTTGGTTGGTCAAATCGCGAGAAACGTCTATTTAAAAGTCGCAAATTCGCTTGGCCGCCATGTTGGTTTTGTAGTTACCAGGTTTTCAAAAGTCACATAAGTGAACTTATAGTAGTTCCCTCTATCACCATAGAAAATGTCAGGGTAATATCGGTAATAGTTCCGGAGATATTGAATGCTGGTGAAATATTTCGCACAGCCGCCATGTTGGATTGGTGAGTCGTAACAAAATTTGAAGGGCACGGTCGAGGTCGCCGGGAATAGTGCTAGAACTTTCCGAGTTTCATTGAAATCGCTCCTGCCGTTTAGATTTTATTAGGGGGGGGGGACACACACGAATCACACACACACACACACGCACACACACACGGACAAAAGGTGATCTCATAAGCCTATTTTTTCAAAATTGAAAATAGGCTAATAAGCAGACATATGTCTAAGGGTTTATCGATGTGGTGTATATTATGAGGTGAAAGGGGTGAAAATTGGGTGTTGAAGGATTCTTAACGGAGCGTTTATCTCTTAAACAACATAGGCGAGAAGTTTGAAATTCAGCACAAAAAAAACAGCTTAAAATATAAGTAAATAGGTGTTCGACCGTTTTTTCATAAACCCAATTATATGGCCCTTGGAGAGGGGTGAAATTCTGGGGGAAAAAACAGGAAAGAAAGTGTTCTAACTGATTAACTCACTCACATATCACACGCAGGGGGGAAGAACATCTTAAACATAAGTAAAAAGGTGTTCGACCGGTTTTCTTATCATAAATCCAATTTAAGGGGTTCATGAGAGGGGTGAAATTGTTGTTTGAGTCTTCAGTCTTTTGACTGGTTTGATGCAGCCCTCCATGCCTCCCTGTCCTGAGCTAATCGTTTCATCTCTACATAGCTACCACACCCTACATCCGAGGCAATCTGTTTAACATATTCTAACCTTGGTCTACCCCTACAGTTCTTGTCCTCGACCCTTCCTTCCATAACTAAGCTTGCTATTCCTGGGTGTCTTAGTATGTGTCCTACCAACCTATCTCTTCTCTTCATTAGCAGTCGCCAGAAATATCTCTCCTCTCCCACTCGTCTTAATACCTCTTTGTTTGTAACCCTATCTACCCATCTGATCTTCATCATTCTCCTGTAACACCACATTTCAAATGCTTCAATTCTCCTCTTTTCTGCTGCACCAATAGTCCAAGTTTCACTTCCATAGAGCGCCACGCTCCAGACAAAGGCTTTCAAAAATGACTTCCTAATACCTAAATCTATATTCGATGTCAGCAGATTCCTTTTTTGTAGAAATGCTTTTCTTGCCTGAGCCAACCTACTTTTTATATCCTCTTTGCTTCGTCCATCACTGGTTATTATGCTTCCTAAGTAACAGAAATCTCCTACTTCATTCAGCTTTTCACCTGCCAATTTGATCTCCATAGAGGTTTCTGATTTATTTCGGCTGCATTCCAGTATTTTTGTTTTACATTTATTAATTTTCATCATGAATTCTTTCCGTAAGACGGAGTCCATACCATTCAAAAACTCATTCAAATCCTCAGGCTTGTCGGCCAAGATGACTATGTCATCAGCAAATCTCAGAGTTGAAATTATTTCTCCTTGAATCTTCACTCCCACTTTAAATTTTTCTCTAATTTCCTTCATTGCTTGTTCAATGTAAAGATTGAAAAGTATGGGTGATAAGTTGCAGCCTTGCCTTACACCTTTCTGAATACCAGCGTCTCTCTCATGTCCTTCAACTCGAATGACTGCTGTCTGGTTTCTGTATAGATTGTATATCACCCTCCTGTCCCTGTACTTTATTCCAATAGATTTCAAAATGTCAAACAATTTAGTCCAATCAACGTTATCAAAAGCCTTTTCTAAGTCTACAAAAGCCATGAACGTTCTCTTATCTTTCCTTATTCTACCTTCCAAAATCAGCCTAAGACTTAGTACAGCTTCCCTTGTTCCTACATTTCTCCTGAAACCAAACTGGTCTTCACCCAACTCCGTTTCTATCTGGCTCTCAATCCTCTTGTAAATTATTCTAGACAGGATCTTTGAAGCATGAGTAATCAAGCTGATTGTACGGTAATCTTCACATTTGTCAGCTCCCACTTTCTTTGGTATAGGGATGATTACATTCTTCATGAAATCAGGGGGTACCTCACCTGTCTCATAAATCCTACACACCAAGTGAAATAACCTGATCAGACCTTCCTCTCCTATGCAGCGTAGCAACTCAATCGGTATATCATCTATGCCTGGTGCTTTGTTCCTGCTTAAGTCTTCCAAAGCTCTATCAAATTCTGATCTCAATATTAAATCTCCTTTCGCATCCTCATCAATTTCCTCCTCCCTTTCCATTACATGATTCTCAATCTCCTTTCCCTTATACAAACTCTCTATGTAAGCTTTCCATCTCTCAACCTTTTCTTCCCTATCTGTTAGAGGCTTTCCATTTGTGTCCTTAATATTACAGCACTTAGTCTTCTTTTCCCCAAAAGTATTCTTAATCCTTCGATAAGCTGTGTCTACTTTTCCTAATTTCAGACAATTTTCTATACCAGCACATTTCTCTTTCAACCATTCTTCTTTCGCTTCCTTGCACTTCTTGTTAACCTCATTTCTCAGAAGTCTGTATTCTGCTTTCCCCTTTTCATCTCTTACATTCTTGTGCTTCCGCCTTTCATCCATCAATTCGAGTATATCCTGAGTGATCCACGGTTTTCTACCTATTCTCTCTTTCCTACCAATGTTTTCTTCTGCGGATTTTGTTATTTCATTCCTCAAAAGTGCCCATTCGTCTGCAATTGAAGTTTGTTTAGGGTTTTTCATTAGTCCTTCCTTTATACTCTTCTTGAATCTTTCGTTTACATCCTTCTCTTTCAGTCTGTCTATTGCCCACCTTTTTGGCTTTTGACTTTTCTTCAGTTTCTTCAACTTTAATCGGCATTTCATTACAACCAGATTGTGGTCAGAGTTTATGTCAGCACCAGGATATGTTTTACAATCCAAAATCTGGTTTCGAAACCTCTGCTTGACCATAATGAAGTCGATTTGGTAACGCCCTGTATCTCCTGGTCTCATCCATGTGTATATTCTTCTATTGTGGTTATTGAATAAGGTGTTAGCTATGACCAACTCATGCTCAGTGCAGAATTCTACCAGCCTGCTTCCTCGATCATTCCTTTCACCTAATCCGAAATCTCCTACTATCTTCCCTTCTCTCCCTTTTCCTACCACAGCATTCCAATCTCCCATTACTATAACATTTTCATCACCCTTGATATACCTCAGAATTTCGTCTATTTCATCGTAGACCTTTTCAACATCCTCATCATCAGCTTGACTGGTAGGCATATAGACTTGTACCACTGTGGTGCAGGTAGGTTTAGTATTTATTTTTGCTACAATAATCCGTTCACTATATTGCTCATAATATTCCACCCGCTGTCCAAGTTTCCTACTCAATATGAGGCCAACCCCTGCTTGGCCATTGTTTGATTTAGTGCTAATGACCCTATAGTCTCCTGACCAATAGTCCTGTTCTTCCTGCCAGCGCATTTCACTAATCCCAACCAAATCCAACCTCAACCTATCCATTTCCCTTTCTAAGTTTTCTAACCTTCCATTTCCTAGCAGACTTCTAACATTCCACGCTCCGATCCGTAGAATGTGAAATTATGAAAAATAAATGAACGAAAATGTCCTGACACCCTCACTCACTCACTCATTATCGCCCAGCCAAAATTATTGAAGTTAGAAACATGACATTTTGGGGTTATGTTCGTTGTATGTCGAGAACGTTCACTATGGAAGGATTTTTGGATATTCAGGTTCTAAAGGGGTGTTAAGGGGGCGGACTGCATTTAATTGAATAACAATATCTCCTGATTGGTTTCCTTGGAAGATGTGATACTCGGCATATAAACTCATCATTAAGAATAAGAAGACACATGTCTGAGGGTTTTTCGATGTAGTGTATATTATGAGGTATATGTGTGAAAAGTGGGGGTTGAAGGAATCCTAACGGAGCAAGTATCTCTTAAAAGACAGAGGCATACAGTACGAAACTCAGGGGGAAAATCAGCTTGAAAAATAAGTAAATAGGTGGTCGACCGTTGTTTCATAAATCCAATTTAAGAGGCCCATGGGGAGGGGTGAAATTCTGTGGAAGGAAGTCCACTAAGGAAGGATTTTTGGATATTCACTCATCCCCCAGCCAAACCTGTTGCAGTTAGAAACTTAAGAAAATTGGGGGGGGGGGGGGGGGTTATGTTCGTTGTATGTCGAAAACGTCCACTAAGGATGGATTTTTGGATATTCATGTTCTGAAGGGGTGTTAATGGGGTAAAACTTGCATTTCATTGATGAACAATATCTCACGAGTTGTTTCATTTGGGGATGTGATATTAGGCATAAAAATTAATCAATAAAATAAGCAAACATATGTCTAAGGGTTTATCGATATGGTGTATACTATGAGGCGAAAGGGGTAAAAATTGGGGGCTAAGGATTATTAACGGAGCATGTATATTGAAATGACATAAGCGAGAAGTTTGAAATTCAGCGGAAAAATCAGCTTAATAAATAAGTAAATATGTGTTTAAATGTTTTTTTTTCATAAATCCTATTTAAGGGGTTCATGGGGAGGGGTGAAATTCTCAAAAATAAATGAAAGAAAATGTCCTGATTGACTCGCTCACTCATCATCGCCCAGCCAAAATTATTGAAGTTAGAAACATGAATTTTTTTGGATATGTTCGTTGTATGTCGAAAATGTCCACAAAGGAAAGATTTTTGGATATACAGGTTCTAAAGGGGTGTTAAGGGTGTAAACGTGCATTTCATTGAATAACATCTCACGAGGGGATTCATTTGGGGATGTGACACTTGGCATATAAACTAATCATTAAAAATAAGCTGACACATGTCTAATGGTTTTTCAATGTGGTGTATATTTTGAGTGAAAGGGGTGAAAAGTGGGGGTTGAAGGATTCCTATCGGAGCGTGCATCTCTTAATCGACATAGGCGAGGAGTTTGAAACTCAGAGGAAAACAATCAGCTTAATAATTAATAAATAAATAATTAAATAAATAGGTGTTCGACCGTCTTTTCATAGATCCAAGTTAAGGGGCCCTTGGGGAGGGGTGAAATTCTGGAAGAAAAACGTCCACTAAGGAAGGATTTTTGTATATTCACTCTCATCGACCAACCAAATCTATTAAAGTTAGAAGAATGATATTTTGGGGATATGTTTGTTGTGTGTCGAAAGCGTCTAATAAGGAGGGAATTTTGGGTATTCAGGTTCTAAAGGGGTGTGAACGGGGTTAAACCTGCATTTCATTGAATAACAATATGACAAGACTATGACGCGAGCGAAGCCGCGGGTACCTGCTAGTATATATATAACAAGAAGTTCCGTGACGAACTAAAGAGCCTACTTTTCTTAAAATTTAAGATACAGCCAATGATTAATCTATATGGATCTATCTAGAATAATGACGAAATTAAGTTGGTAATATCTCAATTTCTAATTAGTTCGAAATACTGTATACCTGGCATAATGTAGCATAATAGAGAACTACAGTTGACAGACCTGGTGACTGAATATATTCTTAGTTCCATCTCTTAAGGTACACAATACAAAATTTGGTTGAAGTCCAATGGATAGCATGGACGTGACATGCAGTTAAACATTGGATCTAACAGCGCGCGTAAAATCATGTTGGCAACAATGACATACATGTATTGGACAGAAATAATCTGAACTAATATGATCTATTGTTGTGTCAATTTTGAATAAAATCCATTAGTTAGTACAGAATTTACAGGCATTTTAAAATTGGATCTATTAGCAGGCTTAGAATCATGTTGGCAGCACTGGCGTAGGCCTATATTAGTTACTCCAAATTAATCTAGAATGCCAGGTACTATACGTGTGCAAAGTTTCGAGCTATTGGCTTGCATACTTTCTGATATATTGATATTAGGGTAACAAAAATAGAGACAGTATTTATTAATAGTTGGCAGCCCTGGTTACTGTTAAGAATCGGCATAGTCATATCTGTTACGGTACACATAGCACACACGAAATTTGGTTGAAATCCAAATGATAGTATAGAAGTTGCATGTATTTACAATTGGTCTTATCAGCAGGCTTAGAATCATGTTGGTAGTACTGAGGTCCACTAGTTACTCCATATTAATCTAGAATGTCAGGTATTATACGTGTGCATAGTTTAAAGCTGTCAGCTTGCATACTTTCTGATATATGGGTATTTGGATAAAAACAATTGAGAGCATTTATTAACAGTTGGTAGCCCTGGTAGCTCTTAAGAATACGCTCAGTCATATCTGTTTATATACACATAGCACATACGAAATTTGGTTGAAATCCAATTGATAGTATAGAAGTTATAAGCATTTAAAATTTCGACCTATCAGCAGGCTTAAAATCATTTTGGCAACCCTGCCATGTATGGTCTCCTGGATATTAAACCGCAATATTATTATCTATACGTGTGCCAATTTTGAAATAGCTCCCATTTATACCTTCCAAGATATCGAACATGGAGCTCAAATTTCAATTGCGATTTTTCAGCAGTTGGTAGCACTGACATAATTTTCAAATATGGTCGTGAGATATTCAGGTATAGATTTTTACTCCTACCAAATTTTGTTTCGATTTCTGCAGCCGTTTAGGAGTTGATAGGGGGGGGGGGACACACAGCCAGCCAGCCAGTCAGACAGACAGACAGACAGAGGGACAGACAGACAGACAGACAGACACACATTTGCCCGATCTCTTAAGTCTACTTTTTCCTCATTTTTGCAAAATGTGAAAAGTAGGCTAAAAATCAATATTACGTGATAGTTTGTGTGTGTGTGTGTGTGTGTATGTCTCCTATGCGTTCATATACTACACATCCGATTGATCTGAAACTTGGGTGAGATGTTGAGTACACTCCAAGGAAGGTTTCTGGGTTAGTAAATCCATTTTACATTAGGTAGCGCAGGAGTAGATTCAACAAATGAGCGACGACGCGCGAAGCGTTTCAACAAAGTCCGTTATGCGTTCATATACCATTCATCCAATTGCGATAAAACTAGGGTGAGATGTTGAGTACGCTCCAAGGAAGGTTTCTGGCTTAGTAAATCCATTTTACATGAGATAGCGCACGAGTCGATTCAACAAATGAGCGACGACTTGCGAAGCGTTTCAACATAGTCCCGTATGCGTTCATATACCATTCGTCCGATATCAATGAAACTTGGGTGTGATGTTCTGTGCACTCCAGGGAAAGTTACTGGATTAGTAAATCCAATTAACAATTAGTAGAGCACGAGTATATTCAACAAATGAAGCGTTTCAACCAAGTCCCGTATGCTTTCATATAATCTTCGGCCGATATCGATGAAACTTAGGTGAGATGTTGTGTGCACCCCAGGGAAGGTTTCTGGCTTAGTAAATACTTTTTACAATATTTAGTGCACGAGTAAATTCAACAAATGAGCTACGACGCGCGAAGCGTTTCAACAAAGTCCCGTATGCCTTCATATACCATTAGTTCGAAAGCGAAGTAACTTGGGTGATATGTTGTGTACATTCCAAGAAAGGTGTCTGGCTTAGTGAATCAATTTTACAAGAGGTAGCGCACGAGTAGGTTCAACAAATGAGCAACGACGCGCAAAGCGATTCAACGAAGTCCCGTATAATGTCATATACCATTCGTCCGATAGCGATGAAACTTGGTTGAGATGCTGTGTACCCATATGTGAAGTTTTCTAACTTAGTAAATACATTTCACAGTGGGTAGCGCACGAGTAGATTAAGAAATGAGCGATGGCATGCGAATCGTTTTAACAAAGCCCCGTATGCGTTCATATACCATTCATCCGATTGCAATGAGACTTTGGTGAATTGTTGTGTACACTCCAGGAATGCTTTGTGGCTTAGTAAATCCATTTTACAGTAGGTAGTACACGAGTAGATTTAACAAATGAACGATGGCACGTGAATTATTTTAACAAAGTTCCGTATGCGTTCATTTACCATTCATCCGATTGCGATGAAACTTTGGTGAATCGTTGATTACATTTCAAGGAAGGTTTCAGGCTTAGTAAATCCATTTTACAGTAGGTAGCATACGAGTAGATTTAACAAATGAGCGATGGCACGCGAATTATTTTAACAAAGTCCCGTATGCGTTCATATACCATTCATCCGATTGCGATGAAACTTTGGTGAATCGTTGATTACATTTCAAGGAAGGTTTCAGGCTTATTAAATCCATTTTACAATAGGTAGCCCAAGAGTATACTTAACACATAAGCGATGGCACGCGAATTGTTTTAACAAAGTCCCGTATGCGTTCATATACCATTCATCCGATTGCGATGAAACTTTGGTGAATCGTTGAGTACATTTCAGGGAATGTTTCTGACTTAGTAAATCCATTTTACAATGGGTAGTTCACGAGTAGATTCAACAAATGAGGCATGGTGGGTGAATAGTTTAAACAAAATCTCGTATGCATTCATATGCCATTCATCCAATTGCGATGAAACATTGGTGAGTTGTTGTGCACGCTCCCACGAATGTTTCTAAATTAGTAAATTGATTTTACGATAGTTTAGAGGCAGTTAACGGGAATTGAAAAAATAGTGAATCCAAAAGCACTTCAAGAAACAAAATTACAACGCCATTACTTTTCTTTGATTGGCATTGCAACGCACGCCGGGTATAGCTTGTTACTCTATACAATTTATCTCCTGTCTCCTATCATTTAAATCCTTTTCATTGAAGTGATAAAAATTCTCTACTCATATTAGAACTACAAATTAAAAATTAGAATACGCATAAATATAACTATAAACCTTTCTTTAAATTCTAAATATTATTTATATACAACACAAATATTAACGCTATAGTTCAGCAACTACTCAATTTAAAAATAGAATATATATAACGGGACAACTGCCTTCTTTACAGACAATATAGACATAAATTGTCTTCCTATATCTTCACTACTTTTCAACGGACTTAAGAAAATTATTATTCACCATACTATGTCTTATTCGTGAAACTGTTACAATTCGGGATTCTATAATCCATACAATTAGGTTTCTGGCTTTGTAAATACTTTTTACAATATTTAGTGCACGAGTAAATTCAACAAATGAGTTACGACGCGCGAAGCGTTTCAACAAAGTCCCGTATGCCTTCATATACCATTAGTTCGATAGCGAAGTAACTTGGGTGATATGTTGTGCCAGTTCTGTAGTAGTATTCATTATCATCCATAAAACAAATAAATCCACCGGGCGAAGCCGGGCCCTACTCTTTCTAACTTATAGCTGCTTATAGTTCATAGACCTACTACAAATGGTTTGTCATAAAATACTTAATAAAAATATAATCTCCCAATTCGTTGAATAATTACCGTAAATTCAATATCTGATTAAGAAACATTTAAATAGAGGTCGGTTTACTCTCAGTTTCAACAAAGATCCATTGATCCTATAATTTCTTTCAGATTCAACTTCATTTAGGATCTGCTGTCCTAATGCTTTCAAGGAGTTTCAACTCTATGGGACTATTGCAATAACTTCCAATATTAATAAACACCAACAATACTGCTTCTTCATAAAACATCTTATTTCAACATCAAAATATGCGCAAGTCTGTCACTACAGACATTCCTTCAACAATTGACCAATGGCTTCACAATGCTCATTGTCATACAACAAATTCTGCTTCGGGAATAAATATATCTCTCTCTTAGAGATGTTTCGCAGTTTCTTCCAAAAACATATTACAGTATTCTGAACTAACTTCTCGTTAACAAATTCTTTTCGTAGTCTCAACATCCTTAATAAAAATATGTAATAAAAATACTGGTTCTATCGATGAATTAATTTAACAGGTAATACGATAAAATACTAGTCTTCTAACAACAATATTATTTCTTTTGTATATCACTCACATTTCCATAAAGCTTCCTATTAGCTGTGATATTTCCTTTAAATTCTTTCTTCAAAATCTTATTACTTCAAAATACGCTGTAATTCGTATTTACTAACTTCACATTATATTCTTTTACAAATTCTTTCTTTAATATATTTCTCATAAACTTTTATACTTTATGTTTGTTAGTCACCACATATTTATAACCAAATCTGTCTTTAAGTTATCAGATCGTTACTTAACATGGATCTCTACGTAAGATCTTTAAGAATCGCATTCTCTAAAGTATACCTCTGTATAACATTCTTGGAATAAATTTCCATTATTATCATTGTTATCAAAGAACGATATCTTACAATTCAAAAACTGACAAAATGTGATCTAAACACATTTAAACTTGACCATAAAAATATTCTGAACTAAACTGTAAAATCTTCAAATTTCGAAAGTCGCAAATATCCAAAAATTCCAAATGAAAAATTCTAAATTGTCTAAATTGACGAAAATCGTGAATAAACATCCGCATGACGTAGTTATGAAAATATAACATTAAAAACTATAACAATATTATGTAAACGTAGAAAATGGCATTAATAAATATTTGTCGGATATTCTCAAAAGTTTCTACAATACTCTACAAGATGGGATATATCGTTGGTCATTAGACTACCTTGTGTTGCGTTATAGATGACTAGAAGTGGGCTTTCTTCGCTATCCTTCAGAAGCGGATTATTTCTAATAGCGCGAGACTGCATGATGTCGTGTGGGCTTCTACGGTCTCCTACAGAAGTCTCCATGCGGTCAGGTACGGGATTCGAACTCCATCATCTTCGTGTGGTCGTCCTTTCTGCTGGTGAATCTTCTTGTGTGAGATGGGATACCCTTTCTCGCTTGATGGCACTGGGATCAACCCTAGCTGCCCTCGTTCGTGAATTCTTCGGTCTTCTTTCGCCAAAGTTCTGATATATGTATTCGTCATTTTAGTTGGTGAAATGACATTGTAGATGTAGAATATTTTACATGGGAGAGATGAGATGTTAATCTCCCCCACGAGATTGATGTTATGTCATTTCGAATACTCTCGCTGTCGTCATAGTTCTGTTCCCATTAACATGTTATTTCGTCATTTTAACTCCTGTAGATTCAGTCGTATATTCCTCCCTCAACTTCAGTAATTTCGACATGGTTAAAAATATACATTAATGTCAATAAACTTTTAAATATCGTTGTATGTCGACTTGATATATATTTGCACAAACTAAGTGCCTTCGTTCGTTAATATCTTCTTCAGAAATATCGTAATCTTTATCAGTTTTGTTATATTGTTGAGTATTTCGTTGAGACGTCCTTCTCGCATGAAGTTATAAGTATTAAGAGCCTCGATTCTTCTCTCTCACCCCCCTTGTTAATGCTCAAGAAAGCGTCCTTTTCAGAACATGGATCTGATTGGTTGCTTATTAACGATGATAGTAATAATCCTTAATTAAACATATAATTAGCCGCAATGTTAATAAATAGTTCTTATTTATTATTTAATATCTTCCATGATATTACGATGTGTTAAAATCATGCTAGTAATTAGCTATGCTCATTACATTGTTTTCTCTTATCTAAGTAAGGTCGCTTCTCATTGGCAGTGCGACACGCGTATTGCTCGAGTCTTCCCCTACCATGCTCGAGACACTCTTACAGCGTGTGCGAGAATCGGCTCGCTTCGGGAGTCCTCGATTATCTCCGTGCAACAGTTCCTTTCTGCTAAGAACTGTGCAGTCTAGTGCCAAGTCTCCCACGTGACTGCTAATTTTCTAATTGGTCGGCTTGGTTAACTGGCTAACTTGGCGAGGTACAAACCTGTTCTGTGGCTTGTTTCCAGAGTCGCTATATTTTAGCATGGGACAGTTTAGAAAAATTTTGAAGAGATGAATATTTCCAAGCTCATATACATATAAGAGCACAGTAAAAATCTACACAGTTTCACTGATCTGAACCAAAATTTGTATACTTACCCTTTGGAACCCTGCGAGTAACACTGTATGCATGAAATTTTGGACAGACGCCTCCATTCTCTGCATTTAGGCCCTTTGGTACAAATCTACACCGTTTCACCAATCTGAACCATATTTCACATACTTACACTTTGTAACCCGACGAGTAACACTGTCTGCTTGAAATTTCGGACAGACCACTCCATTCCCTACATTTAGGTCCTTTGGCACAATTCTACACCGTTTCACCGATCTCAAGCACATTTTGTACAGTTACCCTTTGGAACCCTGAGGGTGTCACTGTCCACTTAAAATTTCGGACAGACCACTCCATTCCCTGCATTTAGGCCCTTTATCACAAAACTACACCGTTCCTCCTAATTGCACCAAATTTTACATACACTTTGAAACCCTTCTGGTAACACTGTCCACTTGATATTTTGGACAACGCTCTCCATTCCCTACATTTAGAATTACAAACAAACTGAACTTGAAAACCACGTATTAAGGCCCTAGAACCATTCATATCCGTAGTAGTGTAACTGTAAGAGTATTTTAATAAGTCTTTTGTTGACTGGAAATTCTGGCCACATCACGTCGCTCCTACCAGTGTTCTGGTGCAGAATTGCGAAAATAGTTAAATTTTGCGCTGCTTATAAATTGCAGTCATGGGGAGTAATTAGTGCAAAATGATTTTTTAGGCCACTTAAAACAGTTATTATCATGAACTACAGTATTATGCCTCTGTGTAAGTGCAATGGCGTTGGTGCATTACATTGAGGTTAACAGCTGCAATAAGCGTTGGTGTTTTCAAATGTACCTTAATTTATTCTGAAACTTATCGTTGAGTGCTATTTGGCGATAAATGATAGACTACTATTGCTACCTCAGGAGCTTGGGACAGCTGAAGTTTTCAAAAGAGTTCTGATTATTTTCCTACAGCGCTATGCGACAAAAGACGACACTATTGGTCTCTACATTTCTAACAGACAATGAGATATAGGTAAAGCCCTGCGCGGATGCGGATACCCGCGGATAAACCCGCGGATATCCGCAACATTTTCGCCATGCGGATATACTTTGCATGGCTTTGCGGATAGCGGATAAGCCGCGGATAATGTTTGTAGTAAATTTGCGGATAGGTTTTAGAATACAATCCGAACTTGTTGAATATCATAGGAAAAGTTGTGTAATTGTGCGCAGCGGGTAATCGTGCGCATCTATGTTTTTCGAGTTGGTAGTACAACTAGCAACTCAGTTCACTGCTACCCTCAAGCTGTCATCGTACCTATCACATCAGATAGGGAAAGGGACAGTCAGCATGATGCCAGTTGCTATATTTTCTGTAGCCAGCAAATAAGAAGGTAAATTAAATGTAGTTTTAAATGCCAGTGTTTACAGTGGTTTTGAATGTATTTATTTTTCAATATAATACAGTAGATTAGTTTACCGGGATTCAGTGAGTTACCTTTTAAAAACAGAGTGGGGTAATGGTGCGCAGAACATATATGATACAAGTAAATACAACGTGACGTTAATGGCAAAATATTTCGTGTTTGTTCTCCAGATGCCAAGAAATTATACGCGGAAAACGGAGAAAAACTCCTACCCAGCAGAAAATGTGCAGAAAGCTCTACGTGCAATTAGGTATGATGGGAGGAAAATAAGGGAAGTGGGGAGAAGTTTCAACATTCCCCAGTCAATCCTACAAAAGCAGTTGCTGCAAAATTTTCTTGCTCCAACTCGTCTAGTCCGTAAAGCTGTTTTTACCGACGAAATGGAGTCATAATTATCCGAATACCTTTTGACATTGGCAAAATTATTTTACGGCTTAACACCCACCAAGCTTGTCAGACGGTTAGAGTTCAAGTTTGCAGTGGAGAATAAGGTTCCCCATAATTTCCATAAAGTTAAAAGTCTAGCAGGCAAAGATTGGTTGTGTGAGTTCTTGAAGAGATATCCTGCATTAACGTTGAGACAACCTGAAGGAACAAGCCTAAATAGGATTGCCTCCTTTAATGCTGACAAAACGAAGATGTTTTATTCTAATATCCAAAACTGCAGAATTTTAGTATCATTGCATTGTTATGCTATTGTAAAATGCATTGGAATATTCTAATATTAATGCTCAGTGCAAGTTTCAACCAATTCACATTGTATTGGTATGGCTTTGCAACACTCGTCCCATACGCATAATTTCCCTGCAGGGTGGTAATCGTGCGCAAATGCATATTTGCGAGATTCCGAATTATAGTCCACCAAATTTATTTTTGAATTAAATTTGTTTCTGCATATCGAATATAGAGTTACTCAGGCTCCCTTATTCATAACTGCAGTTGTGTTATCCATTATTTCATCATCACAAGACCGATTATTGCTTAAGTGCGCACAATTCCCCCACTCTCCCTTATTAGGGCCCGGATGTTTATGACATATCATATTTCTTGTTATGTTTTTTCATGACAAATGTAAAATGATGATTTAAGCTAATCCCATTCAAATTATGTCATTAAGCACAATTAACACTCCCAACTGAAATGGGTTGTAATTCTGGCTGTGTAACATTCATTTTTGACATAGCACATGTCATTCTCAAATGTCTAAAAGATAAAGTATAAAGCAACACATTGAAAATATCATTGTAATGTCAGTAGATTCGGATAACAAACGTGTGGATAAAAGTCGCTTGGATGCGGATAACAGTCGTGCGGATGCGGATAACAACCGTGCGGGTGCGGGGCGGATGCGGATAACAGCCGTGCGGGTGCGGGGCGGATGCGGATAACAGCCGTGCGGATGCGGATAACAACCGTGCGGGTGCGGGGCGGATGCGGATAACAGCCGTGCGGATGCGGGGCGGATGCGGATAACAACCGTGCGGGTGTGGGGCGGATGCGGATAACAGCCGTGCGGATGCGGGGCGGATGCGGATAACAACCGTGCGGGTGCGGGGCGGATGCGGATAACAACCGTGCGGGTGCGGGGCGGATGCGGATAACAGCCGTGCGGATGCGGGGCGGATGCGGATAACGTTTTGTCTATCCGCGCAGGGCTCTAGATATGGGCCCTAGGCAGTGTCTTTTATTTCGCTTATTTCTCTTTCTAATCATTTTTAGAAATTTGTTTGTAAATTACATGTGTTAGTGCTGTAGTTAATAAATAGCCGTTTCCCTATTCATTATTATCATTATTATCATTACGGGAAAATGACCGAAATGTTACGTCCATTATACTATACTGCTTATCACCCCCACTACAACCACCACCACACTAGTTATATTTAAAAAATATTTCTTTTCTGGTAGTTTAAGTACCAGGTGCCAGTTCTGTAGTAGTATTCATTATCATCCATAAAACAAATAAATCCACCGGGCGAAGCCGGGCACTACTGCTAGTTTAGAAATACAATTAGAAAATTCGTGGATTATCAGGAGAAACACAAGAAGCGTTCAACTGTTTGGGGAAATGAAAGGAGGAAAGGACACAGTGAAAGGATGAGGAATACAATACATACGCTTTTCTTAATTTATGACAGTTACGCAGGTAATCATAATCATCTACTCTGGCCGAGAGCGCTGACGCACAATCTTCAGGAGAGCGTGGGTTCCAATCCCACCTCAGTCGTCCTGAAAATGATATTCGTGGTTTCCTATTTTCCACACCAGGCAAGTGCCGGGACGGTTCTTAACAACAGGTCCACGGTCGACTTTCTTCAAAAATCCTTTCCCTTCCGAGTTGGCGGTTGCCTGGGCGATCGGTCTGTTCCATCCCCAGTTGTATCTGCTGACAAAGAGTGTTCAGCTCCCAGACACCGTCCTTGCGACGCACAGTGGGACTGAAAGGGGAAAAAGATGGTAAAAATTATATGAACGGTATATTAGTAAAGTAAGTGACAAAAACCCATTATTACAACAAAATAACAGATAATTTATTGTACTGACCTAATTAATACTGCAAGTGTTAAAATAATCAGAATCTGAACTGTTACCACTTGACTCTGAGTTAATGTTTGGTGGCAGCAAGGTATCTAAACCGTCTTTATCGAAAGATGTCTTTCTTGTAGTGTGTACGTCCACGTCTTCCTAGTACTCCCGATCTCGTAATTGTCTCTTTTCGGACGTCGAGAATGTTTGAGATGTAGGTCAGCTGCAATCAGGAGCCTATTAAGCACATCGTGATTCGACTTCGCTCGGCACTTTTTTCTTGTGAAACGTTCTCTATACCTTTTGAACACTTTATTGCTGGCTTAAAGAAAGTATTATACAGCAGAGATACGCAAATATTCGCTAACTTTTACTGATGTTATTATAACATGACTATCTTGAGTAGAAGAAAAAGTTAAAATTGTAGCCCGGACGTGCCCGGAACCTTACTGAAACCATAGAAATGTAACTATGAACTATATTACAGTGCATACCTCCAGGTGACGATATCATTGAGGTTACTATTTCTGAGGTGAACACAGAACGGATGGTAACAACTTGAAAACACAGCACTCTCTCCGCTTATCAACTACTCAAAGAGCCTCGTGGGAGTGACGTGGCAGTTCAAACTTCCGCAAGCGAGGAGTACAGTACTTGTTGCATCATTTCCTTATCGACATTATGATATATATTATATTTCCTTATCCAGATACATTGTTAAATAATTTTCATCCAATGTTCAGCTACAAGAACAGCTTTATCATTGGCCTGCAAAACATCTCCTTTTGTGCACGGTGATGGTAAATTCTGGCAAACCAGAAGGTGCTCCTCATCCTGTAGTAGTCCACAATCACAGACCATTTCTCTTTGTGCGTAGCCCACTTCACAAGGTTGGATTTGCATTTCAGTTGAGGGTTTTCCTGATGGGATAGCGAAGGTGAAAACCTGCAGAAGATTCTTCCGTTTGACTCAGGGATGGATTAGGCACTTGTTGATTCCACAGTTCACGCCTTCGTTTTCCTGCCGTATCAACAAGGGGTGCAGTTGTTCTTAAAAAACTCTTCCTTGACCTGAATCGAACGGACTGTATTTGATGACCATAAAGGGGATGACATGAGTCGGTTGATTGCTTCCAACGTTCAACTTCTGCAACTACTCGCCTTCTTACATATGAAACACGTGGTCTCCTACTGTATGGAAACGGAACATTTAACTAAGAAGTCCGGGATTTGATTTTTGGACTTTTCGCCTGCTTTTCCCTGTGCGACGGTAGATGAATGATCCCTCGCAGTGTCCGTGAGTGATGCCGAGCTGGGAGGATAAGGGATAAAAAATGTAGTTAGAAAAATGTGCTATAAAGAAGAAACAGGAAATATTGATTGTCTATGTGTGTGGAGGATGACCTAGTTCTTTCTGTACAGTAGTTACAACGTGAAGGGATAGTCTGATGTATCTTGGTCATTCCAGAGCATCGTAGAAATGCTCACACTTCATTGGTTTCCACAACTGAAATATGGAACGTCTTCCGTCAAATGAATCCACGTGGAAAACTTGATCATTTGGATGTCACGTAAACATATTGTGTGGCTCCTATCTGGAATGACGTGTAGAACAGGCAATGAAGATAAGCCCCACAGTATGATGGAGGCGTTTTCCAGCCGTTAAATTTCATGTTATCTCTAGAGAGGGTATAATTCACACGCGCCTGATTCTATTCATAGTTATCCTATCTGACCGTAGTATATTTCTGCCCAGTGAAGCGAATATAGCTGATATATTCGCGACCTAAAATGTTTTGGGAACTTTCAATCGACTAATCGAAGCAGAAAAATCGATTAATTCCTTCAAATAACGATTAATCGATTGTGCGTCTATAGATCAATTGATTGGTCATGTAATCGATGTACTTCGCTCTTATCACTACGATCTCACACAAGAAAAACAGACAGCGGCTTCGGTGGCGTAGCATGCTGAGCTTCTATGCCCAAGATTACGGGTTCAAACCCGACCGAAGTCGTCCGATTTTATAACAGCGTTAAAATTCCCTCAGTATGCCTTCCTTCGGAGGGGAAGTAGAGCCGGTGGTCCCATGTCATAGATTTATGGCATTTTAAGGAACCTTCCACTGGTTACATTTTTCTGAAGCTAAATTATAGGTTAAATTTGACTAACGCTCTTAGGTTCGAACGCTTGCCACCAGAAGCCGACTGCGGTGGCATCTAGTAACCAAGTCCAGAACTAGTAGTCGTTGATGGTGGAGTTTGGCGGCAAAAGTAGGAACTACATGAAAGACTCAATGTTTGCAGTGCTTACTTGAATTAACAACAGATAACACACACTAATACAGCCATCACATTGAACACCGGTAATCAGACAGATTCTACACACACCCAAAGTACAAGAGGCTCCATGACGATGTTGTCGCTGCCCCTAAGCTGAGGAACCAACCAACCAACCAACCAACCAACCAAGAAAAACATACATTTAATTAAAATATATTGCATCATATGTTTGTTTTTAAAATAACAATAATTTTTTACAAACGTTTGGTGCTTTTCAGTCGGTCAACACGAATGTATGTTGTAATCTATATGACGTTTGGTGAAATGTTAAAATGATGATGGAACTCCGGAAATGTGTCTGTTTGGAGTGATTATAAGGTTGTAAACGGTCAATATTGATAGTACAGGTTACTTATCTGGCTGGATGTCTTCCGCACTGCAGCAGCGAGCAATTTCAACTTCACTCGTGCACTACTAACAGGCGACTGAATTGGAATGTTATCTCGCTGAAACTGGTTCCCGCCCACCTCGCCACGTATTCCTATATGCTGTCTGTATTAAGTGTAAGCGTACTTGTGGCGTGTTGCCAAGCCTAGATATGATGTATGCTATTGGATTCAGGACCAACGCTGACAGCTGTCCCGGAGGTACCAGCTCTGACAAGAAAGGCTCCATGCTGGGCAAATAACGATTAAGTGCCATGCGTCTAGACTACTTTGGAAATAAACAGCAAACAATTTACGCAGCATAATGGACGTTATTAAGGGTCTTCCTATCCTTCCCCTAACATTTCTAACGGAATATTACAGTTGGTTGGTTCCTTAGTTTAGGGGTTGCGACAACGTGGTCATGTAGCCCCGTGTACTTTGGGTGTGTGTAGAATCTGTCTGATAACCGGTGTCAATTGTGATGACTGTATTAGTGTGTGTTATCTGTTTTTAATTCAAGTAAGGACTGCAGACTATAATTTCAAGTAGTTCCTACTTTTGCTGCCAAATGCTACCGTCCACGACACCTATCTGTGAACTTGGCTACTGGATACCATCGCAACCAGCACCTGGCGACGAAAGTTGGAACTTAAGAGCATTAATCAAATCTAACATACAAATTTTGCTTCACACAATTGAAGCTAGTGAAATGTTTTTTTACATGCCATATATCTATGACAATGGCCCGGCGGCTTTACTTCCCCTCCGAAGGAAGGCATACTGAGGGACTTTGAACACTCTTAAAAAGGCCGACGACTGGGTATGAACCCGCGACCTTGGGCACAGAAGCTCAGCATGCTACCAACTACGCCACCGAAGCCACCCGGAATATCTTATATATAAAAGTGAAAGTCTGTATGTATGTATGTATGTATGTATGTATGTGGGTGGATGGGTGGGTGGGTGGGTTGGTTCCGAATAGAAATCTACACCGTTCCACCAATCTCAACCAAATTTTGCATACACATAGTTTAGGACCCAGAAGGAACCGCTGGCTACATGAATTTTCGGTAGTCTTTCTCATTCTTCTGATTTCGGCCCTTTTGCACTCGAGCAGAGGCTAATAAATTCATAAAATATACTCATGAAGGAATGGCAAGGCAGATAGTTTCCATGGCAACATAGCTCAAGTCGAGACACGGCCGACTGGATGCCAGTTGCGCTCTGCACTACCGGTATAGAAAATAAGGAGCTTTACTTGAAATCCCGTTAGTTACACAACTGCTCACACAGCACTGTCAACCGAGTATAGCATAACAAAGACTTGACACTATCTACTAGATATTTGTCAAATACCACTCACTCACTCACCCACTCACACATTCATCACGAAATCTCAGAAACCACCCGATGGATTGGAATGAAATTTCGTATGCAGCTTCCTCAAGGGCCGCAAGCACCCATTAAGAAAGAATTTTTGGATATTCATGTTCTAAAGGGGTATTAAGGGGGTAGACCTGCATTTCATTGAATAGCAATATTTCCCGATTGGTTACATTGGGGGATGTGATACTCGGCATATAAACTCATCATTAAAAATAAGAAGACATATGTCTGAGGGTTTTTCGATTTGGTGTATATTATGAGGTGAAAGGGGTGAAAAGTGGGGGTTGAAAGATTTCTAACGGAGCCTGTATCTCTTAAACGACATAGGCGAGGAGTTTGAAACTCAGCGGGAAAAAATCAGCATAAAAATAAGTAAATAGATGTTTGACCGTTTTTTCATAAATCAAATTTAAGGGGCCCATGGGGTGGGGTGAAATTCTGGTAAAAAACAGGAAAGAAAGTGTCCTAACCGATTGACTCACTCGCTCTTCAAACTCAGGGGGGGGAAAACTGCTTAAAAACAAGTAAATGTGTGTTCGACATTTTTTTGATAAATCAAATTTAAGGGGTTCATCGGGAGGGGTGAAATTCTGAAGAATAAAAAAAATTGAAAAAAAAATGTCCTGACTCACTCACTCACTCATCATCGCCCAGCCAAAAATATTGAAGTTGGAAACATGGCATTTTCAGGATATGTTCGTTGTATGTCAAAACCGTACACTAAGGGAGGATTTTTGAATATTCAGGTTCTAAAGGGGTCTTAAGGGGGTTAAACCTGCATTTCATTGAATAACAATATCTCACGAGGGGTTTCATTTGGGAAATGTGATACTCGTCATATAAACTAATCATTAAAAACAAGTAGTTCCGTGAAGAACTATACGGCCTATTTTCATATATCCTACTTATGTTAATTGCCACTATCAACATACACAATTTCAGTTTGATTGCTGTAATAGATTCGTAGATATTGAGAACCGACTAAATATTTCGGTTGGTCCCCATGTTGGATTTTATATATGTAGGTCCTAGAGTTATGTACTGTTACATGCAGATTATTGTGAACGTGTAGTATTCAAACTTCAATCGCATAATTAGGACACAAGAAAAAACAAGGAGATTTTAAAATTTTTCATAGTTGCCATCTGGAGGTTATGGAAACAATTGAAATAAATTAGATGCCAGTGGATTAACATTCGTATAAAGATTTACTGTACCAAGTTTCACTGTACGCGGATGGTTAAATTGCGAGAAACGTCCATGGGAATATGTATAATTCGCGTCACCGCCATGTTGGATTTGTAATCACCAGGTTATTTAAAGTCCTATAGGTGAACTTAAGTTCATAGTCCCTATGAACATTAAAAAATGCAGTTTGATTGCTAAAATAGATTCGTAGATATTCAGTATCGTCTAAATATTTCGGAGGGTCGCCATGTTGGATTGTTAAATGTATAGGCCATAGAGTCATGTACCATTAAAGGAAAATTATTGCGTAGGTTCATTATTCAAACTTTCACTTCGATCGCATGACTACATCACAATAAATAAAATCTTAATTTTAAAATTTGCACTGCCGCCATCTTGAGGTTATGTAAACAATTGAACTAAATTAGATACCAGTGGATTACAATGTGTATAAATATTTCCTGTGCCAGGTTTCAGTGCGCTTGGAACATTAAATTGCGAGAAAGGTCTATTTAAAATTTTCAAATTCGCTTGGCCGCCATGTTCGTTTTGTAGTTAACCGGTTTTTGAATGTCTTACAGATGGACTTCCAGTAGTGCCCTTTATCTCCGTACAAAACTTTAGGGAGATACCGCTAATAGTTTCAGAGATATAGAATGCCGGTGAAATATTTCGCACATCCGCCATCTTGTGATTATGTAAACAATTGAACGAAGTTAGATGTCGGTGCATTACAATGTATATAAACATATACTGTACCAAGTTTCATTGCGTTTGGTTGGTCAAATCGCGAGAAACGACTATTTAAAAGTCGCAAATTCGCTTGGCCGCCATGTTGGTTTTGTAGTTACCAGGTTTTTAAAAGTCACATAAGTGAACTTATGGTAGTTCCCTCTATCACCATAGAAAATGTCAGGGTAATATCGGTAATAGTTTCGCACAGCCGCCATGTTGGATTGGTGAGTCGTAACAAAATTTGAAGGGCACGGTCGAGGTCGCCGGGAATAGTGCTATGAACTTACCGAGTTTCATTGAAATCGCTCCAGCCGTTTAGATTTTATTAGGGAGACACACACACACACATACACACACACACACACACACGCACACACACACGGACAAAAGGTGATCTCATAAGCCTATTTTTTCAAAATTGAAAATAGGCTAATAAGCAGACATGTGTCTAAGGGTTTTTTCGATGTGGTGTATTATTATGAGGTGAAAGGGGTGAAAAGTGGGGGTTGAAGGATTCCTAAAGAAGCGTGTAGGCCTATCTCTTAAACGACAGGGGGCTTGGTGGCTCAGCGGTCTAGCTGAATGCCTCTCATCAAAGTGGTCCGGGTTCGATTCCCGGTCAATGCATGTGTGATTTTCGATGTGAAATGTCATGTCCTGTGGTTCGGATTCCACGTAAAAAGGAGGTCCTGTGGCTCATGATCTCGAGATTAACGGTCACGTTAAACTACAAGCTTCCTTTTTCTTAAACGACATAGACGAGAAATTTGAAACTCAGCGAAAAAAATCAGCTTAAAAAATACGTAAATCGGTGTTCGACCGTTTTTTCATAAATTAATTTATTAGGCGAATGGGGTGGGGTGAAATTCTCGGGGGAAAAAATGAGAGAAAGTGTCCTGACTGACTAACTCACTCACTCATCAAACTCAGGGGAAAAATACAGCTTAAAAATAAGTTAATAGGTGTTCAAGCGTTTTTTCGTCAATCCAATTTAAGGGGCCCATTGGGAGGGGTGAAATTCTGGTAAAAATAATTGAAAGAAAATGTCCTGTCTGACTCACTCACTCATCACGCCCAGCGAAAACTATTAAAGTTAGAAACATGAAATTTTGGGAATATGTTCGCTGTATGTCGAAAACGTCAACCAAGGAATGATTTTTGTATATTCGGGTGTTAAAGAGGTGTTAAGGGGATAATCGTGCATTTCATTGAATAACGATATCTCATGAGTTGTTTCTTTGGGGATGTGATATTCGGTATATAAACTAATCATTAAAATAATCAGTGTCGCCTCCGTAGCGTAGCGGTCAGCATGGTTAGCTGCCGCCCCGGAGGTCCTGGGTTCGATTCCCGGCTCTGCCACGAAATTTGAAAAGTGGTACGAGTACTGGAACGGGGTCTACTCAGCCTCGGGTGGTCCAAATGAGTAGAGGGGGTTTGATTCCCCCTCAGCCATCCTCGAAGTGGTTTTCCGTGGATTCCCACTTCGTCTTCGGGCAAATGCCGGGATGGTACTGAGACAGTATTTTGCTATTTATTGGAACCCTGATATGACAGCGAGACGTATTTGGAAGTTATTGCTTGACATTATTTTGACTGTAGACTTTGAGCCACAGTTTGCATCGTATGCACTAAGGAGATGGTTAGACTACCCCGCCACGCTCTTGATCACGTGCACAGGACATGCTCACGGACTTGTCATTGCAACTAGTTGAAGGAAATATGAAATGATAATCGATTGTGTTCGATTGTCCACCTCGATACAGGTGTGATGCATCTTGGGTAGACTCCCAGCTGAGTCTTGGATCAGCAGCTTTGAGACGACAGACACTTGAGTAGAGCAACCTATGCAGTGAACATGTTATCGTTCGTATAAGGAAGTTCCGTGTATCACGCGGTTATACGAGTGTTTTCTACACGCAGCGCGATTCGAACGAGTGAGCTTAGCCAACACATGGACTTTGTTAATACAGACTTCGATGAGGAAATCTGCTACTTATTGGTTTGAAATGCAAGAAAGCATTATTATCAACAACATTATGACTGGATATTCTTGTGAGAAACAAACTATTGGAGTAATGATGTGCTAAACATATCGTTCAGGAATGTAATGCAGTAGCAGAGTTGATCATTTGGAATGACATCCTTTTGAACTCTACAATGAAGAGAAAGAAAACGTTGGGAACGATAGTTCTAATCCAGTGACTTTAAAGTAGTCAAGAATGAAGAAACAACTCCATAGAAAGGAAGCTACTTTACTGATAACGTCGAGGGAGCCTTGTGCAAGCAATATGCAGGAACTCCGTTTCGTGGACAGTAGTTTTCGGGTTAGGAGGAAGTTGGTTTGGCGACTTGCAGTTCCAGCCATGAACTTCTCAGGGACGATGGTTCGATTCCTGACAGGAATGTATATTCCTACATTTTCTTCAATTTCAACTAGAACTTCGCCCAAGGTAGCTGGAAAACTTTTCTTCTCTTGTAGACAGTAGAACTTGTCACTTTTAGTTCGATTCTTTTCACCAATATTTTATTAAATTAGTATGAATTTCATTCAAAGGCTAGATCTGGTTCTTCTTTACCATTTCTGTCGGAGAATGTAATTTTTTGTGTAGTTAACTGTAAACGTGATGCTATTTAGAGCATTACTTTGTTGCTTTTATTTTTAAAAATTTGGAAATAAAACCAAGCATTCAATTTTGTTGGGAAGATATTTGCAGCATAATTAGGATCAAGACGACGATATCTTTGTATAAGAATAGCAATTAGGAAAGAGGTGGCCACACACTCGTGCACTTGAACTTTTCCGAAAATATTTGAGTGATACTATTCGTTTGGACTTAAGACATTCTAGTAGAAATTCTTTCTTTTAGAAATGATAGTGCATTCTCATCGTTATTTTCCATGGTTATGGATTTATGGAAATCGTCCGGCGAAAACAATTGTGAATTGATTGCCAAGGCATTTGCAGCCTACTTTCATATATTTTTTTGATAAAAGATTTTTCTTTAAATGTAATATTTTTGTTCATTCAGTTTTTGCTTGTATTATTTCAATTCGTTTTTGGGAAGACTCTTGGATAGATCATCGTTTGATTTAATGGTTTGCGTGTATCTATTGATTCGATAATAGACTCCTTTCCATGATGTAAGTCTCACGTGTTTTCTTCTGAGTAGTTGAGCCATTTTTCGAGATTGGATAGGCGAAACTGAAACGACTATTTTGATAGTGTCTATCTTCAATTTTTCTATCACATATAAGTCATTATGGAAATATATATATATAAATATATTGGAATTGTGAATCAAATTTAACTGTTCACAATATTATAACAGAATTTGTCGTAGACTTTAAAGACGATTATTGTGGAAATGAAAAATACAATTTATCTAACAAATTGTTGCTTCTTGTTTAATGAAGTTAGAAAGGAAGTAATATGTGGCATTTCTATATTCGTTTATGATGGGGCATGATATTTTCAGAGCAATTTCTGAAAGGTTTCAAGTTTAATAACGTTTGGGTTTAATTTTTGACAGCTTTGGAAAGCTGAATTGAGGTATTGCAATTTTGTGCATACGATTTATTGTGTTAGTGCAGCAAATATTTGACATCATTGGATGGTCAATATTAATGCTGGATATTGTTCTTGTAGTCTTTTGAGAAGACGTTAACGTAGTTATTGCGTTTTAGTAAGAGTGAAATTAGCTTTTGAGCTATCACTTTTTTTTTGGATATGATGTTGTAATTATCGTGATTTGGAATCACGAATGTTTTTCTTGTATGCTTGTTTTATGCAAGTTGCCCTACGTTTTATTCTTGCCTAGTAGGATTTGCCGGAGATAAATTGTCTATATCATGATACCCATATTCAAGTAACACAGATACTTCTTAAACAACTTTAACTAATTCATGCAACATAATACATGTGATATTTCAGTAATTTTAGTAAAAATATACTGCATTCTATGAAGCATATAAATAGTTAATGAACTATTTTCACGACTTGTAACACTATTTGATTATCTTAATTGATTGTTGAATACACCGAATTAAGGAAATGATAACCATGAAACATACTTGTAAAATTAAATGAAGATAGGCAGCGTTGAGAACAAAATCCTATTTGAGGATGTAACTTGTATATAAAGTGTAAAATATGTATAAATCTTTAAGGGTATAACATCAGTACATAATGTAACATTGTATTTTTCTTGTTATTTGTTCAGCGGATGATATGAACAATAAGATGGGAGCCTTATTGTAGGCATTTATTTAAAACTACATTTTATCATTTGATTTAAAGAAGCTTTTCTTTAACTTTGTGTCGAATTGACGGACTTTCATCATTAATCAGTCAATAAATTGAATTTAATTTTAAAGAATCTTAGAACGACTAGTGTTTTATATCAGAAAAGGGGAGTGCGTTAGGAGGACCAGTGGGTGGTTTTCTTTGAGTTTGCTTAAACTTAACGCCCGAGATATTTTTATTTTATTTTAGAGTCTCTTGTTCGAGTTCTTTTGAGCTTTGTTTCATCGTAATTTTATACACCACTGGCATCTTCGTACCGCATTCTTTAATATCGACGTATCCTGATCCCTGGTTGATCCTAGTTGGTAGGTTTTTCAGAGGTCATTTGAGCCGGGAACTTCTAGAATCTACGATCCAGCTTTTACCATCGGATTGCAACAGGTAAGACCACGTGGATTACGGGTACAGTACCTACTGTGAGGCCACGGCCACCTCCTTCACTCTTCCTAGCCTATCCTCCCTATCTTCCATCCCTTCCCCTCCCTCATGAGGCTCCTGTTCGCTTTGCAGGTGAGGCCGCCTGGGCGAAGTGCTGATCACACCTCCCCAGTTGTATCCATCCCGACCAAATGTTCCCAGCTCCAGGACACTGCCCATAGAGGCGGTAGTGGTGAGTTCCCTCGCTGAGTCCGTGGGAACCACCAACCTAGAGGGTAAATTGACTAAATAAAAAAAAAATCAGACATATGTCTAAGGGTTTATCGATGTGGTGAATATTATGAGGTGAAAGGGGTGAAAATTGGGGGTTGAGGGATTCTTAACGGAGCGTGTATCTCTTAAACGACATAAGCGATAAGTTTGAAATTCGGCGGAAAAAACAGCTTAAAATATAAGTAAATAGGTGTTCGACCGTTTTTTTATAAATCCAATTTAAGGGGCCCTTGGAGAGGGGTGAAATTCTGGGAAAAAAACAGGAAATAAAGTGTCCTAACTGATTGACACACTTTCTCACTCATCAAACTCAGGGGGAAAACAGCTTTAAATAAGTAAATAGGTGTTTGACTGTTTGTTTCATAAATCCAATTTAAGGGGTTCATGGGGAGGGGTGAAATTATCAAAAATAAATGAAAGCAAATGTCCTGACTAACTCACTCACTCATCATCGCCCAGCCAAAATTATTGAAGTTAGAAACATGAAATTTTGGGGATATGTTCGTTTTATGTCGAAAACGTCCACTAAGGAAAGAGTTTTGGATATTCAGGTTCTAAAGAGGTGTTAAGGGGGTAAACGTGCATTTCATTGAATAACAATATCTCACGAGTGGTTTCATTTGGGGATGTGATACTTGGCATATATACTAATCATTAAAAATAAGCTGACATATGTCTAATGGCTTTTCGATGTGGTGTATATTATGAGGTGAAAAGGATGAAAAGTGGGGGTTGAAAGATTCCTAACGGAGCGTGTATCTCTTAAACGACATAGGCGAGGAGTTTGATTTTCTCCGAGTTTCAATCTGCTTAAACATAAATAAATGAATAAATAATTAAAATAAGTAGGTGTCCGACCGTTTTTTCATAAATCCAATTTAAGTGGCCTATGGCAAGGGTTGAAATTCTGGAAGAAAATCGTCCACTAAGGAAGGATTTTTGGATGTTCACTCTCATCGACCAACCAAAACTATTATAGTTAGAAGAAGGGGATATGTTTGTTGTGTGTCGAAAAAGTCTACTAAGGAGGGAATTTTGGATATTCAGGTTCAAAATTGGTGTTAACGGGGTTAAACCTGCATTTCATTGAATAACAATATGACACGACTATGACGCGAGCGAAGCGAGGCTAATAATGAGATGGTGTGTGTCTGTGTATTACTCAATCACGCAAGAACCACAGGTCCGATTTACATGAATTTTACATGGAAGTAGCTGATTTACCTGGTTAACATATAGGCTACTTTTGATTTCAATACTTTGCACTATTTAAAGATGACGACCATTTTAGTGACGTCACTACACTCTTTGATTTCAAACTTTCATATTTCCATTTCAAATAAAAAGTGAACGCTAAGAAATAGCAAACTTTTGATAGCATATACGAGGTTTAAAATTACATTTTCTATCCGAAAAGTATCTCCAACGGTTAGCGAGTAAAACCTAAATTTGTGCTATAAAACACGGTCAACGCCGAACGGTGTAGTTGGACAAAATGTTTCATCCTTAATCTCCCTCTGCGCAGTACCTCGCCTATCCCCTGTTTTGACTGTCACCTTCACATTTTAATTTATTTATGACGCGTAGCGAAGCACGGGTACTTCAGCTAGTTACATATAAATATAAAACGTATAATTTCAGCTACCGTGACGTAGATCTTTTCAGTTGGAGTCATTGAGGTGACCTACTCTCCAATATTGATGTTCTGTTTAATAGTGCCATCTGGCAGTTAAAACCAGATCACTACAGGGCGACCTGTGGCCACTCTTCAAAAATATGAATTCTTTGGCCGGAAATCGAACCTGAGATCTTGGGATATAGAGGCTACCATTTGGTCATCAGACCCGGGTACTTGGGTGTGTTTTAAAAACCAAGATTGTTTGATGGTCAGATAACCTGTTGGTTGGTTGGTTCCCCAGTTTAGGGACTGCGACAACGCGGTCATGTAGCCCCGTGTACTTTGGGTGTGTGTAGAATTTGTCTGATAACCGGTGTAAATTGTGATGTCTGCATTAGTGTGTGTTATCTGCAATTCAGGTAGAAGGACTGCAGACGATTAATTTGATAAAGTAGTTCCTACTTTTGCCACCAAATGTTTCCATCCACGACACCTAGCAGCGGACATGGTTACTGAATGCCATCGCAGTCACCACCTGGTGGCGAACGTTGGAAATAATAGAGCAAACTAATAATTTAGCTTCACACAGGTGTAATTAGTGAAAGGTTCTTTATCAGGCCATAAATCTATGACATGGGACCGCCGGCTTTACTTCCCCTCCAAAGGAAGGAACTTTGAAGGGGCGTGTTAGTGAAATGGTCAAGCTGCTTGCCTCTCACCAAAGCGAACCGGGTTCGATTTCCGGCCAATGCATGTGAGATTTTTGAAATGAAATATCACATCCTGTGGTTCAGACACTATGTAAAATGGAGCACCCGTGGCTCATGGTCGAGAGATTAACGGTCATGTAAATCTACAAACTTCCTTTCTTAAATAGTATATGTAACTGTCATTATTAGAAACCATGTCGTGGTGTAGCGGCAAGCGTACTTGGCTGACGCCCCGGAGGTCCAAGTTTTATTCCCGGCTCTGCCAAGGAATTCAATTCTGCTCAGAGTGCTTAAGCGGGGTACACTCAGCCTCATGAGGCAAATCTGAGAAGAAGTGGGTTCGATTCTCATCTCAGCCATCCAGTAATTGGATTTCTATGATTTCCCATTTGTACTTCGGGAAAAAATGCTGGGATGCTTGCTATCGTGAGGCTACGGCTGCCTCCTTCCCAATATAGTGTGAATTACAAAGAAACACACTAAAACGGCCATTACAATACCTCATGTTATCAGACAAATTCTACACACACACGGGGCTAAATGACAACGATGTCAAAGTCCCTCAAATGAAACAACAACTGTAATTGCTAGGGTCAGGAATGGGATCGGCACACCTGGACTTGAAATAATGTTCTATCCTGGCATTTTTCTGAAGGGTAGATGATGATAATTGTTGTTTTAAGGGGCCTATCATCTAGGTTATCGGCCCCTAATGGTCTGGATGATCATGAAAAATGATAAAGCTCCTATAACTAAATCTAAGAACAAACTTACAACTGAAACTACTGACTTACACTCTAGATAGAAGGTTGGTTGGTTCTTAAGTTTAGGGGCTGCGACAACGCGGTCATGTAGCCCCGTGTACAAGGAAAAAAAAGAAAAGAAGTGTAAGGGAAACAAAAGAAAGGGGGAAATAAATGCCCTCAACTCCCAAACATTGGGGAACCTAGAAAGAAGTAGAGCCAGGAAAGGCAGATAGTGAAGGGAAAGAGGAGAGGGCCCGCCCCAAAGGCAATGGAAAAGGGAGAAACGTACCAAGCTCAGGAATCCCTCAGGGTCGCCAACTCCCAAACTCACCATCCGTAAGCCCTTTAGGGTGAAGCACTATCCTGGGTGCACCATAAGTAGTGGGGCTACATACACCCCGGCTCCTTGAGTGTCTTGAACAGAAGGCAGGAGTTGCATGAAAGAAAAACTATTGGTTTGACCCCTCGAAGAATACGGGATCAGGAAAGATGAGAGAAGGTCCAATAAAGGCGGGAAAGTAAGATACTCTCTAGGCCTCGGATACCCTAATACCGTCGGGGTCGGTAGAGAACAAGAGTTGACCAAGGGAGGTCGACAGGAAAAAAGACGGTGAGGAGCCCGGCACAAGTAAGTGGAAGCAATGCTGGACTCAGCTGGGGTCCCGTGGTCACCAACCCACGTCCCACTAGATGTGAGCCCCAGGGGGGTTGCATTAAGGGGGTGTGGAGAAACACGGTGGAAAACACTCTAAGTTAGTTTATTAGTTAGTTAGCTCGTTATTGTTGTTTTAAGTGACGGAACAAACCACACTAAGGATAGTGCAGAATGATACGTTACAAGATACTGACATATGTGATATTTCAGTCGCAACGACGATATAGTTGCTTATTCTTAGCTACGCAAGTTAAAATTGATGGGACCCCAAGTTATATAGTGGCATAATGGATGTGTAACATCACCCAGTGCAACCAATTTATTTTCATGGGAGGAACATTACAAAGTTTTGGTGAGGGAGTAAAGTACAATTTGGCCAGTATTATACTCGTTTTATCACTGTATAAAGTTATACTGTACAATACAGAAGTTCCGGCATGCAGGCAAGCTAGCGTCTCCTGGGCAGCAGTCTAGAGAGTACACGAGTTATATAACTCAATCTCGTTGAGTAAGCAACCTTCGGTGAGTACAGATAGTCGCAAAATACAATACTACTTCAAGTTTGTACAGCACAACTCTCCCTGCTCGACTGAGTTGGAAAGTGTATTTTATGTTCGACTTCCACGGCCTCCTATTTTAAATTTCACTGCGTGACTAGTGTCATAGTGGGGTATTTGAGGAGGCCATGGTCAAATACAAGGTATTCTCTGCGTCCCATGTGCTCTGTTCAGTACATAAAACTGGCGAAATCTCGACATATATTTATGAATATTTACGTTCGAACATAAAATAGTTATAATTATCGTCGAACAGTACGGAATTTTTAAAACTCGCTTCGCTCGTTTTTTTATAAACATACTCGTGTCTTAATTATTCCCATTCTAGGCTCGTTGCATAATGTACTACTGTATTACAGCATCAATCAAAATACTGAAAAGTTTAGAATTAGTTTACTGAGCAGTGGTCAAACTGTTTGCCTCTCACTAAGGCAGACCGGGTTCGATTTCCGGTCAAAACATATGAGATTTTCGGAGTGAAATACCATGTCCTGTGGTTCAGATTCCAAGTAAGAAGGAGGTACAGTGGCTCATGATCGCGAGATTAACAGTCACGTAAAGCTACAAGCTTCCTTTTTGTAGGCCAATTGAAACAGAATTACTCAAATAGCACCAGTTTGAACTATATGAAAGTCTTTAACAGGAATATAATATTAATAACATATAAAGGAAATTGCAAGAATTACATATTATTGAGTAAACTTATTCTCAATTGGAGGAAAGTTAAAAGGAAATAATATTTGTGAAGTTTCAAATGAATTGTAATAATGCCAATTGTTGTATTAATGTCAATCAAAATGAGTTTAAATTTATCCCCCTCCAGGGGGTGACAGCCAAGAATGCTAGCCGCTACAACATGAGGTGGTCTTCACCCATCAAGGAAACGGTTTTACCTCAATTTTTTTAAGACAGACTGGCAATTCGTACGGTTATTTACACTGAAGTAACCAATACATTTTTAATTGAAGAAAACACTACCCCCATTGTACAACGAACATCAATCAGCGTTCGACCCTTCCATCTGAAGAGATTTAATTCTGGACTGAGGGCTGGAACGGGGTACACTCAGCCTCGTGATGGAAAACTGAGAAGATGCGGGTTCGATTCCCACCTCAGCCCTCCTAGAAGTATCTTTCTGTAGTTTCACACCTCTACTCTAGGCAACTGCCGGCCACGGCTGCTTCCTATCCAAATCCTACCTCAATTACAAATACACACATCGGTACGAATATCACAGTGACATAGGTTATCAGATAAAATCTACACACACCCAAGTACACGGGGATACATGGCAACGTTGTCACAAAGCCTCTAAAGAATCAACAACAACAACAACAAGGAGCTGAAGAATCAGCTGAGACGGTGGAGGCAGAGGCAAAGGAAGAAGTTGAAGTAGAAGAAGAATTTCAAGATACAAGAGAAATGCCAGAGGCATCACCTGGGTATTGTATGGAGAGGATAACTAGCAGTTTTTTACCAATATTATAAGTACGCTAAATAACTATGATACAGTAAATTTATATTTAATACTTGCGAATTATGTTACCTTTCGTTAGGAATATTCCAATAGAAAACCAGATATAAGAATATTCTTATATAAATATGAAGCTCAATTATTTGAAAACAATTAATACTTCACCTAAATACAGAATCATTATGCCTAGTTTTATAACTCTAAGACGATTAGGTAACCCGATCGGGAAGAGTTTTCTTCAGGACTTTACTTGCCAGTCAACAACACGGGTTCCCCATAATTGGTCAACTAGTTCTGACAACGGCCAATGTTGTTAAATTTCGGGTTCAACTTATAGGGTCCATTATTTCAACATGGCTAAGCCATTGTTAGATCACCAGAGATAGTTAATAAACAAAAAATAAAAAAATAAAAAAATGAGTGACCCCTGTATTGTATTTTAGTCGTCACGGTTTGAGCATTATACCAGGGAACCCTCTATCAAAATGCAAATTTTCATAATGAATGCTCTAATAATTCACAGATATTGAATGCAGGTGAAAAATCAAATTTCGAATGATTGCCAAGTCTGATTGATGTACATTTAGAAAATAAACAAGGGCATGGACAGGGTCGGAACAAGGCGGCTTCGGTGGCGTAGTTGGTAGCGTGCTGAGGTTCTATGCGAAACATCGCGGGTTTAAATCCGGCCGACGTCGTCGGATTTTTTTAAGAGCGTTACAAATCCCTCAGTGTGCCTTCCTACGGAGGTTAAGTAAAGCCGGCGGGCCCATGTCATAGATTAATGGCACGTAAAAGAACCTTCCAATAACTACATTTATGTGAAGCAAAATTTGTAGGTTATATCTGATTAATTCTCTATTATGTTCCAACGTTCGAAACCAGGAGCCAGTTGTGGTGGCATCTAGTTGCCAAGTTCGTGGCTAGGTGTCGTTGACAGTAGCATTTGATGGCAAAAGTAGGAACTACTTGAAATTGATCAGCTGCAGTCCTCATCTGAATTACAGATAACATACACTAATACAGCCGTCACAATTAACATCGGTTATCAGACATATTCTACACACACCCAAAGTATACGGGGCTACATGACCGCGTTGCCGCAGACCCTTACCTGAGAAACCAACCAACCAGGCTCGGACCAAACCTTTCGAACACTTTAACACACGTTCTGTCCAGGTCTATGACTTAGTGGTTAACATCTTAGTCCTTGTCCCGAGGGGTCTCGGGTGATTCGATTACCAACCAAGCCATAGAATTTTTAATCTCCAGTGGTTTTTTGCCCTAGCTTGGGGATCGAGTGTGCCGGCCCCGTGGTGTTGGGGATAGCGCACCTGCCGTGCACCCTGAGGCCCCAGTTTCGATTCCCGGTTCCGTCAGGGAGTTTAGAACTGACGTGAGGGCTGGAATGTGCTCTCAGCCTCGTGAGGATAGTTGAGTAGCTGTCTGACAGTGGACCCAACGCGCTGACCACGCGTCACGCCAAAATCTGCAGGCCAAAAGTCACTCACAAGCGTTAATTTGATAGATCTGCACTATGCCTCTTAGGAGACCACTTGACATTTAAATTTCACTGCGTTTCATTGAAATCACTTCAGCCCATGAAAATTGTATTAGACACTCACACCCTGATGGACTGTTTGTTAACCTATATTTCATACAGTGGAAATAGTCTAATATTGTTTGAAATAACTTGGAGACCTGAGGTTGTTTATAATAGTATTTTGTACTAAAATTATTTTGCTAGATTGACATACTGTTTTCCAATTAGCCATTTTCCCTAGAATTTACAGCGCTTTCTGTGCGGAAATGAATGTGAACTTCCCTGTTATTTCTGTCGGGCATGTACACAGAACCCTCCTCATGTGTGAAATTGATGAAGCTGTGTTGCTAATCGAAGCTTGGATTGTACTTCAGTGGAATGAGGATTATGCTAAGCAGGGGATGTAGCAAGGTTTCCTTCATCTATGTGCAGATTGAAAGCTATTGTAGCAGAAATTGGCAAGGATTTGCTCTGCTCAAGCCTTGGACAAAGGGTCCTTTGTCGTAGCATATTGCCGCAGAACCATATCTACGTTGAATCTCTCAGATGGGATTTAATAGTAACTATCCATGAGTGAACAGCATTGCGATTTCCTTTCCAAAATGAGAAAGCTCAGTGGTTGTAACATAATTACATATGAAGTCGGGCACACAATATTAGGTAGATTTCATTAGAAAGCTAACTATTGCAATGGGTCCCATGTTTCGACTTCCGGAAAATTTCGACATATCTTCGCGTTTCACATCCCCCAGACCCCAAAACCACCGTCAGTTCAAAAGTTTATATATAATTTATGTATGTATATATATATATATGTATATATATGTATATCAGTTTCTTGTGGACACGATAACTGCCGTAATTTTGCACCAATCACTTTGAATTTTTTTACTGAATATGTATACCTATAAAATCTCAGCCGAGTTCGTTACTGGGCTAAATCGGTCGAAGGGGGTGAAAATGGGGGGCTTTTTTCGAAAAAGTGAAATATTGCTATAACTCTCTTAATATGTGAAATATCGAATCCGTTCAACGTTCATACTATGTGTCGGATAAAGCCCAAACATTTATGTCAAAAGAGTTTTTTATAGCACCAACCATTGACCAAAGGGGTGGGAAAAAGTGGGTTTTTCGGGAAACATTAATCATATCTCTCTTAATAGGCACAATATCAAAACCGTACAAAATGGACAATATTCCCCTAATAATTACCTAAAACTTTTGTCTGAAAGAATTTTTGATATGACCCACCATTACGCCAAGGGATGAGAAAAATGATTTCGGAATTATAAGAAAATGCCAAGAGATATCAGAGGTTGCCATGGCAACACTACTAAATTGATGAGGGATGAGCCATCAGACGTTGCCATGACAACGCACTTGCACGAGATCAGATTCAGTATTTCCATCTGACTAAGCAGGAAGCGGCTTCGGTGACGTAACTGGTAGCATGCTGAATGTCTATGCCCAAGGTTGCGGTTTCAAAGCCGGCCGAAGTCGTCGGATTTTCTAAGAGCGCTAAAATCCCTCAGTATGCTTTCCTTTGGAGGGGAAGTACCAACGTTCGTTGGGAGTTGCTGGTTGGGGTGGCATCCAGTAGCCAAGTTCACAGCTAGGTGTCGTTGACGGTAGTACCTGGTAGCAACATTAGGAACTACTGCTTGAAATTGACCGTCGGCAGTCCTTTACTGAATTAAGACTAATACAGCCATTACAATTCACACCGTTTATCAGACAGATTCTACACTCACCCAAAGTACACGGGGTTAGATGACCGCGTTGTCGCAGCCCCTAAACTGAGGAACCAACCAGAGGCAGATTTCATTAGAAAGCTAACTATTGCAACGGGTACCATGTTTCGACTTCCGGAAAATTTCGACATATCTTCGCGTTTCACATCCCCCAGACCCCAAAACCACCGTCAGTTCAAAAGTTTATATATATATATATATATATATATATATATATATATATATATATACGGTATATATATATACTAGCTGTTACCCGCGGCTTCGCCAGCAATAACATTTGGAATCCCGTTATAACATTCGTTAAATAGATAGATAAGCATGGGTCCTAGTGGAAAATAATTCTATCACCTGAAACCAAAAATGCATGGGACGAAAAAAAAAACATCAAAATATCATGTTGGTTTCGGACCCTAAAAGACGTGAAAAATATAATAAAAGTATTAAAAAAACTATTTTTTGAAATTTCATTCGAATCAATTTTTATGTCATTCCTGGGACTTAGAAAATTCCGGCCAAAAAGTACAAAATCATTAATAACTCCGTAAGTATTCGTCGTGTGATGAAATAGCAAGAGACAAAAATGATGTAATGTGTTATTGTCTACAACATAGGCCATGTATAACTTTACACTCAGACATATTACGTCCCCCCCCCCATAATTTCACCCCTCCCCATGGGCCCCTTAAATTGGATTTATGAATAAACGGTCAAACACCTATTTACTTATTTTTTATGCTGATTTTTTCCCGCTGAGTTCCAAACTCCTGGCCTATGTCGTTTAAGGGATACACGCTCCGTTAGGAATCTTTCAACCCCCACTTTTCACCCCTTTCACCTCATAATATACACCACATCGAAAAACCCTCAGACACGTGTCTTCTTATCTTTAATGATGAGTTTATATGCCGAGTATCACATCCCCCAATGAAACCAATCGGGAGATATTGCTATTCAATGAAATGCAGGTCTACCCCCTTAACACCCCTTTAGAACCTGAATATCCAAAAATCCTTTCTTAGCGGGCGTTTGCGGCCCTTGAGGAAGCTGTATACCAAATTTCATTCCAATCCGTTCGGTGGTTTCTGAGATTTCGTGATGAATGAATCAGTCAGTCAGTGGTATTTGAGCTTTATATAGTAGATATATATCAGTTTCTTGTGGACACGATAACTGCCGTAATTTTGCACCAATCACTTTGAATTTTTTACCGAATATGTATACCTATAAAATCTCGGTCGAGTTCGTTACTGGGCTAAATCGGTCGAAGGGGGTGAAAATGGGGGTCTTTTTTTCCAAAAAGTGAAATATTGCTATAACTCTCTTAATATGTGAAATATCGAATCCGTTCAACGTTCATACTATGTGTCGGATAAAGCCCAAAACGTTATGTTTGAAGAGTTTTTTTATAGCACCAACCATTGACCAAAGGGGTGGGAAAAAGTGGGTTTTTCGGGAAACATTAATCATATCTCTCTTAATAGGCACAATACCAAAACCGTACAAAATGGACAATATTCCCCTAATAATTACCTAAAACTTTTGTCTGAAATAATTTTTGATATGACCCATCATTATGCCAAGCGATGAAAAAAATGATTTCGGAATTATAAGAAAATGCCAAGAGCTATCACTGGTTGCCAAGGCAACACTACTAAATTGATGAGGGATGAGCCATCAGACGTTGCCAAGACAACGCACTAGCACGAGATCAGATTCAGATTTCCATCTGACTAAGTGTGAAGCGGCTTCGGTGACGTAACTGGTAGCATGCTGAATGTCTATGCCCAAGGTCGCGAGTTCAAAGCCGGCCGAAGTCGTCGGATTTTCTAAGAGCGCTAAAAATCCCTCAGTATGCTTTCCTTTGGAGGGGAAGTTCCAACGTTCGTTGCGAGTTGCTGGTTGCGGTGGCATCTAGTAGCCAAGTTCACAGCTAGGTGTCGTTGACGGTAGTACCTGGTAGCAACATTAGGAACTATTGCTTGAAATTGACCGTCTGCAGCCCTTACCTGAATTACAGACTAATACAGCCATCCCAAAGTACACGGGGTTACATGACCGCGTTGTCGCAGCCCCTAAACTGAAGAACCAACCAAAATCTCTGCGGGAGTTATAATTTTGCGTGAAGAAGTAACAGACCGTTACATAGTTACACATCAGTATCGAAACCTTGCATAAGGACAGTGTGACCACAAGTATAAAAATGGACCCCAAATGACAAGAAGATTACCGTTCCCATAAGACAATAAAATGTTTAAAATAAGCATAAAATGTCGAAAAACAAATTTAATTAAGCTCCAATTATAAAATACCTTCTCGCAATAAATGAGGTCTGATCCTTCTACGAAAACCTGCATATTCTGCCTATTTCCGCCTATCCCCAAATTTGTCCGGTGAAATCTACCTCCGCCTTCCGGCGTGCCGAGAGGAGTTTTATAATGTGGAGCGGATCGCTCATTCCAGTAAAAAGTAAAGGCAATATGAAGATAGGAGGCGATGCCTGTGCGAGTATAAAATTGTTCAAAGCCCAGTATTAAAAAGGAAAAAATTACGAGCCTTACAGTAGTCGCATACGATGTGTAACAACTGACATAGAAGAAACGTCACGTGAAATTGTTGATACACCGGAATTTTATACCATTATTGGCACAAGTATTAATCTATTGTAAAAGGGAGTGTTTTACAGATATTGTAGATTATAATACGGAACTCATTTTATTAGATGATTTGTAGCTTCCAAGCCTCCGTGGCTTAGGCGGCAGCACGCTGGCCTCTCACCGCTGGGTCCGTGGTTCAAATCCCGGTCACTCCATGTGAGATCTGTGCTGGACAAAACGGAGGCAGACAGGTTTTTCTCCGGGTACTCCGGTTTTCCCTGTCACAATTTCATTCCAGCAACACTCTCCACTATCATTTCATTTCATCTGTCATTCATTTAATCATTGCCCCAGAGGAGTGCGTCAGGTCTCGGCAGCCGGCACAGTTCATATCCTCGCCGCTAGATGGGGGCTTCATTCATTCCATTCCTGACCCGGTCGGAGACTGGAAGCAGGCTGTGGATTTTCATTTTCATTTGTAGCTTCCACCAGCACTAGCCTAAATAAAAAATACGATATGGATCAACTAGATTAATAGACGCGACACCGCTCATAATCTTAAATTCCTTATAAACAGGTCCTCTTGATTCACAGACCAACAAGTAATTTCATATGGATTTTGTTAAATTGAGTCATATTGATATGATAAATATCGTTTAAAATGGTAATCTGGTAGCAAAATTACCTACCCCGTCCGGGATTTGAACCCAAAAATCTCTAGATTCACAGTCATGAGCACTAACCCCACGGCTATTTCGACTACGCAAATTTTGTGCACAAGTTGGTGACTTATTTCCACGTTCCAATAATACTGCATTACGGAATTAAGTTTCATTTATATTTTGCTTGTTTCGATAATGTTCCTGCGTGAAATTGAGTTTAAAATGCCGTATGAATAGGCCCTCTTGTGAGTAAAGAGAATGTATTCAGTAATAGTTCATGAAGGCTTGCTCTATTCTCGTATAACCACAACGATTATATTATATTGATGACTGCATTACCGTTATGTGGGTTAATATTTGAATAGCCATTGTGCAGAAACATAATACCGGCAATGCCGACTACTTACAATATTTGATTTTAAGGCATTTTACCATTTAAATACTGATACGAAGACTTCGAACATGTACCATGTCATTTGTTTCAATCACTTGACACCAGAGTTCGCATGAGCGTTTTCCATTCAGTATGTCATATAAGTAGTATAATTCGCTAGACTTTGAATATTGCGTAATCCTGATGACGTCATGGGATGACGTCATGGGTCCTTAGAGCGAGCACGTGGTCCAGGAGCGAGCATGTGCAGTGCACGTGTTAGCGTGGGAAGAGGTTGACCTTTTGGCTTGTTTATGTGATGGTGATAAAAAGTTAATGGGTGTTGACGTCATGTGGTTGTTTATTAGGATGTTAACCGTCATCTGACACTCATGCGAGTGTGAGCATGTGTGCCACTATCAACAATCCACACATGTGGTGTGCAGCTGTTATTGTTTTTGCTTAGGATGCTAACCGTCATTTGACACCCGTGCAAGTTTGACCATGTGCAGCAGTGTGATTGATCTCGTCTGCTGTGTTCGCGTGAGACAGAGTTGACCTTTAACGTCATTGGCTAAGAATGTAATCTTTGACTTCTTTAAGCAATAGTGGAAAAAAAGAAATGTTTGCAGCATATGGTTTCTGGAGTGTGGGTGGGGGTGAAGGATATATAAATGGACGAGTGCATGGAAGAGTTTAACTTCTACTTTTGCGCGAAGAGTGTGTGTGTGAAAGAAATAAAGAAAGTCAACGACGAGGAACAAATTGTGTGATGGAAGCTCTAACGAAGTTCAATAACTTATCATCTTGTACTGAGTATTCTAATAAGAAACTAGCAGAACTAGTCATTGATTTACCATATGTGGTGCAAATTATTCGCCCCGTACAGACGAGGTTTGGAAGAAAAATAGTGGTGGACATTAACATTGAAGATGAAGTAACAAGTGTATTTCTACCAGCAGTATTTTCGAAATTAAGCGCATCAGAGATCGATGAACTAAACTCAATGGGAGGCACACTGATGCTGGTGTATTTGGGGGTGAAGAACCGCTCACATCAAGTCATTTTGAAACAGTACTCGAGGGCAAACTGATGACGGTGTATTTTGGGTTGAAGAACCGCTCACATCGACATGTTTTGGTGAGTATTGGATTATATATTATGTATTGATTGATATAACGATTGATATATTTAGTTGCTAATTATTTCTTAATTTGTTTAATTTTTCAGATTATCTAAATAAACTAATAAAACAACCAGCATAATGAAGTGGAAAACTGTTAATTTCCTGAGTGGAACTGAACATCGATCGCACCCGCTAATAGAGTATCATCGTGTATGCTTTCAACAACCGGAAGAAGAGGAAGAAGATGATAACGAGGTGAGTCGTAATGAGAAAGAAGCTTGTTTTAACAAATGGACATCTTCGAGTGGAATTTCAACATTTTCAGTCTACGTTACCAATGTTAGCAAATCAGAGGATAGTCAGCGAGAGGTGACAGAAACAGTTCTAAGATATCTATTGAAAGAATTATGTGAAGATGAACATTTTATTTGTTTCTTCGGATACAATACATTTGATGAAGTTTTCAAAATAGAATTTTCCATGACGTGTTACGATGTAACAAAATTGAATGTGTATAGAAACAATTTGCTTAGTAAACTTCAGGATGAATTTCCTTTTGAGGCTGTTCATTGTTCATTGGAGATTACAGGCAGTAATTTATCACAATGGCTTGAATATACTTTAAAAGATTATAGGTTTATGGTAAACCGATGTTACAGCAACTGCTGGTGGTGTATTAACAATAGTGCAAATTGGACGTATGCTTAGACATCAGTGATGGTACACCAACTGTTGGTGGTGTATTAACTTTAGTGCAAATTGGACATTTGCTTAGACAACAGCAACAATGACCTCGCCTCCTAGCAAACGTAGAAAGGTTGATATTGTATTACATAATAACAGTGAAAATATAAGAAACCAATTGGACAATGCATTTGAAAGTGTTTCTAATTTTCGAAGTGAACTAAACGGTGCTATTTCAGTATCATACCAAATCGGGGAAAACACTCAAACCGAGTTGATTGAGAACAGTGATGAGTTGATTGAATGTTGGAGAGTTATTAGTGAGCACATATTGCAACAAGCTGTGAATTTCAAAGAAATTACAATTCAAATAAAGGATGAATCTTTCTTGAGCTGTGAGTTAATTGAAACGGCATTCAATTCTAGAGTGTACACACTTGCATTATCAAATGTTAAGAATGAGTTTTTGGATCCTCGCGAATTTTTAGCGAATGCTAATATTTGGTTTACAAAGTATGTTAAGAAAGCGTTAACTGTACAAGCTTTAAAGGTGAATTCAGTTTTGTGTGCACAATACGTGCTTCGCGACATATCAGAAACAAAATATTTTGCTATCAAAAATGAGGTAGTTTTCGAGTATACTGATTTAAATGAATTTTATAATAAGAATATCATTGAAGGTACATTGACAAAAATGAGCGAATTTGAAGTAAATGGTTCCGGGTGGGCTTTAGAAAAAATTCATAGTTTGAGAATTAATATAAATAAATATGTTGGATTTCGAGTAGGAATGTCCAATACTAGTAGATTGCCTGATGTAATAGTCAATAAACATGCAGTGCTAAATTTGTATGATACAAAGGAAGCTTGTTTTGCGTGGAGTGTGGTTGCTGGTTTGTATCCAAAAACTCGAAACGTGAATCATCTTTCTTCCTATCCTAATTACAGAGATGTTTTAAATTTAGATGGAATTCCAATTCCGATGGAAATGAAATATTTAAACAAGTTTGAAAACCAAAACAATATTTCTGTAAATGTGTATGGAGCACAATATGATGAAAACAATTGGGTATGTATGGGAACAAACGAAGTAAAAGGAAAAAAAACTTTTACTATTGTACCTTTGTATGTATCAGATAAAGTATATGAAAGGAGTGTAGACTTATTGATGTTGCAGATTGGAAACAGTGAAAGTTATCACTTTTGTTTAATTAGAAATCTTGCTCGCCTTGTGCGTTCAAGCGTCACTAGCACTCAGAGAAGGATTTATATATGCAGACGTTGTTTGTCATATTATTTTCTTGAGGATGAGTTAAATGTTCACTTTGCAGACTGTAAACAGTTTCCTGTTGCAAAAAGCATAATGCCGACTGATGAACAAAGATTTGTTAATTTTACAGAATTCCGAGTTAAAGATACAGTTCCATTTATAATATATGCAGACACTGAATGCGTCTTGTCTCCAATTTCCTCCTGTTTTCCAAATAGTGACATTCCTAACTCTACTTTAACACATAAACATATTCCTTACAGCATTTCTTTATACCTTCATTGTAATTTCGATAGTGAATTGTGCAGTTTCAAACTCTTTAGGGGAAATAATTGCATTGAATTGTTTGTAAAGGAACTTTATAGTATTGTGGATAAACTTCAAACATATTACTTATCGGTTAAGCCAATGTTAAAGATGACCGAAAATGAAGAAAGATTATTTTTGTCAAGTAAAATGTGTCACATTTGCGAGAAACCGATTGCAGTTAATGAACTCAAAGTACGCGATCATTGTCACTTAACTGGAAAATATAGAGGAAGCGCACACAATAGTTGTAATTTAAATTACAAAGTAACAAAGGTTTTGCCTATAGCATTTCATAATCTAACGGCCTATGATGGACATTTTATAATTAAAGAAATTTGTGAGAAACGTGATGGAGAGGTGTTACATAATCCTGGTAATATAAGTTTGTTGGCGGTGAATATGGAACGTTATAAAGGGTTTACAAAGTATGTACGGGTTAAGAATGGATTCATTCAGTTAAGATTTTTCGATACATATAATTTCTTGTCCTGTTCACTAGATCAATGTTCATCTTCGTTAAGTGAAGATTCAAAGCAAATAACTCGACGTTATTTTAATGATGATGATGCACAGTTTCGACTTACTGCGAGAAAAGGCGTGTTTCCCTATGAATACGTCACGAGTATGGATGTACTTAACGAAACTAAATTACCTGAAATATCCAAGTTTTATAGCAGTCTTAATGATCAAACAATATCGAATGAAGAGTATGAGTTTGCTCAATCGGTGTGGGAAACGTTTTCATGTCAAACATTAGGAGAATACGCCGATTTGTATTTAAAAGTTGACACACTTCTTTTGGCGGATGTCTTTGAAAATTTTAGATCGAATGGCATGGAAACTTATGGCATTGATGCAGCTCATTTTTACACTGCTCCATCTATGTCTTGGTGTGCTATGAAAAAGATAACCAACGTTCAACTTGAATTGCTTCAAGATATTGATATGTTACACTTTTTTGAACGATCTATTCGAGGAGGAAATGTTCAGTGTATAACACGACATGCGATTGCTAATAATAAGTATATGAAAACTTATGATGAGAAAAAGCAAGAGTCCTACATAATGTACTTTGACGTTAATAATTTATATGGATATGCGATGATGGAATATCTTCCAACGGGCGGGTTTAAATGGGTTGCAAATGTTGAAGGCTTTGATGTTTTAACTATTGATGATACTTCAGAAATTGGATATATTTTGGAAGTAGATTTGACTTATCCTCAAGAGTTACATGACAAACATTCAGATTACCCTCTATGTCCCGAAAAGTTGACAAAGCTAATGGCTACCCTAGATAATAAAGAACGTTATGTTTTGCATTATAGATTGTTAAAGCAATGTATTCAACTAGGAATGAAATTAGATCGTATTCACAGAATAATTGAATTCAATCAGAGCCAATGGCTAAAACCATATATTGATGTGAACACCGAGAAACGAAAACATGCCAAAAATGATTTTGAAAAGAATTTTTATAAATTGATGAATAATGCAATTTTTGGTCGTTCACTGATGAATGTGAGGAAGTTAAGGGACATCAAATGGGTCACCAAATGGCATGGAGCTTGTGGTGCTAGGTCTTTAATAGCTAAGGCTAATTTTAAACATAGAATTATATTCGATGAACAATGTATGGTCATCGAGATGAGTAGACTAAAGATTTTTCACAATCAACCAGTATATGTTGGTGCATCTATATTAGATTTGTCTAAAGTTAAAATGAATGACTTTCATTACAATGTTATTTTAGCAAATCCTGAATCAAATGTGAGGTTGTTATACACAGACACCGATAGTTTTATGTATATATTCTATGATGATATTTATGAGTTCATGAAACAGCATTCAAATTTGTTTGATACTGGAAACTATGAAACAAACAATCCTTTTGGCATTGTGAGACAAAATAAAGGTGAAATTGGTTTAATGAAAGATGAAAATGCTGGAAGGATTGTTGAAGAATTTGTGGGGTTACGACCCAAAATGTATGCAATAAAATTGTGTGATGAAATGAATAGCTTGTGTAAGGCTAAAGGCATTAAGAAGAGTGTGAGTAAAAGTATGAATATTGATGAGTATCGAAAGTGTCTTTATAACAGAGAAAAAGTCAACAAAGTTCAAGTTTGTATAATTTCAAAATCTCATTCTGTATTTACTGTTCGGCAAAATAAGTTGGCAATTTCATCAAACGAAGATAAAAGACACATAACTGAAAACGGAATTGATACTTTACCGTTTGGTCATTTTTCTCTGAAAAAATGATTAGAAACAAATTTGAGATTAAAGCACTTCATCTCACTTACTTTATTTCTTTCACACACACACTTTTATGCTGTTAATAATAATACTAATTTTTTGTGTGTTCCTTTGCTTATGAAAAAAAAGAATAAATAATAACCCCAAATTTTGTGTGTATTATTTAAAAAAAAAACACCTCCCCCCACCATTCCCATTTTCCAGAAATATATATGTATAATTACTTTATATTACATATCATTTAGTAATGGTGCGTTGTAAGAGGAGCAACTCTGCCACTCAATATAAACGAACAGGAAGTGGATCATTAATCAGTCGTGTACTTAATAAAACTATTGATAATTTACCCGTGGAATTACACATCCCGGGATATGAATATTGCGGACCAGGAACAAAATTAGAAAAGCGATTGAGCCGTGGTGATCCAGGAATAAATATATTAGATAAAGCGTGCAAAGAGCACGACATTGCTTACGCAAAGCATAAAGATTCAAACAAAAGAAGAGAGGCTGATGAAATTTTAGCTTCAAAAGCTTGGTCTCGTGTAAAATCCCGTGACGCATCATTTGGAGAGAGAGCGGCTGCACTAACAGTGGGTGGCATCATGAAAGCTAAGTCTAAGATTGGAGGAGGTAAGCGAAACTTAAATAATAAAAAAAAAAACAAGAAAAGATTAAAAAAAGAAGAAGAAGAACATCGAAAAAGCAAGGTGGTATTTTACCCCTACTTCCGATATTTGCAGCCTTGTCGGGCTTGGGGGGTCTAGCAGGCGGAGCAGCAGGGGTGGCGTCTGCTATAAACAAGGCGAAAGCTGCTCAAGAAGAACTAAAAGAAATGAAAAGACACAATCGAATGATAGAAGCAATGCGAGGAAAAGGAGGTCAAGGCATTTATTTAAATCCTCCTGCATACAAAAGATAATTAACCAAATACCAAATAAAGCATTAAGTAATTTCGATTTAGCTAAATACGCACATCAATTAAAGATTCCAAATTTTAGAGGAGTCTTTATGCGAGATACGTTACCAAGATATCCTCGAAAAAATGAAAACTGTATTGTCAACCTTGAACCGATGGATAAATCCGGTTCACATTGGGTAGCTTTCAGTAAACATGGTAAATATGTGCATTATTTTGATAGTATTGGTAATTTAAGACCACCATTTGAAATTTTAACATATCTTAAAAATTGCTATCTACAATATAATTTTCATTCATATCAATCGATTACTTCTTCGATTTGTGGACATTTATGTTTAGTCTTCTTGTATTGTATAAATAAGGGAAACACAGACCGTCTTTAAACATTTCAAAGATGGCTTTCGAAAGACGGATAACTCTTGAAGGTAAAGGCTCGAAGATTGATGTTACATTGGAGAACCCGATTCATCTTGTAGGAGCAGAGTTTTTTGAAATAGGACTTGCAGGATTGTATACATCTAATTCTATTCGAAATGTTACCAACAGAAATAATAAATTTCGCATTCATTTTACTAATTTTTTATCAATTGATTTAGTGGTACCACCGGGTATTTATGAATTTGAAGATCTAGCCTCGGCTTTTGATGATTTACTTAGTTATCACTCATTGTCGAAACTTATACCAGAACATTTAGAAAAAACAAAATTGTATGTGGAAGAGGATATAGATGGAAAAAGAGACAACCGTCTCGTTTTGTCTTCCCCGTTTAATATTGATTTCACTGTAGCCAACAGTGTAGCAGGGCCTTTAGGTATTGAAAAGAAAGTTTACCCTAAAGAGAATAAAAGAGAAATTGAAATTCATCGAAAAATAGAATCGATAATGAAGTTTGCAATTAACGAGAATAATAACATTTTGGCTATAAAGTTGAACGAAGCGGATAGAGCGATTTTAATAATACCCAATGCTAGCTATACGTTAAAACAATTAAGTGAAAAGATTGATGATTTATTAGTTGAACATTTATTAGGCGACAAAGACAAATTCCCATCATTATATATTAATTATGATAAAGTCTTTTATCATTGTAAACTACATTCGAAAGTGTTTGCTATAGATTTTGGTGTTGCAGATTCTATTGCAGATTTGTTAGGCTTTTCTCATAGAAAGTTCAAGGCAAACACAACTCATCATTCTGAATATATGATTAAAATTAACACTGTTAATAGTATTCGAGTATGTTGCAACCTTGTGCTTGGTACGAGTTCTTATTTGAACCATAAACCAACACACTCTTTATATAATTTTAAAGCTCATGTTCCTGCTGGTTACCCGATTGTTGTACAACCAACAACGATTAATTTTTTGCCCATGAACACCAAGCTTATTCAACATGTATCTGTGCAACTTGAAGATCATCTTCAACAGCTCATTGATTTGCAAGATGAAGATTTAACTGTAGAATTAATTATTCGTCCAGCACGATATCTTGCTATATAAAGTAATGAAATACTGTTATGTTTTCATTCTACTTGAGTAAGCATACTAGAAAACAATCACAAATATGGCTATACTATATAATACTCAAAGTTTGAAAAAAAAGAAGTCGACTCTGATTCGAAAAAATAATATAAATCAATCAGCTAAAATTTGTAAAAAAAAAAACAAACAACGACATCGCACCTTGAAATCTAAGAAACAGTTATCGAGTAACAACAAACAATTCTTACAGTCTTTAGGCTATCGCGTACTTTAATTTCAATATAAATATATATGCAATTGTTAATCTTATTTAGTTTCTATCTATAGTTGAAGCTGTTAACATGTTTAACATAACAGATAAAAGAGAGGTTGACAACAGAGTTGTGCGACGAGAAGAAAGAGTTTATCAACCTTATTCAGCTAATAAATTCGAAAATAATGATGAAATTCGAATACCGATTCAAAATGAAGAAAACATAGTTTTATTATCAGAAGGTGTTCTTCACTTAGAAGGTCAAATTATTACTTCTAACATAAATCCAGCTGCTTCTACTACAGCGCATCCTGACCAAAATTTTGGGGCTAATCTTTTTAGCGAAATTCGCATCACGTTAAATGGTAAAGAAATTGATCGTACACGCCATCTAGGTATAACAAGTTCTATAAAAACCTTTGCATCATATTCAAAAAACGAATATACAGCTTTACAAAATGCCGGTTATTTTCCCTCTTTAACAACGCCAGCAAGTGAAGCAAATATTGTTGATAGTAACACAAAACGTTTTCATATAATACTTCCTTTAAGCAACCTGTTAGGAATAGCAGAGGATTACAGAAAGCCGATTTTAAACTGCAAGCATGAGGTAATACTTCTCCGATCGTCAAGTGACGCACGTGCGTTGCAATCGACAACCGAAAACGATCTTTCTAAGGTCAGGTTATTTAAAGTTTATCTAAAAATTCCCGTTTTATTATTATCGGACGAAGAACAAATTAAAAGATTAAAACTAATGCAGAAAAATATTCCCATTCAGGTTGGTTATCGATCGTGGGATGTTCACGTCTTGCCTTCTCTTCCTAGAACAACTAAATATAGTTGGACTGTAATGACAACTTCTGAAACTCAAAAACCACGTCAATTTTTATTAGGTTTTCAAACTAGAAGAAATTTACTAAACACATGCTCTTCCTATTTCGACCATTGTAACATTAAATCTATAAGAGTTTTTTTAAATTCAATTTTTTATCCCTATGAAATGCCAACTTCTGAAATTGCCATAAATGACTACAGCGAGTTGTATGACATGTTTGTTAAATTTCGTAATGTATATTATCAGATCGATGATGTTCGTTCAGAGACTCTGGTTTCACGAGATGAATTTAAGTCTCTTTGTCCGATTATTGTAATTAATTGTCTCGAACAAGTGGAAGCAGTGAAGACATCTTCAGTCGATGTGCGAATTGAAATCGAGACAAGTGAGAATATACCTGAAGATACAACTCTTTATTGTGTTCTTATTCATGATCGTCAAATATCTTACAGACCATTAACGAATGAAGTAATTATCTAAACCAATATTTGCTAAGTTATAAGCAAGCAAGTAAACAAGTATTCTCACTTTAGTTGCAATCATGGAATTGACAACAACAAACTCTCCTTCTACTGATGCTGGCACGTGGAATAAGAAGCAACCAATAGTTGCAGACATTCGCAAGCTACCAAACGGCAGTTTGGAACTTGCTTACTGTATGTTAAATAACGGCAATATACCTTCATTCAGCCCCGTGATCACATGGGTTGCAGCATATTGTGAAAAAACTCTTTCTTCTTTTTTTGAGTCTATTAAGAATAAATATGATTATTTAGTTGTATATAATTTGCCACAGGAATTTTCTTTGTTTGCACTAAAAGCACTTTCCCCAGACTCATTATTCGATCTTAATACGATTGATGGAATGTCAGACCTAATGTTGAGGCATAGCCATCGTTTACCTACAGATTGTCCAAAACATTTACCATCTCTAGCAATGGGAAGCAATAGTTGTGCTAAATTCAACGTCAATGCTGTTCAACATTGGTTAAATTCTTCTGATGGCATCATGAAAATCATGTGTTCGATAATAAACAAGTTTCGAAACAGTGGACTTCGAGGTTTTAATAAGTTTGATTGGAACTACTTTCCTATAAACGTGCTGACTATATATGAACCACAACGAATTCGTCTAGAGTGGGAACATCTACCAGATCATCTAAAGAGGAAATTTCAACTGTTTCATCTTCGCTGCAAATGTGACAACTGTAATCGCTATCTATAAAAGGTGAATAATTTAGATCTACTACTGTAGTTGACAGCTATACATATTTTGTTTTTAGTTCGCTTTTTAACACAGTGTATCTTTTTTTTTTTGTCTACAGAAAATAATCATCTGGACAACTAAAAAGAAGAAGATCATCTCAACACAGCCACACTCATCTGGACAACTAAAAAAAGAATGAGATTACTTCAAGAGAAATACAATTGTATTAATTGTAATTCTAAATGAATAAAGAAGAAAAAAAAAAATGTCTTTTGTACCATTTCATATGAAAGTTCTTATTAATGATCAATTACCTCCTCACTCTACATGTAAATAAAATAATAATAATAATAATAATAATAATAATAATAATAATAATAATAATTATACAAGCAATGCAGCTCCAAGAGGAAGGCAATCTTATAAGTATAGACATATAATTGAACCCCTTCTCACTGAAGACATAGATGGAATTATAAAAACAGCAGATGAAAATGAAGAAGCAAATACTACAATGCATACTGGATATGGTCAAAAAAAACACATCGCGCCACAAGCCATTTGGAAATTTGAAGGCGGAAACAATATTGAATTCGTTCACTGGAATGAACCAAACAAATTGGTATCAAGACTTAAAACATTAATTGCATCGAAAGCTGCAGGTCACACAGGACTAGACAGCGAAATCTTTGCAATAGAAGAAGAACTAAGAAATGCTGGATATATTGAATAAAAATTCCAACGTTTGTAAAACAATGCACAGTATGTTATAAAACATTGTTTGGAAAATAACTATGAACGAAATCAGACGAGAAATTGCAAAAGAACTTCACGCACCGCTTAGAAAAAAGTTTAAAAGACGACGTGTTATTAGCAAAGGAATCGATGACCTCCATGAAGCTGACCTTGTGGACATGTGCAAACTTGCAAAATGGAATAATGGATTTAAATATTTATTAACCATTATTGACGTTTACTCGAAATATGCATGGGCAATTCCTCTTAAAACCAAAAAAGGAAGTGAGATTGTGAACAGCTTAAAATTTGTTTATTCTCAAAGTAAAAGATTGCCCAATTATTTTCACACCGATCGAGGAACGGAATTTTATAACAGTGAATTCAAAACATGGTCTCAGAAACAAAATCTAAAGCATTATTCCACTGGCAGCTCCATTAAAGCGAGTGTGATAGAAAGATTCAATCGAACTCTTAAGGAATCGATGTGGAAAGAATTCACAACACGAGGTTCTTACCGATGGGTACATATTTTGCCTGAGTTACTAGTAAAGTATAATCACAAAATACATCGCAGCATTGGCATGAAACCTAATGATGTGAAAAGAAACAATCCACCCCGCTTGCCAACACAATATAATGAAACTTTAAGAAAACCAAAATATAAAATCGGCGATATTGTAAGGATATCAAAAATCAAGAAACACTTCAGTAAAGGGTACGAAGGTAATTGGACAACAGAATTATTTACAATTTATAAAGTTCAAAATACTAATCCACGAACATATCTTTTAAAAGATAATAAAAATACTCCAATATTTGGTGCGTTCTACGAAGCAGAGTTACAACGAACAAAACATCCTAATATTTACTTAGTCAACAAAGTACTACGTAGAAAAGGAACCCGAGCCTTCGTATCTTGGCTTGGATTCGATTCAACTCACAACTCTTGGATCCCCAACAAAAATATCTTATAATTAGAACAGTGTAAGTTTTTTTTTTATTTTTATTTTTTATTCCTCACAAAGATATTATTATTATTATTATTATTATTAATATTATTATTATTATTATTATTATTATTATTATTATTATTATTATTATTATTATTATTATTATTATTATTATTATTATTATTATTATTATTATTATTATTATTATTAATGTGTCTCTATATATATATTTTTCAGCTCGCTAAAACCAACACACGCAAGAAAGAAAAGAATGATTCTACTTACCCCGTGCACAAGACCAGCATATTCCACTCTGCAAACAACACAGCATCTTCAATTCTCTCTGCAGCTTGTTGGAAAAGGAACTACTTACCACTTTAAGAACGAAGATCATATCATTTTTCACTAATTCATATTATATAATTAATGTAAACCACAAATGATCAAATAAATATATTTAAAAAATAAAATTTACACTGCACAATATTAATCCACTGTCCACTGTCCATTGAATTTAATTTAAGATTTGAACATCATCATCATCATCATCATCATCATCATCATCATCATCTTCTTCTTCTTCTTCTTCTTCTTCTTGTCGGTCTTCTTCTTCTTCTCCTTCCGCTCGATGTTCTTCTTCTTCTTCTTCCATTCGATGGTCTTCTTCTTCTTCTTCTTCTGCTTCTTCTTGCACTTCTTCCATATGCTCTTCCATATGCTGTTCCTCTAATGGCCGTTCAAACACGGCCATTAGCTCTTCCGCCAATGTAGGTTCAAACACGTTGAAATTCATCGAGCCGATGGATCTCAACTTGTCAATAATAATATTGACAATGTGAAATGTCATGCCGTTGAAAATAATTTCACGGCAGTGGTGTTGATCCCTCATCAGCTCGAATATTTCGGCGCTTAAAACCTCCTTTTCTCCCGGTGTTAAGGTGTTATACCACACCTCCTCCTCTATTTTCGTTGCACTGACGATGAAATGCAACCCTTGATTCAGGGCACTTTCCGCAAACATCATAATGCGTTGCAATTTTACTAACTTTTCTATCAACCCCTCGCACAGACTCATGATATTGCAGATAAAGATAGCTAACTACTGCTCCATAGCAATCTCCTCTTATATATATATTAAGAAGTTAGAGCGCCAAAAAACCTCTTTAAAACATTTCACATGAAGCTCTGGGAACCGACATCCAATCTCGTTCTCGCATTAAAAATTGCAGACTTGACTAATGACATCTGTGAATCTAAAAACAAACAGATCGAAATTCATTTCACACACTCAAAGTTATACATGGCATATAAAACACTTTAACCAGATTGAGATCATGAAGCAAGCCAGAACACAAAAAATGTTAACATCATTTAAATTAAACAGACATATCATAGCGAGAAGGAGTAACACCACTCCACTCCCACGCTGTGGTAATATATGTCGTACTTAAACAGAGTGTCGCATTACAACATATGATTACTTATTTAGCTTGCGCGAGCAAAAACTTTAACGACAACCATGCACTACATACGCTAAGTGCTCTCATTGCTTGCCGCACGGCGCGAGCAAAAACGGAACAGCCGCACACCACATGTCTGGTAGCGATCCGGCTATGTCGAGTGCCTCACCGTACACTCTCATTCAAAAGTTATGACACCCAAGACTCTCTACACTTCCTTGGGAAATTACCAAAATATAATTCAATAATCAATCAATACTTAATAACCATGATACACAAGGCTGCCCCCCCATGGGAATTAAATAACAAAACACGGAATCGAACCAAGAAACTCCCCTGTAGGAGTGGAAGAGGAGTCTGAATTTCGAGTTACCATCCTAATAAACAACGCCCATGCCGTCAACACCCATTAACTTTTTATCACAATCACATAAACAAGCCAAAAGGTCAACCCCTTCCCACGCTAACACATGCAGTGCTAACTTTTTATCACAATCACATAAACAAGCCACAAGGTCAACCCCTTCCCACGCTAACACGTGCAGTGCACATGCCCCGCTCCTGGACCACGTGGTCAGGATTACGCAATATTCAAAGTCTAGCGAATTATACTACTCATATACATTCCACATGGCCGAGAGTACGTCATGGTATCAATTTCCGACACCGCGCGCTCTTTGTTTCTCGTACCACTGCCAGCTGGGTCTTACCACTGCCCGCTGGATCGATCGATCGAGTTGGCAGTGCATTTTATACTTCCGTTCGATCCACCACTGCCAGCTAGTACACTTCCGTTCGATCGATCGAGCGGGCTGTGCATACTTCCGTTTTACACCACTGCCTGCTAGTACACTTCCGTTCGATTGATCGAGCGGACAGTGCATACTTCCGTTTTCCACCACTGCCAGCTAGTACACTTCCGTTCGATCGATCGATCGAGCGGACAGTGCATACTTCCGTTCGATCCACCACTGACAGCTCGATCGTTCCGATCCACTTCCGTCCCCAATTTTCAGAATCACTCCCACAAAGCTATCCAGCAACCGAGCGGAAAGATGTTACACATCAATATAGAGAGATTTATTCCAAAATAATTAGAATAAACATCAAATTCCCTACTAATTGTCTATTTGAAATTTTGATGATGTTTTTCTTTATTAAATTTTATTAATGCAGCCAATGACCATGTACTTTTCTTTTCAGAAACGGTCAGGGAAGGAATATTGGAAGGATATCGGCCGTGGACCTAATGAAAGAAACCGTCGTGGCATTTGCCTGGTGGTGAAAATGGGAAACCACGAAAACCATTTTCAGGATGGTTGAGGTGGAATTCGAACTCATGCTCTCCCGATTCCAGCGAGGAACGAGGTAGCGCGTTACCGCTCATGGCCACCGCGGCCGGAATGATGATGTATTTCCTCGCATATTTTTAGGGTGTTAGTATAGTTTAACACCTTGAAATATTCCGTTTTTCAAATCATTTAAAAATATACATATAACCCTGTTCTTCTAGTTCATTTTGGTGAAAGAATTTTACAAATATCTGTTTTAGCTTAGGAGTTATATTTTAAAAGCTAGGCTGTGTACAGGCTATTTAAGGAGGGAGGTAACTTTGTCGTTCATTTTCTCAAAACTGAATTTTTCAAATCTGTTTCCCTTGTAACTCATAAGTATAAGGTGTATTACAATCAATGTTTTCTCACGCGTTATTAGTGATAGTGTCTACAAAGCTGACCCAAATTCGTGAGCCCTGTTTGAATGGTTGATTGTAAAATAGATATTTCCATGAAATATGCAAAGGTATGTTATGTGAATTAATCGAATGATTAACGAGTAGTTCCGTGCAGAACTATATAGCCTATTTTCATATATCCTACTTATGTTAATTGCCTCTATTAATGTACAAAATTTCAGTTTAAAAGCTGTTACAGATTCGTAGATATTGAGAACCGTCTAAATATTTCGGATGGTCACCATGTTGGATTTTTATATATAGGCCTTAGATATATGTGCTATTACATGAAGATTATTGTGTATCGCATGAATAGGACACAAGAAATAAAAACGGGATTTTACAATTTGGCTCAGTCACATTCTTGTGGCTATGAAAATAATTTCAATGAATTAGATGCCAGTGGATTAAAATTTATATAAGCATATACCGTACCAAGTTTCACTGCGCTTGGATGTGTAAATCGCGAGAAACGTCCATTTGAATACTTAAATTCCGCGTTGCCGCCATGTTGGATTTGTGCTCACCAGGTTATTGAAAGTCCCATCCGCAAACTTATGTTTGTAGCCTCTACACACATAAAAATTTCAGTTTGATTGCAGTCATAGGTTAATAGATATTGAGAACCATCTAAATATTTTGGATGATTGCCATGTTGGATTTTAATTTACGTAGACCATAGAGTTATGTACTATTAGATGAGGATTATTGTATACGTTCATTATTCAAACGTTGATTTTGATCGCATGATTACAACAAAAGAAAAAAAACTTAATTTTAAAAGTTCGTACAGCCACCATCTTGAGGTTTTGTAAACAATGGAACTAAATTAGATGTCACTGCATTGCAATTTGTATAGTCATTTTCTGTACCAAGTTTACTTGCGTTCGGATGGTTAATTACGCGAAAATTCTATTTAAATATTTCAATTTCGCTTGGCCGCCATGTTCGTGTTGTAGTTAACGGATGTTTGAAAGTCACATAGATGAACGTCTAGTAGTGTCCTTTATCACCGTACAAAATTTCAGGGTGATATAAGTAATAGTTTCGGAGATATAGAATGCCGGTGAAATAATTCGCACAGCCGCCATGTTGGATTGGTGAGATGTAATACAATTTGAAGGGCACAATCGGTGTCGGCCAAAATAGTATTATGACCCCACCGAGTTTCATTGAAATCACTCCGGCCGTTTAGAAGTTAATAAGGGGGGAGGGGGCGTGCACAGACGGACGCACAAACACATACACACATATACTCACACGGACAAAAGGTGATCTCATAAGCCTATTTTCGGCCTACTTTCATTTTTTGCCAAAAGATTCCCTTCGGTGCAAAATTCTGGCATCCCGGCGTCTCTAAAAGCCTCAATATTTAAAAGGGGCATTATTCCAATAACATTATTATACGTTTCTTGAGAGTGTATATACCACCCGCCAGGCTTTACTGTAATGCGGGTTGGATGCGACACAGTTCTGCCAGGGTCTATTATCTTGTTTATTTCTGTAAACACCTTTTATAAACAAACAAATATATTCCCGTTGACCTTTCGTAAAATGCAAGATTTTCCCTGTACTATGGAGACGATTTGGAAGATTTTGGTACATACCGCACCTTCTAACTCCCTCTGATTTAAAAGCTTGAGTTTTGTGAAACATACGCCTTAGCGTTTTATATGCCAGATGAATCAGCTGCCCCTAATAATATTGTTTTATGCAGCCCAACTAACGTGTGTTGTCAGGTTTTTAATAATGTTATTTGTTTTACGTCCCATTTAACTACTGCGGCTTTTAGAGACGACGAGGTGTCGGAATTTTGCCCCAATGGGGATCTTTAACGTGCCAGTAAATCTACTGACACGGCTCCCTCACATTTGCGCACCCTCAAATACCAACTGGCTGTGCCAGGATTCGATCCTGCAACCTTGGGACCAGCAAGCGATAACGTTACCGCTTAGCCACGCAGCCAGCCGTTGATATCAGGAAGGTGGATATTTCTCTGCTTGCATTCCGTGTGGTACTATTGCACTGCAAGTATATCCCGCAAACGATACTGAACACTATTAATTTTCCCTCAATGTAACTACAGACTAATACGATGGAAAAATAATAGTGTTCAGTATCGTTTGCGTGGTATGCTTGCAGTGCAATAGTACCACACGGGATGAAGGCAGAGAAATATCCACCTTTGCAACACGCGTTAGTTGGACTGATTAAAACCATATAATTAGGGGCAGCTGATTCAGCTTATGATGATGATGAAGATGATAATAATAATAATTATTATTATTATTACTAGAAGCATTGTAGCGAATCACTCTACTTTATATCAACCTAAGTTAAGTATAGAAAAACGTACCTTTCAGAATTTCTCACCAAAATTATATAACATTCTTCAAATTAAATTAAAAGAATTTAAAGGAAATCATGCAAACCTGACGATGCATGTTAAATATTTTCTCAGGGAAAGCAAAATGAAGAATGAAAATATAATTAGCTGAGATTACTCGTTTATTCACACGCAAATTTTATTTTTCTTTTGTAATCATTATTTTTAGTACATCAAACATTTATGGCCTCTAGAACGTGTTATTCGACTAGCCATTATATAATTTTAAGGAAGTCGTAATCAATGATAATCATGCCACACACTAGGTTGCACCTTTTAGTGATTGCTCTTTCTGTTCTATATGAATTTGATATCCTTTTTCCACGTATCTTTATCATATTATCTCTACATTGAATAAAACAAAGTCCCCGATTATTGGATGAAACGGCTAATGTCAAGACCCATTGGATCGATGTTGATGCTGTTTTCACCATTTTGTAAAGGATTTCCCGAGGAAGGTGTCTGTAGAAAAACATTCATTTATGACCAGCGGAATCCGAGCAGTAACGATTTCAGTGAATCGAGTCGAAGAGAAACCTGCTGTCCGTTCGACTTTTAAGCTTACGCTGGGTAAACCGTTAAACATATCTGTAAACTATGAGTGTAAAAATTGTTCAGCATGAAAAGTCTACTAAAAAGTCCGTGATAGCATATCTTTAATACATTGCCCACCATAAGTTCTTTTACGTTTTCATTTTTTCCAACAATGTTCATTCAGCGCAAATTTAAATTACCAGCTTCGGAGTGAGTTTACAAACTAGCGAGCGAATGAGCCTATCACGCCAGCTTCGGCCAACATCAATCTGTTGAGTCGTTCAATTTAAGAGTTCAGAGAAGAGTATATTATGTGATTGAAGTTTCATTGTTCACCTCGTCCTTTCTTAATTGCGTCTGGCACCTGCCGTCTGTGCGCCTTTTAAGCTTACGCTGGATAAACCGTTATAGATACCGGACAAAGGCTAGTAATTATATTGGCTAATTCAATACTTGTAAATTTACATGTTATAAGAAATGAGTAGGAATTGAAATGAAATTCATAAAATGTGTACAGTCTTTCAGAAGTTTGTAAACATTGCATATTGTAATGGTAATTTTAATAATAATAACAATATTATTATTTGTAGTGTTTGAAGGATGAACGCAGTAAGAGCTCACGGTTTAAACTGCCAGAGCAAACAATAACGTTAGCGATATGAATACTTCACGAATCTCCTTAAGAGCATATGGATATCGATCTGCTCCACCCTACGTGAGCACGCTTCAAGCCTGAGTGATTCTCCCACCCCGCTATTCTATCAGATCCCCTCGCTGGCAAAGAATCTAAAAATTGACGAATATTTTCTTATTTTAATGTTTTACTTTATCCCTTGCATAAACGACATGTAGGTTAATAATACATGGAGGATATTTTGTCGAGAAAAAATCAGTGACGTTATGGTTAAGCAACAATAAACATACGAGGTGCGTAAATTAGCTGATGAGACTAATTGTTTTTAGCGGGTTTTATTCCAAAACCATTACAATTCGGTGGTGAATCATCAAAGATAGTTTGATGCTATAACAATTTGATTTTAGTTGAGGATGGTTACAAGCTAACTGAATCTAGTACTTGGCCTATATGGTATATGTTATTTAGTTTCAATGTACTAGACTATTGACTTAGGTGGAATAAAACTATTTTACCTATGCATAGGCATTTTAATTTTTAACTGTTGCCAATTAACCAGGTGTGAAAGGGAAAACAAAAATACATTTTCGAATTCAGAACAGCGAAATTAATCAAACATACATATTTTCGTTTTTACCGCAGGGGGTTTTCATTTTTTTTTGCAAACCTGTATTATCCGTTGATCAAATCTAGCGGAGACATTATATCATGGAACGCGGTCGGGGACGACAGCGAATAATTTAGCACTCCATCGATGAGGCGAGAAGCATATCCCTCTAACATGCATGTGTCCTAATGAAGCAGACGTAAGATATCTATCATTCATTTCGCACAGAGCATGGAGTGAGTCCATACGCACGCTGGCTTAACTCTGTCTCCTATGAGGAATAGGGACGATCCATTCTGTACGCAGCTGTTATATGTAGTGTGTACATTAAGTAATGAGAATATTAGCGTAATGTGCGATCAGGCAACACTGGTGACTCGGGACTTGGCGGGGAGACAGGTGAACAGTTGATACACCAACTATGCGAGTTGGACCTCGCTAGAGTCACATTAGTTGTCCTCAGTGATTACTTTAGTGACGCTCTTTTGATGTAATTCATATCAAAGCACACTTATGTCGACCAGGCTTTTAAACAATAGTACAGGTATTTGAATTTAAAAGTAAAACTAACGAGCTTCATCAAATATTCGATGCTCCTAGTCTAATGTTACATTATTACAATTTGATTTTAGCTGAGCAACTACCGTCTCAGCTCTTTGTATTGCATATCAATGGTGCACAGGTCAATTGGCCTAAGCCACAAAAAGCAAATTTTTCAGGGGATACCAAAAAACTGTTTGCAATTCAGTACAGGCATTGATCAGTCTTAATGATTGTTCATTTACATTTTAAAATGTGTCTATGAGTGTAGTTGGCTGGAATATTAAAGCGTGGGTTCAAACAGTCAATTGAAATTTAATTTTTAAAGTGAATTGTGAAGGGTGCTCCAATTTGCTGGGATTGATACTTCTATGTTACTGGTTACACCAATTTGTATTTTGGCTTACATTTGCTTTTATCTTAAATACTGTCCTTCAAAATTAGGTAAACACAGCACTAATATACTAGCAGAGCTAATGCAATAATTTAAAACAAGTAGTTCCGTAAAGAACTATAGAGCCTATTTTCATATATCCTACTTATGTTAATTGCCACTATCAACATACAACATTTCAGTTTGATTGCTGTAATAGATTCGTAGATATTGAGAACCGACTAAATATTTCGGATGGTCGCCATGTTGGACTTTATATATGTAGGTCCTAGAGTTATGTACTGTTACATGAGGATTATTGTGTACGTGTAGCATTCAAACTTCAATCGCATGATTAGGACACAAGAAGTAACAACGAGATTTTAAAATTTCGCACAGCTGCCATCTATTGGTTATGAAAACAATTGAAATAAATTAGATTCCAGTGGATTAACATTCGTATCAGGATTTACTGTACCAAGTTTCACTGCACTCGGATGGTTAAATTGCGAGAAACGTCTATGTGAATATTTATACTTCGCGTCGCCGCCATGTTGGATTTGTAATCACCAGGTTATTTAAAGTCCTATAGGTGAACTTATGTTCATAGCCCCTATGAACATAAAAATATTCAGTTTGATTGCTGTAATAGATTCGTAGATATTCAGAGCCGTCTAAATATTTCGGATGGTCGCCATGTTGGATTGTTAAATGTATAGGCCATATAGTCATGTACCATCAAAGGAAAATTATTGCGTAGGTTCATTATTCAAACTTTCACTTCGATCGCATGATTACGACACAAGAAATAAAAACTTAATTTTAAAATTCGCACAGCCGCCATCTTGAGGTTATGTAAACAATTGAACTAAATTAGATACCAGTGCATTTCAATGTGTATAAACATTTCCTGTACCAAGTTTCATTGCGTTTGGAACATTAAATCGCGAGAAAGTTCTATTTAAATTTTCAAATTCGCTTGGCCGCCATGTTCGTTTTGTAGTTAACCGGTTTTTGAAAATCTTATAGATGAGTTTCCAGTAGTGCCCTTTATCTCCGTACAAAATTTCAGGGTGATACCGATAATAGTTTCAGAGATATTAAATTCCGGTCAAATATTTCGCACAGTCGCCATCTTGTGGTTATGTAAACAATTGAACGAAGTGAGATGTCGGTGCATTACTATGTGTATAAACATATACTCTACCAAGTTTTATTGCGTTTGGTTGGTTAAATCGCTATATACGTCTATTTAAACGTCGCAAATTCGCTTGGCCGCCATGTTGGTTTTGTAGTTACCAGTGTTTCAAGAGTCACATAGATGAACTTTTAGTAGTTCCCTTTATCACCGTAAAAATTCCAGGGTGATATCGGTAATAGTTTCGGAGATATTGAATGCTGGTGTAATATTTCGCACAGCCGCCATGTTTGATTGGTGAGACGTAACAAAATTTGAAGGGCACGGTCGGGGTCGCCCGGAATAGTGCTATGAACTTACCGAGTTTTATTGAAATGGCTCCAGCCGTTTAGAATTTATTATGGGGACACACACACACACCTCTCTCTCTCTCACACACACACACAAACACGCACGCACACACATACGGACAAAAGGTGATCTCATAAGCCTATTTTTTCAAAATTGAAAATAGGCTAAAAATGGAAGAGAAATAAGGTAAGTTATAAAAGTTACACATTTGAAATAAAACAAGAGCCATATAAGACGCAACAACACACTGAATACCTACCTATGTATCTTCATCAACTGTCTCTGGAAATTCACCCGGTAGAGAATGAGTAAGAGACATCTCTAGATATCTGTAGGAAGTAGTTGAGGGTTACGCCAATAGGTCTGTACACCATCGATATACTGTGACCGTTTAGTTGAGTCAACAACCACGATGACTCAACTAGCGACACATATTTCGAATAAAAAGTACCGTGAGTATGACTACACTGACTTCATTCAAGGTGGCTACAATCTTGGGTAGACGTGTTAATTCATAATTGTGGTTCGTCGTTCGTCGTTCGTCCAACAAGTCTTCTTGGATTGGCTCCCAGAGTAATATAGAGGCAGTTACTCGGTGCTCAACCAAACAAGAATCTATTGATTTTTCGGAGTTTTTTTTTCTGTCATGGCGAGAAGTACTGGGCTGGTTCTGCTCCGTCTCCTGCGCCGAATGTCTATTTTCCCTCGAAGTAGGGTTCCGTTCTCCCTCTTCTTGGATCTGCAATTCTCTCAATTGTTGGAGGTACTCACGGCTCTCCCGTGCTCTTCCTTTCCAATCCCTGTCTGGCTGGTATCTAGGGTCTCGATTTCTGTCGTAACCCCCACTATATCGATAGTCTCTACGGATACGTCCGTGTTGCTGATTTCTTCCTTCATTCCCTCGGCGGTTGTTTTCATGACGTCGGTTGTCGTCCGTCCTTCGGTCGAATCGCCGGTCCCAATGACTTCGCCGGTCATCATGTTGATTTCGAGTATACGGAGTGTTGTTCCATTCTCTCCTGTTATAACTGTAATTGTTATCACGTCGCCCAGAATCCTCTGTGGTTTGTGTTTGTTGTGGCGTCTGGCTCACTTTATCAACAGTCGTCAGATTCATATGTCTATCCTCGCGCCCATCAGCCTTCTGCTGACGGTGTGTAGGAAACTGTTCTGTGTTAGCGTCCAACCTTCGCAGTATCTGGTCACACTGCTGGAAAGTGGATGCCCCTGCAGCGATTAACACACGTTGTACATCCGCAGGGTACTGCCAAACAATTGTGTTCACCAAATTTTGTTCGGACAACGGAGGCTGAAGACAACGGAGCTTCGCGAGCTGTATTGCGAAGTAATTCGCATAACGAGTAGGTGTATTGGAACTGTACCTTCGAGTGTACATCTCAGCTCGGATACTCTGCTGGATGTCGCTCGACCAATATGTTCTTAATAACGCTTCCTTAAAGTCTTGGTAGCCTGTAAATGAGTATCGGAATGCTCTGAACCAGGTACCGGCTTGTCCCTCAAGCAGTCGCTCTATAACTCTTAGTTCCCTCTCTGGAGTTACCATAGTATCACGTAAGTAACTTTCGACATTTGCTAGGAATTCCACGGGAGTAACACCGCTCCCAGTTCCCGAGAAGCGAGCTGGTTGCTCCTCTCTTGAACGAATTATGGTGACATTTCCCTGCGTATTCGCGGGTCTGAAAGTATTTTGCATGTAACTCTGCGTAGGAGTGTTAGTCTCATGACTAATTCGATTAGATGCTGGTTGAAACGGGTGAGCGTCGAAGTTCAAGGTCTGACCTTGCGCTAAATTAGTGAATTGTGACGGTTGCGATTCCATAGGCGCGCTGGGTTGGAAATGGGTAGGCATCATTCCTCCTGATTGAGATATAGGCGTTTCCTGAGATTCTCCCATCTGTGGGTGTACGTGTCTCTCTCTTGGAGTCGTCTCGAGTCTGTCCAGGCGTCTTTCTATTACTTCAAGACCTGGGATGGTTCTGGCTGCGACTTTGTTGCCTAAGTCGTTCAATTGCAGCTCGATCCTGTCAACCTTTCCCTTGAGGTTTGTGTCTACCTCGCGTATGGCCGTCCTAAGGTTATAACTGAGGTCTAACCTCTCGGTCACCGCGACTTCCTCAAATCTCTTTTGTAAGGAATCGATATCTCCTTCAACTCTGGACATATTTTCTTGGATTTTACCCACAGCGTCTCTAACCTCGGCTACCTTAGCCTCGACGGTAGCTTCGTGTTCGTTGAGGTCACCTCTCAATAACATGAGGTCAATTTTGTGTTCCTCATGATGAACATCAACTGTCTCACGTAGACTGGCTACGGTTTCCGTCAATTCAGAAATGTTTCTCCTGTTGGTGTTAAGTTCCTCTTTAATCTCCATCATGCCATCAACGATAGTCTTCACGTTGTTATTAACGGCATTGGCAGCTCCTCTCATCAAGATTAAACCAACGTTCATGGTTGCCATGTCCTTCTTCACATTTTCGATAAATCCCTCGACGTGATCTAGTCGAGTCCCGAATTCTTCCCTGGTATGTTCCATATCTGCTCTCATGTCTATCTGGACTTTATTCAAGGTTGTCTGAATTTGAGCTGTGTGCTCCTCCAATCGGTTTTGCACCTCCTCCCTAGCTCTATTCATCTGGTCGGTTAAGCAATCTACGCGCTGGTTAGCCTCCTGATGGTGTCGTATGACATCAACCCTAACAGCTGCTAAACCTGCCGTCAGATCATTTCTCGCTTCGATCCTATATGTGTCCATGTCTGCCCTGACTTGAGTTAAATCAGCCCTAACATTGTTTACAGAGTGAGTGTTAATCTCTAAGTCCTGTCTTACATTGTTGACTTCCTGTCTAACCTGGTCCACATGACCACTGACATTGTTGACTTCCTGTCTAACCTGGTCCACATGACCACTGACATTGTTGACTTCCTGTCTAACCTGGTCCACATGACCACTTACAGTATTTACAGCCTGAGTATTCTGACCTAAGTCAGCAGTAATCTGTTGAAGATTGGCATTCACACCTGCCAACATCTCTCCAAACACACGACGAATAGTTTCCTCATCCATAGATAAGAAATATATGAGAAAGTGAGGGATCAATTTCTACTGGAACTTACAGCTATGATTAGTTACTTGGTGGTATAAAGCTTGCTTCATTTATATAAATATCACGAGTAGAGCTGGAGTATGCAAACTAAGTGCTTCTACATTTACAAAGACAACGGTGAGCAAAGCAAAGTATTACATTTACTTAGGATGAGGCATCATCAAAGAAAATCCTATCCTTCATTTATCCAACACTAAAGCCTCACCCCATGGACTTCTATCAAACATGAATGCCATGCGGTCAATTGATCTGCAGTACGACTTTCTAAGTTCGTCCCAGTCCTGTCAATTTACCAATAATCAACATTAAGATCCTCAAAAAAAAAACATGGTACTGAGGGTCACCACGTTAACGTCGGCACATGAGTTGGGCGCCATTTTAATGTGACCGTTTAGTTGAGTCAACAACCACGATGACTCAACTAGCGACACATATTTCGAATAAAAAGTACCGTGAGGATCAGGTGAACTTCCATAAAGGCTAAAGCGGCACGAGAGTCCGTAGTCCACAGGGATCGTGGTACATGGTGACGATGGTCATAGACCGCCTAAGGAAAGGTTCACCTTAAAACTAGACTGAGAGAATAAACATCCAGACTTATGTAAAACACCGTGAAAATGTATTAAAATTCACAAGCCCCTAGCCTAGTTCGGAGGGTTATAATCGGCTAGTCCGCAAATTAATAAATAAACAAAGATAAAGAACAGGTCCCCTACCTGAGAAGTTACTGAAAACCCTCGCGAAAGATCTAACTCACAATGATAAAGCAACAACAGCAACGCTAGGAATATGGTACGACGCAAGTCCCTAGTTCAAGTTACAAGATCAAGCTAATATCTGAATTTACATTTAACAGGGTAGCAAAACAAATCTAGGTTAGGATGGTACCATTTCGACATTTAAATTTAACATTAATTCAACTAGCTAAGTCCTATCAATTAACAAAATTTACGGCGATGACGTCCGTAAAAGAAAACAATTACATCCAAAAGCTAAGTGTACAGCCATGAAAAACAAACAATTTAATTATGCTTAATAACTATGTGCTAACAGCACACAATAAAGTAACATGTAGGGTTTAATACACTTGACATCATACATTAATAACGAAATAGACACAGTAGTTTTATTATAAATTCCTGCCTACACCTTGGTTTACTCTTTGTAAACCATAGTCATCTAATGTGTATAGTTACGGTGACGAATGCGCAGTTGAGACCACGTCTGACATCGCATGGCCTGAGCTCCACAAGCTACTAACTCTAGGTTCGCACATGCTTCAGGTCGCTACAAAAATGTCAACTGTCCTAGTCATTTCCTCACAAGGAAATTATCTTCAACTGCACGGCTATGTCAACAGTTCCAGAATGCAAAGAACAAAGTTAGATAGAAAGAATCGTTAGTTAGGTTTGTTTTACAACAATTATGCGTCTTATTATTAGGATGTCGGTTTATAGGTTTATCGTAGGTTTATGGCGAATAACATTGACAATAGCCTGGGCACGGAGTGTCTCCAACTGAGATCATTCTCCACCAAAAAGCCTCGACTCAACAGTCGGAATATAATCAACGAGTATAACAACTCGGACACACAATAACACGGGTTACCAGCGGCGCTAAGCTCGCGTTCAATAACTCTGGGATAGGCCTGTACAACAGTTACCTTCCAATAACATCTGGTCAACGGGATCATCCCCGGACAAAGCATACAATAACATCCTGCTATAACAGGGTAGACTTCACCATCCTATAGAAAACCTTACATAACTGTACCTGTCATACGACAATACACGCAACAGAGCGTTAAACTAACAAAAAAAAACGATCCATAAAACAAGTGATCAAATACAAGAGTGGAAACTGATTTCCATAAACAAAATAGCAATGAAAGGAAAAGCGAATACAAAATGTACTCTGTCCTCGTCTATAGTAGTTTTGTCTCACAATGAAGCAGGCGTGCTCTAGGTCACTGGGTTACCTAACCAGTTTATTCAAGGCCGGCGATTTAATCAATACAAAACCTGCACTTGGCCGGTTCATAAAAAACTTTACCATAGGTTACGGATCTCTACAGAGTCCGTGTATCAAACGCACGCTATAAATCTGAGTATAGTAATACACTTCCGTCTTTCTACCAAAGACGTCTAAATGAAAGTAAACTTACAATAACTGAAGCTCTTTGCTTTAAAAATGCAACTCAGTAGTTGCTAGAACATCAAATAAAAACGTGTCTCACACGACACAAGAAAAATATGATAAATGTGGCACAGATTCACACACTAGATCTGCTTAATGATACGTTGGGAACCACGTTCGATGCTAGGCAACGAAACATTCCTTCTAGTTGTTAGGTTCAAACATGACCAAGAATAGCTTCTGAGCTTATTCAAAATGAAATATAATGCATTTACAAACTGGTAGTTACTGTCGACTACCTAAATGATACGACCGTTCTAACGACAGTCAGGGGTGTAACAAAGGATGGCTGCGAAGAATGCAGTCAATTAATAACCAAGGCATCTGATTGCCATAACTACAGTCAGCAAAGACTTGGAAATTACCCCAAGTAGGGTTGAACAAAATAGCCTCAAAATGACTACGATCAGGTTCAGCAAAAAGGTAGGCATTGACGTTCCACGACGTTCACCAAGCTGCACCAGGGCTGACCAAAATGTCTGACCCCAAGGGTGTCTCACTCTAAACTGAAATAAATGACATCTAACTAATCTAGTTACATCCCTACCTAGAAAAATGGCTGACACTGAGTGTGGTTGATTCACAAACTACATTAAAACTACTATACCACCAGAAACTAGAACAAAGAAGGGGTGTGACAAAAACTCACGAAATGGAGGAGCTCTCACTCAGCTCTCTATTCCACAACAAGGGTTGTACATAAACCTCTCTGGCTCTCTGGATCGGTATCCTCCTCATCAGGATTCCCATCTGGACTCCCCCAAAGACCAGGGTTCGATTTGTCCCTGTTGACATCTTCGTGGATATGCCTGGAAATGGCATTTTGGCTCCTTCCCTCTCGTTCATCGTTCTGGAAGTTCCACCATCATGCTGGTTCCTGTAGAAACGTCACCCCCCCATACCGGGATGGTATTAGCCCATGGTGACTGCTTCAACCATGGTGAAGAAAAGTCCAATCACGTGGGTAGCGAAATAAGTTGCGTGATTATTCATCCTCTCACTTCCAAAATTATAATGTCCGTCGTGACTATTATAGGCTTCAATTATAAAATACGACACAGCCTTAATCTTGCAGATGTGGATTAGCATGTGAGCTAACAATATTTTGTAATGCTGCACGTGCTAGTGACGCTACTTTTGTATCACGCAGCATCCGTGAATTATACGACGTTTCAAAGATGAAATTTCCACTTTGGCAATTTAAATATCTCATACAATTATAATCACACTTATTCAGGATAATTGTAACACTATTACCTGTATATTTCCACTAGGCATCTGCCCTCCACATACGCGTGGGTAATATGTGATGTCACAGCAATGTTGTGCAATACACTATACTTGCCAATAATTATTTCCCAAGCTTCTTATTTAATTCACTGGACTCCATCGACAGTGAATATTAGTATTTGCTTGCTCGATGGCACCTTATAATCACTTTTAACGCTAAACAGCGGATGTTCTTCTACGTCTCGTAGGACAAATGTAATTCCACGCCTACACAAGGCGGATTCTCAAGACGCAGTGCTCCGGTACTGGGTGTCTCTAGAAAGTAGGTCGTCAAAACGAAAACGTTGAGCGACTACTTACGTTCCTTTTTGCGTATCTGCAAGGGTATTACCTTACCTAAAGTAAAAATAAACATTCTCCAAAATGTTTTAATAAAGCAGCATGACGAAATGGAATATTCTGAGTCTCGTAGGAAAGATAAAAATAATTAATAAGACCTCAGATAATAATTAGCAGTTTACACCAAAGTCAAAAGTGCGATTCACCGCTACTTCAAAGTATCGCGTGATCTCTCAGCTTCACGTGGCTTCCTGGGTGTGTTCAAAAGTACAACATCCCATCATAAATGCTCTGTCATAAAAAAATATCACATGAACCATAGCTCAGCGGGTTCAATACAGGGTGCCATTTATGTACTAGAGTACCCTTAAGGGACGTGTAGGGATTGGGTATAGGATCAATTTGAGAGAGGGAACCTTGGGAGGGAACCTGGGGTCGGAATGGCCTCCTAACCCCAGAAAACAGGTTTGTTTCAAGCCCTCCGCCTCTGTAAAGTAGGGAAGCGCACCATGTTACTCTGAGGTCAGGCACTCTTTGGCTGTCAACGGTCTTGGCGCGACCACCGCTCAACGGTGCGTTAGCCGGGATCTGCATTCATCTTACCAATTGACAGTTCCGTCGTCTTTAAATACTACAGAAACACACGTAACTCTTTGATACTAATAATCAAAAGGCAATTCATTTACAGAATCAACGATAGTATTAAAAAATCACCACAGAATAAACTCGCACTGTGACTATGCCCCCTCCTAACCCTCTAAAAATAAAGAAAAAGAAAAAAAATGAAGGCATGGCACCCCAGAAAAGATGAACCCGGGACCTCCGTGGCACCGCGCCTCGACGCTATCCTGTCGATTAACGCAGCGTTGAGCGGTGGTCGCGCCAAGACCGTTCACAGCGAAAGAGTGTCTGACCTCAAAGTAACACATGGCACGCTTCCCTACTTTACAGGGGCGGAGGGTCTGAAACAAACCTGTTTTCTGGGGTTAGGAGGCCATTCCGACCCCAGGTCCCCTGTCTCAATTTCATCCTATACCCATCCCCTACACGCCCCTTAAGGGTACTCAAGTACATAAATGATACCCTGTTTAGTATGAGTCCATCTTCTGGTGTAGCGGCTACTGTTCTTATCTGTCACCTCGGTTGTCTTCCCACCTCAGCCATCCTGGTAGTGGTTTTCCGTGGTTTCCCAACTTCTATTGCAGGTATATACCGGAATGGTTCCTAAATTAAGGTTACGGCGACTTCCTTCCCAATTCTACCTGAATTAGAAATACACATACTACAGCAGACACCACAGTAAAACAGTTTATCAGACAAATTCTTCACACACTACACGGGGCTAAATGACCACCATAAGCCCGCGAAACAGAGATTCCTATTTCAACGCCGGTCGTGAAAGTCTGAATTTTTACTTTATAGCAATAATGCTTCATATCAAGAGATCGATGTACCGACAGCAATGGCTACGCTCGCTAAAGCGCAGCGTTAGGTCATGGGGCCAAGCTATCTGCTGACTTGGTAGACGCGTGGATTCGAGCCGTCCTTGAAATGGTTTTCCATGGTTTCCTATTTTCAACACCGTCTGACAGGCCACGGCCGCTTCCTTCCACATCCTTGCCCAGTTTCATTCACGATCATTCATTTCATCTCTCATTAACTCCTCTCATGAGGTTGGCGTCAGGAAGGGCATCCGGCCGTAAAAAGCATCGCCACAAATAATTCCATCGCATCTCATCCCCGATCCCGTTGGAAAAACGGAATTAATAAGGGGTAGACATACATACATCAAGAGATCGATGTGAATTACGCAATTGACCTCCTCTCGGGATTTGATGCTACATCTTAACCCTCTGAGCTCTTTATATTACATAAATAACTTGTAGACTACTATGGGGAAAAGTATAGTTTCTCGAGTTTAGATGTCAGTAAAAAGTTTAGCGGCTTCGGTCGAGTAGTTGGTAGCATGCTGAGTTTCTATGCCCAAGATCGTGGGTTCAAACCCGGCCAAAGTCGTCGGATTTTTTAAAGAGCGTTAAAAATCTCTCAGTATGCCATCCTTCGGAGGGAAAGTAAAGCCGGCGGGCCCATGTCATAGATTTATGGCATGAAAAAGAACCTTCCACTAACTACACTTGATGAAGCTAAAATGTGTAGGTTAGTTTGATAGTTCCAACGTTCGCCACCAGGTGCTGACTGCGATGGCATTTAGTAGCCACGTCCGCAGCTAGGTGTCGTTGACTGTAGCATTTGGTAGCAAAAGTAGGAACTACTTGAAAAAACTGACTGATCGTCTGCAGTCCTTCTACCTGAATCACACAGGTAACACACATTAATACAGCCATCATATTTAACACTGGTTATCAGACAAATTCTACACACACCCGAAGTACACCGGGCTACATGACTGTGTTGTCGCTGCCCCTAAACTAAGGAACCAACCAATCAGTAAAAAGTTTACCAGTAGTCTTACATAAAAGCACGCTACACTAACATTTCCCTTATTGTATTTTGCGTTTAACTATATATGACCACTCAGGACTGAGAAAAAGTTGATTTACATACTGTGCCCGTTTAGACGGAAGTCCAACGAACACATTTGCCAATTCCCAAAATCAGTCTAGCACAAGAACTACAATCTCAGGGTCCATCCGGGCAAAACTAAATTAATCGCTGGCATGACTGATTATGGCAATGAGCAAGCAAGGGAGACGAGAAAGGAGAAATGAAATATCACAATTCCTTAAACTTATCTCATTTTATTAACAATTAAAATACCACGATGTTATGCAAAAGCACTCAAAAACTTCACTAGGAAAATAACAACACACACACAAAAAAACAACACTCCCTACTCTTGATTGTTGATATCCAGAAATTAATAGTCCATCTGGGTATCGGTCCCTACTCTAAATTGTTGTATTTACACAATAGGCGGCTCATTGTTTATAGACCCCTACCTGTACACTGTTCACTTTCACATTGTGTTTTCACAAAAACAAAATTACTTATGGTTTTGAAAATTATTGTTCATTTCATGGCTAAGGGTGAAAATTAATTGTTTATAAACATTGTAAAAGGTATCACCTCATGTGATATCGAATTGTATCAGTGTTAAAATAAATAAAGTTCTTCCGTGTAGGAACATTAGGTTGTAAGAAAATATCAATATTCGACTACATGACGTCAGAATATTAACATTATTAATATGACCTCAATGTCCTAATTGACTCTTTCTAAAACATTTGTTTCTATGGATTGTCGTCTTAATCCATGCTCACATATTCAAACTATTTTCTTTCATAATTCAATTTAACATTGTAAAAAAATTTTTTTTTTGAATTTTCATTTTTTTCTAAATAACCATATTGCATAACTCAATGTGTTAATTGTTGTTAACATCATGTCATTAACTCATTCATTTAGTTTTTAAACATTATATACCATAAATTCACAAAATATTAAACTTCAAAAAAAAATATTATTATTAATATAAAAAAATATCGGTAATTATTATTTTTTTCTCTTTTTATTTATAAACAATATCTAAGTTCAGAAATATCAGCAGTCATTATTAGTTATCACTAAAAAAGCATCACTCCTATTCAACTTGTAATTCAAAATTTATTTTATGCATTCACATATTATCTGTATTTATTTTATTTCATTTTAGGATCCGGCTAGGCTTTAACAAAACTAACAAGATGTTCCGTGACGAACTAAAGAGACTACTTTTCATGCCAATGATTATTCTACAGTATATGAACCTATCTAGAATAATGACGAAATTAAGTTGCTAATATCAAAATTTCTAATTAGTTCGAAATACTGTAAACCTTGCATAATGTTTCCTAATAGAGCACTACAGTTGGCAGGCCTGATGACTGAATATATTCTTAGTTCCATCTCTTAAGGTACAGAATACAAAATTTGGTTGAAGTCCAATGAATAGCATGGACGTTACATGCAGTTAAACATTGGATCTAACAGCGCAAGTAAAATCATGTTGGCAACAATGTCATGCATGTATTGGTCAGACATAATCTGAAATAATATGATCTATTGTTGTGCCAATTTTGAATGAAATCCATTAGATAGTATAGAAGTTACATGCATTTTAAAATTGGACCTATCAGCAGGTTTAGAATCATGTTGGCAGCACTGACGTATATTAGTTACTCCAAATTCATCTAGAATGCCAGGTACTATACGTGTGCACAGTTTAGAGCTATTGGCTTGCATACTTTCTGATACTGTATATTGATATTAGGGTAAGAAAAATAGGGACAGCACATATTAACAGTTGGCAGCCCTGGTTGCTCTTAAGAATACGCATAGTCATATCTGTTATGGTACACATAGCACTTACGACATTTGGTTGAAATCCAAATGATAGTATGGAAGTTACATGTATTTAAAGTTGGACCTGTCAACAGGCTAAGAATCATGTTGGTAGCACTGACGTATATAAGTTACTCCAAATTAATATAGAATGACAGGTATTATACGTGTGCATAGTTTAAAGCTGTCGGCTTGCATACTTTCTGATATATTGGTATTTGGATAAAATAAATTAGGAGCATTTAATAACAGTTAGCAGCCCTGGTGGGTCTCAAGAATACGCTCAGTCGTATCTGGTTATGTACACATACAACATACGAAATTTGGTTGAATTCCAATTGATAGTGTAGAAGTTATATGCATTTAAAAATTAGACCAATCAGCAGGCATATAATCATTTTAGCAACACTGCAATATATGGCCTCCTGGAAATTAAACTGCAATATTATTATCTATACGTGTGCCAATTTTGAAATAGCTCCCATTCATACCTTCCAAGATATCCAACATGAAGCTCAAATTTCAATTGCGATTTTTTAGCAGTTGGTAGCACTGACATCATTTTCAAATATGGCCGTGAGATATTCGGGTGTAGACATTTACTCCTACCAAATTTTGTTTCGATTGCTCCAGCGGTTTAGGAGTTGATAGGGGGGGGGGGGGGGACACACACACAGACAGACAGACAGACAGCCACACATTTGCCCGATCTCATAAGTCTACTTTTTCCTCATTTTTGCAAAATGTGGAAAGTAGGCTAAAAAATCAGTAGGCTGCATGATTGGAAATTAGAATGATTGACCCAGGTATTTAGGCGATAATATATCTGACAAAATTGGAATTGGACAGAAATATGGGGCGGTTACACGACTCAACCCTTCTTTTCACAACTGAGCAGCAAATGCTCCAACATCACTTTAACAACATGGAAATACATATTCCAATGGACGGCCTCTAGCCTCCACACTTTTTCTTTAAATGCCGACCTTCAAGTCGCATAATAATAATAATTATTATTTCCTTCAACATTTAAATCAACATATGATTTATTCTTTTATTCTGTGCACTATTCCTGCCTTTAAACAACACGCATTCGTCTTCAACATTTCCAAGATCTGATTTAAACAAAAATTTTCCAAATGGAAATATTGTTATATTTTATCCTAGTCATATTCTTTTTCTGCCTTCATTTAACAATTCTACATCCTATTTTATACATGTTCATCCTTTATTCACCTACCGTTCCTCTACTCTTTCTTAATACTGTGGTGCATTTCACAAATACGTCATTAACTTCTCTATTTATTTGCTGACTGATATGATATTTATTCCCTATAAACATTTTCAAACAATCACTGTTATTATTATTAACGTTAACTACACACTAAACTCATCAATGGTTTATAATAGTTACTCGAATTTATTATTATTATCAAACTATACATTCCGAAATCTTCACTTGTTTATAATGTTAAATAAACTCAATTGTTATTATTATTCCTGCATTAAAAATATTTTATCACTTCCCTGAATATAATTATTTATAATTATTTTATCATTTGTTTATAATTATTTATAATTATTTTAGAAATATTTTATTATTATTTTCAAAGGAATTTACTCATAATCGTTATGAAATTTATCTCTAATATTGTTTACATTTTTTAAGTTGAATAATTTGAAGATCCAAGCTACCTTCCACTACAAAAATATTTAAATCAACCAAAAGATTTCCTTATTTATGTCACTTGGACAGAAATAAATTTTCTCATGACGGTACACTCGCTGTCAACTAGCACTGGTATCTCTGACTATAGTCTCGATAGACTTAGCTGTCAGAACGAAGCAAAAATTAAAGTGGTGGTAATTTCTAAGCGAATAAAAATTTATCTTCCCAGCTACTCTATTCTAGGAAAAGTACATAAGAATGTAGCTTACATATTCTTGAAGTTCATGTCGTTGCAGATCCTTGGTTGATATCAAAATCTAATTGAACGTTCCCCACTCCATTAGCATGGCAACTGTCCTCGGCCATCTGCCTCACATTCAGCTAACCTTCGGGTCCCTCCATCTTCATCCTACCCTCGTGGTAACTTAGTGACCCATATTCGCGTTCAAAAATACGCACTTTTTCACTCCGCGATAATCTTCACTAATGTTCGACATTACTATTGACGTCATCGTTTACTGTCCTATTATTTTAAACACTTGTTTAAACAGCTCAATGTTTATAACATTTTGAAATATAAACCGTCTAGTCTGATGCCACTCAAAGATGAAAAAGTTACTCGACATCTGCGAACATACTCTTACAGTCAGTGGAGTATATGGAAATGTAGATGGAATATTTTCCAACTCTGTTTGTTTGAAATAAATGACCCTAATGTCATAAACTAAGTTCCATCTCCTGACTGGTATGACGCGGTAATTCCAAGCACTTTTCACTTGAGACAACTGGCTCAGTTTAAAAGACTAAGTCCGTAAGCAGCTGGATTAGCTCCAGAGACTAAGTCCAACTCGATCGGCGAAAATGACGGACTATAACAGCGTAGCACGTGGTATGGTGACGTTACGACGGTATTTCCTCGAAGACTGATGTAAGAATGACATAATTATGCTTTTTTCGGGGGTGGGGGGCGAAAAGGTTTCCCGCACCCCCCCGCGTGGCACCTGACCTTACTACTGGTGCCTCCGACATGCAGTTAGTCTACGTAGTAGAAGAGAAAGCATAGTAAAAAAAAAAAAAAGTCAACCCCTGGCACTATCCAGCCCATGACGGGCTAAGGCCGACCAAGCGACCGCTGCCCAGCCATTTGGCCTGCAGATATTGGGGTGACGCGTGATCAGCGCGTCGGGTCCCCTCGGCCGTTAATCTTGGTATTCGTGATCGGGGCGCTGTCTCACTGTCAGACAGCTACTCAATTGTCCTCACGAGGCTGAGTGCACCCCGTTCCAACCCTCACGTCAGTTTTAAAATCCCTGACGGAGCCGGGGATCGAACCCGGGGCCTCCGGGTGAGAGGCAGGCACGCTACCCCAACACCACGGGGCCGGCGAAGAGAAAGCATAGGGGATTGTAAAATAAGGATTGCCCTTTGAGGCTTAGCGCCTGTCCCATCGCGGTCGCGATCTACCAGGCATCATGGGTAGATATTAACATTGGTATATTATTATATATGTGCACATATAAATATGTACACATATATAAAGGTAAGATTGTAGGGCCAGGGAAAACCGCATAGACAGAAAGGAAAGATTGTCTACACGTAAAACCTGGCGGCTTGGTTATTGCCACATGCAAGGATAATGTGGGTATGGAAATGAGTAGGTTTTGTTTGTACGGGAGGTGTATCATGCAACAGTTGCAAAGTCAGTTTCCTTTACTCGCCGAGATTAGTATATGTGGGAATCAGTTGGCTTGGCACTGATGGGACCAGCGCGTCCGCAATGGCGGACGAACTGCACTTCCGATATGTTTTTTTCGGGGGGGGGGGGGGGGGGGGCGAAAGAGTACCCGCACCCCCCAAGTGACACCCGACCTTACTACTGGTGCCTCCGACATGCAGTTAATCTACGATAGTAGAAGAGAAAGCATAGGGGATTGGATAAAAGGAATGTCTTTTAGGACTTAGTGCCTGTCCCATCGCGGTCGCGATCTACCAGGCATAATTCATAAATATTAACATGGGTATATATTATATATGTACACATATATAAGGCCTATGCGGTTTTCCCTGGCCCTACAATCTTACCCTTATATAACTCAGGCCCTTTTTATATAGACACGGAGCTGAAATTCGATGTGTCCGCTGTTCCAAGCTGTGAGCACGTCCCGCTCTTCAAAACTCCAGCCCACGCCCTGTTTCCTGTTAGAACATGTGCCTTTACAAAAACACTTATAACTTTCGAACGACTGGTCTGATTTACCTCAAATTTCTTCTAGCATTCTTAGAATTCCATAGCCAATATTATTTACTAGAGTTTAGACCTCAAATCGTCGATTAATATTCTTCCTCAATAAGCTTCAACAACTCGTCCGTCAGCGCCACGCTTCTCTCTGCTAGCGCATCCTCTGAGTCTCTCGGTGAAGTAGCTGTCTCGCGCTCGGTTCAAACTTCATGCCGGTGTTCTGCTCATTTGAAATGCAAACTATAATTACGGTGGCTTCCGTAATTGGGTGCAACACTTACCGACAACTATTTTAGCCTACTTTTCACATTTTGCAAAAATGAGCAAAAAGTAGACTTATGAGATCGATCCGGGAAAATGTGTGTCTGTCTGTCCTTCTGATGTCTGGCTGTGTGTGCAGCAATAGAAACCAAATTTAGTATGAGTTAAGATGTATACCGGAATATATGAAGCCCATATTTGAAAATTATGTCAGTGCTACCAACTGCTGAAAAACGCACTAGAAATTTGAGCTCCATGTTGGATATCTTGGAAGGTATTCATGGGAGCTATTCCAAAATTGGCACAAATGTAGATATTACAATTTCAGTTTAATTTCCAGGAGGCCTGGGTAGTTTATTAGCTGAGGAATAACCCACCCACCAAGGGAAGATGATTAAGAGAAGGAAGTAGATTTTGGATTGGAGAAAAAGGATAGAAAGATAGGAGGAGAGTCCCACAAAATTGATAAGTTTAACTTTAAATACCCTTAGAAGCAGTTGCCACTGGAAATTAACTCTCTGGTACCTAAAGTAGGTACGAGCTTGGTCGAGGCTAACGGGAACCGCAGATAGGACTTGGGCGGTTTGCAAGAGAGAGGCTTTAGTACATTTCCTCCCAAGCATGTATAAAAGTACTATGGGGAAGGGTGATGGTCTGGCAAGGCTGAGAGCAAACGATTTATGGTATGTCTTCTCAAAGAAATTAGTTTTTGTGAAATGATTCGAAGAATGCCAATAATTCAAATCAAGTTCGGAATTTCCAATTTTCGAAATTATAGAGTTTCTAGAAAAAGAGACCCAGTGTTTCCAGGAAGGATAGTGACGAAAAATTATAACTTGGAAAGTAATCTTTGTAAGTGAACCAGTGGTTGCCTTTGGAAATGGCTAAGCCTTTACTCAGCGAAAGGCCGGCTAAAAGCTTAGACAAAAAAGAAACACTTATCTTTAGGAAAATTGACCATAAGTTTTCGGAGAAAATCTCCACAAGCAGGTAGCTGGCTTAGCGAGCTTTACTTGCCTTACTGGCCAATTAGAATTAGCTATTAAAGCTAACAGAAGCTTTGAAAAGGTTGCCACTAAGAGTTCTTGCTCAAATGCAACAAGTGGTAAAATCCCTATCAATAGATTAAAGGGCATCGAGTAGGGAGAGCCAAGGAGGACAGGACCTTGTTTAACCTTTGTATTAGAAAAATGAAAAAGAGAAAAAGAACGCTTAATTTATTTAACAATTCAGGAGAAATTAATATTTTTAACAAATAAATATTTTCCAATCTTATTAACAATTTAAGGTCGCAGACCTCCGACAACATTCAGAAATTGCTCCAGGCAAATAACAATTCTTAAGGTTTTAAACCTGGTATTAAAATCTTTTTAAGATTTGAAAAAGAACCAAATGAAATGATTAAAGTTTAAACATTTACAAGAGTACAAGGAGTGTACTATAAGAAATTTCTGAAAGAATATTCTAGAGAGAATAACAACTTTAAAGCTAACTATAAGGAAAACATAAAGCATAAAATAGAAGTTCCTACAACTTCTTATATTTAAACAGGATTACTTTATGAGAATTATACAAAGGAGGGCAGGTCACTTACTGTGAAACCTAAGTAAGTAATCAAAAGGAAGGTTCTAGACTTCCTATGTTTAATTAGAAATCACGAGCCAAATGGGGCAGTTTCCATTCCGTGAGACCTAAAACAACTCACTCAAGAGTTGAAAATATTGGTTTTCCTGATAATAGAGAAAAACCAATGTAAACTTAAACCGTGTATAAAACACGTAATTATACAGCAATTACTTAATGATAAACAAGAAAAATGGAAGGGCACTTCGCAGAGTGACACCTTATTGAAACAGACCTAAATTGAAAAATTTATTACGGATTGTTAGTAGGAGGTTTAGGAAAGAGAAATAGGGAATTGAGGAAAAATGTTCATGGCCTTATTTAAATATAAACGGACGATCGCGACGCGGTAGAAAAGTTGAGCAAACACTAGTTTTCACTATAGTTCGTTGAAACTTATGAAAAGTTCACTATAGAAACACGAAAGTTTTTGGCCGAGAAAGTTATTTCAATTTGAACAAAATGACTGGTTGCACTAAATGAACGAAAGTCTATTGCTTGAGAAAATGGTGGATTACAGTTAAATGCGCCATAGAACATTCCAGCGGTTCCAGCGGTGGAAGAAAGTTAGCTATTAAGCTTTTAATTCAGAAACGAAATTCTTCAATTTTAAATAGCATTCTCACAAGTGAGTGAAGATTTCAAAACGGCAGGACTTGTAGATGAAATACAGAATCTAGAAGGTTCCAGAACGACCTTAGTAGAAAAAATGGGGTTGAGAAAATCCAACGGAGGAACTAACTTGTTGAGTTATAGACAGCGGGTATTAGATAATATCCCACGTAGTGAGAGGATTTCTCATTTGAATAGCCTAAGAAAAGCTCTTTTTTAATAAGGTTGGCTTATACAACCAAAGGCTCAACATGGCAAATCCCACGAAGAATGATTTTTGCCCCAAAATAAGCAATCGCACACTGTCTATAAAACATCTTTAAAAGCACGTGAAAGTTAAAACCATGAAGATGAGGTTAAAACTTTAAGATGGTACTTATCTTGATTTCATGTAGAAGATGAAGTTCCCTTTGACGATAACTACTTTGCCAACATGGCGTAGAAGAGAGTTTGTCTCTTGGGTTGAGGAGACTAGCTCGAGAGGAGCTTTGACTGACCGAGTCAACTGCCGATTGCGAAGTGAGACCTGCTCAACGGAGCACGGAGGGACCAAGGAAGGGGAAAAGAGTGGGGGATAGGAGACAAAAGGAGAACATATAAGCATTGCCAATATTATAACAAAAAAATAATCTTCTCTTGGTGAGCTGGTCTTCAAAGAGTTGATAACAGATGATACTAGCGCAGCATGGTGAGTAAAGAGGTAGACGTAGTCCTCTTGCTCAAGGAGAAAATAGCTGGCGATTGTAACAGGATCTGGTGGCCAAATGGATAAGTAAGTCCTCTATCACCAGGAAGAATTGAGGAGCTTCAGAGATTCGCTGCGAGATGACGCTAGGTGGGTCACAGAAGTTATATATCTGAAACAGACTTATGAAGACATAAGAGATTTGCCCATCAAGGAGAAAACAAAAAATCACTGTTGGTGTTTGACAAAGAGAAAGGAAGAAATGAACATGCAAGGAGCAATAAAAATTATATCTCAGGTACCGTGTATTCAAAGAATACACCAAGGCCATATATGACAGTGTTACCAAAACAATTTTAAGTCCAATTTTTAAATGCATATACCTTCTAAACTATCACTTGGATTTCAACCAAATTTTATATGTACTATATGTACATAAATAGATATGACTGAGCGTATTCTTAAGAGCCACTAGGGCTGCCAACTGTTAATGATTGCCCTCTCTATTTTTATATCCAAATACCAATATATCAGAAAGTATGCAAGCCGACAGCTTTAAACTATGCACACATATAGTACCTGACATTTTAGATTAATTTGCAGTAACTTATATACGTTAGTTTCTACCAATATGATTCTATGCCTGCTGATAGGATCAATTTTTAAATACATGTAACTTCTATACTATCAATTGGATTTCAACCAAATTTCGTATGTGCTATGTGTAACATAACAGATATGACTATAAGTATTCTTAAGAACAATCAGGGCTGCCAACTGTTAATAAACGCTGTCTATATTTTCTTTACCCTAATATCAATATATCAGAAAGTATGCAAGCCAACAGCTCTATACTTTGCACACATATAGCACCTGACATTCTAGATTAATTTGGAGTAATTAATGTAAGTCAGTGTTGACAACATGATTCTATGCCTGCTGATAGGTCCAATTTTAAAATACATGTAACTTCTATACTAACAAATGAATTTCATCCAAAATTGGCACAACAAGATATCATAATATTTCAGTTTATTTCTGACCAGCACACGTATGACATTGTTGCCAACTTTCTTTTACGCGTGCTGATAGATTCAATGTCTAACTGCATGTAACGTCCATTGGACTTCAACCAAATTTTGTATTCTGTACCTTAAGAGATGGAACTAAGAATATATTCATTCACCAGGGCTGCCAACTGTTAGTGCTGTATTAGGCTACATTATACCAGGTATGTTTCGAAGTAATTAGACATTTCGATATTACCAAATTCATTTTGTCATTCTAGAAAGGTTCATATACTGTAGATTAATCATTGGCATGAATCTTAATTTTAAGAAAAGTAGGCTCTTTAGTTCATCACGGAACTTCTTTTAGAAAAGGCAGATCAGTTATCAATATATTCCTTTAAGGCGTATGGAAGTTTCATTACGATCAGATCAAAACACAAAAAGTAAAGATCTTTCAAAGTGAGCGCTCCGTTAGGCTTATAAAAATAATGTTACTTTCTTTGTACAATCTGCTATAAAATATTAACGGGATACAACATTTGTAGACTTAGAAAAGGCTTTTGATAACAATGATTGGAGTAAGTTGTTTGACATTTTTAAATACTGGAATGAAGTACAAGGATAGGAGAATGATCTACAATCTGTAAAAAAACTAGACGGCAGTTATTCGAGCCGAAGAACATGAGAGAGAAGCTGGTATTCAGAAAGGTGTTGGCAATGCTGCAACTTATCATACATTCTTTTCAGTCAATACATTGAACAAGCAATGAAGGGAATTCGAGAAAAAATTAAAGTAGGAGTAAGGATTCAAGGAGAAATAATTTCAACTCTGAGATTTACTGACGACATTGTCATCTTAGCCGATTCACCAGAGGATTTGATTGCGTTTCTAAATGGTATGGACTTCATGTTGAAAATCAATAAGTGTAAAACAAAAATAATGGAATGGAGCCGAAAGAAATCAGAAACCCCTGTTAACGTCAAATTGGCAGGAGAAAATCGAAAGGGGGGTAGGAGACTCTGCTACTTAGGAAGCAAAATAACTAGTGATGGACGAAGCAAAGAGGATATATAAAGTAGATTGGCTCTGGCAAGAAAAGCATTTCTAAACAAAAGTAATTTGTTGACATCGAAAATTATGAAAGTCATGAAAGCCTTTGTCTGGGGCGTGGTGCTCTATGGAAGTAAAACTTGCACTGTTGGCGCAGGAGAAAATTGGACAATAGACGCGTTTTGAAATGTGGTGTTACAGTAGAATGATGAAGATCAGATGGGTAGATAGAATAACAAATTAAGAGGTATTACGACGAGTGGGAGATGAGAGATGTTTCTGGCGACTGCTAATCAAGGGAAGAGATAGGTTTATAGGACACTACCTATGGCACCCATGAATAGCAAACTTAGTTAAGCAAGGGTGGACAAGATCTACGTAGATCAAAGTTCGGAATATATTAAAGAAATTTCCTCGGATGTAGAGTGTGATATAGAGACGATTAGCACAGGACGGGTATGTATGGAGAGCTGCTTGAAACCAATGAAAGGTCTGAAGACTCAAACAACAACAATAACAACAACAACAATTACAACAACTATAATTATACTAATGTTTACTTTATACATGGTTTTAAGCAGATTAATATAAGAGAAATTTTGGTGTAGAATGCTTTTATGTAAAACTACTGTAAACATATTATTGACATCTAAACTCGAGTATCTATATTTCTTACCTTGACAGTTGTTTTCTGGGGATGCCTTTTACAGAGCGTCCGCAAAGTCTCTCCGCAGTGGCAGAATATGAGAGTCTCACCTTGTTTGGTTGACAGCACGTTCATGTCGCTGTAACGAAAGTCTCACCGCAGCAGTTGGCATAAGCATGCACTTGTTCCGTGTTGACCTTCAACTGGAGTGATAGGGTGGGGAATACCGGTTCATTATTGCTGACAGTGAGTGCCTGTGCGTGACAGTGTTGACGCTGTAAGTTGTGTTCTTGTGTAACCTGAGTCTAGTGGAAATGGCGACTACTGAAGAGCGTGTGCCTTTAGTGGAAAAGATTTTCCGTGCTAGTGGAATCTTTACGAAACATAGTGTGATAGTGGTGAGTATCGTTTATATAATTGCATTACTTAATTTAATGTCACTGGTCTCCTTGTAACAACATAACATAAATGTACTGCCAACCCAACACGTCCCACAAGCCGAGACACGCGCTGCGGAGAGACTTCGCGGACACCAATTGCCATGCCATTCGCTCCAGTAGTTTTGAGACCAATCCGTAATAAGTAAACAATGTTATTGGTTTTACGTCCCTTTTAACTATTGCGGCTAATAGAGATGCCGGAGTGCAGGAATTTTGCTCCGTAGGGGATCTTTAACCTGCCAGACACGACTTCCCCACATTCTCTCACCCTCAAATACCAACTGACTGCACCAGGATTCTATCCTGCAACTTTGGACACAGCAGGTGAGATCTTTACCGCCGAGATACCCATCCAGTCTGGCAACCCATAACAAACGACAAAGAGACACATCCAAAAAATCAAACTGAGGATCCTTTTGGTCATTTACACATCTTATGCGACATAGTTACTCATTTGTAACTGAAAATTTAAAATATTCAGTCCACAAGCTCAGTTTTTTTATAGCGATTATGTTTGTGTCAAGCACGACAATTATCAACTGGTTCTGACATTTTGTTTAATGTGAGAGATTAAGTATGAGGTGTGACAAATAAAATACTGTAATGATACGAGTGATGAACAGCTGTTTCCTGAGCACATGCGTGCCTGTAGAGGATTACATTACACTGTGTGTCACACATTCAACGTGTAGAAATAATGCTTAACTTTTAATTCATTTTATCATTTATCTCTACAAACTTTCATAGTAATCAGCTAAGTAACTGATTAGTACTAAACACTAAGGCCTAGGCACACATAATATGGGCTGCGATTACGTTCTGCGTTCTCCGTCCGCAGTCAGTTGAACGCAAATCAGTGTTCCTTAATATTGCATCTTTTATGTCAAACACACACCGGTCTGCGTTAACGATCTCAACCAGGACATAACGGGCAGCGATCAGATGAGTTTCGAGTCTCTAGCTCGCATATTGAATTTTGTTCCTTTTTGAAATGGAAACAGAAAAACTCATTGAAACGATGAGAAACTACCCATTATTGTATGATCGAAGACAAGTTGTGAATTTTTTCATAGTCGATTCCAGTAGGTTATCTAGTTCTTCGAAACACTCACGGGACATTCGAAAATAAATGAAAAATTCTCGACACAATCTGTGATATTTGCCTTATTTTGTTGTTCTCGTGGTAAATTGATTTCGTGGACCCACTTCCGCCTTTTGTCCATTTTCATGAGAACAAATAAGACTAATATTTCCTCTTCATCAGAAGAACACCACATATTTTTGAATGTTTCTCTTCTGCCGACACAAAATACATGCCCGCGCGCCCTACCATTCCGTAATGTGTGCGCCATTTTCAGATCGGAGGCTGCCTTGAGTTTCACGACGTCCTGCCCGTAACCGCAGACCGAATTCTGTGTAACAAGGCCTAATTTAACGAGAGAACAACAGCTTCGATCACTACCACGAATATTATCAAACTCCTCCTAAAATTCTTCACCTATTTCAGTTTTGTGATGAGCTACAATATCTTAAATTACACCCATTAATTCTGGCCATTAGATTCATTTTGATTTGATCAATGAATCCAGATGGAGCTCTTCATTGACTTCTGCTGACCACCACGTGGTGTAGCTGCTAGCGTTCTTGGCTGTCACCCCAGAGGTCCGGGTTTGATTCCCGGTTCTGCCAAGGAATTCAATTATTGTCTGAGGGCTAGAACGGGGAACACTTGGTCCCATGAGGCAAAAATGAGTAGAATTGGGTTCAATTTCCACCTCAGTCATTCTGGAAGTGGTTTTACATGGTTTCCCATACTTCTGCTCAAGGCCAATGCATTACAGGCAGGTACAAGACGTGAAAAGGTGATACAGTAGAGTCCCGCTATTCCGAACTAATTGGGACCGAACCCTGTTCGGTTTAGCAGGAATTTCTGAATAGGCGGATTTCATTAATAATATCAACGTATTGACTTATTAAGGCGTAAATTAAGTGTGGGGACATCTGCTAGTGTCAGCTCTACACAGTATTGATCAGCCCGTGAGCAGGGTCAGTGATAGTCGAAAGGGAAGGACAGTGACCTTTGACTACTCATAGCACAGACAATCGACTGTGTTGTAAAAATAGACTCATCACCCTAACTATCCCTCTCGTCCCGCATTCCATACACTCGACTCACTGCACTGCGCTTCGTCTAGTCATATCCATCAGGTTTACTCTAGCGAAGTTTGATGAACTGTGTGCGCTTATTGCAAATCTGTTGAACTGTTATATCTAATAGCATTTATTTAACTTCCTTGTACAGTATAACAATACATGAACGTTTTAACACGAAAAAACTAACATCTTCCTGATTTCTCCTGTTTTAAGTAAATAAGAAAATGTAAAAAGGAACAGTCGGTATGTTTCTGAACTCTGTTCGGAATAGGCGGATTTTCGGAACAGCGGGACTCTACTGTACTATATTTTGAAACATCCTGTATATTTGTTCACTATCAAGGAAGAAATAATGGCCCTCTTTAGGGGTGGTTCCAATTTTAAATGTGGGCCTGAATGCATCAGATTATTTCATGGAATCGGAGATTTATTTAACTTCTGTTTCGGTCTCTGGTGCCTCAACTGAAGATACGATCGGTTTATTTCTGAGAGCTATTCGCTGTATTTGTCTCAGGAGACCGCATGCAGCTCACGACATACATATTGCATTCGTCTATCTCAAGAGACTCGGGCCTCCCCCAACATGTAATATCAAGTCTACTCTGTTCATCTCTGGACACAGAATGTAACATAATTCTCACTCCAATCTATATTCAATCATGTACGGCGAGTGTCCAATAAACAGAAGTCCTCTTGAGCTGTAAGAGAATCATACTGTATTTCCAGATAACAAATAGCTGCGTATCGTTTAATACTTTTATAGGCCTATGTTGAAAGTATTTATTAGCAGACAAAGTAGGGGTCCCCATCTCAGCAAAAACGTAAAATTAAGTGGTGATCAGCGTCAATGATGATGATGATGATTATAATAATTATTATTATTCTTCATGTTCCGTATAGGCCAACTACAAACCACGATATTCAACTATTTTGATTGCAGTGGGTCTTGATGTTTGCCCAGTAGTCACGCATTCTTTTGCTGTGTTGTTCCTTTATCTCCTTTGTCCAGAGGGCACCTGTCTTCTTCCTTGGGGATTTGTCCTGGAACTTCATTTGCTTTAATTTACTCCTGAGAGACGTTCAATCTTTTATGTCCTTTTCCGTAACTCCCAGTTACAGCAGATCTTTGTACACTTCTGTCAGCCATGGTGACTTGGTCTTCCTTCTTTACAAGAGTTTACTAAGGCAACACTGAAAAAATGGCTTCAAACCCCACAATCTTCCTTCTTTGCCAGTATGTGAGTAGCTGGTTGGTCAGCCTTGTTTGATGCATCCTAGAGACGTGTCCATAAAATGCTAGACGTCTCTTCCTGGCCACGTCTGTAATTAGTATTATTATTATAATTATTAGTTTATATTAGTTATAATATAATATAAATAGTTATAATTATTAGTTACAGTTATATATATATATATATATATATATATATACAAAATCATCACCGTCGGACTCCTTGCGAGCCAAAGACACTGATGATTGCACTGTATCTTAAGATGATCAGTCACTGAAGAGATAAAACCATTCGTACTATACTTGCAGTACCAAGGAGGGCAGTTTTTGCATTAACACCATAAGGTTCCTCTTCAAGACAAGGCTCTCCTTTGCATTATCCCGGTCCTTTGTAACTAAACCATTCACAGAGACAACAACTGGGATAATGAAAACTTCCTTTAGGCCGTTTATGTGGCTGAGATCAGCGGCAAGTGAATGGTATTTGCGACTTTACTCAGCCACCGTATTCTGTACGTTATCATCGAGTGAAACAGCCTTATCGACGTTGGTAGCCTTGTGTGATTCGTTATCGTTCTACAGAACGATCAGTTATTATAGTGAAATCCCATAAGATCTTGGTTTTATCATTGTTCAGAATCGGATGAGGTCTGCATTTAGGCTATAATATGGGACTTTCTTCTCAGCAAAACCATATCGCAGCGCAAAAGCTTCATGAGATAAGTTTTTCGTAGATTTACGGCCAGTAGTCTAGTTGGAGAAGAGTGAACTTATCGACACTCGTTTAATTTGAATAATGCTTGAGGATCTACTATTTAGGTCCGCTCAAGTTCTACCGCGCTGTATATTGTTATACTCACAAAGAATAGAAGACGTTGAGAATGATGTTTGTTTATTATTTACCAACACCTTAAGTACTTTTATAATACATTTTACATGAAGCCTTAAATATGGAGAGTCTGTCTAATACAGAGACAGCTCCCTAGCAGCGACCACCTGGTCTGGTTGAAAGTTATGAAGTTGTTACTTGTTGTGTAGAGGTCGAGAATGAGCTCTGCACCAGTATATAACATTAGATTTCTCTGGAGGGAGAAATGCTTGCCACAAACAGAGCTTCACCAATAGCGTGTATCTCTAGTGGTAAGAGGGGGTGGCAGCCAATCAGACCATAAGCGTTAGGGCTGGGTTGGCTTGACCTTATAATTGTTGTGGAAACTCCAATACTAAGAAATGTTATGAGAAAGGAACAGAAATGTGTGTCCCTTTCGAAAATGCGGAGACAGTCTGGAAAGTTAGGGATGTTTGCTGTGCCCAACTCTCAGACCCGTGATGTGCTGGATCGATTCAGTAGATCTATTGCACAGACAGCATTTGTCCGATGTATCATTCCCAAAAATGTGGCGCTCATAATTCTTAGTGCCCACAACTTGGTCCTGAATCACGAGAAGAAATCCTTCTGTTTCTCCGAACAAGCCACTCTGTTGAATTCGTAGTATCGGTAGATTCAGAATGCAGATGAGCAGCATACCTTCCATGTAGGGCTTTAGTTAGTTATGTTGTTTTAAGGGGCGGTACTACGAGGTCATCTGCCCCTCATGTAGGGCTTTCATCCTCCAGTCATCTATCCGCTGTTTTGCCAACTTCAAAATGAATTCAGCTTCTGCTCTATCTAGTGATAAGGGAGTGAGGTTATGATCTTCCGAGCACACTGCTTGATGAAGGGTGTTCTCACAAGACTTGAAATAGTTCCTCATTTTCATCTCCTGTTTCCGACATAGAACCTGCAGATTTGTCAAGTCTCTACCTACTTTATTACGAGACAGGCATAATCTTTCCATAGAGCTTCGTGGGTGATAAAGACAGTGTGTTATGAGGCTGGTTCTTATTTTGCGATCAAAACTCTCCAATGATGTATCAGATCAGTTCACAATTTTTCATTATTATTATTGTTATTATTATTATGCCTGCCACGGTGGGTGAGTGGTCAACGTGTCGGTCTACTAACCCCAAACTTTCAGGTTCGCTCCTGGCCGTGGTAAGTGATTTTTGAAAGGCAGCAAAAATTACGACATCATGTCATACGATGTTGGCATTTCAAAGAACCCATTTGAATTCAGTAGACCGTGTTCATAATGGCAAAATTAATCTCGGGAGTATCCGACAACACAAAGTTCCTCATTTCTCTACTAGAAAGCGCTATAGTGTTCAAGGAGCTTAGATATCTAACCTCCTTGACTTTCATAGTGCTTCAAGGAACAACGAAATTTGACATGCAAGCTACCCTCTGGGTGCCAAATAACAAAGCTTGCACCCAGCGTCCGAGGCCATACGATATTATTATTATTATTATTCTTTCGAATAACCCATTTGGAGGGTACGATGAATCAACGTTGGCTATTGTCCATTGTATTCAATTTCCGTTGTTTCCAAATTTCTTTCATCGTTCTAGAGTGACGATCTTTCTCCTCTTGAGTCCACTTTCTGCCAGTTGTTTGTTTCTTCCTTTCTTGAAATTTTGCCTTTTGAATAGCTTCTCTGAAGAGTGATCTGTTTGCTATTGTGTCTGTCTGAATTTTGGCGTTTGTCAAATCTTTGTCAATTTCAATGAACCATGTGGGTTTGTAACTAGTCAGTAAGTTGAAGATTTGATTAGTTAGTCTACTATTTTCCATTCTATAGATGTGCCCAAAAACTGTAATCTTCTCTTTCTCATTACATCAGTTAATTTTTCACATTTCAAATATAACTCTCTATTTGGTCGTAACCTATATTCTGCATTATTATTTGGTTTTGCTCCCACTATTTTTCTCAGAATTCGTCTTTCAGACTTCTCTAATTTGTCTAAATCACCAAATCTTGTTAATTTAAGTGTTTCTGCTGCATACAGAGTTTCAGGTCTGACCACTGTTTGATAATGCCTTAATTTAGTGTTCCAGATTTTTTATTTTTATTATATATATCTTTTGTCATATGAAAACACCTTTGTAATTTATGCATACGCGTTTCTGTTGCTGTCTTTTCCTGTGAGTCATTCATTATCCACTCTCCTAGGTAATTAAACGAATTTGTTTTACATACTGAACTGTCATGAATTGTGATACTTTTGGGAGCATCGGTGATGTTTGTCATGAAGTTTGTTTTTTCAAATAATATGTATAGTCCGACTTTGGCTGCCTGTTTTTGCAACTCTCTAATTTGTTCTTGGGCAGCATACAGTGAGTCAGTAAGTAATGCAATGTCATCCGCAAAAGCTAAACAATCTACAGTGATTTTATTTGGATATCTTCCTAGTTGAACCCCTTTAGTATTGATGGCTTTCCTCCACTCTCGAATTACCTTTTCAAATGCACAATTAAAAAGCAGAGGTGACAGACCATCTCCTTGTCTCACACCTGACTTTATTTTGAAAGATTTTGAAAGTTCCCCTCTAAATTTAACTTTGGAAGTTGTATTCGTTAGTGTTGCTTGAATTATTTCAGTTGTCTTACTATCAAGTCCAAATTCCTTCAGAATGTTAATAAGTGCCTGTTTAACAATGGAGTTGTAGGCTTTTTTGAAATCCACAAAAGTAACTACATATTTCAAGTTCCTGATTTTTCCTCATGTCTAATATGTACTTTAAATTTAGTATTTGCTCCATTGCACCGCTTGTGCTTTTACGTTAAACAAAATAGCAGAGACATGAGGAATACAGTGGAAGCGAAAACAACAACGTAAACAGGATCGCTAAGGAGCGGGGAAAGGATGTCTCTTTCAATGCGTGCTGGGCCCAAGATTCCGGATCGAAAGAAAGATACTTTCCAAAAAAGGAAACGAATGAATTCTTTAAAACAAATCAAAAGCGGAATTAAATTTATCTAATTGATCGAAGAACCCAGAAGCGTGTAGGTCGTGACTGCGTTACAGTACGAAGCCAAGACCGACGAAATCGAACGAGAGATGAGGGAACTTAAAATTACAAATGAAAGAGGACGAAACCAAAGTGAACTACTTACTAATGTATTTAAAACAAACTAAAACAGGTGCGCATAAGAGTAAGGATTAATCTGAACACAAAATGAAAGGTAAACTTGAAGAGGTATTAAAATCACTTAATAACAAATAAAATTAATGACTAAAGATGGTACCCAAGAAAGGGGTACACAAAATAATATCAAGAGAAAAGTGTATAAATGAACTTAAGCACAAACAAAGATGAAACAAGATTAATTAAAATGTACTTACAATCAATGTGCAACTAAACCGTAAGCGCGACTCGATAACCAAAATTTAAAATGCAAAAAACAAAAACAAAAGATAGAGAGTATGGACGAGTCGAATAAGAGGAAGACCTCTACTTACGAGGATGACCTGGACTAGAATGCCCCGCGCCAAAAAAACAGAACTAAGACGCCCATGATGTTGTGAAATCATGGGGTAGGGGGTGGAAGTGGTGGGGATTGGAGGAGTGCGTATGTAGGAAACGGGGGTGGGGGATGACACGGAGTTACGTAATATAACGAAGCCAGAGGAAGAAACACAAAATTAACACATAAAAATAAAGGAAATGAGCATTACATTAAATTAATTGACATTACCGGGACAGGAAATGAAAGGAAAAATCAATCAGCTAAGAAATATGCTTTGTAGGAAAATATAGGCTTACATAGAGGTAGTAATGTCTAAATATAACGACATACGAAGAAACAAAGGAATTAAGGCATGGCGAATGGACAGTGACTAACACAAAGACCATCGCTCACACACTTTTCCTAAAACAGAGGGAAGGATCAACTTGGAGGCGAAATGAGACATGGCTCCGTTACTCCAATGATACCTTGACCCAAAAAAAAACAAACTCTGATACGACAATCAAATGAAAGATGCCTCGAAAGAGTGCACATCAATTTGTGACGTAATACAGAGCGCTAGAAAGCCTTGCAGAAAAATAGCATATATTTCAGACCTGAGAGATTTGAGTAAAAATAAAACCGATTGCATGAAAGGTAGGGATGACAAATAAACACAGAGGCTTCGCTAAACTAACGTAAACAACGGCGAAGGGACTTGGGTTCATGGATCGAATTCACATCATCATAAGAAAGTGAATCAAAGGAGACAGAAAAATAAAATAAAAAATGAATAAACTGAAATTCAAAAATGATAGCATGCCAGATAAATCAAGTGATCGAATCGTACTTACGCTTAGTTGCGTTGGGCACGGGAGAAAGCCCGACACACACGGCTGTGACCGTTTCACATGACGGTCAGAAATGGAAGGGACCAACCTTTTCTAAAGGAACGCAGTAACGTGCTCGAGAAAAATAAGTCGTAGAACACCCCCTCTCCAGAACATAAAGGGGGCCAATGGGAGAAGCAAAGCTTAGCAACAAGTTATGCTTCAACCAATGGTAAAACTGTGTCAGATAGGGGTGAAAAGTTTCACCATGTGGTGAAACATTTACGCAGAATTACAAGGTTTGAACGCAGTAGGTGAGACAGAGAAACGTATGCCACAATAATGCAACATGAAGGAAATGATGATAATAATAATAATAATAATAATAATAATAATAATAATATGACAAAAAATAATGAACCTGATAAAAACGGTTCAAAATTCCCCTGCTCTCCCAAAAAAAAAAAAGGAATTTTCCTGGCCATGGATATTTCTTTTTTCGTACAAATGGAGAGGCAAAAAAAATCGTAAAGGGGGAAAAATATTGAATACTAAAAAAATGGGTACTAAAGACCTCTAGGAGAATACAAAAAAAAATGAACAGTTGACTAATCTGACCGTGAAATGAAGGTGGTACCCCCTTCATTGCTCGTCAACACTAGCCACTAACGTCAAAAGTACTGCGTTCAAAAAGAAATACAGTGAGTTCATATATTAAATAGTGATCATTGTTCTTGCTAGTTCATGATGATGCGGATGTCGAAATCTTCAAGATGGATGTTACCCCGAGACTGCAAATCTCTCCAGCCTCTGATGAGAAAAGACAGACAAAGTTAAATCGTGATCACATTAAAAAAAATACAATTGGGACACCCTGTATATAGGACCGTTCGTTGCGTCAACGAGGAATATGCAATAGTGCCATAATGTCTTCGAAAGGGAAAGTACTCTCCTTTTCAGCTGCTGAAAATAAAGCCATGTATAGATCCAGTGGAGGGTGACTGGTCCGTTAACGAGTTCCGAGAAGACCCCCAGCTGTGTTAGCCCAGGCACACAAAGGCTGCTTGTTGTTACTAGCTAACCGTCTGGATGGTTGCTAGACAATACACGATATTCTAAGAACACTTGACAATTTAAAACCAAACAAAATACAAGACCTCACAATAAACATCAAAATCAAGATGACACAAAGGTGCATGATATCTCAAAACCATGACACAAAAAGTCAATTACATCAATAAATTTAAAATAAATACAAAGTTCCTACAAGGTCAAACAGGAAGTGTCGAAGGGTCCTTGTCTGTCGTCGAACAATAGGAGTTAAGCCGTGGAGCAGTACAAAAGAGGAGTAGGAGTGGTTTGCAAATAGTGACCGACCAGGTATATGCTGATGGCCTCAGGCAAAGATATAGCTCGACAGAGATGTCGAGTATTCACGACACACTCGCGTACGAGAAAAGGGCCACGGGTGTCTCCTGTCTTGTCACAGGAATAAATGAAAAGGAACCACACGAATTAAGATCCGAATAGGCTCACATGCTAGGTTGGTTATTAAGGAGCTCGGGCATCCAATTAGAATAAAAGGAAAACAAAAATACAACATTATAGCGAGGCGAAATTCACAAGATCATTTGACAATTTTTTTTAAACTGCGTGACGTGGGCCGAAGTCACTGAATTATCGTGATCGTCCACTAACTCAACTGAGACAGGATTTAAAAAGCGTGAAATAGTCTTGGGAGTTGACCAACGTAAGCACAGCTTACTGGAAATTTGTTTGGTAGCGTCACTCAAAGGCTGTAAACGACACAAAACTTTGTCTCCAATTTGGAATTTAACATCATGACGCCCTAAGTTGTAGAGCTTCGCTACTCTGGCTTTTGCCTTCTTGAGGTGACTGGTAGCGATGGCCCATTTTTGAGCAACAGAGGTGGTGCGAGAAGGTTCGGAAAGATATTCAATATTCCATTTGAGCAACAAGGGGTCGACGAGCGCTTGGCCAAGGAATAATTCAGCTGGAGTAGTTTGAACGGACGAATGGAAAGAGGTATTGAACCTGAGACTGAAATACTGTAGGTTCGTATCCCAGGAGGTTTGATCGGCATTGTGAAAAGCGGACATACAAGCCTTCAAGTTTTTGTGAAAACGCTCTACGTGATTTCCCTGCGGTCGATACGGTGACAAGAAAATATGTTGGATGCCCCAGTTAAATACCATAGTTTCAAAAGCTTTGGAACGGAATACAGAGGCGTTATCTGATACAAGGTATTTGGGAGGACCAAAAACTCCAAATATATATCCAGACAAGAAATGGATAGTAGTCTGAGAAGTGATATTCTTTACTGGGAATAACCAAACAAACTTCGAAAAACCATCAATGACAGTTAAAATGGCTTGATTGCCAGATTTTGATCTCACGACTGGACCAAAGTAATCAATGAAAAGGCGTTCGCCGGGACGAGTGACGATACCAGCTTGGTGGAAGCCTACACGAGTGTTCTGGGCAGGTTTAGAACGCTGGCAGGTTAAACATCTTCTGACATGAGCAAAAGGATCTACTTAAATTGAGGGCCAATAAAATTCACCGGATATCTTACGGAAAGTGCGCTGCATCCCTGCATGAGTTCCCAGTGCAGAATCATGATAATATGTCAAAAGCATATCACGTACTGCTAATGGAGCAAAAATTCTAAATTTAGAAGAGTTAGGAAGAACATAGCCAATAACATCATTTCGAACACAAAAGTTGCTTACTGCCGGATCTTTGTTTGCAATTTTTGCACGGAGGTCAGTGCAAAATGGATCCTCAGACTGAAATTTCCGGATATCCACAAAAGACCAAGGACAATGTTGCAATAGGAAAAGATTTTCTTGAAGTGGCGTACTGATAGAAACGCTCTCGATTGGAGTCCTAGGGGTCTCTTCAAACATGCGTGACAGGCAGTCAGCTACCGGGTTCTCGCTCCCTTTTACGTGGATGATATCAAACTTAAAAGATGACAACCTCAAAATCCACCTGTTGATGCGTCCAAGCTTTTTCACGTGAGAAAGACTCCATTTCAAAGCCTCATTGTCGGTAAAAACAGTCAAGTGACGGTGTTCCAAAAAGGTCCTGAATTTTTCACATCCAAAAACCACAGCAAGACTTTCCTTCTCGAAAATTGAGTAACGTCGTTCATGTTGATTTAACATACGACTCGCGAAGGCCACTGGTGCAAATTTTCCATCCACACGCTGGCTCAAAACACTAGAAATGGCCAAATCACTGGCGTCACAATGTAAAAAGAAAGCTGATTCGAAATCAGGCGTGTGCAGTACTGGTGCTGACATAAGGGCTTCTTTCAAAACATTGAAAGCTTTGTCCTGTTCTGGCCCCCACACAAATTTCACATTCTTCTTTTTGAGAGCATTTAGAGGTGCCGAAATGTCATAGAAGTTTTTGATAAAACGAGAATAGAACGTGAACATACCCATTACTCTTCTCAAGGCCCTAATTGTGGTGGGTATAGGTAACTGCTGAATGCAATCTGCGCGCTCGGGTATGACACGGATACCATCGGCTGACAGAATGTGGCCCAGAAATTTAATTTGAGTGCAGCCCAAAGAGGTCTTTTTTGGATTGATAGTGAGACCGGCCTTCCTGAGGCGGGAGAAAACTTCCCTAAGATGAACGACATGCTCCTCAAAAGATCTGCTGTATACGACTAAATCGTCAAGATAATTAAATACAAAATTGAACTTCAGGTCTCCCAAGATGTCGTCTAGCACGCGACTGAGGACTTGTGCACCAACAGCTATACCCATCGGAAGACGTTTGAAATTATATAACCCGAAAGGGGTGTTAAAAGCAGTGAAGTCGCGACTCTCAGCATCCAAAGGAATCTGATAATAGGCACTATTTAGATCAATCATCGAATACACATTGGCCCCGTGGAAATGTTGAAAAGCACTCTCAATAGTAGGCAGTGGGAAATTATCAAAGACTACCTTCTTGTTCAATTTTCGGTAGTCTACGACTAGCCGGTACTCGTCCTCTTCTTTCTTGGGAATTAAGAAAGCAGGAGACCCATAAGCTGATTTGGAAGGAACCACTACTCTCCGATCTTGCAAATCATTGATATACTTTTTCATGGCTAAGGGCTTGGGCGGATTACTAGGAAATGGAGGACTTCGAACAGGTACATTGCCGCTCAAGTCAATGTGGCATTCGTGATTTACAGCAGAACCTAAATCTTCTGTGAGGACATCAGAAAATTCCTCAACTAAATCTTTCAGAGTATCACGTTGCTCGGACATCAAAGTTAATGGAAGATGTATGGAAAATATAGGAGACACGTCAACGTAGTTAGAAGTACATTCTTCAAAGGGGAACATTTTATCTGAGCGAAATTTGAAACAAAATGAATCGTTATTAAAATCTAACTGCATACCAGTTTTATGCATAAAGTCAATTCCTAGAATACATTGAGTGGAGAGATTGATAACCACATGAAAAACATGTTTCCAAGAAAATCCGTGAATTTTAATGCGACATAAAATAGTTTCGGCAACGTCGATAACTGACGATCCCGCAGACAGGAACTGACATTTATTCTGTATGGGGTGTTTTTGCGAAGATCGAATGCTATCTGCCACTGAATGGTGGATGAAACTTCTGGTGGCGCCTGTATCCAAAATAGCAGGTGCCGAGACATTATCGAAATTTACTGAGACTCCTGGTTGTAACACAACATCAAAATTAGATGCATTGTCAAGTTTGGATGGAGGACTGCTCCGGGAGTCGAACTCAGAACACCTCCCTATGAGTTTTCCTGGTTGGAATTACAATTCGGACAGGAACGAGTCGTGACCTCATTCATCCCACAGCCAAAACAGAATTTTCGGCGTTTTAAAGAACACATTTTAAAATGATGTCCAAGTTCATTACAGTTCCAACAAGTTATGCGACCAGAAGAAACATTGCGTGGGATTGTTGTTGGGTTGTGTGTAGTCCTTTCACGGGAAACAGCAGAAGAATTACGAGCCACAGAAGGGCTTGGATTAGAATTCCTAGAAAGGGACTCAGCACGGCGAGCAGACGGCTTAAACCATAAGGTGTCGTCTTTTGTTCGGTCGACAGCTGGGCTAGACAGTGTTGTCTGGGGGGAGTAGGCTAACTCGAGGAAAATCGTACTATCGGCTCTTGGAGGTGGAGTAGAGTTCGAACAGGCTCGTGCATTTGATTCATACTCACGGCCTTGCAATATGATGTCTTCGATGGAAAAAACGGATATACGCCGAATGAAGTATTTATAAGTCTGATTTAAATTCCTGTATATAATTTCCAACAGATCCCTGGGATGAAAGGGTTGGGGGAGGTTCGCTGCTAACAGACGGACTGAGGTTACATAATCGTCGATCATCACCCCAGGAGCCTGAGTGCGGGAGTATATTTCTTGTTTGAGAGCGAAATCGAAATCTTGCGGCGTGAAACGGTCCTTAATGCACCCAACAAATTCGTCCCATGACTTATAAAAATTTGGAGAAGTGCGATGCCACATCAGCGCTTTTCCAGACAAAAGAATAGGTAAGCAACGTACAATACTGTCGGGATTAATATCGTGACAATGACACAATTCCTCCACACGTTGGATAAAACAAAAAACTGATGAGGTATTGTTTTCTCCGGAAAAAGTCAAACCCCACCTACTCACTACTGATGCAACATTTTCGTTGTGGCGAGCACTATTAACAGTGCCAACAGGGGCGATGGAGCGATCTAAAAGGGGAGGGTCTACCATTAGCAGGTCCTGTGTCGTATCTTGCAATAGTGGCGTGGGCATTGTTAAAGATTCAAAGCCCATAAAATTTAACTCCTTTTTGACGGGTGGTAATTCTGACTTAGACATGACAATAGACAAGGAGAAAAGTAAAACACTTTAACTTAGTAAAATAAAGGTCAAAATACCGTAATGTGTCCTATTCCAGCGTTGCGAAGTACTCACTAACTTGTTGCACTCTTCACCTCGGAACTAGATTGGATGTCTTGTTCACTCGAGAAATGCTTTCACACACCACACTTTCTTCGGGGATGGGGGAACAATTCAGTACAGGTATCTTAAACTCAGAAAGACAACATTGTAATAAATGAAAAAAAAATAATATAAGTTTTGGTAACCTAAAGGGAACGATTTCGCGTTTAACCACGCTCTGATATACCATTTACAACGCTTGTGCTTTTACGTTAAACAAAATAGCAGAGACATGAGGAATACAGTGGAAGCGAAAACAACAACGTAAACAGGATCGCTAAGGAGCGGGGAAAGGATGTCTCTTTCGATGCGTGCTGGGCCCAAGATTCCGGATCGAAAGAAAGATACTTTCCAAAAAAGGAAACGAATGAATTCTTTAAAACAAATCAAAAGCGGAATTAAATTTATCTAATTGATCGAAGAACCCAGAAGCGTGTAGGTCGTGACTGCGTTACAGTACGAAGCCAAGACCGACGAAATCGAACGAGAGATGAGGGAACTTAAAATTACAAATGAAAGAGGACGAAACCAAAGTGAACTACTTACTAATGTATTTAAAACAAACTAAAACAGGTGCGCATAAGAGTAAGGATTAATCTGAACACAAAATGAAAGGTAAACTTGAAGAGGTATTAAAATCACTTAATAACAAATAAAATTAATGACTAAAGATGGTACCCAAGAAAGGGGTACACAAAAATAATATCAAGAGAAAAGTGTATAAATGAACTTAAGCACAAACAAAGATGAAACAAGATTAATTAAAATGTACTTACAATCAATGTGCAACTAAACCGTAAGCGCGACTCGATAACCAAAATTTAAAATGCAAAAAACAAAAACAAAAGAAAGAGAGTATGGACGAGTCGAATAAGAGGCACACCTCTACTTACGAGGATGACCTGGACTAGAATGCCCCGCGCCAAAAAAAAACAGAACTAAGACGCTCATGATGTTGTGAAATCATGGGGTAGGGGGTGGACGCGGTGGGGATTGGAGGAGTGCGTATGTAGGAAACGGGGGTGGGGGATGACACGGAGTTACGTAATATAACGAAACCAGAGGAAGAAACACAAAATTAACACATAAAAATAAAGGAAATGAGCATTACATTAAATTAATTGACATTACCGGGACAGGAAATGAAAGGAAAAATCAATCAGCTAAGAAATATGCTTTGTAGGAAAATATAGGCTTACATAGAGGTAGTAATGTCTAAATATAACGACATACGAAGAAACAAAGGAATTAAGGCATGGCGAATGGACAGTGACTAACACAAAGACCATCGCTCACACACTTTTCCTAAAACAGAGGGAAGGATAAACTTGGAGGCGAAATGAGACATGGCTCCGTTACTCCAATGATACCTTGACCCAAAAAAACAAACTCTGTTACGACAATCAAATGAAAGATGCCTCGAAAGAGTGCACATCAATTTGTGACGTAATACAGAGCGCTAGAAAGCCTCGCAGAAAAATAGCATATATTTCAGACCTGAGAGATTTGAGTAAAAATAAAACCGATTGCATGAAAGGTAGGGATGACAAATAAACACAGAGGCTTCGCTAAACTAACGTAAACAAAGGCGAAGGGACTTGGGTTCATGGATCGAATTCACATCATCATAAGGAAGGGAAATTGTAAGTGAATCAAAGGAGACACAAAAATAAAATAAAAAAATGAATAAACTGAAATTCAAAAATGATAGCATGCCAGATAAATCAAGTGATCGAATCGTACTTACGCTTAGTTGCGTTGGGCACGGGCGAAAGCCCGACACACACGGCTGTGACCGTTTCACATGACGGTCAGAAATGGAAGGGACCAACCTTTTCTAAAGGAACGCAGTAACGCGCTCGAGAAAAATAAGTCGTAGAACATCCCCTCTCCAGAACATAAAGGGGGCCAATGGGAGAAGCATAGCTTAGCAACAAGTTATGCTTCAACCAATGGTAAAACTGTGTCAGATAGGGGTGAAAAGTTTCACCATGTGGTGAAACATTTACGCAGAATTACAAGGTTTGAACGCAGTAGGTGAGACAGAGAAACGTATGTCACAATAATGCAACATGAAGGAAATGATGATAATAATAATAATAATAATAATAATAATAATAATATGACAAAAAATAATGAACCTGATAAAAACGGTTCACCATACATGATCGTCCCTTCCTAAATCCTGCCTGGTACTCTCCCAATTGTGGGTCGAGTATTTTTCTGCTCTTTTTAAAAGTGCCTTGGATAAGATCTTATAGGTCACTAGCAGGAGGGAGATTCCCCTGTGATTGTTAGGATCTGTTTTCTTCCCTTTCTTATGTAATGGATGTATCAAAGCAGATGTCCATTCTGATGGTAAACTGTGTGTTTTCCATATGTCATTTATGATTTCCGTTAAACATAGGAACATGTTGTCACTCGAGTATTTCCATAATTCAGCAACTATACTATCTTCTCCAGATGCTTTGTTATTTTTAAGTTAGTTTATAATTTCTTTAATTTCATTTGTTGTTGGTGGTTTCGAGTCTGGAGGGATGGGGAGTATATTATCAAAATTAAATGCCTCCTTTGGTGGATCGCAGTTGAGGTGTTCTTAAAAATATTCCGCAAATATTCTGCAATTTTCAGCGTTATTATATGCAGTTTTCTGAGTCTTTGGATGTGTGAAAAGTAAGCTTGGTGGAGTATACTTCCTTAAACTACTTCTGAACGTTTTGTAGAAGTCCTTTGTATTGTGCTGTCTGAAGTCCGATTCTATTAATGTTAATATTGGTCTTTCATATGTTGCACTTTCATACTTTTGAGTCCGTTAGATGTATGTTTTCGGGCTTCTATAGAGCTGTTCCTGGTATTCTCATTTTTATTTGTATTCCAGATGTTCCAAGCTTGTTGTCTTTTAACGATTAGTTCATCACACTCAGCAGTCCACCAGGCATGTTTTCGTTTCCTTTTAAGGAGAATGGTTTCTTCTGCTGTCTGCACTAAGTTTCATTGAAGTTGTTCCCATGTTTTAGATACTCTGATTTCCAAAAGTGTTTTGAAAGTATTTTCTGTAGCTAATTTTTCAGTATCAAACTTTTTGGATTGATATTGATTTTTCTTTTTATATATTGGTCTAATTTTGAATTTAATGAGAGACAGATAGTGGTCTGAATCTAAACCTGCACTCTTAGCAACTTTCACACTGAGTATCTCCGTTGTAGACTGTCTGTTAATAGCAACACGATGAAGTTGTTTCTCACCACAAACTGGATTTGGGGAAACCCAAGTAATTTGTTTCCTAGGAAGTTTTTTGAAGAATGTAGATTTCAGGACTATGTTATGCTCTCTGCATAAACTAATGAGTCTTTCTCCATTTGTGTTGGTTATTTTATGTGCGGGGAACTTGCCTACTATGGACCGATGTTGACGTTCTTTGCCGATTTGAGCGTTAAAGTCTCCAAGTAGAAGTATTATATTTTTTGATGGAATTTGATCTAGGGTGTTTGATAGTTCTTGCCAAAAATTTACCGTTTGTTCTTTCTGAGTCCTATTTTTCTCAGTAGTTGGTGCATGTGTATTGACAATGGTATAAACTTTGTTTACTGATTTAAAGGATAGCAGGGATAATCTTTCATTAATGGATTTAAACTCTATTATTGAATTTAATATGTTCATTTACAATGAACCCAGTTCCAAATTGAGGTATATTTTTCATAACTCTCTTTCCAGGGTTTCCCTTGAATATTCTCTAACCTTCTGAATCAAATGGATGTTCATCAGTATATCTGGTTTCTTGAAGAGCTGTTATCATAATCCTTTTCTCTTTGATGAAATTTATTAGAGTTTTAAGTTTTCCTGTTTTTAAGAGTGAATTGACATTAAAGGTACCGGTAGCCAAAAAGTTCTTGTGCTTAATTTTGCTAGTGATTTGCTTAATGTTCTATTCAAGATGCTCCGACTCATCCTTTTCATCCTTTGCACGATTATGTAGGCCCCCAGAATCGAAGTGCCTACTTTTCATTTCCTTGGAAAATGGAGATTGGTTACTCCCTGGGGTAAAATCTCTTACAATGTGCATGTTGATTGTTTGCTAGGTTAAGGGAACAAGTCCCCTAAAAATTCTACTCGAGGTTGTTAGCTCCGAGGATGAGTTTTCAGCCGCACCTTTGGTGAACAGACGCTGACCATCTAGCCGCTTGCTAAAAGACAGACGCTAAATGGATTTATGTAAAGCTGACATCTAACTAAATCATAGGGTAGATGCCTTTTATCCTATTAATCCCGGATACAGGGCCGCCCCGTCCGCCATTCATACTGTTCTATAGATCATCTATTCCACTATCAATGCCGTTGTGGACTTCACCGTAACCCTGGCAAGGGACCCTGACAAGGTGCTACCAGCCGGGCCAACTGGACCTTGTTTTTAGAGGGGTTACTCCTCTATCACTATTATTATTAATGATTTTTTTGTGTTACTATGGGCGATGTCTAAATAATATTCTTTGGCACCAATATTCCTTCATTCTCTTGCTTGCAGCTTCTTTCTGTTCATCTGTCCGATGTCTTAACATGTTGTGTCTGAATGTGGTTCTGTCCTGGATGTCTTGTTCTGTGATGTTCTTGTAGGGCCTTTTTGGTGTTAACAAACCGTTCATCATATGAGCTGCCTTTTTTGTTGGACTTGTTAAAATGGTTGAATTTCCATTAGTGAGCATGACGTCGCTTACTCTTGAGATGTACCTGAAGAATTTAATCCTTAGTTTTATTATGATGATTATTAATTATTACTATTATTATTATTATTCATCCTTCAAAAGCTGTGTGGTACTACATGGGGATCAACAGCTACAACACGTCGCTGCTCTGGGACTAGTCTATAGCACATCAGAATATTGCGCTACTGTATGGGTAAATAGCAATCATACCAACAAACTCGACACCCAACTCAATACAACTATGCACATGATCACAGGATGTCTAAAAACTACTCCTACATTTTGGCTCCCAACTTAAAGTCACATTCAACCACCCGAACTCAGAAGACAGGATGCTTTGGTACGTGAATATAAGACAATTTTGGACTGCCCTGACCTTCCCATTCATTACTTCATCCCAAGTGCAATATCTGACAGGTTAAAATGTAGACAACCAGAAATAAAATCTGCTGCGGAACTTTTTAACAAGGGATTTTATATAAGCGATAGATGGGAACAAAAATGGATCCAGCATGCACCAGCAGAAGTAATAATCAGTATAAATACTTACAACAAACCAGAGGGATTCGATTTGCCTCGACGTACGTGGAAGACTGCCAACAGGATTCGCACAAACCATGGAGTGTGTAACGACTTACTCTACAACTGGAACAACATTCCCGATCCTGCATGTGTTTATGGAGCGACACCTCAGCCCATACAACACATTGTGCAGCAGTGTAGTATTACGTCATACTCAGGGGATTTAAAGGATTTTCTCGTGTTGACTCCAGATGCTGTTAAGTGGATGGACAATTTAAATTTTACCTTATAAGTGCCAATTGTGACTGTAGGCTACACTAATATTCTCTGTTTTGCATTTATTGTAATACTGTCCTAGCATTTTTTTTGCCGATATGTATTCTGAATATTGTTGTGTTTTACAATGTGTTGACATACGCTAAATAAATAATAACTAGTTGAAACCCGTCAAAACATGACGGACAATGGAAAAAAATATTTACTGAAGAAGCTTCTTATATAAGTTACATTCTTTGTACGATTACTTTTTGGCACTATTGCAACTTTAAGGGCGTCAAAAGATAGCACTCTAAACATTGCAACATAATGCTGGGCAAGACTGAAAACGTGATGAGGTAAATAGACCAATACGTTCTAGAGTTTCTCCTTGAGCTTTATTGATTGTGATAAGGCATGCCGAGCGAATAGGAAATTGTTGCCTATTAAAAGGAAATGTACTGTGCATGTAAGTGTTTTATCGGAAGGTGATAAATCAGGTCGTAGGATATGAGTTCTCTGCTTAATATTACTGCACCTATTATATCCGAATCCAAGCAATTTCTTACAATTTCTTACAATTAATATGTTTCCATATAGGAGTCCTTGGGAAACGAACAGATTTCTAAGGAGCATAACTATGGCTCAAATGTTCGTAGTATGTGGAGGCAAATCACTTTATTCCAAGGAATTGAAGAATTCTATAGTAGGTAAATGAAGTAGCTGGCTTTTATCTTCAGTATCTAATCTGTTAACGCTGATGTATGTGTTTGAACTACTGGATTTAGGTTCAATGACTTTTAAATTAATATCATTACATTGTTGCAGCCTGTCAACTATTTTATATTCCAGCAGATCAATTTTAACATCACAACAGTTAAGGCCAAAGTAACCACGCGTAGATTTTACGCAAGAGAAATACAATGTAGAACAATGTTTACATTTGATCGTCAAGGACCTTACACTGTACTGCATAATATCTGGAATTGTTTCAGAAATGGTCTATTTATATTGGATTGTAAAAGTGGCTTCGTATTATTCGGTAACACTATAGTGACCTGCATCAACGGAGCCGCTAAATATTAAATGGCAAATAATACTTCCATCGCTGAAATCAACAGCGTAGTTAGACTCATTACTCTAAACAAATAATCATTAAACAATTGTCTTATACAATGAAGTTCTACACGACCAGCGTATTCACCGTCCAGAGACTTTCATACTCAAGTTGGTTGCTGAGGAGAATGCGTTGAGACTGATCGCCTATAATAAAATCCTTATAATTGATCCAGCCAGCGAAATTTTTACAATAGCTTGAAAACGCAGCTCAGAATGACGTTCTTCATTTTGATATAAACAGTACGAAACTGCTCTAAATCAGCAATTTCCATCACCTGTTATAGGTTATGGCAGTACATTTTGCAGGGGAACATAGAATCACTTCGCCAACTACTGAAATGAGCATAGGCCTATACTCAATACTCACTTCTGCAGTCACCCTAATGGAGGCAGGTTTAGAATTCTATGTCCCGTGCATGTCAAAAATCGTATTAATACATGGAAGCCCACACATTCTTGGCTATCGCCCAGGATCCCGGGTTACATTCCCTGCTCTGCCAAGAAATTTAATTCTGGTCTGAGGGCAAAAACGGGGCACACTCTGTCTCTTGAGGTATAACTAACAATAATAAGAGGAAGGTTCGATTCCCACCTCAACAATTTTGGATGTGGTTTTCCGTGGTTTCCCACTTCCACTCAAGGCAAATACCGGGATGGTTCCTAACTCAGCTGTCTCCTTGCCATGCCCCACTTTAATTACAAATACACACATTAATGCAGCCATCACAATAACACAGGTTATCAGAGAAAAGTTTACACATACACGACAAAGTACACGGGGCAGAGTGACCACGATGTCGGAGCCCTTCAAACGAATTATGTTTGCCAAGTGTCTCTCATGGCGAAAGCAATTGTGGACACGCGCGAGTGCCTGGATAATTACTTGTATCTTTAATATTTTAAGAGTATATCGACCTTGCATAATTATAACTTTTAGTCTAGGACGCTACCAACTTGACCACCGAAGGATTGGGAAGAAATTGCAATATTAAGGTACATAAACAACATACACATTCAACTGTCAGTTAATGTTCTTCTTCAACATTTCCCTTCTTTTATAACTCTATTCCAGTATACATATCGTAGAAACATCATAGAGAATATTCCCCTCCTTTATAATTCTCACTAGGGGGCGTGGTGGCTCAGCGGTCTAGCTGTATGCCTCTCAGCAAGGCGGTCCGGGTTCGATTCCCGGTCAATGCATGTGAGATTTTCGAAGTGAAATACCATGTCCTGTGGTTCGGATTCCACGTAAAAAGGAGGTCCCGTGGCTAATAATCACAAGATTCACGGTCACGTAAAACTACAATCTTCCTTCCTTCCTTTATAATTCTCATAACTCTTATAACTATCACGTGAAAACGCGCCGTGTCTTGTGTTTTAAATATATCGATGCAATGCTCCTGCCATCTATTGTCAGTTACTGGAACTATATGGGCGAGGTACTGCCATCTGTTGTCAGTTATTGGAACTGATCGCAGATATTCAAACGGCGTGTTGGTGAGTTGTTGGCGATTTAGAAAAGGAAACGCCTTGTGTTAAAATATATAGATGACAACGGAAATCGTGGAGAATTCCTTACTTTACGGGAATAATAAAATTAAAATATGTTAAGACAATGTATTACCCATAGCCAGAAATAATAATTGAGAAATAGAAATTCATGTCTGAGGTGGGATTCGAACTCTTTCAACTATTAAAGAATTCATTCCGGGGTCCGCAATGTTACCCCTGAGCCAGCCAGGGAACGAACTTCGAATGCAATATTAAGTTATCTAAACATCAAACACACTCAAATGCCTGTTGAAGTTCTTCAATATATCCCTTCCTTTATGTATCTATTCCAGTATATATCGTCAGAATATCATAATGCGATATTTTCCCTCTTTTTAATTCTCATAAACAAAGATCACACTACGACGCGGTGGGTATTTTATCGGCCATTTCTCTCGTGAAGAACGCCATCGTGCGCACGCGCAGTCGCCACAAATATTACATTTTCTTTAATCATTTAAAAAGATACCCTAAAATATATCTTCCTTTTAAGGACACTATGCAAATCTACATGCCAAGAGCTTTCGTTAGAATGCATTACGAAGTCAATCGGTTAAGACGTTTTCTCAATATCGATGTTACAAAAATCACCTTAGTGTTTTAAATATATAGATAGATAATAATTATTATTCAGTATGATCTGGGCCTGGTACTTTTAATCGATTAACTAAGAGCGAACATCGAACTGCCGAGTATTCCTATATACGGGTGCTCCTCGACTATTGAATTGCTGTCCGCAACACACTTCCGAGATGTGAGATGCATACCAGATGTCATCACGGCGCTCTTAGAGAGAGACTGCGAGGCTTCAAGTAAATTGGATTACGTCATATTATTGTTCGTGTAGGCGAGTGGAATAGAAGACTCTGAGAACACTTGGCATAGGCCAGTTCATGTTCCACGGAAATTAAATTACCTCAGGCTGGGTGAAATCATATTGCTTGTTCATATATGCGGAAAACGAGCATCAAAGGGCTTTACGCCTGGTCAAATACTATTATCGCAAACAATATACAGTAATTGAGATTATAATAACCATTATATTCTGTTTTAACCAGAATCTCATCACTGGCAATTAGCAGATATGGTTCTCACAAACATTGAATATTGAAGGGGACAATGGCAAGTCACAATTTATTGATACATTAAGTTACAGATCCTCTTCCAAGAGCACGTTAAAGATGCCCTTCGGGGTAAATTCCGGTATCCCAGCGTCTTTAAAGCCAGCGGTAGTTAAAAGGGACCTAAAACCAGTACCATTATTATTAATATTATCCCTATCTACTTCTGATCATTTGTTTTTTAACACAATCTTCATTTTATTAAATAATACATTTTGATAAGCAAACCAGATAGCCGTACCAGAGCAAGGGACAACATATAACGACTTTAGTTTCTGCCAATAACACTTCAGTTGTTGATAAGTATAAGCAGATAGGTGACGAGTGATCCAAAGAAATTGAAGAGTAATGAAGAATCTAATGTTAGGAGTCCTGCAGCTGAGAAAACCACCAAGTTGAGTTGGGCATTTTGACACAGCCATTGTAGCTCACCGTCGCATTCAGAAGGCACCATCAATGACAACCTCGAACCCAGAACTGCAGGGTGGGCACTCTCTTGTGTGGTCACGTGACAACACATTACCACCACAACGAACAGGAATACACCATCAGAAATGTTCATTAGCATACACATAGCGTAAAATAGTTCACGAAAAAGTACTTTTTGCTTAAACATCAAGTACAGATTTGCAAGAGTCATTACAAAAATGTAAGTTAGGTTGAAGAAATATTTCACACCAAAATATGTGTTAATGAGTTCCGTTATTCTGTATAACTCTAAATAAATACTGCGGATGTTCCAAACCTCGTAGGAACTAACAGTTTTTCTTTCTGAATGTTCAACTTCGCTATCAGTAGCAGGCTCAAAGAATCTTCCACCTGACCGTCCTCTGAATGATACAGTTTCTGTTCGGAGATGATGTAGTCTAGGGCTCAACCCCACAGTTCTGTCATGTCCGAAATAGCTGCCTTCACCGCAACCAATCAAATGTTCAAGCCTCTTGTTCACAATTTGGTATAATCCTCTGAGCAGTAACACTGAGTGTATGAATAACAGGCCATGCAGTGATAGCGCAGCTTTGATCAATAATGGACCTACAACAGCTAAGTCTCTTTCTAGTTGAATATTTCCTATTACATTTATTGTAAATACCATTAAGATGAGGCAAGCAAAAATGATCAACTTGAAAATTCGTTGCTTAGCCTCTTTTAAGAACTTTTGTTTCTCAGATGGGATTAAATGAAGAATAGTGGATATATTTTGCAATATTTCTTCATATTTATGAATATGTACAGTAGAGTTCATTCCTAAAATTACGAAAATCGCAAAGAACCCAACCAATAGCGTTGATAAACTTACAACGATTTGTGAAGGATTGCCATGCTGATAAATCCTCCAGTATTCACTCTTAAAAGAGTGTCCTAATGAAATACTTAAAGGCAGTATTATAAAAACACTGTAAAATTTCCCGTAACTGTTTTTCTTTACACCATCTGCACGTCTTCTTGGCATGTAGGGAAGAATACCGAACACTTGAACGAGATAATGTAAGGGTTTGCTGACAGAAAATACATCGTCAACAAGAACCTTCATGACAAGTACAGAATCGGTCGTAGATTTGGGTTCAGGTGCAAAAACGAAAAAATAACCTTTTCCAATTAACTTTAAACACTACCATACACAAACCTCACGATAAATACGTAAAACACATCTGAACACAAAAGTGACCATCTATTGTCTGTTACAGCGAGCACTTATGCATGATCAAAATATTAGTCCGTTCCTTATTTGAAGACTTGACCAGCATTCAATTCATTAGAGTGACTGGCGTCCAATTACTTATCTCTGGTAAAGTCTGCTATCTCTACGACAGAACTTGCGGAAGGTTAAAGAGCCTATGATAATTGACAGTCTCATTTAGAAATATATCAATTAGTCAATACTCAACTGAATGATAGTTATTATATTGTTGGACGCCATTTAGCAGTGTTGCCTTAGTAATCGAAATTCAAATGCTTTTCAGTCAGTCAACACGATCGAACCCAATCGTAAGTAGTGTTATTCCATAACACTGAAGGTCAATACATGATATTAATTATTCTTAATAGTAATTAGTGTTATTCCCTAACACTGGAAAACAATACAAGAGGTTAATATACTAGGGCATTTGATATGTAATGTCAACACTGTTATCAATCAGTGATCCTAGTGGTGACCGTTGTAATCTTGTAGTATATTGTTGAACAGTCTCTGTTGTATAAATCTGTAATATTGAAAGTCTCGAAATAGCTGATAATTGTGAATACATTAACTGTTTCTCACATTCAGTAGGAATACAGCCCTAAAAATATATGAATTTTTAGCCTATTTCCATTTTATGAAAAAATAAAAATAAAATAAAATAAATAAATCTATATATGAGAAGCCTCCGTGGCTCAGGCGGCAGCACGCCGGCCTCTCACCGCTGAGTCCGTGGTTCAAATCCCGGTCACTCCATGTGAGATCTGTGCTGGACAAAACGGAGGCAGACAGGTTTTTCTCCGGGTACTCCGGTTTTCCCTGTCAAAATTTCATTCCAGCAACACTCTCCACTATCATTTCATTTCATCTGTCATTCATTTAATCATTGCCCCAGAGGAGTGCGTCAGGCCTCGGCAGCCGGCACAGTTCATATCCTCGCGGCTAGATGGGAGCTTCATTCATTCCATTCCTGACCCGGTCGGAGACTGGAAGCAGGCTGTGGATTTTTCAAATCTATATATATAAAAGAAAGTCGCGTTAGTTACACTATTTATAACTCAAGAACGGCTGAACCGATTTGGCTGAAAATGGTGTGGAGGTAGCTTAGAACCAGGAAACGGACATACAGTAGGATACTTTTTTTTTATCCCGTGACGTGACGTGACATAAAAAGTCAAAGAGAATACAAGTCTCTATAAAACGTAACGCAAATGACAGCTAAGGCAAGTCGTTTCCAGGCAACAGTAGCTCTTGACGAGACACGGCCGACTGGATGCGAATAGCGCTCCCCACTACCGGTATAGAAAATGAGGCTCTTAACATGAAATCATGTTAGTTACTGAACGTAATTTGTATTCTCTTTGAATCATCATTAACAATGCCGTGACAAAGACGATCGAATCTTTCCCGACAAAACCATAATGCAAGAAGGATACGAAACATTGCGAATGAAAGGACTGGTATATTCGCATTCCCTATTCACGAACGTCATCCTACTGTTGTGCATTTGGCGGTGCATCTGGAGAATGGTCAACGAGTATATTTCACGGCTTCGAATGTTGTTCAACGTGCTGAAACACCTCCAGCGACAATATTGACCAGTTTCTTTGCGATCTGCCAAAGCGATCCGTTTGCACGAACTTTGCTTTACTCGGAGATACCACGTTATTACACTTGGAAAGCTTCATCGAAGAATTTTCAATGACGGAAGCAAGGCGATGCGGTTCCTGGTTATCTGGATGTGAGTTCTACTGATGCTCTTGGTCGTATGTATACAGTTCTTCCAAAGCATGATGAATGCTTCTATTTGCGGTTGTTGCTGGTAAATGTGCGTGGGCCAACGTCATTTGAGACACTACGGACTGTCAATGGTATAATATTCCCAACATATGGTGCTGCAAGTGAAGAACTCAATTTACTAGAAAACGATACCCATTGGGATACGACAATCGTTGAAGCCATTATCTCTGTATCTCCAAGTCAGATACGCACATTATTTGCTATCATCATTTCGACATGCTTTGCATCGAACCCATCCAACCTGTGGCACAAATACAAGGATAATATCTCAGAAGATATTGTACATCAAATTCGTGTCAGTTCCAGAAATCACGATCTTGAGATGAATGAGGAGATACATAATGGGGCTTTAACCCTTGATCGAAGACATGTGTTACCTCATGTGCGGTAGTTTATTAGTCACGTTAGGAATGCCAGTGCCAAATCGTGAAATGAATGACGCATTTAATCAAGAATTGGAACGGGAACCTTAATATGATCACCAGGAATTATATTTAGTAGTTCAAACGAATGTACCCCTGTTGAATCCCCAACAAAAGGAAGTTTATGAAACATTAATGAAGGAAATTGATAATGGAAATTGTGGTTTATATTTTCTGGATGCCCCTGGTGGTACTGGTAAAACATTCCTCATGTCAGTAGTTTTAGCCACTGTTCGTGCGAAATCCAACATTGCGGTTGCAGTTGCTTCTTCTGGAATAGCAGCCGCATTGTTAGAAGGATGTCGTACGGCTCATTCAGCATTAAAATTGCCGTTAAATATTCAAACTATTGAAGAACCAACATGTAATATTGCAAAAAAAAAAAAAAAATCAGCAATGGCCAAAGTTTTATCAGCATCGAAAATCATCATCTGGAGCGAATGCACAATGGCGCATAAACGTGCATTAGAAGCACTTAAACGAACATTGAAAGATCTACGCAATGACTCCAAATGTTTTGGAGGAGCAATGATTTTACTGTCTGGCGATTTCCGCCAAACACTGCCAGTAATTCCAAGATCAACGGCTGCCGACGAAATAAACGCTTGCCTCAAATCATCGAATCAATGGCGCTGTGTGAAGAAACTTCAGATGAAAACAAACATGAGAGTTCCATTGCTTAATTATACATCTGCTGAAGATTTCTCTGAGCAATTGCTGACTATCGGTAATGGTCGAGTACCTGTCGACGAATCGAACGGATTGATTTCATTTCCTCATAATTTCTGTAACTTTGTCTCATCGAAAGACGAACTTATCAACAAAGTATTCCCAAACATCATTACTAATTACAAAAATAATGAATGGTTGAGTGAGCGAGCAATTTTAGCGGCTAAGAATAAAGATGTAGATGACCTAAACTACATAATTCAGAATGAGATCATTGGAACAATGCATTCATTCTAATCAATCGACTGTGTAACAAATGAAGATGAAGCCCCCAACTATCCAATTGAATTTTTAAACTCATTGGATGTGCCTGGCTTACCACCGCACAATTTACGCCTAAAGGTTGGCTCCGTAGTAATCATGCTTTGAAACATAAACCAACCAAAACTGTGCGACGGTACGCGTTTGGTGGTAAGTAAATTGATGAACAATGTGATTTACGCGACGATACTCAAAGGAAAATTCGAAGGTGAGGAAGTTCTCAATCCAAGGATCCGAATCATTCCAACCGATATGCCGTTTGAGTTTAAATGACTTCAATTTCCGCTCCGTCTTGCATTCGCCATGACCATTAACAAATCACAAGGCCAATCATCGAAAGTTTGTATTTTGAATCTGGAATATCCATAATTTTCCCATGGTCAATTATATGTGGCATGTTCACGGGTCGGAAGACCATCTGCGTTGTTTGTTGTTGCGCCTGATAATAAAACAAAAATGTCGTGTATCACAAGGTACTTAACTGAAGAGTGCAACCTATGCACCAAAATACATGAACAATAAAGAATCATTAAAATACTTAATTTTTTAATTTGTATTACCTATTAAACAAGAAGTTCCGTGACGAACTAAAGAGCCTACTTTTCTTAAAATTTAAGAATCATGCCAATAATTAATCTATATTATGGATCTGTCTAGAATAATGACGAAATTAAGTTGGTAATATCGAAATTTCTAATTAGTTCGAAATACTGTATACCTGGCATAACGTAGCCTAATAGAGTACTACAGTTGGCAGCCCTGGTGACTGAATATATTTTTAGTTCCATCTCTTAAGGTACAGAATACAAAATGTGGTTGAAGTCCAATGGATAGCATGGAGGTTACACTCAGTTAAACATTGGATCTAACAGCGCGCGTACAATCATGTTGGCAACAATGACATACATGTATTGGTCAGAAATAATCTGAAATAATATGGTCTATTGTTGTGTCAATTTTGAATGAAATCCATTAGTTAGTATAGAATTTACATGCATTTTAAAATTGGACCTATCAGCAGGCTCAAAATCATGCTGGCAGCACTGGCGTAGGCCTATATTAGTAACTCCAAATTAATCTAGAATGCCAGGTACTATACGTGTGCAAAGTTTAGAGCTATTGGCTTGCATACTTTCTGATATATTGATATTAGGGTAACAAAAATAGAGACAGTATTTATTAACAGTTGACAGCCCTGGTTACTCTTAAGAATCGGCATAGTCATATCTGTTATGGTACACATAGAACACACACAATTTGGTTTAAATCCAAATTATAGTATAGAAGTTACATGTATTTTAATTTGGACCTCTCAGTAGGCTTAGAATCATGTTGGTAGCACTGACGTATATAACTTACTCCAAATTAATATAGAATCTCAGGTACTATATGTGTGCATAGTTTCAAGCTGTCGGCTTGCATACTTTCTGATATATGGGTATTTGGATTTAAAAAATTGAGAGCATTTATTAACAGTTGGCAACCCTGGTGGCTCTTAAGAATACGCTCAGTAATATATGTTTATGTACACACAGCACATACGAAATTTGGTTGAAATCCAATTGATAGTGTAGAAGTTATATGCATTTAAAAGTTGGACCTATCAGCAGGCTTTTAATCATTTTGGCAACATTGCCATGTATGGCCTCCTGGAAATTAAACTGCAATATTATTATTATCTATACGTGTGCCAATTTTGATATAGCTCCCATTCATACCTTCCAAGATATCCAACATGGAGCTCAAATTTCAATTGCGATTTTTCAGCAGTTGGTAGCACTGACATCAATTTCAAATATGGCCGTGAGATATTCAGGTGTATATCTTTACTCCTACTAAATTTTGTTTCGATTGCTGCAGCCGTTTAGGAGTTGATAGGGGGGGGGGGACACACACACAGCCAGGCAGACAGAAGGACAGACAGACAGACAGAAGGACAGACAGACAGACAGACAGACACACATTTTCCCGATCTCATAAGTCTACTTTTTCCTCATTTTTGCAAAATGTGAAAAGTAGGCTAAAAATTGAACTTAATAAAATCGAAAATCTGCTTATTTATTGCCTCTAAGGTGGAACACAGTTCGCCGGGTCACCTAGTAAATCTCTCTATATATAAGAATGAAAGTTTGTCTGTTTTTTCTGAATTTCCACGGAAATTTGCAATATTTGCGCATTTCAGACTGTTTTATGATAAATGCGCGCAAAAATAATTTTTTGTCTGTCTGTCTGTTTGTTTGTTTGTTGGTCTGTGGACAATTATTTGTGTCCTTATAACTCGAGAACGGCTGAGTGGATCAACGTAAAATTTGATACAGATATCCTTCAGAGGCACGACACCAATCATTGATGTAACTCTTCTCCGTACCTCTCATAAAAGGGGCCCAACCCCCTTAAAATACATGCTGAAATAGGCGTAGAAGGGTGAAAGAAAGCTCATTTTCAGCCCCTCAATGTGAGAAACGAAACTCACATTTTAAGGCCCTAAAACCAACAGTTTTTGAGATATTCCCAGAAAACTAATTTCACTTAATAAATTAATGAAAGAATGCATGCCGATAACCATGGCAACTGAATTTCAGAGGTCCATCTATTTCTGTAAGACGCAATGCAATTCCATTTATTATATTACTGTGAAGGTTTGCAAACGGCTATAAGGTTATAACGGATCCAAATTAAGCTGAAATATTCATCAATACATACAATGCGCTTAAGGGGTCAAGGGGTACTCTAGAATTTTTTCACGCGATTTACACGTGCGGGTGTGGTACGGAAGGTCTATTATATCCCTTCTCTATTATATAAAAATGAATGTTTGTCTGTTTTTTCTGAATTTCCACGGAAATTTGCGATATTTGCGCGTTTCAGACGGTTTTATGATGGATGCACGCAAAAATAAAATTTTGTCTGTCTGTCTGCATGTCTGTGGACAATATTTTGTGTCCTTATAATTCGAGAACGGCTGGGTGGATTAACGTAAAATATGATGCAGATATCCATCAGAGGCACGACACTAATCATTGATGTAACTCTTCACCGTAGCTCTCATTACAGGGGGCCTACCCCCTTAAAATACATGCTGAAATAAGCATATAAGGGTGAGACAAAGCTCATTTTCAGCCCCTCAATGTGAGAAACGAAACTCGGGGGTCCTAAAAGAACCCCGAAAACCACATTTTAAGGCCCTAAAGCCAACATTTTTCGAGATATTCCCAAAAAACTAATTTCACTTAATAAATTAATGAAGGAATGCATGCCGGTAACAATGGCATCAGAATCTCAGAGGTCCATCTATTTCTGTAAGACGCAATGCAATTCCATTTATTATATTACTGTGAAGGTTTGCAAACGACAATAAGGTTATAACGGATCCAAATTAAGCTGAAATATTCATCAATACATATAATGCGCTTAAGGGGTCAAGGGGTAATCTAGAATTTTTTAACGCGATTTACTCGTGCGGATATGGTACGGAAGGTCTATTATATCCCTATCCATATATTGTTATATTATTATTATTATTAATATTATTATTTTAATTATTATCATTATTATGGCGCACAACGACGAGACAAACTCATTTTCGAACCCTTGGTGTCAGAAACAAAACTCGGGGCCCCTCAAGAGCCGTAAAGGGTCCCCAAAAACTATATTTTAAGGCTCTAAACCCAACAGTTTCTTAGATATTCCCAGAAAACTAATTTCATTTAATAAACTATACAAGGAATGCAAGCCACTAACCATGACAACAGTATCTCAAGAGGTGGCATCCAACTTTCCATCTATTTCTGGAATAAGTAATGCCACTCCATTTATTACATTTCTGTGAAAGGTTGCAAATGTCTATAAGGTTATCACGGAACCAACTAAAACTGTAAAATTCATCAATGCGCTTAAGGGGTTCAAGGAGTACCCTAGATTTTTAGCCTACTTTCGATTTTTGCAAAAAATGAAAGTAGACTTATGAGATCACTACAGGGCGAAAAAAAAGTGTGTTTGTCTGTGTGTGTGTATGTGTGTGTAAGAGTCTGTGTGTGTGTGTGTGTGCGTGTGTGTGAGTGTGTGTACTCTGAATGTCTGTCCCCCCCTATCATTCGAACACGGTGAGCGCAAATTGAACGAAATTTGGTACAAAGGTAGCACTAGCAAAGGACACCTCAGTGTCATGTTTTATATCGCCGCCATCGTGACGAAAACGTAATGGCGGCCACACAAATGTTCAAAGCTTAAATCAAATTACGACCAACCTAATCATCCGATCTCTACCAAATTTTGCAACGACATACCTTTATGGGGGCAGCATCCTTTGACCAAACTAATAGGTCATCAGCCTAATAGTTTGCGGATGGCGGCCATCTTTGTGTGAAAATCGATTGCCCCTATTAATTCGAACACGGTGAAACCGAATGGAACGAAATTTGGTACAGAGGTAGTGCTATCAAAGGGCACCCCAGTGTCATGTTTTATATAGCCGCCATCTTGACGGAAACGTAATGGCGGCCACACAAATGTTCAAAGCTTAAATCAAATTACGACTAACCTAATCATCCGATCTCTACCAAATATTGCAACAACATACCTTTATGGAGGGAGCATCCATTGACAAATCTAATAGGTCATTAGCTTAATAGTTTGCGGATGGCGGCCATCTTTGTGTCAAAATCGATTACCCCTATTAATTCGAACACGGTGAAACCGAATGGAACGAAATTTCGTACAGAGGTAGTACTAGCAAAGTGCACCCCAGTGTCATGTTTTATATCGCCGCCATCTTGACGGAAACGTAATGGCGGCCGCACAAATGTTCAAAGCTTAAATCAAATTACGACTAACCTAATCATCCGAGCTTTACCAAATTTTGCAACAACATACCTTTATGGAGGGAGCATCCTTTGACAAATCGAATAGGTCATTACCCTAATAGTTTGCGGATGGCGGCCATCTTTGTGTCAAAATCGATTACCCCTATTAATTCGAACACGGTGAAACCGATTGGAATGAAATTTGGTACAGAGATAGGCACTAGTAAAGGGCACCTCAGTGTCATGTTTTATATCACCGCCATCTTGACGGAAACGTAATGGCGGCCACACAAATATTCAAAGCTTAAATCAAATTACGATTAACCTAATCATCCGATCTCTACCAAATTTTGCATCAACATACCATTACGGAGGGAGAATCCTTTGACCAAACTAATAGGTCATTAGCCTAATATTTTGCGGATGGCGGCCATCTTTGTGTGAAAATCCATTCCCCCTATTAATTCGAACACGGTGAAACCGAACGGAACGAAATTTGGTACAGAGGTAGCACTAGCAAAGGGCACTTCAGTGTCATGTTTTATATCGCCGCCATCTTGACGGAAACGGAATGACGGCCACCCAAATGTTAAAAGCTTAAATCAAATTTCGACCATCCTAATAATTTGATCTCTACCGGATTTTGCAACAACATGCCTTTTTGTGGAAAGCATCTTATGACTGACTACAAGGTCATCAGCCCAATAGTTTGCAAATAGCGGCCATGTATGTGTGCAAATCCATTCCCCAGATCAATTCAAACACGGTGAAACCGAATTGAATGATTTTTTTTACAGAGGTAGCAGTAGCAAAGGGCACCTCTTATTCATGTTTAATATCCCTATAGCACGTTGTATTTCAACAAGCTACTGCAACCAACATTCAATTATACTCCTTGAAAAGGACAAAGGGTTATAACAATACCCATGCATTTAGGAGAAAGTAGGCTATATGTTCTTTACTGAACATCTTGTTCACACGACTTACACTTGCGATATGTCGTACAGAAGGTCTAGTATATCTCCAAACAGCAATATTATTTTCAAAAATTCCTGATTTGAAATAGTAGACTGTTTTTTGCTGATTTTAGGAATTTGGGCCATTGGAGGCTAAAGAAAACTGAATTTTCATGCACCACAAGCCTTTATAATTTATAAAAGTGGTCTTCCTGTAGTTGGGCACTTGACACAACTGTTGGGATCAGTTCGTATGTGACGTGTATTGCGATTCGTCTACGAGGTTTTCAATTTTATTTTCACGCCAGGAAGAACACGTTAGGAAAATTTAGTTTGAGAGCACATTTTAGCTAATCACTTTCTTTGCCAACAAACAGGTTCCAAGCCCCTAAACATTGCAACAGTAGATCAATTGATAACATCTGGTTATTAATACCGAAGACCGTTCGAAGAATGGGTACTTCTGCTATCTCTACATATATATAACCAAATTTTTAAATATCTATGGAAATTTGAGTTATTTACGTGTTTCAGTCTGTTTTATGAGGGATGCGCGGGAAAATATTTTTTGGTCTGTCTGTCTGTTTGTTTGTTTGTCTGTCTGTGGACAACTTTGTTCACTTATAACTCGAGAACGGCTGGGTGTATCAACGTACAATTTGGTACAGATATCCATCAGAGGCACGACACTAATCATTGATGTAACTCTTCTCCGTACCTCTCAAAAAAGGGGGCCAACCCCCTTAAAATACATGCTGAAATAGGAGTAGGAGGACGAGACAAAGCTCATATTCAGCCCCTCAATGTGAGAGACAAAACTCCGAAAACCACATTTTAAGGCCCTAAAACCCACCGTTTTTGGTTATTCCCAGAAAACTAATGGACGAATGCAAGCCGGTAACCATGGCGACAGATTCTCAGAGGTCCATCTATTGCTGTAAGACGCAATGCAATTCCATTAATTACATTAGTGTGAAAGTTTTCAAACCGGCTAGAAGGTTTTCACGGAACCAAATTAAGCTGTAAAATTCATCAATACGTATAAGACGCTTAAGGGGGTCAAGGTGTACTCTAGAATGTTTTCACGCGATTTACACCGGCGTGCGTGGTACAGCAGGCCTATTATATTCCTATCCCTATATTATATTATTATTATTATTATTATATTATGGCGTACAACAAGGAGACAAAGCCCATCGGTCCAGAAACATAACTCGGGGGCCCCAAAGGGTCCTCGAAAACTACATTATAAGGCTCTAAATGCAACAGTTTCTGAAATATTCCCAGAAAACTAATTTAATTTAATTTAACAAACTAATGAAGGAATGCAAATCGGTAACCATTACATTTCTGTGAAAATTTGCAAATGGCTATAAGGTTATCACGGAAACAACGTAGACTGTATAATTCATCAATGCAATTAAGGGGGTCAAGGGGTAACATACAATTTTTTCATGCAATTTTCACGTGCGACATATACTGTAGTACAGAAGGTCTATTATATCTCCAAAACGCAAATTATTTTCAAAAATTCCTGAATTGAATCAGCATTTTTTGCGGCTTTTAGGAATTTGGGCCATTTGAGGCTAAAGAACCTGAATTTTCATGCACCACAAACCTTTATAATTTATGAAAGAGGTCTTCCTGTGTATGGGGACCTAACACAACGTAGAGGGTCAGTTTTTATGTGACGTGTATTGCGTTTCGTCAACAAGGCTTTCAATTCTATTTCACGTCAGGAAGTACAAGTTAGGTGAATTTAGTTTGAGAGCACATTTTTTTTTTGTCGACATACGGGCTCATGTTAAGGATGATTTCTTTTATACTGAGTGGTAGATATACCCATATTTGGATATCTGGGTGATATGTTTTAGACAATAGAATTGTCTGTCTGTCTTTCTGTGTATCTTTATGTACGCCCATAGCTCGTGTTCGAATGTTTGGTGCATCGTAATATTAGGTATGGTAAACATGAGTGAATACGCCAATCATTTATAAAACTCTTCACCGTACTTTTCATACAGTAGAAGGGTGGATATAAAGAAAACCTTCTCAAAATACATGCTAAAATAAGCGAAATATAAAAATTATCCTGGAAGGACGACCAAAGCATATGTTGCGCTTCTCAATGTGAGACACAAAATTCGCGAGTCTATAAAGGGTCTCCGAAAACCACATTTTAAGGCCCTTAAATTAACAGTGTGTGTGATATTCCCAGAAAACTAACTTCATTCTGATAAACTTATGAAGGAATGACAAACCGCTAACCATTGCAACAGTAGCTCAATTGATAATATCAGGTGTTAACACCGAACACCGTTCGAATAACGGGTACTTCTGCTAGTATGCTTATAAGATCACCTTTTGTCCGTTTGTGTGTATGTGTGTGCGTATGTGTGTGTGTCTGTCTGTGTGTGTGTGTCCTCCTGTAATAACATCTAAACCGCTGGAGCTATTGCAATGAAACTCGGTAAGATCATAGCACCATTTTAGCCGACCGCGACCATGCCCTTCAAATTTTATTATGTTTCACCAATCCGACATGGCGGCTGTGCGAAATATTTCACCAGCATCCAATATCTCCGAAACTATTGCCGATATCACCCTGAAATTCTGTATGATAATAAAGGGTACAAATAGAGGTTCACCTATCGGACTTTCAAAATCCTGGTAACTAAAATACCAACGTGGCGGCCAAACGAAGTTGAGACTTTCAAATAGACTTTTCTCGCGATTAACCATCCAAACTCAAAGAAACTTGGTACAGGAAATGTTTATACACATTGCAATGCAATGGCATCTAATTTTGTTTAATTGTTTACATAACCTCAAGATGGCGGCTGTGTAAATATTTCACTGGCATTCTGTATGTCCGAAAATATTACTGATATCACCCTGAAGTTTTGTACGGTGATAAAGGGCTGTATTGCAAGTTTATCAAAGTAACTTTCAAAAAACTGTAAAGTACAAAACGAACATGGCGGCCAAGCGAATTTGAATCATTTTAATAGACTTTTCTCGCGATTTAACCATCTGAGCGCAGTAAAATATTGTACAATAAATGATAATACATACTGTAATGCACTGGCATCTAATTTAGTTCAATTGTTTACAAAACCTCAATATGGCGGTTGTGCGAAATTTTAAAATTAAGTTTTCATTTCTTGTGTCGTAATCATGCGATGAAAGTGAAAGTTCGAATAATGAAGCTACGCAATAATTTTCCTTTAATGGTACATAACTCTATGGCCTATACATATACCAATCCAGCATGGCGACCATCTGAAATCTTTAGACGGTTCTTAATATCTACGAATCTTTTACAGCAATCAAACTTAAATGTTTTATGTTCATAGAGGCTATGAACATAAGTTCACCTATAGGACTTTCAATAACCTGGTGTACAGCATCCCAGGGGTATGCACCCCTTGGAGACCATCCCCCCAACGTCTGGCTAAATCCCCTAAAATGGCAACCCTTGGAAAGCCGGGGCAACATCCATTAATACTGTAAGGACAGCTTGCTACTCCATAAAGCAGCTCAAGCCTTACGTAATCATTACACTCAGCGACATAGCACTAACTGGGCCAATACATTGCTGACAGGAGGGCGTCAGAAGGTATAAGAAGACGTCCTAATGAGGTCAAACTCTCTCTCCATTGTCAGTGCTTCATCGAGACAGCCGGAGGCTACGCTGGTGTCAACCGAGGTGAGTCAGTCAATCGTGTTCAGAGTTCCTATTTTTGTAACCTGTAACCCAACACTTGTAATACATTATAAACATAATTTCATTCCCTACAAGGGACTCACACAAAGAATCACAGACCAATAAAACACTGGTCCACACTCTACACTAGCATTACTGTTATACGCCTCTTTACATCCCAACGCCCTTCCTTATTCCCGTCACGTAAAGACGTGACAGACGGTAAGCCATTAGCGCCAACTCAGGTACCTTTGCGTTTCTCTAGCCGGCTCGGCTGCCAGCAAGCAGCGCGTGCCACTCGGCTGATACGAGCAGAGTCGATTACATAACAAGCCGTCAGCTGAGCGACTAGTACAGCGACCCTTCGCAGCGGGTCCCATCCCCTCAAACACTACCACATTATTTATAGGAACGCCCCCTAGTTCCTAGCACACCACAACACACTACACAGGTCAGCTTACCCTGACAAGGGAAGCTACCCTCCTTTAGGCACAACCTCATAAATTAGTACAGCAACTCTCCCTTTTAGATCCACCCCCAAATAAGGGATCTAAAACAATGGTGGAGGCGCCATCCTACGCATAGAAAAGGGACTCAAACAACGAGCCCTCGTAGGTAAAACGACCCCTTCCGTACCGCAAAAAGCCAAGCAAATTAGTGGGAAAATTTTTCCTCCAGACAAAAAGCACCATTATTTTTGTGGGCTCCAAACTAGCTACACAGGGGAAATTCTTAATAAACCAACCCCCTAGCCCCATACAGAATCAGAGAAATATAAGAATACACTGTCAAACACGTACAGACTTTTTTTTTTATTCTTATTGTAGGCCCATACACTGCAGTCAGAATGGCACCTCGTGCAGAGATTGCAAGCCATAGAGGCCATAGGGGTACGCCAATATTATTAACATTATTGTTCAGATGCCAAAGGGACATACAAAGCCGGCAAACACAAATACGGGCACTCCAAACAAAAATTAGGGCAATACAGGGCAAACAGCCATACACCCCGTCAGAGGGTAGGACAGCGCGATTAAGATGCGTACATAAGCACTTGAATCACACACATGAACACCTCAATAGGTTCCATATACAAAGAAACAGAATATACCAACAATTAGTCACCACACATGGTCCCGTGATAGATAATGCAACCCTCGAGAGAATGAGGGTGCACTACACAATTTTACACGCCCAATACAAGGAGCTAATTCGCGTCCAAGCGCTTCTCCAAATAACGGCCACAAAACAATACAGAGCACAGAAACATTAATACATTAATACAGTAATTTGCAAGCAGGCCATATGCCTCAATAGGCAGTACACCCAAATTTGGGATGAATACCATGAGCTCCAGGCCAACAAGGCCATTTTTGAGTTCATGGTAGGGCCATCAGCCCACCCGAGAGAGGACATAAGCGTGGATACGCTGACTCGACAATTTGCGAGGATGTCCCTCTCGCCACGTACTGTAACAGAATGGAAGGAGTTCGCCGTGGCCACAGTCAAGACGACGGCCAGGTTAGGCTCCAACTTGCTGCAGAATAAACCTAACACATACACACGTCCTTCAGCTCCGGATCGGAAGGCAATTTTGCCAAACCGAGGGGCAGAGCCTAGAACATTCCCCTCGGAACAGAGGAACGAAAGGGAGTTGAAGCCAGGCCCATTAAACACACATGATAGGACAGAGAAACAAAGGGACATAACCACGTCATGGGCTGACGACATAGAACCCGTCCCACTACACATAAAGCCTACATACACCCACGCAGATAGGCTAACACATTGGCAGGAGTCGGCCGTGGCCACAGGCCGAAAAGCGGTCAGGCTACACGCCACCACATTGCTAGGTCGGACACAAGCCATTAAGCGACCTTTACCGCCAGTTCAAAGGGCAAATTTGCCAGAACAAAGGCGAACACCGGTATTAGTCCCTCAGGATGCACGATATACGCACGAACATTTTGACCGGGCATTACCACACAGTACACGGGGATTAGGAAAGGTGTTCTCACCTACCCCACAAAACCACGCTGTCAAATATATCCACACTCCCGTAAAATCTACTAGGGCAGCGCCAAGCGCAATTAGGCCCTCGAATACAGGTACATTTAAACCTATAGACACGCGCCACGGTGGAAGTAGGCCAAAGCTTACTTTGCTAGAAATTCCGCCGGAAGGTAGCAAAGGAACACCCCAGTGGATTCCAAAGGCCTATCATCTGATAGCAGGGCAAAACCCTTCACCTTTCTGAGCACGAAGCTCGAAAGAGGATAACGACTTCCACCAGGGCCACAGAAATAAACTAACATCGCTAACACCAACATTATAGGCCACATAAGTTCTTTCACACGGGGGCGATGAGAAAATGGTCCAATAAGTAAATAATAAACATAAAATCGCATATTTCTCTTTCTTATTTTTTGTATATACAGTGCAACATAGCCAAATTAGAAGGAACAATTCTAAATCCTTCCTGTTTTTTTTTCGGAACCATGGCATTTTTCTCTCAGGCCATCAATGGTTATTGGGCGAAGTGATTAACGCCATAACGTAAAGTCTCTAATATGCTAAGCCAAGTGGAAGCCAAGCAGGCTTCAGGACGAAAAAGAGATATTTTGAACACAACTTAAGCATAAAATCATAGCATAAAGCTTAAGTGAGTCTTTCTAAGTAGAAATGACTAAACGTTCTATGTTAGGGTTCCACAGTTTGATAGATTCTCCTGTTGCGGGCGAAAGCCGTAAGTGTGGCAGGAATTAAGAATCTCAAACTAACTTCAAAAATTTGGTGAGGTGTGCTTTAGCCAACTGAAAAGCCCAATTGCACATCGGGACGAGACACTGTCATTTTGGTGAGTTACAATTACTTTGAAGGGCAGGTTTGACTCCCATAGTGCACTGGCTTTGCTCGTGACGTGGATACAGGTATATCAATTACGTCTTGCAATGGCCTTCCTAATGTGTACTAGACAGTGTCGGTAGATTCCACTGAGACGTAACCAGATTACGGTAGTACTCACGTTACCAAAATGGTAAATATTACACTCAGGTCCCAAGCACCATTTTTTTTAACATTTTTTATAGGGTTCACGACATAATTTTTAGAGACTATCGCCACCTGCTATTATTTTCTTTCAAAGTGCTCTCTTAATCCAGAGCGGGGCATAGCTCATTTTTTTTTCTATTATGACGCAGGCATTAGGCCCGATGAAAGAAAAACGTGTCCGAATTCCTCCTACCACGATGGGCAGGTCCCTTCAAAGTCTGCAGGAAGGTATCTGACCTAAATTATATAGTGAACGTGCGCCATGGGAGGAAACTCATAAAGGACACTATTCACGCCCGCCGGATGAAGGCATATCACACACGTAAAGCTCACACACCTACACGTAAAGGCCGGCACACTACTAAGAGAAAAGGAAACGGTCCCGCTGGCACACGTGGGAAGAAAGCCAAGAAATAGCCCACTGACCGCGCCGGGATACGATCCTAACACCCCACAGAACTGTCCCGGAGACACGCGGCCATAATGACATTTCGTACCATTGTAGGGACATAATCGAACCACGGCACAGTAACACACAAGCGGGGACACAAAAATAGTTAGTAGAAGGTTCTTTTCCATTACGAAGAGCCTGCCCGCAATTACAATGGACAGCTATCAGGTTCCCACATACGCGTGCCGGAAGCAAAAGCACGGACATACAGCGTTATCAAAACAAGTAACGAGCGTGCGCACAGGACATTGCAATCCGATACCGCCATGCTCAGCAACAACGCAGGCCTCAGTGATAACCTGCCAGCTTACAGACAACAGCTCTCAGAGCGGAACGCACGGCATCATTCACGCCCGATTTGGAGACCCTATATCTTCCAAAATTACACTACGTGGGGAAATCAAAAACGTACAAACTCTACACAGGTATGCATGCTTTCATTTGCGCATTGCACATCCACGGGAACATGCCATATTATATGCGGCACGGAAATGATCACACCAAGTCTTTACAGACAACCGGATTCGAACCCATGACCACACACCACACGCGTACCAAAAACTAACTATCCAATGGTATTTTTGGTACACGGAACACAAGCAAAAACCACACTGGGAAAGCCCCAAGCCCTGTCACACAACGCAAACATAAAACACAGAGAATGACATGAGGTCACGGGTCTGAGTTCCAATAAAAATTTAGACACAAAGGAGAACATATATTCAGGCGTCCAATCATACTGAAATTGGCCCATACAAGTGCATGAACAGGGAATACTACATTTCCTCCCACCAAAAGACAGACATAAAATTTCGAATTACACCAGGCATAGAGGAATACATTTCACAAACACAGGTAGGAAAATTTCGCAAGACACAGGTCTTAGAGAACAATGGCCACACGACGTCATTACCTAACTAGGGCGAATTGCTACATTAGGCTAGGAATCCAAAACAATGACCACACTTGCATACTTGCAGAATTGCACATACCAATTGCTGACTGCAGACTATTCACAATGCAATACTGCGGTGACGAGACACTATTGCGTATAGCCCGTGACCGTGAAATTACACACACATAACAATTATAACGCCATACATTTTTTTTCTCCACACTGCAAAATCATTTGACAATGGACAAGACGTGACACAGCGGAACTTATCTTGAGCCTATAAGGGCACGTTCGCAAAGACGTTGCAAGGCCACGGGCGCTTCCCGCCCATACACAACATACACAGTAGGACTTAGCCTTATAACAGACCAACCGGCCGCGTGGTGTAGCGGTACATAGGCACATACACACGCACTCGCACTCACCAATTAGGAGCGAACATAGGGACTTTGAGGAAACAGGACCTCCCCTTAATAACTTCTTTTCGCCATTCTATTCCCGAAATACATCATTCCAGGCGACTAGGACATGGCCTATCGTACTACGACCACTGGCCACATCTACACTGCAAATGGCCGACCAGGTTAGGTCATGCAGCTCTACTATCCCAAGGCGCGGATAGAAAGCCAACATGGACCAAGGGAGGACGACAGGAGAACAGGCTACCAGCGTACCACCTTACTCCCTTCCCATAACCTTCTCACGCCCCACATAAACAACGCAGACACATCTACACGACCAAAAACAGATATACTACATTACAAAATACACACAGGGGTTGATGGACTTCATGCGTCTAAAGAGCGGGCATGCTACGCCCTGCGTCACGAGCTAACACCTGAGTATTAGGGGTGTGTCAGCAAACATTAAAGAAGCATAATGCGCCTCTCCAAATGAGAGAGGAGGCCATAGATATACACTAACCATGCTTTAGTACTTAAGCTCTCCCGCATGAAAGGAACATATGGTATTATGCCCCATCCTACACCTATCCGTACATGAAGGCAGAAACTTCATATCCAGACACATGCATGAGTATCCCATCCAATTACCAGGGATTTTAATATCAAACCTGCATGAAATTTCGTATTTTTGCAATCCCGGGAATTACCTCCCCACTCCACTCACTATAGAAGCATCCCAGTGCCACCACCGGTTCTAGGCCACCACTAACGTGGAACCCAAAGGTGCGCAAAACCCTTCCTACCATACTTTAAGCCCACTCAACAAATAACTACCCCCAAGTCCTAATAACAGGGTACCTGACCTTACAGACCCTACTAACACCTCCATTAAGGTAAGGAAAGCATTATTGCTGGGAAGCTGACATAGCGATGGTAGACCAGAAGTAGCCTATGTACTTAGAAGATCTACAACCCCGCTACACTGGAAATATTTTACATTTTACACGGGGATTGAACCATTCACACAGGTTACGGCACATTTTTTTTCTCTCTTACAAAGGAATCTGATACGAACTGATGGTTGACAACGGTGTAAGCCGAAGGTCAGGAGCACCACACCGGAGCAGAGCTGGGGAAGGCGATGTGGACCCTTCCCCCAGTGGCTCGACAAACCACTGAACTTGACGACTAGACCGAACAGACGAACTACGTAAGGTCAAAGCATTCGGGACCGGACACGGGCAAACATCGAGATCTAGGGGTGCATATTAGCCCATCCCCCTTGTCGGAGAAGGTTACACCCACTATGTGTCCCGGTCATCGAAGCCGAGATCTGCAGGGTGACTTTCTGAGGATGGCGGGAGAAATAGCTCACTCAGCGCCGGCCTCGGGAACTATCCCTAGAGACGACCCATATAATGACTAGACTCCTAGTTAGCATTAGATAAGTACGGCTTCCATAGCGGGAAGCAAAACTCCTATGCGTTGGAGTGGAAGATAACTGCGAAATACATATTACTGCGGCCCATGGAGGCAAATTCATATATCAATGCGAAAAGCATACTACGGCGGCCCATAGAGGCAAATATCAATGCGAAAAGCATACTGCGACGGCCGATAAAGGCGAAGACAATATTATGCCATTGGACCACACTGTCCAATGCCCACATAAATGGCGATGCATCGGGCAGCCAAAGGGCATTAAGAGAGGGGCAGTGCGCGCCCCTCACAGGAGCCAAGTGGGCGGCTCACCTACGTCAAATAGGAACAGCACACGGTTATGAACACGAAAGTTACAGCGGGCGAAACGGTTAGCTTAGTGGCACCGTAAGGCGCCTGCGAATAGGTTAGTACTAGTATTAAGACCTAGAATAGATGTCGACAATAGTATTAAAACGGAGGGGACTACGAGGCATTGTTGGGTTCCGGTCCCGACAATGTACTACAAGGGCGCCCCCGCGAGAGAAATCAAGCGGCCAGCCTCCATCTAAATTTTAGTACTTAAGTCATAGTGCCATGTTAAGGTCACTTAGATGTAAGCAAATTTACTGACAGCTGTTGCTAATAATAGCACAGCACATTTCGGCTTTAGAATAAGGTCCACTCGGCATGTAAATACAGAATAGTTTTACAGTTAAGTAATTTTATAAATAAGTTAAATAAGTAAGGCAAGACATAAGGAAACATAAACCTACATTTGAGGCATTTTTTTAATATATGTAGATCACCGTGGAATATATCGGCACTCGGTGACTATAAATCCGTTACCGAGGTAAGCCCGACAATACTTAGGATAAGCTAGATTAAGATAGGCATAATCAAAGTGGAATATATCGGCACCCGGTAACCACAATTCCGCTACCGGGGTAAGACCAACTATATATATTATTTACGGCATTACGGCACCGTATAGGGTAAGCCCGGCCTTGCAGCTGAGTAACATTAATCATGTTTTTTTTTCAGTGAAAGAAGAGCTTCAACCAGTGCTAATATGTTTTTTTTTCTAAACCTCGCCATTTTTTTTTCACAGGCATCGTCACCAGATACAGAAAACTGGTGACAGGAATTTCACTGCCATATAGCAGTGGCATATTATGTACAGCATGCCATGATGTGTACACTTGTTTTTATTTTTCAACTTGCCCTAATCCCGACACACTCGCAAACACTCACCACATTTTTCTTTTTCAGCTACACACTCTAAAATAAATCTGCACAGCAGGACTGGTGCCTGTGGGGTACCAGGCTTACTGGCAGATCAACTCACTTAAAACACATAAAGCGTCAAAATGTGACGCAGATTACGGCAATGAGGGCGCAACCGGTTTGTGGCAGTGACTCTCATTGTCAAGTGTGAAAGCATTCACCCACAGAGGATGCTTCACAGGTTAGGTATTAAGCATACATGCAAGCGGTACGACCACTATACCGTACCAAGGAGTGGCCGTACAGAATCAGCCGTGATACGGCAAGAGTACGTACAGACGGGTAGCGTGCACGCGAGGTACCTCATGAAAACTATAATTATAAGGGATTAGCGCGATTAAGTAGACATAAGGTCATTGTAAATTATAATTTTTCAGGATAAACTGTATACCATTATTCCACTAGACATAAGGTCATAGAATTTATAAGTTTTTCAGGATAAGCTTTATACAACTATACACTATACATATATTTTTGTTTGTTCACCAAAATGCCAATGTCCATCATGTGTATGATTTGTTTTCTTTCATCTTTCCTTCTTCTAACTTCCCCATTTGTCAGGGTGTTCCGTTTTTTCCCAAACCAATAAACGTCTTTTGAATATTTCCCTTAAATGATACCCTGGAACACCCATTTTTCTATTTTCTTCCACCTTTCTTATTGCAGGGAGCACTTTTTCCCTAAGATAGGGCGGACGACGCCATCATCCGTTCGGCCCTGGGTTTTTCCTCCCTGCAAAACTATGTCACACATCACCATCAGAAACCATGTTTTTTTTTAAACTAGCAATATGCCAGCAATAACAAAGGCAATTTTTTTTTACATGTCGAATTTATTTTAATGTTCAATTTTTCTCAAAATGTCAATTTTTTCCCAATGTTAATCAAATCTTTCGCATATATCAATTTTTTTTGTTGTTTGTTTTTTCACAATGTCAATGTATACATATATATGTAAATCCCATAACCCTCCCCTCTGAACACGGGCTCACCTCACACCCACACTTCGATACGACGCCACCAGGAGATACGAGACGGTTTTCCAGGACCACTACGTCAACATCCCAACTTCCAGTTCCGTTCCCGTTCGCGAGGACGCGAACAAATGAAGGAAGACTCTTGTACAGCATCCCAGGGGTATGCACCCCTTGGAGACCATCCCCCCAACGTCTGGCTAAATCCCCTAAAATGGCAACCCTTGGAAAGCCGGGGCAACATCCATTAATACTGTAAGGACAGCTTGCTACTCCATAAAGCAGCTCAAGCCTTACGTAATCATTACACTCAGCGACATAGCACTAACTGGGCCAATACATTGCTGACAGGAGGGCGTCAGAAGGTATAAGAAGACGTCCTAATGAGGTCAAACTCTCTCTCCATTGTCAGTGCTTCATCGAGACAGCCGGAGGCTACGCTGGTGTCAACCGAGGTGAGTCAGTCAATCGTGTTCAGAGTTCCTATTTTTGTAACCTGTAACCCAACACTTGTAATACATTATAAACATAATTTCATTCCCTACAAGGGACTCACACAAAGAATCACAGACCAATAAAACACTGGTCCACACTCTACACTAGCATTACTGTTATACGCCTCTTTACATCCCAACGCCCTTCCTTATTCCCGTCACGTAAAGACGTGACAGACGGTAAGCCATTAGCGCCAACTCAGGTACCTTTGCGTTTCTCTAGCCGGCTCGGCTGCCAGCAAGCAGCGCGTGCCACTCGGCTGATACGAGCAGAGTCGATTACATAACAAGCCGTCAGCTGAGCGACTAGTACAGCGACCCTTCGCAGCGGGTCCCATCCCCTCAAACACTACCACATTATTTATAGGAACGCCCCCTAGTTCCTAGCACACCACAACACACTACACAGGTCAGCTTACCCTGACAAGGGAAGCTACCCTCCTTTAGGCACAACCTCATAAATTAGTACAGCAACTCTCCCTTTTAGATCCACCCCCAAATAAGGGATCTAAAACACTGGTGAGCATAAATCCAACATGGCGGTGATGCGAATTATAAATATTTAAATGGACGTTTCTTGTGATTTAACCATCCGAGTGCAATGAAACTTGTTACGGTAAATGCTTATACATTATGTTAATCCACTGGCATCTAATTTATTTCAATTGTTTTCATAACCACAAGTTGGCAGCTGTGCGAAATTTTAAAATCTCGTTTTACTTATGTGTCCTAATCATGCGATTGAAGTTTGAATACTACACGTACATAATGATCTTCATGTAATAGTACATAATTCTAAGACCTACATATATAAAAATCCAACATGGCGACCATCCGTAATATTAGACGGTTCTCAATATCTACGAATCTATTACAGCAATCAAACTGAAATTGTGTATGTTGATAGAGCCAATTAACATATGTAGGATATATGAAAATAGGTTTTAGGTCTTCACGGAACTACTTCTTATCATCAGTTTCAAAGGATCCTGCAATGATCGATATCTTGTTGGGCGTGGTGATTCTGAACGTTTCCCAATGGCTACTAAATGTATTCAGATTAATTTTCTGAAATACGGATTAAAATTGCTTGGATTTCGATATAATTAATGCAGATAATATTGGGCAGAGAGCTCTAATCCTTCGAGTTGATTTAACACCATCTGATAAATCAGTTCCATTTTCTATTTAGAGGCACCAATTTCCAATTCTCTTGGCATATTGTATGTTATTACAATTGTTACGTGCAAATGCCCGTCCCAACGTTTTTAAAATCCATCTTCCCTGTATACTTGTGTTCCTTGCCATTTTGAAACGACCGCCTGGTGACTTGGTTCCGATTGTGAACACGAGATGGTAGCATCTATCGACGTCCCTAGTCGGAGTTGCTTCTTCCACCGATAGAGTGTGTGTGGTGTCTTCTGGTTTCATCCTATTCGAGTCATGATTGAAGGATATTATATTCTACGTCATGGAACAAAAGACTGTATATACATGATACCGCCAAATTAATTACATAATAATCACATTGTTGCTTGATGTGTCAAGCTGTGATTGGACAGTTACATTAACATGAATACAATGCGGTATTTGATTTTGGGACTCTCCGCCATCTTGTGATCTTCATTGTCTGTCATCAAGAAAACAAGCCGGCCGCTGGTGTGAAAGATTTACCTCTCCGTGTGCTGGGGGCTGTGGCCCCTAGCTTTTACGAAAAATGAATATATATATTCAAGAAAAAGAAACGCCTGTGCTACATAAGAATTTAATTTCTTCCTTTCGCCTGGACGATGAAAGTGATGTAGAATCGCAACTGGATGCGAACGAGTGCTTGTCATCTAAACGACGCATGTGCTGGGTTAGCCATTTTTGAAGCACATTTAGTGCCGTATAATATTTTAAAAATTGTGTGTTAATTATTTTATTATTATTGTGTCTCCACTTAGGAAGGATGTAAGGTACGTTGCATTATACATTTATGTTTATTATTGTTATGGGGCTCCGATATCGTCTTATAGTAATGTTTTAATTCGGTACCTTATTTGTTTTATAGGCCTAATATTTCTGTTTGTCAACGTTACCTGATATTTAAAAAAAATGTTTTTCTGTACCTTCTGGAGACACGCTTCTAGTTTATTTTACGTTGTAAATATTTATTTATTTAGTTTTTGGCAGTCCTTGGAATTGCCCTATTATTAATTTATTTTACGATCCGTGCAGCCTAATATGGCTCAGGTCAATAGAGTTAAGGCGTAATTCCTTCCTCCTTTTTATTTCTCTCTGGTGATTTTAAATTAATTTAATGCTAATTGTTTGCCGTAACTCGATTTGACATGCGGTCGTCTGCTCTGGTGGCCATGTTTGTTTTTTGTTTTGCCCGGGTGCATTCTGGTCTTGGGAGTGCATTCTCTAGGCGTGGAGCGGGAATCTCAAACGTGTTGTGGCGTTAGCTTAATATGTTTTTTTATTATCCTTGTTGGTTTAACCTTGTGTTTTTGGTGAATGTTCCTGTGTTTTTCTCCGTCACGATTATCGGGGATTTCTTAATTGATCATATTTTATTTTATTAATTTAATTTTACATTTTTCGTTTTGCGTCGTGGCCTGGATCTCTGCATGTCGGATCGGTATTGCATTCCCTTGTAAATTATCAAGCCCTTTCTCATTTAATTACGCCTGTATCTTTTTTTAATCTTTTGGGCTTTAACATTTTAATTTAATTCTTTTCTTTTCTTTTTGCTTTGCAAGCAAGCATGTTCTGTTTTCTGGTGGAGGTGTTCTTTTAAATTTTGACATTAAATTTTATTTTAAATACTAAGCGACTGTTGTGGCATCATTTCGTCGGCAGCAGTTCCATTGGTTATCGGATGTGTCTGTAGAATAGCCTGTGCGTTGTCCCTTTCTCCACCTTCCTTCCTCCGTTAGGTGTTCTTTCTTTGGGGCATGTCATCTGGAGGTGATTTTGCAGATAGCGACGCGGACCTCTTGAAGACAGGTAAGTAGGCCCATTCACGCTGGCCATCCACCGTGTCATTTTGGTAGCACATCGCGCTCGTGTTCGCTTCTTCAACTATCCCCTCCCCCATACACGCAGGCTCATTTTATGGACCCTTCTGATGCTGATGGAGCGGTTGTTGATGGGCTCTGTCATGCCAGTGCACTTGATGTTATGTTTTGCTAATCCTTGTCGTTTGTTTGATTTCATGTTTGCCTCTGAATATCCATGTGCTGATATGTAAGTGACCTGTTCCAAGGGAGGTGTCTGTGCTGGTTTTTATCCTGTTTGTAATAAAATATCCCCACTGAAAAAGAAGCTCGGTGAGTGACTGGCATGTGTTCTTGGCATGGGAAATGTGGGTTTCTTGATTTTCTGATAGCCTACATGCTGCTAGTGAAGACCTCGAGGAGCCCTGTCTGAAGCTGTTCGCCATGTGGGTTGTGGAAATTTTTGTAATTTAGCTTCCTGTTCTCGAGCCAAGCAGGCGGTGACGTCTGCAGTTCTGGGCAGCATTGTGCATGATTTTGTATAGTATTGTGGCTGGGTTCGAGTGTCAACCTGATCTATGGTGTTGGTAATTGGTAGTTATGTTATTGTTGTGAAAGTGTAAACTGTCCTCGTAATTCCTAAAATTAGTTTCCTTCTGTATTGTCTGTCTGCATTCTGTGGTTTTCAAAATGGCCGACAATAATAGCGCTTTTGGTTTAATCGACTTAAGAGATAACCTGGTGAATTTGGAGCGTTCTTCTGGGGTTGAACGTGAATCAGCTCTATTTACTAGGTCTGAGGTTTTGGGATCGATTACTAGTAGTGATTTGCCTGCCGCTCTATTGTCTGGTTCTGGCTCGCCCATACCACTTAACCCTGGATACGGTTATTCTTCTCATGTTAGGTCACCTAATGATTTCCTGGGTCCTGCCGACCCATTGCATCCCAGTTTTTTCTCTGGCAATGTAAATGTTTTGTCTCTTGTAGAGGGTGTGCGAGCGGGCTACCCTGGTAACAATGTCTCTTTTCCTAATGCTACGTACTCCCCTACCGTTAATTATGGGCCGATTCCTCACCCTATTTCTAGTTTCTTAACTAAGTTGAAGAGTTTCAACCTAGATAACGTTACCCAGGTGGTCCTATTTTAAACCAAGTAGTCGAATTGGGTAACCATGCCTCGATTTTTGGGATGTCGGAAATTCAGATTTTCCAACTTTTGTATCCTGTTGCACCCGGTATGCTGCGCGATAAGCTGATTGAAGCTATCCACCTCCGCATGTCTTTAGCCATGTTCATTAGGGAAGTGTTGTGGTTTTTTGTCCCTGTGAGTGCCCTTAGTACTCTCGAGGATAAGTTCTTATATCGTGTCCAAAGGTTGGACGAGTCACTTAGCGAATATGTCAGTGACATTAAGGTGTATGCCCAGGTATTTGCATCCCCTTTAACTGAATGACAGTTGGTGTCATCTATTGTAAATGGGTTTTCGCCTCAATATAGGTCATACATGACTATGTGTACCAGGCCTTCGTCATTTGGCGAGTTGAAACAGGTCATTATAGAGGCTATGGCTGTGAAACATGCAGATTCCCTTCGTGTAGCTAATGTCCCTCCTCCTTCCTTGATGTCTCGTCCCCTTCCTAAGGTTATGTTTCATCCTAGACCCAATGTCAAGTGCCACACGTGCGGTGGCGTGGGACATGTTAAGAAGGTGTGTCCGAATAACCAGGTTGTGTATCGCCAATGACGGAATGTTGTGGAGACCAATTCAGGGGTTTTTTCTAAGGATATTTCTGTGCATGAGAATTTGGGAAAACCCTGTGAAGTTTCTGGTCGCCCTACTAATGAAAATCTTGGTAACTCTTTGAAAACTAATTCATCACGTGCTAATTCTGCTTATGTCGCTGACCTACCTAACCTGTCGGTGAGCAATGCCGTGGCAAGTCAGCCTAATTCTAAACATAATGTGAAACCTGTGGTGAGGGTGTCCTCGTCATCTAATTGTAATCGTTTTGGAGTGAATAATGATTTTGGAATTTCTCCTGTGGCTAAAGGAATATCCCCGTTTATTGAAATTTGTGTTAATGACGAGCCCGTTTCTGCATTGCTTGATTCTGGTAGTGACGCATCCTTTATAAGCGAGGACTGGTTTTTATCTATGAAGAGTGTTTGCAAATTACCTGAGTTAGAGCCTAACAATGAATCTTTTATTTCGGCAAATTGTTCAAACTTAAATATTTTGGGTAGTATGACAGTCAAAATCCATATTCTAAATTTTTCTTGGAAGTTTACATTTTTTGTTGCCAGAAATCTTTCTTGTTCTGTGCTCATTGGAGCTAATTTCATGTCACACGTTGGTATGCTTCTTGATTTTGGTGCTCGCAACTTATGGTTTAAGTTTAATCCGCAAAGTAAGTTATCGTCTAACCCGGTTTTATCTTCTCCTGCTGTCAATTCTGTTAGTGAACCTGTGACTGTTGAGAATCTCGATCTGGAAAATTTAACGAGTCTTCAAAAGGATGCCATTAAGAGGTTATGTCAGGAGTATAGCGATGTATTTACTGACAAGTTGGGTGTAACCCATTTGATGGAGTACAACATTGAGCTAACCGATTCTGTGCCGGTGCGTTCCAGCCCGTATTGCCTTGCCCCGCCCAAGATGGCTGAACATCGGAAGATTATCGATAAGATGTTGGAAGAAGGTGTAATCCAACCATCTATCTCTGCCTACTCATCCCCTGTATTTCTTGTGCCAAAACCTAACAGTGGTTTTCGGCCGGTGGTCGACTATAGGGCTCTTAATCAAAAAGTTGTTTTGCAATCCATCCCTTTGCCGGACCTTCATACCTGCTTTAGTTGGTTTCGCAACGCGAAGGTGTTCACCATCCTCGATTTAAATTCATCTTACTTCCAAATTCCCCTCTCTCCGGAATCCAGGCATGTTACTGCTTTTTCCACTGTCTGGAACCTGTTTGAGTATGCCCGTGTCCCGTTTGGCCTATCCACCGGAGCCGCTGTGTTGAGCAGACTTCTGGACAAGGTGTTTTCAGAAATTAAATTCAAATTTGTGTACCACTATCTTGATGATGTGGTGATCTATTCTGAGTCCTTCGAGGAACACGTTGATCATCTGAAAGTTGTACTTGATCGGTTGCGTGACGCTGGCCTTACCGTCAAATTGTCCAAGGTTTCCTTTGCCAAGCCCAAAATTTCCTTCCTGGGTCATATTGTTTCCGCATCTGGTATCTCCGTGGACCAGTCTCGTACGCAGGCCATCAGAGATTTTAAACCACCCAGGAACGCCAAGGGTGTTGCTCGTTACATTGGTATGGTGAACTTCTTTCGTAAGTTCATCAGTAATTTTGCCGACCGTGCTGCTCCTCTAAATCAATTACGCAAAAAGGCTGTGAAGCTTGAGTGGGGTCCCTCACAGCAGGCAGCCTTCGAAGATCTTAAGCTTGCGCTCTCTAACGCCCCTGTATTAGCCATTCCGGATTTTGGGAAGCAGTTCATTGTGCAGACTGATGCGTCTGGTCGTGGTGTTGGTTGTGTCATACTGCAAGAGTCTGATCTGGGTAGGCAACCTATTGCATACGCCTCTCGTACCTTAACGGACGCAGAGAGGAAGTATTCCATATACGAACTTGAGGGTTTAGCAGTGTTGTTCGCCCTGGAAAAATTCCGTATGTATCTTGAGCACACTAAGTTTCTCCTCGAGTCTGATAACCAGGCCTTGAGCTGGGTGTTAGGGAAACCCCGTAAAACTGGTAGGATTGCCAGATGGGCAACTAGGATTCTGTCCTTCCAGTTCACAGTCCACCATATTCAAGGGTCCGAAAATGCGGTAGCTGATTCATTAAGCCGCATGTATGAGGAAACAGCCGAAGAGGATATTCAAGGATGTGAACCCGTAATCCTTGTATCACCTGTAAATTATGTCAATGTCGTTCTCAGCAATTCCCCTGTGCTTTTGGAAGATGTGAGGAGATTCCAGAAAGAAGATCCCTCCTTATCTAGCCTAATTGACCGAATCAATTCTGGTGAAGTGATCAAGCCCTACTCTCTAAAGGATGGTGTATTGTGTTGTTCGTCTCGTCATGACCGTCTACCTAAAATTGTGCTCCCGTCGGTCCTCATTCCGGAAATCTTTCGTTACTATCATGAATCTTCTATTGGTGGCCACCTAGGAGTATTCAAGACCCGAGCTAAAATCAGACAGTTTTTCATTTGGCGAAGTATGGATGGCGACATCAGGAGGCTCATTAGAAATTGTGCTTCATGTAGTATTAGCAAACCTCCGGTTTCTACTAAGGTTGGCCTGTTGTCATCTGAACCGGCATCTAGACCCATGGAGAGGCTTTTTATCGACCATGTTGGCCCGTTCCCTCGTTCTGGTCGGGGAAACCAATTTGCGCTTGTTTGCACTGACGGTTTCACCCGGTTTAGTTGGATATTCCCCACCAGACAGGCTACCACCAGTTCCGTCATAAAGTGTCTTAATTCCATCTTTTCATCTTTTGGGCCATGTCAGTTCCTTGTATCAGATAATGCCAAATGCTTTGTATCTCATCAGTTCCGTCAATTCTTATTTGATTATGCTATTTCTCATGTAACCACCACTCCCTATTTACCTAACCCGTCTCTCGCTGAGCGAGTCAATCGTAATCTCCGTTCTGCTCTGATTGCTTTCCACCACGAGGACCATTCCAAGTGGGATTCTAATTTGCATTGGCTCAATTTTGCTTTCAACACCACCGTGCATGAGAGCACGCAAGCCACCCCTTTTTCGTTAATGTTTTCTTTTATGGCTAATTCTCCATTGTCTAATCTGTGGAACCTGCACGATCTCCTTCCAGACAGTTTCACGCCCGAGGATATGAGGGCGAAATTCGACAAGGCTAGAGAGAGTATTAAGGTATCACATGAACAACTTGCCAAGCGACACAATGCCTGTCGCAAGCTAACTGATTTGGAAATTGGAGATGTTGTGTACGTCCGCAATTTCGACCCAAGGGCGTCAGTAATCTAGTTTCTAGCAAGTTGACCCCTCGTTTCAAAGGCCCATGTAATGTAGAGGCATTCCTGACTCCCGTTACTCTTCTTATTCGAAACCCTAAGGCCAACGAAATTTCCAGAGTGCATCTATCGCACATTAAGCGAGGTGGAGACGTTTCTAATGAGGAAATGCTACCATAAATTTTTTAAACTGATTTTGTATAATGTAGAGTATTCCTAACCTTCATTGAAGCCTTCAGGCATCTGTTCCTTCTGGAATTTTGAATTTAATTGGGTTTTAAAAACTCTAGTGGGATACAACTTGTAACTGTTGGGTAATTCCCATTTAATGGTAAATTGTAAAATTGAAACTAATTTTGATGTTTTCATAGAGGATGCTAGCATGTAAGTTGGACTCGGTGGGAGACCTAACTCATGGTGATCTTATATACCTGATTCATTGGGAATTTGAGTGGTCATTCCTCTACCGTAGTTCCTTCTAAATGTATGGTCATTCAACTCATGTACTATTATAGAAAGGTACTAATAGTCTGTAAAAAGGTAAACTTGTTAATGAAATTTTGTAAGCACGGATCTAGGTCATGGTCTGGATTTTCCTTCTTCATTTAAATCCACTTTGTTACTCTTTTATAAAATGTAGTAAGAATTAGTAATTTCTGTAAACTTTTATTTTTGAAATTAGATTAACTTCTATTTTGTAAATGGCTGCCCACGCGTCGCATGATAACCGGCACATTCCTTCCACCTACTTCGTCTTGGACTTTTTGAAACTTTACCTAACGTGTCTCGGACTAAGAAAGCACTGCAAGTGCTGGTGTTCTGCGTTTCTGAAGACTTATGGACACAGTGATGCTGTTGACTAAGTGGTTTTCGAGGTGATCAATTATCCCATCACTGATAATCTGACCCTGCACTCTTCCTAACCAAACGATGCGGTTTCGTCCATCAATTGGAGTTAACTGGTGAACATTATCTTCTGGAAACATGCTTGGTTAATCGACTACTTATGGAGTACTGTCTATGCCTAGGCATATTCGTGAACGGTGTTCACGCTTAAGGGAGGGAGACTGTTACGTGCAAATGCCCGTCCCAACGTTTTTAAAATCCATCTTCCCTGTATACTTGTGTTCCTTGCCATTTTGAAACGACCGCCGGGTGACTTGGTTCCGATTGTGAACACGAGATGGTAGCATCTATCGACGTCCCTAGTCGGAGTTGCTTCTTCCACCGATAGAGTGTGTTTGTGGTGTCTTCTGGTTTCATCCTATTCGAGTCATGTTTGAAGGATATTATATTCTACGTTATGGAACAACAGACTGTATATACATGATACCGCCAAATTAATTACATAATAATCACATTGTTGCTTGATGTGTCAAGCTGTGATTGGACAATTACATTAACATGAATGCAATGCGGTATTTGATTTTGGGACTCTCCGCCATCTTGTGATCTTCATTGTCGGTCATCAAGAAAACAAGCCGGCCGCTGGTGTGAAAGATATACCTCTCCGTGTGCTGGGGGCTGTGCCCCCTAGCTTTTACGAAAAATGAATATATATATTCAAGAAAAAGAAACGTCTGTGCTATATAAGAATTTAATTTCTTCCTTTCGCCTGGACGATGAAAGTGATGTAGAATCGCAACTGGATCGCAACTGGAGCCATTTTTGAAGCACATTTAGTGCCGTATAATATTTTAAAAATTGTGTGTTAATTATTTTATTATTATTGTGTCTCCATTTAGGGAGCATGTAAGGTACGTTGCATTATACATTTATGTTTATTATTGTTATGGGGCTCCGATATCGTCTTATAGTAATGTTTTATTTCGGTACCTTATTTGTTTTATAGGCCTAATATTTCTGTTTGTCAACGTTACCTGATATTAAAAAAATCCTCACGGCACGCCGGAAGGCGGAGGTAGATTTCACCGGGCAAACTAGGGGATAGGCTATAATAGGCAAAATATGCAGGTTTTCGTAGCAGGATCAGACCTCATTTATTGCGAGAAAGTATTTTACAATTGGAGGTTAGTTAACATTTTTTCGTCTTTCTATGCATACTTTTAACATTTTACTGTCTTATGGGGATGGTAACCTTCTTGTCATTTGGGGTTAATTTTTATACTTGTGATCACACTGTCCTTATGCAAGGTTTGGAACTAATGTGTAACTATCTAACAGTCTGTTACTTCTTCACGCAAAATTTTATCTCCCGCAGAGATGTTGGTTGGTTCCTCAGTTTTGGGGCTGCGACAAGGTGGTCATGTAACCCCGTGTACATTGGGTGTGTGTAGAATCCGTCTGATAAACGGTGTTATTTGTGATGACTGTATTAGTCTGTAATTCAGGTAAGGTCTGCAGACGGTCAATTTTAAGTAGTAGTACCTAATTTTGTACCAAATACTAACGTCAACGACACCTAGCTGTGAACTTGGCTGCTAGATGCCACCGCAACCAGCAACTTGCAACGAACGTTGTAACTTCCCCTCCGAAGGAAAGCGTGCTGACGGATTTTTGCGCTCTTAGAAAATCCGGCGACTTTGGCCGGCTTTGAACCAGCACCTTGGGCATAGAAGTTCAGCATGCTACCAGTTAGCCGCTTTTCTCATAGTCAGATGGAACAAGAAGTTCCGTGACGAACTAAAGAGCCTACTTTTCTTAAAATTAAGATTCATGCCATAGATTTATCTACAGTATATGAACCTATCTAGAATAATGACGAAATTAAGTGGGTAATATCGAAATGTCTTAATTAGTTCGAAATAAGATATACTAGGCATAATGTAGCCTAATAGAGCAATACAGTTGGCAGCTCTGGTGACTGAATATATTCTTACTTCCATCTCCTAAGGTACAGAATACAAAATGTGGTTGAAGTCCAAAGGACGTTACATGGATTTAACATTGGATCTATTAGTACACGTAAAAGCATGTTGGCAACAATGTCATGCGAGTGCTGGTCAGAATAATCTGAAATATTATATATTTTTGTGCCAATTTTGGATGAAATCCATTTGTTGGTATAGAAGTTACATGTATTTAAAATTGGTCCTATCAGCAGGCTTAGAATCATGTTGGTAGAACTGACGTACATAAGTTACTCCAAATTTATGTAAAATGTCGGGTAATTTACGTGTGCATAGTTTAAAGCTGTCGGCTTGCATACTTTCTGATATATTTGGATACAAAATAGAGAGCAATTATTAAAGGTTGGCAGCCCTGGTGGCTCTTAAGAATACACTCAGTCATATATATGTTTATGTACGCATATTACATACAAAATTTGGTTGAAATCCAATTGATAGTGTAGAAGTTATATGCATTTAAAAATTGGACTTATCAGAAGGCTTAACATTATTTTGGCAACGCTGTCATGTATGGCCACCTGGAAATTAAACTGAAATATTATTATCTACATGTGTGCCAATTTTAGAATAGCTCCCATGTATACCTTCCAAGATATCCAACATGGAGCTCAAATTTCTAGTGCGTTTTTTTCAGTTGGTAGCACTGGCATCTTTTTCAAATATGGGCCTGAGATATTCCGGTATACATCTTTACTCATACTAAATTTGGTTTCGATTGCTGCAGCCGTTTAGGAGTTGATAGGGGGGGGGGGACACACACACACAGCCAGACAGACAGAAGGACAGACAGACAGACAGGACAGACAGACAGACAGAAGGACAGACACATTTTCCCGGATATATCTTATAAGTCTACTTTTTCCTCATTTCTGAAAAGTGTGAAAAGTAGGCTAACAAGAAGTTCCGTGAAGAACTATGCAGCCTACTTTTCATGCCAATGATTATTCTACAGTATATGAACCTATCTAGAATAATGACGAAATTAAGTTGGTAATATCGAAATATCTAATTAGTTCAAAATATACCTGGTATAATGTAGCCTAATAGAGCACTACAGTTGGCAGCCCTGGTGACTGAATATTATCTTAGTTCCACGTCTTAAGGTACAGAATACAAAATTTGGTTGAAGTCCAATGGACGTTACATGCAGTTAGACACTGGATCTATCAGCACGCGTAAAAGCATGTTGCCAACAATACCATGGGTGTGCTGGTCAGAAATAATCTGAATTATTATGATATCTTGTTGTGGCAATTTTGGATGAAATCCATTTGTTAGTATAGAAGTTACATGTATTTTAAAATTGGACATATCAGCAGGCATAGAATCATGTTGGCAGCACTGCCTTGTATTAATTACTCCAAATTAATCTAGAATGTCAGGTGCTATACGTGTGCAAAGTATAGAGCTGTTGGCTTGCATACTTTCTGATATATTGATATTAGGGTAAAAAGAATATAGACAGCATTTATTAACAGTTGGCAGCCCTGATTGCTCTTAACAATACTTATAGTCATATGTGTTATGGTACACATATCACATACGAAATTTGGTTGAAATCCAACTGATAGTATAGAAGTTACATGTATTTAAAAATTGGTCCTATCAGCAGGCTTATAATCATGTTGGAAGAACTGACGTATATAAGTTACTCCAAATTAATCTAAAATGTCAGAAGCTGTTGGCTTGCATACTTTCTGATATATTGGTATTTGGATTTAAAAAAAAAATAGAGAGAGCAATTATTAACAGTTGGCAGCCCTGGTGGCTCTTAAGAATACGCTCAGTCATATCTGTTTATGTACAGATATTACATACAAAATTTGGTTGAAATGCAATTGATAGTGTAGAAGTTATATGCATTTAAACATTGGACCTATCAGAAGGCTTAAAATTATTTTGGCAACACTGTCATGGTTGGCCTCCTGGAAATTAAACTGAAATAGTATTATCTACATGTGTGCCAATTTTGGAATAGTTCCCATGCACACCTTGCAAGATATCCAACATGGAGCTCAAATTTCTAGTGCGTTTTTTCAGCAGTTGGTAGCACTGACATCATTTTCAAATATGGACGTGAGCTATTCCGGTGCACATCTTTACTCATACTAAATTTGGTTTTGATTGCTGCAGCCGTTTAGGAGTTGATAGGGGGGGACACACACACAGCCAGACCGACAGAAGGACACACAGGCAGACAGAAGGACTGACAGACAGACAGACAGACACACACACATTTTCCCGGATCGATCTCATAAGTCTACTTTTTCCTCATTTTGCAAAATGTGAAAAGTAGGCTAACAAGAAGTTCCGTGAAGAACTATACAGCCTACTTTTCATGCCAATGATTATTCTACAGTATATGAACCTATCTAGAATAGTGACGAAATTAAGTTGCTAATATCGAAATTTCCAATTAGTTCGAAATACTGTATACCTGGCATAATGTATCCTAATAGAGCACTACAGTTGGCAGCCCTGATGACTGAATATATTCTTAGTTCCGTCTCTTACGGTACTAAATACAAAATTTGGTTGAAGTCCACTGGATAGCATGGACGTTACATGCAGTTAAACATTGGATGTAACAGCGCGCGTAAAATCATGTTGGCAACAATGACATGCATGTATTGGTCAGAAATAATCTGAAATAATATGATCTATTGTTGTGCCAATTTTGAATGAAATCCATTAGTTAGTATAGAAGTTACATGCATTTTAAAATTGGACCTATCAGCAGGCTTAGAATCATGTTGGCAGCACTGACGTATATTAGTTACTCCAAATTCGTCTAGAATGCCAGGTACTATACGTGTGCAAAGTTTAGAGCTATTGGCTTGCATACTTTCTGATATATTGATATTAGGGTAGCAAAAATAGGGACAGCACATATTAACAGTTGGCAGCCCTGGTTGCTCCTTAGAATACGCATAGTCATATCTGTTATGGTACACATAGCACATACGAAATTTGGTTGAAATCCAAATGATAGTATGGAAGTTACTTGTATTTAAAGTTGGACCTGTCAGCAGGCTTAGAATCATGTTGGTAGCACTGACGTATATAAGTTACTCCAAATTAATATAGAATGTCAGGTACTATACGTGTGCATAGTTTAAAGTTGTCGGCTTGTATACTTTCTGATATATTGGTATTTGGATAAAATAAATTAGGAGCATTTATTAACAGTTGGCAGCCCTGGTAGGTCTTAAGAATACGCTCAGTCATATCTGGTTATGTACACATACGACATACGAAATTTGGTTGAATTCCGCTTGATAGTGTAGAAATTATATGCATTTAAAAATTGGACCTATCAGGAGGCTTATAATCATTTTGGCAACACTGCCATGTTTGGCCTCCTGGAAATTAAACTGAAATATTATGATCTGTACGTGTGCCAATTTTGAAATAGCTCCCATTCATACTTTCCAAGATATCCAACATGGAGCTCAAATTTCAATTGCGATTTTTTTAGCAGTTGGTAGCACTGACATCATTTTCAAATATGGCCGTGAGATATTCAGGTATAGATCTTTACTCCTACCAAATTTTGTTTCGATTGCTGCAGCCGTTTAGGAGTTGATAGGGGGGGACACACACACAGCCAGACATACAGAAGGACAGACAGACAGACAGACAGACAGACACACATTTGCCCGATCTCATAAGTCTACTTTTTCCTCATTTTTGCAAAATGTGAAAAGTAGGCTAATGAATGTGATCTCGTCAATGGCGTTGTCTTGGCAACCTCTGATAGATCATCCCTTATCAATTTAAAAGCGTTGTTATGGTAACATCTGATGTCACTTGGCATTTTTAAAAATTCCGAAATCATTTTTCTCATCCCTTGGCGTAATGGTGGGTCATATCAAAAATTCTTTCAGACAAAAGTTTTAGGTAATTATTAGGGAAATATTGTCCATTTTGTACGATTTTGATATTGTGCCTATTAAGAGAGATATGATTAATGTTTCCCGAAAAACCCACTTTTTTCAACCCCTTTGGTCAATGGTTGGTGCTATCAAAAAACTTATTTGACATAAATTTTTGGCACTTATCCGACACATATTATGAACTTTGAAGAGATTCGATATTTCACGTATTAAGAGAGTTATAGCGAAATTCCACTTTTTCGAAAAAAGCCCCCCATTTTCACCCCCTTCGACCGATTTTGCCCATTAACGAACTCGACCGAGATTTTATAGGGATACATATTATGTAAAAAATTCAAAGTGATTGGTGCAAAATTACGGCAGTTATCGTGTCCACAAGAAACTGATATATATATATATATATATATATATATAGATAGATAGATAGATAGATAGATAGATACATATATACATAAATTATATATAAACTTTTGAACTGACGGTGGTTTTGGGGTCTGGGGGATGTGAAACGTGAAGATATGTCGAAATTTTCCGGAAGTCGAAACATGGTACCCATTGCAATAGTTAGCTTTCTAATGAAATCTACCTAAAAATGTTTTTCTGTACCTTCTGGAGACACGCTTCTAGTTTATTTTACGTTGTAAATATTTATTTATTTATTTTTGGCAGTCCTTGGAATTGCCCTATTATTAATTTATTTTACGATCCGTGCAGCCTAATATGGCTCAGGTCAATAGAGTTAAGGCGTAATTCCTTCCTCCTTTTTATTTCTCTCTGGTGATTTTAAATTAATTTAATGCTAATTGTTTGCCGTAATTCGATTTGACATGCGGTCGTCTGCTCTGGTGGCCATGTTTGTTTTTTGTTTTGCCCGGGTGCATTCTGGTCTTGGGAGTGCATTCTCTAGGCGTGGAGCGGGAATCTCAAACGTGTTGTGGCGTTAGCTTAATATGTTTTTTTATTATCCTTGTTGGTTTAACCTTGTGTTTTTGGTGAATGTTCCTGTGTTTTTCTCCGTCACGATTATCGGGGATTTCTTAATTGATCATATTTTATTTTATTAATTTAATTTTAAATTTTTCGTTTTGCGTCGTGGCCTGGATCTCTGCATGTCGGATCGGTATTGCATTCCCTTGTAAATTATCAAGCCCTTTCTCATTTAATTATGCCTGAATCTTTTTTTGATCTTTTGGGCTTTAACATTTTAATTTAATTCTTTTCCTTTTTTGCTTTGCAAGCAAGCATGTTCTGTTTTCTGGTGGAGGTGTTATTTTAAATTTTGACATTAAATTTTATTTTAAATATTAAGCGACTGTTGTGGCATCATTTCGTCGGCAGCAGTTCAATTGGTTATCGGATGTGTCTGTAGAATAGCCTGTGCGTTGTCCCCTTCTCCACCTTCCTTCCTCCGTTAGGTGTTCTTCCTTTGGGGCATGTCATCTGGAGGTGATTTTGCAGATAGCGACGCGGACCTCTTGAAGACAGGTAAGTAGGCCCATTCACGCTGGCCATTCACCGTGTCAACAATCAATAAAGCTCAAGGGGAAACTATGGAACGTGTAGGTCTCTATTTGCCTTATCAAGTTTTCAGTCATGGCCAGTTATATGTTGCAAAGTCGATCTTTCTTTGTAATCGTACAAAAAATGCATATAAGCTAATATTTTCCCAATGAACGTCATGTTTTGACGGATTTCAACTAGTATAATATTACTTGTATTGATATTATTCACTAATTAAATCAGGGGGGATTTAAGCATTACGCGTTTTGAGCGTCACGTACTCATCGTCAGCTCATAATCACTAGAGTCGAAGTTTAAATTTATATACACATATTTATAATTGTATTTTTGTATTATACTTTTGTGTTATAGGTTTGTGTATACAGTACATATGAATGTTATGAACGTGTAGATACTCGTAGTTAAGAGATACAACACACTAGACCTATAGTAAATAAATTAGAGCATGCATACTGATGATTACTAAAGTTATATGAGTATTTATCTGTAAAAATAATCATGTTTCCGTAAAAACAATAACAGTATTATTATTATTATTATTATTATATTATAATTACTATTCTAACAGAATTACTTTTCATAAGAGTGTCCAACTAGATTGGGCGGGGAGTAGCGAACATTTTATCAACCTAACCGTAAGGAAATATTTCATGACTAACTTATACACATAGTAACACGCCGGTTATCAGACAGATTCTACACACACCAAAAATACACGGAGCTACATGACCACGTTGATGCAGCCTCTAAACTGAGGAACCAACCAACCAAGAAATAATAACACTTTCCCCTTCAAATTTCTTGTAACCAGGTTCCATTGTATATTGAGGAAATAGTTGACCGACTGAAGGTACAATATTAATAATTCTCAAACGATCACTACAATAGGATACACTCCATGTTAGATTACTCTTTCATCGCAGCAGCATGACATTTCTGAACTTACCACTTACGCTGTTCTTTTATTTTATTGTTCCCCTCTACTGTAGATCTCAGGTCACTGGCTCGATTGAGTTTCTTGAGCACCGATATGCCTTAAGCTAAACTTTCCTTATTTAGGGCACGTAATCGATTCTCTGCTAAGCTCCTCACTCCTCCACTTACCAACTTCTCTCTTTAAAAGTAAGTTTTGAAGTAAGCATTACATGCTCTGCTAAAAGTGGAATCCAAACTTAACGACACGAAAAGGACAACTAGACATGCTTAAAGACAACAACGAACACCAGTACGCACACACATCCACACCCTCACACACAGACAGGAAGAACCAGTGATGCCAACGCCGTCTTATACCTATGCACGTTATTGAGACTAAAACGAACCAATTTTCTTAGGGTTTGAAGGACAACGCTAAACTAACTGCGTCAATCATCTCTCAGTATTTTGTCTGCTTGTTTGTCAATGGGATTTTGTAAGGTGATTTCAATAGCTAATCCCTTATTAAAGCCGCTCAAAACTAGTTGTATAGTTTAACGTCCAGGATTTCAGTGGCGTAGTTGGTAGAATGCTGAGCTTCTATACCCAACATCCAGGGTTCAAACACGGCCGAAGTCGTCGGATTTTCTAAGAGCGTTAAATGTACTTCATTATGCCTTCGGAGGGGAAGTAAAGCCGGCGGGCCAAGTTACTGATTTATGGCATGTAATAGAACCTTACACTAACTACAATTGTGTGAGGCTAAATGTGTTGACTAGATTTGATTAACGCTCCATGAGTTACGACGTTTGACGCCTGGTGATGGTTGCGGTGGAATCTAGTAGCCAAGTTCGCAACTAAGTGTCGTTGACGGTAGCATTTGGTAGCAAAAGTAGGAACTAGTTGAAGTTGACCGTCTGCAGTCCTTTCCTGAATTACAGATACTGTAACACACAGTATATGATATAATAATAATAATAATAATAATAATAATAATAATAATAATAATAATAATAATATCGTATGCCCTTGGGTGCTGGGTGCAAGCTTTGTTACTTGACACTCAGAGGGCAGCTTTCATGTCGAATTTTGTTGTTCCATGGAGCGCTATGAAGGTCAAGGAGGTTAGATATCTAAGCTCCTTGACACTATAGCGCTTTCTAGTAGAGAAAGAAGGAACTTTTGTGTTGGCGCAAGATCCCGAGATTAATTTTGCCATTATGAACACGGCCTAATGAATTCAAATGGGTTCTTTAACATGCCAACATCGTATGACATGCGTGTCGTGATTTTTGTCGCCTTTAAAAAGTCACTTACCTTGGGCAGGAGCGAACCTGCAAGATTGGGGTTGGTAGACCGATACGATAACCACTCACCCACCGTAGTAAGCAACACCACAGTAATAGAGCCATAACAATTAGGCCTAACACCGGTTTTCAGACAGATTCTGCACACACCCAAGTACACGGGGCTACATGACCGCGTTGTCGCAGCCCCTAAACAGAGGAACCAACCAAGTATTACGTTCCATTTTACTACTGCACCCACTGGGGTATCGGATTTTTGTCCCCTAAGGGTATGTTTAACGGGCCAGTAAATCTATTGACATTGTGCCTTCGCATTTGTGCATTCTCAAATGCCAATTGAAAGCATCCTGCTTCTTCTAACCGGATCCGAAACGAAATGAAATAAGAATTTTAATTAGCGACACGAAATTCAACTGTTCAATGGAATTAAATTTCGATGCGAAATAAAATTCGTTAACGACTTTTAGTTTCGCTCCTGGTATGAAATCAAATTTCCTAACGGCATTCACCCCCAGAGTGTAATTAAAATGCATGGAACATTTCATTTCGTTTCTAAAATGAAAATATCATATTATAGCCTATTATTTCAGTAGTATACTGTAGATCCCTCCTGCGGCACTCACAAGCGACCGGTGAATGCGACCGGTGAAAAAGAATACACATTAGCAATTAAAAATTGCAATCTGATTTCTTAAATATCTGTAATTTCTTTAAAAAATTACAAAAAAATGTACGAATGTGCGATTTGTAGATTCTGTTGCTGTAGGAAAATATGCTCCATAATTGCTGTCCACTTCACATTTTGGCCACTGTGACGCCTTTTACATATCATTTAAACATGCTGAGGTCTTTTCTTTATCATTTTGCATGGATTTCAGAAACAGGATATCAAAGGAATGAGTACTCAAATCGTATAATTTCATAAATAGCGAATAACCGGTGAGTGTTATGATGATCCAATCTTCAGTAATTGCCTTCTTAAGTTGTCTGTCTGTTAGGTAGTCAGCCCGAAGGCTGGTTGGATCCTTAAAAAGTACCGCCGTTAGGTTATGTGTGTAGAGACCCACAAAAAACCAATGCAGCTCTATACTGAGGCGTACTAGGCAAGATGAGGAGTGAGGTAGTTTGCCATTGCTTTCCGTCTTAAGTTAGGGAACGTAAAACTTGGAATTCTAACTGAAATGTAAATAGTGTTCTATAATCATTTGGTTGAAATAGAAACATAACAACCTTTCTCATTAAGTCTCTCATTATAAACCTATTGGGGAAAGTGTGGTTTATGAACATGCAAGATTTCTCGTACGGGTCTGCTAGTTTTTGTTAATAGAATTAAAATATTTTCGCTGTGATGTTCAAAGCCGGACTGAATCCGCACCTGTCCTCCACTATGGACTGGAGAGCACACGGCATGCCCCACAAATTCATTTTATGTTGAAAACAATATTCTTAGCAGACAAAGTAGGGGTCCCCGTATTAGCAACAACATAAAACTAAACAATTTCACCAATTGTGCCTCACGTTCAATGGCTAAAGGGTCCGGAAAGGTTTCAAATTGTGAGTCATAAAGAGCTCTATCAAACTAAAAATCAAATTTCGAAAATCACTTCCGACCTAAATGCAGTCCCGGAAAGACAGCCTAAAATCGCTTACTTATTTATCCGTTTTCTTTTTGATTCTACCCCTGGCGCAGTCAGCTGGCATTTGAGGGTGCGCAAATGCGAGGGAGCCGTGTCCGTAGATTTACTGGCACGTTAAAGATCCCCTTCGGGGCAAAATTCCGGCACCCCGGCGTCTCTAAAAGTCAGTGTAGTTAAAAGGGACGTAAAACCAATAACATTATTATTATTATTATTTTGATTCTAATCTTAGCCAAATAATAGTACATTATAGCCTTAAGACACGAGTATGTTTATAAAACGGGCGAAGCGAATTTTATAATTTCCATACGAGTATCTAATAATAATAATAAAAATAATAATATCGTATGGCCTCGGATGCCGGGTGCAAGCTTTGTTATTTGACACCCAAAGGGTAGCTTGCATGTCGAATTTCGTTGTTCCTTGAAGCACTATGAAAGTTCAAGGAGGTTAGATATCTAAGCTCCTTGAACACCATAGCGCTTTCTAGTCGAGAAATGAGGACCTTTGTGTTGGCGGATACTTCCGAGATTAATTTTGCCATTATGAACACGGCCTACTGAATTCAAATGGGTTCTTTGACATGCCAACATCGTATGACATGGTGTCGTAATTTTTGCCGTCTTTCAAAAAAAATCACTTACTACGGGCAGGAGCGAACCTGCAAGCTTGGAGTTAGTAGAGCGACACGTTGATCACTCACCTACCGTGTCTTAATTACCATTATTAGCGAATTGCATACGTCTGTTTATGTTCGACGATAATTAAAATTATTTTATGTTCGAACATAATTATTCATAAATATCTTTCGATATTTCGCCAGTTTTATGTATTGGACAGAGCACATGGGACGCAGAGAATATCTAGTATTCGACCATGGCCGCCTCGAATACCCCACTATTACACGAGCCACGCAGTGAAAATTAAAATAGGAGGCCGTGGAAGGCAGCACAGGCCTGATTGGTCACACAACTGTTTCTTGAGCTCTGATTGGTGAAAGAAACTGTACATAATGAAAACTTGTACTATAATGAGCCTCATTATAGTACAGCTTTCTGACGTATAGTATTTACATTTCGCCAAGGTCAAACATAAACTAGCGGCTTCGGTGGCGTAGTCGGTAGCATGCTGAACTGCTATGCCCAAGATAGCGGGTTCAAACCCGGCCGAAGTCGTCGGATGTTTTAAGAGCGTTAAAAATCCTTCAGTATGCCTTCCTTCGGAGGGGAAGTAAAGCTGGCGGTCCCATGTCATAGATTTATGGCATGTAAAAGATCCTTTCACAGACTAAACTTGTGTAAAGCAAAATTTGTTAGGTTAGATTTCGTCAGAACGCTCTATCAAAGTTCCAACGTTCACCACTAGGTATCATTGATATCTGGTGGCGATAGTTGGAACTACTTGAAATTGAACGGAACTTGTAGCTCACCCTTTAGGGTATCCGCTGGAAGCAGCTACTGACTCAGGCGAGCCGAACATGTCCTCGGACACTCCCGGCACTAAAAGCCATACGATAAATAAATAATAATAATAAACTTATTTATATTATTATTTCTTTAATGTGTTCCTTGGTTCAATATCCTCAGGCATTATTATTTTATATCTTCACTCCGAATGTACCGGTAGTTATAAGGACTTAAGTGAAACTCTGCATTGACTCACACTAACACTCGTAGAATTAGAAAAGGCAAACTTCTAATCTAATCGACCTGTTGAGTTCCATTGACTCACAATAGCGCATGTATTGGTAAAAAAAAAAGGTAAACTGCTAATCTAATCGAGCAGATATGGTTGAGTTTTCGGGTGAACAATCATCAGTCCATCGCGTGCCATCATGTCGCCACTTCGTAAGAAACGTTTACTGTGTCTTTTACGTTTGGAAAAGTGGAGAAAACTACGGAAATTAATTGCGAATGCACCAACAGGAGGCTTTTATTAGAAATTGCATCAGCACCGGATGTAGAATATGATAAGTAGAATTGGGCAACACTTAATCAGCAGAAGAAGCTGGAAGAACAGAATAAACCCAAATTGATTGTCAATAAATATATCATCAATAACTCCTGAGAATGACGGAGAAGAACGGTCCAGTACTCGTGAAGATTCAACGAAACCAAAGATCAAAATACTGTACATAAATTCACATTCAACGATTGAGAAAAGGATTGTAATTTTTAGGTATAAATAAAGGGTGTATTCTCATAATTTATTGTTTTTTATTTACCTAAAATCCTTGGAGGTTGATGGTACGTAAATTACCAAGACTATATCTCCTAAAGGTACAATGTCAGTACGTAAATTCTCAAGTCCATAGCCCCTAAAGGAATAGAATTCTATGAGATTAAAGGACGTTTCCAACATTGAGTTGCTTGCCTGAACGGCTAGAAGTGTGGATTTCTTTTCCGTCTGTGATTATACCAGTTTTATTTATTTATTTATTTATTTATTTATTTATTTATTTAGCGTATGGCTTTTAGTGCCAGGAGTGTTCGAGGACATGTTCGTCTCGTCAGAGCCTGTAGCTGTTTCAATGCAGACACCCATGGGGTGAGTTACAAGTTCCGTTCAATTTCAAGTGTTTCCAACTTTCGCTACCAGATGTCACTGACACATAGTGGTGAACGTTTTAACGTTGATAGAGCGTTTCAACGAAATCTAACTTGCAAATTTAGCTTCACACCAGTTTAATAAGTAGAAGGTTCTTTTACATGCCATAAATCTCCGACATGGGACCGCCGGCTTTACTTCCCCTCCGAAGGAAGGCATACTGAGGGATTTATAACGCTCTTAAAAAATCCGACGACTTCGGCCGGGTTTGAGCCACCGATCTTGTGCATAGAAGCTCAGCTGCTACCGACTACGTCACCGAGGCGCTAAATTCAAGTGATGTGCATAGACTTCGGTTTCAGGGTGTTGACTCAAACAACGAGGGGTGGGAATCCTTTCCTCGTATTTTCCATTCTTTATCCTTACACTTCCAGAATTTTCGGGAAGAGGTTAACCCCCCCTTTCTCCCGTTTCCTATTTATGCCAGTGGATATAACTATTTTCAGTGCAATACATCACTCTAAGAAATACTCCCTTCTCCCTCGAAGTCTCGGAGAAGCTTGGCATTTCCTACAGTATTACTTCTTTCTACCCGCAGCGCATTTTAGTCTACTACTTTATTTCTCAATATCTTGCTTGCACCTCTACTAAAATATTTCAGATCACAACGTCAGGTAAAACACCCCATGTATATATATTACAGGTGACACTCAATTTTGAGGCAATGGAGTCATTCTGTCTTTTATACTGTACAGAGAGTTGAATAACCCTACGAACGAGCGGAGTGTGAGGTGTATCGGAATACTGTGGGAGACCAATACGTGACCAGAGGCAAGAGCTCTGGATTCTATAGCCTGAATACTGACTCGGGCTTTCATGCTGCTTGCTTGCGCTCTACCGTGAAAGTTGCCTCGTTTCAGATACTCGGGACTTGCTATGAGCTATATTCTACGTACTTGGCAACATATACTCAAAAGTCTACTGAATTTACCCACTATTGTTGAATAAAATAAGAAGGAGGTAAGGAAGGAATAATAATAACAACAATAATAACAATGAAATGGAAATCCACTGCCTGCTTCCAGTCGACCGACCGGGTCAGGGAATGGAATGAATGAATCCTCCTTCTAGCGGCGAGATTATGAACTGTGACGGCTGCTGAAACCTGTCGCACTCCCCTGGGGCAATGATTAAATGCATGACAGGTGAAATGAAATGATAGTGGAGAGTATTGCTGGAATGAAATTGTGACAGGGAAAACCGGAGTACCCGGAGAAAAACCTGTGTGCCTCCGCTTTGTCCAGCACAAATCTCACATGAAGTGAGCGGGATTTGGACCACGGACCCAGCGGTGAGAGGCCAGCGTGCTGACGCCTAAGCCACGGAGGCTTCGCAACAATAGCATAGTGTACAGTATATATGACAGGTTTTTGGGAAAAAAGAAGAAAGGGCCAGAATAAAACATGAAAATTGATTGTGTTGTTGAAATCAACGAATAAATAAAATAAATAAATAATAATAACAATAATAATAATGATTCTCATTTGTAACTCTTTAGTCAGTCAAGACCAATTCGCCTAATGACTGGGTGGGATCAGAGTATAAATAGTATGTAAAGAACACTCCTGAAAAATACATGTATTAGTTAATTATCACTATTAAAATGGGTCAATTTAGGATTTCGCGTTTCGACCGTTAAGTGACCATCATCAGATCCTGATTATCATCAGATACCGATCACTGTGTTGAGGTTTAAAATTTCACTGATATAATTGCATTACTATTGTAGCTAGTCTTTGGTGTTTACAATACGATTTGCAATTTGAATCTCGTTATACGCTTGGTTTGTTTTGTCTTAAGACAAATTCTGAAGAATAAAACTATTTGTCTCACTGTTAGGTAGTCAGCCTGGAGGCTGGTTGGATCCTCAAAAAACACCACCATAGGTTATGTGGTAGAAACCCACAAAACCGAGGCAGCACTATAATGAGGCGTACTAGGCAAGGTGAAGCCTCCGTGGCTTAGGCGGCAGCACGCCGGCCTCTCACCGCTGGGTCCGTGGTTCAAATCCCGGTCACTCCATGTGAGATCTGTGCTGGACAAAACGGAGGCCGACAGGTTTTTCTCCGGGTACTCCGGTTTTCCCTGTCAAAATTTCATTCCAGCAACACTCTCCACTACCATTTCCTTTCATCTGTCATTCATTTAATCATTGCCCCAGAGGAGTGCGTCAGGCCTCGGCAGCCGGCACAGTTCATATCCTCGCCGCTAGATGGGGGCTTCATTCATTCCATTCCTGACCCGGTCGGAGACTGGAAGCAGGCTGTGGATTTTCTTCACTAGGCAAGGTGAGGAATGAGGTAGTTTGCCATTGCTTTCCTCACTGAGTCAGAACAACAGTACTAACCCTATGAGTAGAACCTTTCACAGCATCCACAGGCACTGACTGTGGCCTGAATGTCATTACTAAGCACCACCCATACCTCAGTCTGCTTCCATATAATCACAGCCATGAATGAGGCTGAGACATCGGTGAAACGCCACATTTTACTCTAGCCTGTGCCAACAGACAAATGCAAATGTACTGCATTCATCAAAAGATGGTAAACAGGCAGACAAACTATTTGTATGAGATGTGTTTTATTAAGTGTATGAATAGTCCATGTATTTACTTCAGGCGCTAGGAAATGAATGGTAATTTCCCACCCAATCTAATTGGGTACACTCTTGTTGACGAACTGAAAATATTTAAATAATAGACTAGATACTAGGCAACACTAAAAATGGTTTCTAATATTTTACAATTTCTGTATTAAGCAAGAAAGTCTTAATTTGGGTCATTGCGCTTGGGAAGATTCAATTCCTGGGAGCTAACATGTTTACGTTTCTATCCAGGGCCATCCCCACCCGGCGCTAATCCAATCGAAGGCATCAGGTCGACTGAGAAAGGGCGGGCAGTTCTGTGACAAGCCTTGCGAAAATAAGTTCAAGTCCTTGACAAAAGAAGATTGGATTTCTTTCGCTGAGCAAGTAAAGATAATTGAACGAGAACACACACACACAAATAAAAATTGAAACAAAAAAAATAATACAACAAAATAGACTGGTTGTTGTTGTTGTTACTTGAGTGTGTGTTGAACCTGTCTGATAACCTGCATATCTGTGATGACTGTAGTAGTTTGTGTAACTGTGGTATTAGTGACAGGGATGACGTACAGTAGGTGCCCCGGGACTTCAGATGAGGTACTATCCTGACGTTTGCTTGAAGGGAGTGGGGCAAACCCCGGCGGAAAAAAAACACCTGCAATCTCCAAAACTACTGCAGGATGCCCACGCAGCCAGTGTGCCCGATTTAACGAGCACAGCTACACCACGGGGAAGCCACTAACACATTAAAAGATATTGACTTAGAGGAGTATAGTTTAATTAATCATTGACTACATTTATAGGCCAACATTTATGGATGTAACTTACAAAATTTGCAAATTCCATTTATCCTGATGTATCAAAGTAGACTTTTTCTGGCCCACCTTCTGGTGTACCGGCTAGCATTCTTTGCCAATAAAATTTGTTCTGGTACACTCAGCCTCGTGATGCTAAAACTGAGAAAAGTTGGATTCCACTCCCACTTCAGCCATCCAGGAAGTGACTTTCCGTGGTTTCCCCGCTTCTACTCAAGACGATTAGCCGACTTCGGTGGCTTAGTCAGTAGCATGCTGAACTGCTATGCCCAAGATCATGGGTTCAAACCGGCCGAAGTCGTGGGATTTTTAAGAGCATTAAAATCTTTCTGTATGCCTTCCTTCGGAGGGGACGTAAAGCCGGCGGGCCCATGTCATACATTTATGGCACGTAAAAGAACCTGCAATTGGTAGTGTGTAGCTAAATTTGTAGGTTATATGTGGCGATTTAGAAACGCTCTATCAAGTTCCAACGTTCGCCGCTAGGTATTAGTGACAGTAGAGTCTGGTAGCCAAAGCTAGAACTACTTGAAATTCAACTTGTTGCGAGCTCTCAGGCGTTCAATAAAAATACCCATCCAGGAAGTGATTGTCCGTAGATTCTCCACTTCTAATCAAGACGATTGCCTGGATGGTTCCTAACTTAAAGCATCGGCTCTCTCCTTCCCATTCCTCACCTGAATTACAAATACCCATACTAATACAGCCACCACAATAACATAGGTTATCAGAAAAATTCTACCTACACACACCCAAAGCACATGGGGTTAAATGACCCGATGTCCATGGCCCTCAAATGAATCAACAGCAACATATAAATAATTCATGTAACATTTCATTCAGTTAATCTCAATAGATAAAGTAATGTTACTGACTGAACATTTGGAATTTTTTCTAAAACTTAGTATTTTTGTCGGATGAGATGTAGGCTACAATGACCACATACTCACTCAGTTTGAATTGTATCTGTATGCAATGGATTGGCATCAAAACTACTGGAGCAAATCACATAACAATTCATATACCAGATGGCTTATTAGCCCTGTTCGATCTCAGTTTAGGTGTCCCACACACAATAGTGTTGTGTGGGATGACAGATGACTGATTTCCACAGGGGTCACACGGCATGCTGGCAGAATACGTCAGTATACGAATAGATGACAACCGGACGGCCACTCGCTACATGGTTATCTCTTGGCAATCTGACGTAACCTCCTCGCATGCAAGGATACTCCTTAGCAATTTGCGGGACACTTATAAGTACACCCTTTGTCTATATTACGAACGGATTGTTGGCTTAACTGAAACAGCCGTTACTGTCCTTCGAAGTAATCCCCGTGGATGGTTATGCACTTCTGAGAACGACTGAACAAGTCCTGGAAACTCCTGGCATAGTCTTCTTTAGGAATAGCCTTCAGTTTGGGTCGTCAAAACTCGAAATTGAAAGCAAGAGAGGAGCGTGAATTTATGCAACCTGCCTTGCACACCTGATAGACGGGCGGCAGTGAGATGGGTGAATTTATGCCACCTAACGTGCACTCCTGTTCGACGGGTGGCAGTAAGAAGGGTGAATTTTCCGTGGAATGGAATGGTCCTGAAAACCATCGTCACGGGTGACGAGACCTGGTGCCTGAGGTACGACCTCGAAGGAAAGCGTCAAAGTATGGAGTATCGGGGTCCAAGGTCGCGGAAAAGCCCTGAAGGGCCAGAGGTTTTCGGACATTTCGGACATTCAACGTAATGTGATGACCCAACTGAAGGCTATCCCTCAGGAAGACTATGCCAGGACTTGTACGGCCGTTCTAAGAAGTGCATAACCATCCACGGGGATTACTTCGAAGGCCGAAACATCACTAGGCTAAAAATGTTTAGCATAACAGCCTCACGGACTGGAAGGGGAAATGTTAGGAAATAGAAAGATTATCGAGATTGAGCTAATGTTATGCTCCTCGATGCGAGAAACAATACTCAGTAGGTCCCAAAAGGACACCCAAAACCGCATTTTTTTGGCCCAAAAAATCAACAGTTTCGGATATATTGCCAGAAAACTATCTTTGCTCTGATAAACTGATGAAGGAATAGGAAGCCCGTAATTAAGCCAACAGTACCGGTACTTCAAGACGTGACATCCAACTGTCGATCTATGTCAGTAAGAGACACTGTTACACCAATTAATATCTAAAACACCGTAAGAACATTAGGAACCTCAGTAAGGTAATTGCACAATTCATATCCTCCTCCTGACATGCAGCTGTAGGCTCAGTCATGATTTCGTGTAATGCACTCGAGACGGCTGCAAATCACTCATTGATTCCGCAATGAGGCAAAAATCCTTGAGTCCATTTGCACGCTACTTAAACTGTACATTGACTGGCTGTATGTCGCAGCGTTTACGTTCTCTCCCGCACTTCCCAACGTAGCACAATCGATCCCTGGTACAGTTAGTTGGCATTCGAGGGTGCGCAAATGCCAGGAGACCATATCAGTTGATTTACTGGCACGTTAATGAACCTCTTCGGGACAAATATCGGCACCCCGGCATCGTTGAAAGACTCATTAGATAAATGGTAAGTGAAACCAATAACATTATTCTTTAAATGTTTACTGGTGGAAGTAAATATAACTAATTCTCTTCACAGCTACCTTATGTTTATTGCAGTCACTCTGACATACATAATCTGACAGTTTAGCCATAACTAGGCTTACCCCTGTCACCTGTCTCCAGAACGCTACCCTCAAAACGCAAGAAAACAAGGCTACAAATTATTTTCTACTGATAAAAGGTGAGGGAGTTAAGCGAGAGCCCATTTATCGTTCCTTGCTCATTGTTTTAAAGCGGTCGGTTCATTAATCATTTTACAAAGTTGTAATACTTAGAGTTGAATTCTGACAGTTCTTAGAGGGAGGTCCTTTTACTGCCTACCGGGGTGGGTTAAAGAGAGGTGGGGGTATGGTTGTCATGGAAACGGGATGGGGCGACTGCGGTAGCCATGGAGATAAGCCCTCTGGCCAGCTCATGTTGAGGAGGAGTTTGTAGGAGTTGCCAAACCTCGCACTTCTGAGTTAGATCTTGTCACAAACAGTTCAGCGTGAGTGTTATTCTATTTGTGTTTCTGTTTGGAGGCCGTCATTAAGTATCTAACGGTATTTTAAATACTAATTACGTAGAACTACAATTATTGTATTGCAATATATATTTCGAGCATTATGAATACTCCTCGAGGGAGAGGGAGGCCCAGAACTCGCCCACCTCATGAAAAAAATACCGCCGGCCATGGTGTGACAATTCATCACCAAGGAAGAGAAATTATATGTGCCGCAAGGGAATTCTTTGAAGAGGAGGCTAAGAGTTTTTCGGAAAGGAATGTTCCTTTAATTCCATTCCAGAGAGTTCAAGAACGCACTGCGAAAGCTCTTAGAGTTAGTAAAAGTACTGTGAAAAGAGTTACGATGGAGAAATATAACTCAGAAGAGGGTTCATCTAAACTGTTCATGCCTGGAAAGAAGCGGCCTAGAACCTCCAGAATTACAAATCTGGATCCGTTTAAAGACGATGCTATTCGCCGGCACATATATTCTTACTACACCAGGAGGGAACATCCAACAATTCAAAAACTGTTATTTACACTTCCGAACGACTTATTTAAAGGCAGTTACTCTTCCTTACTGAAAGTGGTTCATAACCTTGGTTTTGAATATAAAGCTATCAACAGTAGGAAGCTGACGGACTGAGCCAGGATCGAACCTGCCAAGTTGAGCTCAGAAAGCCAGCGCTCTACTGTCTGAGCTTTTCAGCCCGACCTCTGTTAAAGAAAACCGAACATAAGACCAAGTCAGTTATGGTCTGTCCAGGTAGTCTACAAGAAAACACAGCGCTCAGAATTAACGAACAAGCCAGCCGGAAGTGAGAAGGGTAGGGTATGGAATGCAGGAATGTGGCAATCGCGTGAAATGGCACGTGCAATGCTCCTCCCTCCAGCACTAGCTGTCAGACGTCAACTCTAAGTATTACGACCATAGTCTCAGAAGAGCTGTACTGGCTTGGTGAGCAAAGCGATAGAAACCTAACCTACCTGTCACTTTCCGTCAATCTCCCTAACAGGCAATGCCACCCCATTATTATCTAAACAGAATAGTAAATAAAATAAATAAATAAATAAATAAATAAGTGAATAAATGAATAAATAAACAAATCTCTACATAATATAAACATAGTCTTCGATTCTTGGATGTAACGGGTAATCTCGAGAACCACTGGATGGATTTTGATGCAGGTTTCGCCATTCTATTAAGGATTTCTCGAGGAAGGCTTCTGTAGAAAAATATGACCAAAGAAAGCCGAGCATTAACGATTTCAGTGAATCGAGTCAAAGAAAATCCTAGCAGTAGTGCCCGGCTGCGCCCGGTGGATTTATTAGATTTATGGATGATAATGAATACTACTACAGAACTGGCACATGATACTTAAACAAACAAAAATAATTTAAAAAATAACTTTTTGTGGTGGTGGTGGTGGTGGTGGTGGTTGTAGCAGGGGTGATAAGTAGTACAGTATAATGGACGTAACATTCAGTTCATTTTCCCGTAATGATAATAATGAATACGGAAACGGCTATTTTGTAACTACAGCACTGACACATGTAATTTACAAACAAATTAAAAAAAATGATTAGAAAGAGTAGTAAGTGAAATAAAGGACACTGCCTAGGGCCTATATCTCATTGGCTGTTAGAAATGTAGAGACCAATAGTGTCGTATTTAGTTGGACAGTGCCGTAGGAAAATAGTCAGAACACTTTGGAAAACTTCGGCTGTCCCACGCTACTGAGGTAGCAATAGTATCATTTATCGCTACATAGCACTCAACGATAAGGTTCGGAATAAATGAAGGTAAATTTGAAAGCATCAACGCTTATTGCAGCTGGTAACCTCAGTGTACTGCACAAACACCATTGCACTTATACAAAGGCATAATATTTTCATGATGATAACTGTTTTAAGGGGCCTAAGAGATCCTTTTGCACTAATTACTCGCCGTGACTGCAATTTATAAACAGCGCAAGATGCAACTATTTTCGCAATTCTGCCCAGAACACTGGTAGGGGTGACGTGGTGCAGCCCGAACTGCCCGTCAACAACAGACTTATTAAAATACTCTTACAGTTACACTACAACGGACGTGAATGGTTCTAGGGCCTTAATTCGTGGTTTTCAAGATTATTTTGTCTGTTATTCTAAATCTAGAGAATGGAGAGCGTTGTCCAAAATATCAAGTGGACATTGTTACTAGCAGGGTTTCAAAGTGTATATAAAATTTGGTGCAACTAGGAGGAACGGTGTAGATTTATGATAAAGGGCCTAAATGCAGGGAATGGAGTGGTCTATCCGAAATTTAAGGTGGACAGTGTCACCCGCAGGGTTCCAAACGGTAAGTATACAAAATGTGGTTCAGATCGGTTAAACGGTGTAGATTAGTGCCAAAGGACTTAAATGAAGGGAATGGAGAGGTCAGTCGGAAATTTCAAGCATCAGTGTAACTCGTCGGGTTCCAAAGGGTAAGTATCGTCGTTTATTTTATGAAACCTCCTATGTGACAAAATCGGCTATTTTGAGGTTAATGTATCATTGGAATCAGCTGTCGAAGCTCTACAGTTTAGAAAACCTCCTTCGTGGATAAACACACATTATATTCCATTAAAGCATTTGAAAACGATATATCCTATGTGGTTCCAGAAAAAGTTGCTGCTTAATATCTCCTGTGTGCTCAGACCACACATAGGAGTTATCATATATTGGACTCATGGCCTCCTCTGGTCACTAGAAATGCACTTAGGTGATATCATTCTCATAGGAGGTATTGACAGCGCTGTTTGTTGATTTATCATTGTTTAGTTTTGTGGCTTATGCACATGGGAGAGAAGTTACTGTTCGTATTTTACTTGAATATCGTGGCGCGAATTGAGGTAGGCCTACGTGTTTAAGAACTGTTAAAAGCGCACTATTTATGTTTGTTAGAGAGCATAAAGCTATTTAGTGAGAAGGAATATTGTTTACTTGAATAGTTTTGAAGATACTGTAAGCTAACCTAAAAATAGAGCATGTCAGTCAGCTAGCTCACAATTTCAGTTAATTGATAGCTTCATTATACATTTTTGCAGGCATTATGGCATCTCGTGGAAGGAAAATGGTAGGTATGGTAATGGAGAATGCCAGCAGAGATAAAGTTGCTAATGCAGTTAACGATATTATGAATACAAACAATATGTCCTAGGTGGTGATAAGTGAAAAAGTCGACGTACTCAAGGAAGGTTTAAATGAGGTTATTTTGAATCCCGGTGATGAGATATACACAATGATTAATTTGGCATTGGAAAACAGAGATGTGTTAACGATACCAGTATCAGTTGTTGATGTAGAAAAGAAGGACGAGACCGTGAGTGTAGAAGAAACTATTGAAGTCACAGAAAGGCGTGAAGAGATACCTCAGGATGGAATTACCACAATGATACAAGCAGAGAATACCTCAGAAGAGGAAGAAGTTGGTTTACAGGATACAGCTGAAACTGTGCAGATTCATCCACAGGACGCAATACCTAGCTTAGGGGAGCAGACTCTTGAAACATTACCGGAAGAGGCAAAGGGGGAAAACTTTCTACAGGACAGGTCTGTGAAACACAATCGAGTTTTAGGTCTGCCTTACATAGGCTTCAAAAGAAGAGGAAGGAATGTAATTCAGAATGTTCCGAAAGCAGGTAGAAGAGTTCAGTTACGTTGTAGTCTAACCATTTAGCTATTGATAAAAAAAGTGACCAAACTTTCTTATGTGCTCGAGTTACAGAGACGGACAGAGAAAAACTATTGAAGGAGTTTTGGAAAATGCCAACATGGCAAGAGAAAAAGGCTTATGTGAAAGGATTGGTGAACACAAGAATTGTTCGAAAAAGAAGAAAGGACACTGGAGAATATGAAAAGAAAGAGGAAGGACATGATATATTTCTGCAAGTAGAAAAGGAAGAAAGAGTGAGGGTGTGCCGTAAATTTTTTCCAGCGACTCTTGATCTTGGTGAGGACACATATAAAAGATGGGTGAAACGGGACATACCCCCAGATGAGGAAACACAGGACCTTCAGAGATCCAAACACCAACACTGTGAGCCTACCAGAAAGAAACAAAGACTGGACAGAGCCCTGACTAAGAATAGAAGGAAACCTGAAATGGTTGAGAGAGTAAAATGTAGGTTAGGATTGCTTCCTAAAGTTCCTAGCCACTACTGCAAAGCTTCATCAAGCTATATCTACCTGGAGTCATCATTTAGATCCGAGCTTCACTTGTTCAGTGTCTATAAGGAGTGGTGTGCAGTGAAAAACTTCCTATCTGCATCAAGAAGTTTATTCCATGAAGTTTTGGAATCTGAGAAAATTGCCATTCATATGCCTCGCAAAGACTAGTGTGATGTATGCTGTAGTTTTAAAGTGGGTGCAATTAGTAAAGAGACATTTATGAGGCACACCTTAAAAAGAAAGATGACGCCAGAACTGCCAAGAATGCTGCTAAAATCTCTGGAAGTAAGGAACACTTGGTCCTTACAATGGATTTACAAAGTGTGCTATTATGCCCTAAATTACTAGCCTCTCAGTTGTACTATAAACAAAAATTACAACTGCACAACTTCACTCTGTATGAACTTAACAATGGAGACGTCACACTGTATATTTGGTATGAAGCAAACGGAAATGTCACTGCCAATGAGTTCACAAGTTGTGTTATTGATTTCATTATTAAATTACCAGATTCCGTAAAAAAGTCACTCTTATTTCTGATGGCTGTGGCTACCAGAATAGGAATAAAGTTCTTGCCAGTGCTCTGAGTGACGTTGCACAGAAGAAATCAATTGTGATTGAACAACTTTTTTCTTGAGAAAGGGCACACTATGATGGAGGCAGATAGTGTACATGCCACATTAGAGAAATATTTCAAACCTCCAATAAATTCTCCATCTGACTATGTGGCTCTTATGCGACTTGCCAGACCATCACATCCGTACAAACTTAACGTATGTGATTACACATTCTTCAAGAATTACGAAGAAGTTTCTTCAAATCTGGTATCACTTCGACCTGAAGAAAAAGCTGGAGATTTGGTTGTATTTGATTTAAGGGCTCTACAGTATCTCCGAAATGGTGAAATTCTTTTCAAGAACGATCATACTGCTCTCTATGAACCATTGCCACAAAAGAGAAGAAGGTATACCGGTGTTCCCTGTTATGCGCGAGCGTTATACAATGGACCATTGCCTATCAGTGAATCCAAATTCAGACATTTACAAGAAATGAAAGAAGTCACAGCCTCTCCTTCAAGCCAGAAAAGAAAAAAGAAGTAGAAACTTGAATTAACAGATCAGGGAGTCGACTGTACCGGAATGTTACTTGAAGGATTTAGGAAAGGCAGTATTGAATTTGGGTATTATGAAGGCTGCTATTGAAAGCGTGGTGATTCTCTTCTTCGACACCTTTTGTAATTAGGAAGGGAAATTTAGATAATGATTAACGATATTACTAAAACCTAGATTCTAAAAGGTTCTTATGATTTAAATCATATCCAAGGATTAGAGCTATTCTCAAAATAAGTTCTGCCTAATAAAATTGAATAAAAGTTACCGTAAGCTTTGAAAATATTATTTGTACTGTACTATTAAGTTTAATGAAAGGAAATAATTTAACACTTAAAACTTTAGTTGAAATCGTATCCTAACATAAAATGATGTGGAGTAGCACTGTACATTGAACAAAAAATTCCAAAAAAAATACACACAGCGATGTTTTGGAGGTAATATTTCGATTTTTATTAAATGCACCCATAAAGGATATACATAATTATGATAAAATGTAAAATTTGACATTAAAACAATAACAAATGTCAATAGGTTTACAGGAACCAGTGTTATCAGCCATTTAACGTAAGCTCCTATGTATTTCAAATCAACCGTTTGATATATCCTATGTGACAGTTCTAGTGAAAACGAAAATCCACAGCCTGCTTCCAGTCTCCGACCGGGTCAGGAATGGAATGAATGAAGCCCCCATCTAGCGGCGAGGATATGAACTGTGCCGGCTGCCGAAGCCTGTCGCACTCCTCTGGGGCAATGATTAAATGAATGACAGATGAAATGAAATGATAGTGGAGAGTGTTGCTGGAATGAAATATTGACAGGGAAAACCGGAGTACCCGGAGAAAAACCTGTCTGCCTCCGTTTTGTCCAGCATAGATCTCACATGGAGTGACCGGGATTTGAACCACGGATCCAGTGGTGAGAGGCCGGCGTGCTGCCGCCTAAGCCACGGAGGCTCTGGCAGTTCTAGTATAAAATCAAATGTATTGCGTAATACCAATTATATGATTAATGCATTTTAATTGACAGTGTGTATTTTTGCACAATACAATGTTTTTGATCAATAAACTCAACAATATCATGGTTCATTCGCACCGAGTTCGTTTTTTCTTCCTCCTGAAAAATTATGATTTTCTCACATAGGAGGTTTCATAAAAATGACGACGGTATGTAAAATTTGGTTCAGATCGGTGAAACGGTGTAGATTTGTGCCAAAGGGCCTAAATGCAGGGAATGGAGTGGTCTGTCCGAAATTTCAAGCAGACTTTGTTACTCTCAGGGTTACAAAGGGTAAGTATACATATTTTGGTTCAGATGGGTGGAAAGGTGTAGATTTGTGCCAAAGGGCCTAAATGCAGGGAATATAGTGGTCTGTCATAATTTTCATGTAGGCAGTGTTACTCGCAGGGTTCCAAAGGGCAAGTATACACATTTTGGTTCAGATCGGTGAAACGGTGTAGATTTGTGCCAAAGGGCCTAAATGCAGGGAATGGTTCTGTCTGAAATTTTATGTAAACTGTGTTACTCGCAGGGTTCCAAAGGGTAAGTATACAAATTTTGGTTCAGATCGCTGGAAAGGTGTAGATTTGTGCCAAAGGTTCTAAATGCAGGGAATGGACTAGTCTGTCATAAATTTCACGTAAACAGTGTTACTTGCAGGGTTCCAAAGGGCAAGTATACGAATTTTGGTTCAGATCGGTGAAATGGTGTACGTATCACTAACCATAACGCCAGCGCATGCGGATAGAGCAGTTCGGGAGCGCTTGTTCTACCGATTTACCGAACAAAAAACAATCTTTAAGGTTACCTGAGAGGTATAGCCTAATACTACATAGCCTAAACTATTCCTCTTGAATCTGGCTATCATATAAAAAAGAACTTTTCGAATCGCACTGGTAGTTCCAGAGATTAGCGCGTTTAAAGACACAAACACACAAACTCTTCAGCTTTATTATATTAGTATAGATGAGTGTAAGAATTATTCAGAATGAAACATTCTACAAAAAAGTCCACGGCAGCATATCTCTATCTTTTATACATCGCCCACTATAACTATTTTTACGTTTTCATTTCTTCCAACAATCTCCATTCAGCGGAAATTTACCCAGTAAATTATTAGCTTCGGAGCGAATTAACAAGCTAGCGATTGAGCCTAACCCCAGCTTCGGCCAGCATCAAACTGTCGAGTCGTGTCGAGTTTAGACTTTAGAGAAGAGTTACTGTATGTGTTTGCAGTTTCACTGTTCATCTCGGCTTTTCTGAATTGCGTCTGGGAACTGCCGTCCGTGCACCTTTTAAGCTTACGCTGGGTAAACCGTTAAAGATACCGGGCGAAGCCGGAGCGGGTTGCTAGTAAATAAATAAATTAATTAATACATATCTTTCTTCACTCAGGGTGTTATCAGTTCAGGGACCTTAAGAAAACTTGGAGACTTTATGATCATTCGACCGGGAGAACCCGTGTACCACCGCTAGTAGGCTGATCAAATAATAGTTACATCACACCCAATCTATTCTGCACACTTGTGTTGACCGACTGCAAAGCAATTCTGTTAATAACATTGTTGTTGATTGATTTAGGGGATTCGGGGCATCATGATCATGCATCCCCGAGTGTTTTTTGTGATGACTGTATTAGTGTGTGTATTTGTAATTCAGGTGAAGATTGGGAAGGAGACGGCCGTGGCCTTAAGTTAGGAACCATTCTGGCATTTGCCTGTGGAAAACCAAAGAAAATCACTTCCAAGATGGCTAAGATGGGAATCGAACCCTCATGTTCTCAATTTTGCCTCACAAGGAAGAGTGTACCCAGTTCCAGCCCTCAGACCAGAATTCACATTTCTTGGCAGAGCCGGGAATCGACCTCCGGGGTGACAGTCAAGCATGCTAGCCACTACACTACTAATAATAAAATAGTCTGTTAAGAGAATACTGCTGGTATATGGTGTGGTCCATAAAATAATTACAGCTAGGTCGGGAACGCAGCAACAGGTTGACACTGCTGCGCATGCGCTCCGATACCCCACTCGCAGGCTCCAGGCTGGAACTACGGACATCCAGACGGCGGTGAACAAGCATCTTGCGTGCCTCTCGTGTCGCACATCGCGCCGTATTCTGGTCGTTCTTGGACAATACAATCGAAAATGTTACTTTGGAAAAAAGAAATAGCCCACGTTTAATGACGCTATTTTTTTAACAAGTGTTATTGGTGTGAAGAGTTTCGTGAACAATATGCAGCTGGTGTAATTTCATCTTAAATGCAGTATTGGAATTTATAACCAATCATCCTGCGACAACAAGGAAAAGCAAAATCGTTCATTATTATTATTATTATTATTATTATTGTTATTATTATTATAATTATCATCATCATGGATTTTAACATATTTTGCTTGTGCTAAAAACTCACGTATACTTAGAAACAGAAGAGAGGTTTTGAAAGAATCTTTTGATTCTTTTAGGCCTGAACGTTTCAGGGACATAGTTGATGCAGGGATTTTGTCAGTGGTTGTATCACTATTAGTTGGCGCTGAAAGGACCAATACCAAAGGTGCATGACGTACTTTGTGAATTCGGTTCTTAATACTCGCAGTGATTATTCCCTTTAAGGCCTCTTCAATTTCACTCCGATTCTGAACTTTTTAATTGTACGCAATATTGGGTTTCAATTGTTTCCCCTGAGCGAATACATTTCAGTGAGAGACCTAGATCAATTGTTCATGGGAGATATTGTAATAAGGACAAGGATATATCTCTACTTTTAGAACATAGTTACGTTCGTGCAACAATACATTCTGGGGAATTATATAATTTCTATGTGACTAAATCCTACGGCAATTCCTTAGGACTGTATCTGCTAATGAACCTAATACTCATACATTGATCTTCAGTATCTTGAATTATACGTAACGTATGAACTTGGAAGTGCACACCATTATAGTGAGAAAATATCAACCGTATTGAGAAGATTTGGCGAGTGAAGAACAACATTTTTCGTGTTATACCCATTTTCAAACCTTTGTAATTGAAGAGATTCAGTGTAAAATATTTTAAGACACTTAGATTCAAAATCACAAGAAAAGTGTCCATATTTATCAGAATTGTCTCTTCGTAACTCTATGTATGACAGTTACTTTGAACTGCTGAGAATTTACAGAGGTGACAAGTGAAGGCTAATCCATACGACGTTTAAACTTAACCTTGATACTGCAAACAATACTTAAGAACCCCTTGGTGTGATGTTTGTGTAGTGTTCCATGTTGCGTGAAGTAATAACGTTATATTTGATACCTGGAGGCAAAGTAAACTAAACGCATTTTGCCTAATTTAATTTAATACATTCTTATCCGTGAACCCCTTAACACTAGACCAATCTTTGATGGTAGTTTATCCAATATTAATGGATTATATATGATGTGTGAAGACGGAGTGTACTAAATTATATTGTGAATATAATTAATGGTTCGAACTGTTCTTTCGAGTGTAGAACATTTTATCGACTAGTGCCAGATTTTCGACCATTCTTTGGTTAAAAAAGTGTATACTAAAGATATTTAAGGTGCTCAATTTCAGCACCACAAGAAGAAATACATTATATGGTATGATATCACTGTTTGTGTCATTAACATTCGGCCTTAGTTTTGAACACTCAATATAAATAATTCTTTAGAACGTGTTGGTGTAGTGCTGGACGTTCTGTGAAGTTACGCCACATAGGTTTGTATCGGATTGATTACTGATTTACTTGACCAATATAAGTACAGTCACAATGCATGTGAACGACACTACGGTCCGCTGGCTGGAACTGATGGTACACATCTTGTCTGGAACAAAGAACCACACAGAGGACCTCAACAAGCCTCACCTACGCCCTTCTGTGGCCGGTATATACCCTCTGTTCATCTTTCTGTACGGGTGTATCGTCCTGGGCGGCACGCTATCGAATCTGGCAGTCCTGTGGGTGATTGCCAGGAAGCGTCTACATCACGACCCCACTTTTGGCTACATAGCGAACATCGCCATATCTAACATCATCAAGTGTGTCTTAGTTCTACCATTCTCACTGACTATTCTACTCATACAGAACTGGATCTTCGGCCGCTTTCTCTGCTACTTCTTGCCCATGATGCAGGTAAGATAAACAATCCTGATAGATCTTTAGACGTTAGTTCTCTTCACTGTTTACTGTACAAACGTAGCCTACAGACTTATCGAGCGTCGTTCCGTCGGCTTGGGAAACACCTCCACCAGCTTTGATTATTATATTTTTTAACTGCTTCATACCGACAGTTGTGGCTACGCTGGCTAAAGCGCAGCATTAGGTCATGGGACCACGCTCTCTGCTGACTCGGTAGACGCGTGGGTTCGAGCCCCACCGTCGGCCGTCCTTGAAATGGTTTTCCGTGGTTTCCCATTTTCAACACCAGGCAAATGCTGGGACGGTACCTTCTGATAGGCCACGGCCGCTTCCTTCCACATCCTTGCCCAATTTCATTCATCTTCATCCGTTCCATCTTTCATCCTGACGCGCAGGTCGCCCACGGGCATCGACTAGAAAGACCTGCACTCGGCTTCTCGGGAGGCCACACGACAAAAAAAAACTGCTTCATGTTGTTGCTTATATTAGGGGTTGTGAAATCGTGGTCATATAACCCGATTATTCCCAATGAATGGGCGGGGTACAAGATATAAATATAAAAAAATACACTCCAGGAGTATAGTACATGTACAGTAGAGTCCCGCTCAAACTACTTTCGTTTTTCCGACATTCCGTGTTATCCGACACTGGTAGACTTAATTTAAAAGTTTGGTGTACACTAAATTCTGGGGCACCCGGTGTGGATGTTGCAGCAGTAGGGCAAGCACAGACGAAAATGAAGATGGTGAAAAAGAACGAGGTATTGCAGAACAAAATGATAAAACATTGTCTCACAGTGAAGGATTGAGTATATTGAATATGGCAATAACGTAGACTACGTGGAGCAACAGGCGGAGGCAATCCCAATGGAGGTGTTGATTTTTCGTCGATGGCGAGATCTCACAGCAAAAAAACGTGAATCAGCAGGCAAGCAGACATTGTTGACAAGTTTCTTTTCTTGCATTTAGAGTGTTTTTGTTCAATACTGCATACAATTGAATTGATAATTCACTAAATAGAGTACAGTAAAACATGGCTTTGTTTTAGTAATACAGTATAGCCTACCTATTTGTTTTAGTTCAATTTCAAAGTCATTCTGTATTATCCGATATTTTCGGTGATCCGACATACTCCAGGTCCAGTTTAGGTCGGATAATCGAGACTCTACTGTATTAGTTAATTGTCACTATTCAATGGGGAAATTTAGGATAAATCCTATTTTTTTTTTCAGGAGTGTATTTTTATATTTATATCTTGTACCACCATTCATTGGGCATAATCGTGTTGACCGACTGAAGAGCTACAAATGACAATTGTGTACAGGCAACACTGAATGAATGGCTTCAAATCTCTACATGTCATATAACCCTGTGTATTTGGGTGTGAGGAATTTGTGTGATAACCTGCATTACTGTATTATGATGGCTGTACTAGTGGGTGAATTTGTAAATTGGAGATACAATTGGAAAGAAGGCGACTGCGGCAATAGGTTGGAACCATCCCAGCATTTGCCTGGAGTAGAGGTGGGTAAACCACGGATAACCACACCCAGAATGGCGGAGTTGGAAATCAAATCCTCTTTTTGTCAGTTTTGACTCATAAGGTTGAGTGCAACCCGTTCCAGTCCTCACACCACAATTTAAATTTCTTGTCTGAACCTGGAATCGAACCCAAACCACCGGGGCGACAGCCAAGAACACTAGCCGTTACAGCACGTAATGATGCAATAACATGAAGAACTTACGGGACTCCGGAATGCTGGTCCACCCCTACAGTTCTTGTTCTCGACCCTTCCTATTCCTGGGTGTCTTAGTATGCGTCCTACTGGAGCAGATGATCTCGCTGTTCTGCCCCTTAAAACTCCAATAAATTACTAACTAACGTATGTGTTCTACCAACCTATCTTTCTACATTAGCAGCAGCCAGAAACATCTCGCCTCTCCCACTCGTTTTAATACCTTCATTTGTTACTCTACCTCTCCATCTGATCTTCATTAGTCTCCTGTAACACCACATTACAAATGCTTCTATTCTCCTCTTTTCTGCTGCGCCAACAGTCCAAGTTTCACTTCCATAGAGCACCACGCTCCAGACAACGGCTTTCGAAAATGACGTCCTAATACCTAAACATAGATTCGTTGTCAAGGTATTCCTTTTCTGTAGAAATGCTTTCCTTGCCTGAGCCAACCGTTTTTTTATATCCTCTTTGATTGGTCCATCACTGGTTATTTTACTTCCTAAGTAGCAGAAGTCTCCTTCTTCCTTAAGCGTTTCACCTGCCAATTTGACGACCATGGGTGTTTCTGATTTATTTCGATTACCATCCATTATTTTCGTTTTACATTTGTTGATTATCATCATGAATATTTGCTCAAGACGGAGTCCAAACCAAAAACCCATTCAAATCTTCAGGTAAATCAGCTATGATGACAATGGCATCAGAAAATCTCAGAGTTGATATTATTTTTCTTTGAATCATTACTCCTATTTTAAACTTTCCTCGAATTACCTTCATTGCTTGTTCAATGTATAAATCAGTGGTTCCTAACTTATAAGGGCTTGAGCGCCAAAATGGGAACTTCGGGTATGGTTGCGGGCTGCATTTCAAAAATAGGCTAATTTTCATAAAACTTAAGGCTGGATGCCCTTTCTGATACCACAGAATTTTTCAACTAAAAATCCTACCTCAGCAATCAGCGGGATTCAAATTTATTGCTCAGAGACTATTCTACAATTCCATAAACGAGTGAAATTAAAAATACCAAGAAAAATTCAGGTTTGATGAAGAACATTCAACAATGTAAGTTTATTTGAATTAATATAAAAATGGCAAACAGAGCCAAAACACTAAAGATACACTGAAATTAATGATATTATCAAAACAATACTTAAAAAAGGACAATTTGTTAGTAATTTGGTTTTCTTTGAATATTAAAAATGGGATCATTATTCTGTAAGAGGGAGGGAGGTCAGTGACATGATGTTGCCTTGTGAGTGATGCGGCACCTTGTATAAAGGTTCGCCATCAATTCTTTATCAAATTAATTTGTTCATTTTGCCGAATAGAAATACATAGTACTTTAAAAAGAGTAATGGAATATATTCTTTCATAACTTTTTTTTCTAAAGCTTTCCTGGGCCGCAAAAACTTGCCTCGCGAGCCACCAGTTGTAAACCACTGGTATAGATGTTTATTTAGAAAATAATACCGCACATTTGCAGAAGAAGGACCAACAAAAGTCTGAATCATGTACCGATAATAGTTATTTCTCCTACAATTACAATTAATAGTAAAGATAAGGTGGAACAGCAGCGTTTTGATTGCTTATATGTCAATATGTATCAATTACGGAAAGATCGACAGATAGAATCCCGTGAGTAATTCAATTGCACAGTTCATATCACTTGACATGAAGTAATCCTGTAGTTCGGATTTATCGTAATAATAATGAAATTTGTACATGTTTCGTTCCAAAAATGGGACGTTCTTCTGCAAATTAGAATTAAACATTAAGAAACTAATTTAATAAAAACGGGTTAAAAGTGAAATTAACTAAAATATGTACAGGTTGAAATGAAGAAACGAGAAAAACAATTATTAAGAACGATGAAAATATAAAATCAAATAGATAAGTATTCTTGTAAAATGTAAAATAATAGATTCAATTTGATTAAAATAAAATGCATAAAATAAATAAATAATATGCCTAAATTTGATAGAAGTAGAGATTGGAAGTCTCAATTCCATCTCTCTGTTTCAACATCACAACCATCCATCGTCAGTTTGAAAAGGAATCTCCATAGTGTTTTGAAAATGATATTCAAATATTTAGAACCTTTATTGAAGCAAATTATTTGTAACGATGTCCATTTTACTTTATTTAAAATTGATTCCATTATTTTATACTTTACAGTACATGAATACTTATCCATTAGATACAATATTATATTTTGATCGTTCTTATTCATTGTTTGTCCTGTTTCTTCATTTCATCCTGTACCATGTATTTTACATGTACTGTAATTTCATATTTCAACAGTTTTTATTAAATGAGTTTCTTGAGGTCTAATTCTAATTTGCTGAACAAGGTTCTATTGTTGGATCGAAACATGTACTAATTGGAATATAATTTGTATTGATTGGTGGAGCATTTTAATTAATTATTAAATATATAAGGATAACTTATATAAATGTTAAATACAGTAATCATTCAAGTATTATTGTTTGAACCAATATTGAAAACGTTTCCAGGAAAGTTTTATTCTTACTTAAACATACTTATTATTTTAATATTGGACACGAACATTTTTGTGTGATATTTATAAGATCAACGGTCACGTTAAAATATAAGCTTTCTTTCTTTCTTTCTTTCTTTCTTTCTTTCTTTCTTTCCTTCTTTCTTTTCCTTAAAATAAGGCTCTAAACTCAGACATGATTTCGTGGAACGTTCTCAGATCTGGCTGCAATTTACTCAGCACTCCCGTGTTACTAGAAACGAGAATTATAGGCACTAAAAACAGTTAAAATAGGCAGGCATATAGGCTCTCAAAATAGCCAAAAAAGGCATGTAAATAGGCACTAACGTGTAAAATAGGCAACAAAATAGGCATGAAAAAATCTTGTAATTTAAAAACATATTTAATTACTATAAAAAGAATTAACAATAAGCAACTTATAATTTAATAATATAATTATCTTATAAATAAAAGTGAAAGTCTGTATATATGTATGTATGTACGTACGTATGTATGTGGGTGAGAGGGTGGGTGGATTTGTTCCGTATACATATCTACACCGTTCCATCAATCTCAACCAAATTTTGCGTACACATAGTTCAGGACCCAGAAGGAACGGCTGGCTACATACATTTTCGATAGTCTTTCTCATTCTTCTGATTTCGACCCTTTTGCACTCAAGCAAAGGCTAATAAATGCAGAAAATAAACTGATGAAGTAATAGCAAGGCCGGCCATCTCCATAGCAACAGTAGCTCGAGACGGGACCACCAAGTTTCCATATATCTTGGTAAGAGGCCATGCTACACCCACTGCCAGCTAGATCGCATCCCTCCAAGCTGCTTTAAACTGTCGGTCCATTCAACACAAGGTAGGTTACAGCACCAACGCACTGATCGCCGCTGCATTTTCACTCGCAGCTGGACCGCATCCCTCCTGGCTGCTTTAAACTGCCTGTCCATTCAACACAAGATAGGTTACAGCACCAACGCACTGATCGCGGCTGCATTTTCACTCCCAGCTGGATCGCATCCCTCCTGGCTGCTTTAAACTGCCTGTCCATTCAACACAAGATAGGTTACAGCTCCAACCCACTGTGATCGCCGCGGCATTTTAACTGCCAGCTGGATCGCATCCCTCCTGGCTGCTTTTAACTGCCTGCCCATTCAACACTCAGACGCGTACAGGATATACTGTATATTAATTCACTGTTAGGTTGCAGTGCCAACCTAACGCGGCTTTTGAAGGGGACGATACCTGAAACGAAGGGTTTTTAACTGTGGAGGTTTAATATCGAGATTGAAAAAACGCGAAAACATGGCACTAAGTTAGTTCTTTTGTTATTCAAACAGCATAAAGTTTATGATATTAATTCACACACATACTAACGGGTAAATTTTCAATATAAAGAAAAGCGAAATACAAAAAGAAGGGTTGTTCAGTTTGGAGGCTTAATATCGAGATCCCAGGCGCTATTTCTGGTGACTTTCGAGAATTCCCATTCTTGTTCGTGGGGTAAACACATATTGAGAAATGAGAATATAATTCTGTCGAGCACACCAGCTGCAATATAATGCACTTTAAAATACAGTCAAAAGGCATCAAATGGGCAATTATACTGCAAATAGGCACAAACCTTTGAAGGAGGCATTTATAGGCACAATAAAATCAACGAAATCTAGCCTAAAAGAACCTAAAACGGATTTATATCTCGAAAGCCTACGTTTCTAAACACAGGAATAAAATAGGTAAATAGGCAAATTCCCGTCTCTACTGATAAGGTAAGATGCTTCTTTCATTCACTTCACACGGACCGTGGCGGGTGTTCATACACGCCCCACTTAAACTCTTACAAGGAATGTGAGTGATAAGCTTTTTTTCTATTTCCTTCTCAACCTTAAGTCCAAGAATAAAATAACTTATAGGGAGAAAGACCTCAACTGTCTTGCTGACGTTGCCTGAGACAAGGGGTGGTCAACATTGCAAATGTGGAAAACAATAGCGGTGCAAATTACACGCCAGTCTAAATTGCATGACTTCCCCTATTGCTGGTAATTATGGTTGTTGTTCATTTAGGGGCTTGCGACATAGTGGTCATTACGCCTCGTATACTTGGATATGTGTACTAAGTTATTTGTCTGACAACCTGGCATACTGAGGTACCTATAGTCGTGTGTGTTTTTGTATTTGATATTGAAGGTGACGGCCATGACCTTAAGTTAGGAACCATTCCAGCATTTACCTGGAGAAGATGTGGGAAACCTTGGTAAACCACTTCCAGAGTGACTGAGGTAGGAATTGACCACTCCAGTTCTCAGTTCTCCCCTCGAGACTGTGTGTACCCCACCATGTTCCAGTCGTCAGACCAGAATTACATTTATTGGCAGATCCGGCAATCGAACCCGGGCCACAGGGGGGACAGCCAAGAAAGTGAGCCACTACGCACACCTTCGTACTAAAGATACACAGTTATCAGACACGTTTAACACACACCCAAGTACACGGAGCTGATGACCAAGATGTTACAAGTTACTAAAAAGAATTGAACAATAATATCATAAAGCTCACGTGGCTAGTGTGTGAAGGCTTGACAGAAGAGAACAGCTGTTAAATATTCGTGGTAGATGGTGTTGATGCAGGCTAGAGGTGGGCGGATGGAGTATTCCCCCAGGTATCAAGTCAGATAACGTTGGATACTGATCATCTCAAGTTTGATGTTACTCGAGCCACTACAGGTTCTGTCCGCCGCAGAGCAGAGGGAGACAAGTAATCAGAATATAGATATAAGTAATGTCACTGGAAGGATATCATTCTGCCTAGGTGTCCAAATATAAATCGCGAAAAGTACATCAGCAATACGTGCACTAGATGAGCTTGTACGTACCATCTCTTCGTCTTGTCCACATGCGGGTGTAGTGGCTAGAATTCCTGGCTGTCGCTCCAAAGGTCCGGGCTCGATTCCTGGCTTTGCCAAAAAATTTAATTCTTGTCTGAGGTCTGGAACGGGGCACACTCAGCCTCGTGAGGCAAAACTGAGAAGGGATGGCTTCGATTCTCACCTCATCCATCCGGGAAGTGGTTTCCCGTGGTTTGCCACTTGAACTCCAGGCAAATGACAGGAATTTTCCTAATATAAGTCCTCAGCTGCCTCCTTCCCAATCCCCACCTGAATTACAAATACACACACTTCCACAGACACCACAAATAAACGGGTTATCAGACACATTATATACACACTTAAGTACACGGAACTACATGAGAACGATGTCGTAAAGCCCCTGAATAAAACAACAACAACAGCATACATCTCTTGATGCATGCAGTTTCTTACTTGTACTGTATATACACAAGCAGGCACAGTCTAGAGGAAATTGCTGGTCTTCATCGATATTTCGGTCTCTTTCATGGCTGACTGGCTACGTGGCTCAGCAGTAACATTTTCGTCTGCTGTTCCCAAGGTTGCAGGATCGAATCCTGGTGCAGTCAGTTGTAATTTGAGGGTGCGTAAATGCGAGGGGGGCGTGTCAGGAGATTTATTGGCACGTTTAAGATCCCCTTCGGGACAAAATTCCGGCACCCCGGTGTCTCTTAAAGCCCCCAGTAGTTTAAAGGGACGTAAAAACATTAACATTATTATTATTATTATTTCATGGCTGTGATTGCCTACGACAACGTACTGCCTTCCAGTCCTCAAAAACATAATTCCACTAAAATCTACGCAGAAACGCTGCTCTGACTCAGGATTACAAGAAAATCGTAGGGAACCCAGCACTGCCTAATCATGTTGATTTCACTGATCTTCGTAGGTGCAGGCTGAAATCAAGACATTCACCAATCAATCAGAGTCTCATGGAGAACCATTTCGAGTGGATGGAAGGTTGGACCTCTAGTGTTAGCTCTCAAGTCCGATCCGTTCTTAATAACAAGAACCCTGTACCTAGTTTTAATTTACGCAGGAAATCATAGAATGTTCTCGGACCAACCTTGCTGAATACCTCCTCACACTGTGGTGCTCCTTCACAAACTGTTGAGCTCATCGTGTCTGGATGTAAGAAGAGAAAACATCAAGGGGACATAAATATCTGATTTCTTATTGACAACCCTTGCAGCTATACAAAGGATCAACTCACTAGACCTCAGACTGTAATCTAACTTTATCTTCTTCGTTTTGTTTAGCGATCGTCCCGCCTCGTGGCAGGGTCCACTATGTGAATCCGCTGCCTCCAGTTTACTCGGTTATGGGCCATGTCCGGATGTAGGTTGACGTTTTTGAGATCCCTATGCAGGGTATCTGCCCAACGTTGTCTCGGTCGCCCCTTTGGTCTTTTCCCGGCGACCTCTAGTGTGTAGCCCTGTTTTGCAATGGTGTTCGCTCCTGACCTTAGCACAGGCCCAAACCATCGCAAACGACCCTCATGCATTTTGTTGTTGATTGCCGCGATACCAAAACGTTCCCTTATTCATTCATTGGGGATGTGATCCAACCTAGTAATCTAACTTTATGTCATTGTAAATAACGTGATTACATTGTTGTTTCATTAAAGGGCTTTGCGACATCGTGGTCGTGTAGCCCCGTGTACTTGGGTGGGTGTATAATTTGTCTGACAACCTGCATTATTGTGAGGGCTGTATTAGTATTTGTTCAAATGTGGATTGGGAAGGAGGCGGACTTGGCCTTAATTTAGGAACCATCAGGGCATTCGATTGGAGTATAAGTAGGGAAACCACGGAAAACCACTTCCAGGATGGATGAGGTAGGAATCGAACCCACCTCTTCTCAGGTTGTCCTTGTGAGGCTGTGTGTACCCCGTTCCAACCCTCAGGCCAGAATTAAATTTCTGAGCAGATCGGGGAATCGAACTGAGGCCTCCATAGTGGCAGCCAAGAGTATTAGCCACTACGCAACGAGGCGCACGTGGCTGTTTAACGACTATACCACAGAAACAATTGCCGGATAACTAAATACACCAGTAGATTGTAAGCGCTAAAAGCTATGTGCCATTTATTCCCGGATGCAGAGGATGGAAGTGGTCATCCAGCGGGTATATGATCAACAAACACTGGTCAGCAATGTAATGACCAATATATATTAACAGGAAAGAATATTGAATGGAGGCTATGAATTAATGCAGGTATGAATAAACAATGGACGCTGGAACAACGCTATTATCTCTCTTATAACAGGCGCAGTTCATCATATTAATAAAGATAGCTTTGAAACCATTTTACAGTATTGGCTTATTAACAATTGTCATTATAACCTTCAGCCGGTCAACACAAAATAATTCCAATTAATGGAATATGTGAAGAAATATCCTGAAATAAATTACATATGATTAATATATATATATTTTTATGGAAGTCATTTTTGAAAGCCATTGTCTGGAGCGTGGTACTCTATGGAAATGAAACTTGGCGTTAGTTAGTTAGTTATTGTTGCTGCTTTAAGGGGTGGAACTACGAGGTCATCTGCCCTTATTGGAGCAGCAGAAAATAGGAGAATAGAAGCGTTTGAAATGTGGTGTTACATGAGAATGATGAAGATCAGATGGTGGGTAGATAGGGTTACAAATAAAGAGGTATTAAATGTTTGGAAGAGGATGGATGATTCTGGCGATTGCTAATAAAGAGAAGAGATAGGTTGGTAGGACACTTAACTTACAAAGACACCCAGGAATTGCAAACTTACTTATGGAAGGAAGGGTCGAGGATAAGTATGGTAGGGGTAAACCAAGGTTGTAATATGTTTAACAGATTGCCTCGGATGTAATGTGTGGTAGCTATGTAAAGATGAAACTATTAGCTCTGGACACGGAAGCATGGAGTGCTGCATCAAATCAGTCGAATGACTGAAGACTCAAACATGCATGGAATAATGTAGAAGAAAACTAAGGGATGACAATAGTAGGCAAACACTATTATTTTCGTATGTTGTAGTTATAGCATTTTACCGTCATCACAGCAGAGTACTTGAGGTCATTTCCGCATATTAGTTTACAATTCTACTGTAGTTTAGCGCTTACTGCTTAAGTGAATCACAGCAATAGTAGCTACACCTTTATAGATTAGTTGGGAGAGGAAGACTGTTTTGTTGATGGGACTGGCTGCATGGCGTAACATTCTCGCCTGCTGGTCCCAAGGTTGCAGGATCAAAACCTGGCGCAGTCAATTGGCATTTCATGGTGCGCAAATGCGAGCGAGCCGAGTATATAGGTTTACTGACACGTTAATGATTCCCCTTCGGGGCAAAATTCCGGCACCCCGACGTCTCTAACATCCGCAGTAGTTAAAAGGGACGTAAAACCAATAACATTATTATTATTATTATTATTATTATTATTATTTTATTGATGGGATCGTCATTTCAAAACAGCAAAACTCATGTTGAAGAAAGAACTTGCATATTCGCTGCATTTTGTTGACATAATGCAGGATGAATTATGTGCATGATAAATTAGATCTATAATTAAAATCTTCACAAACATCCTTGCCCAAGGCCGGACTCGAACTGGCAGAAGATGCTTCACTCAGTTCGAGTTCAAGAGCTTCATATGCTGGCCCTGAAGTACACCAGTTATCAAACCGGGGACTATGTTTCCCTAGAGATTCAACTTGTGAATCCCTTTATTATTATTATTCTCATCATTATTATTATTTACTAGTGTTGAAATGAAGACGATGTGGTAATTGACCACAAGTCGTGAGAATAACTTTAGGAATGTAACCACTCTATAGAGACCCATGTATTTGTTACCAATCTTTAGTGAAACACCTTGTAACAGAATAAGGGTTTGCCGAACCTTCTTGGAACAGCCTGGTAGAAGCAATGTTCTTATTTCCTGACCCACAGGAAGTGGCTTTATGTAGTTTAAGTAAAAATGAATGTAATACCATTAGGGGGATTCTCAGAATAACTGGGAGCAGGCTAGCCTCGTAAACAAGAGTAAGTCCTTTGCAAAACATCAATAATATTTCAAATCCCAACCACTGCCTCACTTAAAAGCATTGCTTCCATTCCAGAGAATACTGGAATGTGATCGGTTAAAGCTACGGACGTTTTCCAAGCATATTGAGGTCAACGTGCCCATGAAATAATTTAAGACTTAGCTTTTAGAAATTAACAGCTCTTATTCTACAACCTGTCGCTGTGTCACTAACGTCTAGCCTTATGGCTTCTGTAACAATTTTATATACATGTTCTAACTAAGTAAATATCAAGTATTACTCCAAGTTGGACTTCTGCGCATCTATTAAACACGATACTATTCAGCGCGTAAATAATCCAAAAGGACCTTAGCTTAACAAACAAACTTAGCTAAGGTCGTACGTTAAGCTAGAAACCTTACTCACTTGCCGACTCACGCAAACTGGCAAAGGAGGCAGTGTAACAGCCTTTGACGTCCCACAGCTGGTGTGCAGGAATCTGAATAGACAGACGTAATGTTGCTCATTTTAGGAGTAGCCTATAATGCGACTTCTCACCTCTGATGCCCAGCTATTGCGGAACCTCTCAAATGTGCACTTCATAGAATGCGGAGAGTGTAGAGACTACTGTTTACATAATCTGAACGCAAGGCTCCTTTGTTTATAATCTGGCGAATGTTTTATAAACTGGAGTTCCAGTGAATTTATGTCTGCTCTGGAAGTTAATGGAGTACTATTTTTAACGTTGGTGCTTCTTGGCGGGCACCAAATGGAAAGAAGAACACTGTGAAGGAAATGATTTTGCCATTGGACAGTCGACAATAACAGAGGCTGGCGGCGTTCTGTATATTAGCTGGTAAGCTTTCGCCTAATGTGTCCAAGGTTGCGGGTTCGAGTTAGCTGGCATCTGTTATTGATTCTGTTAAGGTCGTTGGCTGTACCTGGGTGTATATTTGTAATTATGGCTGACGTAAGATCTGGGGAAGACGAAGCCGTGGCCTTAATTTAGGTACCGTCCATGCATGGGGATTGCCCCATTATAATAGTGATCAGTGATCATCTATACTATTATAATAAAGCGGAAGAGTTTGTCTGTGTGTTTGTGTCTTTAAACGCGCTAATCTCTGGAACTACCAGTCCGATTCGAAAAAAATCTCGTTTTATATGATAGCCAGATTCAAGAGGAATAGTGTAGGCTATGTAGTATTAGGCTACACCTCTCAGGTAACCTTAAAGATTGATTTTTGTTCAGTAATTCGGTAGAACAAGTGCTCCCGAACTGCTCTATCCGCATGCGTTGGCGTTATGGTTAGTGATACGTACACCGTTTCACCGATCTGAACCAAAATTTGTATACTTACCCTTAGGAACCCTGCGAGTAAAACTGTCTGCGTGAAATTTATGACAGACCAGTCCATTCCCTGCATTTAGGCCCTTTGGCACAAATCTACACCGTTTCACCGATCTGAACCAAAATTTGTATACTTACCCTTTGGAACCCTGCGAGTAACACTGTTTACATGAAATTTCAGACAGACCACTCTATTCCCTGCATTTATGCCCTTTGGCACAAATCTACACTGTTTCACGGATCTGAACCAAAATTTGTATACGTAGCCTTTGGAACCCTGCGAGCAACACTGTATGCATGAAATTTTGGACTGACCACTCCATTCCCTTCATTTAAGTCCTTTGGCACAAATCTACACCGTTCCACCGATCTGAACCACATTTTGAATACTTGCCCTTTGGAACCCTGCGGGTGACACAGTCCACTTTAAATTTTCGACAGACCACTCCATTCACTTAATTTAGGCCCTTTATCACAAATCTACACCGTTTCTCCTAATTGCACCAAATTTTATATACACTTTGAAACCCTGCTAGTAACAATGTCCACTTGATATTTTGGACAACGCTCTCCATTCTCTAGATTTAGAATAACAGACAAAATAATCTTGAAAACCACGAATTAAGGCCCTAGAACCATTCACGTCCGTTGTAGTGTAACTGTAAGAGTATTTTAATAAGTCTATTGTTGACGGGCAGTTCGGGCTGCATCACGCCACCCCTACCAGTGTTCTGGGCAGAATTGCGAAAATAGTTTCATCTTGCGCTGTTTATAACTTGCAGTCACGGGGAGTAATTAGTGAAAAAGGATCTCTTAGGCCACTTAAAACAGTTATCATCATGGAAAATATTATGCCTCTGTAAGCTTATAAGTGCAATGGTGTTGGTGCAGTACACCGAGGTTACCATCTGCAATAAGCGTTGGTGCTTTCAAATTTACCTTCATTTATTCGAACCTTATCGTTGAGCGCTATGTGGCGATAAATGATACTATTGCTATCTCAGTAGCTTGGGACAGCCGAAGTTTTTCAAAATGTTCTGATTATTTTCCTATGGCGCTATGCGACTAAAGACGACACTATTGGTCTCTACATTTCTAACAGCCAATGAGATATAGGCCCTAGGCAGTGCCTTTTATTTCTAATCTTTTTTTGTTTGTAAATTACGTGTGTCAGTGCTGTAGTTACAAAATAGCCGTTTCCCTAGTCATTATTATCTTTACGGGAAAATGAACTGAATGTCACGTCCATTATATTGTACTACTTATCACCCTCACCCCCACCACCACCACCACCACAATAGGTTATATTTTTAAAATGTTTTTTTTTCTGTTAGTTTAAGTATCATGTGCCAGTTCTGTAGTAGTAGGCTATTCATTTTCATCCTTAAAACAAATAAATCCACCGGGCGACGCCGGGCACTACTGCTTGTAAACTAATAAATGTTTTTTGTTCCAGGAGTGTTATGTACATAATACAGTATATACAATTCGCGTATGGCTTTTTGTGCCGGGAGTGTCCGAGGACATATTCGGCTCATCAGAAGCTGTAGCTGCTTCAGTGCGGACACCCATGGGGTGAGATACAAGTGCCGTTCAATTTCAAGTAATTCCAACTTTCCCTACCAGATATCACTGATACCTAGTGGTGAACGTTCTACTTTGATAGAGCGTTTCAACGAAATTTAACCTACAATTTAGCTTCTCACAAGTTTAATTAATGGAACGTTCTTTGCATGCCATAAATCTATTGCATGGGCCCGCCGGCTTTACTTCCCCTCCGAAGGAAGGCATACTGAAGGATTTTAACGCTCTTAAAATTACGATGACTTCGCCCGGGTTTGAAACCGCGATCTTGGACATAGAAGCTCAGCATGCTACCGACCATGCCACCGAAGCCGCTTATTTTTCCAATAATAATAATGATAATAGGGATTTAGCCGGAGAAAGTTCGCGCCAGATAGTGCTCGTGTAGTACTGGGTAAGCGCAAGGCGATCGTCTTATATTTCTCCCAGTCAGCTGCGAGGAAAGTATAGATTATGACCGAGATTTCTAAGCTATAGTAAATTATATCTTCTTAATTTTACTCCAAGATTATATTAATTTATTCAGTAGGTATATACCATAATATATTATGGACGATTTTCAGCGTTCAAGCGTTAAACATCTGCAAAATGAGCTACGGAAAAGAGGCACTAAAACTAGCGGGAGGAAGGAAGAATTAATACAGCGGTAATAACAAAATTCTAACACGCTTTATTATTCAGCATGCTTTCTCCTAAAGAATACAATTATTTGAGTATTTTGGGCCTATATTGATAAATATATATCCATATGACTTAAATCATAAATAGAGATTTAAATATTCATTTGCTCCCCTTGCTTATATACTTCGATTCATGTCTTTTCTTAGGTTGATAGCTAACATGAAACTGTCATGTTTTAAGGTAAACATATTCAAGGAAAGTTGATACCGGTAATGTATACCTCGAACATTCATTGCAACGTTTGGTTCTTATGTCATTTTGTCAATTTCTCAATAAGAATCGTTCCCTTACCCCTTGGAATCGACTTAGGGGTATAATTTTGAAAAAGTTTGAGAACCCCTGCTTTAGGGGCACAAACTGTTTCCATTCATCTGCCTATGTCTCAAGAATGTAGAAGTCAGTCGCTACCACATTCTCCGTCGGGCAGATGAAAGTTCACGATTAATTCTGATTTCAAGAAACCAACCATAGTACGTTTGTGACTTAATATTGCGACATTTATTCTTTATTTGTCCGAGTATTGATGTATTTGAAAATGGGAGTCACAAATGTTACATTCACTTCTTCGTGTATATTGACGATTTATTCCCGTACTTCAATGGAGATGATTTCTGCAGATTCCGATATTGTAGGCTTATCGTGGTAATCCGGCAATTTTATGTGTATGGCCTCTTTCTTTTTGTTTTGTTCGTGGTCCATGGAAAAAGCGATGGAACAGCGCCAGGTTTTAACCTTGCTCTCTCACCTTCAAATACAAATGCAAAAATTCAGTGGTTGTTATTGAAATATCTAAGCAGTTTATAGGTACAAAATAGGAATTATATCCCTTTATACATCACACTTACCCAACCCAGTTTTCGTTAAGTGATCGGGTTGAAAATGATGGGAACACACTTTAATATTTTCGGTCAGATTTTCCTCACCGAAATTTTTCCTTCTAATAGCATGTACCATTTTTTTTATTTTGTGGAAATTGGTGAAACGAAAACGTGATTCCCTGCTTTTGCAAAGAGGATCACTGCAATAGCTCGCCTTAGTCACGAAAATAATCATTTAAACAACTTAAATTCGTGGATATTAGCGGCATAAGAACACAGCGCCTTGCGCTTACCCAGTACAAAGGCAGTGCGCTCTATCGGTGCTAGTTCTATACATCCCTATTGTTTTACGTCCCTTTTAACTACTGCGGCTTTTAGAGACGCTGGGGTGCCGGATTTTGCCCTGATTTTTAACGTGCCAGTAAATCTACTGACACGGCTCCCTCGCGTTTGCGCAGCCTTAAATGCCAGCTGACTGCACCAGGATTCGATCCTACAATCTTGGGCACAGCGAGCTAGAACGTTACCGCTGAGCCTCATATTTTTCCAGGCCGTTGTGATGTTGTTTGCTCAAACTTCACATTTGTGATATTATTAATAATAATTGATTTAATTTCCTCAAAAACACTATTGTGTAGCATTCCTTAATTTGTACCTCACACTCCATATGTTGCCCAAAACGAATCCACCGGATTTCAGTGCACGACATTTCTACCAATCAGTGTAGTTGCGGTACTCCTAAAATATCTGAACTTGACAGAAATCGTTTGTGGTTAACTCCAATTTACTCCCTACGAATAATGGCGGTGAATTCCTGTGGGAATTAAAATTTTAGTGGATGTAATTTACACAGCTGTAATTTGCATTCGTTTGTTTGTGCTTTCCATACTAATGGACTTCCACTTCCGCAGTTCTTTTTTTTTGTCCTTCAAGTTTGATAAATTAAATAATTAAAGTCTATAATTAAACCCGGTGATGAATTAACAGGCAATCTGACACCACTATGTGCAGAAAGTATGCTAATTTGAGATCCATACAATCGGTGGGTCAATTTACATTAAGTAAATTCGTTTAGTGCATAGGTGAATCCAAGTGTGTTCCCAATTGGAGTCCGTGTACAGTTAAATTACCTTTCTAACGAATTTCGTTCAATGCATCTTCTAAAAAAAAATCAACCACTTTAGCGATGCGAGTGAAACGTGATTTAAGGCATCCTCTTGTACCATCTCACGAACTATAACCTAGGAACACTAGAAAGGGTGAAATCAAAAAAGCATTGGGACTGTGAAAAAACAACTAGATCAAGACTGGTGTACCTCCAAGCATGAGATACAAATTTTTGTGCAATACGGCCTAAGGGCCCTGGGTGGGCGTGGCCCTTTGAGCCCTTATACACACACTGCCCCTATGTTACACTATCACATGTTTGCGCATTCACTCATTGACCTCAGTCTTTTCGTTCACCGTTCTATGTGGTATCGTTCAAAGACTTAACTGCATAATTCACATACACACTGCTTGAGTTGGGTCAAGATAGTTCTTGTTTTTGCACGAGTGTCTTAAATACCATTATAGGCGAGTTGCATACGACAGTCTTCTACATTTAAAATATCTCAAAAAAATCTGCCATAATGATGTTACCACCAGTTGATTTTGTATCGCGACCTTGAACCCCTCAATTTCAGGAAATAGATCTGCATGAGTCAACCAGCTGTTCGACGCATGTACAGTATGTCGTCATATTCCTGACTGAGATCATACGGATGACGGCTGTGCAATGCTCTCTGAGTCCACTGTTGAAGCTTGTTGGTTATGTGGTCTTCTGACGTACATATTGCACGCATCCTTGGCATGGAGAAGGTCCAATGGCGAGTACTTGTCATCCACCTTAATTACAGCTTGATGTAGGAGAGAGTTATTATTCATTATTATATAAGTATATTTTCGAACGATAAGGTGTATATTTCACAAAACTCAAGCTCTTAAACCCGAGGGAGTTAGAAGGTGCGGTTATAGTAAAATTTTCCAAACCATCGCAATAGTACAGGAAAAGTCTTGCATTTCTTGAAAAGTCAACGGAAATAATATTTGTTTAAAACGTACGTTTGTTGAAATAAACAAGACGATAGCCCTGCCAGAACTGTGTTGCGTCCAGCCCGCATAAGAGTAAAGCCGGGCGGGTGGTATATACACATGGGGAGCTCACAAGTAACCGATTGTGCATTTAAAAGATAGAAAATCACCCGCAGCATTGATGAATAGCACTCTGATTTCATATATATCGACAACGAGCCAATAATGGCAATAATTAAGACACGAGTATGTTCATAAAACGAGCGAAGCGAGTTTTATCATCTTCATACGAGTGTCTTAAATACCTTTATAGGCTAGTTGCATACGATTGTTTATGTTCGACGATAATTATAACTTTATTATAGGTCTATGTTTTAACATAAATATTCATAAATATCTGTGGGATTCAGTAACTTCAGTTAGTGAACAGAGCGCGCTGGGTGGTTTGCTGACTGAAGAGAGCGCATGCGTGGGTCAAAGAATTTCAAAAGCAGAGACCATTTACTTTGCTTGGCAATGCTATTATTTATAGCCTGCATGATGTCTAGTACCGATCAGAACTAGCATTCACTAATATTGTCACCGAAGTCGTTTGAAAGAAATGCGCTGTGTAGAAATTGGAGTTCGGGATATTAAGGTACAGTGCTATTTCTTGTCTCATATTCGCCAGTTTATTTACGCGGACATATGGGGCGGTGCACATTCCATATTGGTAATTTATATAGAAGGATGCTGTGTTGCTAACTTCTGGACGTAGATTCATAAATTTCTTGCATATGTTATAGTATTTTCTTGTTACCGTAAAGGTTTGTGCTGATTTTATCTGTGTGTTTGGGATTGTAACTACAATGGTTGATCCGATATCCAATTTGAACTTTCAAATCATGTAATTCATGTCCGATATGTTGGATTTTGAGCGCATGCGCGAAGCTATCCTTACCTAATTGGTCAATGAATGAGCTCTAATTGGCCGGAGAAACTGTTTCATAATGAAGAATAGTACTATAATGACCCTGATTATGATACAGTTTTCCGACATATAATATTTACATTTCGACATCGTAGAACATAAGCAAATAATAGTCATGTTAACGCAATACGCTTCTACGAGTGTAGGTGACGGGAATTTGACAACTCAAAACTGCCCACGCCAATTCCATATAGACTCCAAGCCCAAAAAAACAACGACAAACTAACTTTTCAAAATACATTGCACAACCTTGTAACTTAAAGCCTTCATTTGTCAAAAATATGTATCGATATGTCCAAATATTTTCAGTTTTGCCTATATTGAATTGTTTTGCACACGAGGTAATAACCAACCTGCTATTACACAGTAAATTGGGATAACAAAGAACATGGAGTAGTAAAACTAGATCTATATAGTTGCTGAGAGGTTTGTGTACATTTCATACCTGCAGTGTGCTCTTGTAATGGAATGTAAATAACCTCAAATAGGGATGCTATTCCTAGCAGGATACAAACAAAATATACACGAGTAAATTAGGCTTGGACGTGAGACAGGCAATTTATTATCTAGCGTGTATTTATGATTCTATTTATGTATTATGTTCATCTTGCACTTGCTGTATACCTCGAGGGCAGGTCCGCATAGGTCATAAGACCAGCCTATCTCCAATCTGTCCAGCCCGTGCTAGACTTTGTTCCGAAAGGTTCCGGGTTTGATTCCATACTGAAACGTAGGTATTTTAATCTCCCAAGGTTCATTACTCTATCTGCGACGTCTCCAACGTTCTCCTTTACATTATTCACGACCGTTCGACATTTATCTTTCAGCTGTTATTGTCATTGTTGTATGAGTCATCAACTTGTGACTGGTTTGATGCAAGTCTCCATGGCTCCCTGTCCTGGCTAATCGTTTCTTCCCTACAAAGCTATCACACCCTACATCCGAGGTAATCTGTTTTACATGTTCTAAGCTTGGTCTACCTCTACTGTTCCTATCCTTGACGCTTCCTTCCATAACTAAGTTTGATATTCCTGAGTGTCTTAGTATGTGCTCTACCAACATACCTGTTCTCTTCTTTAGCAGTCACCAGAAACATCTCTCCTCTCCGACTCTTTCTAAAATCTCTTCATTTGTAACCCTATCTACCCATCTGATCTTCAGCATTCTCCTGTAACACCACATTTCAAAAGCTTCTATTCCCCTCATTTCTCCCACGCGCCAATAGTCCAAGTTTCACTTCCAAAGAGTGCCATGCTCCAGACAATAATAAAACCCTGACACTTACAGCGCGTGAAGGGCCTAGGCCTACCAAGAGACCGCTGCTGAGCCATTTGGCCTGCAGATATTGGGGTGACACGTGATCAGCGTATCGGATCCCCTCGGCCGTTAATCTTGGTTTTCGTGATCGTGGCACTGCCTCACTGTCAGACAGCTACTCAATTGTCCTCACGAGGCTGAGTGCACCCCGTTCCAGCCCTCACGTCAGTTTCTAAAAACCCTGATGGAGCCGGGAAACGAACCTAGGGCCTCCAGGTGAGAGGCAGGCGCGCTACCCCAACACCACGGGGCCGGCATATGCTCCAGACAATGGCTTTCAAAAATGACTTCCTTATACCTAAATGTATATTTGATGTCAACAGTTTTCTTTTCTTTAGAAAAGCTTTCCTTCCCTGAGCCAACCTACTTTATATATCCCCTTTGCTTCCTAACTAACAGAAGTCTCCTAATTCCTTTAACTTTTCGCCTGCTAATTTGACGTCCATGGGGGTTTCTGATTTCTTTCGGCTGCATTCCATTATTTTGTTTTATATTAATTATTGATTTTCATCATGAATTCTTTCCTCAAGACGGAGTCCATACCATTTAAAAATCTATTCAAATTCTCTGGTAAATCGGCTAAGATGACAATGTCAGAATATCCCAGAGTAGAGATAATTTCTCCTTGAATCTTTGATCCTACTTAAAATTTTCTCGAATTTCATTCAATGCTTTTTTAGCTAATAGGCCGTATGTGTGTATGAATTAAAAGCCATCAAGATGTTAAACAGCCAGTCATAATGTCTGAGTCAGTTTCCAGTCCTAGTCACTTCAGATATCTTAACTCCCATGTTTCTGCGAGCCAACTCTCAAAGGCTCTTCACAGAACGATATCTCCCCTCTTTATGTTTCCACGCCTACTACACTTTGAGAAAACTAATAGCAGTTACATTTTACACCATCATATACGTATCGGCTGTATTCGGAAGGGCTCGAAGATACCCGACGATCCCGGATTTGCTGGAAACGACTGGCTCAGTGAATAGCTGTGAATCAACCGAGTTGGCTCACGTTCAAATCAGCCGAAGCCTGTTTTAAGGGGCACCATATAACTGAAAAAGTCAAACGTAAAAATTCAAGATGGTGGCAATTGGAAATACTAAAACAATTTCTCTTATTCCTTTCAAACGACTGAATTGAAATTTGCATAAGGAACCACCATAGTAATATTTATGTACTGGTATATGATTACTCTGTGGCTTACATTTTCACCAATCCAACCAGTACTCAATATCTCCGAAACATTTGCAGCTATCAAACTGAAGTTTTATGTCATAATCGAGGACTGGTAACGAAGTACATGAATGTTACTATCAAAAGACAAAGCAACACGGTGTGCTAGAGACTTCAAATATTTAAAATAACTTCTCTGACGATCTAATTATTCAAGCGCAATAGAACATGGCATCTAGGTTCTTAATTTGCAGTCAAGTATATGTGCGTTTAAGTTCTTCGATTGTTTCCAGAATGTTGAAGATGATGGCAGATCGACTTTCTTTTAATGTTTAATTCTCGTATCCTATTCAAGCGACCGGAGTGAAGCTTTGTATAATGAACCACACCAATAATCTCGATCTACTGGAATTGAATTACCTAACTTATTATCCTACTGTCAAATTTTGTAAAAACATTAAAGTCGACTTATGAGATCTACTCGGGACTAATGTCCATCCCCCCTATCAATTCCCGAAGGACGTAATCGAATTAAACCAAATTTGGTACAGAGGTAGCACAAGTAAAGGGCATCTGTGTCTTGTTTTATTACGCCGCCATCTTGACGAAATAAAAACGGCCACCTGAAAGTTTAAAGCAGCCAAATTACTCAGATCTCTACCAAATTTTGCAAAAACAAACCATAATGTTAGAAGCGTCTTGGGTAGGTAGTTTTATATAAGCAATCTCTGTTACCGACGTGATGTCTTGGTTGGTTGGATCCTCAGTTTAGGGGCTGCGACAACACGGTCATGTAGCCCCGTCTACTTTGGATGTGTGTAGAATCTGTCTAATAATAATATCGTATGGCCTCGGGTGCCTGGTGCAAGCTTTGTAATTTGACACCCAGAGCGTAGCTTGCATGTCGAATTTCGTTGTTCCATGAATCACTATGAAAGTCAAGGAGGTTAGATAACAGTTATCTAAGCTCCTTGAACATTATAGTGCCTTCTAGTAGAGAAATGAGGAACTTTGTGTTGGTGGAAACTCCCGAGATTAATTTTTCCATTATGAACTCGGCCTACTGTATTCAAATGGGTTCTTTGACATGCCAACATCGTATGACATGCGTATCGTATTTTTGCCGCCTTTCAAAAATCACTTACCACGGCCAGGGGCGAACCTGCAATCTTGGGGTTAGTAGACCGACACGCTATCCACTCACCCACCGTGGCAAGCTAGAATCTGTCTGATAACCGGTGTTAATTGTGATGACTGTGTTAATGTGTGTTATCTGTTCTTTTTAATTCAAGTAAGGACTGCAGACTTTTGAATTTTTCAAATAGTTCCTACTTTTGCCGCCAAACGCCACCGTCAACAACTACTAGTTCAGAACTTAGCTACTAGACGCCACCGCAGTCGGCTCTTGACAACGAACGTAGGAACGAGGGCGTTGTTTACATTCTTAACCTATACAATTTAGTTTCACACAGGTGTAATTAGTGGAAGGTTCTTTAACATGCCATAAATCTATTACATGAGACCGCCTGCTTTACTTCCCCTCCGAAGAAAGGCATACTGAGGGATTTTAACGCTCTTAAAAATCTGACGACTTTGGTCGGGTTTGAACCCGCTATCTTGGGCATAGAAGCTCAGCATGCTACCAACTACGCCACCGAAGCCGCTGACGTGATGTCTATGTGAGATTGAATATTATGCGAGCCACCATCTTGAAGTGATCAAATAATATAAAAATAAATAACTCTCGACACTTAACGGCTAAAATGACGACAATTTTTTACCAGGTAGATCATTTATCCGGCCTTGTTTTACATAAATTTATTGAGGCCAGGCAAATTACTTATCTAACAAGTAGTTCCGTGAAGAACTATACAGCCTATTTTCATATATCCTACTTATGTTAACTGCCACAATCAACATACAAAATTTCAGTTTAATTGCTGTAACAGATTCGTAGATATTGAGAACCGTCTAAATATTTCAGATGGTCGCCAGGTTGGATTTTTATTTTTGTACTATTACATTAAGATTATTGTGTACGTGTGGTATTCAAACTTCAATCGCATGATTAGACAACAAGAAGTAAAAACGAGATTTTAAAATTACGCACAGCAGCCATCTTGTGATAATGCAAACCATTGAAATAAATTAGATGCCAGTGGATCAACATTTGTATAAGCATTTAACGTGCAACGTTTCACGGCACTCGGATATTAAATTCGCGAGAAACGTCCATTTAAATATTTATACTTCGCGTCGCCGCCATGTTGGATTTGTGCTCACCAGGTTCCTGAAAGTCCTATAGGTGAACATATGTTCATAGTCTCTATGAACATTAAAAAATTCAGTTTGGTTGCTGTAAAAGATTCAAAGATATTGAGAACCGTCTAAATATTTCGGGAGCTCACCATTTAGGAGTGTTATGTGTATAGGCCATAGAGTTATGTACCATTCAAGGACAATTATTGCCTAGGTTCATTATTCAAACTTTCACTTCGATCGCATGATTACGACACAAGAAATTAAAACTTAATTTTAAAATTTCGCACAGCCGCCATCATGAGGTTATGTAAGCAATTGAATTAAATTAGATGGCAGTGCATTACAATCTGCAAAATCAATTACTGTACCACATTTCACTGCGCTCAGAGAGTTAAATCACGAGAAAAGTCTATTAAAATATTTTAAATTCGCTTGGTCGCCATGTTCGTTTCGTACTTTACAGGTTTATGAAATATACATAGGTATACCTGTATCAGTACCCTTTATCTCCGTACAAAATTGCAGGGTGATATCTGTAATAGTTTCGGAGATATAGAATGTCAGTGAAATATTTCGCACAGCCGCCATTTTGAGGTTATGTAAACAATTGAACTAAATTAGACTCCAGTGCATTACAATGTGTATAAACATTTGCTGTACCAAGTTTCATTACATTTAGATAGTTAAATCGCGATAAAAGTCTATTTAAATATCTCAACTTCGCTTGGCCGCCATGTTGGTTTTGTAGTCACCAGGTTTTTGAAAGTCTCATAGGTGAACTTCTAGTAGTGCCCTTTATCACCGTACACAATTTCAGGGCGATATAGGTAATAGTTTCGGAGATATTGAATGCTAGTGAAATATTTCGCACAGCCGCCATGTTGGATTGGAGAGACGTAACAAAATTTGAAGGGCACGGTCGAGGTCGCCGGGAATAGTGCTATGAACTTCCCGAGTTTCATTGAAATCGCTCCAGCCGTTTCGATTTTATTAGGGGGGGACACACACACGAATCACACACACACACACGCACACACACACGGACAAAAGGTGATCTCATAAGCCTATTTTTTCAAAATTGAAAATAGGCTAAAAATTAACTCCTGTGAATCATTACAGATAGTTGGCATCTTTACGGGAGGATCATAATTAATGAAGGTAATGTAGCCTATTCTTTTACGTATTTTTAGCCTAATTTCATTTATTTAAGTGATCGCGTGGCCTCCAGAGAGGCCGAGTGCAGGTCTTTCTAGTAGACGCCCGTGGGCGACCTGCGCGTCGTAATGAGGATGAAGTGACGTTGAAGACGTCACAGACACCCATTCCCCAAGCCACGGGAATTAATACCAGAAGATTAAAATCCCTTATGGCACGGCCGGGAATCGAATCCGAGGCACTTCGGGCCAAAGTCTAGCGCGCTAACCATTTAGCCACGGAGCCGGAAAATTTCATTTATGAAAAATAGGCTTATGAGATCACCTTTTGCCCGTGTGTGTGTGTAGGCCTATGTGTGTGCTGGAGCGATTTCAATGAAACTCGATGAGGACTGTGCCCTTCAAATTTTATTACGTCTCACCAATCCAACATGGCGGCTGTGCGAAATATTTCACCAGCATTCTATATCTCCGAAAATATTACTGTTATCACCCTGAAATTTTGAACAGTGATAAAGGGCACTACTACAAATTCACCTATGTGGCTTTCAAAAACCTGTCAAGTACAAAACGAACATGGCGCCAAGCAAACTTGAAACATTCTAATAGACTTTTCTCGCGATTTAACCATCGAAACGCAGTGAAACATGCTACAGCAAAATTTATACACATTGTAATGCACTGACATCTAGTTTAGTTCAATTGTTTACATAACCTCAAGATGGCGGCTGTGGGAAGTCTTAAAATTAAGATTTCATTTATTGTATCCTAATCGTGCGATTGAAGTCAACAATTGAATAATGAACCTACCCATTAATCGTCATCTAATAATGCATAACTCATGGCCTGATAGTAAAAGTGCAACATGGCTACCATCCGAAATATTTACACGGTTCTCAATATCTACTTATCTATGACAGCAATCAAACTGAAATTTTGTGGGTTGATAAAGGCTATGAACATAATATGTTCACCTATGGGACTTTTAATAACCTGGTGAGCACAAATCCAACATGGTGGTGATGCGAAATTTAAATATTTAAATGTTTTTTTTCTCGCGCTTTAACCATCCGAGCGCAGTGAAACTTGGTACGGTAAATGCTTATAAAAATGTTAATCCACTGACATCTAATTTATTTCAATTGATTTCATGAAATCAAGATGGCAGCTGTGCAAAATTTTAAAATCTCGTTTTTATTTCTTTTGTCCTAATCATGCGATCGAAGTCAACGATGAATAGTCGTCATCTAAATAGTACAAAACTCTGTGGCCTACATGTATAAAACTCCAACATAGCGACCATTTGATATATTTAGACTGTTCTCAATATCTGCGAATCTATTACAGCAATCAAACTTTATTCTTTATGTTGATAGAGGCAATTGAAATAGGTAAGATATATGATAATAGGCTATTTATTTCTTCACGGTACTAACTGTTTTATTATAGTGGTGGCGGTGATTATTGCTTCAAGGGGTAGAACATGGAGGTCAATTGTATCAATTTTCTGGATGAGGTATAATAAATACTTGTATTTCTGGAAAAGGATCATCTTTTACTGATGTTCTATAGAACTGGTATTTGGATTCGTTGATGAGCCAATACCATGAACTAAATCTACACAACTCTTTAGTGTTGTACTGTAGATCGCTCTTCATTGTGGGAATTGGGACCAATGTTTTTCAGTGCTAGGGTTGTGTTAATAGTTTAAGAAAGGCAAGCACTAGTACCACACTACTACCCTTCTTCTATCTGTCAATAGTATTTTCTGGTACCATAATTGTTGAAAAATATTACAATATTTTTATATTGCGTTTTTGAGTTGGGAATTGCTGCCCTGTCCTTCACCACAATGCAGGTCTTGTACCAAGAGCTATTTAGTCCAATAACATGGGAAATCTACTTTACGAGATCATTTATAAATGGATATGCCCAGTACAATACATGAAAATCGTCTGTTCAGTTCTTCACAGAACTACTTGTTTTCGATTGACTTTGGGGAGGACTATCTAATCTTTTCCCTTTCCTATTTGACTTTCATGGCTTTACTTCCTTCCAGGTCCCTCAATCCTCATTGTTGGAGATTTGAGGGCATTTTCTTTTTCCTCATTCCATTTTATTATGCCTATTTCTTCTTCAAAAGCGTAAGTTAGTTCCAGGTGCAAGTTGGTTGTACAGGGTCATTATATATGTGTTCGCCAGTAAACACGGCAAGCTAAGCCGACTGTGACTAGCGCAGATCGCAGGCGCGTGTACCCGATTCAGCCAATGGTGGCTCACACGTTCACACATTTACCGAACATGTTCAATAATGTGTACTTACAGTGCTCATAGGCGATTCTGAAAATATCCTCCTTCTCTTGTAACACACACCTGACATATTTTGATGAAAGAATGTCTGTCAACTCTTATATTATTTACGGAGCCTGTTTCCTTGAATCGTTTAGCGAGCCTCCTCCTGGCATTAGGCACAGGTTTTTCTGGAAACATGATTTGAAATTTTCGTCTAGTTTCAGAACAAGATTTTCTGCTTTTCATTTACGAATTATGGATATACCCACGTTTGCGCAATGTGAATTGGTGTCTAGGCATGACCAACAATCACAGTAATCAAAATACTCACTAAGCGTGCAACACTAATGTCTAAGCTTTGCAGATACACGCCCATATGATTGACAAAAAACGTGTGCACTAACGATATGAGTCAGTGGAGCGCGCCAACCACCGACTGAACCACGTACGTGCGCCCGAGATCTGCGCCAGTCACAGACGGCTTAGCTTGCCGTGTTTACTGGCGCGCACACATATAATGATCCTGTAGTAATCACTGTAGTTTTCACTCTTAATCTAATTTTTAGCCTATTTTCAATTTTGAAAAAATAGGCTTATGAGATCACCTTTTGTCCGTGTGTGTGTGTGTGATTCGTGTGTGTGTCCCCCCCTAATAAAATCTAAACGGCAGGAGCGATTTCAATGAAACTCGGAAAGTTCATAGCACTATTCCCGGCGACCTCGACCGTGCCCTTCAAATTTTGTTACGACTCACCAATCCAACATGGCGGCTGTGCGAAATATTTCACCAGCATTCAATAACTCCGAAACTATTACATTTTCTATGGTGATAGAGGGAACTACTATAAGTTCACTTATGTGACCTTTGAAAACCTGGTAACTACAAAACCAACATGGAGGCCAAGCGAATTTGCAACTTTTAAATAGACGTTTCTCGTGATTTGACCAACCAAACACAATGAAACTTGGTACAGTATATGTTTATATACATTGTAATGCACCGACATCTAACTTCGTTCAATTGTTTACATAATCACAAGATGGCGGATGTGCGAAATATTTCACCGGCATTCTATATCTCTGAAACTATTAGCGGTATCTCCCTAAAATTTTGTACGGAGATAAAGGCCACTACTGGAAGTCTATCTATATGACTTTCAAAAACCGGTTGACTACAAAACGAACATGGCGGCCAAGCGAATTAGAAAATTTTAAATAGACCTTTCTCGCGATGTAATGTTCCAAGCGCACTGAAACCAGGTACAGGAAATATTTATACACATTGTAATCCTCTGGTATCTAATTTAGTTCAATTGTTTACATAACCTCAAGATGGCGGCAGTGCGAATTTTAAAATTAAGTTTTTATTTCTTGTGATGTAGTCATGCGATCGAAGTGAAAGTTTGAATAATGAACCTACGCAATAATTTTCCTTTAATGGTACATGATTCTATGGCCTATACATTTAACAATCCAACATGGCGACCATCCGAAATATTTAGACGATACTGAATATCTACGAATCTATTTTAGCAATCAAACTGCATTTTTTAATGTTCATAGGGGCTATGAATTTAAGTTCACCTATAGGACTTTAAATAACCTGGTGATCACAAATCCAACATGGCGGTGACGCGAATTATAAATATTCACATGGACGTTTCTCGCAATTTAACCATCCGCGTGCAGTGAAACTTGGTACAGTAAATCCTTATACGAATGTTAATCCACTGGCATCTAATTTATTTCAATTGTTTCCATAACCTCAAGATGGCAGCTGTGAAAAATTTTAAAACCTCCTTGTTTTTTCTTGTGTCCTAATTATGCGATTGAAATTTGAATACTACACGTTCACAATAATCTGCATGTAACAGTACATAACTCTAGGACCTACATATATAAAATCCAACATGGCGACCATCCGAAATATTTAGTCGGTTCTTAATATCTACGAATCTATTACAGCAATCAAACAGAAATTGTGTATGTTGATAGTGGCAATTAACATAAGTAGGATATATGAAAATAGGCTGTATAGTTCTTCACGGAACTACTTGTTATTATCATCTATACCAGGCGTTCTGAACCTTTTTGCGACTGTGAACACCATCTTCATGCCATTCCCAATACCCCAACAACATTAAATCGAACATAAATAATAGTTGAACATTTTAAATACTTCTGTGTATTCTCTCGGGATGGTAGCCTAGTATGGGGAAGGAAATAGGGTCGAGGTGTAGAAAAGCCAATGCAGTAAGTGCTCAGTTGCGATCTACAGTATTCTGCATGACAGAAGTTAGTGGAGTCACAAAACTCTCACATCAACGCTCAGTATTTAGATCGACCTTGCTTTATGGAAGTGAGAGTAGGGTAGATTCAGGATATCTGATACATAAGCTAGAGGTAACTGATATTAGGGTAGCACGAATGATTGTTGGGACAATAGATAAGAGGAATGAGTAATGAGATAACGACTGTGATAGAAATGAACATGCTATACATGAAGATGGTATATTGGCTTTCACGGCCGGTGAATTAAAACTCAGCAATTCTTCTAGGTTTGTGCCGTGTCTTGTGTGGGATTTCGCCTAGGACACCAAGCTAGGCTCATCGGCGGGCTCTTGGTGTCCCTGCCCGGACCCCCACAGGAGTATCGAACTGCGCGATACCTCCCTTTATATAGAGTGCAACTGCACTCATTGACTGCGAGAACCAAAAGCTCAAGCAGCCATAACCTCCCTATGAAGGCTTCCAAAAAGATGGTATATTGGCTTTCACGGCCGGTGAATTAAAACTCAGCAATTCTTCTAGGTTTGTGCCGTGTCTTGTGTGGGGTTTCGCCTAGGACACCAAGCTAGGCTCATCGGCGGGCTCTTGGTGTCCCCGCCCGGACCCCCACAGGAGTATCGAACTGCGCGATACCTCCCTTTATATAGAGTGCAACTGCACTCATTGACTGCGAGAACCAAAAGCTCAAGCAGCCATAACCTCCCTATGAAGGCTTCCAAAAAGATGGTATATTGGCTTTCACGGCCGGTGAATTAAAACTCAGCAATTCTTCTAGGTTTGTGCCGTGTCTTGTGTGGGGTTTCGCCTAGGACACCAAGCTAGGCTCATCGGCGGGTTCTTGGTGTCCCTGCCCGGACCCCCACAGGAGTATCGAACTGCGCGATACCTCCCTTTATATAGAGTGCAACTGCACTCATTGACTGCGAGAACCAAAAGCTCAAGCAGCCATAACCTCCCTATGAAGGCTTCCAAAAAGATGGTATATTGGCTTTCACGGCCGGTGAATTAAAACTCAGCAATTCTTCTAGGAGGCTTCCAAAAAGATGGTATATTGGCTTTCACGGCCGGTGAATTAAAACTCAGCAATTCTTCTAGGTTTGTGCCGTGTCTTGTGTGGGGTTTCGCCTAGGACACCAAGCTAGGCTCATCGGCGGGCTCTTGGTGTCCCTGCCCGGACCCCCACAGGAGTATCGAACTGCGCGATACCTCCCTTTATATAGAGTGCAACTGCACTCATTGACTGCGAGAACCAAAAGCTCAAGCAGCCATAACCTCCCTATGAAGGCTTCCAAAAAGATGGTATATTGGCTTTCACGGCCGGTGAATTAAAACTCAGCAATTCTTCTAGGTTTGTGCCGTGTTTTGTGTGGGGTTTCGCCTAGGACACCAAGCTAGGCTCATCGGCGGGCTCTTGGTGTCCCTGCCCGGACCCCCACAGGAGTATCGAACTGCGCGATACCTCCCTTTATATAGAGTGCAACTGCACTCATTGACTGCGAGAACCAAAAGCTCAAGCAGCCATAACCTCCCTATGAAGGCTTCCAAAAAGATGGTATATTGGCTTTCACGGCCGGTGAATTAAAACTCAGCAATTCTTCTAGGTTTGTGCCGTGTCTTGTGTGGGGTTTCGCCTAGGACACCAAGCTAGGCTCATCGGCGGGCTCTTGGTGTCCCTGCCCGGACCCCCGCAGGAGTATCGAACTGCGCGATACCTCCCTTTATATAGAGTGCAACTGCACTCATTGACTGCGAGAACCAAAAGCTCAAGCAGCCATAACCTCCCTATGAAGGCTTCCAAAAAGATGGTATATTGGCTTTCACGGCCGGTGAATTAAAACTCAGCAATTCTTCTAGGTTTGTGCCGTGTCTTGTGTGGGGTTTCGCCTAGGACACCAAGCTAGGCTCATCGGCGGGCTCTTGGTGTCCCTGCCCGGACCCCCACAGGAGTATCGAACTGCGCGATACCTCCCTTTATATAGAGTGCAACTGCACTCATTGACTGCGAGAACCAAAAGCTCAAGAAGCCATAACCTCCCTATGAAGGCTTCCAAAAAGATGGTATATTGGCTTTCACGGCCGGTGAATTAAAACTCAGCAATTCTTCTAGGTTTGTGCCGTGTCTTGTGTGGGGTTTCGCCTAGGACACCAAGCTAGGCTCATCGGCGGGCTCTTGGTGTCCCTGCCCGGACCCCCGCAGGAGTATCGAACTGCGCGATACCTCCCTTTATATAGAGTGCAACTGCACTCATTGACTGCGAGAACCAAAAGCTCAAGCAGCCATAACCTCCCTATGAAGGCTTCCAAAAAGATGGTATATTGGCTTTCACGGCCGGTGAATTAAAACTCAGCAATTCTTCTAGGTTTGTGCCGTGTCTTGTGTGGGGTTTCGCCTAGGACACCAAGCTAGGCTCATCGGCGGGCTCTTGGTGTCCCTGCCCGGACCCCCACAGGAGTATCGAACTGCGCGATACCTCCCTTTATATAGAGTGCAACTGCACTCATTGACTGCGAGAACCAAAAGCTCAAGCAGCCATAACCTCCCTATGAAGGCTTCCAAAAAGATGGTATATTGGCTTTCACGGCCGGTGAATTAAAACTCAGCAATTCTTCTAGGTTTGTGCCGTGTCTTGTGTGGGGTTTCGCCTAGGACACCAAGCTAGGCTCATCGGCGGGCTCTTGGTGTCCCTGCCCGGACCCCCGCAGGAGTATCGAACTGCGCGATACCTCCCTTTATATAGAGTGCAACTGCACTCATTGACTGCGAGAACCAAAAGCTCAAGCAGCCATAACCTCCCTATGAAGGCTTCCAAAAAGATGGTATATTGGCTTTCACGGCCGGTGAATTAAAACTCAGCAATTCTTCTAGGTTTGTGCCGTGTCTTGTGTGGGGTTTCGCCTAGGACACCAAGCTAGGCTCATCGGCGGGCTCTTGGTGTCCCTGCCCGGACCCCCACAGGAGTATCGAACTGCGCGATACCTCCCTTTATATAGAGTGCAACTGCACTCATTGACTGCGAGAACCAAAAGCTCAAGCAGCCATAACCTCCCTATGAAGGCTTCCAAAAAGATGGTATATTGGCTTTCACGGCCGGTGAATTAAAACTCAGCAATTCTTCTAGGTTTGTGCCGTGTCTTGTGTGGGGTTTCGCCTAGGACACCAAGCTAGGCTCATCGGCGGGCTCTTGGTGTCCCTGCCCGGACCCCCACAGGAGTATCGAACTGCGCGATACCTCCCTTTATATAGAGTGCAACTGCACTCATTGACTGCGAGAACCAAAAGCTCAAGCAGCCATAACCTCCCTATGAAGGCTTCCAAAAAGATGGTATATTGGCTTTCACGGCCGGTGAATTAAAACTCAGCAATTCTTCTAGGTTTGTGCCGTGTCTTGTGTGGGGTTTCGCCTAGGACACCAAGCTAGGCTCATCGGCGGGCTCTTGGTGTCCCTGCCCGGACCCCCACAGGAGTATCGAACTGCGCGATACCTCCCTTTATATAGAGTGCAACTGCACTCATTGACTGCGAGAACCAAAAGCTCAAGCAGCCATAACCTCCCTATGAAGGCTTCCAAAAAGATGGTATATTGGCTTTCACGGCCGGTGAATTAAAACTCAGCAATTCTTCTAGGTTTGTGCCGTGTCTTGTGTGGGGTTTCGCCTAGGACACCAAGCTAGGCTCATCGGCGGGCTCTTGGTGTCCCTGCCCGGACCCCCACAGGAGTATCGAACTGCGCGATACCTCCCTTTATATAGAGTGCAACTGCACTCATTGACTGCGAGAACCAAAAGCTCAAGCAGCCATAACCTCCCTATGAAGGCTTCCAAAAAGATGGTATATTGGCTTTCACGGCCGGTGAATTAAAACTCAGCAATTCTTCTAGGTTTGTGCCGTGTCTTGTGTGGGGTTTCGCCTAGGACACCAAGCTAGGCTCATCGGCGGGCTCTTGGTGTCCCTGCCCGGACCCCCGCAGGAGTATCGAACTGCGCGATACCTCCCTTTATATAGAGTGCAACTGCACTCATTGACTGCGAGAACCAAAAGCTCAAGCAGCCATAACCTCCCTATGAAGGCTTCCAAAAAGATGGTATATTGGCTTTCACGGCCGGTGAATTAAAACTCAGCAATTCTTCTAGGTTTGTGCCGTGTCTTGTGTGGGGTTTCGCCTAGGACACCAAGCTAGGCTCATCGGCGGGCTCTTGGTGTCCCTGCCCGGACCCCCGCAGGAGTATCGAACTGCGCGATACCTCCATTTATATAGAGTGCAACTGCACTCATTGACTGCGAGAACCAAAAGCTCAAGCAGCCATAACCTCCCTATGAAGGCTTCCAAAAAGATGGTATATTGGCTTTCACGGCCGGTGAATTAAAACTCAGCAATTCTTCTAGGTTTGTGCCGTGTCTTGTGTGGGGTTTCGCCTAGGACACCAAGCTAGGCTCATCGGCGGGCTCTTGGTGTCCCTGCCCGGACCCCCACAGGAGTATCGAACTGCGCGATACCTCCCTTTATATAGAGTGCAACTGCACTCATTGACTGCGAGAACCAAAAGCTCAAGCAGCCATAACCTCCCTATGAAGGCTTCCAAAAAGATGGTATATTGGCTTTCACGGCCGGTGAATTAAAACTCAGCAATTCTTCTAGGTTTGTGCCGTGTCTTGTGTGGGGTTTCGCCTAGGACACCAAGCTAGGCTCATCGGCGGGCTCTTGGTGTCCCTGCCCGGACCCCCACAGGAGTATCGAACTGCGCGATACCTCCCTTTATATAGAGTGCAACTGCACTCATTGACTGCGAGAACCAAAAGCTCAAGCAGCCATAACCTCCCTATGAAGGCTTCCAAAAAGATGGTATATTGGCTTTCACGGCCGGTGAATTAAAACTCAGCAATTCTTCTAGGTTTGTGCCGTGTCTTGTGTGGGGTTTCGCCTAGGACACCAAGCTAGGCTCATCGGCGGGCTCTTGGTGTCCCTGCCCGGACCCCCACAGGAGTATCGAACTGCGCGATACCTCCCTTTATATAGAGTGCAACTGCACTCATTGACTGAGAGAACCAAAAGCTCAAGCAGCCATAACCTCCCTATGAAGGCTTCCAAAAAGATGGTATATTGGCTTTCACGGCCGGTGAATTAAAACTCAGCAATTCTTCTAGGTTTGTGCCGTGTCTTGTGTGGGGTTTCGCCTAGGACACCAAGCTAGGCTCATCGGCGGGCTCTTGGTGTCCCTGCCCGGACCCCCACAGGAGTATCGAACTGCGCGATACCTCCCTTTATATAGAGTGCAACTGCACTCATTGACTGCGAGAACCAAAAGCTCAAGCAGCCATAACCTCCCTATGAAGGCTTCCAAAAAGATGGTATATTGGCTTTCACGGCCGGTGAATTAAAACTCAGCAATTCTTCTAGGTTTGTGCCGTGTCTTGTGTGGGGTTTCGCCTAGGACACCAAACTAGGCTCATCGGCGGGCTCTTGGTGTCCCTGCCCGGACCCCCACAGGAGTATCGAACTGCGCGATACCTCCCTTTATATAGAGTGCAACTGCACTCATTGACTGCGAGAACCAAAAGCTCAAACAGCCATAACCTCCCTATGAAGGCTTCCAAAAAGATGGTATATTGGCTTTCACGGCCGGTGAATTAAAACTCAGCAATTCTTCTAGGTTTGTGCCGTGTCTTGTGTGGGGTTTCGCCTAGGACACCAAGCTAGGCTCATCGGCGGGCTCTTGGTGTCCCTGCCCGGACCCCCACAGGAGTATCGAACTGCGCGATACCTCCCTTTATATAAAGTGCAACTGCACTCATTGACTGCGAGAACCAAAAGCTCAAGCAGCCATAACCTCCCTATGAAGGCTTCCAAAAAGATGGTATATTGGCTTTCACGGCCGGTGAATTAAAACTCAGCAATTCTTCTAGGTTTGTGCCGTGTCTTGTGTGGGGTTTCGCCTAGGACACCAAGCTAGGCTCATCGGCGGGCTCTTGGTGTCCCTGCCCGGACCCCCACAGGAGTATCGAACTGCGCGATACCTCCCTTTATATAGAGTGCAACTGCACTCATTGACTGCGAGAACCAAAAGCTCAAACAGCCATAACCTCCCTATGAAGGCTTCCAAAAAGATGGTATATTGGCTTTCACGGCCGGTGAATTAAAACTCAGCAATTCTTCTAGGTTTGTGCCGTGTCTTGTGTGGGGTTTCGCCTAGGACACCAAGCTAGGCTCATCGGCGGGCTCTTGGTGTCCCTGCCCGGACCCCCACAGGAGTATCGAACTGCGCGATACCTCCCTTTATATAAAGTGCAACTGCACTCATTGACTGCGAGAACCAAAAGCTCAAGCAGCCATAACCTCCCTATGAAGGCTTCCAAAAAGATGGTATATTGGCTTTCACGGCCGGTGAATTAAAACTCAGCAATTCTTCTAGGTTTGTGCCGTGTCTTGTGTGGGGTTTCGCCTAGGACACCAAGCTAGGCTCATCGGCGGGCTCTTGGTGTCCCTGCCCGGACCCCCACAGGAGTATCGAACTGCGCGATACCTCCCTTTATATAGAGTGCAACTGCACTCATTGACTGCGAGAACCAAAAGCTCAAGCAGCCATAACCTCCCTATGAAGGCTTCCAAAAAGATGGTATATTGGCTTTCACGGCCGGTGAATTAAAACTCAGCAATTCTTCTAGGTTTGTGCCGTGTCTTGTGTGGGGTTTCGCCTAGGACACCAAGCTAGGCTCATCGGCGGGCTCTTGGTGTCCCTGCCCGGACCCCCACAGGAGTATCGAACTGCGCGATACCTCCCTTTATATAGAGTGCAACTGCACTCATTGACTGCGAGAACCAAAAGCTCAAGCAGCCATAACCTCCCTATGAAGGCTTCCAAAAAGATGGTATATTGGCTTTCACGGCCGGTGAATTAAAACTCAGCAATTCTTCTAGGTTTGTGCCGTGTCTTGTGTGGGGTTTCGCCTAGAGCCCGCCGATGAGCCTAGCTTGGTGTCCTAGGCGAAACCCCACACAAGACACGACACAAACCTAGAAGAATTGCTGAGTTTTAATTCACCGGCCGTGAAAGCCAATATACCATCTTTTTGGAAGCCTTCATAGGGAGGTTATGGCTGCTTGAGCTTTTGGTTCTCGCAGTCAATGAGTGCAGTTGCACTCTATATAAAGGGAGGTATCGCGCAGTTCGATACTCCTGTGGGGGTCCGGGCAGGGACACCAAGAGCCCGCCGATGAGCCTAGCTTGGTGTCCTAGGCGAAACCCCACACAAGACACGGCACAAACCTAGAAGAATTGCCGAGTTTTAATTCACCGGCCGTGAAAGCCAATATACCATCTTTTTGGAAGCCTTCATATGGAGGTTATGGCTGCTTGAGCTTTTGGTTCTCGCAGTCAATGAGTGCAGTTGCACTCTATATAAAGGGAGGTATCGCGCAGTTCGATACTCCTGTGGGGGTCCGGGCAGGGACACCAAGAGCCCGCCGATGAGCCTAGCTTGGTGTCCTAGGCGAAACCCCACACAAGACACGGCACAAACCTAGAAGAATTGCTGAGTTTTAATTCACCGGCCGTGAAAGCCAATATACCATCTTTTTGGAAGCCTTCATAGGGAGGTTATGGCTGCTTGAGCTTTTGGTTCTCGCAGTCAATGAGTGCAGTTGCACTCTATATAAATGGAGGTATCGCGCAGTTCGATACTCCTGTGGGGGTCCGGGCAGGGACACCAAGAGCCCGCCGATGAGCCTAGCTTGGTGTCCTAGGCGAAACCCCACACAAGACACGGCACAAACCTAGAAGAATTGCTGAGTTTTAATGCTATACATGAAACTGTTCGTATGAGCAGAATCAGATGATCGGGTCGTGTGATGAGAATGGTGGAGGAGAGATTAACTAAGAGGTTAATGAGTTCGGCTGTAGAAGGTAAGAGAAGCAGAGGTAGACCTCGGAGATGATGGTCAGATTCAGTGATGAACGATCTCAAGGTTAGAGATGTAGAAGCTGAGGAGGCCGTAGTGCTAACTGTTCATAGGGCATCAAGGAGGGACTTGTACGCAAACAGAGGCTTGCAGACTAGACAATACGCTGCAAGGTAAATCAGTCTCAAATGAAAATGTATGTATGTAATAATGTGTATAAGTTCGTCGGCCCCTTATTATTCCCGTTTCAAAGGGGGTCGGATATGAGATATTATGAAAGTCTATGTGGCGGATGGCTTTTACGGTCGGATGCCATTCATGACGCCAACCTCATGAGAGGATTTAATGAGAGATGAAATGAGTGAATATGAATGAAACTGGGCAAGGATGTGGAGTGAAGCGGCCGTGGCCTGTCAGAAGGTAGCCTGGAGTTGAAAATGGGGGAACCAAGGTAAACCATTTCAAGGACGACCGACGGTGGTCCCCATGGCACTGCATTTTAGCGTAGCTACCGCTGTCGGTTATGGATTGTACCCTTCTGTAGAATTAATACATGGCCATACTTCGGTTAGCTCAGCGGTTCTCGAGGGTGGTGCGTCCATTCCCCCAGTATGAGACATATATTTAGGATCATAATCAACATAATCAATTACATCACACTACTTCATACTCCTTCACACTTGTTCCATTGAACAAGGAATCACTAAAATCATTTATTAAAATCAGTAGATTAGGTTCCATAGAACCTACCAAATAAGTCTCACTTTCATAAAGTACTGCAAAAATATTTGTTTTTCTGAGCTCACTGTGGTTCCCTAGTGCCTTTATAACCGTATTCGTCTTAAACAATATGATTTATTCTCTTTAAGTTGGATTATTACGGAATGTCTACATTTATTCACAATAATAATAATAATAATAATAATAATAATAATAATAATAATAATAATAATAATAATAATAATAATCCTTTTCATTTTTGGGATCACATGAATCATAATCTTATCTCTCTCTCTCTGTACTGCTTTAATTTTTGGGAAGTTCGTGTTATACCTGAGCCCACAAGTTACTGAAAAATTCAATTTAAACAGGACTCCCTGAATTGTTTAAAACTTGTGTTTGCTCAGGAACATCCATCATTAAACATTCACCCTATGAGAATTCATAACAATGGTAATACACCAGTTTATTCATTTATGGAATCTGAACATACTCTCAGCCTACATTCAATACTAATTAGGTCATGAGGACATTTCCCATCCTCCCCTTGAAAACTCCTTGCGAGTGCATTGACACCCAGTTTATTTATATAATACGTCTAGCCTGCTCCAAAGCCATTTGTGGGCTAGTGGCCTACCCTATGGGTCCTTTAAGAGATGTATAGCTGTCAGACCGTCTGTCTGAGATACTGCCTTCATGCAGCTGGTGTGTTGGAAAGAACGAAAAACTTTAAAATGTAAACCTATCTTGTAACATTTAGGCGGCTCTCATCTCAGCCGGTAATTAATTCACAGGTTGCACTATTAATAAGTGATCATCCACATTGCATGAGTTGAAGTGCATTCAATCCTTTTTAAGGGGCTCACAACATTCAATTTGACACCTTTGTGTCTGTAATATACTCCATTCCTAGGGCAATTCCCATTTTCGGAAGAGTCGACGATTTACTTCTAACTCCTTACAATTCCAATCACAATTAATACTCCTGGACATTCATATAACAATCTATAGACGTTATTCTGACAATGCGCTTAGTTAGCGTGTACAACAATATTCCTGTAAAGTTTTTCGTCATTCCTTAATTTCCCTAGAACTCATTCTTTAGCTTTCATATCTAACTTTTGATTTACTATTTAATGACCCATTCACTGTCATTAATAAATTTTAACAACAACACTAATGGTTCTGCAACTTGTAACTTTGATATTTAAAGAAATTTATACTCTTATCATAATAACAATTAATTTCCTTAATCGGTACACAATCACTTTGAACATTATAATTCATTTCTCTATTTACTTATTTAATAGCCAAAAGTATTCCTATTTATAAGCGGTACTCACATGTTTATCCGAAAGATTCCTGGATCCCAATGGTTAAAAACTCGTTGGCCCACCATTTAGGGTCTAGTCTTCCATTTCAACCACCGCAGCACTTATTACACATAACCTTTTTTCACAAATCTTGCACATATTAATTACACTTATTACCCCTATCTGAGGGTTCTCTAACATATTGAAATACACTGTAACACTAAATGACACTTATAACAATAATAAATTCTATACACAAAATTTTACACTCAAGCCTAATTAATTGCTTGTTTAACACTCGTGATTATTTTATTTGACACGTTTCACTCTCTTACGACCTTCTCCAAGAATGAAAGTACTAGCGACTTCTGCCCTTGTTCTAACATTTACTTGAATTTGGACTGAAAGTCTCTGATATTCCTACCCGTTATTTCACTGGTCCCCTGGGTGATATCAATGTTTCTGCTCGTTTCTTATCGGCCCCAATGTTATAGTAACTGGCACGATGCTGTCTAAATGTGGCTATAAGTTTAGACTATGCCGAATGTCTCCTTTAGACATTAATTACGATAGTCACAGTTTGGTATCGAACTAGCGTTTTAAAAGTAGTTCTCCGCTACACTTTGCGTTCGCAAATGTTTTTACAGGAATAACCTATTAGTATTCCGTTGCCTGACGATTAGAAGTCTTATACTTTGCTTCCACTGAGTACTACTGCTTTCGACTCGAATTATACTTTCGAAGTCGCGTCACTTCGGTTCTGACTTCCAAAGCATAGGCAACTTCAGAACTATTTTCTAACACTCTGTGTTCACGAATTCCTACGATACTGGTGAGATATTACAACACCTTTCCCGATGTTCACTGAGTTTAATTTCTAACACGCAGTATACCTTTGACTAAAGTTCCTCTTCACTAAATAATTTCGCCGTCAAAATATGGCAACCCAACTTGGTTCCATAAAACTGGTTAACTATGACGCGGTCTGACCACTACAAGGGTCCTTCGTAGACTGTATTCGATACAGCGTGACCACTGCAAGGGTCCGTTGATGACGTGTATATTTGTGCTCAACTGGCAGGCTATTTATCTAAATCCGGTTGAAAATAGTGCTTGCCCTTCTTCTTGAAAGCTACTTTCCAAACTAAGCCTCGTGTGAGCTTAAAAATATCTCCAGGCTCCATATGGTCTCAATGTTCCAAAACTATTTTAAATTTCAAAAATCGATCGTAGCTTTAATTTATTAAAAAATCCTAATATTCTACTATGCGTGGGAAGGAACTTTTAACTCACATCTCTCCGCGGGATTCATCCACCCCTCCCAGGCTACGTCATTGCTGAATAAGCATTCTTATTCTATACAATTATTAGAGGTTCTTATATCTCTCAAAACTATATTTTCCAGTATTATTCAGATTAGCATTCTCTGATAATAATTTTGCGTTTTGCTCGAAAATACGGTAATTTCATCATACATTCGGCCCCGCCTACTGCCAATGTTGCGAGAATTGTGTCATATAAGCACTTTATAGGGATTCCCCTTCTTGCCTGATCGTATGAAAAAGTTCCCCGTCCTATTGCGTGATGTTGACTCACACGGACAATAAGTGTGGGTCACGTACGCGTTCTGACGCATTCTTCAGCTGCCTGCTATAAATTTGATAGGGAGACATGTCTCCATGCGTCGTCTTTCAGCCTTCTTAAATGTAAAGATCCAGTCATGTAGAAAGATTCAACAAATATTCTTACATTTTCTTCCTAAAAATCACGGGTTCGATTCCTCGTACTTCCCAATAAGGGTACAGTATGTATTAATAATAATTACAGTATAATAATTATAATAATAATGCAACAAACATAGTCCTCTCTTTCCTTTGCTGAAGTAGCTAGACATTCACCACTCCCAGGGAACTGCGTGACTCATGCATTGTGTGGACAATCAAGTCGAATCAGCACATCTCTCGTGTTACTCATAAAACAGGGATGTCAATTTATTTTTACTGTTGATTAAAAATGCTATTTCACAAAATGATAAAATTTCTGACTGTCAAACCTTGTAAAGAAAATACTATTTTTCTGTTTTGTGCAACAGAATTTGATTTCAAGAATGGATCTCAGGGAACCTTGTGCTCGCGAGCACTTTCTGGCTCGTATGACGAGTAGGGCTCGGATCTTTAGGTAAATAAATATTTTTTAAATGTAAATAGATATTTTAAGCATTTTTTTCTATAAATGCTTCTATTCCTGCTTTTCACGTATTAGCACATAAATAGAAATAATATTTACATTTTAAAAATCAGTATGCTAAATCTTTCAGTTTATTGCATATTTGATTCTGTGTTACTTCAATGGGGAAGAACCTGTGAGCTATCAAATCTTCATGCAGAGCGTAAGTCTGCTTGCCACTGTGTTATTCTTAACTTGTCGCGAGCCACTCACTGTGGAAGCCGGGGATTTCCTTATCCATAGCCATATTGCAGCACGTGCTGGACCTCCCCCTCCCCCAGCTACCTGGAACCAGTGTCACTCACATGCAGTTCATTTCTGGCACTGTGGAGTTTAAGGCAGTTCTACGATGCCTCAAGTAAAAACAACTACAAGTTATCGTCTGTTGCAGAATTTAAAGATTATTTTACTTCTGATGGGGGCGTTCTGTTCTGACACCAAGTGGGAAAGCAATCAAGGCTGAACAGCGATCTCAAGTTACACAACACCTCAAGGGAAAGTAACATATTACCGCAGTTTCGCGCCTTCGGAATAAGTGTTTCGCGATAATCGTCGGTCATTTGTGATGGGCAACCTGTTGTCGCGTATTGTAATGCTTCAGCAATCAGTGCGACTTAGAATAAATTACATTCGTGAGTACTGCATATTGTTTATATTCACAATAATACACTAAATTATAATTAAATATTTTTACTTTCTTGTCACATATTTCAGGTATTTTTAATGCATAAAAATGAATAATTATTTTCCCGATTTTTAGCACCTAAAAATCCAAGCCCTAATGATGAGAGTACCAATTTTTATTTAAAGAGCACCATGGTGCTCGTGACCAACAGGTTTAGAATTCCTGATCTATATCATTGTTTTGCTCCTGAAAAGCAAATACGAGACTTTCCTGTTACAAATAACCCATTTTCAGTGTAATCTTAGAACAATAATATTGTAGCTTTCAGTCGGTCAACACAAAGTAATTCTAATTAGAGGAATATGTGAAAAAGAACTGTAAAAATTACATGTAATCAAGAAGAAAACTAAGGGATGACATGTTTCGTTTGTGAAGCGAACATCATCAGATCCAAAAGCTACAATATTAATTATTAGTTCCTGCTAAAGTATATCATTGCCTACGAATTGACTTCGTAAGACGCGTAGCTTTCAAATTCCTCATACAGTGATTGCGAATGATTATTTTTAGAAACTAAGCATTATTTCATGCCATCTAATGGTATCATAAAATGTCGTCAGTAACAGCTACTGGCATTCACATGTCTAGAAACAGTTAAAATTCACGGTTCCATATGATGACAAGCAAATCTACTGACACGGCTTCCCCACATTTAAGTACCCGCAAGTGCTAACTGACTGCGCTGGGCTCGATCATTGCAACCTTGGACACAGCGGGTGAGAATTACGTTAGCGCCACGCATACAATCGAATTGTGAATCTGTGTGAAACTCGAATACCTGGGAATATACGGTAAAATTGTTGACACGCAGGAATTACCCCCTTAATTGGAATGACCAGGCCCATATAAAACATACCCAGAATAGTATTCCGTGACCACAGTACTAAATTTAGACATGGAAATAATACACTTGCGTTCCTTAAATGAACAACTTCTATTGACATTTCTTAACATTACATTTACAATAATATATTAACAACGAGATTAGATTTAACAAAACAGGAAGATGTGGAAATAGTTCACGTTCCCGGTACTTGCTTTCGCACGGAGAAAAACTTATGTAATCCAGTATACATTTCACGACAATTACCCAACTATCAATCATATAGGTTTCATAATCATCGAAGGAATAGCCATTAAAATCTTTTAATTACAAGAATAACTTCATTAGAAGACAGAACTTAGTAATGGCTCCGTCGATCGTTCTCTATTCACATCCCAGCTGACTGTTGTACGTAGAAAGACTTATGTAGACCAGCATACATTTCACGACAGTTATCCAACTATCAATTATATAGGTCTCATTATCGTCGAAGGAATAGCCATTAAAATCTTTTTATTACTCGAATAACTTCATAAGAAGCCAGAACTTAGCAATGGCTCCGTCGATCCTTTTCTGTTCACATACCAGATGACTGTCGTGCATAGTTAAGAAACCCCAACAGAACATCGAAGAAAAACAAAACGCAATTGACTTCAAAATATCAGGAAGACTGGTCATGCTCCAAAGATACATATAGCAGACCCAAGGCTACTATGAACTTCTTACCGTGGTGCAGCTCTCTAGCGGCAAAACAGAGAACTGACATCTCCACTGCAGGCAGAGTCCCAGAGACCATCGACTAAACAGAGCAGTAAGGGTAAAAAGTGACGTAATAACGGCACAATTGTTTCACGCGTACGCAGCTGCACGCTTTTCCTTTTACAAAGTAAATGCACAGGTAAAATACGTTGTTTGAAAGTATAAGGCGTGATCAAAAAGTTTCCGTTTGACGGACGTGCAGTCCAGAATCACTATACCAATCAGGCAAAATTGCCGTGAGTATTGAGGTATTATTCCAGAACGCAGCAGGATGAAGATCCCTGTGCGGTAAAACACTGTGTCCTGCGGCGTGAAGACGTCCGTAACCACATGTTGCGCATCCTCGTCCGACAGGAATCGTCGACTTTTCAAGGTCCATTTTAAGGGACCGAAGGCGTGATTAGCACATGAGGATAGATCAGGAATATAGGGCGGTTACTCGTGTGTCTCTCACTTGAGTTGTCGTACCTTCTGCTTTACGACCTCTGCTGTATGGGGACGTATGTTATCATGAAGCAGCAGCACCCCTTGTTGCAGTTCTCCTGGACGTTTCGCCTGAATTGCACGCCGTAATTTCTCCAGTGTTGCCCAGTACCGTTCCCCAGAGATGCAGACATCAGGTTCCTTGAAATCATTAAGCAATTTGTCACCGGTAATTAAAGGACAGAGTGAGCACCACCTTTCCAGCGGATGGTTGGTTCTTGCACTTCTTGGGACAAGTGGAAGATGGATGACACCACTGCATCGTCAACGCTTTCGATTCCGGTTCCCAGTGGTACCACCAGCTTTTATCGACTATGCCGGCCCCGTGGTGTTGGGGTAGCGCGCCTGCCTCTCATCCGGAGGTCCCGCGTTCAATTCCAGGCTCCGTCAGGTATTTTAGAAACTGACGTGAGGGCTGGAACGGGGTGCACACAGGCTCGTGAAGACAATTGAGCAGCTGTCTGACAGTGAGGCAGCGCCCCGATCACGAAAACCAAGATTAACGGCTGAGGGGGACCGATGCGCTGATCACGCGTCACTCCAATATCTGCAGGCCAAATGGTTGGGCAGAGGTCGCTTGGTAGGCCTAGTTCCTTCACGGGCTGTAGTGCCAGTGGGTTAGTTAACATTGTGCTCCAGGAACGGGTTGCCTCTATCATTGAAACGCATCTGGTGCTGCAGGCAGTAACCCGATTTGCGTTTTGTTAAGCATTCAACACACGGGGTATCCACTGGCTGCAGACCTTCCGGTAGCAATGCCCTGAAAGGGATTTTTTTCACGCCAGATAAATCGCTCAATGTTAGCTCTAATTATAATTTTACAAAATATTTATACCCAGTTAAAAAACACCCGATGTCACTCACAGCACAGCCAATAGCCAACACAACAGACTGAACTACACCGGAAGTCTTTGCCTGGCGCCTTTATAACGACTGATCATCCAGAAATATATGACGCATGACTCGGGTGATGAGCCGTCAACATCCGACCGCGCTACTGCCTGAGAACCGTCGACCATATCAAATATCACCCTGTACATTCACAGTAATTTATGCTCCGGTAATTAGTGCATTTTAACCAGTAGCGTATCCAGGCCTTGCGGGATCCTGGGCGAAATGATAAAGTGGGGCCCACAACAATAGGGAATTTAAAAAATGTCAAATCAAATGGAAAATAGTTTGGTAATAATAATAAAATAAAGAATGGTTACAATATTCTGAATACACTACAGTACATTTTTTTAATAATATGAAAGAAACCTTGAAGAAGATTATTTAAGCTATGAAATATTAAAATATTACTTTGCGTCTTTTTTCCAGCTGAAGTCTTCTATTATTTCATTGAAATCTAAACTTGCTAAACGGTCACGGGAGGTCATAGCTGCAATGAAAAAAAAATGAAAAAAAAAGAATATGAATTATAAATTACTTTGAAAAGTATAATTAATTAATTACATTAAAAAACAAGAAGTTCCGTGAAGAACTATACAGCCTACTTTTCATGCCAATGATTATTCTACAGTAATGAACCTATCTAGAATAATGACAAAATTAAGTTGGTAATATCGAAATATCAAATTAGTTCAAAATATACCTGGTATAATGTAGCCTAATAGAGCACTACAGTTGGCAGCCCTGGTGACTGAATATATTCTTAGTTCCATCTCTTAAGGTACAGAATACAAAATTGGGTTAAAGTCCAATGGACGTTACACGCAGTTAGACACTGGATCAATCAGCACGCGTAAATGCATGTTGTCAACAATACCATGCGTGTGCTGGTCAGAAATAATCTGAATTATTATGACATCCTGTTGTGCCAATTTTGGATGAAATCCATTTGTTAGTATAGAAGTTACATGTATTTTAAAATTGGACATATCAGCAGGCATAGAATCATGTTGGCAGCACTGCCTTGTATTAATGACTCCAAATTAATCTACAATGTCAGGTGCTATACGTGTGCAAAGTATAGAGCTGTTGGCTTGCATACTTTCTGATATATTGATATTAGGGTAAAAAAATATGGACAGCATTTATTAACAGTTGGCAGCCCTGATGGATCTTAACAATACTTACAGTCATATATGTTATGGTACACATAGCACATACGAAATTTGGTTGAAATCCAACTGATAGTATAGAAGTTACATGTATTTAAAAATTGGTACTATCAGCAGGCTTATAATCATGTTGGTAGAACTGACGTATATGAGTTACTCCAAATTAATCTAAAATGTCAGAATATACGTGTGCTTAGTTTAAAGCTGTTGGCTTGCATACTTTCTGATATATTGGTATTTGGATAAAAATAGAGAGAGCAATTAATAACAGTTGGCAGCCATGGTGGCTCTTAAGAATACGCCTAGTCATATCTGTTTATGTACAGATATTACATACAAAATTTGGTTGAAATCCAATTGATAGTGTAGAAGTTATATGCATTTAAACATTGGACCTATCAGAAGGCTTAAAATTATTTTGGCAGCACTGTCATGGTTGGCCTTCTGGAAATTAAACTGAAATAGTATTATCTACATGTGTGCCAATTTTGGAATAGCTCCCATGTATACCTTGCAAGATATCCAACATGGAGCTCAGATTTCTAGTGCGTTTTTTCAGCAGTTGGTAGCACTGACATTATTTTCAAATATGGACGTGAGATATTCCGGTGCACATCTTTACTCATACTAAATTTGGTTTTGATTGCTGCAGCCGTTTAGGAGTTGATAGGGGGGGGGCACACACACAGCCAGACAGACAGACAGAAGGACAGACAGACAGACAGACAGACAGACATTTTCCCGGATCGATCTCATAAGTCTACTTTTTCCTCATTTTTGCAAAATGTGAAAAGTAGGCTAACAATGACGCGGGGCCCCCGGACAGCGGGGCCCTGGGCGGTCTCCCACCTCGCCCTCCCCTAGATCCGCCCCTGATTTTAACATTTCAAACACCACACTTTATTTTAACAGGTATATTCATCTGTTGAGGCCACCACTGAAATATTAAATTGCCAAGCTGAACTCTTATCGATCCTGTGACCTGGCCGGCTTAAAAGGCCCCCACATAATTCAATCAGCACCGCGCCACTTGTTTGCCGAGTTCTCAACGAAGTTATCGGGCACTACCTTGCCTTCAATTCAGCGCTCTTCAGAATATATCACAAGGTTGTCAGCTAGGTCACCTGGTGCGTTAAGAGAGAATCGCTAATCTCTAAAGGGAGAGTAAGTGGATTTTGAGTCAATTAATTTTCATGGAGGAATAATGATGTTATGTGCACCAACGAAGATTAAAGAGTACTTACTTAAGAAATTACTACTAGGTAGAAGAACACTTGGTGACAGTCAATCGAGAGAATTTCAGGAAATTACTACAGAGGTGAATTTTGAAGAACATTCTATAATCCGCACTAAATATATAACATGAAGTTCCGTGACGAACTAAATACCCTACTTTTCTCGAAATGTAAGATTCGTTCCAATGATTTATCTATATGGACCTAATTAGAATAATGACGATAATGAGTTGGTAATATCGAAATTTCTAATTAGTTCGAAATATAACTGGCATAATGTAGACTAATAGAGCACTACAGTTGGCAGCCCTGGTGATTGAATATATTCATAGTTCCATCTCTTAAGGTACAGAATACAAAATTTTGTTCAAGTCCAATAGATAGCATGGACGTTGCATGTAGTTAGACATTGGACCTATCAGCACGCGTAAAATAATGTTGGCAACAATGTCATGCATGTGTTGGTTAGAAATAATCTGAACTATTACGATCTATTGTTGTGCCAATTTTGGATGACATCCATTCATTTGTGTAGAAGTTACATGTATTTTATAATTGGACCAATCAGCAGGCATAGTATCATGATGGAAGCACTGACGTGTATTAGTTACTCCAAATTAATCTAGAATGTAAGGAACTATACGTGTGCAAAGTTTAGAGTTGTTGACTATATTACTTTCTGATATATTGATATTAGGGTAAAAAAATTGAGGCAGAATTTATTAACATTTGGCAGTCCTGGTTTCTCTTAAGAATAAGCATAGTCATATCTGTTATAGTACACATAGCACATACAAAATTTGGTTGAAATCCAAATGATAGTATAGACGTTACATGTATTTACAATTGGTCCTATCAGCAGGCATAGAATCATGTTGGTAGTACTGAGGTCCATTAATTACTCCAAATTAATCTAGAATGTCAGGTACTAAACGTGAGCATAGTTTAAAGCTGTCGGCTTGTATACTTTCTGATATATTAGTATTTGTATAAAAACA